>CM061533.1:40308232-41675184 GCA_030545055.2 Neoaliturus tenellus | reverse complement strand
GGCAACTCACACTGATTAATTGCAGGTTCCATTCTTACACACCTGTTTCCTCCTTACTATGCAAATTACTCTCTTACTTTAGCGACACTTAAACTCTAACCGCTACTTCTCGCTCATATTAATATAGTTAGTGCTTACACTACAGGATTTACCTGTGCAATGGTGCACGCAATGTTTCCTGCACATCTGCAGGTAATACACCTTACACCCGTCTACTATTATACTTATTGCTACATTACACGAGACATTTCTTGCACGCCTGCAGATAATACACTTGCTAACCGTCTACTATTATAATTATTGCTACAGTACAAGAGACATTTCTTGCTCACTCTGCAGGTTATACACTTTACAACCGGCTACTATTATAGTTATCACTACACCATAAGATTAAGCCGTACACATGGTTAATGCAATCCTACTTCATCGTGCACGGAGCATTTCTTGCACACCTACACCTTATACACTTTACTACCGTCTAATATAACAATTATTGCTATGATACGGTAGTTACCTGTTCAATCACAGTTGCGGCCTCACTTGCTTATCCACAGGCCGATACTCGAAATCCTACAACTGAATAATTAATTACTTAACTTCCGCTATTACCAATACTTTTTCTTAAACTATCCGTCTCTTCCTCCGACTCTTGTTACCTTAGCCGCGGCCGACTGACAAATAACCGAGCTCCCGCAACCCTCGCTCTTTTATGCGGTTTTCTCGGGGAGGGGGTTGGAGGGGCGTCGCACATGACTCATCGATCGCATAAAAAGGGGGGGTTGCCGCCGCGCGCATGCCATTTCGGTGGCGGCATCGGTCGGGTGAGGTACTATCCGTAGGTCTCTGACGCTTTTATAACTAACGCTTATTACTTTAAAATGTGGTTTCCGCTTTATATGCTAATTAGTTTCTATAATTCAGACACAATCGCGGCGCTGACCATTTGCCGGCTTACTCTCAAGCGGTTCACATGTAACATCATGGCTTCCCACCACTTTACAGCTGAAACTTTTGCGCACAAAACATATTTTACAACAGCATTCTACACCTGCAGTTTCAAAACCGCGTAGTACGGTGGCTAGACTTAAAAAACGGTTCAGGTTTCACCCGTTGTATTTTGCACCGACCTCAACTTGACAACGCTTGCACTATTGATACTATTCTACAGACAGTCTTGACTGAAATGGTGAAGTACCAACATTTCCTCTTGTCACGCCTATTTGACGGCCCCGTCCAATTCTTCTTCTTCACCGTCTTACCGGGTCTATATTATCGGACATCCTCCGACTCGTGTCTCATTGCGCTCTATCGCCTCACACGGTAAACAGCTACGACCTCTCGTCTCTCTCTCTCTTGCACGCATGGACACACAACAGGGTTCACCGGTGCAGTCCCCTGACGTGACTTCCACTACGGATACTACTGCACGTCCGACAGACGGTTCCGCCACGCCTACAACGAACGCCGGCTCCCGCCCGGTACAGAGCGATGCGGTGACCACTACTGCTGCAAACGACGTGGAGGCTATTCTACGATCACTGATGGGGTTCGATTAAATAAATAAACGAAAAAATAAAAAAACAACCCCCTCCCTCGGCCCGCCCGCTCCCGCTCCGATCCGACCCGTCCCCGAGTCCCCGCCCCGACTGAGCCCCTGCGGCTCCCACTTTTTTAAACTCCTCCGGATGCCTTGACCCACTTACAAAACACACCCATCACTGTCAACCACAACTGCCGGTTCGAACCGCTTGGCCTTGACCTGCGCCAGAACCGGCAAAACCCCACTACTCACATGTAAACCCCACTACAATTATTGCTATGATACGGTAGTTACCTGTTCAATCACAGTTGCGGCCTCACTTGCTTATCCACAGGCCGATACTCGAAATCCTACAACTGAATAATTAATTACTTAACTTCCGCTATTACCAATACTTTTTCTTAAACTATCCGTCTCTTCCTCCGACTCTTGTTACCTTAGCCGCGGCCGACTGACAAATAACCGAGCTCCCGCAACCCTCGCTCTTTTATGCGGTTTTCTCGGGGAGGGGGTGGAGGGGCGTCGCACATGACTCATCGATCGCATAAAAAGGGGGGTTGCCGCCGCGCGCATGCCATTTCGGTGGCGGCATCGGTCGGGTGAGGTACTATCCGTAGGTCTCTGACGCTTTTATAACTAACGCTTATTACTTTAAAATGTGTTTCCGCTTTATATGCTAATTAGTTTCTATAATTCAGACACAATCGCGGCCGCTGACCATTTGCCGGCTTACTCTCAAGCGGTTCACATGTAACATCATGGCTTCCCACACTTTACAGCTGAAACTTTTGCGCACAAAACATATTTTACAACAGCATTCTACACCTGCAGTTTCAAAACCGCGTAGTACGGTGGCTAGACTTAAAAAACGGTTCAGGTTTCACCCGTTGTATTTTGCACCACCTCAACTTGACAACGCTTGCACTATTGATACTATTCTACAGACAGTCTTGACTGAAATGGTGAAGTACCAACATTTCCCTCTTGTCACGCCTATTGACGGCCCCGTCCAATTCTTCTTCTTCACCGTCTTACCGGGTCTATATTATCGGACATCCTCCGACTCGTGTCTCATTGCGCTCTATCGCCTCACACGGTAAACAGCTACGACCTCTCGTCTCTCTCTCTCTTGCACGCATGGACACACAATTGCAGTAGTGGGGTTTTGCCGGTTCTGGCGCAGGTCAAGGCCAAGCGGTTCGAACCGGCAGTTGTGGTTGACAGTGATGGGTGTGTTTTGTAAGTGGGTCAAGGCCATCCGGAGGGAGTTTTAAAAAAGTGGGAGCCGCAGGGGCTCAGTCGGGGCGGGGACTCGGGACGGGTCGGATCGGAGCGGGAGCGGGCGGGCCGAGGGAGGGGTTGTTTTTTTATTTTTTCGTTTATTTATTTTAATCGAACCCCATCAGTGATCGTAGAATAGCCTCCACGTCGTTTGCAGCAGTAGTGGTCACCGCATCGCTCTGTACCGGGCGGGAGCCGGCGTTCGTTGTAGGCGTGGCGGAACCGTCTGTCGGACGTGCAGTAGTATCCGTAGTGGAAGTCACGTCAGGGGACTGCACCGGTGAACCCTGTTGTGTGTCCATGCGTGCAAGAGAGAGAGAGACGAGAGGTCGTAGCTGTTTACCGTGTGAGGCGATAGAGCGCAATGAGACACGAGTCGGAGGATGTCCGATAATATAGACCCGGTAAGACGGTGAAGAAGAAGAATTGGACGGGGCCGTCAATAGGCGTGACAAGAGGGAAATGTTGGTACTTCACCATTTCAGTCAAGACTGTCTGTAGAATAGTATCAATAGTGCAAGCGTTGTCAAGTTGAGGTGGTGCAAAATACAACGGGTGAAACCTGAACCGTTTTTTAAGTCTAGCCACCGTACTACGCGGTTTTGAAACTGCAGGTGTAGAATGCTGTTGTAAAATATGTTTTGTGCGCAAAAGTTTCAGCTGTAAAGTGTGGGAAGCCATGATGTTACATGTGAACCGCTTGAGAGTAAGCCGGCAAATGGTCAGCGGCCGCGATTGTGTCTGAATTATAGAAACTAATTAGCATATAAAGCGGAAACACATTTTAAAGTAATAAGCGTTAGTTATAAAAGCGTCAGAGACCTACGGATAGTACCTCACCCGACCGATGCCGCCACCGAAATGGCATGCGCGCGGCGGCAACCCCCCTTTTTATGCGATCGATGAGTCATGTGCGACGCCCCTCCAACCCCCTCCCCGAGAAAACCGCATAAAAGAGCGAGGGTTGCGGGAGCTCGGTTATTTGTCAGTCGGCCGCGGCTAAGGTAACAAGAGTCGGAGGAAGAGACGGATAGTTTAAGAAAAAGTATTGGTAATAGCGGAAGTTAAGTAATTAATTATTCAGTTGTAGGATTTCGAGTATCGGCCTGTGGATAAGCAAGTGAGGCCGCAACTGTGATTGAACAGGTAACTACCGTATCATAGCAATAATTGTTATATTAGACGGTAGTAAAGTGTATAAGGTGTAGGTGTGCAAGAAATGCTCCGTGCACGATGAAGTAGGATTGCATTAACCATGTGTACGGCTTAATCTTATGGTGTAGTGATAACTATAATAGTAGCCGGTTGTAAAGTGTATAACCTGCAGGTGAGCAAGAAATGTCTCTTGTACTGTAGCAATAATTATAATAGTAGACGGTTAGCAAGTGTATTATCTGCAGGCGTGCAAGAAATGTCTCGTGTAATGTAGCAATAAGTATAATAGTAGACGGGTGTAAGGTGTATTACCTGCAGATGTGCAGGAAACATTGCGTGCACCATTGCACAGGTAAATCCTGTAGTGTAGCACTAACTATATTAATATGAGCGAGAAGTAGCGGTTAGAGTTTAAGTGTCGCTAAAGTAAGAGAGTAATTTGCATAGTAAGGAGGAAACAGGTGTGTAAGAATGGAACCTGCAATTAATCAGTGTGAGTTGCCTGCACGCGATGTTAATTAGCATATTTAGTTAAAACAAAAATGGAAAATAGACGCGAAAATAAAAGTGTGATTTATAAAATGATTGTTGTAGTGTTAAGAAATAGTGTAAAAAATTAAAATGTTAAGTGTTAAAAATAAATCATATGTTATAGTACTATATGCTATAAACTTACGGATTTGTTGTTTACCGCTGGGGTGCCAGCCCTCTATATGGGCGGCGCGCGAGCTTTCCTTCGTTTATATACACGCGGATGGTTACTCATGCATGACCCCCCCCCCCCCCTTCCGGACCGGAACCCCCCCCCCCCCCCCGACGTCACAACGTCTTAGGTGTAGCGTGTAAGAAGTACCGACCAGGCCAAGGATTATGTGTGCATTTGCAAACAATAGTCTATTGTATGTTAAAAACAAGTTGCGTGTACCGGAGGTTTACTTCCGTTGCAACTATAATTAAGCGTCGGAAGAGGGTGGATAACAATCGACGATAATTATGCTGTTATGCGATGGGGAAAGCTGCGGATGTAATTTGATGCTATCAAATGCAAATAGAGAGGTACAAGGCTCCTACTTGTTAGCGGATGTAATTTGATGTTATCTAATGCAAATTGAGAGATACAAGGCTCCACCTGCGTTTTGCCCGACCCACATGTAACAAAGCACATCCGTTTGGAATTTTCCATTGACGTTGCTGGAAGGTTCCATACCCCCCTTAAACCCCTACCGCCGCCCCCACCACTCTGCGAACCGAGAACCACCCCGACGACTATTGCCGCCGCAGTTGGGCTCGGAACTCCGGACGCGGCAGTCCGACTCAACTCAGAGGGCAGCTCAAATGTATAAGCGGCCGATATATATTTGAGTTACTCTTGTTGTTAGGCTATTACTATTTAATATTTGTTGTGTCTGTGTGTGTGTGTGTGTGTGTGTGTGTCTATGGTTTTTATGCAAAGCGTTATTTGGTTTTAGTCTTAAGATGTGTTAGTTGTAAGGTTTAACTTGCGCATTGCGATGTTAGCATTAAGGTGTGTTATGGTATTTATTTATGTTTAAGAAATGTGTTTTTTAATTTTACATTTACATTTTAATTTAATCTACCCATCCTAACAGCTAGCTGTGGAATATAAAAAATTATTAGTACACAGATGAACACAGACATGGACACACACACACACACACACCATAACCCAATACTTAAAATTAAAAAACACATTTCTTAAACATAAATAAATACCATAACACACCTTAATGCTAACATCGCAATGCGCAAGTTAAACCTTACAACTAACACATCTTAAGACTAAAACCAAATAACGCTTTGCATAAAAACCATAGACACACACACACACACACACACACACAGACACAACAAATATTAAATAGTAATAGCCTAACAACAAGAGTAACTCAAATATATATCGGCCGCTTATACATTTGAGCTGCCCTCTGAGTTGAGTCGGACTGCCGCGTCCGGAGTTCCGAGCCCAACTGCGGCGGCAATAGTCGTCGGGGTGGTTCTCGGTTCGCAGAGTGGTGGGGGCGGCGGTAGGGGTTTAAGGGGGGTATGGAACCTTCCAGCAACGTCAATGGAAAATTCCAAACGGATGTGCTTTGTTACATGTGGGTCGGGCAAAACGCAGGTGGAGCCTTGTATCTCTCAATTTGCATTAGATAACATCAAATTACATCCGCTAACAAGTAGGAGCCTTGTACCTCTCTATTTGCATTTGATAGCATCAAATTACATCCGCAGCTTTCCCCATCGCATAACAGCATAATTATCGTCGATTGTTATCCACCCTCTTCCGACGCTTAATTATAGTTGCAACGGAAGTAAACCTCCGGTACACGCAACTTGTTTTTAACATACAATAGACTATTGTTTGCAAATGCACACATAATCCTTGGCCTGGTCGGTACTTCTTACACGCTACACCTAAGACGTTGTGACGTCGGGGGGGGGGGGGTTCCGGTCCGGAAGGGGGGGGGGGGTCATGCATGAGTAACCATCCGCGTGTATATAAACGAAGGAAAGCTCGCGCGCCGCCCATATAGAGGGCTGGCACCCCAGCGGTAAACAACAAATCCGTAAGTTTATAGCATATAGTACTATAACATATGATTTATTTTTAACACTTAACATTTTAATTTTTTACACTATTTCTTAACACTACAACAATCATTTTATAAATCACACTTTTATTTTCGCGTCTATTTTCCATTTTTGTTTTAACTAAATATGCTAATTAACATCGCGTGCAGGCAACTCACACTGATTAATTGCAGGTTCCATTCTTACACACCTGTTTCCTCCTTACTATGCAAATTACTCTCTTACTTTAGCGACACTTAAACTCTAACCGCTACTTCTCGCTCATATTAATATAGTTAGTGCTACACTACAGGATTTACCTGTGCAATGGTGCACGCAATGTTTCCTGCACATCTGCAGGTAATACACCTTACACCCGTCTACTATTATACTTATTGCTACATTACACGAGACATTTCTTGCACGCCTGCAGATAATACACTTGCTAACCGTCTACTATTATAATTATTGCTACAGTACAAGAGACATTTCTTGCTCACCTGCAGGTTATACACTTTACAACCGGCTACTATTATAGTTATCACTACACCATAAGATTAAGCCGTACACATGGTTAATGCAATCCTACTTCATCGTGCACGGAGCATTTCTTGCACACCTACACCTTATACACTTTACTACCGTCTAATATAACAATTATTGCTATGATACGGTAGTTACCTGTTCAATCACAGTTGCGGCCTCACTTGCTTATCCACAGGCCGATACTCGAAATCCTACAACTGAATAATTAATTACTTAACTTCCGCTATTACCAATACTTTTTCTTAAACTATCCGTCTCTTCCTCCGACTCTTGTTACCTTAGCCGCGGCCGACTGACAAATAACCGAGCTCCCGCAACCCTCGCTCTTTTATGCGGTTTTCTCGGGGAGGGGGTTGGAGGGGCGTCGCACATGACTCATCGATCGCATAAAAAGGGGGGTTGCCGCCGCGCGCATGCCATTTCGGTGGCGGCATCGGTCGGGTGAGGTACTATCCGTAGGTCTCTGACGCTTTTATAACTAACGCTTATTACTTTAAAATGTGTTTCCGCTTTATATGCTAATTAGTTTCTATAATTCAGACACAATCGCGGCCGCTGACCATTTGCCGGCTTACTCTCAAGCGGTTCACATGTAACATCATGGCTTCCCACACTTTACAGCTGAAACTTTTGCGCACAAAACATATTTTACAACAGCATTCTACACCTGCAGTTTCAAAACCGCGTAGTACGGTGGCTAGACTTAAAAAACGGTTCAGGTTTCACCCGTTGTATTTTGCACCACCTCAACTTGACAACGCTTGCACTATTGATACTATTCTACAGACAGTCTTGACTGAAATGGTGAAGTACCAACATTTCCCTCTTGTCACGCCTATTGACGGCCCCGTCCAATTCTTCTTCTTCACCGTCTTACCGGGTCTATATTATCGGACATCCTCCGACTCGTGTCTCATTGCGCTCTATCGCCTCACACGGTAAACAGCTACGACCTCTCGTCTCTCTCTCTCTTGCACGCATGGACACACAACAGGGTTCACCGGTGCAGTCCCCTGACGTGACTTCCACTACGGATACTACTGCACGTCCGACAGACGGTTCCGCCACGCCTACAACGAACGCCGGCTCCCGCCCGGTACAGAGCGATGCGGTGACCACTACTGCTGCAAACGACGTGGAGGCTATTCTACGATCACTGATGGGGTTCGATTAAAATAAATAAACGAAAAAATAAAAAAACAACCCCTCCCTCGGCCCGCCCGCTCCCGCTCCGATCCGACCCGTCCCGAGTCCCCGCCCCGACTGAGCCCCTGCGGCTCCCACTTTTTTAAAACTCCCTCCGGATGGCCTTGACCCACTTACAAAACACACCCATCACTGTCAACCACAACTGCCGGTTCGAACCGCTTGGCCTTGACCTGCGCCAGAACCGGCAAAACCCCACTACTATAGAGCAAAGCTTCAAAATACTAAATTGTGTGTTTTTTTTGAGCTAAATCCAATGGTCAAAATAAAAATTAAAAATTTTTTAAAATTACATATGAAAAATGCAAAAAACCCATTTTTGGGGTACAAAACCCCCCAAAACTACCCCTTCCGGTAGGTCGATATGTCTGGTTTACGAACTCATCCGAATAAACGTAGGATTACACAGCTCTACCAAATTTGGTGTCAATCGGACCTTTTTTACGAGAGTTATTGTGCCTAGGGACATATATATATATATATATATATATATATATATATATATATATATATATATATATATATATATATATAAATTTTAATGACTATTATTTTTGGTCTCTGGGCACCTCAAAACGAAAAAGTAACATGGTCTCCGGCTTAGGTCTTACCATGAGACCTACGGTAATAGCTTATCCCCTATGGGAAATTCTCTAATAAATATGGTTATGTTTTTGAAAGTAATCTATACTTATTTAATACGCTGAGGGGTTTTTTTTGTCTTGAGAACTCCTCCTACGATTTTCAACCGATTTTCAAGTTTTTGGTGTCGTTGGATAGGGCTTGATCTGAGGTTGTTTCCGCCAAAAACTGATGAGAATCGGACTGAAAATAAAGGCGCTATCCACCATTGAAATCTAAAAATTTCCCATTTAAATAACATTGTAATTGAATAAAGCATTTTAAACATCTGTTAATAATCCGCAGCTGTAAATACGTGTTGTTTTTGGTAATTACAGATATTCACAATACAGGATTATTATAGTCGGATGTCATTGATTTAGAACTAAAGTAACATTTATGCTGTAGTAAAATAAATTGCTCGATTTCGAGCAACATACTAGTTTTACTATTTCGTATACTACTCGTATACTAGTTTTATTTAAATAGACAATTATTATCTGTTTGGAATTTTTATATTGCGGTTAAGATTTTTCAATGGAAACAATCAAATCAACAACATATTGAGATGAGAATGTATTGTAAAAATTGAACCTAACCATATAACTGTAAAACATTTCGACAATGGTTTTCTTGAAACATGCAATACTCCCCATCGCAGCAGACCTGCGTACTCAGCGAATTTCCAAATTAGTAATATTAATTTAGACTAGAGGAACCTGTAAACAAATTTTCATTACGTCCCAATAAATAGGGAAATAAATGTCTATTCTCCTTCCGATAAATATAAGGAAAAAGTATGCAAGTATGCTGCCATGGGTAGCATACCTATGTAAAAACACTAAAAGTAGGTTTTAAGCATTAAAAAAATTATTTCGGCCATATCAAGCCATATACTAAATTCATCAATATATGTTTATCTGTACATTGCTAAAGGAGTTTGCATATTCTACATCTATACTTATTTAATACGCTAAGGGTTTTTTGTCTTGAGAACTCCTCCTACAATTTTAACAGATTTTCAAGTTTTTGGTGTCGTTGGATAGGGCTTGGTCTGTAGATGTTTCGGCCAAAAATTGATGAGTAGCCTATCGGACTGAAAATAAAGGCGCTATCCAAAATTGAAATCCCAAAATTTCCCATTTAAATAACATTGGGATTGAATAAAGCATTTTAAACATCTGTTAATAATCAGATGTAAATACGTGTAGTTTTGGTAATTAAAGATATTCACAATATTGGATTGGTCGGATGTCATTAATTTAGAGCTCAAAGTAACATTTTTTTTGTATGAAAATAAACTGCTCGATTTCAAACAACACGTATACTAGTTTAATTAAAATGGGAAAAGATTATGCAGATTTGCTGCCATGATAAGCACAAAAACCAAGATTTTTTACCATTAATGGATGAATTTCAACCAAATGATGCTAAATACAGATAGTTTCATCCAAAAATATTGGCTAATAAGTGAAACTAGAGATCGCCTCCTGATCGAAATTCGATCAAAATTTCAGTTGATCTGGCCCCAAGGAGCTTAAAAACATTTTAGAACTAAAACATCTGTTCTTCCTAATTTTCTAGCAGTTGCTTTTACAACAGCTGTCTAATGATTCATTCAATTCTTCTTTCTCCATAAGATTAACATTGGACCTTTGATAGCATGTGGGGCGTAGCCCTTTAGTCCGATGTGAATTAGAATGCGATTCTGCTAATCCACAGGACTATACCTTTCTAACGGTATTCTCGGATTTATCGTACGATGCACACGAGCTGAGAAAAAAGGAGGAAATGAAACATGCTTGCGTATTAATATATAGATTAACACATCCTTGTTCTCCATAAGATTAACATTGGAGAACCAAAATACAATGTACTGTCTTTAGACTTTAATAACTCGGTAACCAATGGAGATACAGCAAAGCTTCAAAATACTATACTGTGTATTTTTAGGAAAGAATCTGGCATTGAAATCTTAATTGTTGTTTGGAACTATTGATTACTTTTATTATAATAGTATTATTTATAAAATAGAAATATTATCGCAAAATCTTAAACAAAACCAAACCATAAACAGTAACGATGGAGTAGAAAACTTTGGCCGGATTTGAGGGCTTATACTGTATTCAATAAAAAATCTTAATTTTTAATATATACATGTCATTGGTGAGTTTACAATGAGTGAAGCAACTACACTTACTAAATTTATATACCATGTTCCAAATTGAGCATACCAACTTTTGTCAAAATATATTCTCCTATTTTAATTAGATGCCATGATTGAAAAGAAAGTCCAAGTCACAAATTATCGAAGAAAGACGTAAAAAGAGGAAAATTATTAATGAAGTCGCCAGGCAAGATGAAGCTTTTAATCTAAGACATGAGTGAGTATTTTGGTAAAAAACACTATATTTTCAACTATTTAAGAGCTTACATGAATTGCATATCATAAATAATAATTTACCTTAATATACCAAGTACCTTAACTATTTAAGGGTTAGGCCTATATAAAAGCTGGTTTATTTTTTAAAGTCCTACTTCTTAAAAGGTAACATGGAATAAAAAAAAGGAAAATAAATAAAGTTATTTACTTATTTATCTAAATCAAATTAATTATAGGCTATCAGGTCTAGATGAAATAAATACGAATTACATCTCAATTTACTTAATTACATTACAACTTATGGGAGCACTTAAGTGGTACTAATTTTTTCTGTTACTACATTAAAGGTTTCTATTTCTAATTTATTTTGCAGATCACTTGAGGCCCAAGTTGCCCCAGATACTTCGCCAAAGTATGACCAATTCCAAAAAGAATTTGAAGACAATATGCGTAAAGTGCAAAAACATTATTGTAAAAATTGTAATCGGTCATACTTTGGATCAAAACAAAAATCTTGCAAAAAGAATTGTCAAAGATTTACTCCACAGAATAATATGGACCCAGGAATAGTACCCCTTGAACTAAGCGACCTGACCTATTTAGAAAAATAACTTATAGCACGGATCCATCCAGTTATAAGTGTATATAAAATAAAGGGCCACCAATTAGGGTACCGTGGACATATTATAAACTTCCCGCAGGATATAAAAACCTTTGCATCCTGTTTTCCACATAGAATTAACGATGTTACATCAGTATTGGCAGTAAGAATGAAAAATAGACAGGACAGTACTAAAACTTTTGTTGATTTCCACGTTAGAGCCATGAAAGTAAAAGAGGCTCTAGGAGTGGTTAAAAACCAACAACCCTTACTATCATGACATTGTCATCAGTGATGAAAATTTATCTTTACTGCCTGAAGATGGTAAAATGTCTGATAGTATTGAAGCAATAGTGCAAAATGATGAGGATGACATTGATGAAAGCTTAGATCAGGTATGCTAAAATTTATGTAGATATCTTACACAGACGTTTGACGTATACATGACCAAAGATTTTCTACAGGTAAATACTACTTCCGCAGATTTGTTTGTCTATTTTTGCCGTTCATCCCCATACGCGCAGAATAAGCGTACTCCTAGTTTATTACATTAAAGAGAATTTTATATTTAGTAATAACTATTGGATTTCTCATTTAATATATATAGTCCTACTGGTTTACTATTAAAATCGTTCATTTAAAGAGTTCACCATACACCCTGTTTAGGAATACTAGTAAAAAGTGAGCCAGTAGTTTAATTTTGTTATTGAAAAAAGTAATAAATTATAATTGTTTTGATTTATGCAAATGTTAAATCTTTAGCTGATGTGATGTCACGGAAATTAAAGAGAGCGGCGAGCCGTGAAGAGAGGTCCACCCTCACGGTTCCTCCTCAACATTCGTCCTAATCCTTGAAGGGACGTCTTTGAAGCTGAACTCATTTGATGATTCACCCACCATAATCGTTACGAGTCATATTTAGATATCAGAGACAGTTACAAAAGTACATAAGTTTTTTATATCAGAGTTTATTTCAGTATTGTTAATTATATCCGTGTAGTAAAGTTATATTATTATTATACTTTTTATAATACAGTAATATGGTTTGTAATTTGTATATTAAAAAGAGATAGCAAATAAAAATCTACTTATCACTTAACTTGGGTGAGGTGAACTATTTCAATAATTTACCCCCATAAATTTTACGTTCAAAGTCAATACAGCTCTTGTAAATTAAATCACTTGATCGCTTCCTTTTGAATGCTTTTAAATCACCAGTGGTGAAATTTAAAATATGGACGTAAGGGTACGGCAAAAGGTGGTCTAAAATCAATAGTCGATTTTAGCTGTTAAAGCCCTCTCATAGATTATAGCCAGGGGTGATATTGGAATACATCCCTCCTGTGGAATTTAAAAACGGAGGGGGAACTAACTACCCACATTTTTCTATTGGGGAAGACGACCCAGTGTATCTCACTTGTCATGAAAATACCTCCTCAAAACTCTATTGGTTCTTTACTTAGATCCGTTATCCCAAAAACATACTATATTTTTCATTTTTTTTTGTCAACACATTTTTTAAAAAGATGATTGCTTCATAACACTCGTTTACTATTAACTTTGAATTCGAACCAGTAGTTCAGTAGACATAGCCAGTGTCGCAAAATTTTAAAAAATTTATTGGTACTTAAACGTTTAACAAATTTGCTAAGTCCTTAAGCGATGACTTTTATTGAATTTGAAATGAAATATTCTCCATCAATTTGACTTCCGGCAGATAAATAGTGTGACTACAAAACATGTGTACCATTAGGGCCATTTGCACAAATAATTTGGGATTAAATATAATCTGGATTAATTAAGTTCAAATCAGCTGGAGGTGTAAGTACAAACTATGCATGTGCAACTGACTGTTAGGTTAAACTTAGGTTTAAACTGAAGATCCAGGTTTAAACTAAAATGGTGCAAACGGCCCTCAAAGATACAATTTACTTTTTGATGAAAGTTATATACCTTTATACTTACTTTAGCTTTTATTTCAAAGATGGAAAACTTAAAGAGTGCAAAGGAGTTAATTTGGTTAGTTTGTTACTCTTTTCCAAGGAGACGCCTTGAGATAAAATCAAAGGCCAAAGTTGATCACACGTCACAAGTCAACACACGGGACTGTGTGTCTGGAGAATTCTCGAATGCTTTCTCTCTCAAAACATTACTTTCTCTATTTAGTTGGAGAATCAACTTGATTGATAAGTTTTATTTCGTCTGGTAAATAAGTTTAATTAATAAAATCACATTAGTTAATTTATGAACCTATTTTACATCACAGAGCAGTTCAGTTTAATTTAGTTAATTTAACGAGTTGAACAGAGGACTTCTAATGTAAGCTTAACATAAATTAAGTTATTAACCTTTAAATGTAAACCATTAAACCATTAAATGTAGTTATTATTCATGAAAGTGATTGAAATTTAGGTGAATTTAGAATTTGCAGTTTTAAGGACGCTTGAATAATTAAATGTGTTTATTAGTCAGATAATTATAGTGTTAGGTCAACCATGCAGTTTAAAACATTACTAGATGCATGGTTTAGTACTTAGGTTCAATCATCCTTCAAACCCTAATGATTTAGAAAACCTAATTGCAATAGGTACCGTACTGTCTAAAAAAAACGGCTATCGATGGACTTTTTCAGTAATATTTTTTATGGATCAGCTACAAACTATGATGCAAACCAAGAAACGACGTCGAATCAGAGTTCTGTTTGATGAACTCGTTTGTTAATACTCTCAAGGGAAGAAACTGTAGAGAAAAGTCGACCTTCCGTCAATAATTTTCCGTCAAAAAATGTTGGGACTAATTGTAGGCTGTGGGAAGGTTTGTGACGAAATAACTTTGAAATAAATAAAGTTGTTACCAGTTATAGTGAATAGTATTGCCACTCAATACTACGGGATGACGGGTCTTCCTGACTTGTAAAGGCATATTTAATGAAAAATAAAAACCCTCCCATAGGTTTGCTCAATATTTTCAACTGAATACCTTTATTGAAATGGCGACCTAACTCAATAGGTAGTTTAAAGCCAAGTATGAATGAGGGATGAGTGTAGGATGATTGTGGCGCGATCTTGTAGTCTTGTTACTGACTAAGGCCGACATTCTCCTTAGACAGCCCACTAGTCTGTACAATATTTGGAGGAGTGAAATTACCTCTTTAAAGAAATTATTGATGTAATAATATACTATTTTCGATTAAAAACTCACAGAAAATAAATTTAAGGCATTTTCTCTTCAGAGTAAAATTATTGTGTGTGTTTTACCAATAACACACCTGCTTTGAAAAATATTATATGTGCTAATAAATCTTTTCCTTTTCATATGCTACACAAAAGTGACATTTTTTATGTTATAATATACGAGATTTGCTCTTCGTCCTGCTTGGAATTCGATCTTCAGTCAAAGAAGACTTAATTACACCTCCAGCTGAACCTACCTACGGTGAATCACTCCCGACTCCCAGGTGAAATTCTAGCCCCCCTTCTCCTGACGCTGCGAATTACGCGAAAATAAATATTGACCAATTTGTAAACATTGTTTTGTTTATGTTTTGGTTGTGAGTTTCAGCAAGCACATGGTCTTGTCTAAAGTTTTATGAATGTGAATAGATTTGGAAATATTAAATAAAAATTTTCTTAAATTTGTTTATCTATCGTGATTTTAATGTATTTTTAATCCTTTTTCTTAATCTTTTTAATCTTTTTGGAGAGAGAAAAAAAGGGTGTTTAGTTCAAAATATTTTTATTGTAGTAGGCCTAATTGACCAATAATACAGAGGTATATTAATCCTGTTTGATTATAATGAGTAAAATAATTAGTAAATAGGTATTTAAAAATCCCAATAAAACAGCTATATGTTAACTCCTCATTATTTTGAAAACTACTGGTACTCAATAAACTAAAGCGAATAAACTTAACACTTATTAACCTCTTCATGTGTGTTGTAAAAAACTAAACACTGAAATCCTTATGAAAGAAATAATATGTTTAATTAACTAATATTAATGCCAACCAATATTGTTTTGTTTATTTAATATACAACGTTCTCAGGTATTTAGGCATCATATAAAAACCTTTATGTTATGTGGATACTCAATTTAGCAGTAGAAAATAATAATGTATTGGTATCATTTTTCTTAGTAAAATGTGAAACAACTACAAAAAAATAATATCACCGTAATTAAAAACACTCATTTTCACTTACAATATTTTATTTTACATACATTTGACGAATCGTGTGGCAAATACCAGTTCCGTTAAATGACTAATTACTTTAATTAAAGACATTCCTCACAACTTCCAGTGCTGAAAATTCTTAACTTATTTGGTTATAAAGAATTCAGGAAAAACTAGTCCGCATTTTCGCGTGATTGGAATGAAAACAAAGACGTCGGAACAAATGGCTGTGATGAAATTCAGAATCACTTAAAACTTTTTTCGTCACACAATATGTCAATTTGCAACAATATGAATCTATTTCAATTCAATTTTTGGCCAGTTACATACCTCAAAGTTAATACCTCACAATGTTAAATTGAAAGTTTTCACTAGAGTACCTCACTAACATACACATATAAAAAAGAACATGTCGTAATTGAGGCAGTGTTATACTCTGTAATAGTTTTCAATTCGTGATAAATTGTGATGAACCCAAATAAAATTTAAATGTTGGGTTACGAAACAAATATGTAATTTATGCATTTTTCGCCGGCTACCCAGAAGAAGAACATCTCTGTCGAGGATAGAAAAACTAGCGATGCTAAAACGACGTCAACGATTACGATGACGATGATGGTAATAATGATGAAAATGATGTTATCTTTCCCAGTTATAAGGCATGTCTGGTTTATATAGCCGAAGGATTTAAGGAGTTAGAAAGTAGCTACTGTCTTGAATTTTGGTGTCCCGGATTGTATAAATCCCTCAATTTGATAAATTGCATTGGAGTTATAAGCTATTCTATGAATAATTTTCCCAGCCTATACAATACAATGCAATCAATCCTACTGTTAGAATCCCTCTTGGTTTAAATAAGTATTATTAAAATTTTATTGTGAAAAATATGAAATCTTGTAGTTTATCTAAACCTAAGCAATTGATACAAATCCATAATCATTTATGGTAAATAATTCTTCGTCAAAGTTGAGTGTTAGCTCGTTATGACAATGTAAATAAGAAAGACCTTAGTCGTACGGATGATAAATATTTGATTTCGTCGTCTTCATTACAAAGTCTCCGAGGCCAGTGGGGGGAAACAGCGGACCGGAACTGAAAGGGTCCGCCCATCCCGTGGAGGCACCACCTCGGATTCTACTGTCGGTTCCTCGTTTGGATAAGGAAATAAAGGTAAAAACGATTAATAATGATTTGGAATATTTTTTGACCTCATGTCCGCTAGTTATTTAAGCTTTCATAGCATTTAATGAATATATAGCCTAGAAAACTATTTATTTTGTTTGAATATTTAACTAGAGATTTTCGTATTGAGATTATGTTATAGTCCAATCTATAACATGTAAAATTGTATGATTTTGTAGAAAATCATTGTTGAATGTTAAATTCTACTAAAACTGGATTATTTAAGATGGGTATAAGATAGGTAATAAAGTTGTTGCTTTAAAGATGAATGAATGATCTCAACATGTATTAAAGAAAACCCGTTCATAAATCTGATTAAGAGATCACTAGAAACCTGTCACATCAGAGAGTGTTTCCATTATACTTTTCCAACAACCATTTGAGCTGACGGAGAAGCCATTCTTGTGTACAACAGCATTGTTAGGCCTACATAAAGAGAGTTTATTTATTTCATCGAACGGTTATATTTTTCGACATACGTTGTAAAGATATTTAATAAAATTATTCATAATTTTTTAAGTAGCAATGTTAGGAAAGACAATATATCATTTCAGATAGTTCAATGTGAAGCAACAGTAGGTTAAATCACTTCCTGTTGACTACACAATGGATAAGACAGTTTGATAAAATTCAATTCTGCAACCATGCAGAATTGGAAAAACAAGTAGGCCTACTGATCCCCAGCTACGGCCTATCACGAATCGAGGGTGGGACTAAATTTTTTCAAAGTTTTAACATGATTGGCCAGTTGGCGGAGACAAGAAAATTAGGGTGAAAATTGAGGGAGGAGAAAACGAGGAGATGGAGAGTTTGTGTGCAAGAGGACAGCAATTGATTACGACTTAGTTGGGGATTTTCAAGAGATCTAGGATTTTCTTTCCACCAACAATTGTCTAGACTCTTATCACAGGCCTTAACAATGAACTTTTTAACATCAAGGCACCACCGAGACACCGATCGGCACACCTGGAGCACTTGGTCGACTACATATGCTCCAAGGAGCTCACCGACGACGGACTTCCTGCTCCAGGACTGCCCGAGGACTGACCAAGGACTGCTTAAGGACCTCGTCAGGACTTCGTCAGGAGCCAGCCCAAGGGATCTGCCAACGACAGTAGGAGATCGAAAAAAGACTGTGCGGAAACCCTGGTATGTTAACTTCTCAAGCCCAATAGGAGACCACCACAAACATTTAAAATAGCCAAAGCGAACTGGTTTAGTAAAAAAATGCTACTGAAATAATACAGTCCATTGAGTCTATAGAATATTTTTAGGAAACGCCCTAAATAATTTAAACGGTGTTAAAAGGGTACAAAAGAAATTCTTCCAATTCGAATTAGCATAAGGTGGAATTTATAATACATGATTTGCCTTTTCAATGTAGTTTACATTTTTTGATGTAAGCACACGTACAGAAAATTTTGACTGAGTATAATAAAACCATACTAATTTTAGAGGTAGAATAGATTAGTTTGCAACCAGGTTTTAGAGTAAACTGAATGAAAGTGTGTTAGCATTGAATATTAGACTGTGAGAAGTGTGTAACTATTTAAACTGTATATAATTACAGATGTTTGTATGTATATTTCGTTTAATGCTACGTGTAATATAGTTTTATTTGCACACCTCACTGAGTCGATTCAATTGTCCTTTAAATTGCATCTCGTATTCACTATCTAGTTGTCAATCTATAATTATCAACTAAAAAGACAAAATAAAAGTCAATTAAACAACATATTTTTATGTGCATAGAGTAAAACGTAATAATTTGAAACAGAGTGTTTACATTTGGGTATGGGAGATGAATTAGGAAGACTGGATCCAAAAATAATCCAAAGGTCCCTAGGAGGAACATTGGAGGTGGTCTCAGCAACGAGGAGCTACCATAGTACGTGAAGGTATGACAGTACTGTTTATAAAATGTATTACAATACCTTCGAAATGTTTTACAATTTTTATACTCAGTAGTAAGGTAATATGTTCTTAGATAGCTTATTAAAGTATTTGATATCTTTAGATTAAAATTTAAAAGTTAACTCAACCAATGAGCATACTCATAAATAGCATATACAATATCTTTTGGTGAGTGGCTGTGTCAAAATAAGGGTAGAATTTACCCCATGATCGTGTTTAATACTAATTCAATAAGGAGTGTAACACAAAAACGCTTTTAGATAAAACGGTCAGAACCCATTACGTTGTGTAGAATTGGTTACCACTTAAAGCGAAGTCCAAGAAACTGAGGAAAGTGAGATATCTAAACCACTGTCTGGTTAATCAACAGGATGTACAATATTACAATGTTATTTTTTATGTACAATATTAACATAAAAAATATTTTAATAGTTACTTTATTCTGCATTTAGTGTACATTTCCTACATGCTCCATTGTTCGGTAATATTAAAATTTTTCACTAAAATGAAATATTTCCCTCAGACCCCAGGATATGCTGGGTGACAATAGAGATATTAATGTATTCAAAATGGGCGGTAGGCTCAGCAGAACGGCCCTACGAGTGAATGATAATTACAATGGAGGTCTTAACGGCAGACGACTGTTGAATGCAGGATCTGCAGCGGGGGTAGGGAGCGTCCTTGGCCCTCCTCTCATCGTGGATCATCTCAGTGGGGGGGGGGGGGGGGTGAAACAGAAAAAAACGTTTAGATCAAAACTTGAGTAGGTTCAGATTTTTTTATCCTATACTATAATACAAGGAGTGTCTGAAGGGATGTGTTTTCCACAATCTCGAAATCTAGCAGGTAGATTTAGCTTAAACTTTGCATTTAAAAGTGTTTTGGCCCAAAACTAAGTTTAAAAACAGCCTCAATCCCAGGAAAAATCTAATTAAGTCTATAATTTAGATTAAAAATAGTATTTTTTTTTACATTGTTGTTATGGGTTGCTATTTTAGTAACGAAATAACAACGAAAGGTACAAAAATAAAGGAACACTAATGTCAAGCAGCGTTTTTTAAACATGTGTTAACTGTGAAGAGGTATAGTGGTTGTTGATGGAAATTGAATATCTTTATTACCATGAAACTATAAGAAAAGTGAATTAAAACCAACGAGCAAGGCTCGGTTAACCTGGTACTTAATGAGTAATCGGAAAAATTAGCTCGTCAAACTTATATGAAACTTTTTTTCTTTGATATTTTATAATATACAACTATTCAGCATAATATTCAAAATTATCGGAAAATTATGTGGATATGAATTTTTGTGTTAGTTGCAAACTTTTAAGTTAGTTTAATTGTGGTAATATTATTTGCAAAATTTATAGGTCGTTATGTGTCGTTTTAATTGTTATTAATTTGCGACAGTGGTATCACAAAAGTATTTATTTTAAAACTTACAAATTATATAAAACTCAGTATTTGCATTGGTATACTTTTCTTGTAACTCTAATTTATGTTTTTTATTCATGTCTTCCGGAATTGGTTGTCAATATAAAAATGTTACATACCTTGACGTCTGCAATTCCCTATAGTGAAACTGACTCTACTATAGTTTCGGTTTTCACGTAGCCATTTTCAAAACTAAATTAAATGAACGTTCCATTCTTTCGAATTTCGTCAATAAATAAAATTACATTTAACACAACACATAACATTAAGAAGTTTGCCGGCCGGCGCACGTCACTGAATTCTTACATTTCTCTTACTCTGAGTTCAGTGACGTGCGCCGGTCAGCAAACCTTTTAATGTTATGTATTGTGTTCACTGTAATTTTATTTATTGATGAAATTCGCAAGAATAGAATAAACATTCATTGTATTTAGTTTTAAAAATTGCTACGTGATAGCCGAAACTATAGTAAACTAAGTTTCACTATTAGGAATTTCAGACGTCAAAAATATGTAATCTTTTTATGTCTAATTTATGCTTCTAAATGTGTTTTAGAAGATTTGAGTTTTTTTACCTTTTCTTTAAAATATATCAATGACATAATTTATAGAATATCGATTGTAATTATTTGCATTTATCAAAAAATAAAATCCTCACATAAACATTGTACATCAAACCCAAAGTATTCGCAGATTTATATCATCCCCAAAATACTTCCCCGGAACTCGTAAAGTCCCCGGGTGAAAGTGTAAATGAAAGGCATGGCCGCGTGATCTCCCGCTGCTATTCAACACTGTGAAAGAACACTTCCACTGCTGCAATCTTGAGCACCGAAATTGAGGGGGAGGCAGCCATCCGTTGCTGAGAGGTTCACCCTCACAGTCCGCCACCCACCAGGGGTTTATAAACTTGGTGGAACATCTGAGAGGGTGAAGTTAACATACACACGTTAAACAACATTGCTGGTGAATAACGTGGATGGGGTAAAGTAAATATAATAACAATGCTCTCTTAAGTTTTGACTTTTAACAATGGATTTTTAGATTGTTACCCATGGTTGGGAAATCACATTAATTGGTCCATCTGCATGGAAAACGAAAATGAGCAGGCCTTTTAGGTGATAGGAACTGTTAGTTAACTTCTAATCTCCCTTCATAAAAGCCCTAATATGATTTATTCACTTATAAAAATTGTAACATAGGAAAACTGAGTATGGAAGAAACTCATTTTTACAGATTCATTCATTTTTTCGGATTATGTAGATTATGCTGAATAGGTAATTCATTTTATACCAACTCGGTAATATTTTAAATTTCAGACTCTATAATTTGAGCTGTTTTACATAAGAAATTATTACATAAAGTAAAATCCCTCTCAATACGAGAAGAAAAGTAATATTGCCACAAAATATACCATACTTCAATTTAATCGATCTTAATACTGTGCCCGGAGCATTAAAAATATTTCACTCCAAAAAGCTTTCCCACAGTTTTACACCAGAGAAGGCCAGCGGGGCAGAAGCGAGCGCTTCACTTTGTGTTGGTGAAATCCACATCGCGTGCCCCGATTAGACCGCTGACAGAACGATCAATAGTCGTTTTATATTGGAACAGTTACGTGCGATTGGAGCTACGTTTGCAACCTCCCTTGGATGGATGCCTACACGCCTATCAGGCGGTTTTAACTGGAAGACGTATGTCAATTGCAAATATAATATTTTATAGAAAAGTATCACAAATAAAAATGTGAATATCTCTTCTTATTTCTATAAGGGTTTCGTCTGGTACGTCCCTTTTTCTCTCGACCTACAGAACCGATCTTCAAGATTGAGGTGTCATTTTAAAGCTTAGGTTGTAGCGCAGTGACGAATCGTAATTAAAAAGGTCATATCGTTTCGGGCTACGCCACCCTCACCTTTGACTCGTATTTCTAGAGTGCGCTTTAAAATGTTGACCAACTTTTATTGCAAGTTCTTTAATGTGAATTGTAATTTAACAGCTGATTACCTTCAGATGAATTTTAAAAGCCAGATAGTAAACAAAAATAGATCTCTGTCACTTCATAATCAACATTCACGTACTGTAGGTGAGTTTCACTCATGCAGAATCATAAAATGCGCAATTTGCGCAAGGGCCATCTCGTAACTTATAATGTTGTAATGAAAATCTGAAAAACATCAATATATAAGGAGTAAGATTACATACAGAATAAAACATTGTTCATTCACTGGGCTTATGAAAACCTATTTTTAAAGTCAATCGTTATTTTAGTAAAAGAGTCACTAGCTTATTTGACCGACCAGTATTCGGTAAAGAAATATGAAAATAAAATATTACCTACGTAAGTTTCTGTTCTAATTAAATTAAGATGTAATTTATATTTTTACACACTAGTAAAAAAACCGATGAAATATCTATGAAAATGACGATTTAGTGCTATTAAGTTTGAATGGGAATAATTTTTCATTAATGAGAACTTTACTATTTCCTATTAAAATAGTGTTTCCTAAATGTATTCAATAGTTTAATAGCACCACCGATTTGGAATTTTTCTTTGGTCTACACTTACAGGAAAAAAGTATCGCTGTGGAATAAAAGATTGGTTAAAATACCAATACCTTGAAATGTAGGGAATTTTCCTTATAATTTAACCAAAATTAATTTATTAAACTATTTAACTTATTCAGAAAAGTTATGTATTCGAAATAGCATAGGTGCTAAAAAATAAATTAGGATTGGCGAACTTCAATAAAGTTATAATTCGATTAAAGTATGAGTTTTAAATTTAATATGACTGCATGTGACGGTTCAAACAGTGGTTGCCTGAACAAAGTTTATCAAACAAAGCGTTATTAGTTGTTTATAAATTAAATTTGATTTCAGTATTTAACTTAATTGAATAACCATGCGGTGGAGTGTTTTCAAACAAAATCATTATTTTTTTTATTCCGTTTTATTTTATTTGTTGGGATGGCACTATTACTAATCACTAATAGCCATTGCGTGTTTCGTTGGCAAAAGTACATTTTACATCAGTGATATTTGATATTAAAAAGTGATATTTTTAAATTATAATTTTTATACATACGTTTAAAATTGTTTGGGGTAAGATGGTTGCAAGATGGTTCGAATTATCATTGCAATTATTTTAAATTCTTTAGTGAAAAATTAAGTTTTGTTTTACATTTATTGCAACAATACAAACTGGTTTTAAAATGTTTTTTAACTGAACATCTGTTCTTCCTGATTTGCTAGCATTTCTTATTAAGCCAGCTGTCTAATGACTCAGTTATCCTGCTCCCATGAGGGCCGATGTGATTTATTATGGGATTCTGCAATTCTACAGGACGATACTTTTCTAACAGTATGCGCAAATTTTTCCTACAAAACACACAAGCTGAGAAAAAAGGACGAAAAAAATGCTTGACCATTAGATAGATTATTATGAGATTGAATTGAATATTTTTATAGATTGTGACAAATTCTCAACTATTTTTAAACTAGCAATCTTAATGTATTAAAAGGACACACTGGAAGGAAAAGAGATTATTATAGAAAGAGCAGTCATTTCCAATTTAGTCATTCTGTTTAAGATTTCATACTGGTTCCATTTAACCCACTAGGGGTTTCAGGACACTTAGCTGAGGAAGGTCAAGTTGTGTCGAAGAAGTTATAAACAAATTGACCTTCACAATTCTTTTCACTTTCCCTATTCATTGCTTTTATAATGCACGTAATCGTATGATGTACTCAGTATGCATGTTTATTAATTGAAGAACGTCAGGAGCGATTAATATCGGGCAATAAACTTGATTCAGCTACACGATTAATCAACTGCGGCCGTGGCAGGCTTGGCAGCTGGGCTCGAACAATATTGGATAGGCAAACTTTGCCGGACATGATCTGCCGTTAATCAATTATAGTGACAATGTTTATCATTAATTTATCCCTGAAATTTTTTTATTCTTAGAAAATTTTGTGTATTAAGATTATATGTAGTTTGTGTTTTCTTACTTGATAAAATTAAGTTTTGCTTTCTGAAATAATGTAACATTATTTCGATCACTAAAAGGTCACTTTTTAATGTGGTAAAATTGTTGGAAAGCTTGCTTGGAGATTCAAATTTTACTGTCAATCCTTAGAACTTTACAGATACCACCGGAAAAAATGTTCAATTTTTTCCTTGATCGTTAGTCCACTTCTCAGTTATAATTTCACCAGTTTTATGAGGCTTCTTTGTAGTCTATTCAATTAGTTCTTTCGTTAAGAATATTTTTTTACAATTTTTTGTTTAATAGCCCAACATTTGCATTTCAAGTCAAACGTGATAAAAAAAAAAACAATAAATTTGTCTAGCAGATTACTATTACATATTAGTTTCACGGCATGCCTCCCATTTTCAAAACTCTTTCGTCAACAGGTAACAAATGTAATTTTTCGTCAGTTAAAAAAACACACATACAACCTTAATCGCACAAGGATCTGACAAACGCACAAAAAGAAAAAAAAATGAAACTAAAAAAGGTTTTTTTTTGTACGTTTGTCTTATCCGTTTTGGGTGTTTGAAGTTCCATTTTATTTTTATTGTTTACGGGCCAAAACTGACAGTGTCTTTTTCAACTTTTGATACCAGAGATTTTAAAAATGGGACACATGCCCTGAAACTTCTGATCTACTAGACAACTGTATTGATTGAAGACGAAGAGGTATTGTAACGTAAATTTTTTATTTAAAAAAGTAATGAAAAATACTTAATTATTAAAAAGAATCTAGAAAGAAATGTTATGAGAACAATAGTTTTATTTTAGTCTTCCATAAGATTTGCACTGGCTATAACCTTTAAAGGGATGTACAGAGGGTAACCCTATGAACAGTCATGGATTTTAAAGAAGGTTCTTAAAATCTAAGCATAATAATTTGATTTGACATCTTATTCATGGAGATCGGTGCAGTAGTTACTTAGAACCTAACATATCAACCGTGTAGGCTAGTATTAATATATATATGATTCGTTATATAGGGTGTTCCTGAACTCTCTACCGACCTCTTGAGGTATTATCCCTGTGGGGATGGTTAACTAAGAGCTAAATCTAATCCCACACATACAGTCTAAAAAATCTAAATACTATGTTGAAACAAGTAATAAATTAATTTTATTAAAGTGCAAACATGTACATTGGAAGAGGTCAGAAAACAACTCTGTTTTTTTAAAAACAAAAACAAACTGGTTGCTAAGCAACATAATTAAAGAAGCTAAAATCAATTATCAGCTGGCATCCGCCACACCAGCCCCCCACGGAAAAAGGTACTTCAGGGTTCAAAACGCACACAAGGTCGAACGAGTCTTCCAGAGCGAGTGCGCTGCTCAGCAGTGGTCTGGGGAATGGGTTGATGCTGAGGCCGTGTGTCCATGTTCTTATTGGTAGAAGGGCTTGTTCGGGATTTTTCATCTGTTACATCCTCAGTCAAAATGAAAGCTGGTTTAACACGATCTAAGGAAACTTTAATCTTTCTGTCTTGAACGAGAATAACCATTGTCTTTTCGTCCCGAGACACTACCTCGTACGGTCCGGTATAGGGAGCTTGCAAGGATTTTCTTGTACAGTCCTGGCGAAGGAAGATGTGTGTACAGGAAGCAAGGTCTTTAAACACAAAAACTCCGGGATTACCATGACGTGACGCTGGTCTTGGTCGAATGTGAGCAATGCGTTGACGCAACTGAGGTATGAAATCCCTGGGGTCGACATTTGGTTTTTCGTTTCTTGAGGGGACTAGAAAGTCTCCTGGAAGGCGGAGTGGTTCGCCATAAACTAAATCAGCTGTAGAGGCCATGACATCTTCTTTGAAGGCTGATCTTATGCCGAGGAGAACTATGGGGAGTGATTCTGTCCAGTCCGGATTACTGTGAGCCATTATTGCTGCTTTCAACTGGCGGTGGAAGCGCTCTACCATCCCATTTGCTTGAGGATGCCAACTGCAGGTAAAATGAATTTGGAAACCAAGTTGCTGAGCTAAGTCTCTGAAGGTTGATGACGTGAACTGAGTTCCACGATCGCAGGTAACCTTGTGAGGGCAGCCGAATCGGGATATCCAAGTGGAGATGAATGCACGGGATATTGAATCAGCCGTGATATTTTCGAGAGGGCATACCTCAGGCCATCGGGTGAATCTGTCAATGGCCGTCAAGCAGTACCTAAATGATTTAGATAATGGAAGTGGGCCAATTAAGTCGACATGCACGTGTGAAAATCGCTGAGATGGAGTTACAAAACTTCCTAGAGGGGTTGATACGTGCCTAGTTATCTTGGATTTCTGGCAAGGGACACATGACCTAGCCCACATGCGACAATCTTTGCGGATAGAGGGCCAGACGAAACGATCGCAAACAAGTTGTGTAGTAGCTCGGATCCCTGGGTGGCTTAGATTGTGTATCTGATCAAATACCTTGCGCCGCAACTCTTGTGGTATGTAAGGTCTTGGATGGTTTGTGGATGTGTCACAGAATATGGTTGAATTACACCCTGGTACAGGCAATTTCTCCAGTTTGAGGGATGAAGAATTATGTTTGATGATATTTTGGAGTTCTTCATCTGTGTCTTGGGATTTAGCTAATGATTCATAATCAATCAATGATGAAATAGCCTCGACACGTGAGAAAGCATCTGCGACGATGTTTTGAGATCCGCTAATGTGTTTGATGTCAGTTGAAAACTCTGAAATGAATGAAAGTTGACGCAGTTGAGCTGAAGGTAACTTATCACGGCGTTGATTGAAAGCAAAGATGAGTGGTTTATGATCAGTGAAAATGGTGAATGATACGGTTTCCAGAAGATAGCGAAAGTGCTGAACAGCTTCATAAACAGCAAGAAGTTCTCTGTAGTATGCTGGCCAACTGCTCTGCTTCGGTGACAATTTCTTGGAGAAAAAACCAAGTGGCTGCCATGAATTGTTTACATATTGTTGAAGGCACGCTCCAATAGACACACCGGAGGCATCGGTGAAAAGCCCTAGGGGAGCATCAGGCTTAGGATGAAAAAGGAGAGTCATAGACATGAGACTGGACTTACAAGCTGTAAAAGCGTTCTCTAGCTCAGGAGTCCATGGGACCGGGCGTGAACCTGTTGAGTTTGCACCACTAAGAATAGAGTGTAAAGGCGCTTGAATCTCTGCAGCATGGGGCAAAAATCTACGATAAAAATTCATCATGCCTAGAAAACGGCGAAGTCCACGCATAGTTTGTGGCAATGGATAGTCTTGGAGTGCAGCAATACGGTCCTGAGGTGGGGAAATGCCTGCACCTGAAACCCTATAACCTAAAAATGTTATTTCTGGTGTACCAAAAACACATTTAGAGGAGTTTATTACCACACCATAGTCCGAAAGACGTTTAAACAGGGCTCTTAGGTGTTTTTCGTGGTCTTCTGCCGTTTTTGAGAAAACAAGAATGTCGTCAACATATGCATAGCAAAAATCTAAACCAGATGTGACTTCATCAATGAAACGTTGGAAAGTTTGACCAGCGTTTCGCAGACCAAAGGTCATAAATGGAAATTCAAAAAGCCCAAAGGGTGTCGTGATGGCAGTTTTACAGATGTCATCCGGGTTCACTGGAATTTGCTGGTATGCTTTGACTAAATCTATGGTTGAAAATATAGTGCTACCTGAGAGAAATTGAGAGAAATCGTGAATATGCCTTACAGGATACCTGTCGGGGATAGTGCGTGCATTCAGGGCACGGTAGTCTCCACAGGGACGCCAGCCATTTTCGCCTTTAGGAGCGAGATGTAGCGGTGACGCCCAGGGACTGTCGGAAGGTCGCGCTGTACCCACTCTCATCATTTCGGCAAATTCACTCTTGGCGATGGCGGACTTCTCGGGTGCCAGACGTCTCGGTCGGCACGAAATCGGTGGTCCAGGTGTCGTCCGTATGTGGTGAACCGTCTGGTGCTTTACTTCTCGAGGCAATCCTGGTGGACGAGTAATTTCCGGGAACTCCAGCAGAATTTCAGAGAACGATGAAGTAGTCGTAACCGTCTTCACGCTGCTTTGTGCAACAGCAGAAGGTTTTCCGCAGGTAGAAAGGCCAGTCGTGGCATCGATGAGACGCATTGAACGACAATCCGGGAGTAGGTTGTAGAAACCGAGGAAGTCTGAGCCGATGATTGGGACACTGACGTCGGCAATGGTGAACTGCCAAGTGAAACTCCGACGAAGACCGAGGTCAAGGGTAATGAGACGTGTTCCATAGGTCTTGATGGTGCTACCATTGGCGGCGTTGAGTTCAAAGTTAGTGGATGTGCGCTTGTCACGTAGAAGGCGTCGTGGATAACAACACAGGTCTGAGCCGGTGTCGATCAGAAAACTTTGTGCTGATGTGTTGTCCGTGACGAAAATCCGGCGGCTTCGATCCAGGCAGTCAGCTGCCGCAATTACTGACCGCCCTTGGCGTTTCCCTGGTAGGCAGAACAAGGAGGAACACATTTATTGGCCTTCTCTCCGAACTTAGCGTGGTACCAACATAGACGACTACTTGATGACGATTGAGCCTCCGGTGTAGAATCAGATCTGCGATGACTACGGGAGCGGGAACGTTGTCGTTGCAAAGAGGCTTCGAGTGCATCTAATCGTTGGGCTAACTTGGAAATAGCGGTCGATAACTCGTCGATATCTTTCATTTGAGTGTCAACCCGCTTGTTTGTAGCATTGACAGTCACCGGAGAGAAAACTGGCGATACCTCTACGATTTTGTCGGCTATTTCTGCTAATCGGTCGACAGGCAGTTCGTTTTGGGCAGTCAGAATGGCTTGAACATGATGAGGGAGACGGCGCAGCCACAGTGTTCGGAGGAAACTGTCTTGCAGTTGTGTAGTTCCAACCAACGTGCGAAGGTGTCGAAGGAACTGTGACGGTTTTCGATCACCGATGTCCTCTTCGCCAATAAGTCGCCTCACACGTTGTTCCTCGCTGGCAGAGAGTCTCTCGACGAGTTTGGTTCGCAGGGTCTTGTAGCGGTCTTTCTCTGGAGGGTTAGTAATGATATCCTCAACTTCCGCTGCATAACGAGTTTCGAGTTGAGACACGACATAGTGAAAACGGGTGTCATCGCTTGTAATGCCCGAGATGGCGAACTGGGAATCGGCTTGAGCAAACCATAAGCTTGGTCGATCTGCCCAGAATGGTGGCAATTTCACTGCTACGCGATGAATTGAAGCAGTACCCGTGTCATTGCTGCGACGAACATCGGCGCTCAATCGACCAGTTTCCTCTTGCAGAGCCGTGAGTTGTGCTTGAAGGTCTTCCAGGGACATGATACGGTAGAGTTTGTTGCACTAGAAAAATTTGTTTTATGAGGGGTCACCAATTATGTGGGGATGGTTAACTAAGAGCTAAATCTAATCCCACACATACAGTCTAAAAAATCTAAATACTAAGTTGAAACAAGTAATAAATTAATTTTATTAAAGTGCAAACATGTACATTGGAAGAGGTCAGAAAACAACTCTGTTTTTTTAAAAACAAAAACAAACTGGTTGCTAAGCAACATAATTAAAGAAGCTAAAATCAATTATCAGCTGGCATCCGCCACATCCCTGACCTAAAGAGAAGTCAAAATATCATATTTACAATTTCCAAAACTCCATAGTTAACCTTACAGCCGCCATTTTTTAATTTTTAAAGAATAAATTTTATTCAATAAAGGGCTGTTGCCCGCTACAATTAACTATTGGAAAACCGTCAGGTTCAAATGTCTGGGTTCAGTAATTAATTTCAATTACACATATCAGTAAAGTTCCACCGAATTAACAAGAAACTCTAAATAATTTTTATTTTTCGAATTCGGCGTTCTGTACTGTTAATTAAAATTATTAGAACGGCAAACTAACAATGTCGAAATAACTAATTAAATTACAAATTAATTTGTAATTATTTAACTATTTATTTTCAGAACTTTTAAACCTATACATGAGTTTTGCCATAATTTAATTAGGAAGGACAAACTTTAAATGCTTGAAAGGTTAGAATAAGTTCTTGGACTTATTATTAAATACAGTAATTTTTAAAGAGACAATCTAATTAAGTGAGCTGGATGGTTAGCTTTGTGAGGGTAGAAAACTATCCTCGTACACAATTTAGAATTAAAAACTACATTATAAAGAAATATATATTTCTTAAGTACAGTAGAAAGTTTATAGTTATTAATAAAATTCTTCCGAAATAATTTCGTGGAAATATTTTACAAAAGAGCGCAAAAGGATTGTTTTAGCGAATGATACAAATAAACCTCAGGGCTAAGTTTTGATAAACTTGCGAGGTTAAGATCGTGTAAAACATCAAATTCACGGTAATCCTGTATGTATTGCTATTTTATATCGATTGTGAGCAAGTTTATACTCCAGCCATGGAATTATATTAAAGCGGAAGATTTATTTCAAAATCCCTGCTGTACGGTCCTGCTAGCACTACAAAGTCAAAACACAAAATATTTACTGCTCTATGTGCCGGGTTTTGTAAAAAATTCACTGGCAAGGCTTTTTATAAGCGTACTTATTATACTTTTTTTTTTTTTTGAGGGAGAGGCGGAAAAATGCATTACGCACACAGGTGGCCAGCCTGTAGTGTGGGGCTCCCCTAAAAACGGGTTTACCCACTAAAAAACCTCCTCTACTCTTTAGGAATCTAACCTGGAATTGTTTGTCACATTACGTTAGGCTAGGCCTAAATTTGGCTTACGCCCGTGGGGCTCGCTCCTTATCCAGCCGCTCGATCAAGGGATCTCGGCCACTTCGCGGTCCAGATCGGTTTTCTTTTCCAGGAGGATGCCCCGGACGAACTGTGACAAACAATCCCAGCTGCCCTCATCCTCCATAATCTTTTGGCAGACCGTGTCCACCGAAAAAACACCGAGTTTTCTTGTGGCCTCCAGGCGGGGCCTTTCCCAACGCGAACAGCGGAAGAAGGTGTGTTCCGCGTCATCGAGAACGCCCGGGCAGTAGATGCAATCCGGTGAACCGGTCTTGCCAATCCGGTTCAGGTACGACTTGAAATAGCCGTGACCTGTCAGGAACTGCGTGAGGAAGTAGTCCACCTCGCCATGCCGCCTTTCTACCCATGGTTGGACCTGCTCGATGAGTCGCGCAGTCCATCGTCCTCGGGTGTCGTGCTCCCAGCTGTGTTGCCACTGCTGGAAGGTTCGGGAGCGCTCTTCTGTTCTTGCCGTGTCCTTGCCGATCTCGCCTTGTCTCTGATAAATCCCTTTCCTCTCCCCTGCCAAGAGCTTGACAGGGATGACTCCGGCGACCACCAGGACGGCAGGCTCGGACACTGTCCGGTAGGCGGAACACACCCGAAGCGCAGCTTGACGCTGAACCCGGGCGAGTCGCAACCTGTAGCACTCCTTATCTAGAGCGCCTGCCCACACCTCTGCCCCGTAAAGGAGCACGGACTGGACCGCGGACATCAACAGACGTCTTCTGCTGGATCGGGGACCCCCGACATTGGCCATCAGCCTACTAAGGTAAGTGACTACCTTAGCGGCCTTGTCCGCCGTACGGAAGATCTGATCCCTCCAGCTTAACTTGGTGTCCACCATAACCCCAAGGTATTTGGCGGCACGAGTTGATGTGACCACCTCCCTTAGCACTCGGAGTGGCACGACGGTGTCGATCCTCTTCTTCGTGAGGATCACAATCTCCGTCTTACTGAGAGCAAGCGAGAGAGTAGTACTTATTATACTATATTGAGGATAAGTATTATATTATGGTATTGACATCAGTCTGTAAAACAATGTCACTAAAAAAATTAAATTATTAGCTCTTCAACAAATTTTGGAATATGGGAATAGCTTTATTCAAAATATATAAGTAATTAAAGTTAAAAAACAATAAACAACTTACGACTGGTTGTTCCAGTATCAAGTGAGTTAGATATTTACTTAAATATTGGTGATTCTAGATGGACCAAAAAAGAGAATTTAGCGAAAAACAATGTTAATCTTGGCTTCTAATAAAATTCTTCTTTATTTGTTTCAATTACATTCTAAAAAAGTAGTGTAAAATGCTTTACTTCTTCAAAGCTCTCCATCATTCAGTTAAATTCTGTATTGAACAGCATTTTGCAGGCAGTATATTTTCTTAGTTAGTTTCATATTGACATAATATAATTTCTTGAATTATAAAACCAAAACATCTGAGAGAGTTCATCTGAGAGAGTTCTGTTCATAGATGTTTTACGGCACACACGCAACGGTTATCTATATAGCCGAGGGATCCAACTGTGACAGTGTCAGATACACGACTGGCTGTTGTGTCTGAAGCCTTGTGTGGTGACTTGTATTGACCAGGTAGACGCTGTCTGGCTCCAACGGTCTCCACGCCACGCACGCAACGGTTATCTATATAGCCGAGGGATCCAACTGTGTCAGTGTCAGATACACGACTGGCTGTTGAGTCTGAAGCCCTGTGTGGTGACTTGTATTGACCAGGTAGACGCTGTCTGGCTCCAACGGTCTCCACGCCACGCACGCAACGGTTATCTTTATAGCCGAGGGATGCAACTGTGTCAGTGTCAGATACACGACTGGCTGTTGAGTCTGAAGCCCTGTGTGGTGACTTGTATTGACCAGGTAGACGCTGTCTGGCTCCAACGGTCTCCACGCCACGCACGCAACGGTTATCTATATAGCCGAGGGATCCAACTGTGTCAGTGTCAGATACACGACTGGCTGTTGAGTCTGAAGCCCTGTGTGGTGACTTGTATTGACCAGGTACACGCTGTCTGGCTCCAACGGTCTCCACGCCACGCACGCAACGGTTATCTATATAGCCGAGGGATCCAACTGTGTCAGTGTCAGATACACGACTGGCTGTTGTGTCTGAAGCCTTGTGTGGTGACTTGTATTGACCAGGTAGACGCTGTCTGGCTCCAACGGTCTCCACGCCACGCACGCAACAGTTATCTATATAGCCGAGGGATCCAACTGTGTCAGTGTCAGATACACGACTGGCTGTTGAGTCTGAAGCCCTGTGTGGTGACTTGTATTGACCAGGTAGACGCTGTCTGGCTCCAACGGTCTCCACGCCACGCACGCAACGGTTATCTATATAGCCGAGGGATCCAACTGTGTCAGTGTCAGATACACGACTGGCTGTTGAGTCTGAAGCCCTGTGTGGTGACTTGTATTGACCAGGTAGACGCTGTCTGGCTCCAACGGTCTCCACGCCACGCACGCAACAGTTATCTATATAGCCGAGGGATCCAACTGTGTCAGTGTCAGATACACGACTGGCTGTTGAGTCTGAAGCCCTGTGTGGTGACTTGTATTGACCAGGTAGACGCTGTCTGGCTCCAACGGTCTCCACGCCACGCACGCAACGGTTATCTATATAGCCGAGGGATCCAACTGTGTCAGTGTCAGATACACGACTGGCTGTTGAGTCTGAAGCCCTGTGTGGTGACTTGTATTGACCAGGTAGACGCTGTCTGGCTCCAACGGTCTCCACGCCACGCACGCAACGGTTGTCTATATAGCCGAGGGATCCAACTGTGTCAGTGTCAGATACACGACTGGCTGTTGAGTCTGAAGCCCTGTGTGGTGACTTGTATTGACCAGGTAGACGCTGTCTGGCTCCAACGGTCTCCACGCCACGCACGCAACGGTTATCTATATAGCCGAGGGATCCAACTGTGTCAGTGTCAGATACACGACTGGCTGTTGAGTCTGAAGCCCTGTGTGGTGACTTGTATTGACCAGGTAGACGCTGTCTGGCTCCAACGGTCTCCACGCCACGCACGCAACGGTTATCTATATAGCCGAGGGATCCAACTGTGTCAGTGTCAGATACACGACTGGCTGTTGTGTCTGAAGCCTTGTTTGGTGACTTGTATTGACCAGGTAGACGCTGTCTGGCTCCAATGGTCTCAATGTCACTCACGCAACGGTTATCTATATAGCCGAGGCATCCAACTGTGTCAGTGTCAGATACACGACTGGCTGTTGTGTCTGAAGCCTTGTTTGGTGACTTGTATTGACCAGGTAGACGCTGTCTGGCTCCAACAGTCTCAACGCCACACACGTAACGGTTATCTATATAGCCGAGGCATCCAACTGTGTCAGTGTCAGATACACGACTGGCTGTTGTGTCTGAAGCCTTGTTTGGTGACTTGTATTGACCAGGTAGACGCTGTCTGGCTCCAACGGTCTCAATGTCACTCACGCAACGGTTATCTATATAGCCGAGGCATCCAACTGTGTCAGTGTCAGATACACGACTGGCTGTTGTGTCTGAAGCCTTGTTTGGTGACTCGTATTGACCAGGTAGACGCTGTCTGGCTCCAACAGTCTCAACGCCACACACGCAACGGTTATCTATATAGCCGAGGCATCCAACTGTGTCAGAGTCAGATACACGACTGGCTGTTGTGTCTGAAGCCTTGTGTGGTGACTTGTATTGACCAGGTAGACGCTGTCTGGCTCCAACGGTCTCAATGTCACTCACGCAACGGTTATCTATATAGCCGAGGCATCCAACTGTGTCAGAGTCAGATACACGACTGGCTGTTGTGTCTGAAGCCTTGTTTGGTGACTTGTATTGACCAGGTAGACGCTGTCTGCCTCCAACGGTCTCAACGTCACACACGCAATGGTTATCTATATAGCCGAGACATCCAACTGTGACAGTGTCAGATACACGACTGTCTGTTGTGTCTGAAGCCTTGTGTGGTGACTTGTATTGACCAGGTAGACGCTGTCTTCCTCCAACGGTCTCAACGTCACACACGCAATGGTTATTTATATAGCCGAGACATCCAACTGTGTCAGTGTCAGATACACGACTGTCTGTTGTGTCTGAAGCCTTGTGTGGTGACTTGTATTGACCAGGTAGACGCTGTCTGGCTCCAACAGTCTCAACGTCACACACGCAACGGTTATCTATATAGCCGAGGCATCCAACTGTGTCAGTGTCAGATACACGACTGGCTGTTGAGTCTGAAGCCTTGTGTGGTGACTTGTATTGACCAGGTAGACGCTGTCTGGCTCCAACGGTCTCAACGCCACACACGCAACGGTTATCTATATAGCCGAGGCATCCAACTGTGACAGTGTCAAATACACGACTGTCTGTTTTGTCTGAAGCCTTGTGTGGTGACTTGTATTGACCAGGTAGACGCTGTCTGGCTCCAACGGTCTCAACGCCACACACGCAACGGTTATCTATATAGCCGAGGCATCCAACTGTGACAGTGTCAGATACACGACTGGCTGTTTTGTCTGAAGCCTTGTGTGGTGACTTGTATTGACCAGGTAGACGCTGTCTGGCTCCAACGGTCTCAACGCCACACACGCAACGGTTATCTATATAGCCGAGGCATCCAACTGTGTCAGTGTCAGATACACGACTGGCTGTTGTGTCTGAAGCCTTGTGTGGTGACTTGTATTGACCAGGTAGACGCTGTCTGGCTCCAACGGTCTCAACGCCACACACGAAACGGTTATCTATATAGCCGAGGCATCCAACTGTGTCAGTGCCAGATACTCGACTGTCTGTTGTGTCTGAAGCCTTGTGTGGTGACTTGTATTGACCAGGTAGACGCTGTCTGGCTCCAACAGTCTCAACGCCACACACGCAACGGTTATCTATATAGCCGAGGCATCCAACTGTGACAGTGTCAGATACACGACTGTCTGTTGTGTCTGAAGCCTTGTGTGGTGACTTGTATTGACCAGGTAGACGCTGTCTGGCTCCAACAGTCTCAACGCCACACACGCAACGGTTATCTATATAGCCGAGGCATCCGACTGTGACAGTGTCAGATACACGACTGTCTGTTGTGTCCGAAGCCTTGTGTGGTGACTTGTATTGACCAGGTAGACGCTGTCTGGCTCCAACAGTCTCAACGCCACACACGCAACGGTTATCTATATAGCCGAGGCATCCAACTGTGACAGTGTCAGATACACGACTGTCTGTTGTGTCTGAAGCCTTGTGTGGTGACTTGTATTGACCAGGTAGACGCTGTCTGGCTCCAACGGTCTCAACGCCACACACGCAACGGTTATCTATATAGCCGAGGCATCCAACTGTGACAGTGTCAGATACACGACTGTCTGTTGTGTCTGAAGCCTTGTGTGGTGACTTGTATTGACCAGGTAGACGCTGTCTGGCTCCAACAGTCTCAACGCCACACACGCAACGGTTATCTATATAGCCGAGGCATCCAACTGTGACAGTGTCAGATACACGACTGTCTGTTGTGTCTGAAGCCTTGTGTGGTGACTTGTATTGACCAGGTAGACGCTGTCTGGCTCCAACAGTCTCAACGCCACACACGCAACGGTTATCTATATAGCCGAGGCATCCAACTGTGTCAGAGTCAGATACACGACTGGCTGTTGTGTCTGAAGCCTTGTGTGGTGACTTGTATTGACCAGGTAGACGCTGTCTGGCTCCAACGGTCTCAACGCCACACACGCAACGGTTATCTATATAGCCGAGGCATCCAACTGTGTCAGAGTCAGATACACGACTGGCTGTTGAGTCTGAAGCCCTGTGTGGTGACTTGTATTGACCAGGTAGACGCTGTCTGGCTCCAACGGTCTCAACGCCACACACGCAACGGTTATCTATATAGCCGAGGCATCCAACTGTGACAGTGTCAGATACACGACTGGCTGTTTTGTCTGAAGCCTTGTGTGGTGACTTGTAGTGACCAGGTGGACGGTGTCTGGCTCCAACAGTCTCAACGTCACACACGCAACGGGTATCTATATAGCCGAGACATCCAACTGTGTCAGTGTCAGATACACGACCGGCTGTTGTGTCTCAAGCCTTGTGTGGTGACTTGTATTGATTGGTGTCCACCTCGTTGATCCGCAACCTTCACAACAGTAAACTAATAAGTATTTAAGTTGAACACTCATGCTGTTGTTGCCATACAATAATATATCGACAACTGTGATGTATATGTTGTCAGTTTTTTTTACTGCAAACAATTTTTTTTTTTTTTTAAGATGACTCTGGCAGCGAGGGGCGTGGTGACTATGACTAACGGTGGGGATGTCAATGACACTCGCCTGCTGACAAGATACTCCGCCTTCTCCGTGAGTCGGTTTGGATCAGTGCCTTAGAAGAATATGGTGACAATCAATCGAATAATACTAGAGCGTGATATGTAGCTATTATTAATTTTAAGGTTATTTATCTTGTTATAAAATAACAATATAATGTTTGTGATACCAATCTAGTTCCCAATTTTTTTATACTCTAGATTTTGAATAACTACGTAAACTGAACTACACGATGGAAATATAAAATAATAGTAATGTAGGGGATAAAAATTTATATTTATGAGAACTGAAAACAAGAATTAGTATCATAAAAGTACAATGATGTTCTGATGTGGGAAAGCTATCAACGTTTAATGATTGGGAACACGTTTTATCTTCTAATAAAATACATTATGTTTACTATTTATAACTATCGCGTTGGACAATATGAAATAACATAAATTTCCTTCGATAATCGAGACATTTACGACATACATGTTTACTTTTTAACAGCCTTATTATTGTGAACAGGCTTAAAAACATGGCAGCAAAACTGTGAATTGAAGCTCCCGATCGGTCTGTCGTTTTTATCACTACCATTCATCTGTACCGTTGCGGCTCGAACTCTTACTTGTCAAATCCTTGCTATGCGTAAATAAGCAACCGTTATACAAAACTATGTCTTTAAATTTATATCTAATGAAAGTTATTTGTTGATTTACTTCATTAAAAATGTTTTAACTTCACCTTCAACTCAATATAATTGTGAGATAGTTCAAACGATTTACAAATCTATAAAAACATCTGGTATGATCCAGTTACGAAACTAACAATTTTAAGAAATTTTATCTATGGGCGAGAATTTGTTAAAATCCAGTTTGTAAATGCATAATGTTCGGCGATGAGTTATAATCAGTAACGGTGAACGGGTTGAGTTTGCTCTTGAGTTGTGCCCACAGGTAGATAGTGGCTGGTGGCGGTGGGGAGAGAAGGTATGAAAGTTGTAATTGCATTAGCGTTCGCCCCAGAGTTGTAATCACTGGCAGGATTACACTGTAAGTCTATTTCCGATAACTGTTTGCCACTATTCGGTTGTATACTACTTGAATTACCGATTCCAGCCATCGTAATGTTATAATAACTTTAACAAACCTCTCGCCGTTTAGTATTTTTATTTTGTTTCATGTGATGAGAATATTCAATAGGGCTCTAAACAGTAAAAATGTCTATTTTAGTTCTGTTATAGCTATATACTAAGCATATATCTAATTTAGTCCATGAAATCTAGATTTAGAAACGTTTAAATCAATTTCCTGTAAAATATTAGTCTTAGTCGACACAGCTAAACCATAAATAAAAGAAGTGGAACTCTTGACAAGTATTATTGAACCACAAATACACCAAAGAAATCCTCGACAGTACTTTCAACTTAAAAAGCTTTTTAAATAATCTCAGAAAATAAGGTCGTATCCAGCTATGGTACTATAATAGCCAATCTACCTGAATGATCATTGTACAAATTTGAAACCCCTATTTTGTACTGATTGTTAAATTATTTTTTGGACTTCAATAACTTTGAACGATTTATGTACATCAATGTCACATCATTATTAAGATCTCGATTAATATATACTTTAAAGGTTTGGAAAAAGATGAGGGTAAAAAACCTACTGCAAGGCCTTCTTTAGAAAATAAACTCATACATTCTAGAGTAAAATTTTACAAGTTTTATACGGTACTTTAAATTTTCATTATTTAATTTTCATGGATCACTTAGCCAATATTGGATGGACCAGTGATGGAAGACTGCGGCATTGATCGGTCTGACGAATGCTGGTAACTTTTGTTTGCAGAAGGCATTGCGTGTGTTGGATTATGCGATTACGGGAGTTGATCAATAGTGGTTGAAACCACGGGCGCAGCCGGCGCCGCGCACTCACGGGGCACGACTGCTCATATTGCGGCACCGATGTATTATTGTTCACTAGATATTAAATACTATTTTTCATGAAGTTTTTTTCGGAAATTGCGATTAGAATAAAAACACTCCGAGTGAAGGACAACGTTGTTATCATATGTAAAAAAATAATCCTATACTATAAATACGATTAACGTTTGGGGCGATATACGAGTATTTCCCATCGATCTCAATATCTAGCGATTAGAATTTGCTTAAACTTTTCATTTGAGATGGTTGCTGTCCAAAAATAAGCTTAGAAACAGCCTCAATCTCATAAAAATTATTTTTGCCTGAAACTAACTTAAAAAGTTGTAATTTTTAACATTGTCTTGTTACCAATCAATGTTTTGTGTCAAAGACTTCATAATATGAAAACCACTTCTTTTTTTAGTTACTAGTTTTTTTTTTTCAACTAAACCGTCATAATTTTTACATAAAAATTTCAACAAAAAACTGCTGTTGTTGGTTTTATTTATTTATTTAAGTTATTCTGTTTTCGGCGTAAGTTCCTTACTTGCCTACTGAACGAACGTGTTTGATTTGATTTGTGGATTATTTAACTTATGCTAGAACTAATGAAGTACTATTATTATTATTTTTAGTTTAAAACTTTAAAGACTTTACCAAAAAAAAAAATTCACGATGCAAAGCACTGCTAGATAGTGTGTAATAAAGGTTAATGTCAAAATGAGAACACACACATCATAGGATTTAACTATTCGGACTTACGTATATAACGGAACATTCAAATTCTCGTAAACCAAAATGTTAGGTGAATCAAGTTCACTCTCAAATACGTGCCTAGGGTAGAGGACAGTCTGCGAGGGTGAACCTCTCATCCGCGGTTCGCTGCTTCCTTTAATTTCCTTGACGATTCAATGCCAAAGATTTCAACGGTGGAAGCGTTTCTTCCAAGTAAACAAGTATATTTACGGTGACTCTTTCCTTTCTCGACATCAAAGTTATTTTTCGTTCTTTTACACTCGTAACGTAAATTACATCTTCTAAACGTGTGCCTTATATAATTAATATATATTATTGTAAAATTGCTTTTAATTTAAATAAGTAAGATATTTTAAACGTAGATACAATTTGTATTGAAAGTTTGACAAACCATGTCATTAAGTTAAACTGATCCTATTACTTGTATCAACCTGTATATTTATTTTTATTGTACAAATACAACAAAATAAGTTATAAGGAAACACAACTGACTAATCCATTTCGTTCAATAACTTCTATCGTACGAGGTCCCAACAAATTCAATTTATGGAGAAAATTTTACAAAACAAGATTTATACAACTATTTTCGAAAGTTTAAAGTAGAAGGAATAAGCTATATTTTTAATTTATCTATAATTATAATATTTTAAGTGTTGTTTTAAAACAATCATAGTAATGTTTTTTTATACATTGAAATTTTAAAATATTGTTTTAGTTTGACTATTAAGTAGGCTACATCAAAAACTGTAGCTTTCCTTCTTCTTTTATTTTACCGTTTAAGACATTTATTGATAACTCACGAATATTTTTACATAAATGCTGGATGGTTCAGATTTTGTCTTCCAGTTATTCAGAATTTAAAATCTTTAATAAAAATATTCAGAATACATTAACAATGGAAGCGCTGTACGATGTAAAAAGCATTGTTAGTCAATGAAAGTTTTAAGCAATTCTAAATTTCTTTCCCATTTGCTGGCGAGACTTTTTGTCATGATAATACCTCGAAACACAGATTATACTTTTTCAAAGTTAGTAACTTGTGAAATTCTTTTTACTGGGATTCTTGAAAGAAGTTTTATAATATTACTTAAAATTGAGATACTTCGATTATTTGTATGATCTAAAGATCAGTTACTGCTTTGTAATGTACGTTATAAGGTTATATTTTGAATAATTACAAGGAAACCACTAAAACAATTGGTCTTATAGGCAAAAATCCAACTCGCACTCAAATTAGTTTTGAACATGTGACAAGAGTGGTAACTTCAGAATAAAGCTCAGTGCATTATTTTTCAAAAAATTATTACGTAAGGAATCTAATGTACGCTTCTCTGTCTTACATTATTTCAAGTTTAAGAGAGTGTTAAAATTAAGGAGCTAATTTCATTTTCATTTAATAGCCCCCGATTTCATCTATCTTCTTATTTCTATAAGGGTTTCGTCTGTTACGTCCCTTTTGCTCTCGACGTACTAAACCGATTTTTAAGATTGAGGTGTCATTTTAAAGCTTAGGATATAGCAAAGTGACGATTCGTAATTCAAAAGGTCATATTGTTTCGGGCTTCGCCCTCCTCGCCTTTAATTTATTTCTAGAGGGCGCTTTAAAATGTTGACCAGCTTTTATTGCAAGTTCTTTAATTTGAATTGTAATTTAACAGCCGATTACCTTCAGATGAATTTTAAAAGCCAGATAATAAACAAATATAGATCTCTGTCACTTCATAATCAACATTCACGTACTGTAGGTGAGTTTCACTCATACAGAATCATAAAATGCGCAATCTGCGTACGGGCCACCTCGTTATATAGATAAATAGAGGAATATTTTACTGAGGGTCAAAATGCACTGTATCTTGCACGGCTATCATGTAAACTAAAGTCAGAGATTAAGCATATGGTTTACGTATGCTTTTGTACTAGTCATTGAAAAGTTTCTTGAGCAATGGAATTCACTGCATTATGTGAAACCTGAGTTATTTAAGGGCAACAGGAAAAGGCAGAACAAAAACTAGTAGTATTATTGCATTGCTCTTGAACTATCTATACGAAGTAAGAGGTTAAATAAAAAAAATAAAAGACTCTCATTGTAGAATCTTTTTCAATTTCAAAAAAGTAAAAAAATATTAAGTTGGAAATAAAAACATGAGATTAGCTTCATACAACAATATAGGCTGTCTTATGTATTTTCCTTATCATTTTTAAACCAACTGAGAGATAAACTCGTAGCGAAGGAATATAATTTTTCGTAGCAGGAGAGTAATTTTACAGCGATTCATAATTTTGTTGGATAACGAGTTGAAGACATAAGAGTAGAATCTTACTCATTGAAGCATTCATAGCACTTGAACCTGAGTCACGGGTGATGGAGGCGACCATCACATCCTCCGCCATATCCGCACCCTCCGTGCCCACATCCCGCCGGATAACCGATGTTCTGCTGGATCTCATGCCAGAGGTCTTTGAAACAGTTTCCCATAGAGTACACATATACATCGTGTTTTGGTAGTCAATGTGAAAAGATTTATGGGGTTAAAATGCATGCTAATGCATAAAAAATACACAATTCAGGGAAGTTATGTCTCACTCAACCTTCCTGTAACGATACTTTTTTCTTGACATTCGAAATAAACATATCATTCTTTTCATTTTTTACCTAACTTATTATCAAACTAGTGGCTCATAGGGGCAAAAGCCCCTTATCATAAAATTAAAATAGCATGAACCTAAGCGGATCACCAATTTTTCACTATGAAAGTTTCCAGAAAATTTCATTTTAATGTATTTTAACAATACCGTTTGAATAGGCTATTCGCCCCCAAAGCACTCTTTACAATCCTGTGCTATTAGGCCACCCGTTTGTACATGCTTCATTCTGTCTGTTGTTAAACTTATATCGATCTATGAAAAATATGTTTTGCAAGAAATCATAGTCCCTTTAAGCTATGACGTCTTTATAATATAACATAGAAAATCGGTAATGAGAAAAAAAAACATGACGGATGTTCAGCACCCATTCTAGAGTCAATTAACTTTCAATATTTTGTATCAGATCTATTTCATTGTCTTGTTTGTTTTAAAATTAAATGGATTTTAGCTCCTGTCAGATTTTTTCTTTTTTCTTCACCAAGTTTGAACACAGCCGCTCAAAATAGATCATCTTAACTCACTGTTAATGTTTGTCCCTCCAAATCAAAATTAATGATTTTGTGTAAACAAAGCAGTTTTTTTTTTTTTTTTTTTTTTTTTTTTTTTTAATCCCCATACATGGAGAATCTCTTAGGAGAACCTTTCAGAAGATAATCTTTCTTAAATATCTTTCTTAATATCTTTCTTTCTGATTTTGTTATAAAGTTTTTACCCTGCTACCTTTTTCCCTACTATGTAGGACAAACGACTTTTATTTTAACTCTCTCCTATAACTCTACAATCTATGAAATGGCCAAATGGTTTCTGAGATAATTCAGCTAACCGAATACCAACCTTTCGTTGACTGATATACTTTAAGTTTCAATTAACGTATCATCGTCACTCAATATGATCATTTGACACTTTTCGTCTTAAAATAAAACCAAAACCTGGTTCAATGTAAATAATACAGGCATTTCTCAAACAAAAATTCATCGCCCATTGGGTCCCCTTCACGAACAGAATGTATTTCATAGTTCTCATACAGGCTCAGTTTTTGACAATTTAAATTATTAGAGGAACATAACAGTAAAAAACCACAGTCCATTTTTGTAGGGTTGGTAACGCTCCTAGCAGAAATTTTTGTTGCTCAAAGCCTCAAACTGTCTCATTATAGTATTACCACTCCAGATACATTATGTCATTTGGTTATTAATAGTTCTTCACTCAATAGGCCTATTATCATCTGTCCCTCATTTTAAAATAAAATCATACGTTTTAATGTACACAAAACAGACTGTTTTCGAATCCCCGAGCTATTCTTATGGAGGACTTTTTACGCTATTTCTTATTTCCTTGTAACTTTATGGATACGCTGAAAATTTTCCCTCAAGCATGGGACTGAGACCTTTAATTCTAGACCCTTACCATCTTCCTGCGAGTTGCAAAATGCTCTCAATTTTACTCAAACAATATCGCTCACAGAATTATATATATAGATTGCTTCTCTTTGGGGTGAATGATTTCATCATCTTCACTCAATGTTATTATCTGTGTCTCTTTTTTAAAATTAAACCATAACACATGTTTCAATGTACACAAAACAGACGTTTTTTGAATCCCCATTCTATTCTTATGGAGGACGTTTTACGTGATTTCTCATTTCCTGTTAACATTATGGACACGCCGATAGTTTTCCCTCGTGTATGGGACCAAGACCTTTAATTTGAGACCCCTCCCATCTTTCTGCGATTTGTATAACGCTCACAATTTTGCTCAAGAAATTCGGCTTACAGAATTATATATATATAGATTGTATTACTATTTTCTATCAGGATATGTGTAATCTATCAAAGTCAAGCCCTCCTGAAACCTGTAAAATTCACTTGAAAATAACACCTGGGCAAATTATTAAGAAGTGTGCTACAACTTACTTAATTAATCCATCTTTCTTTTGAATCTTGCTGAAAACTGTCAAATATCACAAAAAAATTTAGCCTACACATCTGTAGCAAATGTCAAAGGCTGTCAATTTCTTTAAAAAAATTGTAAACTTTAAAATGGTATAATACAAGTTTCCCAAAACTTCTGAACTTATAGAGCTTTTTTGTTTGTCTAACGGGTGGAAATCGGTGCTAAACATAATAAATAAAATAATTAATTAAACAAGTCATTACGTAATGAATTTAATGTATACCCTTTTGTGTCTTACATTACAAAAAATTAGCCATGTTTCTGATGGAATAATTATATAAGTGAATAAATATTTAGATAACTTATAAAGATTCGTAATCCTTGGAAGTAATTTTAACGCCCTAAAATACTCCGGTAATCTCGAGTATAATTCGGTGTTCCTATAACATAACGCAGTAAAGTATATTCGGTGTGGGTCATTCGGTAGAGTGTTATCATTAATCATAGATTTTTTAACACTTCTCCAAAACTTAAAGGATATTTCACTAATAAACTACTTAATCGTTTTTACATCAGCTACCTATATTTTCGCCAAAAAACGTAGGTACAAACCAGGTAGTTACATTAAATGCTTCTAGAAGCATGCTCATACAAATGGTGACCGCTTTTATCATGGAAGAAAGATGAAATCAAACATGCAAAGTTAGACTCCGGAGGATAGCTAGTCGAATAAGAAAGTCCAGCACTTTTAGTATATTGTTTTAAAAGATTAGGTGGAATTTTTATTTTATATTTGACAGTTTCGAAAATTACGCATAAGAAAAGTTTCTTTAGTAAGTTTTGGCACCCTCTTTATTAATTTCCTCTTTATGAATTTTTTTGTCAGAGTTCATACTATTAACATAGCCATTAATTGTCATCAAGGTGTTGCGAAAGATTATTTTTATCAACTTTCGTGTATTGAATATTTATTTTATTTATAAGATAATGAATTAACTACTCTTCTGTTACAAACTTCAAGTGGTGGCATTTTTAAACAAGGCGGCATAAAACCATTTAAAAAATAATCATTATTTTACATGCAAATTTAAAATAATTTGTATGGTCATAAAAGTAAAATCATTTACGATTACTGAGATAAAAAGACTGACCGAAAGGCAACCGGAACAAATTAAACAAGGGAGCGGAGCGGCGTAGACCCGTGCAGATGTTTGACGCTAGCTGAGCCCTTTGTTCTGCCGAGAGACGTGTAATTATTCAGCTCTGTGTGGGTGAACCTCTTTGAAAAATACACCGACGAAACGTCAAACGTCACTGTAATTAGTGAACCAGCTGATTACATTTATCGTTTTTGCACATTTCCGCAAAACCATTACGTCGTTAGAAGCGCAACTGAAAATTTACACTGATTAATGTTTAACGTATTTATTTAGCCCACCTCATATATTCTGTTTACATTTTAATTTTTTATTTTATTCCTCGTCACCCTAAGTGGAACCAAATAAAAGTGTTTGAGTTCACCAACGGACCAAGTCGAGAGGATTATTTGTTGAAAAGTCAATGAAATACGCTTGCAAGTCACCAAGTTGCCACTCCTAATTGTAAAGTTTTAATTTAGTAAAATGCAACCACATTTAACGGTCAGTTCTCTCAATTGTTTTTTTTTTTTTTTAATTTATCAAATTATATTATTGTCTTTGTTCTTATTTGTGCACATTGTATAGCAGTATTTTATCTGTAGTGAAACTATCATCAAAATGTGTACATCTTCCACCTGCTCTAGGTGAAGAGTTTTAATTATTTTAAAACGTTTTAAACCTATACTATCTGTTTTATATTCTTTCTATGTAAAATCACTCGTACTAACTTATACATTTCAAATCTTTCTATTAAACTGAAAAGATAATGTGAAGAAAACACATCCTGACGCCAGTACGCCATTCGTCGTTACTTTTCAGATGTCTGAGCATAACTCAGGCATGTGATAATTTTCTTATACAAGGTGATTGGAAAGTCTCTGACGATTTAATTTTTGTTATTAGATGAAAACTATGTTAGTTAGATAAACAAAATAGCAAAATATAGGTGGTTTAATACTATTATTGATGGTCAGGTTTTATTGAAACATCAGGCAGCAATTATAGTTCGTAGACTCATCACATGCAATTGATACAAAATTTGTTATTTATTTGGTCGTTGGTAGAATATTTTGATTAGTATACGATTGTTTTGCAGTTTGAATGATGATGGAGAGCGTAAAATGATTACCCGAATGAAAAGATAATCTAGTTTACAATGTCTATCATTAGTCGAATTGCTAACTAATTTTCAAACATCTTGTACCTATAAAACATTAGCTCACACCCCGGATACCAGACTCTGCATCAATTTCATATCATCAATATACGGTTGTTGTCTGATTTTTCAACCAAATTTAACCATAATTAATGGTACAGTATTAAATTACCTTCCTTTTGCTATCTTGTTTATCTATGTAAAATGTATAGTTTCCAAAGAATAACAATAATAAAATCTTCTGTGACTTTTTAACTACCTTGCATATTAGCTGTGGCATAGTGTTTATAGTTGTATCTTTCCTCCTCAACGTAAAGGGTGAGCGTGTACTTTTAGCTGAGTACCCAACGTACGATTCCCTCTGTGTTCTTAAATCCCAATCTCTCCGATATTTATATTTTAAAATTTCTAGACATACGGGCTCAAGAGTCATTTTCAGCCTAACCAACCAAGTTATTGTAATATTTTCGTTATATATGACTATAAAGTTATTGTAATAAATCACTCACAGACCATTCATTATTGTTTAAAATCACATCCGCTGTGATTTTTTACTACCAATATTACGACACGCTTTTAAAGAGTAGGTGTGATAACGGAATTAATTTTGTTTATACAGTAATTCGATATTTCCAACAAAAAAAGCATTATCTTGGTTAATTTTGAGGGATTATTTTTTTAAATACGTTATATTTTTAGTCATTTGTATCATCTTAAAGCATGTTCAATGAAAATCAATGTATTAAAAACATAGTTGTCAACAGTCAACGTAATTGTACACTTTTCGTATTGTATCAAACATTATTAAAGACCATTATGTTTTATTTTTCTATCTAACAACCATTTATCATCAGCATTGATTAAAACTAACTTTTGTTTTCCTAAACGTCACAAATTACAAGTTTGTGATTCAAAGATGGAGGGAACACAGAAGATGCAAACAAACTAAATGGGAAGAGTTTCTTTCGTCTCCTTAAATTTATTTCTTTAATCAGAAATGCAAATGTTTCTTCCTCTCCTGTAAACTTTTCTGTCTACGTAAATATTATCCCAAAGGATAATTGGACAAATATTTGACTCAATGGAAAAACATAAGTTTAGTATAAAAATTCATTTCTGTGTAGGTATAGTAATTTAATAATATGCAGGTGGCTTCTAAAAATTCAGAGAATTTTGGGAAATTTTTATAAGTTTCACTATTAAATATCCTGAAAATGTTATTATTTCGGTTAATCAGATAATATAATTTGATTATATTTACAAATTTTCATATCGTAGTGAATTACAAACATTCCAACACGAAGACTCTATAAATATATCTTTACAGGTACATTTTTTTCGAAGCATATTTATACTTTGATATTCAATAGAAAGATATTGAGCAACATTTAAAGTAATAAACAATTTACCTATAGCTAACTAGAAATGTACAAGCTCTAAAATTTTATAGGTAGAAATGAGATTTCACAACCCCAGACCTTCCAATCAGTTTCCCGGTGGAGAGTTCTGGTCCGACGCCAGAACTGTTTTGCCAGGAGCTTTTGCGAAATTGCTGGCATGTGCTTATAAAAGTCGTCTACAACCATAATGTTGGCAAGTCAGGAGATGTGCCCTGGCAACAATGTTTCGATATTCAGTCCAAGTCTCTTCTCCTCAATCGCCGACAACACAACACCAGCAATTATTCAATTTATTTTAGCAGCTACAAAAAAATTATACGTACATAACCTTTTCAAAAAAAGAAGCTCTAATGCAATAATTAATAAAGATATAATTAATATTTTAAGTATTATCTTTTTTAGTTGGCCATTCATTATCATTGTTTTTCAGTGGTTTTCCTGTATGCAGTTTTTGTCACTTTACTTTGTGATCATTGTGTTGTTTTCAAATCCTTCGACAAAGCCGATATTAAGATTAGGATTAAACAGTTCCTCGGAAAAATGTCATGAACTAAATTTTTATTTAATGTATTTTGTGTTTTGAATTCATTTGTACTCAGCTGTATTTGATCTGGTTTTCATTTCAATTGACATGTACTATTCTTTCTATATATTTCTTTTCTTCCTTTTTTTCTCAGCTTGTAAGCATCGTATGAGAAAACCACGTATATAATATGGTTTTGTCCTGTCGATGAGCAGAATCACATTCTAATTTACATCGGTTCCCAGGGCTATGAACCAGAGGTTTTCAAAGTTTCATTGAAAAGGGGTAACTGCTTGAATTAGACAGTTTTTGTAATAACAAGTGCTAAAAAAATTTAAAAACATATGTTTCATTGGGAAAATATTTTTTAACTATTTTTATTAGCTCTTTTAATTAACTGAGAGTTTAGTCGAATATCGACCAGTGCGCGATGCCTATAGTAATTATTAATAAGTGTTTCATTTTTAACAAGGACCTAACATTTACTAACGCTGGTCAGTTTTATACACAGAACTAAGTAATAAAAGAGGAGAAAATAATCTTTGGAAGGAAGGTTTTTTTGTCGTTCCCGAGCTGAAATGCCGGAAACAAATTTACCATGCAGAGATTACATTCGTCAAACTCATAACACAAACATAGGATATTCGCCAAGAAGGTAATATTCTGAGCTGAGTTATCCTTTGTTCGTCAAAGCCAACTTGGGAAACTTGTATAACCAAGCCACCTATGTAGACGTAGAGTTCTCGCTTATGAATCTTCGCCTTAAGCTCACACGGTTAACTTTTGCTTCATAGTTTGAAATGTTATCTAAGTAGATTCAATATTTTCAATCACTCGATGAAAAAACTTAGTACTATAACATTTACTCTTTAAATGATGAAGCACTTTATTGAAGCATTTATAATATTTTGTTATATTACGTCTTAAGTACCGGTATTATATTAAGAGGGGGTAAAAGAACTGCTCTCAGAGAGTCTTGCGGTGCTTCGCCTGCTCCCATTTTGTGCCTTTATTTCAATTGAGAGAGGTTTATCCAAATGTTATCAACTATGTGAAAATTATAGCTCAAAATGGATTTAAAATATTTTAAAAATCTAAAATCAAATCAAATTGCTCAAGTCTTTATCATTTATTCAAAACTAAAAAATTAAACTTAAAGGGACAAAATGGGAGCAGGTGAAGCACTGCACATGCATTGATTCTAGACTCGCGAGTTCTGTTTGTGCAACAATGAGAATGTTATTCATTTAGTTCTTGCAACAATATAATCGCTCTATCCCTTTAACCCCGTCTTAAAAAGATTAAATAATCTATTTTTGATAGGAACAGCGTTGACAAGTAGGGTACATACCGGGACTCGAAAAACATTACCCTGGGGCTGCAGTCCGGCACTTTATATCTGAGTGCTAGCGAAATTCTTTGACAACCGGAATTGTCATTACAATCAGTCACTAAACGCGATTTATCATAATGGTATTGAGATGTTGTTTTACAATAAAAAAGTGGTTAGTGATAAATTGTTTTATAAAGGAATAGTGCATTATAGACAGTGTTATAACCTTACTTATGTCTTATTCTAACATTAGTATGCTTAAGTTTATCCTATTATAATTATGATTAGTTATCATTAGTTTATCTGATTATATTTATTCCATTATATAAATGTTATTGCAAAAAGTAGCAATCAGAGCCATTTTAAAATTAAAAAGAAGCCTGTCATTTAGAGGGATCTTTAGGCAAAACCAATTAATGATTTTTTCTCCCTTCTATAACACGACACATAAGTTATTATGAGAAAAAATAACAAAACTCATAGTATATAGAAACAAACAACACCAACATTAACCTAAGAAAAAAAAAATCTCAGCCATGTACTACATAACATCATTTTTTAATCATATTAAATTTAGCTATACTAAAATTTAGAATCACCTTCCTGTTGAAATTCCAAATATAAGTTCAGACACAAGTACATTTAAAATGAAATTAAGAAGTCATTATTAACATTTTTCTTTATTCAATCAAAGAATTTTACAAAAACATATTTTTTTAGTATTGTACATAATTTTACGGTGTATACGCTAATGCAATTTTTAAGTGTAGTCAAATAAACCATTGATTGATTGATTTTACTTTTGCTTTAGAAAAAACTATTCATTAGTCAAAAAAGGATTTAGGTTAAGTTCTTTTTCTGGGTGTTAAAGTTAAAGGCTTAATCTCCCTACATAAACACGCCAAATCGCCAGCTAATTCGCAGAGCGGGTTCGCCACCATCCGATAGGCGGGCGGGACAAGCAGTCAAAGCGACGTTAAGTCCACTTACTGTAATTGAACAAAAACTTCCCTCATTTCATTGTCGGTCTCGGTCGCCAAGAAAGCAAAGTTTTCTACGATTGTACAGCACTAACAACTAAAGTTAAGCTCAAGTGGAACTTTTATACTATTTTACACTTGAATTAAACCAATGCAAATCTACAATACTGCGTTAAGTTGAGAAACAAAATTCTTTGAAAATAACAACGAGTTTCGTAAACTTAAAACAGTATTACATTGTTGATATAAAAAACGAAACATCATATGCAGTATTGCTTGGTTTTAATTTACGCCATAAAATAATCAAACATAGATTGGTAAGGAAAAATGTTTCATATATGTATGAAATTTTTCGTCATTTTTAGAACACATAGACTTCTTTTTAGTTAGGATTTTTAATTCAAATTCTAAAACATATTGATGAACTCGTACCAATTAATATATTTCAAGTATTCGTACTTTTTATGAACCTATTTGGATATTGGTTAAAGTCAAAAATTAGTTTAATAATGCAATAATTACTTTCACTAGTAATGTTCTTGGATATTATTTAACAGTCTTTAATATGTCATTGTAATATATTGATATTCTTAGCTGTTATTGAAATTTCACTCTCCAGAGGTCTCTAGTGAAAACCGGAGGAAATTATTTATTTAGTTAAGTCAGCATAGACGTTTAGTCTTTAAACATAAGGCAACTCGTTTGATTAATTGCTTAAATTCAAATTATTAAACAACACTGCAATGCTCTTTTATTTACTATAAATATTACTTGGGATATTTCAAATGTAAAGTATGAAAGAGAAAAACTTTTTTGGAAATCAAGACGTTAGAACCTACGGTCAGGTAGGTTTGTTAAGCTAGGCGAAATTTGTTAAGCTAGGCGAGTCTTGCCGTGGGCGCCCATACTACATGGCTCCCCCAATGCATTGTGATGATGAGATCAAGCTCGTTACTGTGATATCATCATGTTAAATACATTACATGCGTCAGGGATGAGTACATTATTCGGATAAACCAACATGAATGTCAGTCAACCAAGAACAACAATGGATCTCTACTGTGCCAACAAATCAAAGGTAGACGTTTTTATTTTATACATAGTAGTTAGGCATCTCGCGCTCAAAGGTAGAAGGTATTCTTTTGTACATAATAGTTAGGCATCTCGCGCTAAAGTTAAGCGTCTTGGATTCAATAGATCACGGGTTCGATTCCCTGGTCCACAACAATTTGATGGGTTTAGACCGATTCCCCTTAGAAGCCTTTACAATGAAAATTGTTCATTGTACAGCCCTCTGTATAAAATTCCCCTTGTATAGAGAGACAAAAATACATTGAGGTCGGTAATTTAAACTTTTAAATCAAAGAAATACAGCAACATAATCATAAAACACGTTAAAAATACCCGTTTGTGTAATCATCGCTTGGTAAATTATAACAGCTTGTGCTATGTAATATGTAATACTGCAAACAATATGTAGGATAGGTCTAGTTTATTAAAAGGTATCTTGCAGATTTTATACGTATAAAAGCAAATGACTCACTTGCACATAATTTATTCTCCAACTTCCTGACTAAACAAAAGGACAGAAAGTTTTTGAGTTTTAATTCATATATGTTACATATTTTATCATCGTTTTAACACAGATAACTGATGAAAAATTTTAAAGATTTGTTTAAAATATATTTTCAAACAGAATAGATTACTTTGAATATCAAGACTGATCCAATATACATTATAGTTAATCGCCCTATTTCGAGAAGACACCATCACAATTTGTTATCTCTGATAAAAATCTTTCTCGTCTCATTTTCTTGGCGACGCCGGGAAGAAAACTACTCTTAAACAAGATCATACCAGAAGCTAAAGTTTGACACTATTGTTTGTTTGAATTCATGAATAAAAATGCTAATTCTTGTTCGCTATAAAAGACTTAACAGAATATACAAATACGAATATTTAACAAACTGTAAATTGTTATATCATCGAGAAAAACTGGATTATTTTGTACGGAAGATGTTAAAGAGTATATTTTAAACCCCTAAAATGTATACTGCTCCCGATTACACTACTAGCACAACCGATAGGCGTATTTCTATTATAAAGGCTGTTTTATTTAGATCCCAGGAAGTATGCACAATTTGGACCACATTTCCTAATATTGTAGGCCCATTTTATCTCGCCTATAAATGTCTCATACATTAATGCATAAACAATGGAACCTGGACCTTAACTGGCTGTCATTTAATAATTATAATCATTGGTCTTGCTTTAAAAAAATTGTTTGTTTAAAAAATAATAAATATCTTTCTTAGATTCTAACATTTAAAACATTAAAATAAGTTTATACAAACAATAGGCTACGATTTAACTGAAACAATGCAAACAGAAAATCAAATAGCACTGCAAAATTACACAGCAAATATTTTTGAACAATCTTCATCATTCTAAGGGATCCCATTTGTTGAGTTAAAAATTAAAATGTTGATGTATTTTTAACCTCCAAATAAATCGTTCAGAACTCCTTTATTTATTCTTCAAATTACGTATAAATATACATTTTTATGTTTTAAGGGGATTGATTTTAATTATTTCATCAGGATAATTTTTTTTACTTAAAAAATAATAATTGTTGGGATGTTTCACCTTTTATGTGTTAGATAATAAAAATTATTAATAGTCCATGTTCCGTCATTTCTATTCAATAAATATGTTTCTAATATAGAGTACCTTTAGATTCCAATTATTTTCAGTTTAGTTATAAGCCTACATGATTATTTACTGTGTTATGCTTAGGCTACTTACGACACACTGCAAACATTCTCGGATGTCCCAATTAGATTACCTGTAAAAAAAAACAAGTTTTGTAAAAAGTTGCTTCACGAAGATTAAACTAATAAAATTACGAAACGAAAGGATCTCTCGTAAAGTGTCAACTTCCTTGAAAGTTCTAGTAGTTTAATTAAAGAATATTACCAATTAGTTTGAAACATTTTTTCCAGGAATAAGGAGAATTCCTACGTTCAGTTAAAGAAAAAATGAAATCTCATTTTGAACTTTTAATTGAAGATTAAAAGTTTTCCCATCTTCAGTCACTGTAGCAAAAGAATTTAATTGTTTCAGAAAATTATTGAAGCACAAGACTTTCACTACTTAAAATCTAATAATAAACATAAATTATATTATTAAACTTAAAATATTTTAATCATATTTTGATACGTAGATTTGTTTTTGAAATAATAGCGCCGTTTATAATTTTACTATAAGGTAGTAACATTTACATGTACAAATTAAATGTACAATTATTTTGATATATTTTATATCTCAAATAAACATATTCAAAAAACAAAGACATATGACTATAACGAAATGCATTTACTTTTATTAGATCATTCATTTGAAATTTTCCTCGATATTTGTTTTTTTCTCTCGAGACCTTTTAAGAGTATTTTATTTGTATTTGTTTTCTTTGCTGCCTGGTTTTCAAGATGTTGCTCGAATTTAAGAAGTAAAAATTACCTTAAAATAAGAACAATAACTGAGGTAGGAGCATAAAAAACACATTTTTTTCTTACTGAGCTATTTAAGTCATCTGCAAAAAGCTGGTTTGTCAACAAAGATAATTGTTTAATTTTTTAGCAAAATTTTTTCATGTAGAATAGTACAGTCTAAGTTTGTTTTTATTCCTTAGTTAATCAAATGACCGGTAGGTTTCGGATGTAAATTTCCCCTCGCCCCCAACCCCCTCAGTCGCCAACATGTCATCTCCCGACAATACCTAAGCCAGCGTTTTTTCACGTTTTGACTGGTAACGGTCCAAACCCCAGTCTAGTTACAATCTAACATCGATTATTTGTAAGAAAGCATCTTTAATTAATGGCCCTATGAAAAATGGCAAATGGATCCTGAGTAGTATCTTTACAAAGCTACTAACTTTTTACGATCGAACCGGCAACCTTCATATTCAAAGGTGAGCACTATAACCACTAAGCTACCCGGCCTGTTAAGAATCATCTTCACCCCTGTAGTCCGTGGAGATAGCAAAAAAAATATTTCAGTGCTGGATACTAGTCTAAAAGTTTTTTACACTGCTTCTACATCAAATGGTATGTACAAAACCGCCGGGAGACACTCTCTCAATAGTCCGGATCACCCCCATATGACGTCATCAAAATGGCGGCCCACCAAATTTGCAGTGTTTTAGTTAAATACTTATTACTGCCCACCAAGTCAACCAATTTTGACTTTGAATGTGTCTTTTTGTCGGTATTGAAATTCTGCAACTGTTAATACCCTTAAAATACCCATACTCTTTTTTATAAATAATAATTTAATAAAATAATTGGTGTTTTTTCATTAATTTTTGCTATAATATTTAATATACAGGGTGGAAAAAGTCTTGAAACTATTTAATGCTTTTAAAAGTATTTAAGTAACAAAACTAAAACTTTACAAATTGATTTTGAGTGACTAAGACTACTTCCTAAAGTACTTGGTATCCTTGGACCTCCAAGGGGGACGGTCCACAAGGAGTCAGAAGAAAATCTTAAATGTAAGCATAGGTCAAAATGTACATCAAATTAACGGTCTCGAAGAATAGAGAACAATGCCGCAAACCCGGCCTTAAAAGGATGATCGAGTCAAAAATGGCAGGTGATCAAACTTTATATTAAATCATATTGCTGAAAACAAAAAATGTAATAACTACTGATCCACTCAACCTTTTGAGGTCGGGTTTGTGGCAAATTCCTCAGAATGCAAAGCCCTTTAAAATGATGTATCATATGACGTAATCCAATTAAATTTTTTCCAAGACTTCTTTTAGGGACGTCCATAGTAGAGGTCGTCAGGAAAACTGCATTGGGCTACGTCATATGACATATCATTTTGAAGGGCTTTGTATTTCGAGCAATTTGCCACAAACCAGACCTCAAAAGGTCGAGTGGATCGGGAGTTACTGCATTTTTGTTTTCAGCAATATGTTTTTAAACAAAGTTTGATCGCTTACCATTTTTGACTCGATCATCAAAAAGAGTATGGGTATTTTAAGGGTATTAACAGTTGGAGAATTTCAATACCTACAAAACGACACATTCAAAGTCAAAATTTTTTGACTTGGTGGGCAGTAATAAGTATTTAACTAAAACACTGCAAATTTGGTGGGCCGCCATTTTGATGACGTCATATGGGGGTGATCCGGACTATTGAGAGAGTGTCTCCCGGCGGTTTTGTACATACCATTTGATGTAGAAGCAGTGTAAAAAACTTTTAGACCAGTATCAGCACTGAAATGTTATGGCTCTTTTTGGAGCTATCTCCATTGACTACTGGGCCAGTAGCCAATTGTTGCGCAGTCGGCAATGTTAATCATACGGCTTTTAATGAAAAACATAGTATTTTATTCCCCTGTTTCTGACGCCGTTTTTCAACCGATTTTTTTAAAACTTGGTAAGTGTTTAGTTGAATAGTTATGTTAGTCCCCTCATACCTTGAAATTTTGAAAATGTAACAAATAATACTGTCCGTGACGTCGCAAAGTAACTTGATTTTCCTTAGTAATATTTGTGGAATATTCAAAATTTTGAGGTGTGAGGGGCCTAATATAACTTTAGAGACTTTAGAGACTTTAGAGACTTCATTTGAAACACCGACGCACTTTGGCGTATTTTAAGGTGAGTATGACTGAAGGGGTGAGTGTGATGATTGTGGTGGATTGAACTATTGAACTAAACCCTTACCAAGTTTAAAGAAAATCGGTTGAAAAACGGCGTCTGAAACAAAGGAAAAAATACCATGTTTTGGAATAAAAGCCGTATGGTTAACATAGCCAACTGCGCAACAATGGGCTACTGGCCCAAAGGTGAAGATGACTCTTAATTGTTGAAATCAACTGAACCCCTTACATATGTTTGGAGAAATGTTTTAAATACAATCGGAACATAACTAACACAGTTAACCTCATGGTATTTTAATACATATTCTCCTGAACTAGTTTATCAGCAACACATATTGCTCAAGAAAAACCCACCTCGCGTTAGTATTGATAAAACTAACTCCTTATGTTTGATTACCTACAGGTATTAAACGTATCATCTTACTTAAAAACAGTATCGAGCATAAACTTCTTTTAGGAAAAATGAAATATATTAAAATGTTTGTAAGTGTATTGATCCGAAACTACGTAGGAGTCTCTACTGCTGATAATGGTTTAATTAATTTACCTTACCTTTGACAGGCTAAGGGTTTCTCCTTTGAGTTTACTTAATTAACTTGATGTTCCCCTCACGTTTATAGTTTCACCTTGCTTTTTAGGAAGAGGAAATATTTTTAAAGAAACACCACCCTGCTATGCTGACTGTTTTATATTAGACATATACATTTTAAATACTACACATTTAAATTAACTTATTTTTTGTAGCAAAATTATTTTTTTGCATTCTTTATTGATATATCACATGCAGCTACCATACATCGTAAAATAAATACTTACTGTAGGCCTAAGTCAATTTGTGTATTTTGTTTTGTAAATTGTGTTTTTATGTGTGAATTTTTGTCATCTTGCTTCATGAATCAGAGTCAAATATAAAGTCCATTTGTCATATAAAATATCTGAACGAGCTGCAGTAACGTATAAATCTACATTTGCACACATTTTTTACGGGACGTAAAACTATTTTAAAACACTAAAAAAATTGTTAAGACATTGAGTCATGTTTGCTATATGGATCCCAGGGGTTTATTAAGGTTTTTTTTTACTTGAACTTTAAACATTGTGTGACAATTGTACGATTCTATTTTGAATGATTTTTTTTAGTTCTGATGCCCAAAAGGCTATAATCAGTTCCGCTACTCACAATGTATACCCAAAAGGCACCAATGTCTACGAGAATCTCGGCAAATACATCTCAGCCCGCTAAACGTACCCATCCAAGTTTACAACGTTGTGTCCCTCAAGTATGTTATTGTTAAATATATCAAAATTTACAGTGAAAATACCACACAGACCAAATCACTTGGTTAATAAACTGTGATTACGAAGAGCCGGAAGGACAACGACCAACCTGAGTTGTAATTCATTTTATAACTTTACTTTGATTTATGTTTGATTGATTCTGTTTGAATATTGGATCTTCATATACGGTTTCCTGTATACTGTAGGACTTAACAGTTGGTCAGTTTTGGACTTTATCTTATACACATCAACTAAATTTTTTCATGTTACGATGGATCAAGAATCCATTGTTAAAATCAAATCAATTATAGTCCAGTCATATTAGCAAAATTACCTAAAAAAACTCTTATACCTGTAAAACTTGGTATGTTTCCTGAATTTTACCTCCGGAATAACATACTAAAAGTCCTCGAAAAATAAACTTGTGCTATGGCCGCCATTTTGGAAAATAGCGCCCAAAAACAAGTTTTTCTCCGATTACTCAAAAACTATTCATCCTATAAAGAAACATTAACTGTAAAGAATGTTCGCCAGAAAAAGAGCAACAACTTTGTCCTTAGCAATATTTTGATATACTTAACCGTTTAGCCATAAAATGCAATATTTAGAAAATAAATTTGAAAATCATTAAAAAACATTAATTGCCATTAAAAATGTTAAAATAAATTATTTTAACATTTGTTTTATTATTTTCACTAAAAAATTGAAATGTTCTGAACAGTTTCATACCAGTAACATAAACTTTTACCCTTCCATTTATATTTTCTGTGATATTTTTAAATGTCGTTGATGGACTACCATAATAATCTCCTACCGTGTTTAGTATCCATGGTTGGTTTTATTGATTTTTTCGTTTTGATATTTATGTTGGTGCCCAGAGGAGAACTTCAGTCTGACGATGTAATGTAATGTAATGTAATGTGAGGTTTGAGAAATTATGTAACCGTATACAATAATAATCATTTGAATCAAAATATAATTAATTGTATTAAACGGGTTTGTTTTTTATACATACAACATCAACATATATCAACTTATTTATTTTTAATGTCTTAATCCTTAGGTAAAATTCAATATCCATTTACTAAGATAACTGCCTACTAAGATAGGTGTTTTTGCGAGGGCTTTTGTTATGTTATTCCAGTAAATAAAACATACATAGTTACCAAATCCCATCCTTGTACCATAATGAACTCAGTATGGGATTATTATGGTAGTATATCAACGAAACCATCAGCAGCGTAACATTAAAAAATTCACAAAAATATATAAATGGAAAGGTAAAAGCTATGAACATTCCAAGTTTTAAATCCAAGTTTTTTTGGGTGAGTCGGTGGCGTAGTGGTTAGCGCGCCGGACTTCGGGACCATGGCAGCGATGTCGTGGGTTCGAATCCGCGTTCTGCCAGTGACTTTTACCTTTCACCTCGTACTGTAGCGGCTCACCCCCTTACTTTGTCTAATACGTTCCACGCACAGATCAATAGTCTATGTGGACGGGGAAAAGTAAGGCAAAAAGAGGTCCGCCAACCTCTTAAAAAAAAAAATAATAATAAATAAAAAAAATAAAAATAGTAAAATAAATGTTAAAATAATTTATTCAAACATTGTTAATAACAAATCAGGTTTTTATTGAATTTTCAAATTTGTTTTCTAAATATTGCATTTTATGGCTAAACGGTTAATTATATCAAAATATTGCTAAGGACAAAAGTTGTAGCTCTTTTCTGGCAAACATTTTTTACATTTAATGTTTTTTTATAGGATGAATAGTTTTTGAGAAATCGGAGAAAAACTGGTTTTTGGGCGCCATTTACCAAGATGGCGGTTATAGCACAAGTTTATTTTTCGAGGACTTTTGGTATGTTATTCCGGATGTAAAATATACATACCAAGTTTCACACTTCTAAGAGTTTTTTTAGGTAATGGATAAATTTTGATTTAAAATGACTACACTATTAGGAATTCAAGGAAATATAATACGGTGTGTTTAGCTAATAACTTAATACACAGTTTACGAATTATGTTTGACCTTATAAAGATAAAGTCACGGTGATATATTAAGCTATTTCACAATCAATAATCAATGCAGAGCATTATTCCCTTAGAGAACCATTCTTGTGAACCAACTTATAAACAAACAATCCAAAGACCTAGATTTCCACAGAATTTGTATCTCGATCATTTTCATAACTCGCCATAACATAAACATGGGACAAGCTCCGACACAACGACATCCATAGCAGAGTTTGACTTTGGGCGAGACACCGACATCGGAGCTGTCCCATTCTGGCAACCATCCAACTCTCCTTGAGTGTTTTTTACGCTACTGAATTCAACGACCAATCTCAAACACTATTTTTCATTCCCCTCAAAACGTTAATAAAATCTCATGGTTTTATTCGCTGTGGCAAGCTCCAGCCGTGATTGATTTATAACGTATAAAGGTTTTCATTGATCATTCTACCGGGTTTTTACAAACATATGCATGTTATAATTTATAAATCGATACCGCACTGTATAACTAAATTGAAAGTCAAAAATGTTACAAAAGTTTGTGTTTTTTTTTTTTTTTTTAACAAATCGAGTATCCGTCGTCCGGCATACTTAGCAATGCCGGCATAATTAGAAGACTTTTTTCTCTTCAGGTGAGCTCGTTCGCAACGCTCACACGCCGCAAGTTTATAATATCCTTTGTTTTTTATTACCAATGAGTCTATTATTGATACTGTGTGATTACAAATCTTACCTCAATTTTTAAATGAGAACATTTGTTTATAGAATTAATATTCTTAAATTTGCTGGTAACCACATTTTCCAATAGGCCTACAAATATTTTCCTTCCAAAGAAATAGCATGGTAACTTGTGTGTACACGTGTATTTTGTATACACGTGTAGGGCCCTGGTAAAAAAAGGGAAATCTGGTAAAAACTACTTAGCATAGCTATTTAATGCATAAAGAATCAGTATACAAATATCAGCCTTCTGGGTTATTGGGGAATGGACAAATTAGTGATGAGTGAGTCAGTGAGACCTTTGCCTTATCTTATTTATACTCTAAAACAAGCTCTGTTTGTCCGGGCAAACTATTTTTTCGCTCCAAGGATTTTTTTTTTTTGATTGAATATGGGGGTTTTGGCCACCAGAGATCGATTGGAGCTGGTCCCATGTCTGGGAAAAATCCGGTTTTCGTTCTAGAGCCCTTCAAAGTTTCCATGTTATCCTTATGTGACGGGCCAAAAAACCCCTAGACCGTTTAAATACTATTAATCCATGAGGCATCTACACCCACCCTATTATAAGCCTTTTTACCGTCACTAAATTGAATCTGTTTATTATTAGTAAAATATAGGGTCGGGTATGTTGAAATTGCTTTGACCTCAAATGGAATAGGTAGCGCACTAGGCTTCCAGAATATGATACCGTCAGCGAGACTCAACCCATGCCCTGGTGACCGGCCTAGTTTATTGTAGCGGCGCGTGTCTGGAATGCGCTGACGTTGTCTCAGCGTATGGCCTGGAAACCAGACTGACTTGCGCAATAAGCGACAGTAATGTTGATTTTAGCCGCTAGGGGCAGCACCGGACGGTGAGCACCTTCCCCCTCCCTGGAGGGGAGAGGTGGTGGACACAAGAGAGGTTGTCTTTGGACTATCGTCAGTCGTCAGTCCGCAACGAACCGCGAGTAACTTTAAATTAATTAACATATCGACCACCCGGGGCTTCGGCCCCGGGACGGGTTAACGGTTAAAGCTCGGTCATTTCACCTTCCCCAGTTCAAATCATTCAAACCTAACTTGTAACTAGCTCTCGGTCGTTGTGAATTACCTACCGCGAATTGTATGTCGTGTAACTTAAATGTTTTGTTCATCTCTGTTTACCATTGTAATGTGAATGTCGTTGTTGTAATAAAATATTAATTTAGTAGCTTACTTCGAGTTGTTATTCGGCCACCCTGTCACACTGGTGTCAGGTGTTAAACTCGGTTCAAAAGTCCGTTTTCGTTTTTTGCTACTACACGTACGGTACCGGCAATTTATTAATTTTTATTAATTTCGTTTGTTAAAACTTCGCTCGGATTTCGTTCGAATCTGCTAAATAGTCTCCCACTGGACTGGATGAAGAGCGACTACTTGAGCGATGCAGTGTTTGGTGAGTAAACAAATTAATTTAAATTTGTTTTACTGTTTTTATGTTAACTTATGCAAAATTCTTTTTCTTTATGGTAGGCCTGTTAAAATTTAATATATGAAAGCATTTGTTGCATTTGGAAATATTCTATTTTGTCTAACCCTATGGAAATTGGAGTAATAAAGTTTAAATCTTTCCTGATTTTGAAGTAGGCCTAGCCTGATTTTGTCACTCCTGTTTTATAAGCCTACCTCACCTAGCTTACTGTAAAATAAGTTTATTTTCTGAAACAATAATAATTAATGTTGGTGATCAAAATTTGGAAGTTTGAGTTAAATAGCATTGTTATTTATTGCATCTGATAGAAAGTAAGTGAATTGCACCTGTTGCACGGTGAAGAACATTTAGAGGTTAGGTTTTGTGCCTCAGACCAAATCGCTGGGGAAGGATGCGGAAATAAAATTAACCATTACCTAGCAATTGTTTCATGGGTATTGAGTTAATCCAGTCATTTTTTTAGGCCTACTACTTTAGAACATTAAAGGATTGATTGGCGGACTAACCGGGATTTATCGAAATTTGCAAGCAAAATTGGGTTAGGGAGGTTATCTTTAGTAGGCCTGAGGCTGTGGAATTTTGAATGTGTTGTAGTAGTGTTCCAGTTTAATTAAATTAGTGTTTGATGAAATTTGAAATTAAAATAAGATATGGGTTCGATGGTCGACCTGAGCCTATTCGGTATTTAGGTTACTGCCCTAACTGGGCCTGGGAATTTCTGTAGTGGCGGACCGATTGCTCCTGTAACTATTGTTGATTTATTTCCGGGGAATAAAACTGCGCTAGAAATGTTATAATAAATTACCTTTTTTTCCTAAGGGGGCAGGGAAGTCAATTATGTTTAAACGAGGAACTAATGGTGAATTTTATAAGTTCATTGAGCGATACTTGATGAGGGGGGGAAAGTTGAGATTCATGTTGTGCTCACCGTCGGTAGCGTGTAGTAAATGAACCTACTGGAACTTATGTTGTCATTTTACCGAGGAATTTTAGAGGGGTTGAAGCGTTTAATGGTGCCGTTGATATTGGTTTTTTACTGACTGACTAGGTTATTTTTTTTACTGTGGTGAAAATTAAAACGCTCTTTTAATTAGAAGTTCTGTGTTGAATTGTTACTGGTTTAATTTCTCCCTGTAGGCTGTTGGAATTTGAGGGATTAAGGATGAGCTATGTACTGTTTATTTAATGACATATTTTTTTGTTAGAGGTAGGTTGCACTTGTAGCTATTTCTTGGCAAGAGCTCCGGAGGATTGCACTCGCTGCGCTCTTTGGAAGCCAGTGGGAATCTGCGTTGGACTCGTCCGGGAAACACAAGGATCAAGCCTAAGTATAAATTCTTGTATCAATCAAAGTATGACTTTTTTTATAAATTTATAGGTTATAGGCCTACTTTATTTACTTATACTAATAATAGGCCTTGGAAGATTATGTTGAATTGGGGTGGTGACTTGACTGGTTAACCAGTGGGTAATTTTTCAGTTTAATGTGTTGCCAAAGAAGTAAGGTTAAACGTGAGTACGAACAAATCTGGCTACAAACCATTCATATAAATTATTTCTTTATTAAGTGTAGTTTCTTGTAACGGGTACCAAAAATGGTTGTGTATTTACTTTGTACTTATTGTGCAACAAATATCCCAAATGTCATGCCTGCTCCGTGCAGCCGACAGCCCGGTGAACTAGAGTTGAGAAAGTAAGTGTTCCTGGTAGGTCAGATATCAGATGGTCTTGGGGACCTGACACACGTGAAGCAAGTGCTCAATGGAGATTGCCCTGTTAGAATTGCAGGCCTTCTACCCAGTAGCAAAGTAGATATGAGGTTTTCAAGTGGGTAAAGGATTGGTAAATAGGAAATATAGTGGTTTTTTTGGTTTCCGTGATAAGAATTCTTGATAAGTAATAAGTTTTTTTCCTGTTTTTTTTTTTTTTCCTGTGGCAAATGAGAGCTGAGGGATTCAGAATGTTGTTGGTAGGTTGAACGGCTTTATGGCCTAATGTGAAATGTGCTCAATAGTGGGAGATTGCCCTGCTAAAATTGCAGGCCCTCTACCTAGCAGCAAGTGGATTTGAGGTTTTAAGTGGGTGGAGGATTGGTGGAGTGGGAAGTAATGTTTTTCTAGTTTCCAGGGTGGAAGTTCATAATAAATATCAGTTTTTTTTTTTTTTTTGCAAGTAAGCTACCGATTCAAGTTAAGTCACCATTTCCCATAGTAAACTAGTCAGTTTTTTAGTTACAGTTTTGTCTAAAAAGTTTTTTTCTATGGAGCATAAGCCTACATGTCGATTTATACTTTTTATCAATAACAGAAACACCTAGTTGGGAAGCGAGGGTGGGAGGAATTTTGTGAGCTGCTGGTTGATTTTGGGGTTATGACAATATTGAATACAGGATGCCTGCCTGACTTGTCAGCAGCCCCTGTAATTCTGTGACCTGGGGGACACGGTGAAATAAAGTAGATCATGCGTGGGTGTGGTGTCCCCAGTTGAAATATTCCAGCCTGTGCGAGCGGCATGGCTGTGGTTGGGACGGATGTGGAGAGTCCGGTCCCTGGTGAGATTGAGCTGCTCTGAGCGTTTAGGGCGAGTGAGAGGCCCTGTACCCCAGACATAGCTCGCAGAGTGGAGATGGGTGTGTAACCTTGCTCTTAGTATTTGGACATGTCCTGGTTGAGAGAGGACCGCTGATGAAATAGGCCTATTGAGCTGCTCTGTGCTCAAAGGGGTGTACAGTTCGTAGTATGCCCCCGCGCCCCAGACATTGCTCGCGTGATGGAGAATGAATTGTGAGGTTGTTGTATTTTTAAGGACGTCGAAAGGGGGTTAACTTTATTTTTGTTTGTTCAGGTGGAGACGCAGAGCAGTCCCGTGGCTCCGAGTCAGCGTGACACAACGCAGAGAGCATAGCTGCACTGCCGGACCACCGACTCAACGGCTGGCCGAGATGTGCCTCGCGAGGTGGAGATGCGACCTTCCCCGGGGAACATAGTGGTTGCAGAGTTTAGCTGGCTACGACTACAAGCCCACTGGGTAGCGTAAGTCCTGCCCAGTTAAGAATTAATGGAGCTCCAGAGACTATTTCCGGAAACAAATTAAGTAGCATCAGTAGTATTCTTTTGAACTGACAATGTGGATTAGTGATTGGGTTATGGACGCCTTCCGACGACCTGCTCAGCCTGCGCCAAAGCCGAATGGTGTCAATAAAGGTGCAAGTGACGGGACTTGTTGTGCGATTTAAAGTAACTGCGCGATGTGCGTTTTCTCTTCCAAAAAAAGCTATGGATTAGAGGGGATAACAGACTCGCTCCGCGGTTCCGCGGCAAACACATTTGGGGGCCCCTCCCCCACCAATTGCTAGTTCTTCCGTTGGGAATTATGTTAAGTGTTAGGCTAATTTATTTTATTGTTTTGATGTGTTTTTCTTTGTTTTCTTAAATATTAATTTACGTTGGCTGGACGATGGGGTCTGAAAAGAAAGTTTATTCGGAACCAAGTAAATATTTAAAAAAAATTATAAAAGTTTCAATTTTTGTTTTTTTTGTTTTTTAAAGCAAAGGAGAAGTGAATCTAACTTCTTTACGTTCGGTCCAAGAACCAAGGCAGTATGGGAATGTAAGCAGCTGCGGTCCAACTAACTACCTGAATTGATCCGTCCTTCCCAACCACACTAATAATACTGGACCATACCCTTGGCCTGGGACCAGACAAAATTCTTTTAGCAATCCATGTATAAACTAGGTGACACCTAACTTAAATAAACCTGAGGCTACTAAGAAGCCAAATATACCTTGTTTAAGGGTTTGCCGGCACCTTCAACCCTGGTTGTTAGACCCCTGAGTCGTCATTATCCTTTGTAATTTCATAAACTTGTGTCGATGATAGTTTGTAGTTTTGTTTACTTGTGTAGCTTTCCGTTTAAGAGATAAATATGTGTGTTAGTGACTACGTGTGTATCGTGGCGTGTTTTTTTTTTTTTTTTTTTTTTTTTTTTTTTTTTTTTTTTTTTTTTTTTTTTTTTTTTTTAGGCGATGATATGGGCCTCAAACGTTATGACGCCATTTGTAACCTTAGGGCTGTTAAGTAATGTATTCTTAGGTGACTTGTGTGTTTTAAGGGAGGATGTATAGCATTATAGCCGTGTTGTGTAGGCTAAGGTTAGGGACGTAGAGTCAAACTAAGGGGAATCCATTAATAAAAACATGTTCTAATCCATTCAAAAAGAATTATCACTCTTGGCAACACCGTTGCTAAATTATGCTCTTAATATTCTGACCCTCTAGTTGCTCTACGCGCCCCCGTGTGAATAACTCTCTGATTTTTGTTTATTCGTGTTTTTGTTCAATGTTGCTTACTCATTCATTTGCTCTTTATTTGTTGTATGTCAATTTTGTTATAAACTATTTGTCGTGTTTGTTATGGGAATTATTAGATTAAAAAAATTTTGTTGAGATCTGTAAAGAATTTTTAGGCTTAAGGAATTGTTGAGAATTTTAGGTGTTCCCAGATGTTGGAGTAATGTGAAGCGTTGCGATGTGAAGATTTTATAGAAGTTGTATGTGTTAAAACAAGGTAATATTTTGTACATTTGTTTTCAATTTAGAACGGTTGAAAAAAATTATTGTATATTTGTAGTGGTTTACGCATGAACCGTACTTACTTAATCACACACGAATGTACGGGGAAGGTGGCGACGCTCGAAGCCAATCGTTGTTCTTCGTTGTTTTCTGTTTTTGTTTTTTTTTTTTTTTTTTTGCTTTTCGTATTTAAATCGGAGGGATTCTAAACTGAACCAGGGCACCATGTTGAGCCTGGCTGGCTGGAAGCAAGGGAAAAAAGTTCACTCTGTTGTGGAGGTTGGGAGCTGTCAGGTGCGCCGCTACTTCGCCAGTTGCTTCGTGCTGTTACCTCATGCTGGGGGCAGCATGGTCTAAGGGGGTGAGGAATGTGACGGGCCAAAAAACCCCTAGACCGTTTAAATACTATTAATCCATGAGGCATCTACACCCACCCTATTATAAGCCTTTTTACCGTCACTAAATTGAATCTGTTTATTATTAGTAAAATATAGGGTCGGGTATGTTGAAATTGCTTTCACCTCAAATGGAATAGGTAGCGCACTAGGCTTCCAGAATATGATACCGTCAGCGGGACTCAACCCATGCCCTGGTGACCGGCCTAGTTTATTGTAGCGGCGCGTGTCTGGAATGCGCTGACGTTGTCTCAGCGTATGGCCTGGAAACCAGACTGACTTGCGCAATAAGCGACAGTAATGTTGATTTTAGCCGCTAGGGGCAGCACCGGACGGTGAGCACCTTCCCCCTCCCTGGAGGGGAGAGGTGGTGGACACAAGAGAGGTTGTCTTTGGACTATCGTCAGTCGTCAGTCCGCAACGAACCGCGAGTAACTTTAAATTAATTAACATATCGACCACCCGGGGCTTCGGCCCCGGGACGGGTTAACGGTTAAAGCTCGGTCATTTCACCTTCCCCAGTTCAAATCATTCAAACCTAACTTGTAACTAGCTCTCGGTCGTTGTGAATTACCTACCGCGAATTGTATGTCGTGTAACTTAAATGTTTTGTTCATCTCTGTTTACCATTGTAATGTGAATGTCGTTGTTGTAATAAAATATTAATTTAGTAGCTTACTTCGAGTTGTTATTCGGCCACCCTGTCACACTTATTGAGATTTTTAAATTGAAAAAAATCAGCTGATAACTGTAGATATAAACCAATGAGTTACATCGTTAACCTGTAGTTTAGGAAAATTATACCAAAGTGCAGCACCCTTCGGCTTGGCGAGTGAGCGAAGCGAACGAGCTCGTCTTTAAAATCGAAGAGGGCGAGTGAGCGGAGCGACAAGCTTTGTATGAGAACGAAAATAATAATATTACCGAGCTTAAGCTCGGTCCCCCTGGTACTTTAAGTTAAACTAACTGACTTATCCGTGCTTCGAAACTTGAGGCTGTTCTAATTGCATTGCCAACCCGAAGAATTTCTCTTTAGGTGAACTCGTTCGCTGAGCTCACTAAACGTCAGGTTTAGCTCGTTCGCTAAGCTCACTCGTCTACAATATTATCTTTTAGTTTTTTATCACAAATCGTCCCTCGCAACGAGATTAAATAGATATAGAGTGCTCACCACATGTTAATTTTGTGTCCCTTTTTGATTTGCGCCATTGTACCCATCATTCCCGCCGTTTCCTTGGCAACCATCCCACACTTAACTCTCGTTTCCTTGGTTACTAGTTTTAGCTATTCTGATTTTTCGCTACAAGCTTCAAAAATTACTGATGATCTTTTCAAAACATATGTTTATTTGTTGTTTGTTTTTAAATTAGTTTGATTTGATGGTCTGTGATCAGGCTATTGAAGTTGGTTACCACAGAAACGTCGGATAGGTGTGGATAAAATGGTAAATTACTGTAGGGAAAAGTGTAAACAAAGGACTGGTTACCAAGGAAACGGCGGGAATCGTGGGTAAAGTGGCGCCAGTCAAAAAGGGACACTTTTCCCTATCTGGTGAGCACTCTATATCTATTTAATCTCGTTGGTCCCTCGCAATACTTTAAATGAGAACAGCTGTTTATAAATTCATGTGTTCACCGCTAAAACTTTTCTTCTATGGAACATGATAAAATGGTAACATTGAAGACGTTTGGGGCGGAGCCTTTTGGAGGTTGGGAGGACATCGTGAATTTTTCTGGAGTTTTCATGTCAAGAGTTCTCAACCAAGTAGTTCTTACTTCTTACACAATGCGTGTTTCATCCGACATTCAATGCCCAACTTGGGTGAGAACTTTGAAGTGATTTATTGCAATACGGTAAAATATAAAGTAAAACCTCAAATATAAAAGTTGTAGATAATTTAATTCTCGACTAAAGATTTTCTATCACATTTCGAATCAGCTACACCCTTAACCCTCTGGGTTGGACTGTAAAAACTAAATAAGGCAATTACCACAGTAATTTTTAAAGATCTCGTTATTTTTAGTTGTTAAAGTGGGTGATTTATTGTCAATTTGTCTGGAGTTTTCAAGTCAAGAACGGTCAATCAAGTTTTGGTCAATCGGTTTGTAGAGGTTTTGACTTCTGGGAATGTCTAACCAACTTGTTTTACATCCTACATCAAAAACCCAACTTCTATTTGCTTATACAGATTATTCAGATAAGTCAGTCAAGGAAGCTTCGCCTATTTCTAACTCTAAGTTGTTTTTAATTATTTATATTTGTTGAAACCTTAATGTATAGATAGCAAACAAAATTTTATTATTTATTGTATCAGAGTAAAAATGGCACATTACTGAATGTAATTAAATTTTCTTCCAGTAACTAAAACCGTCGCATTTGTCGCTGAGAATTGTGTTTAGTAACTTTAAACCTAGTTTGCATCAGTGACGCACTCCACTTTGCCGCTGATTTACACAATCAAGTTGACGCCATTACACTCAGAGTCAATCGCACTAGGCGTCATTACGTCTTGCTACTGGCGTTCAACGAAAACTTCACGTTCTACTTGTGATAAAAATCTTAGTTTATGTTTAGATAAGCAATTTTAGAACAATAAACTCATTATTTTACAGCTTTCGATATTCACAACCTATGGATTGTAAGAATTTAACTACCTGACATTTTGTAAACAGGTATGGCATATAAATCTATCTATATATCTTCTTATTTCTATGAGGGTTTTGTCTCTTACGTCCCTTTTTCTCTCGACCTACTGAGTGTCTGTTACATCCCTTTTTCTGTCAACCTACTGAACCGATTTTTAAGATTGAGGTGTCATTTTAAAGCTTAGGATATACCGCAGTGACGAATCGTAATTAAATAAAAAGGTCATATTGTTTCGGGCTTTGAACCCCTCGCCTGTGATTTATTTCTAGAAGGCGCCTTAAAATGTTGACCAACATTTATTGCAAGTTCTTTATAGTGAATTTTAATTTAGCAGTTGATTACCTTCAGATGAATTTTAAAAGCCAGATAGTAAACAAAAATAGATCTCTGTCACTTCATAATCAACATGCACGTACTGTAGGTGAGTTTCACTCATACAGAATCATAAAATGCGCAATTTGCGCACGGGCCACCTTGTAAATAATAAAAAAAGTATACTAACATTACCGCACTAAATGTTCATCTAGAGAAATTGATTGAGATCTAAAACTGTCTGTCGCTACCTTTAAATCATTTGTAGATCTTTTAAAGAAACTTTGATGGCATTTGATGGCATTTTCTTAATTGAAAGATTTAAATTTTGGTTTATAAATAAAGAAACCGTTAATGCAATTAATGTGAAGAATTATCAAATTTTTTAAAGTATTTTCATTCTACAAAATATGCGGACGAAAAAGTGAAATTCCAAATAAATTAGAAGTTTTACTGCCCCTTGGGAAATATAAGAAAAGCAGCAGAGACGTTAACGTATCTCAAAAGGTTGTTTTATCTAGCAGCTATTGTTACATTCAGACAGCTTTCAAGGTGAAATATTACCAGCATGGCAGGTGTACAGTGTTTGCCAATCACCTTGACACTAAGCTATCATAATATTGACCATTCTACCCACTGATTTGAAAAGGTCAAGATATAATATTCTTGCATTTTATTTTCACCTATACAACTTGTACATTTAGTTTCTGCGAGTTCTTATAATATCTATACTTATTTAATACGCTAAGAGTTTTATTTTATTTTATTTTTTATTTTATTTATTTATTTTTTATTTTTTATTATTATTATTTTTTTATTTATTTATTTATTTATTTATTTATTTATTTTTTTTTTTTTTTGAGAAATCCTCTTACAGTTTTCAACCGATATTCAACATTTTTGTGTCGTTGGATAGGCATTGGTCTGTATTTGTTTCCGCAAAAAAATTTACGAAAATTGGACATACAATAAGGTCGCTATACACAAATAAGATTTAAAGTTTCCTAATAGAATAACATTGGGTTTAGGTTGAACATTTTAAACATCTGTTAATGTACAGCTGTAAATACGTGTACAATACAGTTGTTACAGCTGTTAGTTGTACAATACAATTACAGTATATTACAATTACAGTTGCACATACAATACAGTTGTTAGTTGTATTACAGCTGTTAATACAGCTGTAAATATAATTAGTTTTTTGTGATTACTGATAATCACAATATTGGATTGGTCGGATGTCTTGGTTTTAGGACTACATGTTACTTTTGTATTGTATCAAAATAATTTGCTCGATTTCGAGCAACAAGTAGACTAGTTCATATTATCTGTGTTTTACGTTATACTTTATTTGTTATACATTCGAATATTCAGTTCACATCATTTTGTAATAGACAATTTAACTTAATAGAAACCACTTAAATTAAAGACAGTTTATCTCCATTTATTTAAAGCAAAACTAATAATAAAGCAATTATTATATATTGACAAACAAAGGAAGATTGTTAAACAAATGAATCATCAGAAACCATTCAATTATAAGAAGACAATTAACTTTAGTTTACCCATTTAATACGATTCAAAATGCTTAATTAAACAATAATTGACAATTTACAAATTAAAAATAGTTTTACTATTTAATTTAATGTGACACTTTTAGAGGGAGAGAATTAAAAATCATGTTTATTTTGTGAAACTGTTTATTAGGTTGGTAATCACTCTAAGCAATATCGAGCAACTATACATCTAGTGGATGGCGTTATTCCTCTAATGCATCATCGTTGATTGCAATCAATTTTGTTCTTGTGTGTTCAATCGATCAATCCTGGTTTGTGGTAATTCACGATTCCTTCCACGACAAACTTGATTTGTCTTGTAAATAAATTGGATACATATTCACTTAATTAACGTTATGTGAATCAGCCCCTTCCCCACCTAAACAATCATTCGTTGAATGTGAAAATATAGTGACTTTCATTCCAAACTTTTTTTTTTTGTTACTGTAATCAATGCTTTCAGCCTATAGTTCTTAGAGGTTTCGCATTACACTTACAAGAAAACTAAAATAACTATTGAAAAAAATTTATTAGAATTATAAAAAATGTTGTGTTGCAAAACGCAAAAACGAACTCTCGAGATACAATTCAGAAAATATAAGCTAAAGGTACAAACTTGCATGATTATGTTATGGAAACTATTATCATCGTTTAAGCCCACTAATTTGTAACCTGAGGTATGATCATGTAATAGAAACCTTGGTATTTTTTAGCAGAAACTAAATAATAATCTCCATGCAGCAGACAAGCTGGAAGAATGTTCAATTATGGGACGCTAATGAACCGTGTTATTTAATTAGCCAGCGAGAACAGTCTCCAATTCTGTGCTGTAAACAAAACGCAACAATTTACATATTTTCAACAGAGGGATTTGCCGGTTGGGCTAGAAACACACAATTTAGTATATTGAAGCTTTGCTCTAACTCCATTGGTTACTGATATATTAAAAAGTTTAAAGACAGTACATTGTATTTTGGGGCTCCAACGTTAATCTTAGAGGGAATAAGGATGTGTTAATATTTCATTATTAACCAATATTCTTCGATGAAAATTGGTATTTAGTTTCATTTGGTTGAGATTCGTTCATTTATGGTAAAAATCTTGGTTTTTGTATTTATCGTGGCAGCAAACCTGCATACTCTTTTCCCATGTTAATCGTAATATGTAGAGTAGGCAAACTTCTTTTCCTACTTTCAATGTTCCCCATGGCAGCATACATGAATACTCTTTCTCTATATTTATCATTAGGAGAATAGACATTTATTTCGCTATTATGAGCATTCGATGAAATTTTGTTTTACAGGTTCAACTGGTCAGAATTAATATTACTAATTTGGACATTCGTTGGGTACGCAAATCTGCTGTGACGGACGGTATTGGAAAGTAATGTAAGTAATATAAAAAGAAAAGTTCAATGAAATTTACAAACATTTCCGATTAATTTTGCCGTCTTGCTGATACACGGCTACTTTTGTCAGCTGTGTTCGAATATAGTTAACTTTAACCCAAAAAGTGAATTCCGAATTTTTTTATTGTATACCGGTTGGGTATACAATAAAAAATTATCATGCAAAATGTCAAAGTGAAAATCATGTTTATACATATAAGCAATTAGTTACCTTGTTACTTGATAAGCAATTTTATTTTGTTGTGTTGGCTCACTTGTATCTTGCTCGTTGCGTCAGAACTGTCTTGTCAAATTTAATTCATTGGAAAACTGGTGTCTAACGAATTTGTACCTCCTCAAGTTGAATTGTTAATTAAAAAATTTAACTAAGTTTATTATTTTTTAGATATTGTACAATAACTCATTAAATACTTCTATTGTCTTACAAATATTCCATTGTAAATAATTGACTTCTTGTAAATAATTGACTTGAATTGAAATGAGACAAATATCTTTGTTCACTATTGCCTGTTTGAAATTGTTTGGAATTTTCATGTGTTCTTTAAAATCAAGAATATTAAAAGTAATAAAGAAATAATTAATTAACTTGAGATTACCTAGATATTAATGTGTTTGGGAATTTTGTTTTATTTCCAGACGAGGTTCGAGGTTACGTTAGCGTTACAGACCCAGTCACTTCCACTCAGACGTAAAGTAAGATCTGCCCTATTTATTTGTATTTGCTATATATGGGTTTAGATTAAGAAATTTGAAAGCTGATTCTTGCATATGAATTTATTTATAATAAAAGCCTACTTGATATAATCCATCGAATTTATGCCTCTCACCTAATAATCCTGTACTCTAGGCTATAGCAATATTGGTTTCTGATTCAATATCTAAATTATATTTATGTTGCCCTGCCATTGGCTATCTATCTAATTCATGGGTATAATTGAAAATATTGAATATATTTCGAAAAAAATATAAATGATCAATCTTTTGTGGAAATTTCCAGGTAGGTGAATGGAATATAAACGGATGTAAAACTAAAATCAGAAACAACTTAAATGGAAGCGAAGCGATGAATTTCCCCAACATTGTGATGGTTGTTTGCTATCTCGTTTAATGGGAGTTTCAACGATACATTTTCCATCACAATTAGCCAGCGCCATCCAATCGTCCGTCGTTTAGTCCAATTACGGCTCTGTTATCGGTGGAAACTTTTCTCATCCCACCATCTCCTCACGGCGCCGCCAGAAAAAGCCAAGTTCACTTCCAACTTTAGTTTTAGTTCAAAAGTTTCTACAGAGCCAGGAAGAATACTAATGTAGAGTGGAAAGAAAGAGGGCAAATGAGTCATTAAAATAATACAAGACGGACAGAGTTGCTTGGGAATTATTCTTACATTATATCATGGAAAAAATATTAATACCTCTAAAATTTTAACTAATCCTCAAAGTCTTTCTGAATTCTAAGCAACTATTATGCTAATGATTAATTTTAAGGAAGTTAAATATGAAGGTAAATTCAGTTTATTGATTTTTGTTAAATTAATCCATGATAGCAATTGTCTATGTTAACAAAACATAACACACACAACAGCTAAATACTAGAATGAATTATGCAAAACATTTTTATTAACAATAATAAAGGCTTAGGCCCATTCTATACGGATCGATTGTCGGCGGCGGATCTGCTCACGAGAAATCCGTCGTCCGCCCGCAATTCTATACGAGCGGTAAATCAGTGCAACAATATTGCCAACCATCCATATAATGTAAAAAATACCACATTAAGTAGCATTTATCTCTGGCCTTGCTTAAATTTTTTCCACTTATATTATAACTATGAATATATATATATTAACATTTTTCGACTAGATCGATAGGTTAGTAATGTGCAAAGATATCGTTTCATTCTACAACGTTTGCGCTCGTTGATAACTAAAAACAATTACTCTCACTTAACAGTCGAGAGGTATGATACAACAAGTACAAACTGCTATACGAGTTCCATGTTTAATGTAGAAAGAAAAACGTTGCTCAATTAACAAGCATCATTTTACAGTTTAATAATACAATCAATGTTATACAAACCGGAAAATCGTTGGTTAATAAACAATGTAGAAGCTTGGGATTTAATCAGCGACATACAGGGGTCGCCATCAATATGAAACAATTTTCGCATTTTCACGGAGGGGAAGGGATTTCCTGCTTTAATTTAAGGGAGAGATTTATGACGGAATTAGGGTGGCGGAGGGTTAATATTTTGCGGGGAAGAAAAATACACTTTGTTCGTTTGCATATTTATGGAATAACGTAATATTAAATCACAACTTTCCATTCGAGTCGGTTTATCTTCTACGCTGTTTTATTCGTGACGTTGGAAGCGGTTGTAGAAAATTATAGGTCTTCTGATGATCAGATAACTGGTTGGGTATCTGAGTGGCTAGAAAGCTCGCTTTTTAATACAAAGGTTACTGGTTCAATCCTGAGGAAACTACTATTACTACCGTAATAGCGTATTCCCTATAGGGAAATTCGCTAAAAAGAAGCAATTACACCGTACTAAACGACAACAATGAACAACAGCTGTGGCATGGTTATGTAATAACAGCTGACTTAAAATTGCTGTTAGATCTAGCGTGCTGTAAAGAACATTGCTTCTCTAGAGCGGGAAAGAAACGGAAACCGGAAATTATTTGTTTTGCATAGGGGTTACAGGTGTGGTAATGAGTTTATTTCCATGAAGTGGTAGGAAATAGTTATTTGTGCTTCTAGGGATTAAAGTACAATTTTTTCTCCCTGAAGGGAAAGTGTTGTCGCCCGAAGGTGAAGCCGAGGGCGACAATTTCAATGAGGGAGAAAAGTACTTTAGTCCCTTGATGCACACATCATTTTTCCTACACGAATAAAATTTAGGCCTAATAGGCCTACCTAAGATAATTTAACTTTACATTCATATGATCCCTTGCTCCGTCAAGCTGGATCAGTCACATCAACATAAAAAACACACAAGGTAGGCCATATCAATTTTAAAGAACACGGAAAAAAATATAATAAAAACCTAGTCAAAAGTTTTACACTTATGTTTTGGACTTCTTAGGTTAATATTATAATAGCCTACCCAAGCGAAATGTAAACAAACATGTACACTGCCACGGCCATCTCTAGTACTAGAGATGCTGTTCACCCACTGCTGACTGAATGGTCAGCAGTGAGTGAGCAGCAGCTACAGCTGCTATTAGTCAACAATGAGTAACGAAATAAATACAAGTAACAGCTGACTGTGGCTCATGTTCTTTTTAATCTCTCTTTTAATGTTATTCTTATGTAACTAACTTTAGCCCCGTGGTACGAAAAAACTTGAGTTTTCTCTAGGTAGAAAGATTAAGTATTCAAGTCACATGGGATAGAAATTAGTACTTTACTACTCTATTCCAAGGAGTAAAATACGGCTTTAGATAGTAGGTGGAGGAAAATGTTGTTTTCAGAGCTGTCGGCTGTGATTGAAACAAGTTGATTCCCGATGGGTTGGATAGAGTGTTCGTAAACAGTTTTCGTAACTAGGCCAAAAAAAAATTTCAAGATTTTACACCAAGAGCGCTACTATTCTACTTACGGTAACGTATTTCATCGTACAATTTTCAAACATTTGATAATTTTGCTTGTTGAAACAAATGAAATAACGAATTCAAGTACTCGGTTTTGTCACGTACTTGAAACTCGATCTTGCACCGATAACGACCACTTTCCGGACTAGTGACGAAATTATTATTAATTATTATTATAAATCATTATTATTAAGAAACATAATAGTTTTCAGTGACGTTTTAATTCATTTGTGCAGGTAAACTATTGTTTTTTTTCACAGTAATTAATTCAACTCATTTTACAGCTCAAAAACAAAGGTGTTACAAAACTGATATTTCAAACACAATAATAATACGTAAAGAACCAGGATGGGCTTAACTTCGGAGGAAAACTAAAACAAAAAAATGTTCAGCCAATGGTAATTTTTTTAAGAAAACAAACCCCAAACAATCACTCTACATATGTTCCCAAGTTTTGTAAAAAAAGTCTGTTAATAACAAAAGGTTTAAAGATACTGTGGTAGTTAGTATTGTATAATGGTAAAGACTCGCATTTAAATGAAGGGTTTGTTTTAGAAGGGGGTGTGACGTTTAAAATGTTTAAATGTCAGTTACAACCTGACAACCAAGAGCAGCGTTACCCTAATACTGCCCAGGTACACAGCAGACACTCGTTACATCGCATCGGAGCGTCGTTTACTCCAATTACCGGCATCGATCCCCAACTTTTCTCATTCCATTTTCCTGTCGCGTACGACAAACTTTATTATTAGTCTGGCAACTTTCTTGGGCTGCGAAAGGAATAAAATTTCATTCAAACGATTTGTGATATGTAATGCGAGTATCTAGCTTTGTAAGCGGATTGATGGAAATCACATTACTGCAATAAAAAGTTTTATATATCAATTAGAATAGTAACTGTTGGATTAAATGTAGGGTTGTAACAACAATGAAATACGACTACGCTATAATACGAGTGCCCACGATATTGAAATATAGTGAGTAAATTTTCCTTAAAATTTTCATTTAAAAATGATTTGGTCCGTAAAACACGTTTATAAACAGCCTCAATCCCAAGAAAAATCTATTTATAGTCTAGAATCAAGTTCATAATTGTAATTGTTAACAATGGTCTTATGAGTTGCCTTTTTGGTTACAAAATAACAACAAAAGGTAAACAAAACTAAAATTACACTTATTTTAAAAACATTCTTTATGAAACAGCTGTTAACTGTTAAGAGTTGTGGTTGAAAATTGTAATTATTGGGTATTGGTAGATGATAAACGTCTTTAAAGCCCTTTAAAACGTTTTATATGAAGCCGCGTCCACACTGGCCGAACAAAGTTCTTCCGAACATTTGTTTGTTCGTTGCTAACCTTTCAGAATGTAAATCATATGGCCTGATAGTTGTTCGTCAAGAATGTTTGTTGATTTTTGTGTTCGCCGAACAAGTTCGCCACGAATGTTCGCCCAGTGCGGACGCGGCTTACCAGTTGCACACTTGAAAATTCGACTCACGTATTATCCAATACAGAACCGAATAAGTAGGAACATCCCATGTTAAAAATTTTTTGTTTTGCCCCCGAAAACAAAAGGAAAATAAAGCGCTGATTCTAGGATTACTTCTCCTTAGGCCGGTTCCTACGTGGGCGACAGATGCGACGCGACGAGAGCGACGGGAGCGACACCAGCGACAAGCTTGCATCGCCATAACGTTATACATTGTAAATTGTTGTCGCTGCTGTCGCCCACTAAGAACGCTCCAATGCTTATACATTTGTTTGAAATTTTGTCGCTCTTGTAGCGTCGCATCTGTCGCCCACGTAGGAACCGGCCTTACTGTCACGGGAAGCGCTCTTTCTACCTATCAAATGTCAAAATGAGCATATTTGTTTACAAAAAATTAAAACAATAACAAACCTCTGTAAATGTATTGTAGTCGTCTGTTTCCATTCAACCAATCAGCATAACCCTTACCATCTTGGTGGTGCTACCTGTGTTTCAGGGGCGGCGTTCTCACTTCCCCATAAGGATGTCCCTTCTTATTCGGTTCTGTATACATTGTATTATCATGCGGTATCAAGTTTTTATTACAAGAGAAGCATATAGCCATTTCAAGCACAAATTATTTTTACTCATAATATTTTTTAACCTTTTAGACAGTTTTATCAAAAATACAAAACTCTGCCAATTAATTACTATTATAAATAGATGTACATTACCTGATGTACAATTTTCACTGTAATAACTAGTTGACTTTTCTTCAAATTCTGTTAAACGTCTAAAATATTTATTAACTGTAAGAATTACATCCTAATAAACTACTTATTATAATATTTTCATAAAGATCTTCCAAAAGAATAATTCAAACTGAAGAGTCGGGCAAACAGAACATCAGGTTCGGTGTTGGCAGCAATGTTACAAGGAGATGTGGTGGTAACACTGGAAAAGCCAATGTTTCGAGAATATGAAGGGTGGTTGGAAGGGTAGGGGGTGGGGTACTCGTTTGCGTAAGGAAAAGAAGAAAGTTTAATTGGCTTTTTGTTTCTTTGAAGCTGGAATTGAAACATAAGGCTTCCGTTTGCAAATGTTTTCAAATGTCTTTTTCTCTTAACACGTTATTCCGTAACGTACATTTAACTAACTAGCCAAATAGATGATTTCCAAAATACTTTCTATGATTTCTATAATAACATTTTATCTTTGGTATGCGAGTAAGTATGTAGTTTTCTTCATTTTCCTGAGAACTAGCTTGCTCCTTAACACGCAGTTTCCGTACCTATTTGCATTTTGAAATTAGTTATAGTGTACCTAACTACAGTTTGACGTTAAACAGGTTTGAACTGTGACGGCTCCGCAAAAATAAGTAAAATGTTCACCGTTCAGAAAAAAAACACGATTGAGGTAAAAGAAAACTCTTTATCATTTATGAAATTATTTACACTTTTTATAAATTTTACATCATGAGTTTGATACAATAAAGTTTTGGAGGGGCAAAAATTGCTATGAGTTTCTTAAAGTAAACCCATTACTACATGTTTGAAACTATATTAACGTAAAAGAAAAGTAAAACTAGATAAGAATGAGAAATTAAACTATCAATAACAATTTCATCTTCCCAAATGTTGCAATTGTATGTAAGTTGAAATACAAGGTCTCATTAATAATGTTTAAATTGATTACATTGACATTTCAGCCTCCTTAAAACCTTCTGAAATTTACCTTTTGCTTTACTCATCAAACAACAAGGTAATTACGTAATGATTTTCAACATATATATTGTAGCTTACCCAATGTAACAAGCTTAGTATTATAGATTATAAACCGGAATTATATGTTATTCTTTTATTGTCAAATGCAAAGCAGGACAATGATTTCAGAAGCGAGAAGGGTGGACTCGAGTTCAGAGACGCAACCCGAACGAAGTGACTTTGGCAAATGAATACTTAGACTTTTAAGAAGGACAGGTCTTATGGCTTTTATTCTGCCAGTTTCTGTGATTAGGCAGTCCACCACGACACAGCGTGGGCTATACAGTACTACTATGCTGTTCCACCATGTGTACTTCCCCCCTCCCCGGGCTAAATGTCCGGAATCAGTCCAAGTATAGTGTGAGACTGAACACCATAGTTATCTCCATATCGTAATAAATATCGTCACGAAAAATTTCAATTTTTTTTTCAATCCAAACTATTTTTTTGCAGTGTTATAAAAGTCTGCGAATTAAAATTACCGCTCACGCGTTGGTGGCTAGAGAATGGGGGTGCAGTGCAATTGAAACGGCCAGCGGTTCGCTGGTTGGAACAGCCTACGCCCAAAGATGTCGGTAGTCATTGGCTTAGTTCAAAAAAGGAGGGGGTGTAGGCTAATCAAAGAAGGAACAGCCAGTGCTCTAAGCTATATATCGTGGTGGACCGCCGAATAACAAATAAATAATTATGAAACAACGGCAGTTTGACATGGGACCTGACCATCTTAAAAAACTCAGTATTCATTGGTTTGGCTGATTTTTTCCCTGTTCTGAGTTGATGACCTGGTACTAGCTTACCCGTCACTGGAATGTAACAGTATTGACTGTTAATGGAGGGGAAGCGAAGTGATTACTTGACGATAGAAGAGGGACAGACGAGGGTCTGGGTACGAGAAACTGATTATCAATTGCGATGTGTCTATATCAATTTCAGATCAACACTGGAAAAATGTTTATCTTATCCTAACATTAATTTGTACTACTGTAATATTAGTATAGTAAAATTATAGTTGAGGCATGTGCGCGAATTAAGAATGTTGTAATATTTCTTTCTGTTTGTCAGTAACTCACATACAGTACAATTGAATGAAATTATATGACTTTTCAAACAATATATAGGTTGTAGTAACAGACGATCTACTTTTGTTTCTAATCAGTTTTAAAGATTCATCTGAAAGTTATCAGCTGTTAAGTTACAATTCACATTTAAATCTTGTGATGAAAGTTGGTCAACATTTTAAAGTACCCTCTAGAAATAAATTAAAGGCCGGGGGGCGAAGCGTTTAGTTAGGGTGACTAGTTTTCGTATGCCCCGGGCGAAGCTTGTAACGAAATGCCTTTTTTAATCACCATTCGCTCACGCACTAGATTTAAAGCTTAAAAATAAAATTACACCGCTATCTTAAAATCGTTTTTAGTTTTTCGAGAAAAAAGTGATTTAACAGACGAAACCCTTATTGAATTAAGAAGATAGTTAAACCTTAATCAAAAGGGTTTTTTTCAGTCCAAAAAATTTATTTTTATTCCTATGTATTGTTCACTTTAAAAATTTTGTAAATTTAAAACGTCAAGGCCTGTGTTAAAATTTGTGAACTGTTTATTTTTCAATTTATACAAGTTTCACATGGTGAAAAATTATTAATTTTAATATCTTTTACTTCGTTTTTTTCGTAATAGGATTTTTTTTCTTCCGTAGAATACAAAGTTTTTAATTGATCTGTAAAAAAACTTAAAAATATAATAAATTTGTAACAGTTAACTTTTTTAATAGAACTAGTTCTGCCACTCGGAGAAGTTCAGCTGCAAGTGAGCGAGACTCGATATTAAATATTTTAAAGTAGCTCTCGTTAAACTATTTGCATTTTCTTAGCTTTACTTTGAATATAAAAGCACCCTCAAGTGGGTTAAATTAAAATACATTAACTAGTGTTCTCGTGATTTCATAAACGTTAATTATGATCTTTCAGCATTGTAAAATTTAATGCTTAAAATGTTTGAAAACACTGTTCATAACTAATGAGCCGAAGCTCCCTACATTAGGCTTTTAAATCTCCGGAAATCATAAATGGGAACAAAATAATTTATACCTGTGGAGTAAAAAAAATATTACTTTAAAAACTCCTTTTAAAGACTCGCACATTAGTATTTATTTAGTTTCAAACTATTACATTCATAAATGTATATTTAGAATAAATTATGGATTAATGATGGATTATTAATTACTAATGTATTCTCCATTAATTTATATGCAAAATATGAAGATGTAAGGAAAATCCGATAACATTTTCATTAATAAAAGTAACCAGTAGAAACACCCATTCTTAATGCAAATAAAAAAATATAACATTTCACACTGCAGACACTGCTTGCATCTAAACAATAGTATTAAGATCAGTGTCGATTATATTAACAAGGAACTATGCATAATTGTCAACTAGTAATGTGTAAATAATACAATTTTATGTAGATATTAATAATTGGAGAAAAACATAATGCATCGTCATGAAAATCAATCGAGAATTCGTTGAGGTCGCACGTCTGCTGCGATGAGGAAATTTTTATCCCAACAATTCACAGTAAATACGTTCACAGCTTGTGTGAAACAATTTGGATGGAAAACAATATAATTGACCAGCGAAAGGTCTGTTGGTTAAATGATTCATTAAACCAGAATGGTTGTGTGTACTCTAATAGAATAACTAACAATTACAATAGTTACAAAGTTCAATTAATTACCACATGCACTTTTGTTTCTGTGCTTCCTAGTTGTATTATCTTTATTTTATGCCAAAGTTTATTAAAGATGGATTAAAGACTTTATTAATTTATTCTTTCCAAAAAGTTTAACCTCGGTTTATTTATTCGTTAAAGATGAATTAAACAATTCTGTGTTTCAATTCAACCTTGTTTGAATAACTGTGCGTTTGTTAGTATTTCAACCAAACAATATTGAACAATGTTCTAATGAAGTAAAACATTTCAATCGTGTGTTTTAGCTAGCAAACGCACTTACAGGCATTGTTGAAAGCTCCCTAACTTTATATTTAATCAAGTGATCTAATATTTTATTCTAATCGTAGGCCTCCACCAAGACTTGTCAGATAAGACTTGTCGGATAAGTGATATATTTTCATAATTGAATGCCTCTTTAGCTCTCTTAAAAAATGTAGTGACCGATCTACAGAATAACCCTACACTAATTCCAGTTTAAAACGCTGCGTCTGTGTGTATCAGTATTAGTAAATCACAATAACTAGGATGGGTGAACAAGGAACTTCTGGCGAGTCCTATCTCCAAACGTGACTGCACAACAGAGCGGAAGGTTTTAATGGTAGCAAAGAAAAAGAAGATGACACAATGAAATAAACAGCGGGGACCGTGCAGCATCCATGTTTGAGGAAAGAGTAAAACGAAACTTTAATTGGCTTTTTGTTCTTTGAGGACGGAATTCAAACACGCAGCTTTCGTTTGTGGATGATTCACTCTTGATACTCCTATGGCTTCATGTTATGTAGAGGTCTTCTATTTACATTCTCAATATTTTGGAACATTTGTAGCAACTCAATTATGTAATTAATGAACTAACAATTTTTTAGGTCGTTAGTCCAAGAGACTTGATACTATACGAAAACGTTCACAAACGTCAAATTTGTTTAAAATTTAAAACTAATTTTGATGGCCTAGGTTCAAACAAAATTTTAATACTGAAAATAATGTTGAAACAATAAATAAAATCTCTTCTGTGTAACTCTTGGATTGACAGTTTTAATGTCATTAGTATTAATTAATTATAGATTATATTTTTGTGTACGTACTAATTCACACAATCATAACGCCCTAAGATTAATTCTTTGAATGAGATTGGGTTATAATAATTTCTTTCTACTCATACTACAGCTCCTTTATAATGAAAATTAATTTAGCAATTTAGCAAGTTCGTAAAAAGGATGTTTTGACATACTACAGGATCGTAATTCTGAAAATATAATCATTTAACTTTAATATTTTATAATTTAATATAAAATATTAAATATTATAATATTTTACTTTAATATTTTTCTTTAAATATAATATTTTAATATTTTACTTTAATATTTTACAACTTTAATAATTTTAACTTTACATTTTAAAATTAAATGTGTCATTTTCATTACATTTAACTAAAATCATTTCATTTAATTATTATTAATCACCGGTTATACCTGTGATCTTTAAAGCATAGTTTAAAGATACCTTACTTTCTCAATGATATAACAATGATAAATAATGAGTAATTTCAAAAACGTTTGTAACATGCCAATTAAATTATGTAAAACGCCACATTTTTATATCTCAAGTAGAAATAATTTTTATTGCAAGCTGCAGGAGAAGAAGAATTGTAGTTTAAAATGAGTTCAAACCTAATCCCAGGAACTATTTGCATCTGGTTCAACAGTTTGGTGGCGAAACTTCAAACTCTAATTTGAATATTGTCCAACCACTTTGAGTTTAAACGAACTATCTATAAACTAATAGAGACGCTTGAATATTCCAACTGACCTTATAAATTTTCTACCGGTTTTAGTACTTTAATATAAATTTGATTTCGTTTGATCTGGGATTTCAATTGAAATACTTATTTTCGAACTACACTTAATTATTATTGGCATTCCCACTTTCATTTATCATAAGATATTTCATTGTAAAATTACAATTTTTTTATTGTATGATATCGGTATAATTTAATTGGCATATTTTTGTAAGTAAAATGGTTTGTTATAAAACAGGTGTGTTGGATGTAATGCAGATAATAAAATTCTAGTTGTTAGCATAGCAATCAGCTACATAACATTCGTAGATCTCAAACACTAAACTGTTTTAACCTTTGATAATCAAACAAAAACAAAAAATAAAGTTCTATAATTACTATAAGTTTCCTATTAATAGTAACATAAATAAACTATCAAGTTGGCTCGAATAATGTGATGATTGAGTATAAAACGATCATGTTGGCTAGCTTCTAACTGAAAAGCATTACAAAGCAAAGATGACCACTTTTTATAAGAAGAGACCATTTAAATTGATGAATATATTTGTGGAGACTGTTTTTCGTTTCAAGCTACAGAGAATACAATAAAAGTAAAGATTCTTCTTTTTTCCAAAACCTCAAAAACTGAAATAACTGTTAACTTAAGTTGAATAGAAAATTAGAGGAGAAGTAAGATTGCCCGCTTGGAACCACCGACTTGTGGTCCGAGATTTAGAACCACTTTCATCTTGGTTTGACGGTTCGCCTGTCTAGTTACATAATGAACCTAACAACACCTCAATACAGCACGCAATATCCACAAATTTTAGGTTGGTTATTGAAATTTATAAAAATTTGAAAACCTCAATTCAAATATTTCACAATTTTTTGTTGTAGAATTGGTTATTAAATGCAAAATATTTACACTGTAGCCTGTAAAGTAATTAAAGGTTTTAGGAACGAAAATAAAAAGGCCGTCGGCAAACAACTTTGGTGATGGTGAATGAGCGAAAGCTCTCCCATTCGTTTGACTTTTTAATAGGATTACTGAGACTTTTTGTAACCAAAGTTTCTAAAACTATTTCGTGTTACCTGCTAAAAACTGTAAAATTGAGAGTTTTATACTCATAGTTTAAAAATATACAAATATGTTTTGATAGCATGGCGATATGAATTTAAAGCTTTTAGGTACTCATAAGTAAGAATCCTAATCTCAAATTTCCCACTTTGTTTACATGTGCACTGTCTGATTTCTATAATGATTCTTATCATGTTCATGGTTCTAAAGATGAACAATTATATTTTTAGAGGGTGGTGTTGCTGTAATTAGTATATGTTTAACAGTTCTTAATTATCGTCCTTGCAGTTCTGTAGTAGCAACGAAAAATATCGAGAATTAAACAAAGAATGAACATTCAGAATTGAAAAAGAATCATTCTACATTAAGATGCCCAGCAATCGACAAACAAATGTATGTTATGAATTAGCTTAGGCCTAGTTTGTTTTTATATACAGACAGTTTCCCGTCTCAGACAGCACTTTTGAAACCCTTTAGAGGTCTGTATCCTATAATTTAATACGAGTGAAGTATTTGTATGTATGTATGCACACTGATCTTTAAAACTGCTGAATTATCAAATTACAGTATACTTTAATGAAATTTATCCGTAAGTTTTTAAACGCAATACCAATTGTTTATATATATAAATATAAATAAAGTACAAAAGTACAAAAATGAAATTTGTTGTAATGTAATCTAATGTAAAAACAACAAAATGTTTAAGAATATTAAAATAAGCTGGCAACTGAAGAGGTAAAATTCACTTGATACAGTTTCAACATGTGGTTCAGCCAAATTCACCAGAACGCAGAACCTTTGGGGTTATATAAAATATATTCTGAAGTGCGAGCGAGAAGCGAACGAGTACGACTTCGGGCGAGCGAGCGGTGCGAGCGAACAAGCTTATTTGGATTCTTAACCATTGAATCTTGTGTGATTCTTTGAATGCATTACGACCGCAAAAGAATTGTTAAGGTTTACCGAGCAAATGCTCACCCCCCCCCCCCACAGGTACAATGTATTGCTAATAGCGGATGGGGGAGGGGAGTGGTGAACTGCTTGACAGGAGTCAGGGAATGTGAAAGTAACGAGAAACTGATTACCCACTGCAATTTATCGATATTGAGCTCTGATCGGAGTATCGAACGTACAATCTATTGCGAAGATTGCGTAGCTTACTCTTAGTAACTGAATAAAACATAATTTTTCAAACGGCTATCAACGGCTCAAATAATCTTTGTTGCTAAACATTTTCATATTAAACAATTTGATCTTTCTGACTGAAACATTTGAATAATTTTATTATTTGAAAATCAGCCGTCACGTCTGACTTTTAAAATAGGTGACAAAAAAGAAGTGATAATGATGGGGTCAACTGTTTGTTTTAAAATGCAAGGATTAAAATTAAATTTTTAAATGGCATATTTCAGTGTTGGTACCATTGACAGCCGCTTAACCTTTCACCCCTTTGTTCTTCTTCAGAAATTATCCTTCCTACTAAATAAAGCTAAAATACTCTTATCTTGAGTTATATAGCGAATTTTAAAAAAATGGAGTGTTGAATTTCAGAATGACTGATGTACCGGTCGTCAATTTTCACCTGTATATAGCGGATCACCCCCTTACTTGCTCCAATACGATCCACTCACAGATCGCATAGATTTTGGATGCAAGGAGCAAAGTAGGCAAAAGAGGCCTACCAGCCTCTTATAAAAATAATTAACAAAGTTAAACAAAATTTAATATGTTTATTTTTACTCATGAAATGTATTTTTCGTGTACTTTAATAAAAATACGAATAGTTTGAAAAACTGATCAATCAATTAATCAGTGTAGATTTATCGTTTTTCGTTAGGCACTGATTTCTCTTTCCCTTTAACCAGTTGATGCAATTGAACATATTATCATAAAATGAAACTATTCATACATAGTGTTAATCAAGTAACTTACGTAAAGGCTGGAAAGTTTATTGAGGAGGATGAAGAAACCATTGCGTTCATTGCTCATTAGTATTACTCAGTTACACCAAATTGTATGAAACGATAGAACCACTAAATGTGCGTTTTGTACACTTATCGTACAACTTTAGAGAGATTAATCGAAATGCCCCTTACATTGGAGAACCTCTTAGCAGCCAACCGCCGTTCGGTAAACTTTGAGAAAGTTCCATTTGTCAAATAAGAGCAATTTCAATTAATTAAAAATTAACACTAGCCCTTCATTCTATTTCATACCACTTTAAGTTATTACTGAGTTATAAAATACATTACCTGAGCGAAGATACGATTTATGTAATAAGTAAATGTTCCAATTCTAATGTCAAACCCCGAGTTAAGGTAAGATTTAAACAGAAAGACAAAGGACCGTCGAGACGCCGCTCCGCGACGATGGGAGGCGCCGAGTGAAACATCGATGTGCTACGAACTTTTAGTTAATTACTCCGTTGACTTGTGATTTTCTAAGAAAACCTTCTAAGACGCTTAGTATATTAAACCGTCTTTGCACTTTCGTAATGCCGGACTTATGTTATTTTGCTAACCGTATAATGCAATTTAGTAAGTTTAATTACAGTATATAATAAATTAACACCCAAGCAATATATCATTTATCATATTTAAACTGTGAATTACCTAATTTTTTATACATTTTAAATAAAAACCGTTGCATCAATTTTAATAACCAATTATGGGAAGTATTACCCAATTTCAAAACATATTTTAGAAATTTTTTATATTTCAACATCGTTTTAAGGGGTAAATTTACTAAACCAAATTCAAACCCCTTTTGATGAGGTCTTGAACGTACAGGTTTCACGTTAAAATACAATTAATTTCTATACAGACCAATTAGAGCTTGGCATTTGACGAAAGAAGTGTTTTATAGAAGTAATGCTATTAGTAAATCAGCTGATTGTTCCATTACGATTCTAGCATTGACTTTGTACACGTTAGTGTACAAACTCAACTCACTCAGTCGCCGTCAGGCTCGGCTCATAAGGATTGCACCCAATTCTGACGGTAAGGACCAACGAGGTTAAATAGATATAGAGTGCTCATCACATGTTAATTTTATGTCCCTTTTTGATTTGCGTCATTTTACCCACGATTCCCACCGTTTCCTTGGCAACCACCCCACACTTTACTCTTGTTTCCTTGGTTACTAGTTTTAGCTATTCTTATTAGTCGCTACAAGCTTAAAAATTTACTGATGATATTTTTTTAAACATATGTTTATTTGTTGTGTGTTTTTAAATTAGTTTGATTTGTAGGTCTGTGAGCAGGCTATTGAAGTTGGTTACCATAGAAACGTGTGGGTAAAATGGAAAATTACTGTTGGAAAAGTGTAAACAAAGGACTGGTTACCAAGGAAACGGCGGGAATCGTTGGTAACATGGCGCCAGTCAAAAAGGGACACTTTTCCCTATCTGGTGAGCACTCTATATACCTATTTAATCTCGTTGGTAAGGGCAGTGACTGTCCCACGAGAAAGCACTTGATCCCATCGACAAAAATCATATGGAGTAAAAATCAATACAATCGTATTAAATAACAAGGACATGTACGTACTCAAGATGACTGTAGTGCCACAGGTGAACTACATCCCTTAAGAGCAACTGTGTCAGTTTCTGCGATATCCGTGGATATCGCCACAGAGATTTTGTTGGTTAAAAAAGTGTTTAAAAATCAACATTTTACTCTTTGCTACCTGCAAGTGTTACCAACGCTGCAGTAAAAACAATTTTTCTCGTTTGCGTTGGATATTGTTTGTCTCAACTATTACTAAAATAAGGAATTTCAAAGTAAACTAGCTTAAATTTTATGGTTGTATATTTTTTACCTTCATTGATAATTTTTAATTTGATAACTATGTAATGGTTTGTTGGTATGTAATGGTATGTAATTATTAAGTAATAATTCAAATGGATTTTAGAGTAATATGGTGTCGTTACGATAAATATCGTGAGCTATAGAAACACTGCTTCTTCCTCTTATTCAGTCAGATGTGTAATGGTAAATATTATAACTTTTTTTAGAGACTTTTTTTAAGAGGTTGGCAGATGATCTTTGCATGGATCGTATTAGACAAAGTAAGGGGGTGAACCGCTGCAGTACAAGGTGAAAGGTACTGATAAACATGACTTCCGTTTTAGTTTTAACGCTTCATATGCGGATAGCAAAAAACAGCTATTCCGCAGAACTTAGGAAGAAGTTGTGCTTTTTCTCTACCGGCCTTTCTTACGTAAAACATAATCTTGGTTAATTTACGTAGGCCCTAATGTATACGCCTGCAACGAATTTATAAGAAAATGAAAACATAAATATTCTTCGTTTTAAACTATTATTCTTTTAAAACTATTATTAAACTATTTTAAAACTTTTTTAAACTTAACTTTTTAAACTTAACTTTTTTAAACTATTATTATTTGCTTTTTAATGTAGAAACAACACTAAATAATGATGCGATTAAATAGTAAATGTTTTTTATATGAGTACCGCAACTCTGGATAAAACAATCAAAGGTTGATCCATATGATTTTATTTAATAATTCAAGTATATTCTTCTGAGCCGGTTACTGTAATTATGTGACTTTCTTCCAACCATAATTTTTCTACCTGGCTATTTAAGTGTCAGCTTTAAGAGATATTCTAAGGGTTCTAAGTATAGTCTAATATTTTCAATTTTAATGATTACTGTAACGGAAATTGACAATTATTAAAAATATATATTATTTTGATAATTTATAAAACAATATGGATGAATGATAAAACTTTTTGGTAGGGATTCACTGGAAATGCCTCAGTAAATAATGCAAGATGGAGTTTGGAAACAGTACGCCTCCATTGTTGATCTAAGAACAATAAGCCCCTTCAATTTTGCTCTCTGAATTTGAAACTAAAATTACGAAAAATGATTAATAATTAATTATGACGTATTTTGATCCTCTGCGATGTAATAGGCTAACAAAAAACCAAAAATACTGGATAAAAATATATTAAGGAATATAATTATTATAAGTGCATATAAAATCTGTAAGCATATATTTTAATAATGTAAACAAATATTTCTTTCGAACATTTTTATACAATCCATAATATTCGTGCATAAATACAAAAGCAAAATTAGATAATATTTTATAACGACCAAATTTTGTGGTAGCCTAAATTTTACATTGTAAAAATCACATATTGTAAATAGGATATTTTTAAAATTATTTTTGAAACAAATGTATAATTTTGCTCATTTGAAAGGAAAGAATAAACACAAAGAGAAAACATTTAATAAAGCTTTTAAGGAGACCATAATTTACCATTTTTCGAGCAATGGTAGTAATATTGTGTGAGGTATATATTTTTTTAATTTCGGCGCTATCGTTAATTTATTGGTGATCATCAAAAACTCCACTGATGCAAACTTACGATTAAACGGTATGCAAACTTACGATTGCCACGGTTAGGATTCCACAAAACTGGATAAAAAGCAAACAATCTTCTTTACTGTCAGATTTATGGTAAAAGGCAAAGTGATGATAAAAGTTTTGGATATGGATTTCACTGACGGAGAAACAAAAACTCAATTAAAGTTTCTTCTTTTCTATTATGCTACCAGAGTGGCTTATCTTGCAGACCCGACCTGTCACACGGGGTGGAACTTCTGTAGCCTACAGGAGAGAGTTGAATTTTGGTTTCTGAGATTAATACGGTTGATGAATAGAATACCCCGGCACAGGAGAGCTGTGCACATAGTTGATTCAGTATTAATTTATTTAATTCATTTATTTAACTTATTTAACACCCAAACAACCCAAGAATAACATAAGAATGAGGACAAATTTATATAATAACAGTATTTTTTATTACCTACTGTTTTAGCTAAGTTCAGGATAAGTTGATGATTCTAAATACTACATTTTTTCTAGCTCTTAAAAACAATGTTAGTTACAATAATACAAATTGAAAACAAAAATACTGCGAAGGAAATCCTTAAGATACCTCATACAATCCGAATGCCATGGTACGATTATTCTTATTAGAATCCATTCGAAAATATGCTTTCATTAAACTTTGTACCAAATTTCGTCTAAACAGGGGTTTCTTTCACTAAAATGTCTGCAAATCCTAAATGTAAAATGTGTCCTTAGGAATAATGGTGTCAGCTATTAACAAGATTGGTATAGTAATAACTTTTGAGTACTATGTCTAGATTTAACCAATAGCCTAGTACCACTTTTTAATAGCCACTTTGTTAACACAAATAAATTTGTTTTCGTCTTGCATTAATTCATCCGAGATGAACTCAAATTTATTTTTGTTATACATAATAATATGAGGACTATATAGCTTTACATTAGTATTCAATATAACTGTTTCACGATTAGTATTGTAAAAACAATTATTGTTATTAATTGTTTTCCTAGTTGTGTCCGAGACCCTTAAGAAAAATTTTATTTTCATCACTCCGTATACGAAAGTGACAACTTGCCGTACAGCTGAGACCTTGGAAAGTAGTCATTTCCCAAACTGTCACCGTCAGCTGATTTTACTGACCTGTACGGAAAGTAATGTTTGTAAACATTACTTTCCGTCCAAGGTAAACAAACGTTTCCGTACAGCAACAATCAGCTGGGTTTCAAACAAATCAAATTTTGAATTCCAGCTTTGTTTACTTTGTCCAATGGTGAAGAATTTACAAAAATAATCCTCCTTTAAAACTTCCACATTTATTAATAATTGCGTCGTAATGAAAAGTATCGTTCACAACTTGTCCGGAAAGCCCATTTCCAGGCTCGATAGTGTTTTCCACGCTCGGCTTCGCCTCGCGCGTAAAACACTATCTCGCCCAGAAACGGGTCACTTTCCGGACTAGTGGTGAAATATACTATTTTTATTTTACTAGTATTCCAATTGGCACATATTTCAATATAGCTATCAACTAAAACAATATCCAAAATACTATGAAAATGTTAAAACTGTTTCGACATATAAACAAATACAATACTTGGCCACTTAAGAATAAAGGATTTTCATTTCAAACGTTTAAGTTAAATATGATATTTTTATCTCTCTACAAATACTTTGTTCAACAAAACTAATTGACTTTGGCAATGTGTTAATATAAATGTCTATCGCATAGCTAAGTTTATAAGGTTATCAATTTAAGTTAAACAAGCTAACATATAAGTTTAGTAGTGGAAAAAGGGGGCTGCTGGCTCACTTCAAGGTCACCTGAGGGATGACGTCATCGAGGTCAATGACCTCACCGATGACGTCATCGATGACGTCATCGATGACGCAATCGATGACGTCATCACCAATGACGTCACATCCATGACGTCACACCCATGACGTCACAGAAATGACGTGCTGATGACGTCATCACCCCTTACGTCACCAAAATGACGTCATCGATGTCACAAAGGTCAAGGTCACGCTGAAACCTAAAATTTTTTGGCACTTTTGCTGTTTCTCGCACTACGCTCCGAGTTTCAGTCCGGTTCCCATGACCTTGACGACTTGGAGCGAAATTAGACGAGAAACAGCAAAAGTGCTGAGGAAACTGCAAGTTTGCAACGTGACTCTGCCTAAACCGTCATGTGACACCGCTCGGGTGACCTTGAAGTGAGCCAGCAGCCCCCTTTAGACCAGTACTACAACCGCGATGTGCACCCTACGACAGACACCGAGCGACTGACTGTCCGGCCCCGCGCACTCTAGGTATATAAGAAGTGGTGGGGGAACTGCGATGACCTCGGGAAACTTGAAAATGTCAAGCCAGGTAGCACCGTTTTGGTGCTACCTTAAATTTACATGTTAAAGTGTGATGACCTTGAGGTTGACTGTGAACCTGGGGCTTAGGATTGTGTTTAACAGCTTGACGTTTTCGCCAGAGTTCAAGTGTGGTGACATTGAACTGGTTAAAATCAAAACTGCACAGCAGACTGCACAACACGGATGTGCATCCTACGACAGCCGCCGAGCGACTGACCTCCGGGCCCTGCGTACTCTAGATATATGGGGAAGTGGTGGGGGAAATTTTAAGGTCATTTAAACGGAGTTTAAAAAAAGTCAAAGAGTAGAAAGACTACTCTTGTGAGTCTATAGCGATTTCATTGATAGTGAGTGCTTCGGTATGCCAAGTTGATCTGTATTGACACGCTCCTAAATAATGTTTGCAAAAACCTGCAAAATGATTGTTGCACAATTTGCAGCCAGTTAGCTGTTTTAGTTTGAATTCAATGCAACGTTCAGGGCAGCAAGTGTACTTATGCCCTCTCATTTGGTACACATGGAATGTCTTCAACTTCGGTTTCGGCTTCTTCCAAGACTTGCACTTACACATGCACTGACCAAAAGCTTCACATGTTCTACAAGCCAGACCATCCACCACATCAATGTCATTTGGCCATGAAAAACATTTCTGTTCGCAACAGTAGTTGAGTTGAATGTCCATGTTGCTGCGGTGAAGGTGCGCGATGAGTCAGTGAGAGTGCACCTTAAATAAACTCAGTGGAGGGGGAAAGGTCAAGGTCATTCAAACGGAGTTTTAAAAAAGATGACTAGTTGTCCTCCTCGTCCGTCGTACTTGGAGAGCTGTCAGACGAAGAGCCCCGCGCAGGTGCTCTCCAGATGAAATGTATATCTATTTGAAAGCGCAGGCCTGGATCTTGTACCATCAACTCCTTTAATCTATTACATACCAATTCCACTTTGTACACATTGTTAATAATCAACACCCAAGGCTTCGGCTGAACATAACGTGTAGTTGAGTCAGCCTCGCAGACAGTTACACCTTCCGGTGATATTGGAGTGTATAAATGTGTAAAATCTCGTTGCTGAGGCTGGCTTGAAGTTGAGGGTTCTGTGCCGACCCTGGTTGCATCAAAATTCAAATCCATTCTACATTCAAGAGGTCCAGGGTTCCCGTTTAATACATTGAGTAATTTTTGATACAAGACTTCCACTTCTGTCGCATCCTGTAAATGAACAGTCCACCGCAAGGGAAATGCTTCGTCCGTAGTGGAGTCAACTTGAGAAAGAGTTCTTTCCGCCATGGCAGCTAAGCAAGGAATGAGGTGAGCTGCAGTCAGTTGTAACATTATCGAAAAGTAGAGGGGGAAATTTCAAGATCATTTAAAATTGGGTTTTAAAAAAGGAAGGAGTGGAGGGGAAAGTTCAAGGTCGTTCCAACATCAGTAGTGGAGTCAGCTTGGCTGATGGTGTTGTCCGCCATGGTTGCTTGTCGAACAAGGAATGACGGGTGATGTGATACTTATGCAGGAACATGGTGAAGTGGTGGGGGAAGTTTCAAGGTCATCCAAACGGAGTTTTAAAAAAAAAAGGAAAACCTACAAAGTAACATTGAAACTTTCCAACTGATGGTGGCGGGCGTTTTCTTCTGCAACCTTGCCGACACATGTGACTATACCATATAGTATGAAAAGTACAACCATAATAAGGCCGAACAATAAAAGATAGCCGTTGACTATCATGATATTTTCTGAGTGGATCTGCTTTCTTCTTATCTCCCTCTCTTGCATCCTTTTCTCTAACTCGTGGATGAAGTCGCAGCATGCGTGAGGACATCTTTCATCTGTTGGTAGGTTTGCCATTGTTGATGTTGTCGGTTTGGCTGTTGAAGATGGAATGAGGTTTCTAATCGTGATGTGCCATGTACACCAATAGTGAAGTGGTGGGGGTAGCAAAGCAGTGGAGGGGGAAGTTTCAAGGTCATTCAAATTGTGTTTTAAAAAAACCTATCTTGTTACTGAGCTAATATGTCAGTAACAAGATAGGTGTTTTTGCTCTTTTACTTCTTTAATATAATGAAAAAATAAACATATTCTACAATGGTTAGAACAAGAAATACAACTGCTAGTCAGCTGAAGTAATCCAAGTTGTCCGGCTCGGTCTCCATGGACGTCGGTGAGGAAGCTGTCGATGAGTGTCCAGGCTCTTCCTTTGGCTGCCGGGTGTTCCGTATATTGCAAGCGTAGACTTGCACATTTATACGGTAGCCTCTTGCCACCATTAGCTGCAACTCCTTGTACAAATCGTTCAGCTCCTGTTGTGTTTTGATAGTCACCTCCTCATAGCTGGCACAGCTTACGTTGAGAGACATCCTGATGTTGCTAGGTTGGCTGCCGGAGTAGAAATAAAGCCAAGGCACAGCGCTTGGAGGTATATGAAAAAGTGGTGGGGGTGTTTGCATTCAAACAGGTTTGACTTGTAGCGTGGTGGGGGTAACTGTGAAATGCAAAGGTCAAAGGTCAAGGTCACCCGCGAAGTTTAAAAAAAATGCAACATATCAATATATGACAAACTTCACATATTGATATGTTGCATTTTTTTGTCTTTTGTTTTTTATGGTTTATTTATTTATAAAACGTTACAATAACATATTTACAACAGTAAAACTTAAATCTAACACTGCTGCTTGTCGGCGATGTGGATGGTCAACTCGGTGGAATTGCTACCCGTGCAACCGTGGGAAACCAGGTAGAGACAGCCGGGTTGGATGGAGCGCAGATCCTCGTTCTGGAGGAGATGGACGAACCGTTTCGGCAGGTAGACTTGGAACTTGGGCTCATCCCCCGGAGTGAATGGTGCCTCGCTAAGACTGCAGCAGATGGCCTCTCCAACTGTAGTCTCCATCTTCTTCATGGCGTGGATAATGTAGTGCTTCTCGTCTTTAAGTTCGGAACACTTCTTGACGGGTAGTATGGTAGATTTGGAGTGAGCATTGAACTGCTCAACCAAAGTTTGCAGGAACTGGTGAGATGCCATGGTCAAGTTATAGATCGTCTTCTTCGTCTTCTTGCTGGGAGATGTTGTCGTCTCGGAATCTCGAGTAATACTCATGCCAGGTCCCGGTCTGCTCCTCACTTATATAACCCCCGTTACCCCCACCACTCCCCATTTCCCCACTTTGAAGGTAAGATGCGAGTTTATAGGCGTTTTTTAAAGCGCAATGTCTATCTTTTTCATGTTCTGGACTTTTAGTACAAATACAAACATTTTCCATCGTATACTTGTAGTTTTTATCCAAATCCACATCATTAACCGGAACATGAGTAAATCCTTCGATCCATCTTTTCTTTTCCAGCCCCTTTGTGTAAATATTGGTAAACTTGTCTGAAAAGTGATGCATAATGTGATACAAGTCCGTGTAACTTGTAAAACCATCATACCAATCGATATGATGGAAGTGTTTTGAAATCCATCTGTTGGTAGTAGCGGCTTTACTGGTTAAAGATGAATAAGAACATGGTGGTTTAAATAAAAACGAATAAGGAACACTTGTATTGATGTCGAAAAACACAAGTTCTTTTATGATAAATCTATCATCATTACCCCGAAACGCTTGGAACTCAATTATACCAGGTTTGGACTTTACTTGTTCTTCTTCCTTGTCCATTGCGAAGATCACTCGTCTGCTCATGACGAAGTCCAAAGGTCAACTGATTTCCACACCACGGTAGGTACGACTTTTATACCCGGCCGTACAGTTGTTGGCGCGTTGGTGTATATTTAACGTGGCCACCGTCCCCGGTAGGCCTAACCCCACAAAGTGTTTGATATTGTTTTAAAAATTAACCATTGCTGTGTAGTTAATTGTCATTTAGGTTTCCATCTTTACATTTTCCTTGTTTTCATTTTCATCACTAACACTTGATTCTTCTCCTCCTTCTTCTTCCTCTTTTTCATGTTTTACTGATTTCTTATGTAGTTGAGCGTACTTTTCCAATTGTCTCCACATTTGTACTTCATGAGGAACCCTATTGAATATAGAAGTATCTACAGGTCCGTACAATATAGGTGCGTCCGGTTGTTTGTCCAAAGTGTCTTCCAGATAATCTTTAATAATTGAACTTGAAAACACCAGTTGTCTCAAGTATCTCGTTATTGGTTCAGTTGCACAAGTTAGAATAAAAAACTCTTCTCGATTAAGTTGAATCTTGTTATCATGTCTTGTTGTGTCTCTAAACCGCAACTGATGATCACCACGATGTTTAACAATATCGATTTCCACATTTGAATCCAAAAGGCCTACTCTTGTCTTTCTTCCAAACATGTTACTACTTAAATAGCATTCTAGCAGATGCAAGTGTTTCATAAACGATTCCCAAGCAGTGTCCGTAAACAAAATCATTTTGGGTCCATGAGTTAAAATTACAGTAGGGGAATAATCTGTAGATTTCATAACACCTATTAAAACACTTTTGTCCAAACTGGAAGAGATTGGGTAAAATATTCGCAAGAATACCTCACTTAATATGTTAGGAGAAATATTATCTTCAATATCCCTTTTCCTCTTGTGTGAATTCTTTCTTCTTTTACCTTTTTCCTCAACATTATTACTGGCGTGGAGTTGTCCGCAAGCGTTGTGTTCATCTCCCTCCGGTTGACCTTGAAGATCTAAAAAGTCGGATATCTCCTTCTCAATATCTACTACATTTTCTTGTGTACCACTAGGAGAAGCCATATTGAATAAGATGCTACCCATACAACAACAGGCAACAAACTGATAAGGAGCGAGCTGAACGCTCTGCTTTTATACTCGCGGAATGCATTGGAATGTAGGAAAACCGGTCTTTTACAATACATTTTTAACAATTCCAGTTAAAGGTGTGTATGTTACGATTTTATCATGTAGAATTAAACAGTATGCAGTTGTATTAGCCGATATAGGCGCGTTGAATTCCATTTCTATTTTTATATCTACACTTGATGATTTTACCGATTCATTTTGTTTAGAACAATCGATTACAACTATAGGGTAACCATCTAAGTATTTTTCTGGTGATAGTAAAGGTGCATTCGTTTTACCATAATATGAACTTTGGAATCTTGCATACATATCGTACAATATGCTGTACTTTTTATTAGCGAATGACACATTTAAATTATCGTATGGAAAAAATTGTGAATTTAAATAAACTTTAATATTTTTCAAGTTGCAATGATCAAATTGGCCTGCATGTTTGGTGATGGTGTCTCTTCTGCCTGTTTGTAAACCAAATATAATATACCTGGCTCGTTCCACATAATTAGATGTTTTAACTGTCCAAGTGTGTCGATCCGTAGTTGGCAAGCTGGGATGTTCATGAAATTCCCAACTTCTAAAAGGAATTACAATATCACGATCAGCCTTTAACTTTCTTAATAGTGGCATTCTATGCTCGTCAGCTAATTTTACATGTGGAACTCTCCATACAATTTTGTCTAATGTTAATTTCCATTCTAAAGTTGCATCTGTTGTACCGTCTGGAGCTTTAATAATATCTTTATCGTTTGAAGATCTCAACAAAACTAATTCTTGTTTAACGTTTAATATTATTTTCCTATAATCTTCAGCAAAACCAAGCAACAAACGTAACGGAATATGAAAATCAAAATTTCCATTTGTATCTGGAGTGATTGTGTCTTTTGCAGGTAAAACCCATCCTGCAGGTTGTATTAAATTGGTTTCATTAGGTGATATAGATGTTAATCCCTTTAAAGTTGTTGCAATACCTACTTTTTTAGTAGAATCAACTGTTACACCTGATATTTCATATCTAATTTCATCAAACAGGAAAGCCATGGGATTATTTATAAATGGAACTGTTGTACCAGTAGTAGTACCGTCCTTTTTAGTAACTTTTCCTTCAATATACAAGTAACTTTCACATGGTAGCGTGTAAATGTCTTGATTTTGTATGGGAATACGAATTTCATCGTTATTGTTTAATTTTGATGAAGTGTAAGGGTTGTGGGTGTGATATTCTTTTTCCCATAGGGTTTCGTCGAATGTTGGACCCTGAGCTATATCCAGTATATCCATTATCGGTTACTTTTAATCCAATTCTCTCTAAGAAACGAATGTTCTCGCGTGTTAACTCCTCCACAGCTGAAGAGCTACTAATGCGGATTCCCGTAGGTTGTTCGCTTTTAAATGTTAAACCCATGGTTTTGTATTAAAGTGTTGATTTTAAATGTAATCTAACCGTAATAGGCTCTTCTCGGAAATCTATCAAGTTACCGTCTTGATCCAATACGTTCAACACGATGTCTGAAATGAAAGTGGTGTTCAAAGGTAGATATACCAGGTTTTGCGGCTTTTCAACAATTTTAAATCCAGGTGGTACACTGGGGTAAAAAGTATGTATTATATGAGTATTTGCTCCATCTCTGTAAGCTCCTTGTATAATGTTACAAGTTATGTCTATACTATTGACTTTTAATATTGTTACAGTTTGTTTACCGGAATGTGTTTTATTTGGTTCTAAAATTGCTCCATCTTTGGGAAATCCTAATAAATCACCAATTGAGTTTGGCTTAGTGAAATCTATATAATATTTTGAAGTAAGCTCAGCTTTCATTGTATTATTATTACCTTTTAGCGATATATTGTCTTTTCCCATTTTATTTTGCAAAAATTCATTAATATGATCAATTTCATAAGAACCTGTGGGTAAACTGCACTCTTCTAAGTCTGTTAACTTACCACTGGCATCTTTTCCTTTATAATAATGCAATAAGTTATTTTTACCTTCCGTAACATTGGGAATAGAGTTGTAAGTTGTAAAATCCAACAGTGCTGCCTCCCAAAATCTTCCTTTTTGCAAGCGTAACGCTGGAAAAAGGATACTTCGTAAAGTGGACGATTTTCCTGTTAATGATACCGTATAGGAAGACATCTCAATAGTGACTGATACTTTTAGCTAGGAATTCCAAACATAAATGGCCGCATATTGAAGTATTATCAGGTTGTTCTCTTTTATAGTTGTAATATATGTTTTTAGCAGATTTAAAGTAATGTTCAAGTTCTTTAGGTGGTGGCAAATTTCCAAAACTATCAAAATAATATACATTACTATTTAGTTTCTTATAACACACCCAATGGGTGCCGGACCCTTCAGTATTATCCAAATTTACGATTCCAGTCTCATTTTTCCATATTTTCTTTGGTAAACTGTCTTTCATAAATACTCCGCGGAAAAATGGTATTTTTAAACAGGAAATATATTTAAATAATTCAACATTAGTCAACGCTTTATGTGGTATAACCAATTGATTTCTTTTATTTAATATGCACGATACGGTCTTAGGTATAGACCAGCCCCGTTTTTTACCATTGACCATATTGTCGGTTTTTTATTATTTTTCCTCGGAGAACGTCTTTTTAGTCTAATATTACCACCATGTTTTCTCTTGGTTGATCCTTTTTTATTATTACCCCTCCTTTTTCCACCTCCTACCGCTGTTTTAGCCTTCATACCTGCTGTTACCGCTAAAGCTGCTGCTTTTTCCGCAATACTAGCGTCACTAGACTTTACTCGTTGCCAAGCTATATTCGCTAGCTTTTTATCAGCGATTGACCTATTTTTTGAATCGGTAAACGTGGAATATGCGATATCGTGTTCTTTACAAGCCTGATCTAACTTATTTATGCCTGGATCACCTCTTTCCAGTCGTTTTTTTAATTTAGTTCCTGGTCCGCAATACTGATAACCTCCCGGTATGTGAAATTCGTATGGTAAAGCGTCTATTGCTCTGTTTACGATAGATCCTACTGGAATACGATTTAAAGCTTTACTTAACAGAGAAACCGCTGTGGACGTGATACCGCCTCCTTTCCGTATAGTGTCTCGATATGGACTGGTGTAATGAAACGCCATGATTGTCTTTTATATTTGAAAAGCGTAACCCATGTGTTACCTCTATGACAGGTTGCACATAAATGATGTAATATATGGTGTTATTTAGTTAAATATCAAAAGTACCCCAATCTGATGATCTAAACTTTTGTGTGTTATGATTAAAAAAATATTTATAAAGAATTTCTTGTTTAATCCATGTATTTCTCATTTTTTCGTCAATAGGTTTATGTTGTCCTGCTACAATATAATTATGCATATCAAATAATAAATTACCTATTACTTTAACAAGAAAATTAACAGTTACAGCGTTATCGGCATAATCAGGGTCTGCAACATTTGTTAATCGTTTGTTATCACAATTCCACCATTTTTTTCCAGTTGGCTCTAATTGTATTATCTGTTCATAAGTAACAGCATCACCAGGCTTTTCACCAATACCTAAATTTGTCAATAACTTTCCTTTACCATCCCAAACATAATTGTTTTCTTCAAGTAAAGTAAACTTTTTATTTCCTTGTACAAATACATCTCCTTGACGTGTTACTACTTGGTTTTGTTTCACAAAACCGGAGGTTTCTTGTTTTAAAGTTTCCTTCATTTGACCCACCGTTGCACCATCTGATGGTGCAAAACCATCTTTTACATTCGCTAAACAATTACCAAGACAGTCAATAACTCCTACATCACGTGTAATACAATGATCTTTGATGTATTTTAAATTTACAGCATCATTTTCATTTTTTGGATAACCTATATCGTTAATAACAAATTTATAAAAAGAAAACCCATCTTTTGTCTTTTCAGGTATTATAGAATGTAAATAGCGTCTATTTATGCTGTCTTTTTCATCTACAGGGTCTGCTACGTTGGATATACGCCGATTTTCAGCATTATACGTTTTTCCATTAAATTTTAACGTATTCTTTAATTCCGATGATAAATAACCTCTGTTTATTGCATCAGCGTTTTGATTTGGCTTACCAACGTTGGAAATTCTATGATTACCCGCGTTATATGTGTTTTTATCTAATTTCAGTGTTGGTACTATCTCCTTTTTTAATACTTTTAAATTTATTGCATCATTTTCATCTGTGGGATCATTAATGTTTTTTAACCGTTTATTACTAATATCATAATCTCCATCAGGTGTTTGTGGTAATCCAACACCTCTTTTTAAAGTATTAAAGTAATATAATCCATCCGATGAATACCGTCCGAACTTGTCAACACTCATGGTGCAACTGAATAACATTCTAGAGTGTAACCCATTTTTATAATATTAGTCCCGATTTCTAACCCATATCAGTTTTTATACAAATTCTTAGTCTTCATCAGTTACATTTGCATCATTCCCGGGACATTTAAAATATTTTAAATCTGCACTAATTAATGATCTGTCTGCTTCATTTCTAAATACATGATTTTTATGAATAAATTCCTCACCAGACAATTTTCTAAATCCGCTAAATGAATTTGGATCTGCAATTAATATATTTTGATAATCGTTTACATCCATTAATTTAAATCTTTTGGTATTATAAATAAACTCTTGATTTGCACTATCATATTGTAATGTTTGTCCTACAGTTGCAGCATCCTTTGGATCTGTTCCTTGTGCCAAATTACCTATTTTCTTATTTTTCGCATTGAAAGTACTACCTTTTGGTTTGTCTAATATTAAAGATTGTTTTACTACAACACAATCGTAATCATCGATACCTGGAAATATGTCAATTATTCTTCTATTTGTACCCAACCAACTTCTATGATAATTGTTTGGATTAGTATGTAAAACTTGTGATAAAATCGGAACATCATGAGCATCTGTAGCTAAATGCGCATTTGATAATTTCATGTCTTTGCAATCCCAAACATTATTTTTTTGTTCAAGTAAAATAAACTTTTCATTTCCTTGTACAAACACATCACCCGACCGTGATACTACTTGATCCTGTTTTACAAATCCAGATGTTTCTTGCTTTAAAGTTTCCTTCATTTGACCCACTGTTGCACCATCTGATGGTGCCGAACCATCTTTAACATTCGCTAAACAATTACCTAGACAATCAATAACTCCTACATCACGTGTAATACAATGATCTTTTATATATTTTAAATTTACAGCATCATTTTCATTTTTCGGATAACCTATATCGTTAATAACAAATTTATAAAAAGAAAAACCATCTTTTGTCTTTTCAGGTATTAATGAATGTAAATAGCGTCTATTTACGCTGTCTTTTGCATCTTTAGGGTCATCTACGTTGGATATACGTTTATTTTCAGCAGTATACGTTTTTCCATTGAATTTTAACGTATTTTTTAATTCTGATGATAAATAACCTTTGTTTATTGCATCAGCGTTTTGATTTGGCTTACCAACATTGACAATTCTATGATTACCTGCGTCATATGTGTTTTTCTGTAGTCTTAATGTTGGTGATATCTTTTCTTTTAATACTTTTAAATTTATTGCATCGTTTTCATCTGTGGGATCTTTTATGTTTTTTAACCTTTTATTAGTTATATCATAATCCCCATCAGGTGTTTGTGGTAAACCAGCTCCTCTTTTTAAATTATTTGCGTAATATAACCCATCCGAGGAGTAACGTCCGAACTTGTCGACACTCATGGTGCAACTGAATAGTAATCTAGTGAGTAACGCATTTTTTATGAGATTACCCCACGGTTTCGGAGTTCATCCACTAAAGCCACCCATTCGTTTTCCAATCCAGTATGACCCGCTTCTTTAGCTTCATGTATTAGTTTCATTCTATCCACCAATTTATTGATATTATTGTAATAAATCACATTTGTGTTATATAGTTTCTTCATTAAACCTGTACCTGTAACAGATTTGTTTCTTTTTCTTGGTTCTGGAGCACTTATATCCAAAGTGGATGACACAAACCTTCGTTTTACAGGTTTTCTTGGCATTATCGGCATTGGTTGTCTTCTCGTTGTTGGTATTAACTTGGATACAAATACTCTATATTTTAAAGACCTAGATCTAAAAACTGGTTGGTCAGCTAAATATTTTCTCCTGTATGCATTGGTGTGTTCCAAAATCTGTTTATATGCTTCCATGTCTTCTTCTTTAACTAACAATTCTAAAGGCTTTTTTTCAAATAATAATTCAAATAATCCTCTTGTGCCCTTATATCTTTGATTACCAACAATAATATTATCATTTTCATCAATGTTTACCGGGCTATTACCAACCATTAAACCTTCTTCTGTTAATCTTACTCCATAACTATGGTAGTTTTTATTAGGATTTATTCCAGCTAACATTTTTATCATGTATTTCCTTCCTAAAGGTCCTTTGTTATGAATGTTTTCACCCAACAAGCTTATGTTTGACGGACCTTCCCTTGCTTCTTCTTCTTTTTCCTCTTCACTAGCAGTTGATACATCTTCATGTCCTCTTTTAGCTTTTACTTCATATAATTCTCTTATACCACTATAGTCTGGTGATTCTAGCTCTCTTTCAGGTTCTCCGCCGGTAAAACCACTATATGTAGAGGATTCCAGGTCTTCATCACTAAAATCTTCTGATTTTACATTTTCTCTTTCAAACTTTGTAATAGGTGCAATTGCATCTCCTTCCAAAACGGGTTTAGCAAATTTTTTGTTTAATTGTTTCAAGGGTTCAGTAATAGGTTTAAAAGTAGATTCAAGAAATTTCTCCCTTTCGCTAATACCTAATTTTAATGCTCTGTTTTTATCTCGAATAGAATCACTAAGTGATTTTATTTCCTTTATTAACTTTTCTTGGTTAACCATGTTTGTAGCAAGACGTGTTGTACAACAATGAATGTTTTACATCATGATCAGTGTATTAGTATAAATTTATCAAATCCTATCCTGTATCGACCATTGTTTAGCGGTTGTTCCTTCATAATTGTTAAAAACCCATATTTTTCAGCCCAAGCCTTTCCACACAACTCTTTAAATCGTTCAAATGGCATATCCGCACTTACATGGTCATAATATATGTGTTTTAGGTTGGTTTCATCCTGTTTAAATACAATTAACATGTTTGCATTGTCTCTAATGAGCTGTTTCGGTATTTTGCTGTAAGTTTGACCAATATAAATGCTATCTATGTTGTTATGTCGACCCATGGCGAAGTAATTTCTTATTGTATTTTGATTTTCACAAGATACGTCGTCAAATATGAATACTGAGAATGGTTTAGCCTCTTGCGGTTGCATGACACTCTCGCTCGCGTTGAATTTAAAATATTTAACTTCAGGCACATTATTGAGTATTTGTTCCAATAACTGATATTTTGGTTGTTGTAGTGACTTTGAAAATACATATAAATTATTAAAACGTAAGCCTTTAGGGTTTGTAATCAAATTGAATACTACATTTGTTTTTCCACAATTGGAAGGACCGGTAACCAGACAACGCACCGTGTTTGGTAACAAAACACCGTGTTTCCCAGTATTGAATTGAGAACCATCCACTGTGAGTTCATCTATATTATTAATAGTAAAATTGTCTTTTTGCGGTATTATCTCCATCCTTTGTAATGGTTCAACCCAAAATGATGCTCTATCATTATATTAGATCCTTTTTAGGTATCCAAGAATCTTCCGTTTTATTAAATCCTAACCATCGTACTTTAACCTTATCTTTTTTGCGTTGCAACACCTTTTCTACTAGATATACATCACCTACTGTTGATTTTAACATTTCATGTCCATAAAAACCTCCTTCAAGCAATTGTCCTTTATTATCTTTTAAAATGTAAGTTTCTGGTACTGTAGGTTGCACCTTAAATACGGTAAATACCTCATTTGTCCAGTTTGGAAGATATCTTTTACTGAATACACCTTTGTATTTGCTTATTCGCACTTTATCACCAACATTAAACCTTTTAGGCTTTAGTTTTTCAACTCTTGGTTTAGTATTCAGTTTTATACGTTTTAATACAAGTTTTTCATTTTTATTAGTCACCTGGCTTGGTTTCATACCGATAGTTCTATGAAACTTGTTATTGTAATCGCTTATAAGTTTTGGTAACATATCAATCCATACGTGCGATCCTCTGTTAGAAAACATCTTATACATCGCACCTTTTAAAGTTCTGTTGAATCTTTCAATTATTGATGCTTTTACCTCTGAATTGGTTGAGTAATGGTTAATGTTGTGTTTTTTCATTAAATTTGCAAATTCCTTATTAAAATATTCTTTTCCATCATCAGTTTGTAAATGTTTTATAGTATGTTTGTCTCTTTGTATAGCTGTTTCCATTGCTTTTGTAACACTTTTGCCACTTTTATCTTTTAGTGGTAAAGCATCTGCCATTTTTGAAAAACAATTAATAATAGTCAATATGTATTTAAATCCTCTATTTTGTTTACTATAAGGAATCATTTCGATTAAATCCGCTTGATATAAATCATTTATTCCTTTTATCACTGTATTTCTTCGTGGAAACTTTCTTCTTGCAGGTTTATGAAGTTCGTTGACAATTTCTTGCTTCAAGTTCTTCATATTGCAGGTTTGAATGTTTCATGTATCACATGTATAATCACAATGAATGTTGTCTTAAATATTCACATCATTTATATAGGTCAAGGTCATCCAAACTTGTGTAAAAAAATGGGGAACACGGCGTTTGACTTGCCGTGTTCCCCATTTTTTTACGGAAGGAGAAAGGAATAAGGTCGAAGTTGTAGAAGGACGAAGAATAGGTTACTAGTCGATAGGGCTTAGAGAGTAGTGGCCAAAAGGAAGAGTGTGAATTTTATCCGGCATAATATGCCTTTTATCATCTCGAGCTGATAGTGCTCTTTTAACTTCAGTGACACTGTAGACCTCATGTTTAAAGCTTCTGATAGTGTTGAACGTTGCAGACATTGTAGAATCTTCAAACAAGCAGGTCTTGTAATGGTCAAACGTCACATGTTTCTTCAAGTACGATGTTTTAACTCCTTTTGCTTTCTTGACTGTCGGTGTGCTGTTCTCGTTGTACATTTTAAATGAATACAATTTTGCCATCAGTGCCACTATTTCTTCTAAAGGCATTCCATTTGCTTCATCTTTAAATTTTCCGATTACTTTTTTATTCTTTTCATTGTAATTTGGATGGTTCTTCGGATAGTCAGAGAAGTCAAAATCGTCTTTGTATGGGAAACTCCTTAGGTCTTCATACATGTCCAAAGTCTTTATCCAGTAGATAAACGCGTCCGTATCCATGTATGCGACTCCAATGTTTTCCCTTCCGTAGTGTTTAACCATTTTGTTATAATGGAAATCATACATCAGGGTTTTACTTATGTCCAAAATCGACATACCTATGTATAACGGACGGTCCATGACTATTGTTGTTTTCTTCATACTGACAGCGACTAGATTTTCGTTTATAATCATGGATGTTCCGAAATTTGGTTTTTGCACTAATTTTTCCAATTTCCTAGGATCACTCACTAATTTTACATTTTTGTGTTTTCTTTTGTTCTCCAAGGTCTTCCCAAAGATGGCGTTGTTCATTAATTTATAGAAGTCCTTTTCAAATGCCGTTGTCGCTGCAGCTCTTCTTGTAGTGTTGGAATCAATATATGGTTTCAACCAACAAGACTGGGTGAATTCAATTGCTCTATGAATTCTCACTACACGTAGACCCAATTCAAGAGCTTGTTGAACTACCCAGTAGTGAGCCACATACCGATCTTTATTCTCCAACGTCATCATCAATTTTGGCCATCTTCCTGTCGGTGAAACTTCAGTCTTGGCTAGGAGAGGCAAGTCGTAGTGATGGTCATGAAGGTGCTCCGGATATTCGAAATCACAGTCCAAAATATAGCCTTTTGGACCATTCTTTGGAATCTGTGAGATGTCACCGATGGTGGCCGGGTCGATCCATTTGAAGTCAGCGTAGGGAAGCGGATTTGACATTGCCCAACCATAAAGGTTGTTTGCGTCAAAGTAGCCAAGGTAGACCGATGGTTGTCTCTCGTCGAAGCCTGGGATGTACTTGTTGTTAGCTTTGACATGACGTGTTACAGCTTGTGTCAAACCGCCCCGTACACCAGATTCTATCATGAGCACCATATCAATATCTGTTAGAAGTTCCAATCGACAGTTGGTTGACTTTAGCATAGCTTGCCATGCTAATCCTGGAGATGTGTACGAGTGTAGAGGGTCCAGTCCATAGGCGGAGAAGCAGGTGTTTCGAAATTCTTCCATCACATCGCACAGCAGAGTTACGTCCAATTTTATGTAAAAGTCGGAATATTCCCCTAAGGTTTGAATGTTTAGTTGGTTCCAAACATTACAAGCATGATTGTAGTCTTCAACGGTGATTGCACTTTCATTTAACTTGCTATTGAAGGCTTCAATCGGTGGCAGACTGGTTTCTTCAAATTTTTCTGCAGAAGTTATGTAATCATAGGGGAACACTCCTTTACGCATTACTAAGTCCAATTTATCTTCATGTACAATTTTGCTGGTTTCTTTTAGATCTTCTCTTCTTAGGTTCTCAGACAATTTGGCTAAACTAGTTGACATAAATCTATAAGAGTCTACGAAGCGAAGTTTAATTTTACCTACTGTTTTTGAGAAACTGATGTACTTCTCCAATGTTTCAGCTAATACTTCGATTCTTCCATCATCCCGTCCTAACTCTGGGATAATGAAGTGGGAGTCATAGCCGCTAAGATTGTGTATCACGACAGGGATAAAGTTTGGCAGTTTGTAATTTATATTGCATGAATTACAAGCAGCTCCTCTGTATAACCCTGTCAGGTGATCGTGATCTCTTACTTTTTGATTTTCTTCACTGAAGCTCTTCTTGCATAAATAACATCTTGTTGCCAAATTGTATTCTTCTTGTTGATTTTGATTCAAAGGTTCCATAGGTAAAACATTACCGTATAAGCGTTGCACCTTTTCAGCAATGTCATACAACTGGTCTACGAAATGCTTAGCGGCTTCTTCCCCACGGTAGAGTATCGGAGTGGATGTTAAACCATAGTCTTGCAACTGTTCTTCAGGCAAAGTTGATTTCACCAATAAGCAAAAACTGTTAGGTTGATGCAATTGATATTTGGTTCTTCTAGTCACCTCACCATCCGGAAGCTCCTGTGGTACTAACGTGGATTCGAAATCTGCGTAGACAGCTACTGGAATCCGATATTGGTGAACTGTTTTGTTGAATTTGATGAACGCTCGAGATGGCGGCGGCAGACTAATCTTCACTTCATAGTTGTCATTACAAAGTCTTTGGTGTTCCTTCAACCAGTCCGATCCTCCATGTTTTAAATCTTTATTTGTAAAACAAAAGCATCTCTTACACACTGTCACTCTAATCTTCTTTTTGGTTAATTGTCGTGCAACCAAAGCTTCAAAATCTTTTATCCACACATAATGTGAAATTTCACCTTTAGTTATCAATAATAAATCAGTATGGTTTCTTTGCTTCACTTTTCCAACTCGTAGTGGATACACATTGTTCGAATCATCTAAGCCGAACACGTTAACAGAAACACCTGGATTTTGTTTCTCAAATTTTGCAATTTGATTAAGACTCACAGGATACGACATTCCTCGGAAGTTGTAGCGGTGTTCGTTTTCATAATATTCCCTACCAACTCTACAAGGATTATGTTTTACATACTTAGTTAGCATCGCATACTTAAAACATTCATTATCCCCGTTTGTAACATTTCTGCAAGAGTTGGTGTCTTTAATTTTCTTTGGTAGAGGGATAAAGCTGCTACCCCTCATACCATATCCATGCTTGTGAACCCTCACATCCATACCTTCGATCGATGATAGCGTCCAGCCAGATCCTCTTCCTTCATGTTCTTGGAGTTTCATTAGCAGTTCATTCAAACATTCTTCTAGAATTTCATTGATATCAGATGTGGTTGTAAGGGTTCGGTTTTTAGCAATGAATGCTCTTGGTGAGTTTTCACCATCGGTATTAGTAAACATAGCCTCCAACACCAATCCAAATTTAATAAAGTTCAATCTTGCCAATTCTTCCATCAATGTTTTTACAACTAAATTTTTAGCTTGGGTTATAAAGTTTTCCAATTCCAATTGCACATTATTAATTTTGAAATGAGTTACAACTGGTCCTGGCAAGGCTGTGGTGCGCAGTTGTCTTATATCTTCCACTTCTTCTGTATCCTCTTCTTCCATATCCTCTTCTTGGGTACGCAGTTGTTTTACATCTTCCACTTTTTTTTCTTCCATTTCCTTTTCAATAAATCCTCCAGCTGTAGATGGTCCAGCTCCGGCAAATTGAATAACACTTGGTCTTCTTCTTTGCATTAACTGTAAATAGCTAGCCCAGTCCTCCTGCTTCTGGGGTTTTTCCAAAAACCGATCAATCGCATCCAAGTCTTCTTCACTTACTACAATCTCTTCTTTTCTGTCCTCTTCACGATGCAATTCTCGGTGTAACTGTAGATAGCTATCGCAGTCGTCCATCTGCTTCTGGTAGTTTTCCAATAACCGATCAAACGCCTCCAAGTCTTCTTCACTTACAACAATCTCTTCTTTTCTGTCCTCTTTATGATACAATTCTCGGTGTAAAACAAAGATGTCTTCGTCTTGAAAAAACTCACCACAAATATCGCAAAGAGCCATTTTTACAGTTTGGCTATGAGTGTGCACTCGGTGAATGTCCACGCAATAATGAGCAGCGCGCTCAACTGGGTCCCTTTATACCCGAGGTTTAAGGGTGGGGGAAGGTGACGTCATATACATCCAGTTTATCAATCATGTAGTAGATTTGGCTTTTAAACACCCATTTTCAATTTATTCTTCAACAGGTTTGATAAACCAATGATCTTTGGTCTAAATCCACTACTTTGTACAAATTTTTTTTTGTTTGGGCACTTCTCGTCCGGAGCAAAAAACTCTTTGGTCAAGGTCAAAATTTTTTCTCAAAAAAGTTCGGGGGGGGGGGGGGGGGGGTCATTACTGTATTTAGGTCAAGGTCACGAAAAAACTTTAAAAAAATTAAGCCCCACCTGGGGCACTTGGGTTGTCATCGCTGTAGCCTCCGAAGAGACCCAACTATGACAACAAGGCAACATCCAATGTCGTGTACCCTTCGCCACGCAAGACTTGTAAACATTTACTGCATTGTCTTTCAGTAGCTAACAAAGATTCATTTACGTAATTTTGAGTTTCCAGAAGGAAACAAACTGAGGACACCCTAGTGGCTTACCTCCTCGTCCGAGTGCAGAGGCCGCCGCAACCTTTTGCATGCCAGCGTACAAACGGACATGCTCCCAGATGCCATCCGCAACCTTTTGCATGCCTGGCAGGAGCCTACCGATAATTAAAATAGGCTTTACACGGGGGCCTACTCCCGTAACCTATCTTTAATATTTTTTAATTTACAATGCATTGAATTTTTACAAGTCTTTGTAGGTCAAGGCCACACGGACATTAAAAAATTTCGGCCCCCGTACATCCATGGCGAACCACGAATGTTCGGGGGCCTTGGGGACTAAAAAACACAAATAGCTAACAAAGTTTCATTTACATAATTTTGAGTTTCCGGAAGGGAAACTAACTGAGGACACCCTAGTGGCTTACGTCCTCGGTCCGAGTGCAGAGGCCATCGGCTCATTACCCCCATATAGGCGTACAAACGGACCAACTCCTATTTCTCAGCCGCATTGAAGCATGCATGAGAGTTCTCAGCCGCATTGAAGCATGCATGAGAGGAGCCTAACAATTATACAAAAGTAACTTTACACGGGGGGCCTACTCCCGTTCCCTGTCTTTACGATTTACTTTGAGCATTGCAAAAGCTCAAGGGGGAAATGCTACAACAAGCGTATACACTTTAGAAAAATATAACACACTTACAACACACAATTGAGCTCAACGTAGTCAATGCTGGAACAAGCACATACACATTAAACACATATGACAAACAAGACACAAAGGATAAAAGACACACACACACACAGGAGACATAGGGTACAAGTAAAACACTCTAATATAGAACAATTCGCAATACCCAAACGCAAGCGCAATATCTTACAACTAATACAAGTCTTAAAGTTAGAGTAGACTTCGCTAAACACTGAAGGCGCCATTCAATGTTTAGTGATGCCTATGGCGGTCCGTCCCGGTCGTTCACGTTCAACGCGCGGGAGCGGACTGCGAGCCGGCTCTGGCTGGGCCCCCTTATATCCCCACCGGGGCAGCCACGCCCAGGATATCAGGGGTGGGGGAGGGGGTGGGGGTGGGGGTGGGGGTGGGGGTGGGGGTGGGGGTGGGGGTGGGGGTGGGGGTGGGGGTGGGGGTGGGGGGGGGGGGGGGCACTTCTCGTCCGGAGCAAAAAACTTTTTGGTCAAGGTCAAAAATTTTTTTCGAAAAAAAAGTTCTCGGGGGGGGGGGGGGGTGGGGGTGGGGGTGGGGGGGGGGGGGGTGGGGGTGGGGGTGGGGGTGGGGGTGGGGGTGGGGGTGGGGGTGGGGGTGGGGGTGGGGGTGGGGGTGGGGGTGGGGGTGGGGGTGGGGGTGGGGGTGGGGGTGGGGGGGGGTGGGGGGGGGGGGTGGGGGGGGGTGGGGGTGGGGGTGGGGGTGGGGGTGGGGGTGGGGGTGGGGGTGGGGGGGGGGGGTGGTGGTGGGGGGGGGGGTGGGGGTGGGGGTGGGGGGGGGGGTGGGGGTGGGGGGGGGGGGGTTGACTAAGTTAAGTGGGTCAAGGTCACCCACAACACTTGTACTCTAAGTGTTGGATATACCCCCACCACAACTGGGTCCCTAGGCTGCACAACACCGCTTCGCCAGTATGTCTCCGGCTTCCATGCGGTGCGTCTCGCTGTTCTCTAGCTCTCTATATGTAAGTAATTTTACAAGTTCTGAATGTAGGTCACTACACTTTGACTCTGGGACGATATCGACTTGTAGTGTTTCAGTGTTTTGACTCAAGGTCATCACACTTTAACTCTAGCACATCGGTTATCATACCAGAGGTGCTCAATAACCTAACTTGTAATGTTTAGGGTGGCGTTTGCACGCCACGTGGTATCGCCATGAGTGTCCAGTCCAAGTTTTAAGTTAAATTAATTTTACTGTAATCTTTTCCATTTCTGCTTCGTTTTGCCAAAGTATAAGGTGTCGCTTAATAAAGTGGTATTTCTCTAATGTTATAGGAGATTGCAAGGATACAATTAGTTTATTTAGGAGACTCTTCATCTTGGAGTTTAACACAATTTCTACTTTGACTTTGCTTCCTCGGCTCTCACAGCCTAAGCTGTACAGAAATGTTTCTTCTAGTGCCAACTCGGGCCAAGAGAACAGTGTGTTGACTGTAGGACAGCTCATGGTGAAGTGATGCGAAACTCCAGCGTACCACCTCACCTTCCCCCGCCACTGTGACCTTCCCCCACTCCTGCTGTTTCCCCCACCTCTTTTCCCTTGACTCATGCGCTACAAGCAGTCTCTCAGTATTGTGCGGACTTTTGTGAGGGGAAGCCATGTCGCGGGACGCTTTAGGTAAGAAACTTAGCCGTGTTAAGACTTTATTAGTTGCTCACTGTCCACCACTGAAAGTTAAGAAAGTTTCAACTTTAGCTAAGTGGCGCAAACTGTTGCGCGGACACCCTAAGTTTTATACAAAACAGACTAATGTCAGTTTTACTGATGAGGATTTGTTTAAAATATTGGATGAAATGACTTTTCCTTGCAAAATTCAGTTAGTTACTCCCATTCCTGACAGTTTAGAGTCTTAGTCTCTCAAGCCAATATACCTAGCATACACAGAGCCTGACAGTCAGTCACTCGGTGGCTTTCGTGGGGTGCGCATCGGTGTCGGCGCTCCGTTGTTAAGTTTTTGAGGTCACAGTAATATGAAATTGGGGGTGTTGTGCTAGTTCAAGGTCACCTGAGGGATTACCGATTGCCCATTTAGGCAGAGTCATGTCAGAAACTCGGGTTTAACTTGGCACTTTTGCCGTTTCTCGTCGAAAATTCGCTCCAAGTGGTCGAGGTCACGGGGACTCTGACTGAAACTCGGAGCGTAGTGCGAGAAACGGCAAAAGTGCCAAAAAATTTTAAGTTTCTGCGTGACCTTGACCTTAGTGGCGTCGGTGACGTCGTTTTGATGACGTAAGGGGTGATGATGTCATCAGCACGTCATTTCTGTGACGTCATGGGTGTGACGTCATCGAAATGACGTCATTAGTGATGACGTCATCGATTGCGTCATCGATGACGTCATCGATGACGTCATCGGTGAGGTCATTGACCTCGATGACGTCATCCCTCAGGTGACCTTGAAGTGAGCCAGCAGCCCCCTTTTTCCACTACTAAGTTTTTCTGCAAGAAAAACAAATTTAAAATAATTAAAAACGTTACACATTTAATTTTATTTATTGAAAAATTTAGTTTGCCTTCCAAACAAAGCCATTTCCAACTAATATTGCCATTCAGTTCATATCTAATATAAACAAAAGTGGTATGCTTTCTTTTAAAGCAGAGTTTTCAAATGAATTCGATAACTGTTTTTATTGTGCCATATTTTAAATTCAATAACAAAGGTACCAGTAAAACAAACGGAATGACAACGGTGGCGCTATCTCTCTGTTGCAGGCCAAACTAATTAACTGTGAATCTGTTGTAATTGTTGATAGTTGTGATAGAGGGTGCAGTGACCCGATGTAATTTAATCGAATACCCGATCAGCCTGACAATGAATTCGTTCACATTATCCTTGCCAAACAATACAAGTGGTTTTCCAACTAAAAACATTCTAGACATATTGAAATATATTTCTTAAATTAGCTATCAATAATTGGTTTTTATCATTGATAATCTTTGATAATTTTCTGAAATATTAAATTGTAGGAAGAAGTTTTTAAGAGATGTTAGCTTACTGTTTACTCTATTATCAGGTTTGTCACCTTTTCAATGTTTCAGTTGTAGGTATCTAAGTTTAATTTACTTTTCATTTTGTCTAAAACAAACCTGATAACTAATACAACAATTCTATACGGAGCAATAGCATACTTATCCATAATTTTTGATCTGACATAGTGGATGTACAGTATAAAATGAAAATCAAGTCAACCAATGCCCTCTGAAATACGGCGTTGGGAGAGGGGGTGGGGACGAATTGAAAATACGCAAACTTTCCAACAACAACAAAAATATACCGAGTGTCCAAAAGGTCCCGGATCGGTTTGGTATTTTCTGAATTGTAAGAGATAAATCCATAAGATTTGGTACATCAACACTACACCTAAAAATCAATTTTGAAGAACCTCTCAGCTTTCTGACATAACGACATCCTGCCAGGAGTCTTAAAGGTAAGCATAGGTCAATATTTACATTAAATTAAATGTATCTCGTAATAGAGAACAATAGAGAACCCGACCTTTAATAAATTTTCAGTGCATTTGGACAACCTTGGCAATGTGGGGGTTACTAAGGGTCCGAAATTAAATATAAATGATATTGCTTAATGATATATCATATATTGTGGTCGGGGTGAGGCGATGTCGTTTAGTAGATTGTAGAAGATCCTTAGGACTATTTAGAACTGGTAAAGTAAATAGGAGAAGAATAAAAATGAGCCAATAAAATCAACGAATCAAGGTCACTTAGGTGGTTATTAGGTACTTACTGTATTGGATTTAGACGTACAATAACCAGACTTAAGGTGACTGTACACGGACGGTTCTATAGGCAACAACAGTAAATTTGTTAAACCATGCTTTACGAAACCTAACATATTTGAAATTTACAATTTGTTACCATAGTAAGTCTGCTGATAGTCAGCTTTCTATTTACATGCATAATTTTTTTGCAGCGATAGTGTAATACACAAAGTTCATACATTTGCAATGTCTATAAAGTTCAATTGACACTCTATTAAATCATTTGTATGTTTAGGCATTTTTATTTAGAAGTATACTGACTACCATAGTAGGTTACTACTCCCTCTTAAAATTACTTTGTTTACAAATTTGGAGACATGTAACAGAACAGAGGAAAATGATGTAACAGGATATTCATAAATCAAACTAAAAGTATTTAAAAGTTTTTTTTAGCAGAATGACTAAGAACATCCTGGTGCTGACTCATTAATTTAATGACATGATTTTAAAAAGTGATATTTTTCTTCAAGTAAGATTTTAAAAGTGTTAGTGAGGATAAACTTTTTCCGGAATAACTGATGATAAATAAGTTAAACATCTCTCATTGGATTTACGTTTTAAAAGGATTATCCTGACATGAATCAACTAAATGTCCTCAGACTTAACGTACTTTATGATACCTTTTCTTATTTCTGTGAATTAACTGTTTATGAGATATGTCTTTTTATTGATATAATTTTCCCTTATAACTACCATGTTAATAACCTTTTGAATAGTTGGGAATAGGTTGTGACAATTATTCAACTTTTATTTTGTTTTTAAACATTTAATGACTACCATTTGTCATAGTAATGCATAATCAAATATTTAAGTTTTTTATTTAACCAATTTTTTTAGAACTATATTTTTATGTTTTGGCTGGTAATGAGCTGTAAGATAGAGTGATTTTCAGAGACGTAACGACAGAAGGGGAGGGAGACGTAACGATAGGTGGGGGGAAAGAGAGGGGGAGGGGGTTTGTAACGACCCGTGAGGTAACGAGGAACTGATCGTCGACTTCGATACATCGAAATTGAGGTGTATCGATTATCAAGCTAAACAGAAAACATTGTAGAATATTGATGCACATGCAGAATCTACAATACTGTCACTAAATAAATTTAATATAATAATGGTCGTATGGCTTTTAGTGAAGAGAGATCGGCAATTAACTGATAGGCTAGTTCTCGCCTGAAATGCCTGCACTTTTTTGTTTTATCTTGAAGTGGACATATGGCTTAACGTGACTTCTGAAACACGGGAGCGGCCGAACGATCTTTTTGTCCCAAAGCCGGGATTTGAATCCGGGCCCGCTGGGAGATCACCCAGAGCTCTACCATTGAGCTACGGCCGTGTTATTTAAAATGTAATATTATTTGAATAGGTTCATGGATTCACAAAAAATAGAAATATACATTTTAAACATGTGATCGAAGTCAAAGCGAGAAGCGTAACACTGATGCTAGATTTTGATTGTCAATGAGCGTCGAAAAATTATATTATTGGGAGCTCGTTTGCTCCGCTTGCCACCCTCTACGTACATTAAACATGTAACCGTCGGTCCTGTGATACCTGTGTCGATAACAATAAGAACTTGCAAGTACATTGGGTAAAACACTGGTGAATTTCAAAATAATGTAATTTTATGTTAAAACAGATCAATAAAAATAGAAGACCTTATTAACTTCATGTAAAGCTATTAAACCAAAATTAAAAAGAATGACCAAAAATATTTCTTAGAGACAAATACGATTAATTACCGTCTAAATCATTTTATCTACCATTACGTGTGTTAGCTATTAATGCACCAGTGAATAAGGTAAGATATTTAAAAGATCGAACTTAAAACATTTAAATAACTCATATTCAAATATATAATGTTATAAAATTGTAATGTTGAAGTTAGCAGAAAGACGCTTAAATTACATTAAAAGCTCCATCAAACTTGGGAATGTTCGAGTGTTCGTCTCATACCAATGCGAGTCACAAACCAAACGTGTTCGAATGGTTATGAAACATAATGGCTTACAAGTGATAACGCTTGGGTAGGAACAAGCAACATGGTTCCTGGCATTGGAATCACTTTGATATGTAAAGTTTCTTATTAAACTGCAAATTCGCCTTTGAGCTTTTAAAACACTCGCGCTTTGAACGTTGAACACCACCCACAGTGTGTATCAACCTAGACCTTTACGCCCGATGTGTGGCGTTTACCGAGTCGGTTTTGCATTTTACTTTGCACATTTCCACGCCTTCAGACCGCAAATTCTGTGTTTTTGGTAGTGTCTGATCTCGATTTGAATTTATAAGGAATCAAGAAGGGAATGGTGTGAACTTTATGTTAAATATGTTTAAGTTTAAAGAATTATTAATAACATTCCCAAAAGTTAATAATAAAAAAAACATTAATGTTTATGTACAAAATCTATCAGATCAATAAGCAAAAGCTGTGCTAGAAAATGTATTTTTTTATTTTGTGTGTTTAAATGTCTAGGGCATTTTATGGTTTTGATAGGGAACGCTCCAAAGTCGGTCTTGCTACTATCGAACGTCAACCTAGAAATCATCATTGGAGAATTTTGAAAATTCGACAAATGAATATGCTATGGCAAACTCTAAATGCTATTTAAATTATGGCGGATTTACCTTCTTTACTATTTTAAGCTACAAACACTCGTTGAAAAGTTATGAATAGCAATCATTCTATTATTTATTCAGTTTAACTATATCCAGTATAAAGTTATATAGATAGACTCGCCTACGGCTTGATGGGGGCTCCGCCCCCATACCCGGTAGTTCGTTTCGCCAAATTCGTTGATGGTTTAAAAAGTTTTGAATTGTATAGATAAATCTTTACATTTAGATAAGTTTCTTATGCCTAACTTTTTTACGCTGAAAATTTGAAATCAAATCTCATAAAAACTGGTTTTGTGGGAATTCGTCAGATAAATTAATGTTTAGTCCATTCTGAAATATCCATTGACGCCACAGTGACTATTAGGACCACATTTTCAGTTAACCATCTGTAAATACATTGATTACAACATTTGAACAATAAGTAACTTATATTGGGGAAGTCATGAAAACGAAACAACGATTTAAACCGGACTTTTCCGTAGATTATTTAACTTCTAATAATTCAGTTAACTTACTAACACCAAATTTCAAGATATAATATTATTTGGCATAATGTTATATAAAACGTGTAAACATAAAAAATAGTTTAGTTAGGCCAGGTAAGCTTAGTTTCTGGTAGTGCTGGTAGTGAAGTAACTAAAAAAAAATTCCAATAGGCCTATGTTGAATATACAAAAAAAATTGAATTGGTAACTTATATGTTGACAAAATATCTGAAACGATTGAATTTCGATGGAAGCCCATTTAGTTAATGATTGTGTGGTCTAAACATGCATAACACAATGTTTATAAGGGGTGGAGTGCAGCACTTCATTGGCAGTAAACACTCCCCTTACATAAACAATTGAGAGGCTCCATCATTGGCTATAGAAGCACTAGCAAATCAATAGTGAAAAATATGTCGACTAGATGGAAGAAAAATAATTGCTGTGCATTTCATTTTACAATTCAATTGTATGTCCTAAATGACATAATGCCAAAAGTCTCTTGACAACATTGTTTAAAAAAGATTTTTTATGGCTTCGAAAATTCTAAAAAAACATTACCGGTGCAAAATATAAAATATTGTTCTTTAATATTGGAAAAAGTTTTTTTTGAATGAAAACTCAACACAGGATAGTTAATGTCTTAAAACCCATGGTCAAATGCAACTAATTATTCAGTAAAAATTGTTTTAAACTGGGGCATAATTAGTCAAAAGTTTTGTTTTTAGAGGCTAATAATTTTAAATATTTATTTATTGTTGTAAAATTTTTAACAATTTTTTGTCTATTTTACATTATAAAACCATTAAATTATAAGGTGTAGACGAATAAAATTCATACAATTTTGCTAATTAAAAAAAAACTTTTCATTGACAAATAAATGATTTTTTAATATTTTAAGAATATGACATTATCTAACGTTTAATAAAGGACAGACTTCCAAAAGAGTGTCAAAACAATAAATTAAATACACGTATACTTAACTCGACTACAAGTTAGAGTTAGAAGGAAAGGAACCCGGTTTTGCCTTAATAAAATAAATAAATCTTTATTTCCTTTACCGTTTACAGTGATACATACAACAAAGAAATAATATAATTGAAACCTATAAAACCAGACTGACCTCCAAACAAAATTAAAAACCTACAGTTCAGAGAAATGGGGCCTTTATGACACAATGTCCGTTTAGGGGTACCTTTACAAAATTAATCTTACTTTTTAGTACTCAGAAGCTAGAAATAATCTCTTTAAATTCTGTGATTAAAGTAATATAAACAGTTTGAAAATAAAATCCAGTGTTCTTTAGACAAAAGAAAATATATAGAGAATTCACTATTTCCATATACTCAATATACCAATGGTAATGATAAAATTCCAGAACAAAATCAAGGAGAAATATCGTAAACACTACAATTAAAAACACTAAAACATACAGTAAACTAAACTACGCAATCGTCTCTGCTTACAAATTATTACGGTAAACAATTGAACACTGAAACCAAACCATTAACAGGCAAGATAAAAAAAATTAAAAATAAACCAAGTTAATTAAAAAATATATATATAGCTAAAATGCCTAAACAATAATTTGTAGCATATTCTCAATATTGTCCTGTGTCTAAATAGCCTAACTGTCCTTAAGTTTTTTTTTTTTTTTTTTTTTTTAGTATTATTTTAATATTACTAGGAAGTTTATTTAATTTTATTATACTGCACATATAGTATAATAACTTCATACTACTGTATATGGGCAAAAGTATTCTAATATTTGGATACATAAAGTATAAAAGGGATTTATATTGATCATTTACCTGTAGTGAAAGCCTCTATCATTATTAATTTTATAAATTATGCTGAACTTATCCCTGGTACTTAGATCATAAATGTTATTATTGAGGTAGTTTTCTAAAAAGAGCATTGTCAATTAATTATTCACATTTATTCTAGATTCTAGATTATTGTTATACTGTAGTTTCATTTACAAATTTATATTAATCAACTAAAATGCAACCGTGTTGGTGATTTTTACCTCATTAAAGTGTAATTGCAAAATTGTATTATTAGTTGCAATATTATATTATTAATTGCTAATTCGATTGCTTTATTTGTCTTTTCTATATCCTTTCGATTTATTTTTTTGCTTTTCTTGCACTAATAAGAATCCTACTGCCTCTGCAAATACAATATTTTTGTAAAATCTTTATAGAATTGTTAAAAGCCTGTAATTATTTAAATCATTTGCATTACCGATCGTATAAAGTATGAAATTTTAATTTCTCTCCGCGCCACGCTCCGTGGACGGGCAAGGTGAACGGCCTAGGGTGGGGGTCTGCCGCCCGCGCCACTACCCTACCTGCACACGTTAAACAGCACGTAAAAACTATTACGTAGTAAAATCACGTTACGTTACAGACTTCCGGAGTGGCGGGTAGGCTGGATCGATCGGTTCATAAAACATTCAGAGGGCCTGCAAACGCGGAGTCTCAGGGGTAACCTGTACAACCCCTACTGCTGTAGCTGGCGGACCACCTGGGGTACACCTAGGTTACGGTGGGAATCCCCTACCTTGAAATGCAGCCTCGAACTGCGGCTTGTCCAGGTCGTTGGAGGATACCAGAGCCACCAGCAGCGGGATCAGCAGCCGCCACAGGGCCGCCATCTTGGCACAACACACGCAACACCCCGGTCACTACACTCCCGCACAGGACACCATCACTGCCGAGGACACCATCACCGTTATCAGACCTTATCAGACATCGCTGGCCCCCTGGCTCACAGATACTACTGACAGTCGCCGCGGCCCGCCGCACGCCGCGCCACCGCCGCCGATCGAACTTGCCGCCTCATTCATGCGACCGTCGCGACGCCCGACGGCGGCGGGCGGAACTACAGCGTCGCGACGCGGCCACCTCTACCTTCAGGGAACAACATCAATTATTACTGAGCGATTTCTCGATTTAGGAGAAATCTTTTACTATAAATTTTAATAACTTTTAGAAGACATACAACGTTAAGTGTTCCTAAGTGATTACAAACTTGAGTGTGGATTTAATGTCGGTTCACTATTGTCTGAGTAAACCCTTTCATATGAAAATAATGTTGGTTCACTATAATTCAGCTTGTTCATAAAAAAAAAGAATGTACTTTGCATTTTATTTGTGTGTAAAAATTGTCTGCGTAAATTTACCACGATTTATCATTTCTAAAATTAGATGAGTACTAAAAGTTGAGACATTGATTGAAGATAAAAAAAGTAGTGCACTAGAATGCTACGAAAAAGTGCAATCATCGTCAATTAGAATTTGTTTTATCTTTTTTGTCTTTATCGCACATTATTGAACCGAGATTCAAATAGAGAATGTGAATTAATTCCAGCCACAATCAACTGGCGCTGTTGAATAATTACCCCATTGAGAAGTTCTGGGAAATCATCGACCTAGGAATATAGATCACTAAATCACTAAATCACTATTTTAAGACTGGGACTTCACATAGTGGGTATTTTAACCTGAATGTAGTGTGGCACTAGTATTTGCTAAGACAATGTCTTCACTATTGATAAGTGGAATAAAATTTTATTAATTATATGTATTCAATGCCAAAAATATATATTACAATTAGCGTGAAGATAAAATTCTTACTTTATTATGTGTATTTATTAAAAATGAAAGGTAATAAAGGCAATGGAATCTATTTTAGAAGCTCTATTTATAGTATGGAAAATATAAATGCCATGTGAAATTAGCTTGAAAGTATATGCTGCGCACCACAACATGAAAAGTATAAAATATAGTTAGTATAATATCGAATATAGCGGGTGTCTCACGTAGGTGTCTCAAATCGATTATTGATCGACAGTTTGTCCTACAATCTTGGAATAAAATCATTTCCTACTTAATTGACCTCAAGGAATTATTTAAAAATATTTTTAACGCTATATAAATACAGGGTGCCCCAAAACTGGGGGTAACAGGTTCGAATCTCGGAAATTTCAAATACAAACATATATCATAGTATACATATTTAGAAAGGCATGTTTAATACGAATATTTTGATAAAAACAGAATTTGGTTATCTTCGGGATTCGGAATACCCTGTAAATCTTTTATTATTTGACATAAATGACTTCTGATTCAAAATAGTTATTTGAAATAAGCTAAGCATTACAATAATATGTCACAAGACCATATTTATTAACTACAATTTCAAAAATTTAATATTTTTGAAAATTTTTACATACACAAAACACAAAAATTTTAAACACAAACACATGTCTTTTTGAACATCATGTTAAAGCTCTCCTTAAACTGAGCAACTTTGTAATTTACATTAATTCCGTACAAATGGTTCTTTAGAAATAACGTAAAAATGTCATTTTCCCAATCAACTTGCATGTTAATTTAATGGTATGGCAACAATGGAAGAAGGACAGCCATACTATCATGTCCTGATTAATTAACATGCAAATTGAATGGGAAAATGACATTTTTACGTTATTACTACAAAACCAAAAAAGATGCGACATTAGTAAACTTACAAAAGTGCTCAGTTTAACAAGAGCTTTAATATGATGTACAAAAATACATGTGTTTGTATTTAAAAATGTTGAGTTTTGTTTATGCAAAAATGTTCAAAAATATAATTTTTTCATTTTGTTTTTTAATAAATGTGGTCTTGTGACATATCATTGAAAAGCGTTGCTTAATTTCAAATAAGTATTTTGAATCACAAGTCATTTATGGCAAATAATAAAATACTTACAGGGTATTCCGTAAATTTTGATTTCGGCTGCAAAAATGGCTGCCATTTTGAAACGAATAAAGATAAAAAAATCTGTTTTCACCAAAATGTTTTTATAACAGGCCTTTCTAAAAATGTATAATATGACATATGTTTGTATTTAAAATTTCCGAGATTCGAACCTGCGACCCACAGTTTTTGGGACACCCGGTATTTATAGAACGTTAAAAATATTTTTAAATTATTCCTTGGGGTCAATTCAGTGGGAAATGATTTTTTTCAAGATTGTAGGACTAACTGTTGATCTAAAATCGATTTGAGACACCTTACGTGAGACACCTGGTTAAATATACCGAATATAATTAGTATATTACAGAATATAAAGGTTTTACGTGTATAATACCAACAGTATCACCCAATTCAAGATCTCCATTTTTCAGAATGTAGCTCTAATGTTTTTATATCCTCGCCAAAGGTAAGAGGGGGGTAGTACTTAATAAACATTTTCACATCTCTATAGGATCCTGATCGATTAAATTTTGTCACTTCAGTATTGACCGCTTCAGTCGGTGTTCACATTTCTGAGAGCGCCTGACCGCGGAGCGATGCAAAACAGATGCAGTATTCGAGTTGCATCCCGCGGGCGGTAGGAACCAAATCAAAAATATATGATTTTAATGCAATTAATCGCATTTTAATGACTTTTTAAATTGCAATTGATCACATTTTAAAATGTGATTTCAATTAGTTGTAGCCTAAATGCAATTTTATTTCATTTGAAATTTTAAAGTATTAAAAATTCAGTTAAATTTTATTTTGAAGCATTTAAATTTTATTTGAATATCATTATAAAAACGATTAACATTAACATATTAAAATTATACAAGATAATGGGGCAGCAACTTTAATATCCATGGGCGTCCAAGGCAATATCCTAGATATACCCACAGTCAACGGTGCCAAATGAGGTTTAGCCACCGTAGCGCATGGATAAGGCGAATAAGGTGAAGCTGGTGAGGCAATACCCATGAGGGAATAAGAACTCAAATTAGTTTGCAAGATTAATTCATAAATGTTTCAGCAGTTAAGAGACAAAAATCTCCCTGTAAGGAAATAGTTATTTGTGCTTTTAGGGACTAAAGTACAATTTTTTCTCCCTGAAGGGAAAGTGTTGTCGCCCGAAGGCGAAGCCAAGGGCGACAATTTCCCTGAGGGAGAAAAGTACTTTAGACCCTTGATGCACACAACATTTTTCCTCCACCTACACGAATAAAGTTTTGGGCCTAATAGGCCTACCATAGATAATTTAAGTTTACCTTCATACCCTTGCTCCGTCAAGCTGGATCAGTCACATCAACATAAAAAACACACAAGGTAGGCCATATCATTTTTAAAGAACACGAAAAACAAAATATAATTTAAACCTAGTCAAAAGTTTTACACTTATGTTTTGGACCTCTTATGTTAATAGCCTACCCAAGCGAAATGTAAACAAACACCTACACTGCCACGGCCATCTCTAGTACTAGAGATGCTGCTCACCCACTGCTGACTGAATGGTCAGCAGTGAGTGAGCAGCAGCTACAGCTGATATTAGTCAACAATGAGTAACGAAACAAATACAAGTAACAGCTGACTGTGGCTCATGTTCTTTTTAATCTCTCTTTTAATGTTATTCTTATGTAACTAACTTTAGCCCCGTGGTACGAAAAAACTTGAGTTTTCCCTAGGTCAAAAAATTAAGTATTCGAGTCACATGGGATAGAAATTAGTACTTTACTACTCTATTCCAAGGAGTAAAATACGGCTTTAGATAGTAGGTGGAGGAAAAGCATATTTGTGTATTAAGAGAGTAAAGTAAGTCATTGCCACTGGAGGATTGTAGATGGCCGCACGAAGCGTCAGCTGAGTGTGGAGACTCATTAAGAGAGCAGCTATGAATATTTGCTCTCAAGCTTTTTTAATGTACACAAAATGTCACTTAGATTATGTTTGATTTGTTTCTGTTGAAACACACTGTTAAATATCAAAACTAACCTTAAACTAAAAAAGAAGCAAGTATAAACAACAACAATGACCAACAGCTGTTGCAGGGTTTGTATTATCAGCTGACCTTAAATTGCTCTTTGATTTAGTGTGTGGTAATGAACATTGCCGCTCTAGAGTGGAAAATAAATGGAAACCGGAAATAAACTGTTTTGTTTATGGTTTTCAGATGTGGCAATGACGGCGTTCACAAGCATCCAACGCAAAGAGGTTTGTTTACAAATCCCACAAATAAAATATCTGAAATTAGTCACGTGATTGGCTAAACGTAAACAAACCTCTTTTGCGGTGGATGAACGTGAACGGGTCCATTATGATTATTTCCATGCAGTGGGAGTAAAATTGTATTTAAACTTCATTTTAATTGAATTTCAAATCATTTCTCAAAATGCATTAAAATGAAGTTTTTATATATTTTGAAAAATCTTAAGTAATTGAATTTCAAATTTCTTAAAACACATTAAAAATCTATTTAAATTCTGGTTAATTGCTTTTTAATAGCCTTTAGCCAAATGCAATTCACGAAAAGGATTTTTAGTGTATATGTGTTATGAAAAATGCAATTAAAATTATATTTATTGCATTTTTATATAGAAAATGCGCGGTCGAGCTTCCCCAAATTCGGCCTGGGCTTATAAACAAATTGATATTAATAAATAAACCAAAAATTAATTAAAATATATATATTCATTGGATTTTTTACTAATTGAAGAAGAAGAGGCCAGGACCGGCAGAACCGCTAAGAACGTCTGGTTATAATTTGCGTTTTGCACAAGCCCTCTAAAGGACATGGTATAGAAGAAAATAAAAAGGCGAAAAATGGAACCCAAGTCGCCCAAATTATTTGAAAAATAGAAAGCCAACTCCCGTCCTCCTACGACAACTAATTTTCAGGCTCAAACAGGAGGTCCGCATGACAAATAACTGACTGTCTACTCAAGTTCAGGCAGAAACCTTCATATATGACATCCATTCCTTACTTTCTAGGCCTAGCCTATGACACACTGGATGATTGAGGGAATGGAAGTTCTCATAGCGAACGGCCAAAAGACCTACAACACTTACGACGCACTGCGTTCGTGTCCATTTGCAATTAACGTGTGCGTACGTTAAATTTGATAAATGAGTTGTATGTGTTAGTGTTTTGACTTTTATTACTTGACGACACCTTCATCTCTTTTGTTGGTAACAGACAAACAATAGAAATCGGTGACGTTTTGAAGCTGTCAGTACTTACGTAACTGTATATTTAATTGGAAAGTGTTTTTCTAATAATTTACTTTGATCTTTTACTACAACAGTGAAAGTAGTTTAGTTCCCATTTATCAAAAATAAATTATGTATAATATGTTATTATATTTTCTGCACCAGCCTATAGACTTGGTGTGGTGTTGAGCAACTGGGAATACAACATTTAGGCAGGTTTTTTAATGTAATGGTATTATTTTTTAATTACTACTGTACTAAAACACCTTTAAATAATACGTAACACATTTATTGACACTAGAAAAACATTGTACTATCAAATAAAATATTCTATAAACAAAAAATTGTTTTCTTAAAAATAAAGTATTACAGTATTTTCATTTAGAGTTTAAAAAGTTCAATGAAACTCAATTCTTCCATTTTGCAGTTGGTCCTGTCTTAAACTCTCAGTTCATGAACTTTGAACTCGATTTGTTTGTGACTAACGTTTCGATCAAGAGAACTGTATGTATACCAGCATGTAGGATATGACCACGACAACAGCCTTAGCAAGAGACTGGCGGTTGACCACGAACAGTCCAAGGTTGGAGAACTCGACGGGCTTGTGATGAAGCTCCAAAAGCAGCAGAGAGATCATGCCCTGGCTCTGTTTGGTGCAGGGCCTCGCAGTCATGGTCACATCAAGCTCGTGTTTGATGTCATCGACTTCATCAGAGACGCGGGAGCAGGTAAGGGCCAAGAGCAGGACTGAAGAGTACCAAATTACATGATAAATAGAGGTAGCGGGATCCTTTGATAAGAAAATATGTGGCACTGTTTCTCCTAATCCAAATATAATCCAGCTAAAGTAATTAAACTGTAAAAAGCTTGCAAATGAATAAATCATCAACGCAGTGGAGAGAGCACTGTAAGCTTTGTTCACCTTGGAGTTGTACGCCAGCACCTCTCGCAGCCCACTCACAACATGATCCAGATGGGCGGCGGACTCTGCCAATGTCCTGATGGTCTTGAGCCGCTTCACGACCAGGTGCTTCAGAATGGCGATGTCAACCATGTGGGACATGCAGTCCCAGTTTCCGATGACATATACTATACGTTGGATATCATCAGAGTCTTTGACATGAAGGTTGAGTGAACACAAAATAAATGTGACGTATTTGTAAAGTAGGAGTGACGATAGTACCATATCAGAACATGTGTCTGGTTTTCTTTCCACATGTTTGAATTCAAGTTGTTTTATTTCTATGTAAAGTTCAGCTGATGATACAAAGCACGCGATGGAAACATCAACTAGGAACATCACAGACTTGATTCCGTGCGTCAAAACTTTTACCACATTGTACAGAGAGTTAATGTCAGTTGACAATAATTGGATGATTGATGTCCTAAAACAGAAAATCTTCAAAAGTGTCATAAGTGATTTGATGGGCCGCACGTAAGTATGTGCAGTCAAATTTACTTTCAGACTATAAAACATCATCACAAACTCCTCATTCAACATTTTGGTGTGGAAATGATGATAACGTATTAGAACTATTGTGTCAAGTACAGTACATGTGAACTATCCCCTGATACAAAAGAATACTGACATATAAAGTAACGGAAACCATAGCAGAGTTTATACTAATTAATATTGGGTAAAATGGTTACTACCTTTTAACCTATTCACTTAACTGACTGGTGACACGAAAAATTGAATTAGTTGAAAGCTAATTCCATTAAAGAATGTCATCATAAGACACTTTGTTTTTTGACATAAGAAATTTCCACTTTATAACGAAAAAGTATTGCGTAAATTGATAACAAATACTTTAATTGATGAGCCAATTGGAAAAGACGTCGTATTTATCAATTTGTAAAATATAACAGCAAATAAAGAAACCACATTCTGGCCATATGATCTTTGCACATTCAGTATAATGTCCGGTTACAAAAATATAAACTAATTTACTTTATTAATCTTCACCGAAATTACCGCCTCGCCTAAACTAAAGTAGAATGTTGTTTTATTGTCCTTAATTAATAAAAATCTAACTCACATTAACATACTTCAAAATAAAATCAAGATGAGTTAGAATCTGGGTTGGTCAACGCGGTTTTAATGGGAAATGTATCCAAAATTGTGTGTACGTAAACATTCTCAATATACGATAAATAATAATAATCATTTTTATCTATGTAAAATTACTACACTTACTTTGAAATTTTGAAGTTTTATTTAAAATTCTAAAACCAGAGCCGACGATATCCGTATTTTTACTTTTAGAAAATTACCAGGTACTTTGTGACCAGGTAATCAAATAGTTGGTGACCAGGTAACAAGGTAGTTGGTGACCAGGTAACCAAGTAATCAGATGGTTGGTGACCAGGCAACCAGGTAGACAGGCAAACAGGTAACCAGATAGTTGGTGACCAGGGAACCAGGTAGTTGGTGACCAGGGAACCAGGTAACCAGGCAACGAGGTAACCAGATAGTTGGTGACCAGGCATCCAGGTAACCAGGCAACCAGGCAATCAGGTAACCATGAAAGGTAACCAGATAGTTGGTGACCAGGCAACAAGGTAGTTAGTGACCAGGTAACCAGGTACTTGGTGTCAAGGTAACCAAGTAGTTGGTGACCAGGTAACCAGATAGTCGGTGACCAGGTACCAGGTAAGCAGGCAACCAGGTAACAAGGCAACCGGATAACCAGATAGCTGGTGACCAGGTAACCAGGCAACTAGGTAACCAGGTAGTTGGTGACCAGGTAAATAACTTGTTGGTGACCAGGTAACCAGGTAGTTGGTGACCAAGTAACCAGGTAGTTGGTGACCAGGTAACCAAGTAATTGGTGATCAGGCAACCAGGTAACCAGGTATTTGATGACCACGTAACCAGATAGTTGGTGACCAGGCATCCAGGTAACCAGGCAACCAGGCAATCAGGTAACCATGCCAGGTAACCAGATAGTTGGTGACCAGGTAACCAGATAGTCGGTGACCTGGTACCAGGTAAGCAGGCAACCAGGTAACCAGGCAACCGGATAACCAAAAAGCTGGTGACCAGGTAACCAGGCAACCAGGTAACCAGGTAGTTGGTGACCAAGTAACCAGGTAGTTGGTGACCAGGTAACCAAGTAGTTAGTGACCAGGTAACCAGGTAGTTGGTGACCAAGTAACCAGGTAGTTGGTGACCAGGTAACCAGGTAGTTGGTGACCAGGTAACCAGGTAGTTGGTGACCAGGTAGTAGGTGACCAGACAACCAGTTAACCAGGTAGTTGGTAACCAGGTAATTAGGCAACCAGGTAACCAGGTAGTTGGTGACCAAGTAACCAGGTAGTTGGTGACCAGGTAACCAGGTAACCAAGTAGTTGGTGATCAGGCAACCAGGTAACCAAGTAGTTGGTGATCAGGCAACCAGGTAACCAGGTAGTTGATGACCAGGTAACCAGATAGTTGGCGACCAGGTAACCAAGTAGTTGGTGACTAGGCAACCAGGTTACCAGGTAACCAGGTAGTTGGTGACCAGGTAACAAGGTAGTTGGTGACCAGGTAACCAAGTAATCAGATGTTTGGTGACCAGGCAACCAGGTAACCAGGCAAACAGGTAACCAGATAGTTGGTGACCAGGGAACCAGGTAGTTGGTGACCAGGGAACCAGGTAGTTGGTAACAAGGCAACGAGGTAACCAGATAGCTGGTGACCAGGCATCCAGGTAACCAGGCAACCAGGCAATCAGGTAACCATGCCAGGTAACCAGATAGTTGGTGACCAGGCAACAAGGTAGTTAGTGACCAGGTAACCAGGTACTTGGTGTCCAGGTAACCAAGTAGTTGGTGACCAGGTAACATGATAGTCGGTGACCAGGTACCAGGTAAGCAGGCAACCAGGTAACCAGGCAACCGGATAACCAGATAGCTGGTGACCAGGTAACCAGGCAACTAGGTAACCAGGTAGTTGGTGACCAGGTAAATAACTTGTTGGTGACCAGGTAACCAGGTAGTTGGTGACCAAGTAACCAGGTAGTTGGTGACCAGGTAACCAAGTAATTGGTGATCAGGCAACCAGGTAACCAGGTATTTGATGACCAGGTAACCAGATAGTTGGTGACCAGGCATCCAGGTAACCAGGCAACCAGGCAATCAGGTAACCATGCCAGGTAACCAGATAGTTGGTGACTAGGTAACCAGATAGTCGGTGACCTGGTACCAGGTAAGCAGGCAACCAGGTAACCAGGCAACCGGATAACCAGATAGCTGGTGACCAAGTAACCAGGCAACCAGGTAACCTGGTAGTTGGTGACCAAGTAACCAGGTAGTTGGTGACCAGGTAACCAAGTAGTTAGTGACCAGGTAACCAGGTAGTTGGTGACCAAGTAACCAGGTAGTTGGTGACCAGATAACCAGGTAGTTGGTGACCAGGTAACCAGGTAGTTGGTGACCAGTAAGTAGGTGACCAGACAACCAGTTAACCAGGTAGTTGGTAACCAGGTAATTAGGCAACCAGGTAACCAGGTAGTATGTGACCAAGTAACCAGGTAGTTGGTGTCCAGGTAACCAGGTAACCAAGTAGTTGGTGATCAGGCAACCAGGTAACCAAGTAGTTGGTGATCAGGCAACCAGGTAACCAGGTAGTTGATGACCAGGTAACCAGATAGTTGGCGACCAGGTAACCAAGTAGTTGGTGACTAGGCAACCAGGTTACCAGGTAACCAGGTAGTTGGTGACCAGGTAACAAGGTAGTTGGTGACCAGGTAACCAAGTAATCAGATGTTTGGTGACCAGGCAACCAGGTAACCAGGCAAACAGGTAACCAGATAGTTGGTGACCAGGGAACCAGGTAGTTGGTGACCTGGGAACCAGGTAGTTGGTAACCAGGCAACGAGGTAACCAGATAGCTGGTGACCAGGCATCCAGGTAACCAGGCAACCAGGCAATCAGGTAACCATGCCAGGTAACCAGATAGTTGGTGACCAGGCAACAAGGTAGTTAGTGACCAGGTAACCAGGTACTTGGTGTCCAGGTAACCAAGTAGTTGGTGAGCAGGTAACCAGATAGTCGGTGACCAGGTACCAGGTAAGCAGGCAACCAGGTAACCAGGCAACCGGATAACCAGATAGCTGGTGACCAGGTAACCAGGCAACCAGGTAACCAGGTAGTTGGTGACCAGGTAAATAACTTGTTGGTGACCAGGTAACCAAGTAGTTAGTGACCAGGTAACCAGGTAGTTGGTGACCAAGTAACCAGGTAGTTGGTGACCAGGTAACCAGGTAGTTGGTGACCAGGTAACCAGGTAGTTGGTGACCAGGTAGTAGGTGACCAGACAACCAGTTAACCAGGTAGTTGGTAACCAGGTAATTAGGCAACCAGGTAACCAGGTAGTTGGTGACCAAGTAACCAGGTAGTTGGTGACCAGGTAACCAGGTAACCAAGTAGTTGGTGATCAGGCAACCAGGTAACCAAGTAGTTGGTGATCAGGCAACCAGGTAACCAGGTAGTTGATGACCAGGTAACCAGATAGTTGGCGACCAGGTAACCAAGTAGTTGGTGACTAGGCAACCAGGTTACCAGGTAACCAGGTAGTTGGTGACCAGGTAACAAGGTAGTTGGTGACCAGGTAACCAAGTAATCAGATGTTTGGTGACCAGGCAACCAGGTAACCAGGCAAACAGGTAACCAGATAGTTGGTGACCAGGGAACCAGGTAGTTGGTGACCAGGGAACCAGGTAGTTGGTAACCAGGCAACGAGGTAACCAGATAGCTGGTGACCAGGCATCCAGGTAACCAGGCAACCAGGCAATCAGGTAACCATGCCAGGTAACCAGATAGTTGGTGACCAGGCAACAAGGTAGTTAGTGACCAGGTAACCAGGTACTTGGTGTCCAGGTAACCAAGTAGTTGGTGACCAGGTAACATGATAGTCGGTGACCAGATACCAGGTAAGCAGGCAACCAGGTAACCAGGCAACCGGATAACCAGATAGCTGGTGACCAGGTAACCAGGCAACTAGGTAACCAGGTAGTTGGTGACCAGGTAAATAACTTGTTGGTGACCAGGTAACCAGGTAGTTGGTGACCAAGTAACCAGGTAGTTGGTGACCAGGTAACCAAGTAATTGGTGATCAGGCAACCAGGTAACCAGGTATTTGATGACCAGGTAACCAGATAGTTGGTGACCAGGCATCCAGTTAACCAGGCAACCAGGCAATCAGGTAACCATGCCAGGTAACCAGATAGTTGGTGGATAGGTAACCAGATAGTCGGTGACCTGGTACCAGGTAAGCAGGCAACCAGGTAACCAGGCAACCGGATAACCAGATAGCTGGTGACCAGGTAACCAGGCAACCGGATAACCAGATAGCTGGTGACCAGGTAACCAGGCAACCAGTAACCAGGTAGTTGGTGACCAAGTAACCAGGTAGTTGGTGACCAGGTAACCAAGTAGTTAGTGACCAGGTAACCAGGTAGTTGGTGACCAAGTAACCAGGTAGTTGGTGACCAGGTAACCAGGTAGTTGGTGACCAGGTAACCAGGTAGTTGGTGACCAGGTAGTAGGTGACCAGACAACCAGTTAACCAGGTAGTAGGTGACCAGACAACCAGTTAACCAGGTAGTTGGTAACCAGGTAATTAGGCAACCAGGTAACCAGGTAGTATGTGACCAAGTAACCAGGTAGTTGGTGACCAGGTAACCAGGTAACCAAGTAGCTGGTGATCAGGCAACCAGGTAACCAAGTAGTTGGTGATCAGGCAACCAGGTAACCAGGTAGTTGATGACCAGGTAACCAGATAGTTGGCGACCAGGTAACCAAGTAGTTGGTGACTAGGCAACCAGGTTACCAGGTAACCAGGTAGTTGGTGACCAGGTAACAAGGTAGTTGGTGACCAGGTAACCAAGTAATCAGATGTTTGGTGACCAGGCAACCAAGTAACCAGGCAAACAGGTAACCAGATAGTTGGTGACCAGGGAACCAGGTAGTTGGTGACCAGGGAACCAGGTAGTTGGTAACCAGGCAACGAGGTAACCAGATAGCTGGTGACCAGGCATCCAGGTAACCAGGCAACCAGGCAATCAGGTAACCATGCCAGGTAACCAGATAGTTGGTGACCAGGCAACAAGGTAGTTAGTGACCAGGTAACCAGGTACTTGGTGTCCAGGTAACCAAGTAGTTGGTGAGCAGGTAACCAGATAGTCGGTGACCAGGTACCAGGTAAGCAGGCAACCAGGTAACCAGGCAACCGGATAACCAGATAGCTGGTGACCAGGTAACCAGGCAACCAGGTAACCAGGTAGTTGGTGACCAGGTAAATAACTTGTTGGTGACCAGGTAACCAGGAAGTTGGTGACCGGGGAATCAGGTAACCACTCGACCAGGTAACCAGATAGTGACCAGGCATCCAGGTAACCAGGCAACCAGGCAATCAGGTAACCATGCCAGGTAACCAGATAGTTGGTGACCAGGCAACAAGGTAGTTAGTGACCAGGTAACCAGGTACTTGGTGTCCAGGTAACCAAGTAGTTGGTGACCAGGTAACCAGATAGTCGGTGACCAGGTACCAGGTAAGCAGGCAACCAGGTAACCAGGCAACCGGATAACCAGATAGCTGGTGACCAGGTAACCAGGCAACTAGGTAACCAGGTGGTTGGTGACCAGGTAAATAACTTGTTGGTGACCAGGTAACCAGGTAGTTGGTGACCAAGTAACCAGGTAGTTGGTGACCAGGTAACCAAGTAATTGGTGATCAGGCAACCAGGTAACCAGGTATTTGATGACCAGGTAACCAGATAGTTGGTGACCAGGCATCCAGGTAACCAGGCAACCAGGCAATCAGGTAACCATGCCAGGTAACCAGATAGTTGGTGACTAGGTAACCAGATAGTCGGTGACCTGGTACCAGGTAACCAGGCAACCAGGTAACCAGGTAGTTGGTGACCAAGTAACCAGGTAGTTGGTGACCAGGTAACCAAGTAGTTAGTGACCAGGTAACCAGGTAGTTGGTGACCAAGTAACCAGGTAGTTGGTGACCAGGTAACCAGGTAGTTGGTGACCAGGTAACCAGATAGTTGGCGACCAGGTAACCAAGTAGTTGGTGACTAGGCAACCAGGTTACCAGGTAACCAGGTAGTTGGTGACCAGGTAACAAGGTAGTTGGTGACGAGGTAACCAAGTAATCAGATGTTTGGTGACCAGGCAACCAGGTAACCAGGCAAACAGGTAACCAGATAGTTGGTGACCAGGGAACCAGGTAGTTGGTGACCAGGGAACCAGGTAGTTGGTAACCAGGCAACGAGGTAACCAGATAGCTGGTGACCAGGCATCCAGGTAACCAGGCAACCAGGCAACCGGATAACCAGATAGCTGGTGACCAGGTAACCAGGCAACCAGGTAACCAGGTAGTTGGTGACCAGGTAAATAACTTGTTGGTGACCAGGTAACCAGGAAGTTGGTGACCGGGGAATCAGGTAACCACTCGACCAGGTAACCAGATAGTGACCAGGCAACCGGTTCGATCCTGAGAAAAGTTAGTGCTTTTTGATGGTTCGATACTGGACCCAGCTGCCTTTGGTCATTGGGCTATTAATTAATGATCCTGACAAATAAAACAGCTGATATTTGTCAGTAACAAAGCTACACCTCATCTGATCCATCACAATCATCACACTCACCCCTTCAGTCGTACTCACCTTAAAATACGCACCACAGAGTGCGTCGGTGTTTCAAATAAAGTATCTAAAGTATCAACCAGGTAGTTGGTGACTAGGTACCAGACAACCAGGTAACCAGATAGTTGGTGACCAGGCAACCGGGTAACTAGATAGTTGGTGACCAGGCAACCAGGTAACCACTCGACCAGGTAACCAGATAGTTGGTGACCAGCCAACCAGCTAACCAGATAGTTGGTGACCAGGTAACCATGTACTTGGTGACCAGGTAACCAGGTAGTTGGTGACCAGGTAACCAGGAAGTTGGTGACCAGGTAACCAGGTAGTTGGTGACCAGGTAACCAGGTAGTTGGTGACCAGGTAACCAGGTAGTTGGTGACCAGGTAACCAGGTAGTTGGTGACCAGGTAGTTGGTGAAGAGACAACCAGATAACCAGACAACCAGTTAACCAGGTAGTTGGTGACCAGGTAACCAGGTAGTTGGTGACCAGGTAACCAGGTAGTTGGTGACCAGGTAACCAGGTAGTTGGTGACCAGGTAGTAGGTGACCAGACAACCAGGTAACCAGACAACCAGTTAACCAGGTAGTTGGTAACCAGGTAACCAGGCAACCAGGTAACCAGGTAGTTGGTGACCAAGTAACCAGGTAGTTGGTGACCAGGTAACCAAGTAGTTGGTGATCAGGCAACCAGGTAACCAAGTAGTTGGTGATCAGGCAACCAGGTAACCAAGTAGTTGGTGACCAGGTAACCAGGTAGTTGATGACCAGGTAACCAGATAGTTGGCGACCAGGTAACCAAGTAGTTGGTGACTAGGCAACCAGGTTACCAGTTAACCAGATAGTTGGTTACCTATCCAACTAAGGTAGACCAAGGTAAGGTAGTTGGTGACCAAGTAACCAGGTAGTTGGTGACCAGGTAACCAAGTAGTTGGTGATCAGGCAACAAGGTAACCAAGTAGTTGGTGATCAGGCAACCAGGTAACCAAGTAGTTGGTGACCAGGTAACCAGGTAGTTGATGACCAGGTAACCAAGTAGTTGGTGACCAGGTAACCAAGTAGTTGGTGACCAGGTAACCAAGTAGTTGGTGACCAGGTAACCAAGTAGTTGGTGACCAGGTAACCAGGTAGTTGGTGACCAGGTATCCAAGTAGTTGATGACCAGGTAACCAGGTAGTATGTGACCAGGTAACCAAGTAGTTGGTGACCAGGTAACCAGGTAGTTGGTGACCAGGTATCCAAGTATTGATGACCAGGTAACCAGGTAGTTGGTGACCAGGTAACCAAGTAGTTGGTGACCAGGTAACCAGGTAGTTGGTGACCAGGTATCCAAGTAGTTGATGACCAGGTAACCAGGTAGTTGGTAACCAGGTAACCAGGAAGTTGGTAACCAGGTAACCAGGAAGTTGGCAACCAGGTAACCAGGTAGTTGGTAACCATTTAACTAGGTGCCTGGTTATATTTTTTATAATAAAAGATAAAATAATCAAAGAGAGATGCTTGGGCAGCGAGGTGCAACATGAGAAAAGTCTCCGGTCTTCTCTGTGTGTGGTAGGCCTACACGGAATTTCAACTGTATTGAGTATCAGTAAGCCATGTTGTGTATTCGTCATTTTATTTTCAACGACTTTTTTAGATCAACCTTTGTAACAGTGACAAATGTCATGAAACAAACTATTGAACTGTAAGGCGATGTACCTGTAGTCTAACCTGACATTTCAAGGGCTCAAAATGGGTTTTATTCACAATGTTTGCAAGGGTATTCCATATATATTGAAATAGTGAACAAAACACGCCACACCATGCAATACAAAGAACAGTGTGACGTTTTTCTTATAAAGTTAAATACAAAAGATTCTCCATCTCCGTCTCACAAAATGTTCGTTTTTATATGTCATTTAAGTTACTGTACTTTTCTAATACCAAAACATTGAAGTTTTAATGTTTTAAAGATGTCTTCCTTATTGTAATTACATATATTACTATTATAAAATACTGTACAATATTATGAAATGCTTTTCAATATCCTATAAAAATAAGGAATATCGACAATTTTATATGTTTAAAAGTCGCAATTTTGCTGTTTTAAAGTAGGCCTGTAAGTTTAATTATTTCTATAATAATTTAGAACTATGCATGTTATACTTTTGAACCAGTTAGAAATTTGCTGATAGTGTCATATAATATTTACATTTTAAGAGGCCTCTTTAAAGTAAATTGTTTGATATCTATATTTGTGTTTATAGCAAGTTTTTTTTAAGTTTATGATCCGAGTTGTTTGATAAAGTTTGGTGAAATTGGTGATGAAAAACGAGGTAAACTATATACAGTGCTAAACACATGTTAATTTTTGTCCCCTGTTGATTGGCACCTTTTTACCCTCGATTCCCGCCGTTTCCTTGTCAACCATCCCATACTTTTCATGCGTTTCCTAGGTTACAATTTTAGCTATTCTGATTGGTCGCAATCAGCTTCAAAAATCACATATTATACTTTTAAAACATCTGATTATATGTTGTTTGTTTTTAAAACCACTTTGATTTGATGGTCTGTTAACAGGCTATTGAGATTGGTTACCATACAAACGTCGCATAGGTGTGGGTAATATGGCAAATAACATACGGGAAAGTGTAAGCAAAGGACTGGTTATACCAAGGAAATGGCGGGAATCGTGGGTAAAATGGCACCAATCAACTCGGGACAATTTTACCTATCTGTGTAGCACTCTATATATAGTTAACTTCGTTGGTAATAAAAAAATTTGAGGACATTATTACAGTCTTGTGGCGAGTGAGTGTAGCAAACGAGCTCACCTGAAGGGCAAAAGATTCCCCACGTTGGCATTTGCAAAGCATGCCAATTAGCGTCTAGTACTGTATAAAACTTACAACTGCTTAGCACATCGTTTTTCCACCACACCTCATTAATTTAACGCAATTCTGTTAAATATGGAATCCTTAGAACAATATATTCAACTAAAGCCTCTAGTTCGCATTAAAACCTTTATTTGCTAAACGTAACGATAATATTGGCGACTTGAGAGTGCCTTCAATTACTCCATGACAAAATTCATACTGTCGTGCTATTGTGTAGTATCAATAAAACTACAGGCGTTCACCAAGTGAGCAATTAATGTTCCAGTATTATGTATGTTCTGTATTCTTTATTTCTTAAATTAAATTAAAATATTATTGAAAAAAATATCTATAGATAATTTACAACCTAATAACATAATAATAAACTTATTCGTAAATAACAAATATGTACATAATAATTGTCTTTAATAATAAAATCATAAATATTACACACTCTTTCGTCCTTGTCTGTTTTGTTCTCGGTGAGACGCCCAAACTGAAAAGGAGACAACAGAGAAAGGAGAAAGTTCAAGGAAGGAAGAGTATAATTAAAAACCAATCGAAATTAAGGGATAGGCAAACAAACCAATGTGAATAAATGTAGAGATGAAGAAAGAAGAAGGAAGAAAGAAGAAGGAAGAAGGAAGAAGGAAGAAAAAAGAAAAAGAAAGAAAGAAGAAAAAAGCAATTAAAATTAATTGAAAGACTTGAAAAAGTTTAGAGTATTAAATGCATTAACAATGAATTATCTTGTTGAAAAATCCGGAATTGTGAGTTTTAAATTGTGAATCAGATAGAAAGGCTTTTTGTAAATTCCCATACAATGTAAATTTGTCAGCGGAATAAAATTTATTATTATTATAAGTAAATCTTCCATTTAAAATATTTTTAATTTGTATTTTAAGACAGGAGAAATTTAAGGAACAATATAGGTACAAATATATTGGCAGTTATCCATTTTCATTTACAGCGAATTGTGCAACTACCTGTGCTTCATCACACATTTCAATTGAATTTGATTTAATTCTCTTTATTGTCACAATACAATACAATTATTGCATGACAAGCATCAAATAATATTGATTCTATACAAAATGTGGATCTATTAATAATCAAGCCTGTTTCTTTTCCTACTTTTTTCTCATCTCGTATGCAACATAGGAGAAATACACGCATACCGTTTGAAAGGTACTGTGCTGTAGATGACCACAATCGTGTTTTAATTCACATCGACCCAAGGAGCTACGCCCTACAAACTTTCAAGGTTTCAATGTTAATATTAAGAGCATAGGCGTCATTTCAGCATTCTGATTGGGGGGGCAAGATTTTCATAAGGTGATACCCCCTCCCCCCTTCCCACAAATACGCCAAACATCTTAAATTTCCCTAAAAACTGTCAATAAAAGATAATTAAGTTTACATTGTGACACTAAGCTGTCCATAAACTGTGAACTTATAATATAAACTCACAAACCCATGAAAACAATACCCTTATGCATGTAAAATTTGATTATATAACATGTTTCTATATGTAGAAAGTAATTATTCTTCGGGGACTGCCAGTGGTTACTGTGATGTAAAACACCTTAAGAAATTTAACGAATTTGGTTGATGGATACTAAATCATTTAAATAAAAATACAAAAAAACCATCATTTTATAACTATTTAGTTATTTTTATTGTATATTATTTACAACTCTAAAATTTTACAGTCGGATACATGGACTAAAACTTCATAGGCCAACATATGGTAAAAGTCTTTATCAAGAATTAGTTTTTGACAAAGCACCTTTGCAGTCCGTATAAGGGACAACAATATCATTTAACTATTGTTTGTTAGGATCAGTACAGCCACGGTATACATACATTGCCCATTAACCTAAATTGCTATTGAGGAAAAGAAAGGTAAAAAATTACTAAGTAATCAAAAAAAGATAAGTAATGATTTACAAAAAAACATCTATGCACATTTAATACGTGATACGTGATACGGGTCTTTGTACAAGGAACTCCTCCCACAATTTTCAATAGATTTTAATGATTTTAGTGCCTTTGGATAGAGCTCGGCGTGAAGTTGTTTCTAAAGTAAATTGGTCAATTATCCATTTTAAAATAGGGGACCTACAATTAAGTCCTTAAAGTTTGTAAATTTCACATTTGATTACCCATCAGTAAGAAAATTGATTGATTTTCAAGTAAACAGCTATAAAGTGTAAACATCGGACATCAGCGAAAGTACTATACATCTACCTTTTCACACGAAAGAGGTTATGTTTAACCAAGGCAAGGCTCCGGTCTACCTGGGCCCGAACGATGTTACCAAATGCCGCGGCCGTAGCGCTAGGCGAGTTTGATGGCTGCAGAGGTTGACGGGAATCGTGTTTTAAAATTAACTAATGAAGATAGAGATTGACTCTTAACTTTTTATAAAAGTAGAAAGACGGATCTCGTCTTCTCTGGTTTTAGAATTTTTAAATAAAATTTCTATAGTAAGATGCACGAAAATAGTCCGATGGACATTTTAACAGCTGTATCCCCCTCACCCCCTCTCACCATGCAATGTTGTCAGTTGTGATTATGTTTACCATGTGTAATACAGTATAAATATGTGTTTCAGAATAAATTTGGCAACAATGTATTATCTCTCATCGGACTATTTTCGTGAATTCTACTATAGTTTCAGTTATAACTGTTTAAAATCATCTGTTTTTCTCTAGTGGCAAGTTTTATAGATGCAGAGGTTTACGGGGATCGTGTTTTAAAACTAACCAATTAAGATAGAGATTGGATCTTAACTTTTCTAAAAGTAAAGAGGTCTCTTCGGCTCTGTTTTTGGAATTTTTAAATAAAATTTCTAATTTTAGCTATAACTGTCTAAAATCATCTGTTTTTGTCTATGAAAATGCAAGGGTTTTTGGGAACACACTTATCTTTTGCTAAATGCAGCCTAGAGCTACGAGAGCTACAACTAATGTGTCATATCAAAGAAGAATAACGTTGCTAAATTTCCTTTCTTACACTTTATTTATCTCACTTTGGTAGTATTATCAAAACTAATGGAAAACTTAAGTTATAAATCGAGAAAAACAGATGATTTTAGACAGTTATAGCTAAAGTTAGAAATTTTATTTAAAAATTCTAAAACAGAACCTACGAGATCCGTCTTTTTACTTTTAGAAAAAGTTAAGAGTTAATCTATATCTTAATTGGTTAGTTTAAAACACGATCCCCGTAAACCTCTGCATCTATTAAACTTGCCACTAGAAAAAAACAGATGATTTTAGACAGTTATAACTGAAATTAAAAATTTTATTTAAAATTTTTAAAACCAGAGAAGACGAGATCCGTCTTTCTACTTTTATAAAAAGTTAAGATTCAATCTCTATCATAATTATTAGTTAATTTTAAAACACGATTCCCGTAAACCTCTGCATCCATCAAACTCGCCTAGCGCTAGGGCAGAGAAGCGGCATTCGGTAACGTCGTTCGTGCTCAGGTAGACCGGAGCCTTAACAATTCAACAGACGTGAGATGGGACTTCCTGCCAAATATGACGATTGCAGAATGAGTCAATTTAAGAGTTTTATGTAAATAATTCAAAGTATTTACACATTTTGTTAAAGTCTGATTCAGAAGTTTATACTTGATATATACAAATATTTCACCATATTACATAACCTAACATTTTAATTTCCAATTTAAAAAAAAATTACCAAAATTATTGGGGGGCAACTGCCCCCCCTTGCCCCTCCCAAATGACGCCTATGATTAAGAGACAAGGATAATTGAATGAACCATTAGACAGCTGTTGTAGGCTAATAACATTGACTATGTACACTAACGTGAATAGACCTCTCATCCAATTCATTTAGTTTGAGGCAAAAATTTGGAAGTTCGGTGGACGCCGCACCAGAGTCGCTGCCATCAATGTTATTATTATTCAGTTGAATTTACAGTGCTGCCATAACATTTTACCAAAACATAAACATAACTTTCAGTTATAAAATGTTTCACCCTTGGTTTAAAAGAGTGGTAATACTGATTTATCCATCATACGTTACGTGTACTTCGATGGACGCCGCACGAGATCGCGCCCCCGTCAATAGGTTTTCACACATGCCTATGCTATGAGAAGTCTACTCACGTAGTATACAAATTCAATGCTAATAACAAATGCTGGCAAATCAGGAAGAACAGATGTTTTAGTTACAACATGTTTTAACCAATTGCTCATTGGGTCCAGAGCAATTGGTCAACAGATCAACTGAAAAAATTTTGTTGAAATTTCAACCAGGAGAAAATTTCTAGTAAATATAATTATACACATCTACACGCTAAAATAGAAAGAATGAAAAAGTCATTCTTTGTTCAGAGTGAATGCGTGTTCATTCCAAAAGAATGAAAATTAACTCGTGAAAGAACAGAAAACCTCCACTCTTTCTAAAGAGTGAAAATATCCACTATTTAAATAAATGGATTTTCACCTTTTCAATAGATGGTTTCTCAGTCACTCTATCAAAGAGTGATTTCCTTACAGAATCAGAAGACCGCCATCTTTAACGGGTCCGGGACAATTTTATATGCGTTATTTATATTAAGTATTGGAAAACGTTTTGTGTGTTTGCATGGCTATGGTTAAAACTTCAAGTCAGCTCTGAAATCAATCATCGAAAGCATTCACCTCCAAAAAATCTTCCTCCTCGGCATCGGTGTCACGTCACGGCGTCTCTTTCCAGAAGCTTTCCTTCCTCAATAGTTAGCAAGGACAACTACTTAAGTTTAGATGAAGTAATTTAGTTCTATTTGCAAACATACTCTATTATTAATAGGATATTGTGTAGTATACAAGACTGAGAATCACTTATAATGAAGGCAAAGCCACCTTACCTTTCTACACTTTGTCTTGTAGGTTATCATCGAGGTTCAGTTCAGTAGGTTTTAATAGAATAATATTAACATAAATAACAAAATAAAGGACAAATTTTAACTAAGTTAATGTAGCTTAAAACATTATCAAAGAACAACACAAAATAAACTAGCTAAGTTTATTGTGTATGTGTACCTTTATTGAGTAGGCCTAATTGTGAGAAGACTTCATTTGATAGGTTAGGTTAGAGTGGAAATCATTCTTTCATTGAGTGAAAATCATTCTTTCGTTGAGTGGAAATCACTCTTTCGTTGAGTGGAAATCATTCTTTCGTTGAGTGGAAATCACTCTTTCGTTGAGTGGAAATCATTCTTTCGTTGAGTGGAAATCACTCTTTCGGTGAGTGGAAATCACTCTTTCGTTGAGTGGAAATATTCACTCTTTCAAAGAATGACCCCAGTTCACTATTTTAAAGAGTGAATATTCATTCTTTCAGAGTGGCTCGGTTTTCCTACTTTCAAAGAGTTAAAAAGTCACTCTGAAAGAGTGCATTTTCATTCTTTCACTTTTAGTGTGTATATACAAGAAATCTACTATATACTGTATTTGTCAAATACCATAGTAACTCACATATCAGAGAATATCCATAACCATAGGGTGTAGACTGTTGAAATTTTTCATAGACGTTCCTCTTTGCTTAAATACGCTCACTAAGAAACGGTTTTGCAAAATTCTTTAAGATCTCCGCCCTACAGGACTTCAAATTTTTTTATAATGTTATTCATCACATTAGAACATTAGACCAATTTTTTATAAAAATCAAAGCAACAATGAATCTGAAAAACTATGGGACCTGCGATGTTCAAATTTGGCATGACGTTCCGCTTTGCTCATGGGTACTCACTAAGAAACGGTTTTGGGAAATTCCATCAGGGCTCCAGCATCCGGCACACAGGACTCCAAAATTTCCATCTAATGTTATCCATTAATTAATAATATATTTCTGGTTATTTAAAAAAAGAGGGTCTTTCTGACTCAGAATGGCTTAAAGAGCTTAAACACCTTAAAGATGACATGCAATATTGCTTCAGTGAGGACTGTTCCCGGGCGCGGACCCAACACGAACCATTGCAGACACTCAGGCCCGGATTAACACTTTTTAACGCCCTAGGCCAAAGGTCACAATTACGCCCCCCCCCCCCCCCCCCCGAAAAAACAAAAACATTCCGATACATTGACTTATTTTAATTCTATTACTTTGACTGTAGTAAAAAAGCACAGAACTATTTAACTAAAGTTATGATTGGCATTTTCGTCACTTTTGTCCGAGGACGTATTTGAAACAAATAACGGAGTTATTGTGATTTTTCTGCTGAAAAACAATGATTTTGCATAAAAATTAATGCAAATTTAGGTTATTTTAAGAGAAAAATCGCAATAGTTTCGTTATTTGTTGTCATCCTTAGAAACTTTGTATCCTTAGTTACATAATTTGTTTTGTCAATTTTTTAGTCCCTAGTAAAATTTTGAAAAATACACCGTTTTTGAGATATTTGAGCTTACAAATTTAAAATCGCCGCCATTTTTAAAATGTACATCAGAAAATAATAATTACTAGGGGTACCTGTGCAGCGCAATGCGCTGCATATTTCAGAGTGCTTGGTTTACACCAACAACCGTCACTTTTCCCAGTTCAGACCTGTTTAAAAATTCATGCCCAAATTTAGACTTTTGCTTTAATTTTTGTAGACTATACTTTTTGTTGTTGTTTTGATACCAATATGGCAACCAATAAGAGCTAATTTTAATATTCAAATGTGGCTATTTGTACATGAGAGGGAATTTTTTCTGGGGTTGAGGCTGTTACTAAATTTATTTTTGTGTTAAAATATGCATAAATCCAAAGTTCAAGCTAAATCCATCCGCTACATATGCAATCCGATATCGCAGTAGACACCCCTCCTATAATATTGTGGAATTTTGTTGACACTTCAGACAATTTTTTGTATTCGTCTTTTAATATGTGTTGTCTACTATCAGCAGCTGTTTTATTTAGAAATTCAATGAAAATTGTTCCCTATATTAATTTTATCAACAAAAACCAACTTTAAGTGTTTACCGTACCCTTCAGAATGAAATATAAAAAATCTTAAACCTTTTTGAAAACTACGAACTGAGGCGAATTTATTGACACCTTAAACGTTAAATTTGGTCCAGAAATCAGGGAGGATTTGTGTTAACCTTGCTCCAAGGTAATTTACCTTGAGTTGCTTTGAATAAAAATTAAATTAGAGTGAAAATCAGGTTACACTATATTGGTATTTCATCAATTGATCTTCATCACTAATTCTCCAACATCGCAATGTGATAGTATTGAGATTTGGTAGTTGTTATTTTAGGTCTAAATTAGCTAGGATAACGTGATGGTTCTTATGCCGATTTGTCTTAGAACTTCTGCCTAAAACTCCAATAAAATTTAAAATAAATTCACAGATGTTGGATCTAGATAGTTCATCACACAAAAAACGTTAATTACAACAAAAGGAAAATCAATATTTAATTACAACCCTCTGGTCCTGTATGAACTATGCAGCACTAACTGCGACTGTTTTTGTAGTTTAGTACTGTATGTAGTCGACATAGAGAATAAGTCCACACTATTACTATTTTAACAACTAAAACCTAACTTAACTTAACTTAAATAATAACTTAACTTTTCATGGCATTACAGTATTTAAGTAAAGAAATCACAAAAATTGAGAAAATCTACATCTTTGATGGTGTAATCCATTTTGTTTGATGTGACATTTATATTTTGGATAAAATTTCTCTTTATACAAACAGTTTTTGCAATAAGGTTGTTGTCTATACTGGAAGTAAAATACTTTAAAATGTTGTCTCAGGTGTTTTAATATGTTCTGCATACATTCTGCATTAAATTTGTAATAGTATCATCGTAAACAGGTTATTATTAAATTTTGACCAACAACCAACTATCCCTTTTCCTAGTTAACAGCATTTTGAACCGATGTACAAAGATTTAGCGTTTTAATTTTAGTTAACTTTCGTTGTTGTTTCAATACTAATCTGATAACCCATAAGAACCACGTCAAAAATTCGATTTCCAAACTTGTTTTTGTACAGGAAAATGGATTTTTCTGGGGTTTACTAAACTTATTTTTGTGTCCAAATACACATATAATTACAAAGTTAAAGCAAAATATACCTGCTATATTTTAAGGGAAAAGGTAAAACACACAATTTTTTCCATACAATAGACACTCCTTGTATTAAAGTATGTAATTGTGTTGATATTTCAGTACAGATATCGCAGAATATCTTGGCCTCTGACATACTCCACTTTTGGATTCAAATTGGTAAACACATGGCACTAAAAACAGTCTGCGACAATCTGCAATTTCGTCGCTCTACTTCAATTGTTTGAACTGTAAACGGTCATCACAGGCCAACTGGCCAACATATTCCGTGTTATCTGTACCAGTAGTTCAACTGCTTCTATTCAGCTAGCTTTTAACATGTGTTTGTTTGTCTCATTATCAACAGCTGTTTTATTTTGCAATTTAATAAAAATTGTTCTCCATGTTAATCTTATGGACAAAAAACCAACTTTGAGGGCTTCCCGTGAGCTTCAGAATTAAAATATAAAAAATCTAAGACCTTATTGCAAAACTACGAACTGAGACCATTCTTTTGACACCTCAAACTTTAAAATTGGTCCAAAAATAAGGGAGGAGTAGTGTTAACAAAAAAAGGGCATCACGTATTATATATATAGATTTTCTCTTGAAATGGACATTGGTGCGATAAAGATTCATGCCAAAATTGAACTCAATACAGCCATCCGTTGTGGAAATCAAAATTAATATGTGTCAAAAAATGGCGACTGTGTGGGAAACTGGTGGCATTTGGACTTTATTACTATGATTTTCATATTTGTTTTTGGTCCAGGAACAATGGCCTAAAATTTTGACAGGGACATATGAAACACCCTCTGTATAATTTTCATACAAAAATAAATTTAAATCCAGGGCAAAGGAACAAGGTCAAGGCAAACCTTTCAAGGCGACGGTCAAGGCAAAGGGGCGCTATTTGCCTTGAATTAGGGGAATATTTACCGCTTGTCGGGGGCGTTCTTTACCGCTGATCACAGGCGCTATTTATGCATATTGGGGGCGCTCTTTAAGTCGATCAGGAGCGCTCTTTACTGGCGGTCGGAGGCGTGATTTAACTCTGATCAAGCGTGAAATTTACCGTCAATTACAGGGCGATGTTTACCGCCAGTCGGTGGTGATGCTCTTGACCGCTCAGGGGCACTCTTTACGGCACATCAGGGGCCCTTGTTCCCGCCGCAAAGGAGCCCCTCGGGTCCCGGCAACTTAGGGGATCCTCTAGTTCACTTGAATGATTCTTTCTTATTTCTATTTTTCCGAATATTATATTTACTCTTGTTATTAAGGAACTTAATAAAAACATGTGAAAACCACAAAATTAAATTATATTTGCAGTTAAATAATTTTTTGACTGAAATTTAGGTAGTATAAAAAAGGCCCGTTTGACGCCCCCCTCTCGGCTGACGCCCTAGTCCATGGCCTAGTGGATAATCCGGGCCTGCAGACACTGCAATGAGTTTGAAACTCTTGCACACGTGTTGGGATCCTGCAAGCAAGGTGAACTCCTCTAAAACAAAAGGCACAACTCTGCCAGGGAAATCCTAGCAGCTGAACTGAAAAAACAAAACCTAAAAGTGTATGAAGAGGTTTTTTTTTTTATTTCAGACACTGGAAGTACTAGGAGAATTGACATATTGGCCATCAACCGTAAGAAGAACGAAGGGTGGATTATAGATCCCACGATAAGATTTGAAGACTCTCTAAATCAGCCTGAAGAAGTAAATAAAGAAAAAAAGGAAATCTATGAACCAACCATCCCGTTCTTCAAATCAAAATACAACATTGAAAATTTAAGTGTGATTGGCCTTTTGTTTGGAGCACGAGGAACTTTAACCTCAAACTATGTGCAATTTAGAAAACAATTCAAAATTCAAAAATTTTAGTTATTACGATTCTAAAAAATTCGGTCTATATCTTAAGAAATCATTTGTACAACAAAAATACTTTGTAAATTGTGAAATAAAGTAAAAGAAGCTATAGACCATAGATGTTATGGTCAAATAACTAATTATAACAAAATTTTGTATTCAACAACATTATCTTTATACAATTTTACCAACCAAATTTATCCGTATTACACTGTGTCATTCGGCAAACCATTACATGTATGGTCAGTAAACAGTTTCTGTTTTTCTCTTTTTTATGGCCAATTTTAATACTAATTTAGGAAACAACGAATCTGAAAAACTATAGGACCTACGATGTTGAAATCTGGCATGGACATTCCTCTATGCTCGTAGGTGCTCACTAGGAAACGGTTTTGCTAAACTCAATCAGGGCTCTGCTTCACAAACATTTCATTTTTACATTACAATTTCCATTACACGATAATTGCATTTTAACCTACACAATCCATTACACTATACATAAACGTTACTACGTTTACTGCCAGTTTGATCTTTGTAATATCTTTCTTAGAAAAATTACAAAATGCAAATTCTAATGAAGACATATTGTCTAATCAGAAATGGATATTCAGGATGGTGATGGGGGCAAGAAGCTGTCCCGGGCTCGTAATTGGCTTCGAGCCCCGACTGATCAATGGACGAGACTCCAACGGAATAATAACCACAGCTCAACAGGGAAAAGGTTGGGCGAGTTCTCTAATTTACTGACCTATCAGTTGATACCATCAATTCTAATCTATAAGAATTGGGAGCCTGTGGAATAGTGATAAAAGGATAATTTGTTAGAGCACTAATAAAAATAAATATAAACTAATAAAGGGCTAGACACATTTTTAATAAAAAATTTAATTTCCTCGCTCACTCCTTAATTTTACTGAGATTTTTTTTATAATTGGATTAATCTGGTTAGTGTTTATTTTTTATTTTTATAAAAAGAAATAATTTATTTATGCTGGATCTAATAAATCTATCTGCATACAAACATTAACCAAATGGATCAAAAAAAGTGAATGAAAAAAGTTAAATTAAATTAGGCCGAGCTATTTAAGTTTTGAATGCATGATGGGATAACAACTCTTATCAAGTTTTAGTAGGAGTTGCGCATTAAAACAATTCGAAAACAAAAAAAAATTGATTTTTGACAATCCCGCCAATCTCAGGATTGAAGGTAAAAAACCCCGGGATTTTTAGGTATTCAAGATTGCTCGGGATCCCGGGATTGACATCAATTATGTTATGACTCTGTCTCCCTTCTCTGTAACAAGTTATTACTAAGAGAATTAACATTCATTTCTTTCACTAAAATTATGAAGGATACTAAACATAAGTTTCTTGACTTCGAGAAATAAGTTGATTCCAATATATAAGTTGATCAGTTATTGCAACTTTTTTATCAGCAATCAAAAGTCAAGTAATCAAAATTAAAACTTTTAAAATAGTTTCTTTATTAAATTACTAAACTTTTCTGTTTCCCCATAATCCCCCCCCCCACATAAATATATACGCAAGTTTTCCTTGACCATGTTTATCTTGTGCTCAATTAGCAAGGTTTAAAGAGTTAAGGTTTAAAGGTTTAAGGCTTTAAGGTTTAAAGAGGAACATTTAACCTAATCAAATTCATCATGGCTGTTAAACTGAGTTTGCTGGTCACAAGCGACTGGTGCTATCAAAGGTCATCTGACTTGACCTATGTGGCTGCCGTAAACATTATTGATTGTTTAGATTGTTTATCACTCCGTCATTTCATTCTATACCACAACCTGCGATTGAAATGTCACTATAAAACCGTATAACTTACCTTGATAAAGTATGCTAAGTATTAATATGTTAACTAACACGTAATTTATTACTTTTCTTTTCACACAAATTTTATATTTCTACAGCAAAACTTATTTAATACTAGTGGAGTGTAGGGGCAAAGGCCCCTAAAAATCATAATGGGAATGTCTCCAACAGTAAGTTTCAATTTATCACCTCCTTGCAGTACTACTGTATTTTTCTCAATCTGTAGTGTGAATTTACACGTTGGGGTTTTCTAATAAAATATTTCCTAATCTTGATGAAACTTTTTGGCAGTATCAAATAAGTAATTTACCAATTTTCACCTGAATTAAGATACATTCGTCTATTTTGTGGAAAAAAAGAAAAATTATTGAACTATAAAAAACTATAGTTTATAATATACTACTGAAAGCGGTAAAAATAGTTTAAACCTTACACATGTTCTAGATGAGTTTGAAACTCAAGTAAATAAAATAGTTCAATACAACATAATCCCATTAATACTGTACACTCCTTCACCCTGGACCCCTGTGCTCCCGTTCACCTCTCCAAACCCGTGTTTCCTGTACCCCCTATGTCCCCAGGGCCAGAGTATTTCCCTTTATACCCCATTTCCATGCCCCCATACTCCCGTGCCCCTTGTCCACCATTGCCCCCTGTGCATCATTTCCCCATGCCCCCTTTACCAAAGTGTCCCCGATAACCCTCGTGCCCCCGTTCCCACGTTTTACTCCTGTACCCACATGTCCACCGTTCTTCCCCGTGGTCCCCATGCCCTCTATGTCCCCCAAGCCTCCCCCGGCCCCCATCTGCCCCCGTGCCTCGTGCCACTGACGCCTCTAGTGCCCATTGTGCCTTCCCACTCCCGCTACGTGCCAACGGGCATCCTATGTTTTAGAAACCCCATGCCCGACGTTGCACTCCGTGGTAACCGTGCCCCCCATGCCCATCTACTCCTTTTGCCACCGACTCCCCTAGTGCTCCTTGTGCCCCCGCAACACCACCTCCACGTGCCACAGTGCACCCTTATGCCTCCCCAGAGTGCCCCCGCCCACTATGCCCCCGCCCCCCCCGTGCTCACCAGGCTTTCGTGCCCTCATGCTCGTCCCTGTGCTAGGTTGCCCTCGCCTCCACCGTGCCCCTTATGCCCCCCGGTCACCAGTGCCGCCGACGCCCCTCGTGTCCCCATATCCCCAAACACCCTGTATTCACCATGGTCCCGTGCTGCCATCCCCGCCGTCTCTTCCCGTACCTCCGTGCCCTCCTGTGCCCCCGCCGCACAGGGGCGCAAACGGCGCGCCGTTTCCCCTGTTTCCCCCGTGCCCCCATGCCCCCTTACCCTGCGTACCACTGTCGTTCCCCCTTACTTTGATTTTAGTATATTTTTGTCTGTTCATCAATGAAGTTGAACAGTGATTGATACATTGTTAGTTTTAGCACACTATCATTTACATGAAAATCTCCCCGTCTTTATGGATTAACGGCTTTTATTGTTTCCCAACGATCTACGTAAAGGAAAAAGCAGAGAATGGATAAAACCTAAACAAAATATTCCTCATACGGAGGTTATCCACTGTTAGTAGTTTACATATATAATGATTCAGTCGAAAATAAACAAACACACATTAAAACGATTCAACTCTTCAACTCTATCTACTGAATAGCCAATATATAAAGCAGTAATGCAATAACTCAAACATTCACTGAGTAAAGACAATTAACCATTTTATCAACCTTGACACGTCTAAACCACTTTAATTGATTTATTTTTTAATTTTGTAATGGTGAATATACCAATCATTCTACTCCTGTTTGATTAATGACATATAAGGGGTCACGAAGATGAAATCTCCTGAGGATCCGTAATCCGTTCATGACTATTATTACTGTTCTCTTTTTTTATAGTGCATTGCAATTTTAAAAAGTTACAACTATGCGGTTATCTTAACTCAAATCAAAATCTCTGCTCAATAAACAGCTGAGTTTATGATAAAACACTTTGAACATCTGCTTAATTACACGTGTAGATATAAAAATCTTCTTCCCATTAGATTAACATTGGAACTTCAAGGTCCATTGGGGCGAAGGCCAGGTAACTTTTGACAATTCTGGTATTTTTCCTTGCGTCCTTGGACCTCAAGCTTTAAAATGAGCCATCATACGTTGCCCTATCTTTCTTCTAACTCGAGATATTTCATGGGGACCGATTTGCTTAAGGAATTATATATATAGACTCGCCTACGGCTCGATGGGGGCTCCGCCCCCATGCCCCCTTAGGAGTTGCCCCCTAGTTTGAATTGATAAAAAGTCAAGTTTGAAATAGTTTAGTTCCACACAAGATCTGAACAGCCAAGACAGTAACAAAACCATCTAATACTCTAAATTCACAATCAATAGTAAAAAAAACTTTAATAATCTCATAGTATCAGGTTTTATTACCCCTCCTTAGTAAATAGTTTTAAAAATTGAGCTGTGAAATAAATATTATTTATGTTAATATTCTAGGTGTTAAGCTTTATGGAGGGTCCAACCCAATATATGGTTGCCCCAATTCCGTTTTCCGTAAATTACTGTCAAAACCTCATACAATGAACAGGCTAGTTGAGGGCTCAACTCCAACAACAGTAACAGAAGCCGCCAATACACACTACTCACAATAAATAATAATAAGCTTTGAAATTTGCCCACGACTCATGGTTTAATCCCACTCCCTAGATCCCCTTAATTCGTTAAAAAATATAATGGAGTTGTGAAATTTTAATGAACTATGTAAATAGTCATGCTCAAAAGTTGTTGTGTAAAAATTTGGAGATACGATTATGATTGCACATGATTGAGGTAATAGCTGTATTCTGAAAAGATAAAAGTGGAATAAAATTATAAATTTATATAGAGGATCGTTGTATGTAATGGAAGAAAAAAGGGACAAAATCAAGATATTTGAAATTAAAAAAAATATGGTATAGGCTAAGATTCTTCAGTTCCGCCACGGGGTGGCCAAGAAACGCAGGAATCATATATGTACCATATAGAGAAACGATAACAATTTTATCATTCAAAATCAGCAATTATTAATTTAACAATTAATTTTTAATGTTATATATATTAGTTCAGAAAATTAATAAAAATAGAGCCCTAAAAGTATGTAATAGATCACAGGGTATTAAGTACTATAATCATGAAGTCTTAAAGTCTTTATATAGTCTTAAAATGAAGAAAGTTGCAACTTAAGAACCATAAAATCGGCGTACATTATGCATTTTCAACCAATGGAAGTAAAAAAAACCAATTGTGAAATAATAGCCAAAAGAAGATTATTGGTTAAATTAAAATATACTGAAAAAGTTACAATAATTGATAAGCATAGAATAGTTTTCAATTACAACAATAAGAGGGTTAATCTAGACTTAAGGTGAGAGCACTGCATTGAGGAAGTTTGACGGACAAAGTGGCAGCGAGAAAAATTACTATTGAGTTTAATTCAATTGATTATTATAATATTTCTCAGCCTGATGGATCATCAGATATGTAGATGGTCTTAAAAAAACGTCGGAAGTAGGTAAACGTTAGCGAAGGTAAGAATGGAAATTTCAATCGTTCTAAAACTTAATATGTTCAATCGTTTCCTAAACTAAAATCTAAGCCTGATTGGACAGCAGCAAATAGGTCTAAGACTGGATGTCAAACGTGTTGGGACACGTTCAACTCTTCAAAGTAAAACTGCACCAGAACTATCAACTGAAGCGCTATATTCAATCTAGGGATTCATAAAGAGAGACAGCATATAAATAGTAGAAAATTAAGTTATAATTACTGTATAAGGTAATTTTTTGTGCGAAAACCTACAAGAAATTTTCCAGCATGAGAATTGCTGTCAGAAAGTCACATAAAGTCTAGAAAATGTAATAAGACCTAAAAAATGTTTAGCAATTAATATAGAAATCAAAGCGGACATCACCTGAGTGTAAAGATACGCTTTCGATTTCGATTCAGTAAACTTCATTTTCAATAGTAATACAGCAATCAGAGGGAAAACCATACGCCAACAACTATGCGTCCAATTGAGAATAAATAAATATAGGGAAGAGGTGTAGTTAAAATATATCATTTAAATACAAGCGAGAACTAAGAGACTATAATAGCGCTCCAAGCGACATCTTTAAGAACCAACGTACTTCCCTCGTACACCTCGTCTTTTTAGAAATTTTTATAATTTGAAAGTTGGAAATTTGTAGTTTTAGGGCATTTATACTGTTTTAATCAGAGCGAGTAATACCCTGGTGAAATAAACCGCTCTCTATGCATCGAAACTCCGTGGTCCACACGAGACATTTATGTTTCACAGTACACGGGTGTAGTTGAAAGAAATCATTTAAAAACGAGCGAGAACTAAACCTGTAAAGTGATCTACAATACCACGCGGTGTATACGTTGATACGGCTGAACTACGTTACCGACAAATCTATATTTTTTACCTTTTTTATAGTTTAAAAGTAAAAAAGTTGTAGTTTTATGATTTTCTCTAAATTGAAACATCTCAAAGAATGTCCATGCCAAATTTCAAGTCTCTATCTTAAACGGTCGCTTCAGGACTTTAAGATCATCAGTGAGTCAGTCAGTTACACATGGGGCTGTATATATTATAGATTATCATAACAATTGTGATAAAAATTTTGGGATTGATTAAGGTAGAAAGCCAAATTAACTGATAACAACCAGACCCCCCAATAAAATTTGCATCCAAAAGTTATAGAGTTTATAGTAGGGGTGTGCGAGTACTATTCGAGAGTATTTTTTGAGACAAGTATCTACTACTTGACTCGGCTTGAAGTTTTGGAAAAAACTTGTTAGTTCGAGTCAAGTTCTCTAGCTGACTTATGAAGTGAAATTATTAATAGATTTATAAATAATGAATAACCGTAACCTAAGGCCAGATTGAAATTTTTTCTATCTCATTTGTTAAAGAAAACCAGTGAATTTTTTTAAATCTGGCAATGTAGAATTTTAAAGAGTTTGTTTTATTTTGTACATTGGCTATCTATTCAATCAGAGCAAGATAGAAGATAACCAGGGCCACCCCGAGGGCGGGGCGACCGGGGCAGTTGCCCCAGGCGCCGTGGCCGAGGCGAAATCCCCGTTTTTTAAAGGCTCTAAGACTTGGGAAGAATTATAAAAACTACATCAACAAATATTTTTGTTACAAATAGTTTAGTAATAATTTTGTTGATTAGTTTAAATAAACATTTTAAACAATTTATTAGTTGGGGAATGAGTAGTTTTATTTGAAATTTTATTTGTCTTTGAAAACACCATTCTATATTCACACTCCGGTGTTAGGACTACTTTGTACTCTGAGATCACGATATTGTTAAATTGCATTGATGACTTCAATTAAACATTCTTGAATCACAACAATTTTAGTAAAAATCGTTATGCTTTTTTATATAGTATTAAATCAACAGTAAGGATTTTTGATGTGCAGGTTGCCTTTGGTTATCGCGTGTGACAGTCTAAATTACCATAACAAGACCCAGACCATGTGCAGTCAACAAATGGTTGTGTTAACAAAGATTTATGGTAGAAGTGAATTTTTAAAATATTTAGTTTCTTCAAACTACCAGTTAGCCATGCACCTAATTTAGTGCTTCGAACTGTAATTTAACATTACAGTTTACAAGATAGACCAATTATTTAATTTAGGCGGCGCAGGTCAAAACCTTGCCCCGGGCGCCTATTACGCTCGGGGCGGCCCTGAAGATAACTAGATGGTGTGGTTGAAACAAAATGCCGGGCATATGGTCAATACTGCCACCTTTGATTGGGAGATGTTTTTATTATTTCCATAAAAATATGTTTTTATTATTTCCTTGGTAAAAAATGTAAATTGGAATGGTGATAAGTTTTACAGTGATGACATTCACAATGTATTATATTGCAGGAGTTTGATGATTATCATTTATATAACTCTTTTACCATTGAGTACGTACTCATGATCAATGGACATTGTACTGATTAGTTTTGTACCTCTGGGTTGATTTAAGTAATAGGTGAACAAGTAATAAATTCAAAGTGATAATAAGCGAACTTAAATGAGTTTTATAAATTTAGTCTATTATAATTTAAACACTAAAAATGTAGTGCCTAATAAATACACATAAATACAAAATGTTATTGTTATCATTCATTAGGAACAATTCATTTATAAATTTATTAGGTACTACTAGGCAATCTTGGTTTTATTCATTAAACACCATTTTTTGGCAAACCAATAATAAAAAATAAAAAAAACTCAACTCGAAAAAGCTCGAAATTTGCGAATGTTTTTCAAAACTCGACTCAACCTCAAAAATCACTACTTCATGGCTTGTAACAGTTTTTGAGGTTAGTATAAATTAAAAAATAACTTTGAATAAACCCAAAATGTCGCTAAAATTTCCAAAAACCGGCGTTTAATCTGATTTTTAAAATATTAGGCAATAAAAATGATGTAGGATAATTTTGAACTAGGTAAGTGATCATCAACTAAAGCAATAATAATAAAACAATCATTATGGAAAGCTCTCCTTATTGGAAATATATAGTAATTTTAGATAAAAAACTCCAAAATTCCAATAAATTTGTGTAATTTTAGGTTAGGCCTTTCGTTATCAAAGATAACATCTTCAGATTATTGTTATAATCAGTTGTATTGGTCTGAAGATGTTATCTTTGATAACGAAAGGCCTAACCTAAAATTAAACAAATTTATTGGATTTTTGGAATTTTAAATTTAAAATTACAATAATAAAACAATTAGGATACATAGAAAAAAACATTGAAAAAAATCCTCCCCGATTCATCTTTTATTTTTTTCTATTTATTCCTTTTTCAACATTTATTTAGTTTTTACGAGCTTCATCCAAATCGATCAATAAAAAGTTAAGTCCCCTAAAAAACCCAAAATTCCCCAAAAAATAACCAAATTCCAAAAAAATAACATAACATAACCAAAAGCAATAAAATTAACAAAAAAAAAAAAATAAAATAAAATAACCTGTTACAAGCCCTGCTACTTGCACACCCCTATTTCAAAATGTAAAACAATCAATTTTTGGGATTTCCAAAAACACCCAACTTAAAATACTATTAAATATATAGCTAAAAAATCCGTATTTTACATTACCCTACATAAAATAGCTAGGGAGGCACTAAAATTTTATGTTTATCAGTAAACGCAGTAAATTGCTTAAGTCACAGCTGTTCGTATGGACCTTCTTGTGCTGCTCCTGCGCCCCTCTACACTACACACGGAATATACAGTAGAACCTCGATAGTTCGACACTCCTTATAGTTCGACACAATTTGTGACACCCTAACATACCAGTAATGACTGATAGTGTCCATGTTGGAGAGTGACAAAGGTGAAAATGTAAACAAAAGTGACGAATGATTTGAATGTTTGTTAAGTTCAAGTTTAATTAAGTTATGATTTTAATCAAATTTAGTGTTTCCTAAATTCAACTCATGATTTTTATTCTCCCTATGTTAACATTTCCCATATACTCCCTATAGTTCAACATTTCAATACTTCGACACTTTCTAAGTCCACAAAGTGTCGAACTATCGAGGTTCTACTGTACATCGTTGTTAGGTGGCGTTAAATAGCTATTTTCACCGTTCATTGCTGGCAGAAAGGTTGTATCAGTTATCTGATAAAAACTGAAAAATTGTGTTATGATCAAACCAAAGAACTTAAAAAAAAGATTTGTGCTTTCACTTCACGGTTACTTGCAGGGAATAACATAATTAGATTTCAAGGTATTGTTTAAAAAGCCAGGCATAATAAGTTTTTAATTTATTTGTCTTCAAATTATAATCAAATTTATAAAAATAAAACTGTACAATATACAGTAGATATGAAATATCGAGAGATATAGTATTTTATTACAATAAATGTCATCAAGTGTTAATTGGCTCAAACATAACTTAACAATTATTTGCATTAACAGACCAGCAAAAACATTAACATTGTCACAATTACATTAGTGAGATATACCAGATTAACTTATACGCAAAGTATAGTAGTTTCAAAAATATTATTTATAGATAATACACAAGTAATACCATAATTAAATATTGTTTTCGTCATTTCATAGTCTTTTAATTCCATCCTTTTATGGAACGAAAATGTGACACAAACTTCCTCAAAAAGAGAATATTCAAATTTTTAAGACTGAGAGGTTTAAATATATCATCCGGGAAAAAGTCAAAACCATTTAAATAGGGGGTTAAAAAAACAATCAAATGAATAAATAAATTGTTAAAATTATAAATTGTAAAAGTTTTTGCTTTATCATCTTTGAAGAAAAACGAGTCAAAAAGCGCAACATTTAGAAATCACCACAAAACCCTAAATCTAATATCACACAACTTTAAACAGTCATGATGAGGAACAAATTATTTAAATCTTTCCTTATTAAAGTAAAAAAATAATCTCATAAAGAAAATAATTTAAAGCTTGTAGTTAAACAATATTGGAAAAGACATTGTAGCACCAAGAATCAAATGTTGTCTGATATGTCTTTGTCATATTTCGCTGATATTTGAATTAAAGTCAGAAAACATATGAAATCAGTTAATCTGACATATCAATAGCCACAAATACCAAGCAGGTATAAGTAATTTATTTGAAACTATCTTCAACTATCCCCAAAAAGACACAATGACAATGTAAAGAATAATAATTTATCTTCTACGATATTGAAAGGTAAATTCAAGAAATTGAGTTACTATCTAAATGCACCCAAAACTTGTTTGTACAGTTTTCATGAAAATGTTTTCTTTTAGGCCTTACACATTCAATGATCTCTTGATTTACTTGATACACATATAAACTTAAAAATAAATAGATCTGGAACAAAAACGATATAACTTGTTTTACAACTATAGATATATTATGGTTTCTTAACCATTGTTTTAATAACTTAACAAAAATATATTAAATCTACTTATGAACAACCATACCAACCCTTTATGGTGTATAATACAAACATTTCAAAATAAAATAAGCTCAAAGTGAATCCAACTCAAACAACAAAAATATATGTAAGTGACATTCCTTAAAACAGTCATATTAGGCCTTGTAACAAGTAAAGCCTTAGTTGGAAAATTTATAGTACTTAAACGACAAATCTCCTTTCATCAACAACTTTTTTTTATACGGTAAAATACGTTTTTTTATAAGTACTTTTCATAAGTACAGAAAATTTTTGGAACATTTGAGAAATTAAGTTATAAAACCATGATACTATTCAGTTTTCAAATTGTTGAGAGAATAATGTTATTAAGCATAGTGAAAAAAATTTAATTTATAAGAAGTAAATTTCCCAAACAGCATATAGTTATTATATTTGAATTATAGATTTTAAAAATGCCATCAATTAACAACACGTAAAATGGTCATGTTAATTAATTGTTGTCACCAATGCAGTCTTGCAGTTGCACAAACATGGGCCTCTATTAAGTGGAAATCAAAAGTAGATAGTACAAGAAGTTCAGAAGATTTTGTACCAAAAATTTAAAGTTTTTATTTAGAACTGTAGGTTCCCGATTCTCCCAAGCCTTGTTATCCATAATCGCTCTAAACAAAATTTTTATCTTTTAATTTTCAGCCAGAACAGAATAATAATAACGTTTTATTAAGAATTTAGGAATACCTACTGCAAACATTTCTAAATAATACTGACAGCACTGATGGACATATAAAATCTCTGTATGAATTAAAATCTAGTAATTTAAGGTCTATCTCAATTGCAAGTCTACACAATGGCCAAAAACAAAGTGTGTCATATTTATATCAAAATGAAAGTATTTTATCATCAATCTGTTTCAGTTTAATTGATAACTTTCCACCCGAAAAACGGATCAGATTCTAGGCCCTGAAACTTTGTGGAATATCAGGTTATTTTATAGCATTATATTTAATTAATTTTATAACATGAGGTTATTTGTCAAGTAAATTCCCACAAATTATACTTTTTAATAAAATTTAGTATTTAAAATAAGAGAATACCAGGCTAGTTTACATTTTAAATTACGATTGAAAAAATGTGAAGGCGTCACATAAAGTTATTTATTCATGGACTTATTGGAGAGTTAAACATTACAATCTTCAACATTAAATATCCGGTCTATTTATCTCTTGATCAACTGAATAATTTTCAACAAATTCCACAAAATCAGTGAATTTTTTTTTAAAGAGTCATTAAAAAATTGTTAATTGGATTAAAGTGTATTAGAATTAATTAAGAAAGGATGAACCAAAATCAAATATGCAAAACTTGAATGTCTAATGTTGGCCATATATTGAAATATTATATTGAAAATACCTAAAAATCGGACTTTACACATTTTCATCTATGAATATGAAACATCTATCTAAGAGTATAAAAATGTTAAACATTTATTTACATATAGTCAAATTATTAAATTTTGTTTGATTTTTATTTACAAGATAACTTCTTTTTACAACATTACCTAATATTTTTTGTCACAACAGATGCAAGATTAGACAAAATGTAAGTGAGAAACATAGTCATTTTAAAAATGAGGCTTAAAACTAGAGGCAAGATTTTAACTATCTTATGTTGGTTTCATTAGTTTTCAAATAAGAAATAAACGTATATACATGTATATATATATATATATATTAGCAAATAATTTGGAAAATGTATTACAAGCATTATCTGATACAGTACATGAGAGCCGGGAGATTATGAAAATTAGAGTTGATATGTTTTAACCCAAGGCTTTATTAACTTCCTTTTACATTTCACAAACAACAATTTACACAGTCAACACCGAAAGGCTTCTCCTGGCAAAGTTATTATCAAATATAACATTTTAAAAAGCGCTCTACACGATACATAACATCTAAACTATACAACTATATATATTAAATTAGTTTAGACTTCAATTAGATCTACATTTTATAAAAAGTCATAAATCCTTAGATGGTTGGGTGAGTTTTATTAAGAATTGTTACCGAAGTTGAAACGTGGAATTATGTTACAAATATTTCGTTACTGATAGGCCCAGGGAGTAGTGTTTATTGGCTGCTCCATTGACAGAGTGAGAGGAAGAAGTCTGAGTTATGAAGAAGTTCCGCAGCGCGTTCCGCAGTCGGTGCAGCGCTGCAGAGACATCCAACATTAGGTGGTTCCGTAGAACTTGGGCTGCGGACAAAACCAGTGTCAATCATCAACACATGCTTGGAGGTGTAAACATCGGAACATTTCACATGTTTATAATGGAAAAAAAACTAGAAAACCGTTTTAAAACCTGAAAAGCAAACCATTACAACTGGTATTTAGACCATGAGACTTGCATAATACCTTTAGAGGTTTTACTGGATTTTTAAAAATCTATACTGAGTGAGTTTGTGAGATCCTCCATTCAGTTTTGGAGTCAAACACAACAATTTATTTCTTGAGTTGCTTTGATTGGTGTTGGTTTCCTTGAAATACTTTAGATACTTAGATACTTTAGATACTTTATTTGAAACACCGACGCACTCTGTGGTGCGTATTTTAAGGTGAGTATGACTGAAGGGGTGAGTGTGATGATTGTGATGGATCAGATGAGGTGTAGCTTTGTTACTGACAAATATCAGCTGTTTTATTTGTCAGGATCATTAATTAATAGCCCAATGACCAAAGGCAGCTGGGTCCAGTATCGAACCATCAAAAAGCACTAACTTTTCTCAGGATCGAACCGGCTACCTTCAGATTCAAAGGCAATCCTGTAAGTAAACGGATCTACCATTCCTGTGTCGATTGTCAATTTCTCAACAACATACTTGAAACACTAAAACTTCACTTGTTTATTTACTATTTTTCAACAACCCACTTGAAACACTTGATAAACTCGATTCATTTCGCCATTTTATTCAATTAATCTCATTGTCACAAAATACATTCAATAAATCAGATAAAGATTAGTAAGTTTTAATATTTTGCAAAATCAGTTTAACATCTTAAGGGTGTGAGCAAGAAATGCAGGATCAATAATGAAATTTTTAGCTTTGCAACTTGACTTATACCATTGACAATTATAGAAAAGTCTAAAACGCACACCTTGCTAACAAACTTTGAGTCTGTTAAGGATAAAGAAAATATTAAATTATGTTTTATAAGTTACAAATACCAATAATGAGTTTGCAATCAATAAAAGAACATTAATTAATTTTTAAAAATATTATGACAGTAATAAGAAAAAGCCAAAAGAAGTAATACTTTAAGGTAGATGTAATTTTAATACAGTACACTCTCGTTCATCGGACTCGGCGACATCGGAACTCCGCTTCATCGGAACTGAAAATCTGGATATCATTAATTTTTTTTCTTACGAAATAAATAATTTTTCCGTTTTAGCGCCTTCAATTTCCATTCGTTCTATCCGCACAACAGTGAAGTATCACATTTTGCATCAAACGTCATCAGGCGTTTTCCATAATCCGTACACATCGATGTGATTTACGAGGCCGTGGAGTATTCGCACAACAATAGAAAGAGGAAGGGGGCAGGAAGTGAACTTCCGTTTCGACCGCTTCCCAAACTGTCATTCAGTCTGTCTCGCGTCGCGACTGCACCTGTGTTACGTGGAAGTCAGTTGCCTGCTGGAATATGAGTAGAACATGAATGTGGAATATGAGAATAACGATTTTTGATCTTTATTTCCTGCGTTGTTTTTATTCCTATAGGTTCATTGTTGCCATGTTCAAAGTTTGAGTGCCTTATTTTCATAAAATCTCATGTGTTATCTTAAAAACAAGAGTGAATACAATCACAATAGGTCACCCGCACGGGCGGAAATGATGACTCACGACGGACTCCGCTTCATCGGAAGTTTTTGACATCCGAACCGGCCGTCCGCCACATTAGTTCCGATGAACGAGAGTGTACTGTAGTACTAAAGCAAGCCATGAAAATAAATATCACAACTTGTAATTTCAATGATGCTCTGTAAAAATCCAGGTGAAAGCAAATATATTCAACAGCTAATTTTAATTAAAACAGTCCAGATTAATATTTCTATTTTCCCTGCAGCAACTAACACTATATTATAGAGTGTAATTTTTAATGTTACAACTTTGCCTTCTTATTAATTCTTTGGATAAAGAATCAAGAAGAGAGGACAAAACATTTTCAAGAAGAGAACATTCTGCAAGGCTAAAAATCATTTGAAATTAGATTGGACCCATGGATATTCCAAGGGGTTTTCTTTTACAGACAACTCTATAAAATTCAACTTCTAATAAATACATAAATTATTATTTATTTTTATAGCTTTAAAAAAAACATACCATTGTTATATTAATTTTAAAAAATATTATTGCTGAACTAAAAAAAAAAAAAAAAAAAAACTTGATAAACCTTCTAATGACCTCTCAGCTAGTAGTATCACCTACGGCTTGAGAATTGAATCAGAAAATCAAAATTTAATTCACAGTCCACTGAAACTCTCTGTTGAAAACAAATGGAGAAGATGGCCGAAAAAATCATCAATAAGGTACGTTATGTATGATGTAGTAATCTACGATGTACACCCTGAAAGAAATCAGATTTGAAGTGACAACTTCAAAAAACAAACCGCTGTGAGACAAGTGCTGCTGTAAAAAACTATATGACAAAAGATGAAATAAAATCATATCCTATTTATTTTACGTCCTTGGATTTTGTAACATTAAAAAAGTCTTAATCATTCCTAGGTTTTTAATTTCTTGATAGTCCTAGTAGCAACACTAAATAAGTTAGCTATTTAAGTTAAATCTGCAAAAATACATTTGAAAACCAAACCAAATGCTGATTAGTAACTGAAATCTAGATGCATGCCACCTCGCAATCTTGTCAAATCATTACCACAATGTTTACCTTCAAAATAAAAAATTTCTTCAATAATACCAATGAAATCTACGGTCTAACGTGAAAGACGTCAAAATCACACCAAACAAATCCAACCGTTGACATTGAAGTATCAACCAACTCACGAACTACCTATCAAACGACTGTGGTTCGGAGGGCCTTCCACCGCTGCGGAATTGGTACGCCATTGGGCTTATGACTGGACTCAACGCACTGTTGAAAAAAGTTTATAACATAATGCATGCAATAAGGTAGGGTGCTGGTAAAATTAAAGTTTGTGCTACGTTTTAGGCAAGGCCCTAGTTTTAGTTTTCAGGTTTCACTCATGATTATCATGAGTAGGTATTTTAATTGGCCTCTTAATAATTTTAATTATACATATGTTAAATATTTTTCAAGTATGGTTTTCAAATATAGGTTTAAAAAAACATTTGAATAATGCTCTCACCCTAAAAGTTACTTTTGAAGCAATTTTCAAATCTGAAAGATTAACAGAATTAGAATTACAGTAAATATCCTCTATTCCGGCATCCTACGATCTGCCATGAATTTCAGAAAAGTTTTTACTGAGAGGAATAAAAAAAATAATAAGTGTTGAAGTTCCTTTAGGAGTTGCGAGAGGACAACAATGTGCCATACAAAGCACTTAGGAAGAGGAGAGGAGTTGAAAATATAAATCGTAAAAGATTTTTTCTGAAATTGGCGTGTAAGGTCCTTACACGCTCAATAAGGATCACGATATTTGGACCGTGATTCTGAATCACCATACGTAAAGTCAAATATTGATCTATGATCCATATTGACTGTAAGATCAAGCCCAGTAAACAATACCGTCAATATTTATCACAATCCAGATCATGATCCGTATTGATCGTGTAAGATCCGTCAATGAACTATGGTGTGATAAAGGTTCATGCCCAACATGAACTTCATACAATGATCCGTTACGGAAATAAAAATTATTTAGTTTAAAAATAAAACTGTGGGTGAATGCTAAACAAATAATTTATTGACATATGTCAAGAGGACATTTTTTGTTCAATTTGACGAGTACTTTTAGCCCCTGAAGTTTTTGACATCTAATAATGAACACCCTTGTTTACTTCCTTTAATTTTTTAAAAATTGGGAGCTAATCTGAGGAGTAATGTAGGAATACATGGAAAAGACATTCCCAAATTAAACATTAAATGTACAAAAAAACAATGCTACAAGTTTAAGATAGAAATTTTTAATGTTAAGAGTTAACCTAAGTTGCAGCATAAAAAATCAGCAAGACATTTGACATTTGTACTAGTATTGGAACAATGATAAATTGGTCACAAGTGATAGTAACAATAATGAAGAGTTCAACTTCTGTCATCTGACTTACAATATGACCTTTATTAAACCTATACTGCCAATTTACTCGATATATTCCTTATGAATAAATATATTTCAATTCTTTTAACAAATTTTTACATTTGAAAACATTTACACCATATTAAAATCATCTGACATTTTTCATTTTCTGTAAAAGTTTAGGATGTGCAAACAGTTAACACCATAATAAAAGTAGACAATTTAATTACAAAACACTATACACTGATGATGCCATAAGACAATAGGGATGATGGGAACGAGTGTTCAGTGTGAGTTACGTATGTACCTGGTCAGGGGCTGTGTCGTTGTTCATCGAACGGTCCTCTTCCTCGTCAGAATCTTCCTCACCGGACGAATCTGCAGATCCACTTCGATCTTTCAAATCTGCTAAAAATAGAACAAAATAAATTTGGGTTCTATAAGTATCGAGCTTCAACGAGATTATTCACACTATCAAGTTACAGTAGTAAGATTCTGTAATGTTTGTGAAATCCTGTTGATATTTTGTATTATGATCATAAATAACAATTCCAATATAACAGTCGAATGCTGTGATTATGAACTAATTAAGAATATCCTTTCCGGTTTAGTGCGACAGTTGGAATAGGTGGATTTTATTAACAATGGCTAATTGTTTACAATCTCATGAATGTGCAGAATCTTTTCTAGTGGTAAGAGAAAAGAATATATGGTACTAGTGTGAAGGAGGGATGTAATTAGGGATTTTTTATTAATTAAAACAATGCACATTGTATATTTTAGTAGAAGGCTGCTCAAGTCTTTACACCAGTCAAGGTCGGGCAAGCGCACTGAAGGTGAGTTGATAAACACAGGATTGGATTAATATTGGAACTTAGGGGTCCACTGGGGCAAAGCCCAGGTATCTTTTGACAATCTGACATTTTTCCTTGCATCCTTGTCCCTCAAGCTTTAAAATGAGCCATCATACGTTAACCCTAACGTTCTTTCAACTCAAGATATTTCGTGGGGACCGATTCGCCTTTGGAATGATAAATAAAGATTATGAGATTACAGCTGAGATTGAGAGGTTTGTTATCCAAGTACTGACCAGACTTGTTGAGTGAGTTGTCGTTGGAGTTCTGCTGGGCCTTAGCACGGGACAGCGTGTCAAAGCAGTTGAGACACACACGCAGCGGCTTGGACGACTGGTTGGGTAGCAGGAACCTGCCAACACGACACACACCACTGAGCGGAGAGCACAAACAAATTCACCGAACAAATTTGAAGCAAACATGCATGTGGTTTTTTATTCAAAAGTCGGACAATAATAGAGTTATGCATGAGAATAATCTACAGTGAATCAACACACTGAAATTGTTGAATCCTACACAAGATTTTGATGCATTTTTTGTTTTAAAACAGTCCTAAAGTGAACCGATAAAAGGTTATAAATTTTTACTTATTTTTGTGTTTGATTATCTGAAAAATTTGGTTCACCCTTGGTCCCAAATAGTATGGATTATGGACTCTCCACAGTAACACTAATAAATCGCGGTACATTTATTTCATAAACAATATATGTTACAGAAATGGCAATGGTAAATTACAAAGTAAATCAAATAACATAGAGCATTACACTCACTCACACGAGCTTGGGTCGTCAGCAACAGATTTTTAACCTATTTTTAAACTATTTGCTGCTTTATATTAATAAAACGCAATGCCGCTAGTATGGCAGATAACACTGAATAAAAAGTAAAGTGTAAGAAGTGTAAGTTTGGATCATCTGAACAGAACTGTACAAACATTTATAATTCAGTACCACATTCAAGAGCACAGATACTTCATTAATCTGATATTCTACTACAAAAATGCTGTAAAAGAAGGGGATCTACCAGTAGGCCTACAGTAGAAGCCCTCTAGTCCGGCCTCGGATGGTTTGGCTGCCGGATAATCTGGCCATGGTATTCCGGAAATGAAATGTTCAGCCCAGGCTTTTCCCCCGTTTGGAAAAAAGAGAGAAGAGTCAACTTGTCCAAAGTTATATCACTAAAATATATCAGTTCAATTAGCGATTTCCGGTTTATTAGGTTTTGGATATCTTCTTAAACTTGGTAGTGTTCTATTTTTTATCGTTAGGCTATCTTTTTGTTGGGTGTTTTGTGGGCCGTTCATCGATGTAACACGGAAGTTAGGTCACAAGACAGATTCTCTCGCTTACCATTGACTATGTAGGCCTACACTAACGTAAGTAGACTTCTCATAGCATAGGCGTGTGTGAAACCTATTGACGGTGGTGCAATCTCGTGCAGCGTACATGGACGTAACATATGATAGATAAATCAGTATTACCACTCTTCTCAACCAAGGATGAAACATTTTATAACTGAAAGTTATGTTTTGGTTAAGTGTTTTGGCAGCACTGTAAATTCAGATGAATAATACGAGGGCTATTCAGAAAGTAAAGAACGTTTCCGCCTTACGCCGCTAGGCGCACGCGTATCGCCTATATTAGAGTAATATTATATTCAACATAATCAAACAAAAGAAAACATTTACCAGCTATAAAAGTTTATATTTCGATTAAATACATCGTTTTCAAAACTTAGCTGGAATTAAATGGTTATGAACAAACAAAACAAACTAATGTTGGTAAACGTAAGAAAACAGATGATTTTGAAATTATTGTATAAATTAAGGTAAAGAGAACAAATTTATTAAAAGAAGTCACCGAATGTTCAAGCCGTCTGGTTGCCTAGATTTTAAAATAAGTTGATGTGCTATCTCCACATTTCGTAAGTGATGAATGTTGGTGTTCTTGTCAGGATCAGGCTTGCCGTGGTAGATGCCTTTTAAAGTGTAACATTCATCAATGTTTACTTTTTTGTGTTCAACAGCATGTGCTGAGACTGGTCTGATTTTATTTTCATGAGCAACATCAAACCTATGGTTTGTCATGCGGACTCTGAGTGGCGTGATGGTTTGCCCGATATATTCTTTAGTGCAGTGCTTGCATGTTAGCTGGTATATAACATTACTGGTATTACAGTCTATATTGCCCTTGATGGGATAGGTCTTTCCAGTTTTACTGCTTTTGAATGAATCAGAGTCAAGAATCATTCATCAAGGTCATGAAAGACCTATCCCATCAAGGGCAATATAGACTGTAATACCAGTAATGTTATATCCAATCCAGAATAGTCTATGTATTTATGCAAATGATTCAAACTTAAAAATTTCTGGTAAAAATTTTGAAGAAATTGAAAAATTTTCGGAAATGGAGCTAAATATCATTAAACATAATTTGAATAACTTAAATCTTGGATTGAATGTTGATAAAACCAATTTCATATATTTCAAAACTTCACAAAACAAACAAAACTGTGAACCAAAACTTATTTTTGAGGATCAGGAAATTAAAATTGAAAAAAGTACAAATTTCCTTGGTTTAATAATAGATGAAAATTTAACATGGGACCAACATATACAAAAACTGTCATCCAAAATTAGTTCAGGAATCTATGCCCTTTCAAAAATGTCACCTTTTTGTGATATTTCAGTTCTACGAATGGTATACTTTTCTTTCATCCATTCTCATATATCATTTGGACTCTGCTTATATGGTTCAGCCAGAAGAACTGCCCTGGATGTAATTCCAAAGACTCAAAAGAAAGCCATAAGAATAATTTTAAAGCTAAAACAAGACCAATCTGTAAAAGAACACTTCAAAAATCTTAAAATTCTGACAGGCTATGGGCAGTATATTTTTGATTCCATAGTTTATGTTAAGGCAAATCCTAAAAAAATTAACCTAAATAATCAAACTCACAATAACAACACAAGAGGTGGGAATGAAATCAAAATAGCTCAACATCGCTTAAAATTTTATGAAAAGAAAACTGTCCATATGGGATCAAAATTTTATAAATACATCCCAAGTATTATTAAAAATGAAAACAATTTAAGCAAATTCAAAAGGGAGTTAAAAACATTTTTGGTTGGACAGGCCATATATTCATTAGACGAGTTTTATAACATTTCTGTTTAGTTTTGTTGTCACTAATTCTTGTTTTTATTTTATTTTATTTTTTAACGAGATTAAGGAGACCTTACAAAATCATAGCATTATGAATTAATAATATTAGTATGGTTTATTATTATTATTATTATATAGATATGTATTGACACTATTCAATGTACCAATGATGTGCAGATGATGAATAAAGATTTTTTGATTTTGATTTTGATTATATACCAGCTAACATGCAAGCACTGCACTAAAGAATATATCGGGCAAACCATCACGCCACTCAGAGTCCGCATGACAAACCATAGGTTTGATGTTGCTCATGAAAATAAAATCAGACCAGTCTCAGCACATGCTGTTGAACACAAAAAAGTAAACATTGATGAATGTTACACTTTAAAAGGCATCTACCACGCCAAGCCTGATCCTGACAAGAACACCAACATTCATCACTTACGAAATGTGGAGATAGCACATCAACTTATTTTAAAATCTAGGCAACCAGACGGCTTGAACATTCGGTGACTTCTTTTAATAAATTTGTTCTCTTTAACTTAATTTATACAATAATTTCAAAATCATCTGTTTTCTTACGTTTACCAACATTAGTTTGTTTTGTTTGTTCATAACCATTTAATTCCAGCTAAGTTTTGAAAACGATGTATTTAATCGAAATATAAACTTTTATAGCTGGTAAATGTTTTCTTTTGTTTGATTATGTTGAATATAATATAATAGCCGATTGGTATTTACTGTAATAAGGCTATATTAGAGTAAGAGAGAGCTTGGGGCCTCAGTGGCTATCCAGCCATGACACTAGAAGCATCGTCGCGCTGCTTGTTTTATTTATTTTTAAATTCAAAATGGCTGCTCCCGTAAAAAATGCCGTCAGTTACGAAGTGCAATCGATAACATGCTTTTGTTGGCAAAAAATTTAAAACCGATAGAGATTTATCGATTTTTATTCTTTCAATTTCAACACAGCAAAGTCCGTGAAACTTGAAGAAAATATAACAAAAGCTCCGTTATGGAGGAGCAGCGGGTTTCACGGATCTTCTCGTCAACTTGGGTGGTCAGTTCGTCAGTCACAATGCTCGGTCGTCCTCTCTACTGCTCATCAAGTACTGGTTCGGTCATTTGTAAACTGAATACACAACGTATGAACAAAACTTTCATTCAAGACATTGTTCCCATACACCTCGCACACTTTTCGATCAATTTTTATCGGTTTTAAGGTTTTTGCCAACAAAAACCGTGTTACCGATCGCACTTCGCAACTGGCAGCATTTTTTACGGGAGTGGCCATTTTGAATTTTAAAATAAAGAAAACAAGTAGCGCACCGATGCTCCTAGTGTCACGGATGGATAGCCACTGAGGCCCCGAGTGCTCTCATACCCTAATATAGGGGATACGGCCGTGCCTAACGGCGTAAGACGATAACATTCCTTACTTTCTGAATATCCCTCGTAACAACATACGGTCTTATTTGTACATTAGGGCCTTCTTTGACAGAAGACCAGTACTATTGTCTGTTAAACGCAGGTTCATCGCTAGTGACCGCTTGTCCATTTTCCGATCATCATTTCGGCGCTACAACGTCTGAGAAGGAGACAATCATGATGGTTAAAAAGCGTATACATAGCATTAATTTGGCACATATGATACCCTTCATTGTTAAATACATACTAATAGGTAAAGGTTGGAACACAAGGTTTGGATTTGCCACAAAATTTGTTATAGGAATACATAAGTTAGATATGACAAATGAGGATGTGGTCCCGATAAGAGTGGGCATTAACAAATCACACAGCTTCTCTACAAAATTTCACAAATGGAATCCCCGACTTTTCCAAATCACTTTTCTGAAAATTCCAGACAGAAAAAGAGACTCACCAGTGTAATTATGTAAAATTCTCCAAAATGGCTTGTAAAACTTGTAAAATACCATAAAATTGTAGTACTTTTGTTATAAAATGAGTTTTTTCCCGATAAAAAACCTAGCCTTAATTACTGACTTTTTCCCTACTTTTTCCAACAAAATTTTTGACTTTTTCCCGACTGGTAGACAAAATGTCATATTCGTCAGTGATAAGTGATACTCTGTACATTGAATTCAGTGCAAAATATTTAATTTCTCTCATGTCTGCACTGTGTTTAACAATTAAAAAATACTCAGAACCCTCCCACTTTTTGGCAATAATTGATGGATGGTCTATTGCTGATAATTATTTCCAAATACAACCTACGTCAATCTAAATACAGCCTAAATTAATTTAAAATCGGTAAAAAAAACACTAAATTAAAAAAATAATCACTAAATGGGAAAAATGATGGCTTGTTGAGAAATTTCAGAAACGAACTGCTGAATAATAAAAAATAAAAAACTGGCCTGTCGCCGTTGAGGCACAAGGCTGAAAATGGGGAGTTTAATGTATTTGAAAGCAAACCTTCATATCAATGTGAAATCTGCTATCCCTTTCCAACCTTGACATGGCCTAAAATTGCAAATTGCTCAAAAACAAAATCATTAGAGTTTCATAGCTCTCATGAAATTATCGGTTAGTATTAGTCAAGTTTACATTGAAACGTAGCATTCAATAATAAATATTACCTCTTATTGGAACAAGGACCGCAGACCACTGCCCCACACTTCCTGCAATGGTGCTGTAAAAAAGAAAAAAAATTAAAGTTTTGAACATAGCCAAAAAAATATCACATTTAATGTTGACAACAATAACATTTTTGCTACAATTTGCCTTGAAATATGACTTTTAAGATACATAAATTCAAGAGGATAACAAAAAACCAATTAAGAGAAAAGAAAACATTTAGTAGAGTTAACGGCTTACAGCATAAACATGGCTTATTATTCTAAAGCTAATTTTTCTATAATGAAAAACAACAAAAAAGCATCCTGCCTTGGGTAATCTCCAAGAAAATGAGTTCTCTTTGTCTATGCTATTCTTTTCATCTCATGTTATTTTTATATCTTATACTCTAAAACAAGCTCTGTTTGTATGGGCAAAGTTTTTTTTTCGCTCAGAGGATTTTTGATTTTTTTACTGAATATGGGGGTTTTGGCCATCAGAAATCGATCGGAGCTGGTCCCATAGCTGGGAAAAATCAGGTTTTCGTGCTAGAGCTCTTTCAAGTTTCCATGTTATCCTTATGGAGAGTTCATTAATTGAACAAAAATCAGCTGATAACTGTAGATATAAACCTACTTGTTATATCTTTACTGGAAAATTATACCAAAGTGCAGCACCCTTCAGCCTGGCGAGTGAGCGAAGCGAACGAGTCCGTCTTCAAAATTGAAGAGGGCAAGTGAGCGGAGCGAACGAGGTTTGTGTGAGAAAATAATAAAACGAAAGCAATAATTTTACCGAGCTTAAGCTCGGTAAAGTACTGTTTGCACAAGCATTTTTTCTGTTCAAGAATTTTTTATTTTTAAATGGGGTTTTCAGTCACAGAGAATCAAATTGATCTAATACCATGACTGGGGAAAACTCGAGGGGATCCCTACAGCCCTTCACAGTTCCTATCTTAACCTCATGGAGATTTTTTGTGGATACTAAATTAAAACTAAATCAGCTGATAACTTCAAAAATAAAATTATACCTATATCAATCTGTGATTTGACAAATTTATATAGAGCAGCACCCTTCAACCTGGCGAGTGGGTGAAGCTCGTCTTACAAGCGATACAAGTTACCCTTGGAAGCAAATGATCCGTCCTCCAGTCCTAAATATTAACCAATACAGTACATAAACAAGAAATTTCAAGGTGTATTTTGATGAATTTAGATAACAAGTTGGTTCACTTTTGGTCCACTTATGAACCATTGGATATGAAAAAAAAACCTGAAAGCACCGAAGGCCTGAATTGTGGCTACGTTGTAACACATCAACTCACCCTCCTGTTGAGAACGGTGAACTGGTTCTTCTTGCAGTGCATGCAGATGGGCGCTTCAGAGTCCGGGACCCAGACTGCTGCATGAACCTCTACGGCCTTCTTGCCACCTGTACCACATAAAAGTGGGCAGTTAGAATTTGAAGACACCAAGCAATTTTTCATAATAATTATGGATACAAGGTCCAAGAGTAAGCCAAGAAGTTTTAAAATGATTTGTTGTTTGGAGTTTGATTTTATGATTTTGATTTTTAACCCATTGGATTATGAATATTTTTGAATATGGCTATTACTGACTCATCTATTAAATTGTGCAAAATGCAGGTTTTTAGAAAAAATTTTAGAAAATTTATCTATTAGATATACATATTAAGTTTTCCTGAAAGTATAATAAATGTTCAATAAATATATATGTATATATTAGTTGATAAATATTTTATTAGTTTTATAATTATTTAAAGAATTTAAAATAAAACCAAATAATTTTTTTAAGCAAAATTGTTTAGTAATTCTAAAAGACAACATAAACATGATGAACTCACTTTTCCGGAGCAGGTCTTCAATGCACTTGTTGATGTGCGCCATCCACTCCTGTTTTTCAGTGGACGTTGCAGCATAAACAGCAAATGACTTGGAGGCTGTTCTTATCAACCACCCATTCCTCAACTCTGAAATGAGTTCAAAATCTACTAAAGAAGTTGAAATACAATCATTGATTACAGAAGAGAGTTTATTATCCGAACATAAATTATTCGAAACAGTCAATTATTGGAACCCCGGAATGGCTTACTAATTTAGTATACAGTTTTAAAATACTTATTGCTAAATGTCAAATAGCACAAGGGCGATAATACAAGGGAACTAGATTTTGTTTGTGTTCAAATGTAATTTTGTGCTACTGATGATGGCTTTGCTAAAATATTACATGATGATGTAGTAGGCCTAAGATGGTCTTCAAAAAACAACTCAGTGACAGATCCATCCCGAAATCTTAGGAATTACTGACCAGATTTTCTTGAAACTTTGAACACAGGTTTGTCTTGCCTCTTAGGTGATCGCTAAGAAACGGTTATCAAAAATTCGCAATCCAACCGCAAGAATTTACGAAAAACCATGAGTTTTCTATTTCTCCAGAATAACGAATGTATTCAAAAACTTTGTACACAGGTTCGTCTCACCTTCTAGCTGCTTGCTAGCTATTACTTGTGAAAAATTTGAGATCCAACAGTGGGAATACACGAAAAACAGGGAGTTTTCTATATATCTCCAGAATCACTGAACGGATGTATACAAAAGCTTGTACACATGTTTGTCCAACATAATAGCTGCTTGCTATTAGTTGTGAAAAATTTGTGACCAAATCTCAAAAATGCACAAAAAGCCGCATTTTTTACGTATATATGGAACTACCAAGTGGGTTTTTATTAAACTTTTTATGCTGGTTCATCTTACCTTTTATGTGCTCACTAGGAGACTGTTTAAAAAACTTCAAAATTGAACTGCAGGATTGCGCAACAATACACGAAATAGCGTGAGACTTTTGATTTTAGACACTAACGAAAGTTTGAGAAACCTTGTACACCGGTTCATTTAGAAATTTGGCATGGACGTTCCTCTTTTCTAATAAGTGCTAACTAAGAAACAATTTTGCAAATATAGCTTTTAAAGTCCTTTAGAGCTCTGCCTCACAGGACTTCAAAATTACTCTAGGGCCTACGGGGTTGAAATTTGACATAGACGTTCCTCTTTAGTCAAAGTCAAAGTCAAAATCATCTTTATTCATATAATATACATTGTATACATTGAATAGTGTCGTGATCAGGATCTTAATAACTTAACCTAAATTATTTACAACTTCGACAATTCGTTAAAAAAAATAAAATATATATTTACAATTGAAAATATTCATCAATGGAATACAGAGCTTTATCAACCAAATAGCTCTTCAATTTTCTTTTAAATTTAGGTAAAAATTCCTGATGAAAGACCACATTTTCTTGAATTATCCTCAAAAAAGTTATTGAAAAACTGTTATTTTTTGACAGGACGTATTCGGATTAAGTGGATTTTCAGATTAGCTGGGGTTTGTATCAACAAGACTCTATAGAAGTTACAAAAATAAATAAATTAAATAAATGGTAAACTTACGACCATCATCCTCCAAGGACTCTAATTTGACTTCTTCTAGAGGAATTATATGTTGTTTGTTATACTGAAACAAAAAAAAAGAAAATATAGCAGGTAATTTTTAAACAGGATAAATTTAAGGCAAAATTTTGATATATGTACTAGGCCATAAGCTTAAAATTATTTCAATTGTAGTATTTTTTTAACTAGGTATCTTTTAGAACTATAAATAAATTAAATTAAACTTAAAATAAAGCTTCCTGCCGATACTTCTGTTCTACAGGGCGATCTGGATACTGTGGGCCTCTGGTGTACTAACAATAGTATGGCTCTTAACTTGGACAAATGTGTTGTCATCACTTTTAGTAGAAAAGTTTCCCCCATCCTCTCTGACTACACATTAGAAGGGAAGACTTTGCCTCGTACATCTTCAGTGAAAGATCTGGGAATCACCTTTACACAATCTCTTGGTTGGGATGCCCACGTCCGGATAATATGCAACAAAGCAGCTCAGATCCTTGGCCTAATTTACAGACTTTCACGCTACCTCAATGATATATACTCTGTCAAGCTTTTGTATTGTGCCCTGGTTCGCCCTCATCTAGAGTACTGTTCTGTAATTTGGTCTCCTCATCAACTTTATTTACGTGAAGAAATAGAAAGGATCCAACGGCGGTTCTTAAGATTTGCCGGAACCCTTATTGGTTATAGGTTCCTTGAGACACCGGTCCAAGAAGTAGCAGTAGCACTGATGCTTCCATCCTTAGAGGCCAGGCGGTTCAACCAAGATGTGCTATTTCTCTACCGTTTGGTGAACTCAGATCTCAACTGTCCGGAACTTCTTCAAAGGATCAACTTCAGGACTCCTACTGGTACGAGATCCACTTCTCTATTTGCCAAACCCTCAACATCCACTGCTTACCATGCTAATTCAACTATGTTGAGAATTCAGCAACACGGGAACGCGCTGCCTCCATGTTTCGACTTCTTCAGCATGTCATACTGTACCTTCAAGAGAGATCTCCGAGCTATAAGCTTACATCATAGATAGTTTTGTGCATTTATCTTGATGGCGCCTTTAAAGGGTCATGCATTTTGGTGTTTGTGATTTTTGTTTTTTAGTGGTGCCCTTAAAGGACCACACCCGGTGATCGGTGGCCCTCAGCCAGTTGGTGTCTTTTTGTTTTGTTGTTTTTTTTTCTGTTTTTGAATGTTGTATCTGCACTTTCGTTACCATTTTGCTGTATCATTGTTATCTTCTCATTGTTAAATATTTATTAGATTATTATGTTAACATCTGTATAGAATATTTATTGAATTATGTATTGTTATTATTTTTATGTTATTTATCTCTCGTTATATATTTAATTAATACTCTCTGTTATAATTACTTGTTCAGCATAATTATTATTATTAGCATTATCACTCTAGTCACAAGTAATCCTTTTCATCTGTATAGTAATATATGTTCATAATGTATGTCTCTCGCATGTAAATTGGCTTTGCCGTTGGAAATAAATGAAATGAAATGAAATGAAATGAAATGAAACTATAATTTATAAAAAGTGCCATCATATCTACAATTCAAACAAAATAATGAAAATATTACTTTTACTTTACAATGTGTTGTAGGTCACAAAAAAAAACTACAACACCCACTAACCCAGAACTGCTGTAATGAGCTTCCAGACAGGTTGTTGATGGCCCACATTACATTAATGAACAACTTGCACGGTAATGTCATTATCTAAGTTACGTGTGACATTTTTTTATCTTTGTCTTGACTGTTACATTTTAAACAAAACTTGCCAGATTATAGGAGGCTTAAAGAGAAAACAAAATACCCACAACATGACTTATATTGATGAAAAAGTTTTAAGTTAAAATCTGCAATTAATTATGACGAGAATTTGAATTTAAGTCTACAATTAAACATCGAAAAAAATTTACAGTTGACAAATTCATAATAGCTACGGTACTAAACATTAAAACTAGGAGAATTCTTACCTTTTTCTTATTAATAACAATATTTCCATACACTAATATGTCATTAAATAGAAAAAATTGACGAGCTTTAGGTTTTTTCCGGCACATTTTTGTTAAGACTCCTTCTCCCACCAGAACACGACCTGGAACTGCCAGAGGCTGAAACAAAATAATTGGCCAATCATTCATTGGTTATTACATAGGCCTATGGTAGGCTACTTATAATCTATATATTAATACGCAAGCATGTTTCATTTCCTCCTTTTTTCTCAGCTCGTGTGCATCGTAAGAGAAATCCGAGCATACCGTTAGAAAGGTATAGTCCTGTAGATGAGCAGAATCACATTCTAATTCACATCAGACTCCAGGGCTACGTCCCATAGGCTTTCAAATTTCCAATGATAATCTTATGGAGAAAGGAGAATGGAATGAATCGTTAGACAGCTGTTGTAAAAACAGCTGCTTGAAAATTAAGAAGAACAGATGTTTTAGTTGTAAAATGTTTTAAGCTTCTTGGGTAAAGATGAACTGAAATTTTGATCGATTTTCGATCAGGAGGCGATCTCTAGTTAGAATAAATAGTCACATAATATTGTTTAGATACATCAGTTATATTTAAATATTTTATAAAATAAATCACATAGGCCTAGCTTAACTTATAGTATAAAAATACACAAAATTTTTTGAAAGTTTTAAATGACCTTAACATACAAACTTTTATTCTTCATATAAATTATAACAAAGCTCTTTAATGTTATATTCAAAGCCTCGACACCATTAATCAATATTGGTGAGTAAGTAATAAAGCTCCTTATTTTTAAAAAGTAATAATAATAAACATATACCCTATATAAATATATAAGACTATTGGCTTTTTTGGGGTTTGTATGTGACACGGTTTTCAAAACTACTTGAGTCATACATATAGCCTGGCCTACATTAATAAAATATTAGGCCTGTAATAATTTACAGTAAATACAAACTTATAATAAGTATTGATTTGTTTTAAATGGCCTCTTTGTACAAGTTGAGAAGTGCCCTGTTAGCCTAAATTTATTTTATTTATTTATTTATTTATTTACAATTATCTGGCACGCCAGTACATGCACACAGGTGCAAAGGCATAGGACTCGTCATAATTATAATATAAAATAACTTCCATAAAATAGCAAAATCATAAAATTACTTACAACAAAACATATCACATGAGTAATAATAAAACATAAACAATCTATTCCCGCTTGATTATTTGGTACAACAATTGTTCAAATAAAAACATACTACACCTTGCGGTCAAAATCCTATTTTAATTTTAGACAATGCTTTAGATCATGAAGTAGATTACTGATATGATTTGTTGTGGCATGGAACCTAGTCGAGTATTTGTACTAAGGTCACTCCCCAACTCCCCAGCCTTGAAGACAGCGAATTTAATTTTTTGGAGCGAAATCAGAAAAACCTCCCCATCCTCTTCACAGCGCACATGAGGCAACTCCAGCATGGTTTAATGCCTAGTGCAGCGGGAGCGTACCTCAGAGCAGGTTCTCAGCCTTTCTCTGAGGTTATTCTGAGGTATGAAGGATGATTTTATAGCTAACCTATTATACCAAAAACTAGTTGGTTTAAACTCTTAAAAAGATTTTTTGTATAAAATTAATTTCAACAGCAACAATTAAAACTATCACCAAAGGTTGTTGATTCACAAACTTCACAAATTTTCTTTAAAAATTAGTACTAATAAAATGTGACTTACACTAAAACGCCTTCATTAATCTACAAAATTATTGCTTTAAATATGAAGTGTATAAACTAGTCTACTTTATGATGATAAAATATAGCCATTTCTAGATTCTCGAATATGGTTAATCAAGTCCTTTTCAGAAACAAATAAATACTTAGAAACACCTTGCGGTCAAAATCCTATTTTAATTTTAGACAATGCTTTAGATCATGAAGTAGATTACTGATATGATTTGTTGTGGCATGGAACCTAGTCGAGTATTGAAAACTTTAGGATGTTCTAACGTTTTAGACAATTAGCATAAAAAAACCAATTAATTCTTATTAGGTTGATGCAAAAAAATAAAATAAAACAAAAAAAACAAACCCCAGGTCTCCTGGTTAATTGACACAAGCTAGCTTACCTGCCCCGAACTTCCGAAGCAATTTTCAACCATAGCAATGCGCCGAGCATTCGCCTCACTGTTAACTGCAACACACACAGTACAATTTTGAGAATACCAAGAAAAAAATGGCACAGGTACCATGAAGAAAATCAGGAAATACTAGTCAGAGTAAAGCACAAGTTGTAGCCAAGTGTGGCCTATCTTTAAATTGTTTTGTTTTTTCCAGTATAAGATTAAGCTAATTACACATCTAGATTGCTAAAATGAGCAGATTTCCCGTTTTATGTTGAAATTCCCCGGTGTTAAAATTTCATCCTTAAATTCAGTAATCTCCGGGAAATCCAGTACAGTACACTCTCGTTCATCGGAACTAATGTGGCGGACGGCCGGTTCGGATGTCAAAAAATTCCGATGAAGCGGAGTCCGTCGTGAGTCATCATTTCCGCCCATACGGTGACCTATCGTGATTGTATTCACTTTTGTTTTTAAGATAACACAAGAGATTTTATGAAAATAAGGCACTCAAACTTTGAACATGGTAACAATGAACCTATAGGAATAAAAACAACAAAGGAAATAAAGATCCAAAATCGTTATTCTCTTATTCCACTCATATTCCAGCAGTCAACTACTTCCACGTAACACAGGTGCAGTCGCAAAGCGAGACAGACTGAATGACAGGTAGGGAAACGGTCAAAACGGATGTTCATTTCCTGCCCCCTTCCTCTTTCCATTTTTGTGCGAATACTCCACGGCCTCGTAAATCACATCGATGTGTACAGATTATGGAAAACGCCTGATTATGTTTGATGCAAAATGTGATACTTCACTGTTGTGCGGATAGAACGAATAAAAATTGAAGGCGCTAAAACAGAAAAATGATTTATTTTGTAAGAAAAAAAATTAATGATATCCAGATTTTCAGTCCCGATGAAGCGGAGTTCCGATGTCGCCGAGTCCGATGAACGAGAGTGTACTGTAATAAGGTAACCCTACTTGCACTACAAAGCTAAAGTTGAGAGGACCCAATGTGGAAGAGCAAACAGTAGTGCATGCAGCTATGGATACTGCGCACAGCACTTTTACATTACCAATTCCACTGCAACAGCACTGAACTACTGTATAAATTTATCAAGAAGAAAACATTGTTTCATTCAAGATAAGAAAAAGGCACAAGGGTTCAAAGCAAGTACGAAGTCACTTTAATTGATTTGAACAAAACATTTTTTGACTACAGAGAAGTTCTAGGAACCGAAGTAATGTTATGTGGAACACTTCCTATAATTCCAGAGAGCCCAAGGGTAAAAAAATGGAAGATGGTCGCATTGATGTTAGCAAGGTCCAAGAAGATGGCTCTAGTCCGGTTGATTTGCTTATCAGTGGGGACTTCGGCGGAAAGTTATTGACAGGAAAAAAATCAGTGTTTTTCTGACAGCTCCATTACTGGATTAAAAAAAAAAATGTTGGGTGAACATTTTTGAGGAAAATACCCACAGATTCTTGCACAAGATTCACATGACAATATTTCCAATATGTTGACAACAACCCTGTTTTTAAGTGCAATGAATCCTATTGACATCCTATCCAGGGGCTGCAATGGAAGATTATTGGTCAACTCAAAATGGTGGAAAATTTTAAAAAAAAACTTCAATTCTGTTCTAGAACTCTTTCAAAAACTTTGGCCTAACTTATAGGAAATTGACATCATCGGAAAAATGACATTTCTGCAGTTAACTCGGCCCAGACATGAATACCCTAAATAATACCCTAAATACAATACGAGTGTCCTGTCAATGTAATTTCAGCCCCTTCACTGAACACACATTGTAAGATAAATCTTGATTACTAAGACAACTTTGACAGTAACATTTTTTATTTTGCTTCAGTCAAGGCTACCTAAGTAGGCCTACAGTAGACTCCCTGTAGGTAGACTCCTCCTCAGGCCAGGCCGCGGCCGGATAATGAATTAACTGGGAAAACCGATGTTCATTTAAGAACGCCAACCTACAATTTTATATGGCCCATAAATATAATTATCACTTGAAAAAAAACTTTAAATACATTACTGTACCTATATGATTTATAGCTAACATCTAACACCCATGAAATTCACAACAAACCTAAACTATTCCTTTCTCTATTGAGGTCTACTGGATAGTAGGTACAAATGCATTGACTTCCGGTGGCATTCACTTCCGCCCAGGACAGTTAAATTTGATTCAACTTATAAATTTTATTAAATAATCAACACCCTTCCACCTGCACTGAAAAAAAAAACAAAAAAACAACCGGAACTTCAAAGGAGCTGTTCTTGACTGGCTACTGAAAAAAGAATTTTACTCTGTTGAAGAATGCCTGGAGGGACGAGGCCAACCTCATGAAGAATAAAAATAATGACGCCATGACTGTACTTAATGTTCATGTCAATAAAGAGTATTTTTGTCTTTTGTCTTTTTTTGTCTTTTGTCCTTAGTTGGATTGAGAACGTCAATATGAAATAACGTTGAATTGAATGATACAGTAAATAAGAAAACCACATTTCCGGCTAAACCGGCTGGTAAAAGGGATCAAAAAGGGCCAGTTAAAAAGATGTTATTTTTGTGTCAGGGTAGGAGGGTTAAAGCGGAGACCGGTTAAAAGGTGGTTGGTTATGGGGGAGTCTACTGTAGTCCTACTATACTTATTATAATTTATCTAGCAACATGTAAGTAAAGGTATGGTAAACTTACTTTGAATCTATTACCTTTGCCTCAAAAGTCCAAAAGTAGGTTGGTACCTAAAGGTTCTTAGCCTAATTTGTAAATTACCATATGCTAACATAATGAAAACCAGAAACTAAATTACAGTATGTCACAACCCTTTCGGTGCTGCGAAATAAAGTTGCTCAATTTTATCAAAAACTGCTAACAGGGTGTCTTTAGTTTATTTCTGTTTCAAAATTCAAGACTAATTTCAGACTTTTTCAAGACTTTTTTAGTTTATTCAAGACTATTGTATTACTCGACAATTTTAATTTTTATTTTACATTTTACAGAATTATTTACAGTTGTTACTAATATATTTGTTTTAAAATAGTATACGCATACAAATTTAATGGTAGTAGCTCAAATTTTGTTGTTAGATATATTCTACTACATGTTTCGCCATGAATTCGACATTGTCAAGTGATACAAGAGCATACTATAACTAACCAAAATAGACGAGAGTCTATTTTAATCATTAACCAATTCTTTGATAGATAATAAGTTCTTTTATCACTTGACAATGCATGGCTAAACATGTAGTAATATATACGACAACAAAATTTGATCTGCTTGACAGAAGGGATGTTTAAATAAGTTTGTGATTCTATTTTTATTAAATACTAGCTGTGTACCCGTCCTTCGTAGGGAGTATGTACTGTTTAGTATATTAAAATAAATAATATAAATCCTTCCACAAATTCAATATGATAACAAATTCATAGAACACGTAAAAATTGCATATACTTGTTAATAATTAAAATGTTGCTTTTCCGTGTTTTTATTAGCTTTCAGGCCAATTTTAGTAAAATTCATTTAATTCAACATACACTGCCTACTGTAAACAAAAATGTTATGAAATTATTAGGATTTTTTTGCAATTTTTCACTTTATTATTCTATTTACTGTTTTGATCGCTTAGAAACTACTACGAATTTATCTTTTGATCGGCGGTCGCGAGCATTTATGGTCTGCAGTCGCAAGCGTTTTGATTGGGAATCACAAGCATCTCTACATAGGCCTAGCAATCTTGACCAGAGCGTCTTGATTGGTGATCGCGAGCGTCTCCATTTTAAATTTTTTTTAAATCGCAAGACTAGAAGTCAAATTCCAGACTTTTCAAAATTGTATTAATTCTGAATGTTAATGTTAATCTTGTAGGCCTAAGGGTTAATCTTACTTTTTTTTTAGTTTTGCCTTAATTTTATTGTGTTTATTTTGTGTCTTGAAACAACTTGTTTAATTTTGTATTATGACGTGTTCAAAAAGTAAATCAGTGAACAAATAAACAAGTTTGAGTTTGGAACGGTGTTAGACATTTTGGTTTTAAAATTCAAATAAATATCAAATAAATAAAGCACATGTATAGTAGGTACTGGCCTAAACAAATAAGTTTAATCATATGATTATTAAAATTCTTAACTTGACCAATGATGATAAACAAATAATCACAAATAAAAATTTTAACCCTCCGAGCACCCTAGAGCGATCCAAATTTTTGAAAGGTTTTGCATCGACTACTTTTTAAAAAAAATTTGTAAAACATATATTTATGACCTAGGCTAGTACTTTGAATGTATATAAGGCTATTAGGGGGGGCCTTCATAAAAGTTGATAAAATAGACTATTTAATACAGTAAACTTCCAGTTAATCCGGCATCCTATGATTCGGCACGCTTGATAATCCGGCACGACTTTAAGAACAATTATAGAGAGAGAAACAAAAATAACAGTTGAGTGATCGAGTTTGTTTGGGATTGAAAGGCGCCACGAAGCAACGCTGTGGCCTAATGCAACGCCTAATATAGGTTATTCGGAGACAGTCATGACACTCCATCACTTAGGGGACTCCAGTTGGAAACGCAAGGAACAGTGGCTTGGAGCGCTAGTGTGGATTTACTAGTCCTCGTAGTGGTTGGCGTCCAAGTTGACAACACAATCACAGGTAATCACAGCCATCAGTGCAACACGAACACAGCTGACAATACTGCCATTGACTATACAATGCTGATAACAATAAAAATTGTCAAATTAAATCCTGATCGAATGATAGTGGCCAAAATGTATTTCAGAATTGGTTGCCGCTCACTGGATTAACATTTAAAGTTCCACCCCATACCGAGAACGGCCAGGGACTCCAGTCACGCCGGTTCTGTCCGCTTAAAGCGCTAATTGCCCTGCGGACAACACTAAACATCGATCTTCGATACGAGTGTCGTGACTATCTTGCAATAACATATTAGATTTGACTATACATTCATGTTAGTGTAAATAGTCAATGAGATTAGACTGGGGCACATTCCGTATTGGCATGCGTGCATCGGCTGACATTGTGTATAATTTCGGAATAGGCCTGGCGTCACTGTAGCTTTGTTTACATTTTGTATTCGTGTTCTTTCAGTCTGCTAGCATGCGTCTCTTTAATGTGACGCTGTTTGTACATTTCAAAAACTTTATTAAATAACAAGAAAAGTCAACAAAATATTCTCTAGAAACTGTATGATTCGATTAGTTACACTATAGTACATAACCTTCGTATTACTGTATCCCAGTTTTTCCCCGTGTCCGAGATGGCCTTGGTACCAATTACTGAAAGCTACCTCAGAATCAGGTGTGTACTGTACTCTTTGAGTTTCATAATCATGTACTGTATATTTCATTACAGTAAGTACGGTATGTTACACAATAGTTTTTATTCTTCAAAAGCTGTTTTAATCATAAAATATGTGTTTTATAGAATTTTTTTGTTTAATTTACATTTTCCTGATATTTATCCTGTAATCTGGTATATTTTGTACGGTAATCCGGCACATGTCAAGTCCCGGATTAGAGGAAGTTTAGGCCTACCGTAACTTAAAATTGTTGTTGATACCAAAATGAACCTATAGGTTGAAAATAAAAGAAGTACAAAAAAATGCTATGGGTCATTCCATTGTAACGAGTGTTACACTTCGGACACTTTTATTGTTAATTGCTTGAAAAAAGAAAAACGGACCTTTAAACATTGATGTTATTTCAAAAGTATTCTTTATTCTTCCTCAGTTTATATGGTAAAAAATGTTTTTTCCTTTCCAGTTTTGAAATTCTAAAGGAAATAGAGGTGTAACGGGTGTTACTGAAAATGAACCTGTCATTGAACCCTTTTGTAAATTATCTTAAAACTCTGTGAATTTAAAAAGAATAAAATTATGAAAAAAATAGGAGTTACTCCCAAATAAATGCATATAATGGAACTGTTATTTATACAGTTATTGGCATTAAATGTTCTTATATATTAAATAAAATCATGCGTAACGGGTGTTACGTAGTTGCTAAAAGTAAGACTTTTTACTTAAATTAATCAGTAATAAGGTATAAAAAATTACAATAATTAAAAATTATTATTTTTTAATCACACTAAAACCAAAGACTTATATTTATTAATAAAAAATGTTACTAAAATACAATAAGTTGAGGCATATTCGCTCACAATAAGAAGGAGGATGTAAAAAATCAAAGTTAAGTTAAATACATTTAAAAATTTATTTAAATACAGTATATTAATTCTATACACAATACTTAATTAGTTATAATAAATAATTTTAATAATAATAATAAATACCCGTATGGTAAAAAATTGAATAATATTAATATAATTCCTGAATAATAACAATAATATACTATAATGATGAGTATAATAATTAATTGGACACAGTAGGCTATAATAATAAATCTTAATTTCTATCAGTTTTTATATTTGAAGATGAACTTTTTGTAGATGGGCTCAAATTTGACTGGATCATTTTAGTTTCTTCCGGGGATTTCTTCAATCTTTCTTTAGCGGAGCCACAACACCTGAAAAAAAATTATTTCAAATTAGTTATCTAGTTCAAGATTTGTAACATTTAATCAGGTATAAAGTTAAATAAGGAACAAAGCCTCTAAATACAGAAATATATACCTACTCAACATACCGTAGTCACATCCTGATACGTAGAGAAGAAAGAAGATATTTCATAAAATAATTTTGCTAAAATACAAATTTTGTATTTAACATAGTAAAACCAAGTTTTTTAAAGCTATATTAAAGCCATCATAATTAGGCAGAGCATATGCAAAATATATATATATGCCAAAAAACATTACCTCAACACTGAAAAAGTTACAATATTGCGTAATACGAACTTCACTTGAATATTTACTTAGGCCCATTCATACTGGCTAATAGCCTATAGGTTAGTGTAAAGATATTTCATATTAAAAAAGTGTTTAACTTAGTCAAAAAAACACAGTATGAATATGTAACACCCGTTACATGCAATACTGTAACACCCGTTACACACAAAATCAGTTTATATATTCATCACACCCAAAAATCCTTTGGTAATGTTGTAGTAGATGGATAATCCCTTACTTTCCCAAAATGGTTTAAAGTAATAAAATTTATTCTTAACAAAATCAAAACTTTTAGATGTTTTCTGTAACGGGTGTTACGCCTTGCAGTGCACTTAAAGAATAACAATTACTAATAAAGAACTTCATCTTACCTCAAAAGTATATATGTCAACCTGTTGTAAAACAGCTGTAGTTTCTTCTCTCCAAAAGTGGAGAATAACAGTGGCTGCTAAATAAGGCCGGATTTCACCAAACTTTAAACCTCCGTTAGCAACGTTGTTAGCTCTAACCGACGAATTCAAAGTTAGCAGTTTTGTTAACCGTCGGTTAGCAACTAACCGAAGGTTAGTAGGTGCTGCTACAAGCGGAATTTGTAGTTACTTTTTGTTGTGTTTATATTTGAAGAATCATATTATAACTTAAGGCCCGTCTATACAGGCGTTTTAGATGCGCCATTCCGATATTAGACAAACGCGCGATTTGGAAATACGGAATTCTAAATAAATGTAAAAATGCGTGCAACAAAGTCGCTCGTATAATTCCTCCAAGGCTCGTATAGACATGGCCTTTAGAATCCAATGAATGCATCCAGTCGACGAACGTTTTTCCGGTGCGCCTAAAACGCCCGTATAGACGAGGCTTATAAGGGGGATTTGCCGAAACACGTTTATCTTATTATGTCTACTGTAGTTTTATTATTAAACACTAGCCTATTATTTAAATTAAATATATAATTAATAATTAAAAATATGGTCAACTTTTGACTATTTTTTATTCTTGGGAACAATCACCAAGAATTAAATAGTCAAATAGTCAAAAAAATACCGTTAAATAGTCAAATAAATACTCCTCACCAACAATACAATGTCATTTAGAAATAGAATAAGCTTAGTCAACTTTGTTTAAGGTTAAACTGATTTATGGAAAGTGAAACCTAAAGACACCAAGCACCAAGTTGATAGTTGAAATGTGACTTAATTTTGCTTAAAATTTATTCTCATCTTTATTTTCTATAAATACGCTGATGATGCAATGCAAAGATCGAACGCGAGAAGAAAAGCAATTAATTTTGCATTTGAAGAAAATGTTGACGATGAGTTTGTAGTTCGCCGACAACATGGATACTGACTGATCCTGACGATATTGATTTTATTACAATGTTTATGCTATCCAAGCGTTCGGCATTAACAATTTTTAAATCCATCGAAAATCAACTTGAATTTTTCGTACTTCAGATAGGTCGGTAGTTTTGTGTTAAAAATTAACGATAAATCTTAAGTGTGTACAGGCTATTTAGCCTAAATGAAAGCTATTTTAAAACTGCACCTAATTTGAAAAATAATCAATTATTGATTCTTTTTTAGCGAGCCTATAACTTTATTTTTACATGCCAAATTAGAACAACGTTGTCAGAGTAGTAAGTAGGGCCTTTACTGCAATAGTATTTATAAAGTTTTTATTCTTGCTATGTTTTTCTCATATTTAAACACATTATTTTGGAAACAACCCTATCAGTCCCATAAATAGGCTTCCACGGCCTACATTTGACTACAATGATATGCCGCAATAACTTAACAGTCAAAAGATAATTTGCATGTAATATTGAAATTTAATGGTTAATAACAAAAAACACCGAAACTACACTTACTGAATCGTCGGCTTGAGTGTAGAAAAGTTATTCCCCATACATTCCATACATTAAAAGGCACAAGATTCTGTTGAAAAACGTTCATATTCCTATAAAATAATTTTTTATAGGAATATCCCCCAAAAAGGTATAATAATGTGTCGTATAGGCCTACTTGTACCGCAATATGCATTTTAATTTTAAATACATTCATTATAGATACCATAGATTTTAAAAATCTAGTTCATAAATAAAGGTTACTGTAAATATTGGCTAAAATATTTTAACTGGGTAGAATCAGCAAACGCAGTTTAACGTAACAATTGTTCAGTGCTAACTGGAGTGCTAACCGGAGTTTACATTTTTGTAAACAAAGAACATATGATAAAGATAAATATCACCAGACTACCATGTAAATATATGCACTCAACAATACTTTCTTAACTTCAGTTAAACGTTTTTAACTGGCCAAATTTGGCCAGTAACGTTAACAATTTTAACGTTGGGTTAGGCCCACATCTATTCCTATGTGTTGTTTCAATTACATTTTTGGCAAAAAACCGCGTCCGCTACTGTTTATTTGATTTTTTTTAGTTTTTATAAAACAAATTGAGCTAAATATTTATTAATAAACAAGGTTCTATTGACAACAAATTGCGCTTTACTAACCACAAAAAGGATTTTATTGTAAGTAATATTTGCTTGAAAATAAGAAATTTATTTGAAAAGAGCATTGTGCATCACGAATTCATCGTAGTGCGTGCGGTTCTTGTACGAGAGAGCATATACAGTAGTCGATTATGCAAAAGTAAAAATTTCAAACATCAAAATAATAACTAATATTATTTTTGGATACCGAAAATGGTGTGATTTTTATAAATAGGAAGAATTCATTTCCTTTAAATGTCCAGGTTAAGGCCTATGTGTAATTCAGCACTAGAAATTACTGACATTTTCTGTAGATGTCCAGGGAGTACCCTTGACTCACAAATTTTAACAATTGTCGCAATAAAGTATTATTCGAGGCTGGAAGTTAAGGTGATGCTGTACTAATTGGTGTTTCAGGCTACGTATGCAAAAAATACCTTATGACTCCTCTGGATATCTATGTAACACCAGCCGAAAACCTTTACAATGAATCAAAGATTAGAACCCGAAATCCGGTATAAAGAATATGTGGAGAGTTTGCATTTCCTCTAGTTTCGCGGCAAGAGCACCCGTGATCTTCCACCATACCGACGTAACTTCTGGTAGCCTATGTTCTTCCTTGTTCGTAAGTAGGCCTACAATGTTTGTAGGAATTATGGCTTACGATATGTGGTCAACATATATCGTAATCCAACCCTATATTAGAGGGGCCCCTATATTAGGGGCCCTGTATACTATTTTTGTACAGTTTCATTCTTCGGAACCAGTATCCCAATAATAATTACGTTAAATATTATTACTATTTGTGGTTCAAAACTAATTTCATATTATGTATTTGTCAATCCCGAATATGAAGAATGGGCGTGAGAATCATCCTCACGCTGTAATGAAATTGCCAAACAGGAAGATGACGAAAAATGCAATGATTTCGTTTTCAAGGAAATTTGTAATTAAAACTTGTGAACAAAACTATGTACTCTTAATATAATCATATAATTAATATAATCAATATAATCATAAAAAATTAAAAACCAATATATTAAACAGTAGGCCTATTAAATAAACAATATTTGGTTCAATTTGATAAATTAAATTAAACCATCCCTGGTTTTCTTAGCTGCTCTTTTAGATTTTCTGTTACAAAGTTTTCCTCTTAATTTTTATATACCTATTGTTATAATTTTTCTTCATCTTGCTTCTCTTTTAGAAGGAAGGTTCTCTTTGTGATGTTGTGCTTCTTTTTGCATGTTCCGTTAATACTTGGAGGGTGTTGATCCTTGTTTTTGCAAGGGCAACCCAACGGCTTTACTCTCTTTGAGGACCGGCATCTTTCTGCTTGTAAGATACCTGGTCCCAAGAGCAATTTTTCGCAAAATGGGTTTGGGTCTCAATCAGACTTGCTGCTTCTTTTTGCAGTCAATTACTTCAATTCAAATTTAAATTCAAACGTCGCAGAGGTCGGATCGGCCCAGGCGTGGAGAGAGTGAGTGGTCCGCAACAGCTGTACTATGAGTAGTTCAAATTGTTAGAGAGCATTAGCCCTAATTTCACTATTATATGTCGAGTTATTCCCTTGCTCCAAGGATTATCGAACTATAAGTTTACATGAGTATATGATGCTCTCGAGATGGTTTTGACAGGGAATTTACATTCATTCAAAACCAATTCAAATCAGTTGCGGCGTGTAGGGGTCGTCCCTCTTCCTTTTCTTACATTCAGATTCTCGCATGCTCATAAATAGGAAAACAAATTAGGATATAAAGCTTGAAAATATATGAAATGATATTTTATATAGCATAAAACAATTAAAAAATACAGAAATATATAGAAAGGCACGATATAGATAATCAAACTTGCTATTGAATCGTCAATGGCAAATCAAAATACTTCGAAGGTTATGTTTATATTTCTTATTAAAATTGTAATATTACACACTACATATGCAGCTGTTGCACTAGTATGCTTATAAAAAGAAATCCCAAGTGGTTTATAAATTATCAAACTAGAATCATATGATTTTTGTTTCTCTGATAAAGGAAGGATATTGTAATCTTGTTTTATGTGTGTTTTTAAACAGCGCATTCTGCCGGTCAACAGGCCTACATTTGGATAACCGACAGTTAAGAATTGTTTAACCGTCAGTTAGTGTTAACGGACGGTTAAGCTAAACCTCGGTTAAGAATGTTTGGTGAAATCCGGCCTAAAGGTTTAAAGAATGCAAACTTGAGCTTCCAAACTCAACTTTAACAGCTGTAAGATTCTTGTTTCTTAACATTGAAAAACTCTTTAAAAAAGTAGTATTTAAAAAAATTTTTAAACTTCCACAGTAAAATTTGACATTTTTACTTATTATTCACAACATAAAAAATTGTAAACAAAATTTTTTTTTAAAAATACCTCAGAGGCTCATTTGGCATGGAATGCCCCCTATGTAACTTTGCTCTCCCCTAAAATAAATTTAGATATCGTACAAATAATCAAAATTCCAAGGTACGGTATACATTTCTTTTTGTTTAGAACTTTATGGAAGACAATAAAATATATTTAATTAATATACTGTAGGCAAGAAGCATTTTAAAATATTTTATTTGGAATAAAACAAAATATGTCCTACGGTACAAATTACCCTACATAATCCCATAAGAACGCATGAAGCTACGGACATCACACTAATTCCTACTTATATATATTTATGGTTAACTTATAACCCAATGAAACATATTAATTTATTCCAATAGGAATTCCTATTGACGGTCCTACTATTTTCCTATTCTTAAAACCTGGTGGCTGGCTAAATTAGCCATAGGCTACAATGTATATTCCAATAATGTAAATTAAAAGTATTAATAACACTTCTTAACCTTAATGACTTAAAGGGGTTTAGACCGTTTGCTCTAAAGCGTTTGTGACTCTTAACAAAAATGCCACTTTGGCGTTAATATTCTGTACCAAAAAAAAAGAAAAAAAAGAGAAAAAATGGGTTTAAAATACCGTACAGTAGGCCTACATATTTTGTTGTTTACAAAGTTGGCAACGTTCAGTTTTTTGACAGATGTTTCATTGCATATTAAAAAGAACCAATCACGTTAAACTGTCATTTCAAATGGGCGTTTTCAGATAGCTTAGAACCTTCCTGAAACAGCGGTAGCGTTTATGGCTGCATTTCCGTAATTCAATATAAAGTTACATAAGTTAACATTTTCTAACCATCGAAAAATCAACTCTAACGCTCGAAGGTTGAAAATAAGGGCCGATAAAATGTCGAGTAAGCAGTATTGCTCGGAGGGTTAACATTGATAATAACGCTGGAGTAGGATAACAAACTTTCACTCTGCTAAGCTTAGACAAATATAGGTTTCATTACCACCAAACGGGTAAACAGAATCAAACTGACCTAAATGTAACATTAGAAGGTAAACTGAACAGGCTACAGTAACTTATAGGCCAACTGACAGAGGCTAGACCTATATGATCTTATAGGCAAAAAACTCCTTAGCTCTTGGATGAGAACTCCAACTAAGTACAATACCAGACATTCTTGAATAAGTTACAAGAAAGGTGGGCCTTTGCCCATCTTCAAAATAATAGGCTAGGATAGACCTATTTAGGCCTAAACCTAAACAAGTCATGGACTAGATGTCTTAACCAAAAGCATATAAAACACAATATTCAGGCTAGAAAGAAATGAATTATATGTAGAAGAATTACTCTATTTTCCCTTATTATGTGTAACTTAGATCAATGAGATTTTGACTCATTCATGCTTGACCTAGCCTAACTCCTCAAATCGTGCAATGGTCTTGTATGGATCAAATAATGAATTGAAATCAGTTAAGTGTAAAACTCCTTTATATACTTAATTCGTTTTAAACTTTTGGTTAAGAACAAATATGTGGTAGTAAACAATAATACATAAATTTACAACACTTACCTAGCCTGTCAACCATGATTGTCACTTAGTCACTTCACTTCTCTTTTCTTGTTCTATTCACTATTCAGGACTACTGAGGATCTTGAAATTTACTACGTAGTTCAAGTTTTTGGGAATGTTTATTCGAGATAAATCTATTTATAAATAATTAAATATGTATTACATAGCAATAACGAAGCTAGTAAAACAATTTCTTTTCAAGAAATAAACTATTTATCCTGTAGAAATTCTACTTTTATTTTTTACTGTATAAATAGTAAGTTAGTTGACCAAAACAGCTGACATGCTATGTCATCTGGGAATTATTTTTTGGTCCCTCCCAGTCCCAATTTCACTTAAAGACGAGTAGTTTGAAAAAAAATATCACATGATTGGATGATCAAGTACTGTGGTTTTGATATCTAGCCTCCTCTACATTATTTTGTTTTCAAATCATTAAAATGAAGGTGTGCGGTCCTAAACTCTCATTATGTGGCCTGATAATAAGTGTCTGGGGAATCATCCAACTGGTAAGATATACTTTTTAGTCAATATAGTAACTAGGTTACAGCCATAGTGCGAAAATACTTCAAGGGCTAAGGGTGTCTTGGCTGCAAATTCTTAGTGACAGCCCCAAACATTTCTGTAGGGTTGACTCATGTTTTTGTGGATTTTTGTATGTGATTGGCCTTTTATCGATTCTATTCAAACATGACATAAGCTTAGACACAGAAACCTTTTAATTGGAACTTGGAGCCTTGAAGTGGACATGGGTTACAGTCATAGGCTAGTCAAAGCTAGGAACAGAAGGGCAAAGCCTGGCCTGGAGCTGCTTATCCAAGGCTTAATGGATAAGCTTACCTGACTTGCACTGCCTCGCGGGTTGCTAAAGAATCACAACTGGTAGTGGGGACTTTTAAATATAATTTAGGCCTACCTAAGTTAAGTGGATTGCGTTGTAGGCCTAGCCTAAGTGTAGCCGAAACAAGTTAGATTAATCGATTGAAGATGGAAAGTCACTGTAGGCCTATTGTTGAAAGCCTACTTAAGTCAAATTTAAGTACGGTTTAAGCCTACCAATAGGCCTACCATATTACCATTCCATGTAACAAATTGCATCATTGGTTTTTATGGAAACTCTGGGCTGCACTTCCGCAGACACCCGGTGGAACTATCGAATGAAAATTATCGAAAACATCCCTCTTTTTCAAATACCGGTACTGGAAAATAGACTTTTGTGGCATTAAAAAATGCATAACTGGATCAGCTGCCGACATTTAAACGTTTCTTTTAAAGATGTATTCAGCTAGGCCTAGATGCGGTCGGCTGGATGTTAGATGATTTGAGTCCTCTTTTCAATTACTTTTAATGGCCCTCCATGACAATTCGATGGTTTGAGTGATGGCAGAGATGTTATTGGATCTTTTCAGTACCCGATATTTTTATACATAAATTATGGATAAATTTGATTGTACATATCGATAATTTTCAGTCGATATATAAATCAAATCGATCGATAATTTTCATTTGATAGTTCCACCGGGCGTCTGCGGAAGTGCAGCCAAACTCTGCGATAGGCCTATTGAATGTGTGGTGTTCTTACTCCCCCAGGGACTTGCCACCTTTGCCAAATCACATCCTGATTACAAGTTCATAATTAACAGTTGGGTTGTCATGTAATTTAGAAACCAACGATTAATGATATAGGCCTAGCCTACGAGGCCTGAGTGTCGCTCAATCTCTGTCCAAGGTAATTCTTAATGTAGGCCTATAACTAAGTTAAACTTAGGCTAAATTGGTCCTGGAGCCACTTTAAACATCAGAATTGGGCTTTCCTATGGGTTACTTTGCAATCACAACACATTATGTAACTTAAGTGTCAAGCCAATAGATTATTAATCAAATATTAGTATCATATATTTATGTAATTACCAGGTCACCGTTGTTGTTATTTATTTGTTATGCATAGCTATAACTTATTATTATTGTTATTTTTGTTGTTGAAGCTTTATATATATATATAAAAGAAATTCGTGTTAGTTATACCATCTGGATTATTAATAAATACAATTAATGGTTTAAATACCTGAATTATGGCAATTCAAAATGTTGCGGAGCAACTAGCTTCGACTCATATACAAGGAGTCATCCTCAGGTTTCTTACAAAGACGTGTCATTTCTCTTCATACGAAGAACATCAAAGATTAACTTAGTATGAAGAGAAATACACATCTTTGTATAAACCCTGAGGATGACTCCTTGTATATGAGTTGAAACTAGTTGCTTTGCAACATTTCGTATTACCATAATTCAGATATTTAAGCCATTAATTGAACCGATTTGGATGAAAATTGGTGGGGAGTTAGTTTAGAGCCAGGAAAAAAATATAGGATACTTTTTCCCACATTCCTCTAGGTATATTGCTTTGCCCAGCACGTACTATGTTATTCTTGTGGAAGCAACATTTTTGTACTAGAACATATGATTACCTGTACATTTATGAATGTTAGTCTATAATTCAGCTGTTTTCATTTTTAAAGAATTGAGGGAAGACTGGTAATAAAAAATTAGTGAATATTAGACTATAGACTTGCTGCAAGTGAGCACAGCGAACGAGTCCACCTGAAAGACAAAAGATTTTCAGGTTGGCATTGCAAAGCATGCCGGGTTAAGTAGTATTTTATATTTGTTTGTTACTGGTCTTTAAATTCATCTTGAGCTTGTACATTTGTAACAATTAACTTAGGTTTTCAATTACTGTAGTATGTTATTTATAAATAATCTAAACTATTACAAACTGTACAATGGTGTATCAGGGAATAAATAAATAAGTTTTTGCTAGTTTATGCGGGTACAGTTTCATACAGCGCCTACGTATCTACTGAATGAGAATACATATCAATTGATATAACTTAGCGCATCGGATCGATTAATACGATTAATATATCACATCAGATCGATAGATACGATTGATTCATCACATTGGATCAAAATATCGATGTATGTATATCTGATCATAAAAGTTTACCTTTGTCTCACACACATAAAATTCACAATTTTTCATATTGTTGCTAAAAAAAGGACATTATGGTTAAAATTTTGATCAATCCAAACCTAGATCCCTTAAAAGTAAGTATTGGTCAAAGCAATCTTGGATACCGTATATAACTTAATGATTGATTTTTCTTTTTTGACATCCAAACAAAACACCATCATTAGGCCTACTTCTATTTTCATTTTCATCATTCACCATTATTGTAGTTCATTTCATCTTCTCACCACACTGTCCACACATAATTTTCATTGGTATCAGTTCAATATCTTGTAAAAATCTAAATGTTGCTTATTATTAGATAATACGTTAGAAAGTTCTATGAGATTCATTAGGTCTAATAAAAATAACTGGAATTATAAATACTGAATATGAAATCATTAGTAAAATCTTGGTTTAAATTGTAAGTAAACAGGCAATAATATTTAGTAAATAAATATAGCCCTGATTAATTCTAAAAAAACATATGTTTAAAATTAGTATACGATATATCGATATGTTATCCGATGCAATGTAGGCTATTGATTGTAGCCTATCGATCGATATTTTCATTCAGTAGAAATGTAGGCGCTATATGATACTGTACACGTTTATACTTTGTTTTGATTTACATTACGGTATAGAGTCAATCAACATATATTTAACTAGGCTGCATTATCCTATGTAATTAAACAAACTTTTTGTGTGTAACCACAAAAAAACACATTTTCTTCATTTTCATTCTTTAAAAGTTAAGGGAAAATCAGTAATTTTCCGATGGGACATGTTCGTATTAAGCGGATTTTCAAATTATCGGGGTTCATATTAGCGTGACTCTACTGTATATTAGTGGTAGTGCCTAAAAACACTAATAGGCCTAAACTTTTTGTCCGTGCTGCATAATTTCTAAGAACTACTGTACCATTGTTTAGTTCCTATAGACAATATTTCTTTATTTACATATTCGTTGAGAATAGTATAAGCGTCAGTAGTTACAGTAAGAAATGAGGAAAAGCTCCACTGGTGCTGTTATTCTGGAATTCAGCTTCTGAGTAGTATGGTCTGTCCTGTAGCCATGATGTCAGTTGATTCTTGAAGCGTGGTAGTGGTAGTGTCTTGAGATGCTCAGGTAAATGGTTGTAATACAAAGCTCCTTTGTATGCTGGTTTCTTTTCAAACAGACTGAGATGGTGCGGTGGCAAGGCAAAATTTGAAGCATGCCTTGTGTTGTGCTGGTGTATGTCCTGATGTCTTGGCTGTTGTGAGGTGACTGCAAACAGGATTGTTTCACGTATGTAGAGTGAAATTCTACAAAAAATTATTCAAATGTTTAAATTGAAAACAATTGTGTTATTCAATATTTCAGGTGTTCATGGGAATCTTCTACCATGTGAAGAGTGTTGCACTAGCAGAGGATTTACCAGGAGTTCATGAGATGCAGTTTACAACGATAGAAGAGTTTTACTCAGAAGCAGACAAAGGCTACAGCCTGGTAAGCGCTTTGAGCAAGTTTTAGGGATTTTGATATGATCTTGCATTAGAGACTGCTTAAAAGTAACTTAATAGATGTTTTAGCATGGACTGGCTATAGGGGTGGCTACCACTACCGTCTTGGCATCAAAGTCTTTCTACACTCATTAGAATGCTGTGATACCTTGTGCATCATAACTACTGTACTCTTTACACTGAGCAGAGTTATAAAGGCTGCAATCAACAAATCTTGCCAGTTTGGAAGTATGAGCTGATAAGGCCCCCTTTATCTAGGGGTAACTACAATGCATTACATAGAGCTTTTAAACTCAGCGTCCAAGGGTCGCCTGCCAAGTATCATCTAAAACCTGATGTTGTACTCTAGATTACGCGATTTGAAAATTTTAATGAATGGTGTTTTGGGTATCTGGGGACCCTGTGTAGTAAAAAGTTAACACTGTTAAAGGCTTGTATCTAACCTTTGTCACCACACCGTAATATGATTTTCCCGACAAAAGAAATTCACTTAAAAGCCCACAATTGAAAGTAGGTTTAGAGAGCAATATCACCCTTATTAAATATAACAACCAATACATATTATACCCGCGAGTTAAGTAAGTTATCTTTGATCTCCGAAACCCAACTATTTAATATTTTTAACCCAACGATATATATATCGTATGGCTAATTTAACCAGCCACCAGGTTTTAAGAATAAGAAAATAAATTCTGCTGTGCAGAGCACCTGAGCCAGTGTAAAAATATAAACTCTAAAAAAATTAGATCTCTCTTTATAGAGCTAACACAGCCTAATTAGCTCTTTTTTTAATTAGCCCTGGAAAGGGCCATTTTCATTTTGTCTGGCAGCTGGCATAGCTGAGAGATCACGTTTGTGATAGTTCAGCTGCCAAAGCTGTTAAACCCAATATAAGATGTCCAATGCCAAGATAAACCCAACGATTATCTTATTCCAAGGGTTAAGTAACTCCAGCATTAAGTATCCCCTGACTAGGAAACCGGCCCAAAATATTCTTTTTAGTTTAAGACCTGCAGATCAAATATTATTTGAAACCTAACCAATAGTAAATTTTTAGGAATGTTCATTGCTAATATCCAGCTTAATTGGGGTTCCCATATAAAATATCTCTCCTCAAGATTATCTTGTGTTGGTATAAGAAGATTAACTTCACTTGTGAAGGGCAGCTACATAAGAATGTCTTACCTTGCTTTTTTCTAGAGTATTTATCGCTATCGTCTGATTTTCTGGAGAAGTAGTCCAAAAATGCATGACATTTTATTAGTTAAAAAAAAAATAGTGAGAATTATTTGTAATGAGTCCCTTGATGCCCACTGCAAAACCTCTATTTATGAGTCTTGCTTTTCAAACAGTTGTAAATGTACATTTATGGCATTAGGAAATTCTGTAGCTTAAAAAATTACAGTACACTCTCGTTCATCGGAACTAATGTGGCGGACGGCCGGTTCGGATGTCAAAAAATTCCGATGAAGCGGAGTCCGTCGTGAGTCATCATTTCCACCTGTACGATGACCTATCGTGATTGTATTCTTCTTGTTTTTAAGATAACACAAGAGATTTTATGAAAATAAGGCGCTCAAACTTCAAACATGGTAACAATGAACCTATAGGAATAAAAACAACGCAAGAAATAAAGATCCAAAATCTTTATTCTCATATATCTCATAATCTTTATTCCAGCAGTCAACTGACTTACACGTAACACAGGTGCAGTCGCGACTCGAGACAGACTGAATGACAGTTTGGGAAGCGGTCGAAGCGGATGTATTGTTCACTACCTGCCCCCTTCCTCTTTCTATTTTTGTGCGAACATTCCACGGCCTCGTAAATCACATTACAGTAATGGGTTCAGATTATGGAAAACGCCTGATGACTTTTGATACAAAATGTGATACTTCACTGTTTTGCGGAACGAATGGAAATTGAAGGCGCTAAAACGGAAAAATTATTTATTTGGTAAAAAAAAAAATTAATAATGTCCAGATTTTCAGTTCCGATGAAGCGGAGTTCCGATGTTGCCGAGTCCGATGAACGAGAGTGTACTGTACCTTTTAATTATTTTGTAAATCCATTGCTGCAATACTACACATAACTCTTATATTAAAAGTAACTTTTTTCAATTAACAACAAGATTAAAGAGTCATAAAGCGATATCACACAAAATTACCTGAGTAAAAAAATCCTGAGTGATTACCTGAGTCTTACCCTTCGGTTGGGAACCGCTGCTCTAGCTCCAGCATTGCCAAGTGGTGAATCGTTTTCTATGATTAGGGCAATTCACTTTATTAATTAAAATTTCAATTGTAATTTAAGGTCGGTTGAGCTTGATTCTGTAGCTTTGTTCAAAACCATCCAATATTATTCGGTTGGAAGTTGCCAAAAAATTGCACACCAATTGAACTTATCCCAGTCACCTTGGGTGAGTCGACAATTACCTTTCTGGGAATCCAGTACAATGCCCTTGAACAAAGACAATACCTAATTAGTTCTAGAATTTTTATTTCCATGAGGAATTCTGTGACTTGTCCAAGACATTCGACTGTGTGAATTTTGACCTTCTAGCAGAAAAATTAAAGTTTTATGGGATTGATGGGCATGCATTGGATTTGCTCCAATCCCTTTTGAAAGATCATCAACAAAAAGTAATTTTGGATGGAAACTTTGCCGGCAGTAGTTTTGAAAAGGTCATTTCAGGCGTTCCTCAGGGATCCATATTAGGTCCGTTATTGTTTTTAATTTATTGTAATGACCTTCCTCAGATGTCATTAAATGGCAGAATACTAATGTTCGCAGACGATACCTCCATATTTGCCTCTGACACTAACAAAGGAAACCTCTCTGAAACCCTTACAGAAAATTTTAATGAATTGCATAAATGGTTTGTTGTAAATGGTTTATGTCTTAATTATGATAAGACCTAATTTATAAACTTTCATCTAAACCATATTAAAAACCCTCAAGCTGATTCCTCCTATCTACCAGAGGATTTAAATACTGTAAACGTAACAAAATTTCTTGGCCTACAGATTGATTCTTCATTAACATGGCAGCAACACATTAACAATCTTTTACCAAAACTAAGTAAAGCCTTTTATGGTTTATTAATTATATTAAAGGCAGTCAATTTTAAAATCTTAAGGCAAGTTTACTCTGCATATTTCCATTCATTGATTTCTTACGGTCAGATTTTTTGGGGTAACTCAAGTGAGGCGTCAAGGGTTTTCCTTGCACAGAAAAGGGCTATTAGATTGCTATCAGGTATAGGTCCCAGAGAGCACTGCAAGCAACATTTCCAAAAATTTAAGAATATTGCCACTCCCCTCTCTGTTTATTTTCCAGTGTCTTTGGTTTGTTAGATCAAATCCAGACAGACTATTTTTTAAAAATCACAATCATTTCACCAGAAACACTTCATTAATACAGTATCCAATTCATATAACCACTTTTATTAAACTTCTCCCTCATATATTTGCTCAAAAATATTTAATAAATTCCCTAATAGGATCAAAGATAAACCTAATGAGAATAAATCGAAACAAATGGCTATAGAATATCTTCTACATCACTCATTTTATAGCGTAAATGAATTCCTATACCCTCCCACACGAAATGAGACATAGGATAGACTGCTGTTTTGTATTTTTTTCCATTTTAATTTATCTTTGATTTTGTTTTACTGACACTAATTTAAGTTAGTTAAATTCATTTTAATGACATTTATCACCTGTTACCGTAGCAGAGCTACAATATTTGTAACGTTTTGTGATAATAAATGATTTGATTTGATTTGATTGAATTGAAAACACTGCTCTTAAAACACAGATAGTGTTGTGACTGTTTATTTTTTTGTGAAGGATTAATAGTCTGGCAGAAGAGGTAGAATATATTTTAAAGGTGTGCATTTGATAATAGATCTAAAAAACTTGGTTCACTAATACTAATTATTAAAAGGGTTTGGTAAATTCATATAGAATCTTAGATATCCCCTACAGGGTTATGGGATTTCAAACTGGTTTTTTTTCACATGCTTGCCAATAATTTTTTGAATTACCCAAGATGTACATGGAAGAAGTAACACTAACATCAACGAATTTATTCTATTCTATGCAGCACAATTCTCATTTTGATTATAGAAGCTAATATAACCTTATTGATTGATTGAAACTCACTAACATCTATCTGTTTTAAATTGTAATCGTTTCTGTTGCAGAACGCCTATAACTGCTGGATCGCTGCCTGCCTCTACGTGTTCACACTTATCATCTCTGGTCACCAATTCTACGTAAACAGCCGTTCATCCCTCAGCATGTAATCAACAGCACATTTCATGTAAATTGATCCGCAAAGATCCAGTTTGGTTAAGGTTCCATGTAATAGAGGCTAGTGTTACCTAACTAAATCAATGTTTGAGACAGTTGTGTATAGTGAAAGTATTTAAATCTGTTGTCCAACGTTTTAATTTTAAGCACAACATATTATTTCAAAATAGTTACAATTTCTTTAAATTAATATTTTTGTGTTGTATAAAAGTGTAAAATATGAAGTTTGTGGACAGTATTCAATATTGCTTTCTTTTATGCTTTAAGTATTTGTTTTTCACTAGTGTGAAAAAAAATCACTGTCAACATTCCTTGAATTAAAGCAATATATGTTGGTGAAATGATGTTATTTTTTGTTACCTTCAAAGAAAAATAAAAGGAATAATTTTCTGAGTTTTAATGAGAAACAAAGTTAAATAATTTTACAGGACACTAACTTATTGTTATTTATATGTTTTGATAATCGGGGTTAAAAGGACCAAGGCACTGTCTAGTTTGTTGACAGTAGAGTTTTCCAAAGTCAATTTTACCCTTGCTGTTAACTCTTTCAGACTGTAAAGGTGGATTTACACATAGCATGCCGTGTCCCTGCTGTGCCGTTTCAGTTAAAATCACTTTTCTAGATTTCTCATTTAATCTTCATAGGACAGCAGGTTTGCGTTTTTCACGTAGCCTGCTGTGCCTCTTCCGTTTTCATCTGATCGCTCTTGAGGGCAATTCATAGCAGGCGACCGGTTCCCGACAGTGGCATGGCAGGGGCAGGGAGTGTGTTATAAAGACGACCACCTGGGCACTGAATCGGCGCCCAACAGGCACCTCATTGGTTGTTTTGTAAGTAGTTCACCATTCAGAAATATTCGGTTCGGTACGAAAATGACCTAAGTCACCACGTGTAGCTTTGATCCAATTTCGCTTTGCAGTTCGTTCCTAGATCCCATTTTTGCAGGTTAGCACAATATGGAGGAAAAACTGGTGATTATGGTTACGAGTATCCTGCACTATTATCTTTTTCACAACAACTTTGATAAATAAATAGTTATTATAAATTATAAAAACGTAATTTTATAAATAAATATAAGATAAATATATAAATGGTACTTTTACGTAAAAATACATAAACAGCAATTGTGATGAATACATCTACCGACTATGGATTTACATATCGTATAATAAAAGTTGGTCAACATTTTAAAGCCCCATCTAAAAAGTAACAGGCAGGGGGCCGAAGGCCGAAACAAAATGACATTTTAAATAATCATTCGCCCACACGCCATTTAATAAGCTTTAAAATGACACCGCAATCTTAAAAATCGGTTTAGTAGGTCGGGGGGAAAAGGGATATGTTACAGACGAAATCCTTAATTTAAAGAAATAAGAAAATAGAAGACTTATGGATTAATTTGTTTACATCACACAACATGTTTTGCTATTTTAGCAATTAATAATTTTTTTAAACAAAAATGTAATTGTTTTATTATTAAATAGTATGGCAAATACATATTTCAATCCAGTCATTTGTGTTTTAGTTAAATGATTTAAATGCTTGGCCATGTAGGCTAATATGCATCTTACCGATTAGTTTACTGGTCTGTGGTCTCACTGATATACAAAAGGGAGTAAGTTGCAAAAAGATGAATGCACTAAAACTAAAAATAAACTATAGATAATACACTCAAAAAGAAATACTAACAATACGGAAGCAGATGTAAATAAAGTGCAACCAAATACCCCAGAAAAACCAAAATTTTGAATAGTGATTATTGAAGGTAAAAAAATAATAGTACCAATAAATAGGTAAGACAAATGGGGTAGAATGAATGGAAACATTGTTTAAAAAATCTATTATTATATTTGGTTAAAAAATACTATTGTATATTTTGAAACCGTATCAAAGAATGAACTATTTTTATATACTGTAACACTGTTCACACTACTAAAGAAATCACAAAATTGTATGTTTGTATTTTAAGTTGTCAGAGATTTCAAAATTTTTGTCTCCATTGGAACTTATAAATCATCAAACCTCTTTAGAGTATGATTCATAAAAGTTCCCCGTCATTTTTGACGGGCAGTTAGCTAATGAAAATATAAAAATATAAATCCTTAATGCAAAATAAACGTGAGACGAATCTTTTGACACCTCAAACGTTGAAATTGGTCCAGAACTAAGGAAGGAGTTGTGTTCACAAAAAACTGCTTCACGTATTACATACAGGGTGGAAAAAAAAGTCTGGAAACGGTCTAATATTTTTTTAAGTATTTAAGTAATAAAACTCAAACTTTGCAAACTTATTTTGAGTGACAAAGTCTGCTGAATGAAATAATTTTTGTCCTTGGACCTCCAAGGGGGGACGGCCCATAAGAAGTCAGAAGAAAATCTTAAATGTAAGCAAAGGTCAATATGTATATAAAATTAAAAGTCTCCAAAGTAGAGAACTGTGCTGCAAACCCAACCTCAAAAGGAAGACCGAGTCAAAAATGGCAGACGATCAAACTTTCCATTAAAATCATATTGCTGAAAACAAAATATGCAATAACTCCCGATATAATCGATCTTTTGAGGTCGGGTTTGTGGCAAATTGCTTAGAATGCAAAGCCCTTTAAAATGATGTATCATATAACGTAGGCCAAATCAGTTTCTCTGACGACTTCCACTAGGGACGTCCCTAAAGGAAGTCTTAAGAAAAATTTCATTGGCCTATGTCATATGATATATCATTTTAAAGGGCTTAGCATTCTAAGCAATTTGCCACAAACCCGACCTCAAAAGGCCGAGTATATCTTGAGTTATTGCATTTTTTGTTTTTGGCAATATGATTTTAGTGCAAAGTTTGATCGCCTGCCATTTTTGACTCGGTCATCCTTTTGAAGTTAGGTTTGTGGCATTGTTTTCTATTTTTGGAGACCTTTAATTTGATGTACATATTGACCTATGGTTAAATTTAAGATTTTCTTCTGACTCCTTGTGCTCCGTCCCCCTTTGGAGGTCTAAGGACAAAAAGTACTTTAGGAAGTAGACTTTGTCACTCATAATTAATTTGCAGAGTTTTAGTTTTATTACTTAAATACTTTTAAAGATATTAGACCGTTTCCAGACTTTTTTCCACCCTGTAGACAAGCAGTGAAAAGTTAGAAGGATCTCAAAATTGAGTAAATATTCATAAAACTCGGAGAACTAAAGGTTTATAAAATAAGTAAAGGCCGACATAACATAATGAATAATATATTTTTCAAATGCTATAAAATCAAAGAACACGTATGTGCATATTAATCTAAATAATGCTGTAAAAGAGAAACTTACTTCAACCGTAACACTAATTCATTTCTTTTTATTTGCCGAAATTACTCATAGCTAATGGGTATTCCACAAGTTAAAATATCATTTTTTCTTACAAATAAACATTAAAGCTGTCAAAATATTTCAATATATAATGTAGAAAAAATGTTCAAATTTATTTTAAAAAATTTGCATATTAAGTTCAGTTTGAGTTGATGTCAAATTCTGAAAATAATTTTTAATAAAAACGACTAGCACTTTAACACTTTTTTCTTTTCTTTCTTTAAAATATCAAATATAATAAAGGCTAATAATTTCTAACAAATTTCAATTAAGAAATGCATGCTTCTTTCTTCTCTACAAAAACTAACACAAGAAATATAAACTGCAATAGCATTAACAATGACAAATCTACCTTTAAGTAATACTATATAAATACTTATTGGAGATATGTTTTATAATCAAAGCATTTCGTTTCATACACTGTTTCTGCTGACAAAAATTAAAGATTTCCAATGATATTGATGTTTTAATTTGTACATTGTGTGTTTATGAGAGTATTTTTATCAAGATAATATTAATGTACCGTAGTGCATTATATTATGTTTTTTGGAGTATTATAACATATAGGCTACTTTCCAAATTAAATATTATGGATGTGTAAGGTTAATTAAATGTCAACATTCATTTCCAAATGAGTAAGACAAATATTGACAGTGTAATAAATCAAGCAAAACTAAGCATTTTTGCAAAATGTAATAGATGAATCATAATAGGGCCTACATACATATTGTTTGATGAATATTGCCAATGTTATGTTATTGCTTAGTGTACGTGCAAAATTCCTTACATCCATTAAGATATCTAAGGAAGATTAAACTGCAATATTTCAACATTTGAAACTGACAAATTCAGTTTTCAACATAAACCTATTTTAACTTAGTAAAAATAAAGGCCAACTTTGGTTTAAAGTTGAGTTTGAGTTTAAACCGACTTGCACTTGAGGTTGGAAACAGATTACAACTAAACTATACAAGTTGTATATCAAACAAAACCTGAACTAATATAAAGTTAAACAAAATTACTGAGTTTGACCTCGGCAATATATAATCTCTTAACAAAAAAAGTATTAACAAAAAAATCAAGACCCACAACACAGCAGTTAGAGTTCTCATTACCATTGAATATTGTTGTGTGATGTGTTGGGTTTGATCAAGATCAACGTTACACCTACGGACTAATTATAAAACATGTACACTTTTATCATGTGACAAACAACTATTCAAAGCCATCTAATATATAGTGTGTATAATGAACAAAGTAAAAGATTAATAATTCTTAATCCGTATAAATAAAATTATAAAAATTTTGATTTATCAAACATTATTAAAGACTGCTACAAATATATTAAAAGCAAAAAACTACACATTGCGCTATTATTTTTCTAAAATTGAGCTCTTTCATAACCCTACTACTCACACAGTGAAAAATCATGCAGTTTTGTTGGCTCACAGCGATATGTGATGAGAAAGAAAACAAGTATGACTTACAAGGAATGACATTTCAGTCTATAATGTTTGTGTATGAGGTAGCCTTTAAATGCATTTTGCAGTCTCATGTCAACAAAGGCACATGAACATTAGTTGAAAGGGCTACAAAAGCTGTCATTTCCGGTTACCTGCTGAAAAGTAACTAAATTTTACAATATAAAGCTGATACATTTAATGATATCAATCTCTAAAAGCCAACAGGTAGGAAAACAAATTAAAAAAGTAACAGTTTAGTTCTTTACTGTAAAAAATATACCGTTAAAATATAATGTATTGAATACAAATTTTTTTGCATAAAAAATTAGGAAACCATTCAACAAAACAATGAAACATTGAAAACAATGTTTACAGAATGAGCATGCATGCAAGAGATTCCATCTCTGAACAGAAATCATTTCTCAATAGGCGTGTGCAATGCATCGAAATTTCGATTAGATTCGATTCGATGCATCAAATTAAGATGCGGAGGAATTCGAAATTGCAATGCATCGAGTACGTTTGATGCGACTCAGAGGCGAAATGTACATGCCGAATTCGCATGTTATTAAAATAAATAAAAATGTATTCTGTGTCTGTGTTTCATTTTCATTGAAACATAATTCCCATTTCCACTATTTAATTTTAAATCTAAACTCGTTCTCAAAACCAACAACTTCGCAGTTTGGGTGATGGGTGACGACAACAAAGAAAGGTAAGGGGTGAAAGGATACTGCCCAATAATTTTTAATAAGTTCATTTGAGTTATTATATTTTATCAGATGTCAAGTGATTTTGGAGGCTATATTTTATGGTTTTATTTTTAGTGGGATTGGGAAACTCTAAATTGCAATAATTGAAGAAATTATGTTGCTTTGCATTGCATTCAATTTGAATCGATTCGAATCAAAATTCTGTGAATCGAATCGTTGCATTGAATCGAAAAATATTTGCTGCATCGCACACCCCTTTTTCTCAAACAAACACCGGGGATCGACCTAAACTCAATTGCTAATTATCAATACTTTGGCACTGACCGTGAGGTCGAAGCTATATCTCGTTGACTAATTAAGTAGTTCTATCCTATATACGAGTTTATCTGTAGGTGTGACGGTTCAGTTGTCCCGCTTGTATATTTTGTCGAGCAGTTTGAAGAACAGCTGGTGGTTGAGTCCGGCCGACAGCTGCTGGATGTGAGTCGTGATGAGGTTGTAGCTGTCCTCCTCGTAAGTGGCGTAGATGTGGGGGAGGTTGATCTGGTTGTAGACGTCTTTGACGGCGCTCACCTTCTCTGGGTCCGTGGAACCGTAGCATTCCTGCGACACAGACCAATGTCAAACTGTGATTTTGAGTGACAATAGCCATTTGTGTATTAAGAGCGTAAAGTACATCATTGCCGCTGGTGAAATGTAGATGGCCGCACGAAGCTGACGCTTCGTGCGGCCAAACATTTCGAGAGCAGCAATGACTATTTGCGCTCGTAATACACACAAGATTTTTTCTACCAACATAATTGCAAAACATTTAGTGTTTTATTGTATGCAAAATGTCATTTAGATGACTTTAATTCGCTTCTGTTGGAAAACACAGTTAACTATGAAACATAACCTCAAACTAAAAGGGAAGCAATTACTAAACGACAACAATGACCAACTGCTGAGTGGCATGGTTTTGATTTGTAATAACAGCTGACTTTAAATTGCTGTTTGATTTAGCGTGCGATGAAGAACATTGCCGCTCTAGCGCAGAAAAGAAACGGAAACCGGAAATGAACTGTTTTGTGTAGGGTCTACAGGAGTGACAATGTGATTATTTCCATGCAGTGGTAGGAAAAATGAGTTATTCTGATTTATTTTTAACTTGTTTCACTTAATTGAATGTAAAATGAAACAAGTGGAAATGGGAGGATTTTAGAATTCAATCCTAATAGATAAATGTATTTATGCAACCTAAATTATCATCTAGTAATGTGATTTACAAGGATCTTACTGGTAGATTATACGAGCAGTTTTAGGGTTGAAGTCAGTTTCTCTTTTACAGCATTATTTAGATTAAGATGCACATAGACCCTATGTGTTCTTGGATTTTATAGCATTTGAAAAATATATTATTCATTATGTTATGTTGGCCTTTACTCATTTTATAAACTTTTAGTTCTCAGAGTTTTATGAATATTTACTCAATTTTGAGATCCTTCTAACTTTACACTACGTACTTATTTATTACATGTATATAAATAAATATATATATATACATATAATACATGATACCGTTTTTATATAATAACCATGTATATATATATACATGGTGGAATGAAGTTAGTGTTTAATATTTTAAGGGAACAAAATCAACACAAAATGTGATAAAACTGCGTATTAAAATTTTTTTTATTCAAACATCTGTGACGAACTTTTATTGGAAAATCTTAATTTTCTCAGAAAACAGGACCTTGTGCTAAGAATCTAATAACATTTTTGGATTCTGCATAAAATTTTCAAAAAGAATAACAAGATAAATCATGAGCTTAACTCAGTTATTTATTTGTAATTTTCGTTGGAAGATGACAAAATAATTTTTTATAAAATTCTCAATATTCTAAAACATTCAATAAACTGTATCGATTTTGTCATAGGAGATGTCCAAATATTGTTAAAAACTTCGGTATTTTATAGCTTTCAAAATTATGCATCACACATGGTTTGATTATAATGTAGGTGAAATAATCAAACTTATACAGTACACTCTCGTTTATCGGACTCGGCGACATCGGAACTCCGCTTCATCGGAACTGAAAATCTGGATATTATTAATTTTTGTTTTCTTACGAAATAAATAATTTTTTCGTTTTAGCGCCTTCAATTTCCATTCGTTCTATCCGCAAAACAGTGAAGTATCACATTTTGCATCAAAAGTCATCAGGCGTTTTCCATAATCTGTACCCATCGATGTGATTTACGAGGCCGTGGAGTATTCGCACAAAAGTAGAAAGAGGAAGGGGGCCGGAAGTGAACATCTGCGTCGACCGCTTCCCAAACTGTCATTCAGTCTGTCTCGCGTCGCGACTGCACCTGTGTTACGTGGAAGTCAGTTGACTGCTGTAATATGAATATGGAATATGAGAATAAAGATTTTGGATCTTTATTTCCTGCGTTGCTTTATTCCTATAGGTCCATTGTTACTATGTTCAAAGTTTGAGTGCCTTATTTTCATAAAATCTCTTGTGTTATCTTAAAAACAAGAGTGAATACAATCACTATACGTCAACGTACGGGCGGAAATGATGACTCACGACGGACTCCGCTTCATCGGAATTTTTCGACATCCGAACCGGCCGTCCGCCACATTAGTTCCGATGAACGAGAGTGTACTGTACCAATTAAAACAGCCTTAATCCAAATTTTGAGTAATTTGTTACCTTAATTAATAAATCACAATTTTATCTTTATCAACATTGAATATTTACTTTTAATATTGTAAGTACATTTTTTATATTCTCCATAACATTTTCTATATGTTAATCAATAATGATCAAGCTTAGAACGCAGCACTTGGAGGTAAGGAGAAAAATTCGCATAATTTTAATCTTGCAGTCCCATTTTTATGCTTTTATTTTGATTGATATTTTGATATTTATGGCTTATAAAGTGTAATAAATGCCCGTGACACGAAGTTAAACATTCTATAACTTTTGGATCAGAAATGAAAAACAAACGTCTACAACACTCAAAAACATAATTACACTTATACTGCAAAGAATACTGTAATGTATTAAGTTGAAAATACGATGTTTTACCATAATTCACATTTCACATGTTGGCAGTACCAAAAATCAGGCCATGTCTACCGATCTTTCGATCATACGATATTTTCAAATAAACTAATCTGATTGGCGGAGCGAATTCCAAACATCTCCTCAGACAAACCAACAGTCAGTCCAGCTCCAGATTCCATACCGTACGTCCGCACTCCACCGGTCGGTATTTTACTCACAAAATGTAGTTGTTATTTAGTACCCAGTTCCCGGTAAAATGATACGCGTGATCCACTCGGACACATAACAAATAGGCTACAGACGGTAAATATATGAAAAGATGGATAATGGTAATCGATTTTGACCGGACACAACGATCATCATCAGGCCCAAACTGTCACTGATACTTTTCATGAACATGATAAATGTTTTTTTTCTTTTTGTAACAATTAAGGAAATCATTCTCAATGAACGTTTCTCATTTGACGGTATTCATTAACAGTTCTAGCTAATAATTGTTTTGTAACTAAATGCTAACCGTCCCTAAGAAAGTTTTAGCCTCACTTGTTATTGGGGAAAAATTTATCAAATGAGTTAAGAAGAACATAAAGATGTCTATGTATTTTATAAGTATTTAGTGTGAACAAAAATTACAGCTATTGTTCTTAATACAGTAAGTCAAGGTAATTTTTACAAGGATTACAAACACATCATTATGAGATTCTAAATTGTTATTCCAAGGGTGGAAATGGATGAAATTGTGGCCAAAAGCAGGGCCAATCTAATGAGATAACTGGACAAAGTCAGGATGTCAGGTAAGGAGCTTAAGGAGTTATTCTTCTAAATCACAATTTTCAGCTATACAGTTATTCTTATCCTATAGAATTGTCTAGATTGTTCTTCTTCCTAGCTGTTTTTCTGTTCTGACCACAGGAGCGGTCAGTAATTCTGTTATTACAGAACTGACTTAATGGTAATCGTTCCTGTTCCTTAAGTCATCTGTGAATTGATAATGTTTTAGTCAGTAACTATTACTTTGCATAACTGTCCTAACAGCTATTTTTCATTAACTGTTAGTAACAGTTAACAAAATAATGCTTATCACTAGCTAGGTCACCTCCATGATCTTGCGCTGCTGGGGCGTGCACCGCTGCAGTGCTACCACCGCGAGCCACGAACACTTGCCATCCTGGATGTCAGTCCCAATCTTGCCGGTCACCGAAGGGTCACCGAAACAGTCCATGTAGTCATCCTGCAGCAACAAGGGACAATTAGCTAGGCCTGCATGATGTTGAAGATTGTGTTTGAAAGGAAACTTGACAGGGAAACTTTAACGTAATTTACTCTTATTGCAGCATAGATACCTAACCAGAAAAGTGAAGTGACCTAACTGGTGGACTGAAGAGATTGCGGAACTCAGAAGAACATGTTTAAGAACTAGACGAGCCGCCACAAGAGCGAGAATTCCCGCAGACAGAGTTCGTAAGTCGGAGGCCTATAAAGCTGCGAGAAAATCTCTCCGCCAGGCGATCAACAGGAGCAAGGCGAATAGCTGGAGGAGACTTTGTGACGACGTTGACTCCGACCCGTGCGGCCTGGGTTACAAACTTGTAACACAGAAACTCGGCGCCCGCTCTCCACCTTCCATCATGGAGGGCGTCACCATGGGGAGGATCGTCGCTGTGTTGTTTCCTGAACATCCACAGCGACCGCCGGTTGACTTCGGACGGGTAGAGGACATTCCACTCTTCACCTTCGAGGAGCTGGAAACCTCCGTTCTCTCCCTGAAGAGCAACAAGGCTCCTGGCCCGGACGGGATTCCCAGTGAGGCTTTAAAGAAAGTATTTTCAATCAACGCTGACTTGTTGTTGAGAATGTACAATGCCTGTTTAGTAGAAGGGATGTTTCCGGCTCCCTGGAAAACAGCCAGGCTTGTACTGATCAGCAAGGGCAAAGGTGATCCCGAGCTGCCGTCGTCCCACAGGCCTCTCTGCATGTTGGACACGGCTGGGAAGCTGTTCGAGAAGCTGATCCGTTCCCGCCTGACTTCTGCCGTGGAAGCTGCCGGGGACTTATGCCCCCGTCAGTACGGGGCCGTACATAAATTACGTCATCGCTTTTTGGCCATTTTTGGACCCCCCCTCCCTAAAATCATCCTACCATCATAATTTGTCTGACCCCCCCCCCTCTCGGAAAAATGACGTCATTTTTAACAAACCTCCATTTTAAGTAAAAATAATGCTTGTTGAACGCTACATGATGAACTAAAAGAATTCACCAATCAAATCTGAATTTACCTTCAGAAATAAAGCCAAAATGACTTTCACAATGGAAAATTAAACTATAAAATAACGCCTTAAAATAGTCTAATGTATTTTATAGATGATTATTTTATAATAGTTGAGTTGTGTTAGAATTTATCACTGTTTTACTGTTAAAATTTGATTTAAAAACATCATATCTAAAATGACGTCATATCAAAGCCGACCCCCCCCCCTTGCACATCACCTTACAGTCATTTTCAATCTGGACCCTCCCCCCCTATTTTCATATGACGTAATTTATGGACGGCCCCTACGGCTTCAGAAAGGGACGGTCAACGATCGACGCTGTCACCGAAGTTCAGAGAGCTGTGGAGAGAGCCGAGAGCCACAACCATTTCTCCCGCCGAGTAGTGCTTCTTGTTACGCTTGATGTCAAGAATGCCTTCAACTCGGCGAGGTGGGTCGATATGTTGGATGCGCTTCGCAACACCTTTCGTATTCCTGCATATCTGTTGCGGCTCATCGAGGATTATCTACGCTCTCGAAGCCTGATTTATGACACGAGGGACAGAACGCAGACGGTGGAAGTCACTTCTGGTGCCGCACAAGGTTCAATACTCGGCCCGGATCTCTGGAACGTTGCCTATGACAGCCTCCTGAGGTCCGAGATGCCTGAGGAAACCACTTTGGTTGGGTACGCCGATGACGTTGCAGCTCTCATAGCTGCACGCAACGTTGAGCTGGCCCAACTAAAGTTGAACCGAGTCATGCGTGTGGTCAACACCTGGATGTCAGATCACGGTCTCTCGCTTGCTCTCAGTAAGACGGAGATTGTGATCCTCACGAAGAAGAGGATCGACACCGTCGTCCCACTCCGAGTGGGAAGGGAGGGGGTCACATCAACTCGTGCCGCCAAATACCTTGGGGTTATGGTGGACACCAAGTTAAGCTGGAGGGATCTTCCGTACGGCGGACAAGGCCGCTAAGGTAGTCACTTACCTTAGTAGGCTGATGGCCAATGTCGGGGGTCCCCGATCCAGCAGAAGACGTCTCTTGATGTCCGCGGTCCAGTCCGTGCTCCTTTACGGGGCAGAGGTGTGGGCAGGCGCTCTAGATAAGGAGTGCTACAGGTTGCGACTCGCCCGGGTTCAGCGTCAAGCTGCGCTCCGGTTGTGTTCCGCCTACCGGACAGTGTCCGAGCCTGCCGTCCTGGTGGTCGCCGGAGTCATCCCTGTCAAGCTCTTGGCAGGGGAGAGGAAAGCGATTTATCAGAGACAAGGCGAGATCGGCAAGGACACGGCAAGAACAGAAGAGCGCTCCCGAACCTTCCAGCAGTGGCAACACAGCTGGGAGCACGACACCCGATGACGATGGACTGCGCGACTCATCGAGCAGGTCCAACCATGGGTGGAAAGGCAGCATGGCGAGGTGGACTACTACCTGACCCAATTTTTGACAGGTCACGGCTATTTTCGGTCGTACCTGAACCGGATGGGAAAGACCGGTTCACCAGACTGCATTTATTGCCCGGGTGTTCCCGACAATGCAGAACACACATTCTTCCGCTGTCCCCGTTGGGAAGAGCCCCGCCTGGAGGCCACACAAATCTTGGTGCATTTTCGGTGGACTCGGTCTGCCAAAAGATTTTGGAGGATGAGGGCAACTGGGATTGTTTGTCACAGTTCGTCCGGGGCATCCTCCTGGAAAAGAAAACCGATCTGGACCGCGAAGTGGCCCAGATCCCTTGATCGAGCGGCTGGATAAGGAGTGAGCCCCATGGGCGTAAGCCAAATGTAGGCCTAGCCTGACGTAATGTGACAAACAATTCCAGGTTAGATTCCTAAAGAGTAGAGGAGGTTTTTTAGTGGGTAAACCCGTTTTTTAGGGGAGCCCCACACTACAGGCTGGGCACCTGTGTGCGTAATGCATTTTTCCGCCTCTCCCTCAAAAAAAAAAAAAAAAAAAAAAACCAGAAAAGTAAAATTTGGTGATTTCTTAATTTTTCCCATAAGTACTATGAGTATGTAAATTGGCTGCCATTGGAATTTTGTAAATAAATACAAGTTAATCACCACCTAGTTTTAGTATACAAAATGTTATCAAGATAGGTTATGATAACCAAGATTTAAAGTTTTGTTGATTTTCCCTGAAGAAAAACCTGGAAAACATTGATTTATCAAAGTTAATATTACAAAGATTTTGCAACATATAGTAAATCTTACAGTAAACGCTAAACTATATTTTAATAGGTAAATTTAAAAATTTATGAGTAATATTTTATGCAGCATGATTAAACTGTATAAATAATGTGTAATACTGACCATCGATCACTTTTCAGCAAGTTTTTTATGACTTCAAGAAGTAAAAATAATTAAATTCATCATTATTTACGGTTACTCTTTAACACTTACGTAAACTGTTTTTTTCTTTCTTTCTTTTTAGCTGTTAACTAAAAATCTAACTAAGTTTCTAGATTCTAAGATTTAAACTAAAACTGTACCCCAATTTTGTTTTAAAACCTAAAAACTGTTTACCTGCACTTGAAAGAAGTTCCCCATCTCCAGAAGTAAAACTTTCGCTTGTCTATGAGCTTCAGCATTTGTAATGCCGGCCTGAAATAACAAACACAAATCACTTTCCAGTCATTTGTTTAAATCAGACAAGTATCAATTGTTCAAAAATCCAATTCTCTTATGATATAAAATAGAGATCGCCCACTGATTGAAATTCTATCTAAATTTCACTTGATCTGGACCCACAATATTTTATAACTAAAACACATTCCTGTATTTGTAGCATTTGTACAACAGCTGCCAAAATATTATAATTATTTACCGTTCTCCCATGAAATTAACATTGAAACTTAACTGAAGCAAAGCCCTCCTGTGGGCCAATATAAATTTTATTGAGTTTCCACTAATCTACCTTTCTAACGGTATGTACAAATTTCTCCTACTATCACACAAGCTGAGAAAAAAAGGAGGAAAAGTTTCATACTTGCCTATTAATTAATATAAAGATTGACTCTTAAACAACTGTTGCTGTACTTTTGAAATCTTAACAGGCTTTTAATTAATTAAGAGACTTGACCTTGTGTTTAAAAAAGGTCATAAAATCCTTGATACGTTTATACCTTGGTGTTAATATTGCTGAATTATTAAGAACAAGTATTTCACATATAAGAAGTGTAGTGTGTCAATGCACTCTAAGCAACTTTAATTAATACTTTTTAGGTTTAACAAAAAATTCTAATAACTCGGGAATTACATTAGGCCTAATTTATGATTTAAAAAAGCCTAAATACCAATTAAATTGAAACATCACATACACAACCATTTTCTATCCTCGTTATTTAAACTCCCGTTTATAAGACCTGAACAGAATTAATGTCATGCTTGCTTGGGTGTCCTTGAATTTAATGAGGGAAGTAGATATTAAAACGTTGAGCATCGCAGCACACTTATTCTCCACTGAATTATATTTTAAAAGTTGTACTTAGAACTAAAAAAACTTCATTATTTTTTATTTATCTTGTTTTAATTTATAAAAAAAATATCAATTACTGCATAGGGGATAAAATATTGATTGAATTTTGTATGGATTTCTATAGAAATGTCACAAACTAGGCTTGCTTATTTAGGCGTTTATCACTATTTGTCGAATATCTATGTTTCCTGGCTTTTTTCATGTTTAGAAGAGCAATGTTGTAGGCCTAACACAAAAATTGTCATGGTCCAAGTAATGTCTTGGTCATGGCCTAAGCACAGCTGACCGTGGAACATGACAATTGTCGTCATTTAGTTTCTTTTTCATTTCAATTCAGTCACATTGTGCGTATGGTACTTCATATTATAAATATAATCTAATCAAACCCCCATGTCCCTTTCTTTTAGTTAATATTATGAATTGGCTGAATAACACAGTGGTTATAGTCCTCACCTTTGAATCTGAAGGTATTCAGTTCAATTATTATAAATGTTTGTAGTTTTTTAATGGTTTGAAAATGTACCCAGCTGCCATTGGTTTGTTTGGCTCTAAAATAAGCCCTAGCGTCTCAGAAAGTAATTAAGGCATTAAGTATTCTCTAACCGTCACGTGCATTAGGCTCCCAAAAACTGATCAATGCTAAAAAGACGTTTGGGCCTGATTTAAATGTTTCAGAAGAACAAATAAACCCATTTGCCAGCCAACTGTGATATATGAAAGTTTGCCCTCTGTATCTAAACCTCTGGACTTCCAAGTTGTCATTGACTCACCATGTACATGGCCAGTGCGACGGGCAGGTGGAAGGAGTAGTAGGAGGTCTTGTACTTGACGATGCTGTTGTACCGGTCCATCGTGAACTTATCCAGCTTGTACTTGTGCAGGCTCTGAGCAGTCAAAACGTCCAGTTCCTGACCCATTATGGTTTTGTGGGTCACCTACAACAACACATAATATAATACAATACAATTTTCTTTATTGTGCATTCATTAAGAATTACAATAGTGTCAAAAATACATAAAATACAAGTTATTTTATTTTTCAGTGTCTTCAAAACATTCCTTAAGTGAGTAGAAGGATCTTTCAACTTCCTTGTGCAGTTTATTGCCAGTCAAGTTTCTCAGGCAGTCCGGAAGGTGGTTCTCTCACAGAGTACTACGGTGTACCGGGAGGACGAGCTTGGAGCCATGACGAGTGGTATAGTGGTGTAGATCGTGGTTTCTTGGAGAGTTTGTTTCATCTACATACATTATGGTTTGAAGTATGTAGAGAGCCACCACTGTGAGTATTCCCAGGTTGGTGAAAGCTGGTATGCAAGTCTGTAGAGGGTCAAGGTTAGCAAGAGTTCTTATGGCTTTCTTCTGAAGAACAAGGATTCGGTTCATGTTGTGTGCTGAGGTTCCTCCCCACGCTGTCAGGCCATATCTAAGATGTGATTCTACCAGGGCGAAGTAAGCTGTCTTAGCCAAAGAGAGTCCACCTATATAGTTCATTCTTCAGACAAGGCGACTTGTTAGGCAGGATGAACGTTATAAGTGTGACTTCTTTACTGTTAACGCATTTATGTTTATGAAGTAGTGATTCTGATGCCGATCATGGAGGATAAGTGATATATATCGAGTGCATTCTTGAATCGAGACACAATTTGGTTGTAGGCTGATTATTTACGAGGGATTATAGGTTTTAGATTAGCCCTACATTTCATCAAAAGCTCAAATCCACCTGTAGCTCAACAACTTAACGTTTTAATATACTTGCACGATTATCATATTCTCATCAAGTAATGAAAAACTATCTTCAGATGCAGAGTAAAAAAAGTAATTTTACACACAAAAAATAAAAATATATCAATTATTATAATTAGATTATTTATATACCTATTAATTAATAATTTTTCTGTTGGGATACCTCAAACTACAAAATCTAATAAGAAACTCAATGAGATGTTTAGTAAAGTGTAAGCAGTCATTTTAGTTAGCCTAATTGTTTTAATGACTTAAAGCAGCACCAGGATATTCAAGCAGAGTGTACAGTCACCTTATAAAATGATAAGTGTTACTTTTTTGGCCATTACAACATCCTTTTCACTGAAAAATACCTCTATACATATTAAATAGGCGACATGTATTTTTGTACAAGGAACTCGTCCTACAGTTTTCAACCGATTTTAATCGTTTTTGTGTCAATGGATGGAGCTCGGCTTGAAGTTGTTTCTAAAGTTAAGTGGTACATATTCATCCAAATGGAAGAGCCCCAGACATGCCCTTAAAGTTCTGTATTCCCCCATTAAAATAACATTGATAAGAAAATTTGAAAAATTTCCAGTTTAACAGCTATAACAAGTAAAAACAGAACACCAGCGAGAGCATTTGTCTATTCATACCAATAAAGAGTTTTTTTTTAACCATGGAGTATACCGTACACTGATTAACGAACTGCATTAAACACGCCTAACCTCTAAAACATAACCAAACTAAACTGCTCAATTTCGAGCAACAAGTACACTAGTTTGAAATTAAATCTTTACACTGTAGCCCTGCAATTTGGACTACAGCTGTTAATGAAAGTCATATTATTTTAAAACCACTGCTATAAGTCTCAGCTGTGTATCCCAAATGAGAGAAATATATTTAATTTCTTCTTAACTACTCACATCATGGAACATGTCAAGCGCCTGCATGTAGTAGGGCTTGTTGCTGAAGTGTTTGCGCAGCAGCTGGTATATGCCGGACTCTATGAAGATGCCGTCGTTGGCGGCGGACAGACCGACGTCGGGGTTGCGGTACCAGCACGGCCGGCCGCGCCGCGTCTCCGAGTGGTCCACCATGTCGTCTATCACCAGGAAGAACGCCTGCAACTGAGGCGCAAACCATGATAAGTTGGTATACATATAACACTGTCAATTGCCTAAGAACGAAGATGGGTGACTATTGCACAGCCAATGAGTACATTAATTACTATAGTTTAGTTGGTTCAGTGTGGGCTTTAGCCAGTGCCAAAAGAGGTTCTATTGCCTGCCGCTTATTGGTGAAGTCCACGTGCTCGGTTTGTGTGTTATCGTTTGCTGGTCCCCCCCAGGGTGCGGCGTGCACAAAGTGATAGTGTTTCACTTTGTTTTCTATTGTTAATTATGGTGTTATTTGTGCAATAGAGCAGTGTAATGAGGACAAATTGTTTGAGAACGTGTATTCTAATGATGAAAATGGCTCCAACAAGAGTTCTGAAAGTTATAAGTGACGATCACCGGCACCACCGGCGAATTACGTTAATTTAGGTACCAAAAATAACGTCATGAAATTTGACAGTAAATAGATGGCTAGACAACTTCTGACGACTTTTTAGCAACACACAAGCAATTACCTAGTAATAAAAAAATTCACAATTTTTGTACACAATTATAATAGTATTTTCAGCATTCTACGTGTTAAAGGGGCCGTGGAAAAACAGAAAGAAATATAAATCATCTATCTTATACCTAGCATATAAATGTGAAGCAAAGACAATAAAGGACTAATTATTCAAAATAATTTCAATACTTAATGGCAGCTAATTAATGACTTTCTAAAACCAACAAGTATAAATAAATTTTAAACTGCACAAATTGTTAATTGTTATGTTACTGGAATCTTTGTTAGGTTTTCCACGTTATTCTTATGGGAAATTAACAATATCTTATATATCGCTTTTTTTAATTTTTTAATAACATTTGATATGTACTTTCATTAGGTGATGAGTAACTAATATCTGGTCAAAAACTCCTATGGCACACAATCCAGTGATTTCCGAGTCCATCGATTACAAATATACAAATAGATATAAAGGACCAAAATCCTATTTTATAAATGTAAGTTATATTCTTATTTTAAAAATGTAAAGAACTATTTAACAAATCTGATGAAGCTAACATTAATAGGGCTGCTCTTATCAGAACCTTGACTCTGGCCTTGATGTTTTAAGTGTACACACTCAATGTTTACTAAGTTACATCATTTTAATTAGTTAAGGCTTGAGATAGAAGCCCTAAATTGTTTTAAAACTATCAATAATTTAGCAAATGTTTGTAATAATTCTTGCGTTTTTCCATAAACAACAAACCAATTCAAACCTAATAAATAATATTTAAATGCACTAATCTACGTAAGATTGTGTACCATAACCTAATGAATAACTAGTCACAATCATTGTAATATAATGCATTTCAGAAGTAATTGAGTTGTCCCGGGGACCCAGCACAAAAGCAGGGATTTGCCCTACAAATAGTAGTTATGGGTTAAGATCTCTAGGGAACATAACGGCTGCATGTTGAGGTCTGAGCCTACCATCTCTATGCACCATCCCATGATCTGAGTGTCCCGGATCTTGTCGGGGGTGAGGGTGTCGGCTGAGGCGAGGAAACGGTACGCCAGGACTAGAGCCAGCCCACGGTTCTTCTTACCCCCGGGAACATTGTACTGCAACACCTGTAACACGTACGGGAAACTGATGAATATGGAAATCAAAATTACCTTCGGGGATTACAGAAAAAATTAAAACGCAGTGGTATCCAGGTAAAATATGGAGAAAATTGAACTAACAAGCTTTGAAACTAGTAATTTCAGAAAACTTAAATTACTTAAAAGAACAAAAATGTCTAAGAGTTCAGAAATTGATGAGAAGTGAATTAATTTATTGGGTCCATACTCTAAATTATCTTTAGGTATTCTAGTGTAAATTCTTTTGTTGTTTAAGTATAAATGTGTAGCCAAATTATGGATATTGATGGAAAAACTGTTTAATAAGGAAAGTATTACTTTGAATTTGTTGTATAATCATATTCAACTACAAATACAACCTATCCCACCTTATAAAGTGGCAGATATTTAAGGCTTTATTTAAAAAGTAATAATAATATCCAATACAATGTTTAAAAATTTATTAAGATTTTTGTGGGGTTTTATAATATTTTTTACAAAATCAATCTTAACTTTCTTAAAAAAAAAATGAAGTATGAAGATTTCATATTAAATAACCAAGAAACCCATTGTTAAAAAAATTTCCTTTCGGCATAAAACTAACGATGGCCACTGGTTGAAAGTTTACCTAAATTCAGCTGTTATCGAACCAATTATTTAAAAAATATTTCATACTAGGAACATATTGTGTTCTTATTGTTTACCTAGCATTTACAGTTTACAATAATCAATCTTAAATAGTATTACCATTGAAACTTCAAAAGCCTGTAATGGATGGCCCTGGGGGCCGATGTAATGGGTTTTTGATCATCGACACGACACTACCCCTATCTAACAACATTCACAGATTCCTCCTCTGATACATATAATACAAGAAGAAAAGAGGAAAATTTTTGTTCTTGAATGTTAATGCATAGAAGATTTTTGTGCGGCTTTCTACACTTTTTATCTACACCAGAGGAATTTTAATATCACTGATAGAAGGCTTTTGTGGATGTGGTTTGAAACTATGCATTGTCCAATGTCCTAAATTAAACAGAAGACCAAAAGACAACTGATTTTTGTATTTTAATTTGGCATGTAACATTCTTCAATCATAAATTGAAGTATATTTATTTTGATTTTATTTTTAATATATTAAGCTATTTAAAAAACTTCTTAACACTTTCGATATTTAACTAAGTTAAATAATAAAGATAATATGATCAGTTATCAAAAATCAATTGTAAATCAAAACTAAATAATGTTCTTGTTGAGTTTACTTTAAAATTTTATGATATCATCTTAATAAACAAGGTAGGCAAACACTATAATGACAGCCATTCTATAAATAGAAAGAAGTAAACATGAAAATGATTACATAAGTTCAGGACAGAATAAATTACATCTGACCTTGAGACAGGTCCCAACAAGGAAATAACTGGACTACATCAGGGCTATGATTTTGGTTTTGATCGCTCAGCTTCCAAAATACAAAATACAAAGAACTTCAACAGAGCTTAAGCCTACAAATTATGGATATTTAGAGTCAGACATTATTTAAATATGAGTAATTATGAAACGATATTGATTTTTCAGAATCAATCTAAGACTGCTTTGTTTCTTTTTAACTAAAAAATGCCTACATCAAATTCATATCCATTAGTGAAACATGTCAGTTTTTACTACGAATCCTAATAATCTTAAAGTTCTAAAAATTACACTACATTATTAAACAAAACTTTAATTTAGTAAAACTAAAAAAATTACTTTTATATGATAAATTACCTACTGTTCTCCATTATTTTCCTCCGAAAGTAAACTAAATAGATAAATAAAAATGTATTCTTAAGATTTTATAGCTGCAAACTATATTATTAGCTATACTGTTTGAAATGTAAGCCTATGACTAAATTAATTATCTATTGTATTACTTCATGATGTAGGCCTATTTTATAAATCTATAAACTCTTTGCAAAAGAAGAAAACATCCAAGCCTAATGTAAGCCATAATTATGTTTACATAATGTAAGCCATTTGGCGGTTATAAATATATTTTCTTTCAAAAATGCCTGATAGCAACAATGGATGTACCAGGTAAGTTGATTAATATTCACTTTCTCTACCGAGGAGAGTTGGAGGAGGAAGAGTCGGAGACATTACACACTCCACACTCGACGGTGCTTTATCAGTCAAGGATGGGATCTTGTGAGCTTACATATCTCTGGGCTACCACTTTCTCTCACACACGTAACCAAATCATTTTGCTATCAAAAGTTACGACCAGGAAATCTTGTACTATAATATGAAAGATCATTAAAAGGGGTTTTCTTACCAAAGAAATGTCTAATTTGGGATAAAAAAGTAAAATTTGCTATGTTTTAAAAATATCTATTATTAATTTATGAGGGATTTAATCAACTGTTGAACAACATTAAATAAACATGTTAGAGTAGTGAAAAGACACAAAAAAATTCATCAAGTACAAGACAAAATATAGTATAATAATATAATAAAACAAAATATAGCGGATAAAATGAAGTTGCAACTTGTCATTGGGCAATTAACTAATTATGATAGGCTACATCTAAGATTTCGACATTGTTAACAAAACAGGGGTTTGAACTGAACAGTTCCCCGTCAAAACGCTGAAAAAATGTCACTGACGTTGAAACAAACAAAATAAAAATGTTTCTGGAGCATAAAATAATTATGTGACTGAGATATATGGTTTGCTGTTATGCAAGGATAAGGAGTGAGATTTTTGTAATGACTTGATATAGCTGTGCTGCTAAAAACACGTGTGACAAACTCAATTAGCATTTGTGCTGTGTAAGTGTTCTGAGTAATAAAGCATGCTCGCTGGGGACAAAGCATTGTCATTTACTTTGTGTAGGCTAACAACCTCATTTTTTGTCATGCAGTATTACAAGCCCAATTGAATTTTATTTTAAAAAAAGATTTTAAAAATAAAAATTAATTTACTACTGGGAGTTTTGTAATTTAATTAATTTAACAGTAATAATTTTTTTTAATAAACAATGCTAAATTGAAGATGGTAGTTCAAGGATATTCTGTTTTTAAGTGTTAATTAAGTTTAAGTAAGATATGAGAATGATTTTTTCACCCGAATATTGCTTAGAAACATTTCATTTCATTTTTAAAAACCAACCATTCATTTTTAAACGTGTAATTATAACACAGATTACATAACTTTACTTTACAAACAACAAAACAATCTTAATTGATGAGCAAACGAACTGGCTATTTACCAGAGTAGACAGTAGTTTGTTGTCCGTTAATTTATGTGGGTAAACCTTAGTACAATTTTTTATGCTGAGGTAAAAAAATGTGTGTTTGCAGCTACTACATTTAGTTTTTATTTTTTAAATGTCTAACTCTACAAAAAATATTGAAGAATTTCCTAAATTGCATAAATTGATAATTTACCTAAATCATCAATTTACAATCAAAAACTTCGTTCATTTGCGTAAATGAAGTTTAAAATGTAACAACCACAATATTTTATCTTGAACTTCAGAAATACATATTCTCCCCCTTTTCAGGGTAGTGGGATGGTCCCAGGCAACTCTTACACATGGTGAAGCATGTGTTAACTATAGTCGAGATCAAACAAACATTTGAATTTTTATGAATAATAAGACGGAAAGTTTGACACAAGTGTAACCTAAAGAAGATTACAATATATTGAATTCTAACAACTTACTCCAAACCAACGATACAACTGCCTTGACAGACAATGTAAATAGAATAAGCAACAGTAGTCATCCAATGCACTTGTTTAAAGAAAGATTACATAATTATAGCATCTGAACAAATTCAAACAGGTCTGTTTTTGGTGGTTTAACCGGTTACGGTATCTGAAATATACATTGAAATTCAAAGTCAGGTATTTTTTTCTGTATTGGTTGGCTATTACTGTGTTTAACACAAACTATAATCTATTGCTGAATGACATATGGGAATTATATATAAATTTAGAAAAATGTTATGTTACTAACCTTAGAATACCATTTGGTAACATCTGGGATTTCTGTCTGTCGATGAGTTTCAGTCAAGTCCCTCACGATATCTGGGAACACTGCCATGAAATCCCTGCGTTCGTCTTTGCTGACTGCAAGTCCAATGGCTGCTGGGGTGATTGAAGCGAGATTCCTGAAAAAATAATAGCCATCAAAACCATTATAATCAAATAGGAATAATTATAATGATTAATATTTCAGGAGTGAATGGCTAAAGACAGAGGTGTCTCCCAGGCCACCATCTTCCACTTACTCCCCCTAGTGTATGCCCCCGCGACATTAAGTTAACCCCGCGGGTTAAGTTGGTAGCTGCAAAGGGGTTTGGTCGCAGTGGGGAGTCTGTCCAGGACAGTCGAGTTTCATCTAGAACTCTATCAATTGTTCCAGAATGTTATTTTACTATGCAGAACGGTGAAATAAAAAAATAATCCTAAGACAGTTAAATGATTGATGATAGTCCAGGATGTTTAGTAGCATTCCAGAAAATTCATTCCCTCTTTGAGAAAAATTGGAATAGTGTACTTTAAAGTGTTCTACATTAATAAATAATTTCAATAAGCTGATAAGATGATGGTGCTCATTAACTTTTGTTAGTTATACTGTGGGATCAGTTATTGGTAGGTAGGTTAAGAGGGCGTTGGAGTCAATCCAAATTCCACCTTTCTCCCATAAGAGCAATGTTAAACAGGATGTCAAATAACTCTTTTATTTATATTCAGAAAATATTGGTTTATAGCTCTAAATAAAGGGTTCATCAAGGCGGATTTTGTTTGCGAGAAGAAATTTTTATAAAAATTAGTGTTTTTTACTAATTTGAAATAACAAAGCAACTTTTTTACTACTTTTAAAACATTTTCTACAGAATTTTATAAATTATTTACAAAGAATCGATCTCGCAAAAGGAACGGGGTATTTAATTGTGATTCAAACGCTATTTATTCTGAACCAATCGGACAAAAAATAAAGAAATTATATGACAAATGCCGGGGACAAGTTTAGCATTGCTCTTATGGGAAATAAATCCAACATGGCGGCACTCCAACGCCCTCTTAAAAGTGGCCAGTGTGTAAACTAATTCAGGTTAAGATGTTACAATTAATAAAAGAAATAAATACTGTAAGGAACACTCTGATCGTCTGGAGTGTTTTGGGGCTAAACATTTAGTTTTCGATGATGCTTTTTGTCAGTTATAATCATACCCAAAAACACAAAGTGTCGAGGGGTTGCCCAGTCCTAAAAATGTATGATATCAAAATTTCTTCCAAGTCAATGCCATTGGTTTTAGAATAGCTACTTGACAAATTTATTTGATCTTTTAATGCTTGGTAAACATTTTGTTAAACATTATTATTTTATTTCGGGACCGTACTTTGGCCAGCAGATGTACGTTTTTATCATTGAACCAAATGTAAATTCAATATTTTCCCATTGATCGTAATATATCCCCATTCACAAAAGGTCTAACTTTGTTAATTCATCTGCTGGCCAAGTAAGGTCCCGAAATAAAATAATAATGTTTTGCAAAATGTTTACCAAGCATTAAAAGATCAAATCAATTTGTCGAGTAGCTATTCTAAAACCAATGGCATTGACTTGGAAGAAATTTTGATATCATACATTTTTAGGACTGGGCAGCCCCTCGACACTTTGTATTTTTGGGTATGATATCATTATTTTTTATCATACCGTATTTGGGTTTTAACAATACAATTTTTAAGTAGGAAGAGAGTTTCAGTTAAGTTTTAAAATTTAACAGAACACTATGTATTCGTTTGTCTGATTTTTAAACAGTATAGGTAAAAATGTGTGAGGAACACTGCAGTTGTTCATAGGATCGAATTCAGCTATTTAACTGCATTAAGAGGTTGAAATACTAATGTATGGACCCATCCATAACCCATGATTCGAAACGGAAGTGACAGGATTTATTAATTTGAAGGTCTCTTTAGTTTTGGTTACCCGCCTCCGAATTCCTCTTTACGATCAAGATAGGAATAAAACAAAATATTGTAAAAGGCATATACGTTTGTGCACTGTTGATGTATCAAGTTTTATTGCTTCATCTGTAGTGTTAAAAAATGTACGGTACTTGTACTCCCTAAATAACTCCCTAGAGTCTCTGATTGGGCCTGATGATGACCGGTGTGACTGGTCGAAATCGATCACCATTATAAGACCTTTGATATATATATTTACCGTCTTGTAAAATATTACAGTATAAGTGTAAATATATCGAGTAGTGTTGGAAGACGTTTTATTATTTCAACCTGAATATCAGTACCAGCACGTATAATGCTAATCAAGAAGTTATTTAAATAACTCTGCAAGTGAAATTTTCAAACTACATAGAACTATCTTTGAGTAAAGACAACCTAAGAATAACTGCAAATAGGCATTACGAAAATGCGAACCTGAATTTAAAACAGAGTTGCCGATTTGTACCGACCTATCCACCTGTTGGCATCTGTTATTAATTACTGCAATAATAGGAAAACATGAAAACAAAACAAAACCGACAACATCGCTAGGTAAGACTAACATCACCTTCCAGCAGTTTAAATTTCCGAGCTCGTAATTTCGTGGCACCTAGTATATATATACATGGCTGCTGTATAACTTTTTTGTGTTCTGGACACGAGATACGAGCGGTTTAAGACGGAAGTCAAGCTATATTGATTTAATATTGCACAGCTGATTAAAAGAAGGGTAGAAACAATGATGATACGGATATGATTATTATTAAGTTCCATTATATAACTCTATTTTGAATATTTTGAAATATTATATTTAATATGAACATTAGTCAATCATCTAACTATAAATTATGAATCAAGGTAAATTGCAATGATAGCATATTGTGAATTTTTTAATAACTAATTGCAGCAACGCCTGTACATTGCGAATTATGAAACTCCCACAGTTTCTAGTTAAAAAATTCCGCTAGTAGCCTACAGTTTTTCAGGGAGTACAATAAGTAGGCCTACCACGAGTGTTTTGAACACTAGGTAGATTAAGCAATAAAAGTTGTTACATCATCACCACGCAAAAATTGCATTTTTTATGGGACTATCAGTTTGTTATCACTTAGGGGACCTGCCAACCGGGATTATTTCCTACCCAAGAAATGCGTTGTCCAAACATTCCATGGGCAATAGGGTGCAACTCTAAAATTACGCCTTTTAATTTGATGAAGATTTGGCAAATATAACATCAGATTGTTACCAAATATTACCAAAGCTGAAAGCTACAACAGTTTAAATAATGAAAAATTCACTAGTTTTGAAGACAAAATATTTTATTTTCGAATGTACTTATACAGACAATTCAAATCAATATTGGCAATAAAACGATTTATTGTATTGGAGGAAAGCCAGCACAATTTTAAGTAAAATAATTTTCTGTGTAAAACAATTTATAAATATGAGCTGTTGAAATAAATGAATATGATAGCAGTGTTTTGAGTTAGCTTCTTTTGAAACGAATTTAAATAATATTGTCAAACGCCTGCTTTGAGTGCGTTTTGGAAAACTCATATTTGTTTAATTTTGTGATATTTAAATTTAATAAACTTGATCTTTGTACACAAAGGTATGCACTATGTAGAGATAGGAAACTCCGTGCAAAGTTACATGTATTAGTAGCATACTAATGTATTAATAGTTATTAGTAGCAAAGGCTGTAGCCCTGTCTAAAAATAAAACAAATGTTTGTTGTGCGTAGGAAACTATTTTTCTAACAATTTTAGGCTACTTTTGAAAGCTTATATTTTATTTCACTGAGTGTTTTCGAGGTAAGCTCAGCGATTTTTACGAGTTCAACCGATGGAAAGCCATAGGTTTAGTTACAGCCTTATTTTGGCTAATTTAGGAAGTGAAAATTTACCGTATTCAGCTTCGTGTCTAGGCACGCGCCGTCTGTTTCGTTAGGTGGGGCTTTGCGGTGAGACATACGATCGAACGTGCCACTGGATTTCAGAAAACTCATAAGGATTATTATGTATAAGAGGATTATTATATAAACTGGCTTATTGAAAGCCAGTAGAGTGAACTTTACCAACTTAATCTAAGAATGTCACCTGATTAAATTAAATAAATACGGTAACATATGTTTTTGCTCTTCTAAATTGTAATATTGAACGTCTTCTGTTTTGTTTACGTTTTAAAATTGCGAAATGTAAACAATGTTGTTTTATAAAACTTATATTTTATGTATTTTGTTACATTTAAAGTGAATTAACTTTATCTTAGTACACAAAGGTTTGCACTACGTACATATACGAAGATTCCTGCAAAGTTTCGTGTGATTCCCATCAGCGATAAAGGCTGTAGCCTTGTCTAAATATGCTTTTTGTGCGTAGGAAACTACATTTCTACATTTCCAACTTTTTTAGGCTACTTTTGAACGCATATATTTTATTTCACTGAGAGTTTTTAAAGTAAGTTTGGTGATTTTTAGTGCTTATTGACCCAGTTAAACGGATTGAAAACGATTTCCGAATTAATTATGGCCTATTTGTGCCCTTTTGAGAAGTGAAAATTGGCCGTATTCTGCTTCGTGTCTATATAGGCACGCGTCGTCTGCTTGGTTGGGTGGGACTTGGCGACGTGACACGACCGTGCCACTGGATTTGGTATTAGTTGATGCATAATTTTCGGTAAACAATGAATAATAAATTTCCAGAAAAATAAAAGGGTAATCTGGTTATTCTAGAGTATTCTGACACTAAAAATGTCAGTTGCCAATGGTGTAAAAATTGAAGCTTAGAAATAAATTCCAAGTGTCTTAAAAATAACGTATATCTGAAAATTGTTATAAAAATACAAAGAAAACCACTAATTTATATCCTCAATTAAAATTAAAACAAAAGTTTTTAAAGAGTGATGTAAAACTTAACTGGAAAGCAGACATGACCAGGGAAACTTAACAAGTGCAGCAATTCTGAGGGTAAGAAAGTGATATGATATGTATCTGTTCATTCGGAGGGTTCATGAATTATTTAGCTTCTTGTTAAAAATAATCTCTTTGTTACTGAGTTTAAAGCTTTCTTCGGACATCAACAATCTTTTCAATGTGCATTATTCTTGATAAAAATAATGTACCATAATGTTGATACTAAATCGGTCTCCACTTTTTTTAGTTGTAACATACAGTACAGTAGTTTCTCTTCTTTCTTTGATAACTTAACTAAAACCAGAAACCAAATTGTAATGACTTTGGGTTATTTCCTAAGGTTAAAATTTGTTAGGTATACAAGAAACAAGAGACTTCAATAAATAGCTCGTAATGATTATTTGTTATAAATCAACGACTTAGTATGTGAAATCCCCCATGTCAGAATGAGTGAGATGTGATTCCCCTTTCTGAATTAAAACATACTGTAATTAATAGATGGTGTTCAAAAATTTTAGTATCTTCCAATATCCCAAAGGCTCCATGAGATACACATGGGGTTCCAGTGACAATGGAACAACACTGGGAAAATTATATCCCTGGTCGCTGGTTTCTTCTCATACAACTTCTTCCCTGGTCAGGGAGCATGGAAGAGCTGCAGAGTTCAAATCTGTGTCACAGACAACTCACAACACATCAGGCAATCAGAGCTCAGAAAGAGAGATTTTATCCCAAAGTGAACTAAAGTACAGCATCGTCCTCAATTCCTCTTAAGATAAATGGCCTGCAAAACTACACAAAGCTTCTTTTGCACTGATAAAACACATTAGGATGGAAAAAACATATCACTTGTCCTAAGATTAAATTTGTGAAAGTAGGTAAGGTACCTACGTTCATAGAAGAATTCATTCCTCTTTGAGAAAAATTGGAATAGTGTAGGTGCTTTAAAGTGTTATTGTTGTAAGGCGTATAAGATGGATAATATCCATCAAAGGTGTCAATGTCTCAGAGCTTTTAACACCCCAGTTTAGAACTGCAGTGGAATATTACTGACCTAAATCGGAGAGATGTGATACTAGATTCATAAAATAAAAAATAACCATTGAGTGGTCATGTAACTTCATACGCTATATGGCAAAAATACTTACGGCAACTTCTTGACTAGCAATATTAAGTATAAAGGAACGATAAATTCTATAAAAACATTAAAAAAACTACTGATATGTGTACTTAACAAAACACGCATAGGCCTAAGTTTATTAAATTGATAAAAACGTAGTCTTTGTTGAGAAAATTTGCTAAAATGACATTTTAGCTCCTTTGGCTAAAAACTAACCCTATGTTTTCCAATCTAACTTTTAGAACTTGAATCTTTCATGTAAAAACTTTTTTGTAACTCACTAAGGGTGACATCACAATAATTTATTGTTAAAACAATATAAAATGGCCTATAGCAACATAAATTAAAATTATCATTTGATATCAGGATCATCTTGAATAGATATGTGTCATAGCCTCAAGAAAATCTTTCCTCATAAATACAAAAATATCACAAAGAATTTTCCTAACATTAACTTTAAATTTACTTAACTCCAAACATTTAACATGGGTTGTTAACAATTTACAAATTCTATTAAATGTTTCTTAGACATTTCTGACTAGGCCTACTATCCATTTCTGACTAGGTAGTTTTATCCCTACTCCCCACCACTTTCTGAAGTTAAAAAATCTTTGGAAAATTAGTTCCAGTTCCAAAATGTGCTATTGTACAGTTCAAAGGAAGATAACTACAATAAAAAGATGATACTCCAGGCGCATCAGACCTGTGTATTCAGGGATTTTCTAACTGGGCAAGTTAATGGTACTGTACGAGATTGCCAGATGCACATTTCGAAATGAGTCGATTGTTTTATCTATTCAAAATATTATGAAATGGTTAGTCTGAAAGGCCGATAATATATATCATTTTGAAAATCACTAAAAGTTGTGAATTTTTCTTCTAGGCCAATATAGCCAACATATTTTGAAAAGTTGGAAATAATATTGTTAATGGCATAAGTTAGTTAGTTTATATGAATTGAATTGAGTACGGTATCAAATTATGTTTTTACCAGTTTTTAAACAAATCTGTTCATAAACCGCCAGAAAAAAGTTTAAAGTTTAGTTCCATACCACCAACTATTTGTCTTGGATCGCACCATTTCAGCACTATTTTACCAATAGCAAAAAACCGTTTTGCTATAAAAACACAGAAAATAATATACAACAACTGAATATGACACTAAAAAAAACGTGAAATGCATGTCATACACAGACTAACTTAAGAAACTAACTTCCCCAAAAAAATGCTTGGTGATTGTGCGGAACTGGATAAACAGATTTTTACTTGCACAGAAGACAATTCACTATGGGGCAGACATTTCGCAACTGGGCATCACTGGAATTGGAATTTGGGATTTTTAATTTCTCTAATAAATATAAAGAAAATGAGGAGTAGGTTTGCTGTCATAAGGAAGCTGTAAGCAAATGTAGGATAACCCCTTCCCAGTGCAGATAAACTACATACTGTACTAAATTGTATCAAGGCCTGGTATTTTTCCCCTAAGTTTGTAGATTTGCTGCCATGTGGGTGTTGTTAACAAAAATATAAGTTAAACTCTACCTATAGTAGGATTCACGATAATAGTCCGATGAGAGTCGAAACATTGTTGCCAAATTTATTCTGAAGCACATTTTTGTACAGTACTACACATGGTAAACATAACAAATAGTATATTTCACCACTAGTCCGGAAAGTGACCCATTTCTGGGCGAGATAGTGTTTTACGCGCGAGGCGAAGCCGAGCGTGGAAAACCCTATCGAGCCTGGAAATGGGCTTTCCGGACGAGTTGTGAACGATACTTTTCATCACGACGCAATTATTAATAAATGTGGAAGTTTTAAAGGATAATTATTTTTGTAAATTCTTCGCCATTGGACAAAGTAAACAAAGCTGGAATTCAACATTTAATTTGTTTTAAACCCAGCTGATTGTTGCTGTACGGAAAAGTTTGTTTACCTTGGACGGAAAGTAATGTTTACAAACATTACTTTCCGTACAGGTCAGTAAAATCAGCTGAGGGTGACAGTTTGGGAAATGACTACTTTCCAAGGCCTCTGCTGTACGGCAAGATGTCACTTTCGTATACGGAGTGATGAAAAAATGACAACATTGCAGGGCGAGAGGGGGTGAGGGGGGAAACAGCTGTTAAAATTTCCATCGGACTATTTTCGTGCATCTTACTATAGTGAATGTATATATCAAGTTTTATCAAGTTATACCAATAAGCGAGATAAAATATCTTGGTTGCTTCCCTATAAAAATAACATGGGAAAGGTATTTTTTTATTTTCTCCCCAAGAGGTTACAGTGCAGTTAAAATTTAAAATATTAAGTCCTTCGTTTTTTCAAGCTCTTTTAAATAATTTCAGTTCAAAAAATTATTGGGTTTTTAAATTGAGGTAAAAAATACAAAAAAAAACATTTTTGACCCTTTTGAAACTCCATAAAATAAAGCCCTTTTAATTTAATCGTAATTTAATCAGATTAAAAATGCTGGTTTGCGAAATCTCAAAAATAGACCTAATCCAACACTCTCACATCACATTTCATCTAAAGGAGGTCCTTAGTTCTGTCCCACAGACATACCGTATATATAAATAGATGTAACTTATATGAAAATGAACGAATGGTGTGTTTGGCTTGCATGGGGACCTCAAACAGAATAACATGATAGTTCCGGGCTTAGGTCTTACCATGGCTACTATAGTAACAGTGTACCGGTATTAAATACAAGTAAATTCTCTAAAAAGAGGATATTTTGATAAGTTAGTTCAAATAAGGTAGGCCCACATGAACGATTAGCTCACCATACGCTATAAAATTTAGATTATTCAATGTTTTAAGATTATGCCTAATGTGATCTTAAATGCTTACCTTATGATCCAAAATAGGCTATATGTTTTTTTTTTTTTTTTTTTTTTTTTTTTTTTTTTTTATAACAAGGTAGCCAAAGTGTAAAATATTGCAATGTTTTACAATAATTCTCAGATGCTGTAGAACCCCAAAAAAAAAAAAAAAAAAAAAAAAAAAAAAAAAAACCAATTAGGCCTACATAGGCCTATATGTAATGTGTTGGTTCATTGACAAACAATTTGGGCCTAAGCTTACTGTAAGCCTAAAAGTTTCTTGAGGTTAGGCCTATTATATTTACTTGAACCTAAAAGAATTACATTATATTATGAACATTGTGTAAGTATTAAAAATTCTATGTTAAACAGTTTTTGAGAAGGCCTGCTGATTCCCAATAAACTGACAGATATGTCCACGAGGAACTCGGGCGACATCATCCCGCTAAACATAAACTCAGCCAATATACGTCCACTGATGCTTACGCAGCTAGATAAATAGTGTTATTGTTAAATACCGGTATGTTAAAAATACTTTAAAAAACTTCACAGTGAAAATAACACACCCATATCAAAACTCAGGAAATCAACTGTACGACTGTGATGGGGGGGGAAGGAACCTCAATGGCCTAACATTGGCTTTTTAATAGCTGTCCAGACAAGTGTAAATTTCATTGCTGTTTAAGGTGATTTTTTTTTAATTGGGGAAAGTATTTCAGACATGTAAACTAGTGAGTATAACAAACAAATATGGACAATAAAAAAAACAGGATTTTTGTTAAACTTACCGTTTGCATAATTTTGATGGCCCTTCCAGTGAGTGATGGTTGCTGCTGAGCCCAAATTTCTTGTGGCAGAGAGATGTGGAACTTCCAATGCCATTGAATAATAACTCACTGAATTTAAATAATTGAGCAGATTGGCGGTAAAAAATTTTTAAAGAACTAAACATTGTCCTTGCTTAGCTTAACACCTATTTTGATTTATTTTATGATAATCATGTGATATTAGCAATAAATTTTTAAACCCTAGACTTATAAAACTCCTTCTAGGCCCAAACTTAAGTCCTAAAAATATTATATAATGGACTTGGATCTACTTAGTTCTTAATCTATAGCAAAGTTATATTTCACGATAAAGGCATATGTTTTAAATCAAAATTGTAATGTAAAAAGTTTTGAACTAGTATGAGACTAACCACCTTAAAGGTACACGACATATACCTCCTATCAGTTTCTCACGTAGACCACGATCTGACTGTATACAAACAGAAACAACGCACAAAAACAGCTGACTGTTTTTGACACTCGTCTACATCAACAGCTGGTTTACTCGCTCATTCGGCAAGTTTGCCAACACCAAAAAAGTATAGTATCCTACAAATGTAAAGATATAATGAGTTGAGTGATATAAGAAATCTACATCTTGAATGAGTTGTTTCCTCTCAAATAAATAATTTTAAACATTTTATTTCTTCACTCTTGCGGGAATCCACTGCCTCCGCCACAATCCATAGTAAACATAACATCTGGATAGCTAACTCCGTGCTGAGAAAAAGAGCAGTTACCCAACCAAGTGTTGGGATTAATTCGGTAAGTAAAAGAAAGTAAACAAACTAGAAAGCAGTGTATCCACCAATAATAACGATTTCAGTTGAAATAAAAGAATGTAAACAAACCAGACGCACCAATAATAACGATGCCAGCTGACCTAAGGCGCGGCGTGGCGGCGGCGGTAACCCCAACTAGTGGTGGGGGAAGCCGCTTCCCCCCCCCACCTAAATTATTGCATTATTTTGCATTTCAGTTTGTCACCATTAACAGTGTTAATAGTGACACTGATGACATTAACTTTGGAGTTATTCAGGGTAGTACTCTTGGTCCTTTGTTATTTCTGATTTATATTAACAATATATCTAAAATCAACACCCAGGGAAAATTATTCCTTTTTGCTGACGACACAGCGCTTGTGTCATCTGGCTGCACGTGGGAGGAGGCTTATGCTGCGGCTTCCTCGGATCTTGTGAAATTAAAAAACTGGTTTGATCATAATACTCTCACTGTGAACGTCGATAAAACTAAACATTTGCCAATATTTTTTAGAACTGATCAGGATCCGGGCCCGAGGGAGCTGCGGCTGCATTCCTGTGGTGACCCGCGGGCTGCTGACTGTGACTGTGGTATAGTGCAGCGTGTGGAGCAGTATAAGTATCTTGGTGTAATTATTGATAAAAAATTGTGTTGGGCTCCACACGTACAGTATTTAAAGCAAAAACTCAGGAAGCTAATTTATGCTTTCAGACAGTTGAGTCAGGTTCTGTCCGCGGAGCACTGCAGGATTGCTTACTACGCCTATGTGCAGTCAGTCTTGCAATATGGAATCTTGGGGTGGGGGGCGGCCTCCTCCTCTACATTGGAACCACTTAATGTATCACAGAAAGCAATCATCAAAGCTATTTTAAAGAAAAATATTCTATACCCTACTAATTTATTGTTTCAAGAATTTCCTGTATTGACCACTAGACAATTATATCTGAAAACACTTTTAATTTACATTAACACAAACAAAAATACTATTTTTACAGTTTTAAATCACAGTTATGAAACAAGAGGCAGGCAAAGAGTAAATTTTGAAAATCCCAGACTTAGTCACAGAATATATTTGACTAGTCCCTTTTATTTAGCTCACTTAGTTTATAGAAATATTCCACTTGACATTCGTGAGGCTGAGAGAGGCAGTGTCCTGTCGTACAAGAGAAGCGTCCAGGAGTGGCTTTTTCGCCTTGGGGCGGAAGGGGCTGAGGCGCTGATACGGTCACCATATAACTAACACAATATCACTTAAGTTTTCCTTTCCGGTACTAGACGCATAATTTGTTCTACAATAATTTCCTTGATCAACAAAATTATTGTGACTTGAGTGTCGTGATCTTGCTCAAAACTTTTCCTTTTTTCTTTTTTATTTTCGTAATTTTTAACATCAGACAAGCTTTATATATAAAGAAAATCTTAAGTTTTTTTTTCTCTCCTTTTCGTCGGGCATAGCATATTTTGTTGATGTTTATATGTCATTAAAACTCCTATACCTCAATTAGATATTCTTAGTCAATTAATTTTGTATTATTTAAGTTCATATTTAAGTTCCAACATTCGTGTATAGTAAGCAGTGAAGAGGACTGATAACTCATTCCCACACACAGACGAGAAGTCTATGTGGGAATTAATTCCATTTTGTAACTTTTTTGTACTGCAACTTTGTATATATCATGGAATAAATGAATTTGAATTTGAATTTGAATTATTGTCTTTAGCTCTATTCCGCCATCTCAGTATTACTTCATCACTATATCACTATTTTGAGACAGGGACCTCACATAGTGGGTATTTTAACCTGAATATGCATGAGAGGTGAGTGTTGGATGATTGTGGCGCGATCTTGTAGTCTTGTTACTGACTAAGGCCGACATTCTCCTTAGACAGGACTGTTAATTAATAGCCCAACAGCCAATGGTATCTAGGGACCTACAGTTCAACGTGGGATCCGAACCACAATTTCGACCTCATATATACGAATTAATCTAACTATAAGGATGGTCCTTATGGATGAACTAGTATTCACCAGTGCGGACATTAATCTCCACTAGGGAATACCGCATCCACAAGCCATCGCTTATAACTATCCACAATTCGTGACCTCCAAGTTAGCTGTCCATTTTTTTATTATATCTACGCCACCAGCTCACAGTTGCACAACCTTAAAATTCGCCTTCCACATATCCACATAGACCATTGTCTATGCATGTATCATATTAGACAAAGTAAAGGGGTGAACCGCTACAGTAACATCAGTGCGCCCGGCTGCACGCTGCACATCAAAACGGACGCGACCCGACAAGGCGCGACAAAACATCTTACCGACACTAAAGCGAACACGTCAGTGTGTGGAGATTCCATTTAATCATACGATAGATAGGTCCTATTAACTTCACTCACCGAGTAGTAATGTGCTTTGTCGCGTCGCGTCGCGTCGCGTCCGTTCTGGTGTGCGGCCGGCCTATACAGATGAATGGTACTGATAAAACTTTTTGGAAGAACGCGGATTCACAGATTCAAACCCACGACCCACATGAGCTGTCATGGTCCCGAAATCCGGTGGGCTGACCGGTACGCCACCGCCCGGCAGATCATTATTTGCTACCTGTATAAAAATGCATGTTTTACACCTTAATCTCAAAGTTGTAGTTTGTAAGGTTGCTGAATATACCGCTCCAAAGTCATTACCATAGGAAGAATTAATAATAAAATGCCATTGTGAATTACAAGTAAAAAGTTAAAAAAAAAAACCCCTTTCCAACTAAAACTACAACTGTGTATTAATATTTTTAGTATAATAAAACCGGTCATGTACATTTTACATGTTATTTTAAACGTTAGAAAAAAATTAACAATCCACCTCAAAATTCTTTTAATCATTCACATGAACAAGAAACAGAAATAAATTAAAAATATGTCTATGCAAATACTCAAATGCTCCAAAAATCTTCAATTCATAGAACACAAATATGATACACTTGATTTGGTTGTAACTGCCATCAGTAAAAAAATTTAGAGAAGCTTAATGGAACAACTACTTAAGAAAACACCATGCAATTCTGGAAATTGCCTATCTAAAGATTTTTTGACGTCCTAGTAGACATTAAAAATTATATTTATTCTATGTATCTTTAATACTCAGTTAATTAACTCCAAAACTCATAGTTAATAAATAAGTAGAGAATCACATAATCTGAAATGGTTGATTTAGTCTTATGATTACTCTAACACGAGTTGCAACATTTTGCAAAAAATCAATCGCCTCTCGGTTATTCTGTTAAAATTGGCATGCCTCACCTACACTCGAACAAAACCCCGCCTGTGTACCCGATACTTCATCTTCTGAACCGTTATTTTCATCGAGTCAAGAATAGTCGGGTCAGATTGATAGCTCATAAAAGGAAGTCGAATAATAGATGAGGATAAAGAGTCTTGCCGGGGGACCTGGTGAACCCTGCCGGGGGTCGAACGCTGGTCACGAAATAACAGTTACCCGACAAGGAACGGTGACAAGTAACAGTTTCCGGCGCAACGATATAGGGAACGAAGTTATTATTTCTATCCTATGCATTGGATTCAACGAGGTATACTGTGTAAAAACTCTATAGATAAATTTTCTTCTGTCCGAAAACAAATTAGAAATAAATTTAGAGTTTCTTTAAATAATTAGATTCTTTAGTGAATTTAGCCATTTTAAAAGTCTACTTACTTATAGTTTCCTTATACAGTAGTAAAACGATTGCAGGATGATTAGTCGGGGGCAATATTTTTTAGTAGTAAAACGATTGCAGGATGGTTAGTCGGGGGCAATATGTAGAACAGGTGGGAGGAAGTTTTGCTAAATAAATTAATAATTTAACTTGTAGTTGGATGACAAAATATATGCTGGCTTTTTAAAAGCCTTGACCTTGACTCGTCTCTCCCGATTATAGTCTCATACATTTTACTTTAGCTATAATAATTTATACCGTTTATCCTCCTTTTCAGAAAAAAAATGATTGTAAACCAAAGTTATTTCAACGAAAGTAGATACTATTATTTTTTAAATATTTTTTTTATTTAGCCATTTTAAAAGTCTACTTACTTATAGTTTCCTTATACAGTAGTAAAACGATTGCAGGATGATTAGTCGGGGGCAATATTTTTTAGTAGTAAAACGATTGCAGGATGGTTAGTCGGGGGCAATATGTAGAACAGGTGGGAGGAAGTTTTGCTAAATAAATTAATAATTTAACTTGTAGTTGGATGACAAAATATATGCTGGCTTTTTAAAAGCCTTGACCTTGACTCGTCTCTCCCGATTATAGTCTCATACATTTTACTTTAGCTATAATAATTTATACCGTTTATCCTCCTTTTCAGAAAAAAAAAAAATGATTGTAAACCAAAGTTATTTCAACGAAAGTAGATACTATTATTTTTTAAATATTTTTTTTATTTAGGGCTTTGTAAAACAAATACAACATGAAGCCCTACATAATACTTAGTCATAAATACAGAAAATGTTAAACCTATGAAAAAATCATATATATTTGAAATGGATATTAGTGATGGCGTATGAAATATTGTTCTGGCAAAATGTTTCAAACATATGTTTGAAACAAACTATGTAACCTAGCCTTAGTTCATAAGAAAATAAAGTGCTACCACCTCCATTCACACGCAATAAATCAATTTTTATTATTGTGTCATAGAGAAGATTATTACTTTTTTTCCAGAGGGGTACACCGCGATCTTAATAAATAGAATACTTTACTAATATTTTGGAGGGAATTGTCTATACAAATCCAACCCATTAATCTCCTAGTAGAGTATATCTTTACATCAGAGAGAGCTAAAAATAAACTACACCAATACTAAATGCCGTGATGCACAAATTAAACAACTATAATGATCATGCAATCGCCGCTAGAAGTGCGTTCATTCGAGGCTTCAACCACACAACCACAAAACGATTCCCCGTTCCAGAAGTAACGGCTCCGAGCTTACCGTTCCAAGAAACCGTTCCAGATCGTCTGGAGAAATCGCAGCCGTCTGCGACGACGTCGGCGCGGGTGCGGTGCGGGTCAGTCTCGGCGAGGATGAGGAGTGTGGTAGGTCTGCTGGCGCTGACGGCGGTGCTGACGACCTCGGTGCTGACGGCGAGGCAGCATCAGCAGCAGCAAGACTCCAGCGTGGACGCCGTCCTCAGCAACCCGCGGGTGATGAACGCCTACCTCAAGTGTGTCCTCGGCACCGGCCCCTGCACCAAGGAGGGCCGGGAGATGAAACGTGAGTCCGGGGTGTGGGGCAGGAACGGGGGAGGGATTAGGCTACAGATAGGGTAAAAACCTAAAATTGCGAGATTAGGTAATAACATAGTATTAAACAAACGGATTGGTAATTGAAGAAATGTAGTCAATCAACAACCTGTCAAAGAAATACAGGGTGTCCACAAATCATTAGTACAATTTCTACCATAAACCATCAGCCTGTTGTATTTCTTCAACCGATGTGTGTCGTATGGAGTAAATAACAAAGTTTTTCATTACTTGACATTTTTGCCGATTTTTTCGTTTTCGTCGATATTAGTCCTTCTACCAAAATTAAAAACTATGCCTGGGTGTAAGAAAGCCATTAAATATGTTTTACAAAGACTTATTAGTCATCTTTACCCTTGTAAAACCACTGAAATCACGCCTTCGCATTCCCCTGTTTCGGACGGTGTTTTTGGATATTTATTGATCAAATGTATGTTTTCTTGTAGTAAGGACAATTGTGTTACTTTACGACGTCACTGAGAGTCATATTTTTACATTTTCAAAACTGTAAGATATGAGGGATCTAATACAGTATAACTATTCAACTACACAATTACAAAGTTTAAAGAAAACGGTAGAAAAACGGCGTCCGAGACATTGGAATGGAATACCACCTTTTTTCCGAAATCCCTAAGGTTAACATAGCTTACTTAAGAGTCATCTTCACCCTTGGGCCAGTAGCCCATTGTTACGCAGTCGGCAATGTTAATCATACGGCTTTTATGCTAAAACATGGTCTTGTATTCCCCTGTTTCTCGCGCCGTTTTTCAACCGATTTTCTTGAAACTTGGTGAGTGTTTAGTTGAATAGTTATACTATGTCGCTCATACCTCGGAATTTTGAAAATTTAACAAATATTACTTTCTGTGACGTCGCAAAGTAACTCGATTTTCCTTAGTAATATTTCAAAATTTAGTAACATTTTCAAAATTCCGAGGTATGAGCGACATAGTATAACTATTCAAGTAAACACTTACCAAGTTTCAAGAAAATCGGTTGAAAAACGGCGTCCGAAACAGGGGAATACAATACCATGTTTTAGCATGAAAGCCGTATGATTAACATTGCCGACTGCGCAACAATGGGCTACTGGCCCAGGGCTTAACTAAAGTAAGCCGTAATAATTTTTGAGTATACAACAAACAACCACAATTAAAACTTAAATTACTAATAACTTGAGCCAAAAGTTTAGTCTTTGCAAATCACATGCCATTCTCTGTCTTAGTGGTCAATACTGTCTTAAAATGCTAATTTAAACAAAATTATGACATGAAATATTTATTTTAGTTTTAACGCTAATATTGACACAATTAACACATTTGGAAAACATGGCTGGTCAAAAAAAAAAAAAAACAAAAAAAAACACTTCATACTCAATACAACCAACACTGCTTGAACATAAAATGTTGAGAAATGTCATGGTGGTTTATGATTGAAACTGTACTAATCATTCGTGGACACCCGGTAGAAAAAGCTGGTTTTAAAGCATTTGCGGTGATAACCATAACTTAGCACTACCTCCCGTACCGGCATCCTAATAGTACTGTCGGGTGCGGGATGACGCGATATGGTGACATCAGTCAAGTTGCTATTGTAAAATTAAACGCAAACTGTTACAATCCTTGTAAATTTGTCCGTTAAAAAATTCTTTCAATCGTCAAAAAGCTTCTTAAACGTTTATAAAATAAAGTTACAACAAATAAAAATATTTTACCCCTATTATTCATCTTGGCCAAGTTATTAATAAATAGTGTTTGTATCAATTTTATCACAAAGTTTGTGGGTTTTGGAGGTCTCTACAATTTTTTTCAAGGTGCCGCAAATTATTAGTGTTTTAATAGCTCGTGTTAGACCTACCATTCGTTGCGGGTGGTGCAAACAATTAATTGCATCTTAATTTTTGTCAACTTTTTTATTTATGTAGGTTATATTAGTTTATCTATCTATTCAGTCATTGGTCTACTTCTAGTTGTAACATATACCATGGCTGTGTAGCTAAAATGAGTGCCGTGGTTAATGCTCGCCTCTTAATCCAAAGGTTGCCGGTTCAATCCTGAGAAAAGTTAGCAGATTTTTAAAGCTCAAATACTTGACCCGGTTTTCATTTATTGGGCTATCAATTAAATGTGCTTATCAACAATTCAACATCGATAGTAACAAGACCAGGGTTTGGAAAGTCCCCCATTAAAATTTTACAAAATGCCACATACATAGGAATACACAAAATACTTCATTGGTCAGTTTTAAATCAATGCGTTTAATGCATCAAAACTTACTCAGTTAGGCCCTGCTGTTGTTGATGTTATAGTGATTAAGCGGAACAATAATTCCGAGCGTGATGTTATCACCACCACTCCCCGGTAAAGTGGAATTCATCTTGGATGGTGCCTCGCGTGACATGAACCCCTCATAATGGGTAGGGCCTATACACTGCATATCGGATCAATTACACTATATGCAGTAGAACGCGCGTGCCTCATAAGACAACAAACAATTAATTAGTGTAAGATGAGAGCTCTCTATTCGGTGAAAGTGGGAGCGTCCAATGCTTGGGTAGAGCACCGAAACCAGACCTGGACATCCGGTTGTGGTAATATAATAGGAGTAAAACTGGAATACATACATTGATTAAGAGTCATCTTCACCTTTGGGCCAGTAGCCCATTGTTGCTCAGTCGGCAACGTTCCAACGTTAACCATACGGCTTTTTAGGCAAAACATGGTATTTTATTCCTCTGTTTCGGACGCCGTTTTTCAACCAATTTTCTTTGAATTTGGTAGGTTTTTAGTTGAATACTTGTATTAGGTCCCTCATACCTAGGCCTAAACATTTTGAAAACTGAAAAATATTACTAAGGTAAATCGATTTACCTTGTAACGTCACAGAGAATAATATTTATTTAAAATTTCAAAATTTTGAGGTATGAAGGACTCAATATAACTAAACACTTAAAAAGTTTAAAGAAAATCGGTTGAAAAACGGCGTCCGAAACAGGAGAATCAAATACCATGTTTTTCTTAAAAAGCCGTATGGTTAACGTTGCGCCGACTGCGCAACGATGGGCTACTAGCCCAGAGATGAAGATGACTCTTAATACAACAGGCCATCAAAACGACGGGGTACTTAAAACCTCTTAAAACCATGGAAAAATGATGTCCAATTTATTCAGGGTTTGTTGTGTGGTCCATGGGACTCACAAATACTATTGACCCCACTGCTTGATAAAAAAAAAACAAACAAAAAAAAACGCGTAGTTCTTATTTGTAAACGCGTAGTGATAAAAACATGGTCACAGAAGAGTGGAGTTTCGCGGACATTGTTTCGAAGAAAAGCGAGTCGAGAAGATTCGCCCTTTAGAAAAAGGCGGAGAAAGTTCATAGTTGGGCTCAGAGAGAGTGAAATTTGTGACAATGGAAGAAGCAATTTGACACTTGGCGGGGCTCTTGCGTCACCGGAGGTTGACGCGGCCTAGCCGCAACCTGGAACGGTTATTGCACATTCGAGGTGGAGGACGCACTAAAACAGTAGGCCTATATACTTTTCATCTTAATTTTTACAAAATGCTTATACAGTCTTAGTTTTATGTGTGGGCAACTTTCGGTGATTGAAAAATAGAAAAAGGAAACCTTCGGACGCTAGCTGAGGACCTTCATCGAATTTGTTTTTGTTGTTTACAAGCACCTGGGGACGAGCATTTGCTCGGTAAACTCAAACAGTAATATTCTCAAACAGTAATACTCAAACAGTAAACAGTTAAAGTTGAGAATGGCTAGAAGCCGAAAGCGCAATGTCTCTTCAAAAAAGTGGCGCCCGCGGACCATCTCATCGATTATGTGACTTCGGCGCATGGACCCCATCATCTTCAATAGTAATATTCTTTATAGTCATATCAGTTACAGAGAGTGCGCTAAATTTTCAACTGCAAAAAGAATTATTTCTTGTTCAAGACGAGCTCGTTCGCTTCGATCACTCGCCTTTCAGGTTTCAGACGGTTTTAATATCTACGGGTGCTACACTCTGGTGTATATGTTGAACCACATATTGATTCTGTAACACGTGGTTTCTAATTATTTATTTAACAGCTGTTTTCATAATTCCTACTGATTATTTTGTTTTTAAATTCAAAGCAATTCTACAAATTGAATACCGGTAAGTAATGTAGTTGTTTTATACTTTTACATGCTTTTATTTATCTAAATTTTCATAGTCAGCAGTATGAAGTACGATTTAAAAAATGACAAATTATTTTTTTTATAAAGTAGTAAAATTTAATAATTAATTAAGTATCTGACTGCCATAAAAACGACATGTTTATACTGGAAAATGTTGTCTGCACTTTGATATGAGTCAGTTGTTTTCATTATTTCATTCTTTTGATTTTTAACTCCAAGTCCAAGACCAATGTTTAAATTTTTAATTCCAAGTAAAGATTTTAAAGAAATAAGATTTTTTCTGGCATAGAGACCTGTATTTACCTGACCTGATTGTATTTAATTAGAGACCTGATTTGTATTGTTCTTATCCCAGAACTAAGTTATTAGCAAAATTTGAAAAACATCGTGCCAGCCATTTTTAAGATCCGTGTGCAAACATACATACATTACTCATATTAGAGTATAGGATAGGATTCATAATTACCTTATCTAAAAAGTAAAAATTTAAGCTAAGAGAAAAATTAGCTCTACTCTTCTCAGGTATGCTTAATCAAACGCACTGATTTCTTAAAATCTATGCACTGATTTACAGTGTATATATTCACCAAATAATTATAAAATAATTTCTTTCAAAAATCACACAAAAGAAATACAATGGTAAGTAAATGATTTTCTTCAGTCTAACGCCAAAAATCATCCTTGTCTGTAGAAAACCCATAATTCTTGAAAAGCTGAAACACCACGCCGAGAATCTTCCTGTTCCGTAGTCAAATAACCGTACCAGCATTCGTCCATAAATAAATATAAAAAATAATAAATAAGAAAAACATCATAAGAGGGGGTTGAATGGCACCTCTCAGAACGTCATGCAGTGCTTCACTTGCTCCCATTTATCATCTTTGGCACCTTTAGGTAAGATAAAAGTGGGAGGGGGATTTTTAATGAAAGATAAATGACTTAGGCTATTTGATTCGCTTTTTGATTTTATATATTTCGAATCCATATTAACCTATAATTGTTCAAAGCTGATCAACTTTTTAGATCCCTACCACTTTTATCGGACTTTAAATAAAAGCAGAAAATTGGAGCAGGTGAATTAGGCCTACTCCACGATAAATTTTTAACCCACGAGACCTCAGAAAGGTTGAGAACAATGCCAACTGTATTTATAGTTCCGCAACAGCCACTTGACTGCGCAGGCTCTATCCCTTTTAACCCCCTTGAGGATTGTCTACGAGTTTAGAGGATGAAGCTATCTAGTGAAGCATGTTGCGCGTATGCCAAAACACTGGTCGAATTAGATCTTCAAGGAGCACCGGTAGAAAATAAGTGTCATTAAATAACTTGCAATAAATTGCTTACTGTATGTAGCCTACTCCTTGTCACTTTGCTTCGGCGGAGCGTGCGTCGTGTGTGTTCATCACCCTCGCAACTTCAGGAGGCCGCGACGAGGCCGGACGCTGTTATGCCACACGACTTGTCGCCGTGAATACAAATTCGGTTACATCGGTTACCTTCGTGTGTCCGGGAGGGGGGGAGGGGGGGGGTAACCCCGGCTAGAAAGTGTCGGGGGCCGTGTCGCGTCGTTTGGATGCGGCGCTGTATGCGCGCTTTCACTGTCCTGCCCATTGTTGTGGCTAGTCCACGAGCGACGCGGCTCTTATTCATCTATTCAAGAAAATAATCAATGCAAAATTAGCCTCACTAAAAATTACTTCTAAAATAATGTTTCCCCCCTTTCAAAAGTGTTCAAAAATGTTTTCATTTCTTTAAAATTCAGTGTAAAAATTCTCATTCATTTGAGTTAAGGTACATTTCCAGGAATTCAAAAATAATCCATGCTCAATCATTTAAATAGGCCTACTGTTGACCTTTCCAACTCAATGTGATGACAGGAAGTGGAGGTTTTAATCGTTGTTTTAATGATTTTCAAGGTTCCTAATCTTCTGTATTTTTTTAAGTTTTCATTTATTTATAATCTCAACTAATACTGCCTGGTTCATTCCACAAACATTAATTCTACTCCACGTTTTAAGCCGCGTCCGCACTGGCCGAACATGTTCGCCGGACATTTGTTTGTTCGTTGCTAACCTTTTAGAGTGTAAATTATATGGCCGGTAAATTGTTCAATAAGAATGTTTGTAGTTTTTTTGTTCGCCGAACAAGTTCGCCACGAATGTTCGCCCAGTGCGGACGCGGCTTTACAATACAATCAACAAATACAGTTGCCCGTTGATACTAAATTGATGGTTGCAACATAGATTTTTCTCATGACAATGTGGAAATTTACAAACAACATTTTTGTTTTGTAAAACACAATTTTACTAGACTTTGCTTAATATAATACAGTATTATGAATATTAGTGTGTTACTACATGTACGTCACTTTAGCACATAATTTTCATAAATTAAAATCAATGTACCTACTTTTAGTAGTAATCAACTTATATTTTACTTTGGCCTTCTTAAAAAAAATTCAAGCAAAAAATTTGGGTTTATTCTTTTTATTTATTACAGATTCTTTTTAGAAGCTGTAGGCCTATGTATCCACGCTATTCGTCGTTTGAGGGAACTAAAAATACCCAAGTGGCGGTGTGGGTATCATGGTTTTACTCAACTGCTGAAGAACGTGTTTATTTTGGCGTTTGTGCTCTTACAACTACCCACAATCCACGGTCTAGATATTTTGCTTTGGCCAAGTTCCAAATAAAATGCTCACTCCCCAAGGGGGGTATTTTGGTATTTTGCATTTTGTCCACATCGCGGAGTGGGTAAAACTTTCGGGCATTGTACGAATTCGGCAATTGAGTATAACATCATATATACAATGATCTAGATCCAGCATCTGTGAATTTATTCTAAACTTGTAAAGGTGTTGCTTGAAATCGAGCAATTTATCCGGACTATCCCATGTAATTGCTAAATTATTCCATTTCGTTTTAAATCAATAACACCCTACCAATCAAATATTGCAATTATCAGTACCTAAACGCAAAAATGCACTTATTTACAGCTGTACAATAACAGATATTTGAAAACTAAACCCAACCCCAATGTTATTCTAATGGTAAAATTTCAAATTTTAATAGATAGCACTTTTGTCCGATCCTCATAATTTTTTTGGCAGATCCCTATCCAAGCCCTATCCAACGACACCAAAAATTGGAACTCGGTTGAAAATATTAAGAGGAGTTCTCCTAAAAAAAAACCCTTAGTGTATTAAATAAGTAGTAGAAATCGCCTCCTGATCGAAATTCGACTAAAATTTCAGTTGAACTAGACCCAAGAAGCTTAAAAACATGAACTGTAACATGTGTTCTTCCTGTGTTTTTTTTTTTTTTTTTTTTTTTTTTTTTTTTTTTCAAGCAGTTGTTTTTATAACAGCTGTCTAATGATTCAATCAATTAATTATCCTTCCGCATAAGATTAACATTGGAACTTCCTACACCCAAGACTTTTTCAAGATTTGTTATAGTTTTCTTACCTTCCATATTATTCATATTTTAATAATCTATTACTAATTTTCTATTATCAATCTTATAACTTTGAAAGAAGTGTTTCCCCCCTCTATGAACTTATTTTAGTTACAGGGTGTCTCTAATTCAGAGCGAACCCACAATGTCAATTTACTGTTAAAATTATGTTTTAGATGTTCTGTGTATAACACTCTGTATGTTGAACCAGAAATAAATGTTGTTAAAAAAAAAATAATAAAATAAAAAAACATTGGAACTTTGAAAACCTGTGGGGCGTAGCCATGGAGTACGATGTGAATTAGAAGGGGATTCTGCTCATCTAAAGGACCATGAGGACTATCTATAAAGGACTATCTAAAAGACTACCTTTCTAACAATATGCACGGATTTCTCCTACAATTCACACAAGCTGAGCGAAAAGGATGAAACCATGCTTGCCTATTAATATATAGAAGATAAATATTATAAGAATTTTGCCTTAGATAAATAGGCATAAGAATAATCTGGTAATCCTAGCTAATTTGGACCTAAAAGAACAACCACCATACTTCAACACTATGACATATATATAGAGGTTTCACCAAGTTGGTGAATTAATGAAGAAGATTGATTGATGTACAACAAGGTGTAAAAAAAGATAATACAATATACTAGTGTGTTACTAAATAAAAAAATTTTTAACAACAAACTTTATTTTTTAAATTCTAATCTAGCTATTTTTTGTTGAGTTTGTGTACAGTAACTTGGTAACATCACCTTAAAATGATGTTACCAAAACAACATTGAGTTCCGTTAGATAAGTTGCACCTAATGAGTGCAATTATATTTTAGAATTTTTTTGTAATTAATGTGGATGGTACTGCTGATATGGTAGCTATAAATTGGTACTATAATTTAATTTATCTCGGTAAAATACCATGGAGGTTTGAGCACAAGGTACTCTTATAAATGCAGAGTATCGCGCTGCACAAGTCCCCCTAGTGTACTCAAGGGTTCAGCAAAAATCTCCCAATCTATGTTATTTTTCACCTCTAAGTTACATGGTTTAATTTATTCAATATAACATGCTCCTTTTTACCATGCACCTTGAAATATTGATTACCAGATGTATTACAAATATTGATTCTCTTGTTTACAGGGCTTCTCCCAGAGGTTTTAAAAACTGCTTGCAAATCCTGCTCCCAAAATAACAAAGAAAACCTGAGAAAATTCTTAAGAAGAGTTGAATCCGACCCAAAGCTTTCGGATGCCTGGAGGAAAGTGTTGGAAAAGTACGACCCACATAGACAATACAGATTGGAACTGGAGAAGTTCGTCAACCAAGACTACGACTAAGTCATTAAAAATATTACATAGACATCTGTGATTTACTTTTCAGTTTCATACATATCAAGATTCAAATCAATTCATTTCATATTTGCCTCATTTATCTGTTTATTTTATTTATTTGTTGAAAATAAAAACAAGTTTTCTTTCTTTTTTACCTGGAGTTTCAAATTAGAAATATGTGGTTCTGCATGAGCGGATTAACAGGGTTGAAAGGGGTGCGTCGCACTCCCAGAATTTGGTATGGTATTTCTTTTTAATTTGGCATGGACCATTTTAGGTCTAAAAACAAACCATATTTAAATTGGGTTTTTTTTTTAATTTTTTACCAATATTCAGTTAACTATCAGAGAGTTCGTACCCAGATACAAAACCTAAATCTGCTCATGTTTTTCTATGTAGTAATTAATAATTAGCCTACCATTACCTGAATAAACTATTATTAGCAAACTATAGTGCTAGACAGGCTTATTGACAAGTTACAACGATGGTTACAACACAACCTATTTTCTTCGGAAACTGATTTTAAGTTAATAACTGTATTTGTTTCAACCAGAATCAAAAAGTAACAGTTACTAACATAATTTAATTTTAACGCCAGCTGTTTCAATAAACTAGCCTACAATCTTCTACTTCTGTTTGCAAAGAATTAAAAATGGTTTTTATAAGATTGTTTTACAAGCAATATCTTTTAACATGTTTGCTACCATGTAAACCTATGTAAACACAAAACCTTAATTACAGACCAGCGTCAACTATAGTTGACACGTGGGCTGAGTTCACTGGACCGATGTCAACTACAGTTGAAGCAAACATTAACTTTATTACAGCTCCTCATATAAGGAATGGTTTATTTTATCGACTGGATTCTTAGGGGTCGATCTAAAGGACCTGGAAATATGTTGGAGTCGTGGTGTCCATGTGTATATATATATATATTTTTTTGCAAATTTTACCTCATTTTTGTTTCTATTAGTCTGGTCTGTGGTTAAGTTAAATTCAATAAGCTTGGTCCCAGTAGGACGTCAGGTCTGTAGGGTAGGGCTATTAAAGACTTTAGATACTTTATTTGAAACACCGACGCACTCTGTGGTGCGTATTTTAAGGTGAGTAAGACTGAACAATCTCCCATCAACTATAGTTGACGATCAGTAGCGAACAAGTTAAAGTAACACTTAAGCAAAAACATTTAAATTAACAAAAAGGTATTTTAGTCTAACTTTGATGTTGCACCTTGCTTACACGTCGTGCACAGATGAAAGAAGACAACATATACACTCGGCAAGAAGTGTAAAAAAGATCTTTTAACCACCTCCGAATTTTAATCCACAGTATTTTGATTTAGTCTACCAATAAAAATTAATATGATTCTCAGAAGAAATTATCATTTTGTAGTAAAAGCTAATATGGTTTCTAAAAAATAATAAAATGACATGAGAAATATTTATCGAATACCAGAAAGTTGAGTTTGAAAAATGTTTTGGGAAAATTTTTTATAGCGATTTAGTGCAGAGTAAATCCGTAATGTATATAATTATATTTCATGCCAGAAACTTAAAATATATCCTTACCTTGTTTACGTTCCCTAAGTTAACATTTTCCTTAAACGTTTGTTTACGGGAAGAATTCGCCCCTAATAATTTAATAGAAACAGACAACGATAAATATTATCAAACTCTTTATTTAAACCATCAACCAAACAACGAACATTATCATCCAAGGTAATTGAAATATCTTCAATGACCTTAATGAACAACATTTACAACATTGAGAACAAAACCGCACCAAAGAATCAATATTCAATCAAAATCAGAAAACAAACCATAAGCAGGACAACACAGTAATTTTTCCCCGTTCAAGCCTCGTCTCCGCCCTCTTCCTCCTCGTCGTACTCGCCCTCCTCGTCAGCCGTCGCCTCTTGGTATTGCTGGTATTCCGACACCAGATCGTTCATGTTCGACTCGGCTTCCGTAAACTCCATCTCGTCCATGCCCTCTCCGGTGTACCAATGCAAGAACGCCTTTCTTCTGAACATCGAAGTAAACTGTTCCGACACCCGTTTAAACAGTTCTTGGATGGCAGTTGTGTTACCGATAAAAGTAGAAGCCATCTTCAACCCGCGAGGCGGAATATCACACACTGCTGTCTTGCAGTTGTTGGGAATCCATTCTACGAAATATGTCGAGTTCTTGTTTTGAACATTCAACATTTGTTCATCCACTTCCTTCATGGACATTCTTCCTCTGAAAATGGCCGCCACGGTGAGATACCTTCCTCTTCTTGGATCGCAAGCTGCCATCATGTTCTTGGCATCAAACATTTGCTGGACGAGCTCAGGCACTGTCAACGCTCTGTATTGCTGGCTACCTCGGGAAGTTAACGGGGCAAACCCGGGAACAAAGAAGTGTAGCCGAGGGAATGGGACCATGTTCACCGCCAGTTTGCGGAGGTCCGAGTTGAGCTGACCGGGGAACCGGAGACAGGTGGTTACTCCTGACATGGTCGCTGATACCAGGTGGTTCAGATCACCGTAGGTGGGTGTCGTCAGCTTCAGCGTTCTGAAGCAAATATCGTACAACGCTTCGTTGTCAATGCAGAAGGTCTCGTCAGTGTTCTCCACCAACTGATGGACGGACAGTGTCGCATTGTAAGGTTCTACCACCGTGTCAGACACCTACACAAAAATAAGCAATTAACCGTATCAATGATTGATTTTTTGGTACTTTATAACACATAATGTTTGTATTTCAAGTTTTTTCTATTTGTGTGTAAATTGAAACACATAAAAAATAAAAAAACCGGTGAAGAAAAGTATTATTCTGTATTTTTTATAATTACAAAAATTTATTTACCGTTGAAATTTTTTAAATTCTGACACCTGAAGAGTCTCCTTAAGGTAAAAAGGTCTGAAAGAGAATAAGTTTTAATTAATTTAATCATGGGGAAGATTTTCCATTTTTACTAAAACCGATAAGACATAATGGTCCTCTGCCACAGAAATTATCAATTTTAACACTATGGTTAATATTAATAGGTCAAAAAGTTAGAGAATTTATTAACAGAAGTATTGTAATTCAATACACTAGAAAAAACCCCCATCGCAGCAGACCTGGCATAATCAGCGAATTTCCAAGGAAATTTGAGATTCGTATTTTCCCCATAAACACAATGGGAATGAGTATGTATGTTTTTCTGCCATGGGATGTTGTTAGGAAATATAATGGTTTGGAAAGGTAAATATCCAGTTGTATCAATATTTACCACTTTTTAATTTTCACCTTAAAACCATGGGGATAAGTGTGTAGGTTTGCTGCCATATGGGTGTTGTAAGCAAATATCAGTTAAACTCTAACTAGTGAATGTTCATACAAAGTTTTACCAAATTATTGGTCAATAAATGAGCAAGACACAGGGTTTTATTGATTTCCCATAAAATTAACATGGGAAACCTATTTTTAGCTTTTCTCTGGAATCTGTTAAGCTAAAAATTAAAAATACTAAATTATTTGTTTTTGGAAGCTCTTTTAAACGATTTTAGTTTAAATTCTCACATTTTGAAAATTGAGGTCCAAAAATGCCAAAAACCCAATTTTAACCCCTTTGAAACCTTAATAAAACGGCGTTCCCATAACCTGACAATGCTGTTTAGTGAACTCATGAAAATAGACCTGGTTTTACACCTTCATATAAAGGTCCCATTCAAAAGTTATCGGTACCTCATAGATAGATAGATATATCATATACATATATTATATGAAAATGAACGAATGGTGTTTTTGGCTTCTAGTGACCTCAAAATGAAAAAAGTAAAGTGTTCTTACCATGGCTACTACTGTAATAGCGCATTCCCTAAATTCGCTAAAATCAACAAGATACAGAGCTCCATAACAAGTTTGTTAATACTGTTTAAGACTGTGTTAAGACGGCTAAGAAGCTGTCTTATGCAGGGCAAAAGATCTACAACTCGCTGCCAGAAGACTTGAAACGCCTAAGAGGGAAAGATCTTCACAGACAACTACACGACTGGCTAATAGACTGACCAATATATACTAAGCAAGAATTTTTTGACTTGTAAAGCAAGAAACTTCAAGATCTCAAACTTTTGTACCTTTGACGCCATTACATTTCTTTATGATTTTGTAAATAAAGATATTCTGATTTCTGATTTCTGACTGTAATACAAAGAGAGAGTGAGGTAAGAAGAGAGGTGATTCAGTAAAATAAATGAGCTCTCCCTTGTATTAAAAGTACAATTTAAATCTTAGTCCTCTTAACTTCTCCTAAAGAGTTACAGGTATCCAGCTTGTTATATATTTTTTAATATTTTATAATGATTTACTTCCCACTTCTGCAGCACCCAGCCAAGTGCTAGTTTACTACCTTTGGTGAGGGTACGATGCTGAAGGTGTTCATGATCCTGTCCGGGTATTCCTCCCTGATCTTGGAGATGAGCAGAGTGCCCATCCCCGACCCGGTGCCTCCCCCCAGCGAGTGGGTCAGCTGGAAGCCCTGAAACAACCACCATGAGCAAATCAACGTGACTGATGAAAAACTCAAAGATTTATCCTAAGATGACATTGGAAAAATATAAAAGTATAACGTTCTAGAAATTTTTAATTTTTCAGAACAGAACCAGTGTTCTTCCAATATAACTTTATTTAACCAATGGTTCAAATGTAATGGAAATTTATTATCTTCTACATTATTACATTTCTGTGTCAACATGACTGTTTAAATGTTCCACTCTCATAAAGTCACCCTATACTAAAATATTGTACTCTTTTGGTACGAATAATACTAAACAAAACAGAAAACTGAATATGTACTTTAAATTTGCATCTGACAAGTATATTCTATTTAAAAGTTAGGTTGGTAGCGCCTTTACATGAACTCTCCTACCTCCGCTAAACTACATTTACAATTAATTGCACAGAGCTTCAATTCCAACTACCACGAAGAGAGAAACCTGTACCGGTGACTCATAAAGTGACTATTACTTGTAAATCCGCATCATGGAGGAATGCTCCATCAGGAGCATTTTTATCAGTCCACTCATTCATTCTTTCCTACATCATCAGGTTTATGATGATTAAACATTTTTGTTGCATCGAGAATTTCCCTACACTTTTTGAAAGGTATACTTTTTCACTTTTGCATTTGAACCCCCATATATTTTGCATATATTTAGTCCACTAATTATATGGTGTGTAAGGTTGTCAATAAGTTTTTCATATTAGATAAAAACACTATATTTAATAGGCTTTTCTTTAAAAAATTAAAAGACTACCTTACCTTGATCAATTTTTGGAAACAAAAAGCAAAATATGATTTAATGTGCTAAGAACCATTATTTTAATTTTTAATTTACCATACTTATTATTCTGTGTTTTTTTTTTTTTTTTTTTTTTTGTAAGACATGTCTGTGACAATTCTCTATACATATGCATGATTGTAGCTTGATGGAGAAATAAAGATTCTTATTCTTGAACTCTGGTTTACCTGGATGCAGTCGCAGCTCTCCGCCTCCTTGCGCACGACGTCTAACACCGAGTCGACCAGTTCGGCGCCCTCTGTGTAGTGCCCCTTGGCCCAGTTGTTGCCCGCGCCGCTCTGGCCGAACACGAAGTTGTCCGGCCGGAATATCTGGCCGAACGGTCCCGACCTCACCGAGTCCATGGTCCCTGGCTCCAAGTCCACCAGGATGGCCCTAGGCACGTACTTACCACCTGGGCATCAACGCATAAAATTTTTTTACTTTGTCAAAACGTGGTTACTCTTTATATACATATTTTAAAATTCAAAATAGCAATCGTTCCAAAGAATTTCAGTACCAAGCTTAAAATAAAACTTTTCACCAGTCAAGGAACCAAAATTCGGGTTCTGCTAAATTGAAATAAAGTATTTATTTTACATTATAAGTTTTTTTTTAATAAAGATTATAGTGAAAAAGCGGCAATGCCCCATAATATTGTTGTGTATTACATAAAATAGGATCAATGCTCTGATGGTTTAACCTTACAATGATACCGTAATAATAAATAATTTTATTGAGAAGAAAAAGGTATACATATAACAAGTTTTCACTATTTATCTTGCAGTTCAGAAAATTTTAAGACTTGTAGTTCAACAAATACTTATAAATTAAAACACATACTTCTCTCTATGGTGAAAGAGGTGAGATGAAATTGTTCAAAGGGAATCTTCTTTTTTTTTAAACAAAACATTAAAAATTTCTACATCATTTAATATCAATCATACAAAACATCAAAATAGATTTGTAATTTATTATATCTCTGCTACAAATACCTCAGATTAGACTTGGACTATATACCTGTTGCTTCATTGTAGTAAACATTGATTCTTTCCAACTGTAAATCGGAGTCCCCATGGTAAGTCCCTGTTGGGTCAATACCGTGTTCATCCGAAATCACCTCCCAAAACTGAAATACATTCAAATGTGTTAATAATTAAATTTAGTTTTTATCAAATCAATTATAGTAATTAATTTTTTGACTTTTTTTTGGTAAGGAGGAGTGTGTGGGACTCGCTTGTGCCATACCCACTAAACCCACATCTTTTCCTAGATTCCCTCTGGAACTTCAGAACTGTCATATTAATTTGGGGGGGGGGAGGGTAGACCCTTGTTTTAGATCACCAGGGTTGAGCCCTTCCACTTCAGTTCTAGGAGGACAAGATAATTCATAATCTTTTTTTTAAGCCTTTGATTTTTGTGTGATGGTTGACACTCAGCTTGCCCAAGCCAAGCTTAAAAACGCTCTGCACGCTCCGGAACAAGCGTCATGGTCGACTGCTGCATCTGCAACCTCCGACTTCAGTTCACTTCAGAGGGAGCAGTTACCCAAGTTACAAGTTACAAGTATTGTGATAGTGTCCTGCCTCTCCAAATCTTTTGTGAAGAACGGATTGATCCTTTTCAGTGCACTCACTGGGACCAAAGAATCTTTAACTATAAATGGTCCTCAAACGCACACCTTAACACTTAGAGTTAGTAGAACAAAATGTATTATATGCTGTATATCATGCTAAAATAAGCTACCACAGGATTAACTAACTTATGAATAGTCAATGTAGGCCGCAATAAGGTCATATAAAAAATTACTGAACAGGAAACTGCATGTAATTTAGAAAGTCCCTAAAAAATTCATATTCAACTATTCGAAAAAAATTCTTAAACCACATATTTCTTAATCTTAGCATTTCTATATGATTTTTCATATGATCATGTGACACAATTCCATCAAATATATTCTGCAGAGTTTATTTTTTTTAAACAGCCTCTTTGTATAATCTCCTAGGATTTGTTTTTTCACTAACAAGTAACCAATCATCAGTGATTTTTATTTAATTTTCCCATACCCTGAACAGACAAGATTAATTTTTCCATACCCAATCACAATATAAAGAATGGTCGAAAGCATTAAAAATATTTGGGTAGAAAATGGAATATTATTGTTAACTATAATGTCTCCATTAGACCAACCATAACATCATTTGCCTGTTGTATTGCCTGTACTGTATTTGCAGTGAGTTGCTTCATGGTTTATCCATTTGCTCCTTCATGAAAACAAAGATAACTAGCAGTACTTGAATGTGTAAGGTTTGCCTTCTTGTAATTTAAGGCGTTGAATTCTAACGAAAGCGAGCCGCTCACGTTTTGCACTGAATATCAGAGTAAAAGAAGTAGGCTACTACCCTACCAAATGAAGTAAAATCTAAAATTAAAAACAAAACAATAATTGCAACATATTATTGGATGCATATGGTGTCATGTTGTAGTTCTTTCAACATTGCTTTAAACGTTTAGTTAATGTAAAAAATCACATTCATCCGCATGTTATTTACGTACATCCTTAAAGTAAAAATGTAAGCACATCAGTAAATTTCAACTCAAAATGGCGAGGGGCTATGAAAATGAAAGAGCCAAAACTTATGAGTTTGTTGATGAAAATTGAGTTATCAAAATGAGTAAGAAGTGATTTTTGTTATTACCTTTGCTCCAATCTGATTTCCACATTGCCCTGCTTGAAGATGTACGATTTCTCTCATATTAAGAAATAATTATTTAGTTAAATTCACGAAATAATAATAGTACTCCTAAAGCCTACTAAACCGAAATTTTCAACAATGTTCGCCTGTTTCGAAAATGAAGCTGGATTACAAGTCAACTTAGCAAACATATGGTTCAATGCTTCATTGATCAAATATGCTGTTCAAACTCATACTGTAAGAAGTTTTATTTGTTGCTTATAAATTTAAGTGACATTTATAAAATTCATAGGAGATTAAATTTTTATTTTTAAAAATTACAAAAATAATCGAAATTTTAATTTTTTTGCCTTTTATTTTAATTGGAGATTTAAAATTAAATAATATTAAACTATTTTATATGGGAAATTGAAATATAGTTGTGAGTTTAATATTATTGAAAATAGTTTTGTAATCAGCTGTTAATTATTAAGAAAGTGAAAGTCTTTCAACAAGGTTAAAGCGGGTTTATCCATAAGTAATTGGAAAGGTCATCTAGACAGTTTTATAGTGTTTCATATACATGCATATACACAAAAAAACTAATTAGAATCCACTTAAGGATAAAGAGGCTCAGCCGTTTTTTAATTTTAAACAAAACTAATTGCACAATGCAAGTTAATTTGGATATTCAAAAATACTGATTTTTCGGATTACAATCAACTGTTTTGACACGATATAATTAATAGTAATATTTTATATAACTTATTTGTTGGTTTTAAGAGAGTTAGTTTGCGTGTAAAAACTGGACGAGATTACGTAACTGCATTTTAATATAATATGCTACAACACAATTTTAATAATACGACCTGCAGTATGTAGGCCTATTTATATCACTTAATTAAAAGCTTCCTTAAAATATTGATCGTAAAACCTTGTTTATTCAAAAAGTTGATCAAGTTAAGAGTTTATTAAGATAAAGATAAGTAGTATTATTATTAGTATTACGAGTTTATTAGATCGTTTATTAAGTAGTATTATTGCCTCGCTTTACTACTGTTAGGCCTACTAAACTGTTATCCAAATATAGAGTTGGTAAATTTTTTAAGGTAAACCATGGATTCAAAATTATTATCTAAATAACTCCCGCTATTCATCCATAGAAATAATTAATCATTTTTCTCAACAATTTTATTCGGCATTTGATTTAAAGCATCTTTTTGAGCGTGACGTCGTGTCACTATGGTAGTTTACAGAGCCCGGATAGCTCAGTCGGTAGAGCATTAGGCTTTTAACCTAAGGGTCCAGGGTTCAAGTCCCTGTTCGGGCGGACATTTTTGGCGCCCAGGCCATTAATTTTCTGGCGTGTGTCAACCATAAAAAAGAAAATTTTTAAGCGATGGATGATCCATGCTTCAATACCAAAATTAGGGATCCAATTCTAAGAAAAGTTTTAAAACAACTCAAATTTTAAAACCTAGATCATAATAGTTAAATAGCTTATTCCCTATAGAGCAATTCGCTTAAAGTCAAAGAATTTTAATTTTGGTGTGAAGAAATTCTCTTATGTTAGCTTATGAAATTCCTAATAGCTAGTGCTAAATGTTGGTCTTTAACGCTCGTAGTGGTTAACTTGCTTTATTTTACTTTGGGAATGGAATGGCTTACTAGGGAATACTATGTGTACAGTACTAGTACATTTGGTTTTAAATTCACTCCGCTCTATGGACCCTGATTATAATTTTATGAACTGGTGCATAATGAACTTGATAAACCCGACAGCCCGACGATTAGCCTACCCGGTATTTGAACAGATGTTATCGTTTCACGCTAGAAATAATTCAACGACCTTGAACTAGGCTATTTTGTTCTATTCGTAATCTCATTGAATTTAAGATGTAATGGGTTGACTCGTATTTACTGGGTCAACATAACATGAAATAACTAACTTTAATTAGGCTTTACATAGATTCTATTAAATTATATTTATGACAATAGGTCTAATGTAACATTTGTTTCCTTGGTAATTGCTTATTGGAGTATTATCCGGGGAAGTAGGCTATTAGTGCCAAAAAAGGAAACTTTTCATGAGCAAAAAATGTCAACCCCTCCCCCAAAGTCGGGGGTTTGTATTTGTAATACTGTAACAGCTGACATGTTTACAAAATAAACAAAAAATAACAAAGGGGCATAGTAAGGGTCGCGGGTGGATGACAATGACATAAGTCGTCGTCATAACTCTAGGACCACAGAAAAAGGACTGTGCTAGGACAGGACTGTGGAGAACATATGAAAAAAGACGTAATCAATCTGATGTCCATAAGAATAACATGTACCAGCGAAAAAAATTTCCATGCTTTATCTCGGGTCGTTGTTTACGTGTTGACATCGTGACTTTTTAGGTGAATTATTTACAGTTTTAAGCACAAAAACTTGTGTTTTGATTGTTTTTTCATTCGTTTTTTTTCAGTAGTTTGTTATATTTGTTGATAAACTCATACAAAAGTTCTTTGTTTATTGTTTGTGTTACATTTTAATTCATTGTGTCGTTCCTTGTTTACTTAACCTCGAATGGGCCCAATAAGCCCTGGACTTAATAACAATAAACGTTTTCTACCCCAAAATAATGAAGACAGTGTTAATCTTAAACGTTATTCTGGTAATGGAAAAACCAAAAGTGTTTCTTTGAAAAAGATGAAAAAAGGTAGTGATAATAGGTTACTTTCTTCAAAAGGCTCCCTTCCTCATGTATATGATCACGATTATTTGGCAAGAAATGACAAGCTTACCGAAAATACTAATGATATTGTGAGAAATGGGGATTTGCTTAGCGAAGACAAAGAAATGGATACCTCGCCGACTCCCTCTGATCAAAGGGCCGAGGGAGATGACACTATAGTGGACAATGTACACCATGATGACGTAGACCTACATGAAGATCAACCATCTGAAAAAACACAGAATGCTTTTGATACAGAATCTGATGAAAGGAGGAATGTCCCTAGTTTGAACAACGAAAATTCTCAAAGACTTACACGTTTCCTTGACAGCGATCCCGCTCCTTATGTAATATTTCTCGACAGTTCTAGTAAACAAGGCAACATTGGCAACATCCATCCTATGTCTCTAGGTCGGAAACTTGCAGCATATAATGTAAGAGGAATTGTGGAACTAAAAAAGGTAGGCAGAAATCGTTTAAAATGTACCTTTGACAGCGCTGAGAATGCCAACAGGTTTTTAGATTCACGTTTTGCGAAAGAAAACAATGTTAATGCATACATACCCTTGTATCAGGTCCAGAGACAGGGTCTTGTTAGGGATGTTGATCCTTCAATTCCAGAACAAGATATTCTTTACGATTTAAGCCACTCTTTCTACGTGTCAACCGTTCGCCGTTTGAAAAAACGAGTTGTTGATTCTGACGGCAAGGTAAAATTTGTTCCAATGCCTTTAATAGTTGTGACCTTTCAGGGAAAGCGCCTTCCAGAATATGTGACTTTGTTTTTTACAAAATGTACTGTTGAGCCGTATGTAAGATTCCCCGTTCAATGTTTCAACTGTCTACGATATGGACACACAGCCAAGGCCTGTAGAAGTAAAACTCGTTGTTGTAATTGTAATCTTGAACACCAATCTCAACACTGCCCAAATTCTAGAAGTCCATGCTGTATTTATTGCAGAGGAAATCATTCGGCTTTGAGTAGAGACTGTCCCCACAGAGACTTAGAATATAAAATAAGTCAATATATGGCTTATGAAAATATCTCCTATAATGAAGCTAGGGCTATTATCTCACCATCCTCTAATAGCAGTAATATTAAAGTTCAGTCTTATTCCGGTGCCTTGGATCGAGGTCTTCGCAAGGAACAGTTTCCTAGTCTGCCTGCTAGAGATAATCTGGTTTTGAGAGAGAAATTCTGCATTCAACCGTCAGTAGTGGCTGGTTCTTCACAGCATTCCTTATCCAAACACAACAAGATTCATGAAAGAAGAACATTCACCAAACAATCTCGTAATCATTCAATCCCCATTTCACCTCAGTATACTCACAAATATTATAATCAGTTTAACTACAACTTGGAATCTCCCTCAGTCCCTGTATTCGGAAGAAATGATTCTGCTTTACCCTCAACGGAAACAGAAACGCGGATTGACGGTGGTGGTGGCAGCGATAAGTACACGAATCTATCAAGTCAGGACGAACTCGTATCAATCCTTACAGAATTCAAGAATAATGTTCTTCCAATTACAAGCTTGATACCCGCTTTGTACAAGTTAATTGCCAACAATTCAGCAATGCAGGTAAACCAGTACAATTTGCACACTCAAAGCTATGATGAAGAATATTAAGATTTTTATTATTCCACCATTACTACTGTTTGCTTGTATTCTCTTTTGGATATTTCCAATGACAAGATCACTTAATATTTTACAATGGAATTGCGAATCGGCTATTGCTCACAAGGTTGAAATTGAAAATTTTCTCTTCAAATATAAAATTCATGTAGCTGCTCTTAGTGAGACCTGGTTTACTCCGTCTGTGAATATACGTTTCAAAAACTACTATTTGGTCAGGAATGATAGACTAACGAATCGGAGAGGTGGTGGTACAGCGATACTTGTTCATAAAAGTTTAAGTTTTCAGGTACTTACTTTTACAAGACCCGCCCTCTTTACGGATTACAATGTTGATGTTTCTGCAGTACGTTTGCAACACAAAGACTGGAATACGTGTATTTTTTCAGTCTATGCTCCTCCGAAACATAAACTTACATCAGAAAGTCTTTATGCGTTTTTCTCTCAATTTCCAAAGCCACTTTTAATTCTCGGTGATTGGAACGCTCACCACGTGAGTTATGGAAACCACTTTAATGACTGGCAAGGTATTCAATTTTACAATTTTGTAAATGAGAGTCTTCTTTCAATCCTTAATTCAGGGTCACATACTTACTTAGCAGGCCCTAATTATCAATCTTCTGCTATTGATGTTACATTGGCTTCCCCTCAAATTGCATTATCACTAGATTGGGAAGTGATAGAAGATAGATGTGGTTCCCGTCATCTTCCCATACTATTAAATGCTAATTTAAATTCGGGTCCTAAAGTGTCGAAGAGTAATTCAGAAAAATCTGACATAGTTAAGTGGAAGCTTTCATCTGCGAACTGGTCAGAATTTTCGAGGCGATTAGAAGACATTTTTCAAAGTTTCCAGTTTGATGCTGATCCCATTGAATCATACAATGAATTTTATAATCGTGTGTTAACAATAGCCAATGAAACTATTCCCAAGACTTCTCCTCCCAAGCCCAGTTTCTCTCCCTCTGTATGGTGGACTCCCCAATGTTCCGAAGAAGTTCATAAAAGAAAACAAGCATTTATGCAGTATAGAAACACCATGAATTTAGAAAACTTTATAAAATACAAAAAACAAGAGGCGATCACCAGAAGATTCCTCAACACATGTAAAAGGCAGAGTTGGATAAAGTTTTGCGAATCAATTAATAGGGAAACTCCCATTTCCAAAGTGTGGTCCCAAGTCAGAAAAATGAAATATAGATTCGACCACAGTAATGATCTCCCAACAGCGAACTGTTTTAATGAGTGTGCTGATGAATTTCTTGAATCTTTAACTCCTCCTTATGTCCTCAATACTCTGAATGAACATGCTTTTCAAGAATGCGACTCTAGATCTGATTTCCTATCTCTGCCATTTTCAGAAGATGAATATAAATATATAGTTCAAAACTTGAAAAACTCATCCCCGGGTAAAGATGGGATTCCTAACCTATTCATCATTCACTTTCCTGAAAGCGTTCATAAAGTTTTTATCAAGATTCTCAATGAAATATTTATTTCGTCAAAAATCCCGTCCCATTGGAAAGAGTACCTAGTAGTACCAATACTGAAGCCTGGGAAAGATCCAAAAAGTGCTGCGTCTTACAGACCGATTTCCCTTTCTTCCACTTTATGCAAAATAATGGAAAAACTTATTAACAACAGACTCCAGTGGTGGGTAGAAGTCAATTGTATCCTTTCCCCAACCCAATTTGGGTTTCGTAAAGGGAAAAGCTGCCTTGATAACCTGGCGGTGTTAGCAACCGATATTCAAACTTCCCTTGCTGGCCGAAAAAATGTTTTAGCAAGCTTTATCGACATTTCTAAAGCCTATGACAATGTTGATCTCGCTGTGCTTCACCGAAGATTGCTCCACTTAAAGATGCCACGAAACTTATGTTTATTCCTTACAAAATTATATCAAAATCGTTCCATTCAACTTAAAGTGAATAATAAGATCAGTTGTTCGAGGGTCACAAGTAAAGGTTTGCCTCAGGGTTCAGCCCTTAGTCCACTCCTTTTTTGTATTTACATAAAAGACATATCCAGGGTGCTGAGTCCAGGAGTTCAATCACTTGAGTTTGCAGACGACATTGTTTTATATACTGAAGGTCATCGCTTGTTCGAATGTCAAGATAAAATTAATCAATCTCTTGTTAATATTTCTCATTGGGCAATTCAAAATGGTCTTGATTTATCAGCAGACAAATCGTCCGCAATGGTGTTCTCTACGATAAGGAACGTACCTGCTATTGCCTTGAAACTTAATAATAAAACTATTCCTATGAAAAATGTCCACAAGTTTTTAGGTGTGATATTTGATAGTAAATTATCATGGAAGCATCATATAGACTATATTTATAACAAGTGTTTGAAGCGACAAAACCTCATTCGCACAGTTGTTGGGCAACGTTGGGGTGCAGACCCGGCTTGCCTTTTGTCCCTGTATAAATCTCTTATCAGGTCGATAATTGATTACGGCTGTTTTATCTATAGAAACGCATCAAATATAGTTATAGAAAAACTAAATAAATTACAATTTAGTTCAATTCGAATAAGCATGGGTTATATGAACTCTTCCCCATGTCGTGCCATGGAAGTGGAGAGTGGGGTCATGCCTCTTCATATTAGAAGAAAATTCTTAGCTGACAAATATTTACATAAGACCTTCGCATTGACTAGCCATCCTCTCTTGAAAAGCCTCGATATAATGTACAATTTTAACCAGTTGAATTCAGTCTGGACTGAAGCTAACTCTCCACCTCTTCTTTCAAGCTACAACCAACTTATTCAGTCTCGTATCTCAATGGAAAGGTCATATTTAAGTCCCTGTTTTTTGGTTCAATTTAAGAGTTTATTTTCCGAGATTCCAGTTTTTTTCTCCCCATTCTCTAAGCGTGAGATAAGTTCAAGTTCCTTAAACTCAATAAGGAAATATATCGAATCAGAGATTACTTCAAATTGGCCTTCACATATTCATATCTACACCGATGGGTCCAAAGACGTTAATAGAACAAGTTGCTGCGTATACGATAAGACACACGACAAGGTAATTACCCTCAGGTTGAACGACAACATGTCAATATATTCGGCAGAAGCTGTTGGAATACTTACAGCCATGAAGTATGTGGAGTCGCTGCCACCGTCTAAAGCGGTCATTATATCAGACTCAAAAAGTGTTCTCCTCTCCATACAAAATTGCAAATTCGACCACAGAACTACTTACATTGAGTATAAAATCAAAGATCAGTTTACAAAATTATCCCATCTTAATTACGAAATCATTTTATTTTGGGTTCCTTCTCATATAGGCTTGAAAGGCAATGAGTTAGCAGACTCATTTGCTAAACAAACATATTCTTCAAACGAGCAAAACAACCTTTTTCTGCCAAGCTTTAAAGATTTCAATTTTTCTATTTCCCGGAAAGCACACTCGAGGTGGCAAGAAGAGTGGGAAGCCATATCTGTTTATAAAGGACATAGGTTATTTCAACTGAAGCCAAAAGTTAATTCTCCAGTATGGTTTACAAGTTTTAAGAAATCACGGACAAAAATAAAAACTATTTCTAGGTTAAGGATTGGACACTGCTGCTTACCAGAACATCTCCATAAGCTGAAAATAGTAAATGAAGATCAATGTGATTGTGGAACGGACATTGGTTCGATCGACCATATACTACTTGGGTGTGAAGAATATAAATCCAAGCGAGAAAGTTTTTTCAAAAGTTTGCAAGAAAAAAATTTTGTTTTTCCAGTGAATATTATGAACATTCTCCAAGAAAATAATGTTGACATTTTAGATGCTTTGTGCAAGTTCATAACCGAAAATGACATTAAGATTTAGTGACTCTAAATTGTAATATGAGTTTTTTTTTAACAAATTGTATTTTTGTATGGCTAGCTATGGGCATGTTGCCATGAAGCCAATAAATTAAAAAAAAAAAAAAAAAAAAAAAAAAAAAACATGTACCAGCTGATCAGGCTAGTGACGTTTTGGGGTACTAATTTTTACATCGTTTTACCCGCTAATGAAACAGCCCTTGTCTATTACATTACAGCAGTTTTCCCCGGTCCTGGTGCTAGGATCCGACTTTATCAAATCAATGCATTTCTGCGCAGCACCGTTTACTCCGTCCGGGGTAAAGCAGAATGTTTGTCTTTTTAAAATACCCCCGTCGCAGCAGATCTGTATACTCTCCTGAAATTTAATCAAAATATGAAATTTATTGTCAAATGAAAAATTACTAAAACTATGATATTTTCATGAAACTTACAGATTGAAATGTGTTGGTAACGAGTTTTGTTTTCTTTTTTTTTCAAAAGTTTTGGTAAACCCAAGTTGGAAAACTAGTTGTCGCAGTAACGTTTGGGTCAGGTTAGTTAAGAGGGCGTTGGAGTGCCGCCATGTTGGATTTATTTCCCATAAGAGCAATGCTAAACTTGTCCCCGGCATTTGTCATATAATTTCTTTATTTTTTGTCCGATTGGTTCAGAATAAATAGCGTTTGAATCACAATTAAATACCCCGTTCCTTTTGCGAGATCGATTCTTTGTAAATAATTTATAAAATTCTGTAGAAAATGTTTTAAAAGTAGTAAAAAAGTTGCTTTGTTATTTCAAATTAGTAAAAAACACTAATTTTTATAAAAATTTCTTCTCGCAAACAAAATCCGCCTTGATGAACCCTTTATTTAGAGCTATAAACCAATATTTTCTGAATATAAATAAAAGAGTTATTTGACATCCTGTTTAACATTGCTCTTATGGGAGAAAGGTGGAATTTGGATTGACTCCAACGCCCTCTTAAATATCTACTGTACTGTCACAAGACCAATAGTGTCACAAATCTTCCAAATTTAGTTAATGTGTAGTTAATTTCAGTAACAGAATATTATTGTAATAGTATGCATTTAATACATCATTCTATATACACTCATCTCTCTTTCATACTTGGCTTTAAACTACCTATTGAGTTAGTTCGCCATTTCAGTAAAGGTATTAAGGTACATATTTTATGGATTGGGTATTATTACTTTCACACAACGTGTTCCCGACCTTTAGTCCCTTGGAGACCTCGTACCATATGGAGCATGAAAATATCATTCATTTTAGTAATACAGTACACTCTCGTTCATCGGACTCGGCGACATCGGAACTCCGCTTCATCGGAACTGAAAATCTGGACATTATTAATTTTTTTTTCTTACGAAATAAATAATTTTTCCGTTTTAGCGCCTTCAATTTTCATTCGTTATATCCGCACAACAGTGAAGTATTACATTTTGCATCAAAAGTCATCAGGCGTTTTCCATAATCTGTACCCATCGATTTGATTTACGAGGCCATGGAGGGGGCAGGAAGTGAACAAACAATACATCCGCTTTGACCGCTACTCAAACTGTCATTCAGTCTGTCTCGCGTCGCGACTGCACCTGTGTACGTGGAAGTCAGTTGACTGCTGGAATATGAATATGGAATATGAGAATAAAGATTTTCGATCTTTATTTCCTGCTTTGTTTTTATTCCTATAGGTTCATTGTTACCATGTTCAAGTTTGAGTGCCTTATTTTCATCAAATCTCTTGTGTTATCTTAAAAACAAGAGTGAATACAATCATGATAGGTCACCGTACGGGCGGAAATGATGACTCACGACGGACTCCGCTTCATCGGAATTTTTTGACATCCGAACCGGCCGTCCGCCACATTAGTTCCGATGAACGAGAGTGTACTGTAAAAGAACCTAGTGGATGGGAAGGTGGCTGATCTCAGTAGCTGCCCGGTTGTCCGTCAATTGGCCACCAAACATTCCCCCCCCGCCCCCCCCCAAAAAAAGCCCTTTTGGCAACGACGCGACAGGGCGGTTTCTGGATCAGACTGTACCCTATTCATCGTGACCGCTCTCCCCCAAAATTCTTGGGTTAACCGCGGTACGAGGTGCAACGTCCCCATTTAAATTACTAACTTAACATTGCACCGTTTAGATTACACCTGTTGAAAACTGACCCAATTCTTATCTAGGCAAGTTACTTCCCAAGGTAGAAGGTACATTTTTTTGTACATTCGATGTTACCTTGTTTTGTTTCCCACAGAATTTTTTTATTGTGTGAAGTAGAAGGGCGGATAATAATTTTAAACAGTCCAAGAATGATCATTATCCGACCACTGGACTCCTAGTTGATGGTGATTTCTATGCCTGACCACTCCATACATGAACCTACTAACCTTCTGACGTAGGATTGACGTAAAGTACGCAACGGTCGGCACCCATCTCACGTAGATCCTGCCATCAAGCCGACCACGGCGCCGAGCTAGCGGCAGTTGGCAACATGAGTTCCTCAGGGTTGGTAGCACTGCTGTTGGCAGGGTTGGCGGTCCTGGCGGAAGCGGAAGACGCCAGTTACACCACGAGGTTCGACGGCATCGACGTCGAGGCGGTGCTGAAGAACGAGAGAATCCTGCGCCGCTACGTGGACTGCGCCCTGGACAAGGGTCCGTGCACGGCCGAGGGACGAGAGCTCAAGAGTGAGTACGGTGCAAGGTCTGTAGAGGAAGAAGCATAACTTCTTCCTAGGTCAGCTGAATAGCTTTTTTTGTGTTCCGGATATGAAACGTCTAAACTAAAACGGAAGTCAAGTTACGTTACATTTACCATTACACAGCTGATTGAAAAAATGAATGAAGCAGTCTTGCCACGGTTACGATATTTATCGTTACGACACCATATTGCTCTATTTTACATTTGGATTATTAGTTAATAACAAAGCGTTTGGTAATTACCAAATTAACAATTATCAATCTAGGTAAATTTAAAACTATAAATTCTTCCCTAGTTTGCTTTGAAATTCCTTATTTTAGTAATGGTTGAGACAAAAAATCTCGAACACAAAGGAGAACGATTGTTGTTCCCTGCAGCGTTGGCAACACTTGCAGGTAGCAAAGAGTAAAATGTTGAATTTTTAAACCGACAAAACCTCAGTGGCGACATCCACGGATATCGCAGAAAGTGACACCATTGCTCTTATGGGATGTAGCTCACCTGGCCTACAGTCATCTTGAGTACGGTATATAGGTCCTCCAGGTCGTGCCAACAGTGCTTGCCATCGGTAGACGAGAAACCATAATTTTCTTTTTTTTGTGATTTAGGTAGACACCAGGTCTACTAAAAATTTTATTTAAAATTTTAAAAGGAATTATTTTTTACACTACGCTACAAAACCTAGATTTTGTTGATATTCCAGAAAGTGCATCATCATTTGTAGAACTGGTTTGGGGTCATGGAATATCTCATGTCAGAGATCAAAGACGGCGGGAGTTTCTCATCATTGATTTCTTTGTTTAACTTTTAAAATCTGGGGCTTCATTTGGTCTCATATGCAGCTCAACTGGAGATGGAAGAGAAATAAAAGACTAAATATGCTGATATAAAAATCATAATTGTATAATTTGCAGGTCACTCTTAAATTAATGTAGGCCTACATAATCCTAGGCTTCAATACGGGGTGAACCATTGTACCAATATAGGTCTGGCACTACAAAAAAATCAATTGGCATAGTTATATTAATATGACTTTTAATGTTCCATACCTTAAGAGTTTTGTACCCATTGCATGACCGTTATATTATACAATAAAAATAATTTAAATACTACTTCCAAATCTCATTTAAATCAGATAACAATTCAAAAGACAATTAATATACCAGTCTCTGTTATTGATTTTTTACTATCATTATTAATTAATTCTACTCGACATTTTCTCTTGTAAAATTAAATTTTCGACCAAAAGAAAAAAATCCCATAACCTTCTGCATTTCGAGCTCTTCTTCAGTCTTTGGTTCAACTTCAGTTTCGGATTCTTCTAATGACTTTGACTTTGATTGATGTTTTTCATTTTCCCGATCAGTTTTTGTACAACGTATTCGGTCTCTTGGTATGCTAACTTTGAAAGTCCTAGAGTGAGATCTAGATCTAGATCTAGATCTGGATCTGGATTTGGATCTGTATCGGGATGATTTGTGCTCTCTTCTAATTTCACGACCTCTCTCTCCTGAATATTTTTTTCTATCATTATTATCCGGCGAGAAAGATATTCGTATTCTTTCCCTTTTGTTCGCAGGTTTTTCTTCAATACTTCTTTCTTCTCGTTCTAATTGTTCGCCTTCTCTGCTGTGTCTAACCCTTGGAGATTCATGCAGGTCACGAAATGATCTTACAGATTTCTCTTTTCTTTTTATGTTTTCACTTTCTTCGGTAATTTTTCTGTAGTCATCCACTTGAGATTTTTCCATTATAGTCTAGTTATACAGTTTTAAAATAAGATAAAAAGACCTTTTTAGTTAAGTTTGTTTTTTTCCGTGTAATCTGAAACGTTATTTTGATGGTTTGTTTATATTTAATCATATGTCACAAAATATTGATCATCGTATTTTTATTGATGGAATGGTTTCAATTTTGAATGTATACTATTAACTATGGATGCCTAGGCCTACCAAAGTTTCATACTGTAATAAATAATAATTACTAAAGATGGATAGGATAACGTACTAATTAAGATCCATAGTCATACACTGTGCATTCACATGGATTACACCTGAAACTCGTTGGTCATGTTCACGAGCATCCACCTTAACCGGGATTATTTTTTTACCTATCAAGTGACAAATCCCGGTGCATCATTTTGCTGTCGTCTAATCTATTCACCGGGATTTTAAGCTTGATTTCACTAGTACCTTTTACTAACCGCAAAAAAAACTCAAACCCGTTACTCTAACTTGGATCGTGAACCCGACCAATGTCTTGACAGGTTGCTAAGTACTATGTAAGTATATGGTTCCCCAAATGAGTGAATCCCTCAAGTTTTATGAGGTGGAAAGAACTCTACAGCCATAAACTAGCCTGATGAAACAGATCTCTAAAAATATAAATAGATTTTGTATTTGTACTAGTTTAATATTACAGTAGACAGACACCAAAATGGTTAAGGTTTGCCCAAAAGAAACGTGTCGAGGCCTACCCTAAGATACACTAAGGAAGATTCCATGTACAAATTCGAATTTTTAAACTTCTCCCGACATTTGTTTGCCCGCAGGGCGGCTGCCGGACGCGCTCAAGTCGGACTGCGCCAAGTGCAGCGAGGTGCAGCGGAAGCAGGCGCGCAGAGTGATCGACTTCCTGGTGAAACACAAGCGCCCCTACTGGGACAAGCTGGCGGCCAAGTACGACCCGTCGGGCGCGTTCAGGCGCAAGTACGGCATTCAGGAGTGACCACCGGTAACCGGTAACACACCGGCGACACTGGCAACACTACACTAGACGACATTGCGACTCCTCCCTGAGCGCGCCTTGTTATGACAATATCTGAGTGGACAATTTGGTCAGATAAAAATAATAAATACAATAATAAATTGTAGTTTTTTTTCTTTTATCATTTTACTATCAACTAGTATACGTGTTGCTCGAAATCGAGCAATTTACTTAAATACGATACAAATGTTACTTTTAGTTCAAAATCAACGACATCCAGTCAATCCACTATTGTGAATATCTTTAATCACCAAAACAACACGTATTTACAGCTGATTATTAACAGATGTTTAAAATGCTTTATTCAATCCCAATGTTATTTAAATGGGAAATTTTGAGATTTCAATGGTGGGTAGGGCCTTTATTTTCAGTCCGATTCTCATCAGTTTTTGGCGGAAACAACTACAGACCAAGCCCTATCCAACGACACCAAAAACTTGAAATTCGGTTGGAAATTGTAGGAGGAGTTCTCAAGACAAAAAAAAAACCCTTAGCGTATTAAATAAGTAGGCTATAGATAGATAGAAGTAGATAGTATCATGTTGGTTCTGGCTCACTTTTGGAGACAATCAAAAATCAAACAAATTTCACAGTTTTTTAATACAATTATGCAATATTTTTGCCACTTTTTGGCCAATTTTCAGCTTTTGTCAAATTATCATAAAAAATATGCAATTTTAATGAAATTTTTAACAAATATGCCTAAATTTTCTACAAAATAAATTTTTTTTAAAAACAAGTAAAATTATCACATTTTATAAGTATTTTTTCAATAAAATTAATAGTCGACTTTTCATAAGGTAATTTAAAATTTTAATAGTATTTTTTCAATAAAATTTAAATTTTTTTAAAATAAGTAAAATTAAGGTTTAGTATCAATAATCTTGTAATAATTATTCAAATTTAACTAAAGCAGTTTCTTTATCATCAAAAGTCTTAATATCAGTGACAATTAAATGTAAATCTTTTTTATTTAATTCTTTAATCGATTTATCATCAATTACATTAGTAAGTCTTTTTGGTAAATGTACTTTACATTTTTCTAATTCAACAATAATTGTATATCCATATTTATCTTTAATTCTTTCAAATTTTTCAATTTTATATTTTTCATTTAAATTTAAACTTTTTAATGGTTTATATTCTTTAAATCTTAATTCTCCAATATTATTATTTTCTTCTAGCAGATCCATTTATATAGGAAAAAATATCACAAACTTGTTTGTGATAGATATGTTAAAAAGTCATTATCATAATTAGGTTTTATACAAAAATCCATATTTAAGTATTTAAAAATCATAGGTAATAATTTTTTGTATGATATATTACTTTTCTTAAAACATAAATATTTATTAAAAAATAGTGTAATTTTTTTCTTTATCTTCATTATTCAATTCAAAATCAATATTGTATATTTTGTTTAAAAATTGATAGTAAAATATCCAATTTGTATAATTCCTTTGTTTTAAAAATAATTTTATATTCTTAGGTGTTATTTCAAAATGATTGGAAATACATAAAATATATAATTCATTAATTAATTGTTGTGTTTTATATGGTTGAAAATGGTTAAATTCTCTTAAAATATGTTTAAGATGTTTATTCTTATTACTTTTTCTCTTAATCTTTTTTTCATAAATAATTCTTTTACATATATTACATCCTACACAATTTCCAATAATAGTAAAATTAGTTTGATTATGACATCTATAACACATATCCATTTATTTAAAAAAAAATTATACATAAATGAATGAACCAATTCATTGTCACAAATGTAAGAAAAAAACTAAAAATATTAATCCACAAATTGTTGAAATGAAAAATGGATTACATAGAATTGCTACTAAATGTTCAATTTGTAAAACAAATAAAAGTAAAATTTTAAAAAAAGAAGTTAAACCTATAATTAAAAAAGAATTAACTAAAAATGAACAAATAATTGAAGCAAATGAAATTCATGCTCCAATTAGAAAGAAATTTTTAAAAAGAAAAATAATTACATTAGGTATTGATGATTTATGGGCAGCAGATTTAATTATAATGAAAAATTATGAAAAAGAAAATGATGGTTATAAATATATGTTAAATGTGATAGATACTTTCTCAAAATATGTTTGGTCAAAACCATTAAAGAAAAAAGATGGAAAAACAGTTTCTAGAGCATTTGAAGAAATAATTAAGGATGCAATTAAAATTAATCATAAATCACCTAATCTTTTACATACAGATAAAGGATTAGAATTTATCAATAAAGAATTTAAAGAAATATTAAATAAATATGATATTAAATTGTATCATACAGAAAATGAAGAAAAATCAAGTATAATAGAAAGGTATAATAGAACACAAAATGAAAAAATGAAAATACAATTTGAAATTAATAAAAATTATAGATGGATAAATATTTTACCAAAAATTGTTAAAGAATATAATAACTCATATCATTCAACAATTAAAATGAAACCAATTGAAGTAAATAAAAATAATGAAAAGGATTTATTAGACACTGTTTTTAAATATAAACCACCAAAAATAATAACCAAATCAAAATTTAAAATAAATGATATAGTTAGAATTGGAAATAAAAAAATCAACATTTTCTAATAAATATAAAAATAATTGGTCTAGAGAAATATTTATAATTTCTAAAATTAATAATACAAATCCAGTTACTTATAGTATAAAAGATCAAAATAATGAAGATATTATTGGAAATTTTTATGAATATGAATTGAAAAAAACCAATTTGTAAATTTTATTTTATATAAATGGAAAAGATATGTTTAAGGTGTAAATTATATAAAGATATATCTAAATTTTATAAAGACAAAAATACTAAAGATGGGTTATATTATTATTGTAAAGAATGTAAGGATGTGTATTATAAAAAATTATATGATAGTATTAAAGTTATTGAATTAAATGAAAAACAATGTCATAAATGTAAAGAAATTAAAGATATTTCAAATTTTAATAATTATCATTATAGTAAAGATAGAAAAAATACAATTTGTATACAATGTATTAGAGAAATGTTTTTAAAACCACAATTTTGTGAATGTGGAAGAAATATTAAATGGACTAATAATTATTTAAGACATTTAGAAACTAAAATTCATGACAAAAATATAACAAAATTAGAAAATTTAAAAATATGATAAAAATAATAATTTTACTTGTTTTAAAAAAGTTTAAATTTTATTGAAAAAATACTATAGAAAACTTAAATTGACTTATAAAAAGTTGACTATTGATTTTATTGAAAAAATACTCTAGAAAATTTAAATTAACTTGTGAAAAGTTGACTATTGATTGAAAAATTACAATTTAAACTATAAATTACCTAGTAAAAAGTGGAAATACTTCTTATATTTTTAAGAGTTTTATTTCTAAGTAAAAATTATTTCTAATAAATGGAACGAACAAATAAAAATATTAATTGTCCTTATTGTAATAAAAATATATTATATAAAAATTATGATAGACATTATAACTCAACTAAACATTTATTAAATAAACAAAAATATGATAATAAAATATTTGAATTAAAACATTGGTGTAAAAATAATAATATATATAATTATAAAAATAAAACTTTAGATGAATTGACAAATATTAAAGAAACATTTGATCTTACAAATTATTTATTATTTAATATAGAAAAATTAAATGAAATTGCAAAAAAATTATCTGTCAGAAATTATGAAAATTTATCTAGAGATGAACTAATTAAAAGATTAAACAAAATTAAAGAAAATCCAAATAATTTAAGATATAGATCATTAAAATATATTCAAAATTTAGCAATTAAAAATAGTATTAAAATTGTTAATAAAACTAGAAATGAATTGATTGGATTATTAAATGATTATTTTAAAAATAAACCAATTCCAAAAGAAAATATAATAAATATTCAAGAAGCTTCGTCATTAAAAGGATATTTTCAAGATTATATTTTAACAAATTCAAATGATGATTTAGATATTAATGATTATTTAGAAACTCAAAGAAATGAAATAAAAAAATTGATAGAAAAACAAAAATTCAAAAATATTAAAGGACAGATGGCTTTAGAATGTGAATATGAAAGAAAATTAATAAATGGTGAAATTCAAAATAGTAATATGTATTTTTGTATAAAAAGTTCAGATATTTTAAATATAGATGATTTTATTGATGATCAATTTAAGAAATTAATAATTAGAGAACAACTAAATCAACCATCAAAAGGCTCTGGTTGGTCATTAAAAAGATGTGTTGAATTAAATCTAAAATTATCTAAAAATAATTCATTAAATGCTGGATCATATATAGAATTACCAAATGAAATTAAGAATAAAAAATGTTGTGTAAATTTTAAAAATAAAGATGAATATTGTTTTATTTATGCAATTAGATGTGCTATTGATAAACCAAACAAAAATGCTGAAAGAGTTAAACAATACCAAAAATATATAAATGATGATATTTTTAAAGGTTTTGATTATCCAATAACATTGAAAGATATTAAATTATTTGAAAAAAGATCATTTGATTCTAAATATAATTATCCATCAATGTCAATAAATATTTATAGAATTGATGAAGATAAAAAGATAGTACCATTACAAATATCTGAACATTATAATACAAAACTAGAAATTGATTTATTATACCATAAAATTGATAACAATTCTCATTATATATTGATTACAGATTTAAGTAAGTTAGTATCTAAGCAATTAACACAAAAAAATACAAATAAAAAATATATTTGTAGAAGATGTTTAACTCATTTCTACAAAAACAAAGACTTGAATAATCATTTAGAAATATGTAAATTATTAGAACCTTGTAGACCTATAATGCCATTAAAAGGTCAAACTGTAAGTTTTAAAAATTATTATAAAAAGTTTGACCATCCATATGTAATTTATATGGATTTTGAAAGTATATTAGAAAAGATTGATAATTGTAAAAATAATCCAAATTGCTCATATACAAATAAAATTCAAAAACATAAACCATATGGATTTACAATCTATTTAGTATCTAGAGTAACTAATAAAATGTATAAACCTATTTGTTATAGAGCAAAAACTGAAGAGGAATTAATAAATGTACCAAATAAATTATTTGAATATTGAGATGAAATTTTAAAATATATAGCTAAAAAATATAATTCAAAAAATAAAAAGCCTATGAACTTAACTAATGAAGAAGAAATTAATTATCAGAAAACAAATATTTGTCATATTTGTGAAAATAGTGGTTTTGATAATGATAAAAGAATAAAAGTAAGAGATCATTGTCATTTAACAGGAAAATTTAGAGGTACTGCACATTTAAATTGTAATTTAAATCTAAAATTTCCTCAAAATATTCCTATATTCTGTCATAATAGTTCAAATTATGATACACATTTGTTTATAAAAGAATTAACTAAAAAATATGGTAAAATTGATTTGTTAGCCAATACAGATGAAAAATATATAAACTATTCAGTAAATTCTGGTTATGGTTATGAATTTGAAGGTGAACTATATTTTAAACCTAGAAAATTTATAAAATTCTCATTTGTAGATACATTTAGATTTATGGCTACATCAATTGAAAAATTAGCTAAAAATCTTAAAGAATTTAAGCATATAAATAAATTTATAAAAGAAAATGATATAATTGAATATGATAATGAAACATTAAAAATATTAACTTCTAAGGGTGTATTTCCATATGAATTTATTGATAATGTTGAAAAATTAAACTATGATAAAATATTAGAAAAAGATCAATTTTATAGTTGTTTAACTAATGAAAATATAAGTGATGATGATTATAAACATTATATAAAAGTTTGGAATAAATTAAAAATAAAAACATCAGGTAATTATTCAGATTTGTATAATATTCAGGATGTATAATATTAGCTGATATATTTGAAAATTTTAGATCTGTTTGTTTGAAAAATTATCAATTAGATCCAGCACATTATCTAACATCACCATCATTAGCTTGGGATTCTATGTTAAAATTAACAAAAATTAAACTAGAATTAATAAGTGATTATAATATGTATTTAATGATTGAAAAAGGTATTAGAGGTGGTATTTCACAATGTATAACTAGATATTGTAAAGCAAACAATAAATATACAAAAAATTATGATAAAACAAAACCTGAAAATTATATGTTATATATAGATGCAAATAATCTATATGGATGGGCTTTAAGTCAAAAATTACCTTATAAAGATATAACATGGATGAATCCTAATACATATACATTAAATGAATGGGAAGAAACAATATTAGAATTAGATGAAAATGCTGAATATGGATATATATTAGATGTTAATTTAGAATATCCTATTGAATTACATGATGACCATAAAGATTTACCATTAGCACCTGAACATTATAATAATAAGCTTTGCACAACATTATTTGATAAAAAAGATTATGTTATTCATTCAAGAAACTTAAAATATTATCTACAAAAAGGATTAAAACTAAAGAAAGTTAATAGAGTTATAGCATTTGATCAAGATGATTATATGAAAAAATATATTGAATTAAATACCAAATTAAGATCCAAATCAACATCAGATTTTGAAAAAGACTTTTTTAAATTGATGAATAATAGTGTTTTTGGAAAAATTATGGAAAATGTTAGAAATAGATGTGATATTAAATTAGGTGACGAAAAGTTTTCATTAAAACAAGCAAAAAACCTAACTTTAAAACATTTAGTATATTTGATAAAGACTGTATTGCTTCACATATGATAAAAGAGAAGGTTAAGTTTGATAAACCAATCTATATAGGATTTTCAGTACTTGATTTATCAAAATTACATATGTATCAATTTTATTATGAAAAATTAAAGAAGTTTGATCCAAATATAAGGTTATTATATATGGACACAGACAGTTATTTTATAGAATTTAAAAAGGATCCATATAAAATTATTAAAGAAAATATTAATGAATTTGATACAAGTGATTATAAGAAAGAACATGAATGCTATAGTGAAAAGAATAAAAAAATAATTGGTAAATTTAAAGATGAGTTAAATGGTGAAATATTAGAAGAATATTGTGGTTTAAGATCAAAATTATATAGTTATGAATTTAATAATAAAAATCCTGTAAAATGTAAAGGAATTAAGAAAAGTGTTGTTGATAAAACATTACATATGGATAATTTTAAGAAATGTTTATTTGATGATCAAGAACAATATAGAGAAATGACTTGTATTAGAAGTTTTAAACATGAACTATATACAATTACAATAAATAAATTAGCTTTAAGTAATAGAGATGACAAAAGATTAATTTGTGAAAATAAAATTGATACATTACCTTGGGGTTATAAAAATAATTATAAATAAATGGAAATTTTAATTGTTCCAAAAGAATTAATAAATAATGATTTTGATATAAAATTATATTTATTTAAAACTAAAGTATCAAATAAATTTTTAATATATCTTTTTAAATATAAAAATTATTTTGTATATCATTATAAGTTTAATTTTATAATAGAACCATTTATAAATATAATAAAAAATTATGTTAAAGAAAGTTTTAAAGAAAATGATCAAAATTATATTAATAATTTATAACCATATGATATTGAATTTATAATATAATTTATGTATATTTTTAAATATTTTCTTTAATAAATTTAAATATATTCAATAATTTATTGAATATCTAACCTAAAAATATCTATAAATTTTACTTTATTATCATTATAAGTAAGACCCGTCTTTAAGACGGGCCTCAAATTTGTATATAATTTATTATATTTATGAATATTTTTGAATGTTTAAGAAGGGTAACATTTTGTTACCCTTAAGTTTTTATTGTATAAGGTTACCTCTTTAAAAAAATTTTAAAATAAATATTATAATTTATATGGGACCCTTTTTGGGTCCTACCTAATTTTAATAAGTTTTGTATGTTTTTCATTATATGATAGGGGGGACAAATTGTCCCCTCTAAAAATATCTATAAATTTTAATCTATCCTTATTGTTTTCTACTTTTTTTATTTTAAAATTAATAAATATAAACCAGATTCATTAATAAATATTGTTTTAATATCTATTTTATTGACGCCCTGTTTTAGGGCATCTGAAAAACATGTTTGTACATCAATTTCTAGGGTGTCATAATTTGTGACACCTATAATTTTTATTTAAATTAATTTATCATCATTATGTAAATGTAACTGTTGGTTACACTTGATATTTTTTAAGTTTTATATATTTTTTTACATTATCAATTAAAACTTTTCTAGAATTTTTATATTTTAAAATATAACAAATATCTTTTCTTTTAAACCAAGGTTTATTTTGTTTATTAAATACAATTAATTTATTATTAAATATAAAATTATTGTTAGTTAAATCAATTATTGTTTTTATTATTTATGTAGATAAATTTTATATTACAAATTTTGTTTTAATCTTAAATATACAATACTTTTGATATTTTCATTATTTATTAGATTTCCATCACTATCTTGAATAGATATTACAATATTTTGAATTTTATTTATATTTTTTAAAGGAATATAATCAATTTCATTTGGTTTTTCACTAATTTTTGATCCATATTCAACATTTGGATAAAATGAATATAGAATTTCTGATTCTTTATGTAAATGTGAAAGATCTTTATGATTTTCAAAACTAGGATCAACTAAATTACAATGAATTTCAATAACATCAAAAGGTCTAATTTTTGGTAGTTTTATTCCTTTTGTTAATACATTTGGTTCAATCATTTTATCATCTAACCCTAATAAATCAATTATAATTGTTGTTACTATAATTTTAACAGGAGATTTTATTATAATATATGGTCCATCATTTTTCAATATAAAATCATTTTCATCAAATTTATTAAATTTATTTTTAAATTCTTTTAAACTATTAATAAAAATATTTTTTATTTCTTCAATTGTATAATTTCCTTTATTTATATCAAAATATTGATCTATATTTTTATCATTTTCATCTTTAATAAAATATCCATAACAGTTTTTATAATCATTTGGTATATTTGATATAAAATTATCTACTAATGTTTAATAAAAAATATACATACAAGATAACTATTTATATACCAATTTTTTTATTAAATAATATGTTTTACAAAAACAAGAACTAGTTTAAGAATATTTTGAGTAGTTTAAAAAATCAAATAAAAGACTATGGTTTTTTATTGTTTATGTTAACATAATTTGTGTTTGTGTTAACATGATTTGTGTTTTGTGTTAACATTATTTGTGTCTGTGTTAACATGATTTGTGTTTTGTGTTAACATTATTTGTGTTTGTGTTAACATGATTTGTGTTTTGTGTTAACATGATTTGTGTTTTGTGTGAACATTATTTATGTTTGTGTTAACATGATTTGTGTTTGTATTAACATGATTTGTGTTTTGTGTTAATATTATTTGTGTTTGTGTTAACATGATTTGTGTTGAACATAAATTTTTCTTTGTAATAAATGGATAAAATATCTGTTGATGAAGCTAAAAAATTAGATAATATTGAGAAAAAATTAATAAAAGAATTTAAAAATCAAATTAAAATTGAAGATAATTATGAAAAAATTAAACAAAAAGCATATGAACCTATAACATCAGCAATTGGTAAAGTTGAAAATAAAATTGGTGAAGTCTTAAATGAAAATAAGAACCTAATGGAATTGGTACCTGTTGTTAATAATTTTGCTAATATATCAATACCAGAAACTGAAGAATTAAATTTACCTTCAAGTACTCCATTTAGACCAATCAGACAACCAATAATTCAAGAAGAATCGACATTTATTGACCCAAATTTAATTTCACCTCAAACATTAGATAAAACTATTGGTCCATTAGCACAAAAATATTTACCAAGAACAAAAGATGATAAGTTTGGTTTATATTGGAATAAACATAAAAAATCATTTATGATTGGTGATAAAATAACTGTAATTGATAATGATGATTTAATAATTGATGATAAAAAATATAATGGAACACATGGATTATGGAGATTGTTAACTTATGAAAAGAAACCAGATAATAATTTATATACACAAGATGATTTAAATAATTATTCAAAAATTTTATGGGAAACTAATTCAATTTATAAAAATAATGATCCAAATAGTAAGAAACCAAAATCTAGTAAAGGTGATAAATATATTAATTTAATTAAACATATTTGGGAATTAAAAGGTGAAATTGAAGGTTCAGGAATCAGACAATATACAGAAAATAAAATTGAATATAGATTTATAGATGATTTAAATAAATTAGATAATATTATTAATTATATATATGCTCAAGAAAAAGCTGGTAATAATATTTTTTTAAATGAAAAGAGAGCAATTAAAGACTTTATATCAAATAAATTAGATGAATTAATTGAAAAACCTGAAGGAATTAAGTATTTAAAAAGAATTTTGGCAAATATTTCATCACCATTATTAAAAAATGGATCAGGTATTTTAAATGATGTTATAAATAATTTACCTTTTGAATTACATGTACCTGGTTATCAATATCTAGGGCCTGGAACTAAATTAAATAAAAGAATAAAAAGAAATGATCCTGGAATAAATTATTTAGATAAAGCTGCTAAAGAACATGATTTATTTTATAGAGATCATAAAGATACAAAATCTAGAAATGAAATAGCTGATAAAATTTTACAAGATAAAGCATGGGATATAGTAACATCAAATGATCATGGAATTGGTGAAAGATTAATTGCATTACCAACATCAGGTGCTATGTGGATGAAAAGAAAATTTGGTATGGGTTTAGAAGTAGGATTAAAATTTTAATACAATTTTTTATTAATTATGTTAATCTATATTATAAAAAACTATAAATTTTTTTCTTAATAAATGGAAAAAATAAATATAAACTTGACAGATAATCAAAAATCAAAAATAAAATTAGCATTTAAAAATAAAAGATCAGTTATAATTCAATTTAATATAGATCAATTTAATGAAAATGGAAAAGATATTATATTATTATCTAAAAGACAAATTAATAAACTAAATAAACATAAAAAATTAAATAAAGGATTAAGATTTGAATTTTCATATAATCAATTAAAAGAAATAAAAAAAGGTGGATTACTAAAAGAAATTTTAGATTTTGCTGATAATATACCTATAGTTAAAAATTATACACCAAATGTTAGAAAAGGAGCAAAAGTAGTAAAAGAATCTATAATTCCTAAATTTAGAAATTTTGTTGATTGGTTAGATCATGAATTAAAAAATGTAGAAGGATCTGGTTTAGATAAAAAAATATTAAAATATATGAAACAAAATTATAAAAAAATTTTGAACCACTAACATTAGGTGAATTAGAAAAATTATGTAAAAATATAAAATGTTTTAGAGGTGTATTTATGAGAGATATATTACCTAATAAAGTTAATAAATTTGAATGTGGAATTATAAATTTAGATTCATTTGATGGAAATGGAACTCATTGGGTTTGTTATTATAAAAAAGATAAAGTTAAATATTATTTTGATTCATATGGAAATATAGTTAATAAACCACCAATAGAATTAGTTAAATATCTAGGAAAAGATAATATATTTTATAATGATAATCAAATTCAAAATTATAATGATCCACCAATGTGGTCATTTATGTATTTTTATATTATATGAATTAAATAATAATAAAAAATTTGATAATATAATAAATAAATTAAGCCTTAATAAACATGGATTCACAAAATATATTTGATCTGTTTGGAAGACAGAAAAAGCATCCAATTAATATTAAAGAAGATTATATAAATTCTAAATTAAATATATTTTTTAATAATTTTAGTAAAAGTTTTAAAAGTCATGTAAAAAAACTAAAAATTTAGTAAATGCTATTGGTTTATCAAAAAATTATATAAGTATTAATGGTAAAAGAATTGTTAATGTTAAACCAAGTATAAATAAATATGATGTTGTAATAAAATCAGAATTAGATGAAGTTTTAGATTCAATTATTAAAATTGGTAATGATCATTCAGAAACTAAAAAAGATTTAAATAAAATTACAGACTTTTTAATTAATATTGGAAAATATGTTGAAAATTTAGAAGAAAAATTAGAAAAAGAACTAAAATTTCTATTTGATGGAGTCAATGAATCCATAAAAGAATTAAATGCTGAAATAATACTAATTAAAGATGATATAGATAAGTTACAATAATTATTTTATATAAATGGAGTTGATTTATTGTCTTAAATGTAAACAAAAAACTAATTTAAAGATATTCAGATAATAAAATTGAAAAATATAAATGTCATTAAATCAAAATGTTGTATTTGTAATTCAAAGAAAAGTTGTTTTACAAAATTTTCTCCCTAATAAATGGCTCTATACAGTTCATTTGATTTATTCATTATCAGAAACCAAAATCAATTAAACAAAGATGATTGGGATGATATTTCTGAAAAATATGAGTTGAGTATTAATATGATGAGATTGTTTCAAAATAAATTAAATTGGCAAAAAATTGCTCAACATCAAAATTTAACTATAGATTTTATTACTGAATTCATAAATTATCAATTAAAAGATTATATTGATTTGATTTGTAAATATCAAAATTTAACTGAATATTTCATTCATGATTATGCATTTACATTAAATTGGGAATTAATTTTAGAACATCAAAAAATATCAGCAAAATTTATAATTGATCATGCTACTGAAATTGAATATTTTAAAAGTAAAAATGAAATTGATACATAAAAATTATAAATTTTGACATCATAAAAATTATAAAAATTTTACTTGTTTTAAAAAAGCTTTCGATTTAAAAAATTATCCTTAATAAATGGCTGATTACAAAAAATATATAAATGATATTGAAAGAGCTGAATACAAAAATTTCTATCCATTATCTAAATTACATTTAAATGAACCTAATAAAAAAACTGAATTTAATATAGATTTTAGAGATGGATTTTGTACTTCTAAATTTCAATTTTATATATCTGGTAAATTGACTAAATCTGATGGAAATGCATATGATAATGGTGCTAATATAAAATTAATTGATAATTTTGTTCCATTTTTATTTTCAAAAATTGAAGTTAGAAAACATAATAAATTGATTGATGAAATTGAATATCCTGGTCTATTAAGTACAATTAAAGGTACTATAACTTATTCAAAATCAGAAATAAATCAAATAAATAATGGTTTTGAATCAAATTTTAAAAATAAATTTGAAGCAATTGGTAATTTATCTCATTTTGGATTAGGATTTTTTGAAAATGTAAATATTCCAATATACAAAGGAGGTTTTAATATAACATTTATTAGATCAGAAGATAATGATGCAATTTTTAGATGGAAAACTAAAAAGGCTGATGGATCTTATGATAATGCTACATTACCAACTGAAGGTAAAATAACAATTGATGAATTTTTTATTAGAGTTCCTATAATTGAATACAAAACAACAAGTAAAATTCAATTAATTAATGAACTAAGCAAATTTGAAAAAGTAAATTTTCATTTTAATCATTGGCAATGCATTGAACAAAAAAATATTACAGGAAAGAATTTAAGTTTTGATATAACAAATATCTATAGAAATATTTATAATCCAAAATTTATTATAATTGGATTTCAAAAATCAAGAACAAATGATCAGTTATTTGATACTTCTAAATTTGATAGTATGTATGTAAAAAATATAAGAGTAAAACTAAATGGTCATTATTACCCTGATGAATTAGAAAATTTTGATATAAACAATGAAAAATTTAGAATTTTATATGAAATGTATCAAGATTATAAAAAAGTTTATTATATTAGTAGTAAAATGTATTATAGTCCAACAGAATTTGTAGAAAATAGACCAATTTATGTAATTGATACTACAAAAAATCCAACAAATATTTCAAGTTCAAAAAATGATATTATTATTAATGCAGATTTTGATTATGATATAGTAGCTACTAGTAAAACAAATTGTTATATTATTATTGTATCTGAAAAATTACTTGAATATAATATAATCAAAAATGATATTACTGAAATTAATTAGAATATTACTATTTTAGTCAAATTTATTGAAAAAATACTACTAAAATTTTAAATTACCTTATGAAAAGTCGACTATTAATTTTATTGAAAAAATACTTATAAAATGTGATAATTTTACTTGTTTTTAAAAAAATTTTATTTTGTAGAAAATTTAGGCATATTTGTTAAAAATTTCATTAAAATTGCATATTTTTTATGATAATTTGACAAAAGCTGAAAATTGGCCAAAAGTGGCAAAAATATTGCATAATTGTATTAAAAAACTGTGAAATTTGTTTGATTTTTGATTGTCTCCAAAAGTGAGCCAGAACCAACATGATACTATCTACTGATAGATATACAGTATATTTGGCCCATCATTAACTGATAGACCAGCTGGAAAAAATACATACTATTTTGATTTATGAAGATTTACCTTAAGATTAATTTCAGACAAAAATTGAACACATGCATTTAAATCATTGAAGAAATCACAAAAAAATTTTAATCAATTATAAACAATTTTTATAAGTCAGTAAATAATGCAGTTTGCACCATTTTAGAACCTAATCTTCCCTTTAAACCGAATACCTAAAAGACTAAAACCTAACGACCATTCCATCATTGTGACTATCAGTAAACACTTAAAATTGCACTAATTTACGGCTGTACATTAACAGATATTTAAAATGCTAAAACAATTCCCCCATTTTAATGGAATGGAAGATTTCCAAATTTCAAGGATGGATATTTTAAGTCCGATTCTTATAAAGTTTTGGGGGAAGCAATCTACACACCAAGCCCTATCTAACGACATTAAGAACTTGGAAATCAATTAAAAATTCTAATAGAAGCTCCAGTAAAAAATTAACGTATTAAAATAAGTTAATTGAATGATGTGTTATAATTTCATTCCCTAAAAAAATCACCTAAAGCAAAACTCTTAGACTCAAAATTAAACTTACCGAAAGCCATTCCTTCGATTCCCACCTTACTGACTGTCATAATGTACTCCGTTCAATACATTAGGATGTTGTCGGCATTTAAAAGTGATAAGATCAATACAGTATATAATTTTATAGCCTAATCTGTTTATTTTTGAGACGAAGAGTCCTCTAAAGCCAAATCCAACTAGTATTGCAATATTTGTATCCCTGCCGATACATTTAATGACACGGCGCAGCACACCTAATTGTATATTTTGAGGACGAGGAGATTCTCAAATAATAACACATTGTCCATAGCAACGGAGTTGAAAACATGCAAATATTCGCCGATAACGACAGGTTTCCCGGAATCGCCGCTAGGGGCGCTGCCTCCTGGAATTGCCCACCGCCGCCGCAGCCGCTCTAGAAGGGACCAGTTTTTTTAAACATTATGAAGTATCGAGTGCGTCAGCGATGCTCGACTGGCGTCACGTAGCAGTATGATGGACTGAGGGCGTTTCCAGTTTCCAGGACAGTGGCTTCAATCTACTCCAGGGAATGATCAGCAAAAACGCGAGAAACTCTGGGTACCACTTTGTCAAAATAATTGCTAAAGAACTTTTAATCTAGGTCCTACATTTGGTCTTACCAATGAATACAAAAACATAAGAACGGTCTCATATTATGGACGAAATTGCTCCACCATGAGAGAGCGCACGAGACAATAACCTATAATAACTCTTACATTCCGACTTCGTTGCATGGTCACCAGCAAAGAATCTCTCGCCCACACACTACACTTACAAATCTATGACAGTTTTCGTTACTTTATACCTATTCTCACAACTAATGTAAGAATACTTTCCTCCTCCGTCCATTTGCTCGTTTTTGGAGCCCAAGTAAACAAATTTGAAAATATAAGAAAACCATGACGATATTAATCACTTGTAAAGTATAATTAATTTCGTTTACTTTGGTAAACAAAATAAAATAAAATATCTCCATTAGAATAACATTAGAAGTTTAAAATCCGATACAACAAAGTCCTAACAATAAAAGGATTTAATTACTTAAAATAACGATTTTCCTTGAAAAAAAGATTTCCATATTGATACCAAATACGCTATAGGTAACCTATGTTTAAAGGGGTGTTTTAACCACGCAAGCTAAATAAGCCTGTATCATTTTTGGGCCAACGTTATGCTGATGTCGCTATCTCTATTTAAAAGTGCTCAATTTCAGTTTACAGCGCTCCTGGCGAAAAAAATTGCCAATGTTTAACATGGGATGTGACCTTCTTTGTGTTTAGGGTGATTTTTTTGGTGGAGGGGTATGGAGTATGTATACTTTTTTAGACCATATAAAGTGCTAGGGAGTATTGCTTCATTGCTTCCCCAATTAAAATGTAGAAACTATGTCAATGGGAATCAGCATTAGTGGATTTATAAGTTAATAGTGACGCCTTGCAAATCTATACATATATTTAATACGCGACACGTGTTTTTGTACAAGGAACTCCTCCCTCTTTAACTAATTTAATGATTTTACTGTCATCGAATAGTGCTCGGCCAGAAGTTGTTTCTAAAGTAAATTGGTAAATATCTACCCAAATGGAAGGGTCCTAGAAGCCCTTAAAGTTCTAAATTTCTTCTTTTGATTAACATTGATAAGAAATTTTTAAAATATTTCAAATTAATAGCTGTAACGAGTAAACATAGTATTTACACAAAGATAAGTAAGAGCATCTGTCTATTCATACCAAAGAGGTAGTTACTTAAAATTCGGAGGATGCACTGGTTAACGAACTGATTAAAAAGTGTAAACTGTAAAAATAACCTAAACTAAATCTATCGATATGGAGCAACAAGTACACTAGCATTAAAACAAAATAATATACACCATGAGAGAAGGGTTTGTCTTATCAAATGCAGTGTCGTAACACCAGGATTGAGATTGCATTTAAGTCTTACACAAGACGGATGGGCAATTACATAGTAAAAAACTAAAGAATTGATTGACCTCGAGAATACATTAATTGTGTGTATCAGTACAGTAGACTTGTCTAGACAGCTTTGAGTTAAAACTGTCTTCGATAACGGATATTTTTTATAAAATAAGTTTTTCTCGTCAGGGTGATCTAAATGCAATTAGGTCTAATCATGCCAGCAAAATATCCACAGAAAAATGGTGGATGTTCCGAAAATCGCAGGATGATGCTATAAAGCCGCGTCCGCACTGGCCGAACATGTTCGCCGAACAAAGTTCTTCCGAACTTATGTTTGTTCGTTGCTAACCATTTATAATGTAAATCATATTTCATGTAATTGTTCGTTAGGAATGTTTGTTGATTTTTTGTGTTCGCCGAACAAGTTCGCCACGAATGTTCGGCAGTGCGGACGCGGCTTTAGGTTGCAAATACAGATTTGTGTTCAAGGGCTTGGGGAAAGAGTGCAGTACAAAGTACTGTACAGTATTTACAAATACAAAATGAGAATTTGCAGACGTATGCTAACGCCTGTGTGTGTGCTGTGTTGCTTTGATAAAATGACATAGCAGTTATGACAAAGATAGTTCAAGAATGAAAGGTAAATAGTTAGTGGTGAGGGTATTACTAAAAATGTAAGATTTATTGTGGTAACTTATCTTGTAATCTTGATGAGTCCCATAGTTTTAATCTTTACTACCTTTACCACTCACTATCACTAGAAATAGTGATTCTATCCTATCCACTACTTTTACTAAGGCCTTTATAGTGACATAATATATGTCACCTTGGAGTTTATAGGACCTCATTTCAGCTTAGCCTTGATGATTATGTTTATAAAATAGTTAAGACAGTTTCATCCCGTCAGTTACTAGGACAACCTAATTTATAAAATGCCCATTTCATAAAATTAGTTTTATCTGTTTTAATAACTTAGTTGTAATTGTTATTTTACATGATTCCCTATCGTTTTTCTAGGCTTTTGTTTACATCAACGTGATTTTATTGGACTCGAATAATTCTTTCCTGGTTCCCGCCAACTCATGTCTCAGTTGTATTTCCCCTGATTGTATCATAAAATAGAAGCTTTTAATTAAACTGACAGCATTTTGTGTTACAAGGTTTCAATTATTCACTAACAGTTGTTAGATGCAATCCACAAATTGCCACGCTATAAACCAGGGGAAATGAAATAATTAGTACCGACCAGCTCCTTGGAAATAAAAATAAAACGTATAAAACTCTGGTAAAGTCTACAGCCTAATGAAATAAAACTCCGCGGCGTATCATCAGGACTGGTCGTCCCGGAACTAATTATTGTAGAATTACACTGGCAACACAACAATAACAGACCGTGGTAGTTGGCAGTGGAAGCAACAATGATAGTGCGTGGCGCTCACTATACTGCCTGCGCTTCGTGCGTTGCCTCCGTGACCTTGATAAGACGTGCGATAAGGCTTCAAGGTCACCGTGCGTGATCAGCATTTGACGCTGCTTCCTTCCGCTACCACGATCTGTAGCTGATTATAGCCTACGATTCGATTAATTGTTTCTAGGTTTGATTCTCAACATATTTTGTTGCCATATTAAACGTGCAATGTTTTTTTTCAGCTGTTATTAACAAATTACATTAGCCTAAATCCTTTCGTATGAAGTATTAACCAGAGTAAATTTCAAATAGACAACTAGAAAGCTTGTTTTCTTGAACCTGATCAATATAATCAGGTTCATATGTTCACCATAAGTGCATCATGTGGTACACATCATAAGTGCATGATGTGGGCATTTAAAAGCGAATTATGTTACTGCTCGTAATTTGAATATTAATTAATTGTGGACTTCGTGTAAAATACTTTGAAAATACTACGACTTTTTCAAAGTATACATGTCTTAAACAATAAAAAAATGATAAATGCTCTACTGCTATGCCACATATAGTTCACAGTTGTCGCCTTAGGCAGTGTTCCTCAAACTTTTTATATCCACGTACCACCTAATGGTTTTTTCCAAATTTTTTTTGCCTACCACCCGAACTCATACCTACTCCCCCCCCCCCCCCATCTGTAGAGGTAAGGTAAGGGAGAGCCTAGGATAATGTTTCCTTGTTTTATTTTAACACATTCGGCTGTCACTAATCTTCTATATATTAATAGGCAAGCATGTTTCTTTTACTCCTATTTTATCAGGTTGTGTGTATTGCAGGAGAAATCCACGCATACCGTTAGTAAGGTAATAGCTTGTAGAAAAGCAGAATCCCATTTTAATTATTATCAGCACCCAGGGCTTCGCCCTACAGGCTTTCAAAGTTTCAATGTTAAATCTTATGGGAGAAGGGCGATTGATTGAATCATTAGACAGCTGTTGTAATAACAAAAGCTAGGAAATCATTAAGAACATAAATGTTCCAGAGGTTAAATATTTTATACAGTGATTGGGTCCATATCAACTGAAATTGTGACAATATTTTGGTCATTAGGCGATTTATAGTTTGATTAATTTCACTTAATTCGATATAGAGGTGTGCATAAAAATGAAACACAAATTACTTTAAAACATTTCGAAATACTGTACAGAAGCATTGACTATGTACACTAACGTGAATAGACCTCCCATCCAATGTATTTAGTTTGAGGCAAAAATTTGGAAGTTCGGTGTAGGCCTACGCGGCACCAGAGTCGCTGCCATCGATGTTGTTATTATTCAGCTGAATTAACAGTGCTGCCAAAACATTTTACCAAAACATAGACATAACTTTCAGTTATAAAATGTTTCATCCTTGGTTTAGAAGAGTGGTAATGCTGATTTATCTATCATATGTTATGTGTACTTCGATATACACAGCACGAGATCGCACCACCGTCAATATGCTTCACCACAGAAAAAGGAAACGTATACAGAACGCTCACGCATAGTTCATGGCGACGCCGCAGCAAGCAGCACCGGCGCGCTCATGGCTGGAATCGCGTATTTTCGCTCCCGCCACTAGAATTCAAACCGTCTGCGCTCAGCTGTGTTGCCACATTGTAGCGGAAGCCTCCTCCGCCCCGCCACTCCGTCCAACGTACGCCACACGGCCGGCGCGGCGGCGCAATCGCTCGGTGCTCGAGGTTGCTCATCTCCATCAGAGTACAAGACACAAAATCTATTTCCCCTGATGTCGACTTTTATGATTCGGTGAATTTATTTTCACAAATTCCATTATAAATGGATTATAATAGGCCTACTGCAAAAAAAGTTTTTGATTTTTACATTGTCATCAGAGTAATTTGCGAAATATTATATTGGATGAACGATAGAATATTTCATCCCCAATTTGCTTCCTTATTTTTCATATTTAGGATTTTATATGAATGTCATGATCGCCCAGCTACAGCAGACTGTAGATGATTCGACACAGCCAGAATGTACGATAATTAGGGATGAAAAATATCATTTTTAGGTATGATGTAGACAAAGTTATCTGTGTTGAAAATTTTAGAGGCCGTGGCGACAGTGCCGTTATTCCACGATGTTTAGTGTGTTTTTATAACTTTACTTCCTACGTATTTTTTTAGAATTCAGGCCTACGTTAAATGAAAAATAACTAATAAGTTTATTTTGACTTAAATGTTTAAATCTATTTTTTACTACAGTATTATTTTAAGCCTACGTCAAAATAACTATTTTTTTCAAACATTTTACTCTTGATAAATTTACGCCCCTATAATTATAAAATGTGAATCAAAATTTATTTCAATATACCTTGGTGGGGTTTTTTCCTTTGCATCTACAATGTTTCACCTAAAGACACCTTTTATGCCGATGGTGAATTCTCGCATAGGTATGAACAAATATTCTCTTTGCCTTACTGGATGCCGCCGCCCCGGGAGCAGTAACCTGTATCTAGGGTTGCAGTTGGTGGTTTATGGCAGGGTTGTAAATTTTGACAGCTCCGAACTCAACTCTTCGAAAACAAAAGCCACCATAGAGGGGGTTGGATCTCTTTAGTCGGCTGTTGGAGCGCTGGTTATGGAGTGTCTGTCACCTGTGACTGGAAGAGCGCGAACAGCAAAGTTGAGCGATTTGCTCCCGCGTTTGCACAGTGATGGTTGATTGTGTAGTTTTCTCATTTTTTTATATTTTTATAGGTAAAATTATTGAGACAGACAGTATATTTAGTTTTTTTTTGCAGTGTACATATTTTAAATTCTAGTTAAGATTTAGAAGATTTGTTGCAGTGTAGTGGCTGAAAACATTTATCAGTTATGTTTCGTTTTTATAAAACTTTTAGTGTTTTAGTGTAATTATGTCAGGTATAAAGTGTAGTTATAGAAACTGCACGAACAGTAAATACAAAGTGAAGGGATTGCGGATCTTTCTAATCTTATATTAGGTTTGACAAGATTTTCTTTTAGTCTTGTGTTGTGATTGTGGAAACAGCTCTGATTGTCAAAATTGTAATTTAATTAGGTGAGCTATTAACCATTGTAGGCTACATAATATGCCAACGAACTTGACATTAAAATATTGTTTTTATTGCAGTTAAAGACGACACGCAATAGGCAAAAGGCCAGATATCAAAGTCTTGATAAAACATTTAAAGTCTTATGTTTATTATTCCCAAAGAGGTAACTTACTCTAGCTTCATTAAACAATCATACGACCTAAGCTAGTAGGCTAAACCTTAGGAAATAAAATTTTGCACATTTTGATATTCAATATGTATTGGTTGTTATATTTAATAAGGGAGATATTGCTCTTCAAAGCTACTTTCAATTGTGGGTTTTTAAGTGAATTTCTTTTGTTGGGCCTGATTGGGCCTGATGATGACCGGTGTGACTGGTCGAAATCGATCGCCATTATAAGATCTTTTATATATATTTACCGTCTTGTAAACAATTACAGTATAAGTGTAAATACATCGAGTAGTGTTGGAAGACGTTTTATTATTTCAACCTGAATATCAGTACCAGCACGTATAATGCTAATCAAGAAGTTATCAAAAATGTGTATCAAACTTTTTAGATTTCAAGTTTGTTTAGCCGCTATCCACCATTTTATTTCTTACACTAAACAACTTATATTTCCGTAGCGGGATCATTGTGTTTAGTTCTTATTTGGAATGGGCCTTTATCACACAAATGTTCATTTTCCCAAAAAAATAATTGTTTTCATAGAATTTTCAAAATGATGGAAATTTTAGCTATTTTTATGTATATAATTTTGTTATATAGTGATTTATATGTATGTTATTCATAAACCCTTTGAGAAGGGCACTCATTTAAAATATTTTATTCAATCTTGACAAATAATGCATAACTTATTTTATTTTTGTTGGCTTTATTTTATATTCCATGTCCAGTATACAGTGTTCATATGTATATACTGTATTACAACTTTCTTTTATTTGTATTTTAATTAATTCATCGCAATATTCGTAATTTATATGGTTTAATCAGTTTATTGTTGCCAATTTAAACTAAACAATATTGATTTGTTTCTATCTCGTAGCCTGTATAACGACTGCTGTGTTACCTACTATACTGCAGTGAAATGTCGAATGTGTAGTATTGGTTCCCAAAGTGTTCCCATGATTCATGCTGGAAATAAGTCCAATTGTCTCTTCAAATAACATGTATCGTTCGGTATCTCCTAGTTTTGATCTGTGTAAAATCTTTAATTGACTATTCAATGTTTTAAACCTGTAAATAGTATAATCGTGTTTAATAAATCTTATAAAGCATAAAAAATACTATGAAAATGTATTACATTTCTAAACAATGCATCATTATAATTTGCATAGTAATCATAACGAGTGAAATTGTGTCATATGTGCATAACAACTTTCTTCAACGTCATTATTTATAACTAGCAAACAGCCCGTCAAAGATGACGGGTATTTTTCATGATGATTATTCATGAATTTGATCTTCACGTTTGAAAATGGTCACAGAATTTATTAATATACAGACAACATACTATTAAAACTAAATTTTTTCCATTCCTTTAGCAATGTGAATACTTATATATATATATATATATATATATATATATATATATATATATATATATATATATATATATATATATATATATATATATATTAATAGGCAAGCATGTTTTTTTCTCCTTTTTTTCTCAGCTTGTGAGCAACTTAAAAGAAACCCGCACATACCGTTTGAAAGGTAGTGTCTTGTAGATGAGCAGAATGGTATTTTGATTCACGCGCTACAGGCTTTATAAGTTTCAATGTTAATCTTATGGGAGAAGGATAATCTGATCATGAAACAGCAGTTGTAATAACAAATTATAGCAAATCAGGAAGAACAGTTTGTTTTATCTATATTTTTTTTAAACTTATTAGCTCAAGATCAACAAAATATTTGGTTGAATTTCGACAGTGGGCGATTTCCTAGTCTTCTATAATAGGCAAGCATGTTTCTTTTCCTTCTTTTTTCCTCAGCTCATGTGCATCGTAGGAAAAATCCGCGCACACCGTTAGAAAGTTATAGTCCTGTAGATGAGCAGAATCCCATGTAATTCACATTGCACTCCAGGAATACGACCCACAGGCTTTCAAAGTTTCAATATTAATCTTTTGGAGGAAGGTGAATTGATTGAATCATTAGACAGCTGTTGCAAAAACAACTCCTAAAAACAGGAAGAACAGATGTTTCAGTTATAAAATGTTTTTAAACTTCTTGTGTCCAGATGTTCTAAAATGTCTAATTTCGATCAGAAGGTGATCTTTAAAATATCATTATTAGTTTATAAGTTTAAATAGTTTATAATACTTAGGGGCCGTCCATAAATTACGTCATCTGAAAATAGGGGGGGGGAGGGTCCAGATTGAAAATGACGGTAGGGTGATGTGCAAGGGGGGGGTCGGCTTTAACATGACGTCATTTAAAAAATGATGTTTTATATCAAATTGTATCAGTAAAACAATGATATATTTGTACACAATTAAACTATTATAAAATAATTATCAGAAAACACATTAGACTACTTTTAGGCGTTTTTTATACTTTATTTTACTTTGTTTTTCCATTGAGAAAATCATTTAGGCTTTATTTCTGAAGGTAAATTCAGATTTGATTGGTCAATGATTTTAGTTTATGAGGTAGCGTTCATTATCAGACCAAGGTAAGTAGAATAAAGTTCTTTTAGAAAGATCTTCTAGATAGTTCTTTGAACAAATTGGGGTTCAAAAGTTAATTGATAGTCTTAATAAAGAATATAACTTAAGTAGCTTTGACGAAAAAAACATTATTTTTATTTAAAACGGAGTTTTGTTAAAAATGACGTCATTTTTCCTAGAAGGGGGGGGGTCAGACAAATTATGATGGTAGTATGATTTTAGGGAGGGGGGGTCCAAAAATGGCCAAAAAGTGATGACGTAATTTATGGACGGCCCCTTACTATCATATGGTTTTACAATATAGTAGGCCTATGAGACTACAAAAAAAAGATAATGATTAAAGGTTTTTTAATCGTATTTCCATTTATTCCATTCCAGTTGTATGGCCAATTAACTTATTGGTAGTGTAATTTCGCTGACTCAGAGTCCATTTAATATGCCAGAATTTGGAATTTGTATCTTTTTGTTGAACACTGGAGATTTACCAATCTGATTAAGTGTGTCTTCAACCTCCGACATTTTTGTCTCCTTAGTTCTTGTTTAATTTTTTTTATATCCACACAGAGTCTAACGTCAGCATTAGGTTTTGGTATCACCACCATCACTGAGCACCATTCTGTGGGCTCTTCCACAGTGTTTATGCATCTAACTGAACCTTGCTTTCAAGTTCTGACTTGCATTTTTCAAGCAATGATATAGAAGATTATTCCTGGGTGTAGTAAGTGTTACTGCATTGTCCTCTAAGTCAATCGTATAGTAGATTTTTTACCTTCACTAAAACACTATTCAAAATGTTTATTAACTTATATGACTTATTTATAACAAAAATTAATGGTTTAAAATACGGTGGGTAGAATTTTACAATAAAAAGATTAGGTATGTTTATATTATATATTTCAAAACAAAGCTCATTAGTTGATAGTTATAAAAAACATATGTGTAAACAAATATTAATAAATAAGTTGTATACATAAATTCAATCATCTATATTAAATAAACTCTCTTTATTTTATTCAAACATCAGCTGTTAAATATTTATTTTACTGCTTTAAAACCCATTTCAACATTACGTGTCCTTGATTTAATTTGTAGCTATCAATTATCATAGAATTGAAAAGTTGTCTGTTTTGTTTACAAAAACACTTTGTAAAGCAGCCAGTGATGTCAAATTTCAATGTAAGATATGGATCACCTGGAGCAGTAAACAAATCGACAAAATCATGTCTTAGATTGGTCTAAATAAGGTCTAATTTTCATTTTGCGGCTTTATAAGGCATTTTCTGAGGGATACCATATTTTTCCTATCATCTAGGGGTCATACCAAATCTATTGACACCAAAACGGCCTCGATCCGTTCAGTAGTTCTCTCTCTAGACCCTTAAATGCACTCTTTTATTATATAAGATTAATTACTAGTCTACTTGTTTCTCGAAATAGAGCAATCCTATACTATAATACGAGGAATCTCTGAAGGGATGTGTGTTCCACGATCTCAAAGTCTAGCTGTTAGATTTTGCTTAAACTTTGCATTAAAGAGTGTTTCGGCAAAAAATATGTTTAGAAACAGTCTCAATCAAAGGAAAAATCAAATTTGATCTAAATTTAAGTTTAAAAAATTGTAATTTTTAACATTGGTCTTATGGGTTGCTATTTTGGTAACGAAATAACAACTAAATATAAACAAAAATAAAGGAACATTAATGTTAAGCAGACCTTTTGAAACAGCTGTTAACTGTGAAGAGGTATAGTTGGTTGTTGGTGAAAATATTAAAATTGAATCAAAACCAACGAGCAAGGCTCGGTTAACCTGGTACTTTATTTTTATACAATAAAAAATAAAATTGAGTTCTAAATCAACGACATCCAACCAATCAAATATTGTGAATATCAGTAATCAAAAAAACTACAGCTGTAAATTAACAGATGTTTAAAATGTTCAAATCAAACCCAAAGTTATTCTAATGGGAAATTTTCAAATTTAGTTTTGTATAGCACCCTTATTTTTTCCGATTTTCATCACTTTTTGGCGGAAAAAAGTACAGACCATGCCCTATCCAACGACACCTATAAAACTTTAATATCGGTTGAAAATTGTAGGAGGAGTTCTCAACACAAAAACCCCTTAGCGTCCTAAATAAGTACTAGAGATCGCCTGCTGATCGAAATTCGACCATAATTTCAGTTAATCTGGACCCTCGAAGTTTAAAAACATTTTATAACTGAAACATCTCTTCTTCCTTTTTTTTCTATATAGGTAAGTTTACACGTGATAGTTTTTCACTCTCGGAGAGTCTTTAGTTACTCTCATAAAAATCCCAGACAGCTGTTGATAGTACTCGTAGAAAACTGTCTGCGATTAACCATCTTGGAAAATTCACTGGTTGTGTAAACACCTCTGCGAGTACCTGCTGAGAGTACGAAACTCTCTGAGAGTGAAAAACTCTCACGTGTAAACCTACCTTTATCATTAATGGTTTAAATACCTGAGTTATCCAATTCGAGCAACTAGTTTCAACTCATTCAAATAGTCATCTTCAGGCTTTAATACAAAGATGTAGGCTAATTTCTCTTCATAAGAAGAACGTCACGTTGATAAAAGTTTAATAAATAATAACACACACGGTACGGACACATTACAAATGACGACACGGACACGGACACGACAGACACGAACACACACGAACGGAAACACTTAGACTTTTAATACTGATGTAGCTGGCGAATTGACATAGACGCAATCCCGGCGGCGGTGGAGTCTAGACTCCACCACTACTTTTATCAGTTGTTTTTACAACAAGCCATGATTCAATCAATTATCCTTTCTCTATAAGATTAAAATTGGAACTTTGAAAGCCTGTGGTGTGTAGCCCTGGAATCCGATGTGAATTAGAATGGGATTCTGCTCATCTACAGGACTATACCTTTGTAACGGTATGCGCGGATTTCTCGTACGATGCACAAGAGCTGAGAAAAAAGAAGGAAATGAAACATGCTTGCCTATTAATATATACTAGAGATCGCCTCCTGATGGAAATTCGATCAAAATTTCAAATGATCTGGACCCAAGAAGCTTAAAAACATTTTAACATCCGTTCTTAATAATTTTCTAGCAGTTGTTTTACAACAGCTGTCTAATGATTCATTCAATCCTCCTTTCTCCATAAGATTAACATTGGAACTTTGAAAGTCTGTGGGGCGTAGCCCTGGAGTCTGATGTGAATTAGAATGTGATTCTGCTCATCTACAGGACTATAGGCCTACCTTTCTAACGGTATGCGCGGATTTATCCTACAATGTACACGAGCTGAGAAAAAAGGAGGAAATGAAACATGCTTGCGTATTAATATATAGAGACTAGAGATCGCCCACTGGTCGAAATTCGACCAAAAATTTAGTTGATCAGATGTTAGTTTTTATAACTGGTTTTGTAACTGAAACATTTGTTCTTCCTAATTTTCTAGCATTTGTTATTACAACAGCTGTCTTATGATTCAATCAATTATCCTTCTATCATAAGAATAAGTACCAGGGGGACCGAGCTTAAGCTCGGTAAAATTATTACTTTTGTTCTCACACAAAGCTCAATTATCAGCTGATTTTTGTTCAATTTAAAAAATCTCCATAAGGATAACATGGAAACTTTGAAGGGCTCTAGCGCGAAAACCGGATTTTCCCTGGGGGCGAGACCCATCTCAATCGTATTTTTAAGGTAAAACTAAGTTTATTCCAAAATTTGAAGGAAATCGTCGGAGCCGTTTTTGAGATAATTGTGCAAGCAAGCAAACAAGCAAACAAGCAAACATTGCTCGTATAAGAGTATAGGATATTGAAAGTTTGAAAGCCTGTTGGACGTAGCCCTGTGGGACGATGGGAATTATAATGCGATTCTGCTCATCTACAGGACAATATTTTTCTAACGGTATGAACAGATTTCTCCTACGATGCACACGAGCTGAGAAAAAAGGAGGAAATGAAGCATGCTTGCCTATTATATAGAATATATAGATAGATTCTCAATTTAAGAAAGTACATTTCTCAAAACATTAGGCTAAAGAAGAGAGTCACAGTTATCCAAACGAATTTGGACTGGCGTTTTTGTTTTGTTTCAAGGCTTACACACCGGTAATAAAATTGTTCGGATAACCAAACACAAAACTTATTCACCCTTTATAGCAATAAAACAGTTTCGTTGACTGTAAAAAAATACTCCCATGTAATCTGTAGGCTTCGATAGAAAAGAGATGAAAACCATAAATTACACATTTCTTTATATTCGTATACACTTGGCCAATGTTTCACGTTATGCAAACGTTTTTTTTTTTTTTTTGTTCTTATCACTAAATTTTAAGCTTTTATTAATGCTTATTAAGCTTAATTTTAAGTTCGGAGTTCAAATAATTGAAGTTCGAATAGTCATCTCCCTATTGCGGTTTTAATACTGTATTAAATTATTATTACAATTAATTTACCAAATTAATTTAGCCACAAATGTTACTGCACAACAGTATCAATATCCAAAATGTATCTACCATTAATTTCAAAACTTTATTTTTCTTAATTAATGTTTGTTACAATACATGTAAGATTTTTTTATTTGTGTTTTATTTCACTGTTGCATACCAGATGTTAATTACTTTTACAAGTAAAAATTTTTACAAGTTTAATTGGTGGATATGTATAAAAACATGCTTGTTGAAAAAAAATTGAGGATTTAATATCTCTGCCGACCGTCCATTTAAAAACTTTATAGAAAATTGAAATAAACGCACAAAAAGCTAAGACAAAAAATTTAATTTTTAATTAAAAAAAGTATGATGTTCCATTAACATAACAAACAATGCAATAGATCCACGTTAGTTTTACAATGAGTTAACAGTTTATGAGCTACTGGAAAATATTATAACTATAGCGAATTTCCTTTTTCGACGTCATCCCTCACACCAAAATGTACTTCAGTGTACGATGATTAGGCTCGGGCTAATCGTACACGATTAACTATAATTAATTAAAAATTTAATTAACCGTACACGACACGGTGACCTGCTAAGCAAGCGAGACAGGTGTACACGAGCATGGTGGCAGAGACAGGGGCAGCGGGCTCAGTGCTCGCTGCGGAAAGCGGAAGGTCCCTATAGGTGCGAGGGGGAAGGGGGGAAGTGAGAGAGAGAGATGATCATAACCACTCGACGTCTCCTCGTGTACTGTGGCGCGCTGCGCCCGTAGCGTTCGAATTGGCAACTTCGAACGATTCCGGAGGGACAGAGCGACAAGAGCGCTCCCAACGTTGTCGACGCGAAATAGCGACAAGCGCACGCAGGTGAGCGTTCTGTATCGTTTCCTTTTTCTGTGGCTTCACACACGCCTATGCTATGAGAAGTCTAGGCCCTACTCACGTAGTGTACAAAGTCAATGACAGAAGTCTATTTGAATTGAATAGATAAATTTGAATGAACTTTATAGTTCGGACCTATGTGGTTATAAGCTGACATAATAATATGAGTAAACTAAATTTTCAAGTTTGAATTAAAACACTGCCAGTTGCAGGTTATATAAATACAGTTAAAAACAATAAAATTGAAAAAAGAAATTGGTTTACTACATAGGAATCTACTTATATTACAAAAAGAAAGTTATTTTGCGTTTACACAAAAGAAACTAAAACAATTGTCATTCAAAATAATTAACAAACTAATAAGTATTGGGAGGAAAAAAGGTTATGGGAATAAGTTATTGCTGTTGTTTCTTGGTCAAAAAAGACTCAATGTCAGGACTATCACACGACCCCAACTATTTATTTTGACAGATCACTCACGGGGCTTTACCGATATTTTTTTATATTTCATATCACGATATTTTTCCAGATCAAGCTATAATGGATCAAAGCTGATCCAACTTTGATTCATTATTGCTTGATATGGATTCAAAATAAGAAAAACCAAAAAGATGGTCAAATAACCCAAGTCTTTATCTTCCATTTAAAACCCATCCCACGTTTAACGGACTTAAAATAAACTCGGTAATTTGTAGGAGGTTCACCGTATGACGTTATGAGAGCGGCCCTTTAGCCCCCTCTTAAAGCATACTGATAGAAAGATAACTTGTGTTAAAGGTCGTTCATCATTTGCGCACTTTTTAATCCTTCTGTAAAATATTTCGAAGGGTCGCCTAATCCTCTTGCATCATTTGCGCACTCTCCCGTCCAGGTAGCCTCAGCCTGTCGACAATAATTCGCAAACAGTCGTCCCCGACACATACCACTGGACGGATCAAGTGCGCATACCCAAACCCTTCACGCAAGGGGCGCTGACCTGCGGACTTATTTTACTTTCAATGGTTGGTGAGGATTGTATTACTGTAATTGCTCAGGCTGAAATGTTTTGCACGAATTGTTTCTATGGCAAGTTTGCCTCGATTCTAACTGTAGATAGCAGCCTCTCCTATACTGACTCCTCAGAATTCGGTCTCTCACATTCAAAAGACACCTACAAAAGACAGCAGCCAAGGTGAGAGCTAGGACTAACATTGTCCATCACCTTGCTGGCTCCACATGGGGAGCTAATGCACAAGCTCTGCGAACCACTGCTTTGTCCCTGGTTTACTCAACCGCAGAGTACTGTGCTCCCGTGTGGCTGAACAGTGTGCATGTCAGAGAGATCGACGTCCAACTGAACCGGACTATGAGAGCCATAAGTGGTACACTCATGGCAACACCTGTACCCTGGCTCCCAGTGCTGTGTAATATCGCTCCACCTGAAATAAGACGAAGGGAGGCACTTACTAGGGAATATAATAAGATCGTATCCAATCCACAGCTACCCATCCATGATTACCTACCCCAGGAGACGGGCAGATTGAGGTCCCGAAGACCACCACTGCCGACAGCATCCCAGTTGACGGAGACAAACTTTTCCATCCATACCGACTGGACTTCCTCCTGGGACTCTTTCCAAGGCCGGAATCAATTTTTAATTGCTGACCCAACCTTAGCAGTAAGTGGTATGGATCTTCCTCGGAAGCAGTGGACCGTTCTCAATCGATTCCGCACTGGTGTGGGAAGATGTAATTATTGGAAGTACAAATGGGGAATGACAAAAGACCAGTCATGCCGCTGTGGAGCGGAGTTGCAGACTATGACTCACATAGTCAATGAGTGCCCTTTGAGTGCTTTCCCCGAAGGATTGATTGGGCTGCATTGTGCAAGTGAAGCTGGGCTGCAATGGCTTAGCGCCCTGGATTTAGCTTTGTAAAGAGAGATCATAACTTTATGTTTTTAGTTTAGTTTTTAAATTTTTTGACGCAGGTGCTAAGCACCTCAGAGAATGTGTTGTATTTTTCTGAAGTTGGTGGCTGGCTATTAATGCCATACGATATATATATATATATAGAATAAAACCACTCATAAAATTCACTGTTGCAATAGAAACAAACTACAAATCTTAAACATGAAATCTAAGTGTTAATGTACGGTCAAGGCCGTGATATTGTGTCCGATTATTTGCCATTATTTCTGTTCTGTTGATGAATATTGTTTTGCTAATTTTTATACTTATATGTCTTATGCCAAACACGTTTAATCATTCAAAAGACCATTTTAACCCGGACATGAGTTTTCGGTAGCTAATAACATGTAAATAAAAATAATGCCGCTTCCACCACCCTGCAGTGCGCAAACGATGCATATATACCTGAAAGCCCCCTGGAGCTCGATGCGCAAAACAAGCATCCCTTATACCTGGCTCTCCGCATGATGCGCAAATGATGCACGCCCGTGTTAAACAACAGATTGTATCTTCAAAGAAACCCCCACTTAATACATTTTAACCGTTGATTAATTCATGTTCAACAAACCCCTGGGTAAAAACGTTTGGGGAAGACCCCACTGGGAAAATCACCGAGTTCCCCGCAATTCCGGCAGGAGTGGAGGAGGTACAGATGACCTTGAAGTATAAAAGCCGCGGCGGCCGCGTGAGCTCGCCAGTGACCAGCAGACAAGATGACTACGACGACGACGCTGTGCGCCACGGCGCTCCTGTGCGCATGCCTGGTGGCGACGCAAGCGCAGCAGCGCGGCTACACGAGCAAGTACGACAACATTGACCTGGACAAGATACTCAGCAGCAAGAGACTGGTCAACAACTACGTGCAGTGCCTGGTAGACAAGAAGCCGTGTCCGCCGGAGGGACAGGAGCTGAAAAGTAAGTGAGCTTGCTCTTGCTGCAAAGTGTTTTTGTATCAATGGAAAAGATGTGATGACCTGATAGTGCTTCAAACCCTGTTATTTTGAGTTCCGGTTTTGTTTTTTGGCCAATTTTTCATTTATTTATCGGTTATTAGGTGGCTAGATGATACTTTCCTCTGGTTTTGGAGGATAATTTTAGTGCGATTAAGCAAATATCCCTTCAAATATGCCGTCAAGTACCGTACAAAATAAAACATTAACAGCAGTATCTAATTTGGTTTTTACGTAAAGAATAGGAGAAGTTTTTAAAGAGAGCCTCCACTATTGAAATCTCCTGAAATCGAAATAGATTATTATCAAATAGATTTTGGTGAACTAAGAAGGATATAAAGAGACGAAAACATCAATTGTAGCCACCGAATTTTTCTTCAACGTTTTAACACTTTATATTACGTTACTTTATCGCAGTGCGCGTTACCAAATGTGGTCAGTTGACCACTACACTAATTTGGTAGTAAGTTTTAGGTTACATTAGATTTTAGATTAGAAGTATTGCAGTAGTCATCATAAAGTAAAGTAAAACGAAATGGCCAATATGTCTCGGAAGTCTGACAGCCAAAAAAGCCAAAATGCCACGCAGGGATGACCGGAACAGATAGCCATAAAATCATCCTACCATCATAATTTGTCTGAAACCCCCCTCAGAAAAATGACGTCATTTTTAACAAACCTTGTTTAAATTTACATTGGTAAAACAATTTAAAACACCACATGAAATCCCATAAAACCCCACACATTGAAAATATAAGAAGGCCTCCTATCTATTTTAAGTCTTTATACAGGTAGGATTCGTGTTCCAAATTTTAGATCTCTATCTTCAAACACACAATCCTTCCGAAAATTGCCACATATTTGCCGGACTAACAATAACATGTGTTAGTCCAAATTTAATTGTTTGGTTTCGAGCAACCAGGTACAACCAGGTAATTAGTATTACAAATAGATGGTAACACCCAAGCAGAACTATTTTATGGTTTAAAAGTTTAAGAACTGTTTATTGCTATACAATAGTTTTATTTTCTTTTAAGAGCTAACGATTACGATACAATGACCCCTACAAGTCAATAGCCCAGTAATGTTTACTGAAATAAGTATCTGTCAAGAAGTGAAATCGGAAAATAATTACATTAAATGTTAGTTTAGACTTTTTTATAAGTGTATAATACTGTAATTTAAACCAGAGATTTGCATAGTGGTGTGAAAATTAATTCACCACTCACTTATTAATGAGTACTGCTCGTTACACTATGGGCGACTTCCGGTTTCTGTGTTCACCATCAATCTTGATCCCCTACTTACAGTGAATACAAGTTCTAAACAGGTTTATTTAAATCTAGAAGATGTTAGATAACATATCAAATCTTATTTAAATTGTCTCTTTTTCAACGAAGAATGCCGTTTGAAGGACAAACGTGTTTCCTCAGTTATAACAGACATGAACTATACATGCAATGTATTTATAACCACTGACTAATTCACCTTTAATGCTAACGCCTAGTTCTACACTCCCGTAAACCGACTAAATTGACTCTAACTAGAACTAAATAAAATAGTTTTAACACGCTTGTATGAATACAGTGTAAAACAAGGAGTTTACTTTTTTTAATGAGAATAAGTAGGCCTACCTTATACATTACACATTATCAAAAGAAGGGACCTAGAAGCCCTTAAAAACCGTCATTTACCCATTTGATTATCATTAATAAGGAAATTGATTGATCATCTTTTCACTTAACAGATGTTAAGTGTAAACACTGAGGGACAATTCACGTTTCACCTTTCACCTTTTCACACCTTTTCACCTTTTCATACGAAAGAGTGAGCATCTCTTTCGAACCACGGATTGTATTTGGCTAAAGAACTGCATTACATTTGCATGCGGAAAATATTTAGATCCAAATTGTAAGTGATTCACATCAAATTAACTGAGTATGATTTTGCCAAAGGAAATTCGTAAAAGTAAAGGCATGTTGTAAAAGCTACGACAAAAATATAAATAACATAAATCATTCTCGAGAAGAAAAGCATTAAGATAAACAATATATGCTTTGTTTTCATTAACACCACAACGTGTGTTTCGATTTATTTTCAAAATGATAGCTATATATGACGCCAATAACTAATTAACTAGACTGGACTCCTGACTTCGATAACACGGTACCTATTCACGATAACTCAAAAATCCTGCCAGAGCAGTAAAATAAAGCGTACTGGATATACAGTATAAAGGTACTAAGCGCCGTGGCGTCGGTCCGAGCACGATGAGTAGTTTTTTAGTTTGTTTTAACAGATGGGTTTACGTTGTTAGTTGTTGTGTTATGTACATTATGCCATAAAACAATTTTTTATAGAAATAGGCTAAAATATTCATGCCTTACTCCTTTCACTATAACCCGGAATTCTTATACAAAACCCGGACACCGTTCGGTCCTCATTATAGTCTATGGGTTTGCGGGCTCTACAGTTTATCTTCTTACTCGTGTAACTGTTACTCGAAAACGTGCGATTTAGTTTGGATATTTATAACAAAATTTACCTTTATACATGTACTTTTTACTGTTACGCCATTTTAATGTAGTTCATTAACACGTGTATTCTCCTTGGTTAACCATAACCTCTTTTGTATGAATAGATGCATGATCTCGTTGGTGTTCTATGTGTTTAATCTTGACATATATTTCAAAGTATAAATCACTCAATTGTTAATAAAATGGGGAAATGACGAACTCAAGGGGTTGTAGGGACTTTCCGGTTGGATACATTTACAAATTTACTTTGGAAACAACTTCACGACACGAGCTGTCAATCTAATGACACAGCTTTAATGAAAATGAAAATAACGTAGATTGGTTAAAAACTGTAGGAGTTTACAGAAACATGTCGATTATTTAAATGTATATATGTAGCCATTAAAGTTAGCAAGTTAAAATTTATAAAAAATATTTTTCAAAGTATATCCGTATTCAATAGGCCGACTCAACATTTTTACTACAATGAATTGTGTGTGAGCGCACGTCTATGTCACTTGTGAGTTGAAGCATTGACTGTATACACTACGTGAATAGACTTCTCATTCAATGCTTTATGTTTGATACCGAAATGTGAAAGTTTCATGTTACACTGCGCCAGAGGCGTTGCGATCAATATGGTAATTATTCAGCTAGATTTACAGTGCTGCAAAAACATTTGACCGAAACATAAACATAACTTTCAGGTATAAACAACGAGTTTGCGTGCTACACAGATAGGGAAAATTGTCCTCTGTTGATTATGGCGCCATTTTACCCACGATTCCCTCCGTTTCCTTGGTAACCAGTACTTTGTTTACACTTCCCCATCTGTCATTTGCCGTATTACCCACACCTATCCAACGTTTCTATGGTAACCAACCTGGTAATCGCAACCTGTTCACAGATCATTAAAATCAAACAAACAACAAAGCAACAAATAATCAGATATTTTAAAGTACGATCTGTGATTTTTGAAGCTGGTTGCAACAAATGAGAAGAGCTAAAACTGGTAACCAAGGAAACGCATGTAAAGTGTGGGATTGTTGCCAAGAAAACGGCGGGAATCGTGTGTAAAATGGCGCCAATCAACAGGGGACAAAAATCATATAACATGTGTTTAGCACTCTATTTATAGTTAGCCTCGATGGTTATAAATATTTTATAATTGGTATAAAGACGAGAGGTAGTACTGATTTACCTCACTTGTTCTTCATGTAGCTACGCAGCAGAAGATCGCACCACCGTAAATAGATATCAAACACGCCTACTATGAGAAGTCTATTCACGTTAGTGTTTAGTCATCTAAGGTTTGTTTATTTATATTTATATTTATATTTAAATAATTAATAAGGTTGTAGCCTAATGCCTTTCGAAATGACATCAAAGAAACTGATTAGTTTCTTTCTTAACAGTGTCATACAATATAATATATCTTTATTACCATTTCACAAATACATTATACCACGCGTCAGTGTATTTAATAAATTAACGTTTAGTTCCACAAGCTAAACAATTATCTATCGTTAAAAACGTACAAAAACAAAACTTCAAATTTTTGAAAAAAAAGAAAGTACTCATAACTTGGATCACTAATTTCGGCCCCCTTCTTAGAAAGCTAAATTTGCGTTTTCTCTCTCAGCCTGCATGGTTCATAAACTCGCCAACCGTGTAAAAACTGTGGTTGATCAAAGAGGTTTTCAGTTGACGATGACGTACCGATTTATGTCGCTCATTGGTAGGCCTACCTTCATCATAGCATCTAAGGGTTAATTTAACAATGATGAAGTCATTTATCTAAGTGAGGGTGGTAACACACAGTATATCATAGCCACAGGCAACAATACTTGTATTAGATGTTTTATCTCTGTGGGACTGACTAGTACCAGTATCACTTCAGCTCCCAACTTCTAATGAGCGATGAAGCGTCGGATGCTGGATGAGGATCGGGGAGGCCTATCATAGCTTTACCAGCCTTGCCCGACTTCCTCATTGTCAAGCCTTGGCTTGTTGTAGCACAAAGACTCGTCTTTTTCCGAGCCGCTAATCTGAGAGCGAGATTGCATGTTGGAGCTCCCTGTAGTTTGTTTACCTGTTGTATAACCGCTCCAAGGCCAGAGTCCTGCCCAGAGTCGCTAAACGCGCCAATTATTGCAGTTAACATGTCCGCCAAGGATGGCAACACAACACATACGTTACACATACACGGCAACTCTACAAGGGTAAACAGGGACTATGCTAATTTACACATTCCGGACATGAATATTATCAATTGCTAACTATATTTGTGGCATACAATTATTTAATCTATTTTTTGCGACTTTTATTTTCAAAGTAACATAAATACAAAGACAAGGCCTTTTCTAAAACCAATAGCTGTACACCCTTGTTTCATCACGGAAAGTAACAGAACTTATGTGTTTCATAACTATCTCGTTCGCTCCGCTTATTTGCGTCCAGTACTGTTATAAGTTATGCTCAATGCCACCTTCTGTTGGAGACACCTTCTGAACTTTGTAGATGTACAAAGACCACCTGTATAAAATGTATTCAGACCCACCCTAACAATAAGATAAAACAGTTAAGATCCAAAGGCTAAGGCCATGGCAAACTAGGATTGAACTAGAATCAAAATTAATGTTGGTCTAGTTCAATAATTTGCTAATTGAACAAATTTATACATTTTAGTATAACATATAGGTATCAAGAATTTAGGCGTCTGGAATATGATTTCTTTTTCAGATAACTTAGGTATAGTCATGAAGGATGAAGATGGAATCTGGTTCTTATCCATACCGACTCGTCTTAAATTTCACTGGTAATGAATGGCACATATCTGCAACCATTTCTTAAAAATTACACAAACTCTATCCCTCGCCAACGTTGGGTCATCGAAGTATATAATACAGCACACATGGTCTGTAGCAACAGGCCTGCATACACGACTCACAAATGTATAATAATTATTCTAAGCTTGAATGTGATTTGTTGCAGAAGCGCTGCCGGACGCGATCAAAACGAAGTGCGCCAAGTGCTCGGAGACGCAGAAGGACAAGGCGATCAAGGTGATCCGCAAGATGCAGAAGGACTACCCGCAGGAGTGGAAGGTGGTGACGGACAAGTGGGACCCGACCGGCCAACTCATGCGGGAGTTCGAGCAGGAGATAGCCAAGCGGGACGCGCAGAAAAAGAAACAGGGATGAACTGACACTGGACTCTACTGAAATAAGGCTGTTACTACAATAAAACGTACTTTAGGGTGAAGAGATGAGTTTGTCTGCCTTCTCCCGATCCTGAAAAAGATCGATGCGTCGGTCAAATCATGGGCGCCGGCTCTTTGGGGCCCATGGGGCTCGAGCCCTCCTCCCAAGAGAAAGGGAGTTATTTATAACGGTAAATAGTTACAACCACAAACCAAATATCTCTAAGATGGTTTATTCCCAGACCATCTTATGTCTTATCTTATGTCTTATATCTTAAACCCTCTATGATGGGTCATATGGTTGATTTTATGACTATCACAGACGGTTTAAACACGTTATGTTATTTTATTTCATAATTGGAAACACAAATCAATAATATTTCCTCGGTAGTGATCAAGATTTGGTTTACCAAATGGTGGAACCCGCTTCAGTTTAGTCAGTTTACTGTCTGCTCTTGAACCGGGTTTGTAATTAAGGTTAGCGTTCACGTTCAGTGTCATAAACATCAATGCATGAATCAGTAAACAGTGAAGGGGAACAGTAAACTACGACTCGACCATATATATTGATCACAATGGATTAACGAGAATGATTAAAGTTGCGTGAGAGGTCATGTGGTTTTTTTTTTTTAATTAGGTTTTTAGCATTGCACAACCTAGACGTTATATCTAATTCAAAGCTATAAGTTGTATAAATCACTATATAGACCACTGGTAGGCCTCAATTTACTTCGTGTGAAATCCTAAGCGACCTGACTGTAGGCTACTCTAACGTTTTGTAATGTTGCTTATGAGACCAATGTTATCCGTCGGGCCTACATTTATTTCGTAGGCTTATTTAAAATAACTAGAGATCGCTGCCTGATCGAAATTCGACAAAAACTAAGTTGATCTGGACCCAATTAGTTTACAAATATCTTGTATAAAAAACATCTTCTGCCTAATTTGCTATTTATAGGCCTATATTTAAAACAGTAAGGTAAAAAACATTTTTGGACAGTTCGTCTGAGACTTCTACTGTACTGATTTGCATGCGGGTTGTACTAAAACAAACGTTGTCGGTCCTATATTAGCAGGTTTTATTTTCATTTAGGAAATATTTACGTTAAATCGTAAAAAAAGAAAAATAATCTTTTGTTATTGAGATTTGACATGGGGGAAAAGCTAACATTTTCAATATTTTGGACAGTTCATCTGAGACTTTTACTGGAGCGAATTACACGCAGTTTGTACCAAGTAAAAGCTGATCTTTTCCATATTAGCAGATTTTATTTATTTTAGTGTAATCTTACTTTCTTAAATTAGAAATATCGACATTTTCAAACCTTTACAATAAATTTATTTGACATGTTTCAATCAGCTGATTGTAAACACACGAGGTAAGGTAACTGCACCAGTAGTGGACACTGTGCCAGTAGTGGACACTGTGCCAGTAGTGGACACTTTCGACTTTTAAAGGTAATAATTACCTTATTTTTCAACAAAAACTTAATGATTTTTCTTGAAATAATCTTTAATTATTATTTTCTTGTTTATAAACAAAGGTTATAAAGTATGCTTTATTTTAAAGCGCTTAAGAGTATTTTTATTTGAGGCCCACTGAAATTTGCGATGGAATAGGTCACCCTTAGTCACCTCAGGAGGTGAGTTTGGAATTACTTAATTTAAGTAAAGCTTAAAGATATATAAGATTATGAACTGTATAAATTTGTAATAACAGAAAAAATTGGTAACTTTTTTCTGTCAGCTACTGGTACATACTCTTTTTTAACTGTCCACCACTGGAACATGTGCATAACTTTATTCTATCGGTTCATACAAGGTTATTTTATGCTGGAAACTACATTTATTGACTAATTTACAAACAACATTAAATCAGCTTTCACCTCGATGTATTAAAACCATTGTAGGTTTTCTAATTTAGCGACAATTAGGTGTCAAAGTCCTTCCTCTCCTTATACTGTCCACTACTGGTGCGTTTACCTTAGTTTGAAAGAAATATTTTATACCAAGGATATTATCCTTGATTTTATACAGAGTAGACGAGCAAACGCTCAAGAAGGATTTTTTCTACTATGAGAGTCGGGCCTATACATTGAATCAGTCTGAAAGTCGAGTGAGCGAATACCTTTAATACACCTTTATTAAAATGGCGACCTAACTATTTAACTGTATTTACAGCAGAAGTAGTTTAAGCCAAGTATGAATGGGGGATGACTGTAGGATGATTGTGGCCCGATCTTTTAGTCTTGTTACTGTCTAAGGCCGATATTCTCATTAGACAAGACTTTTAATTAATAGCCAATGGTAGCTATAGGAACCTACAGTTTAACGTGGGATCCAGAACCACAATTTTAACCTCATATATAAGAATTAATTGGTATAATTATGAGGATGGTTTTTATAGATGAACTAGTATTCACTATAGTGCTGACGGTAATCCCCACCAGGGAATATTGCATCCACAAGCCATGGCTTATAACTATCCACAATTCGTGACCTCCAAGTAGGCTAGCTGCTGGATGACAGGACAACGTAGGTCGCCGGGAGTCGAATGAGAGGAGCGAACGAGCTTGAACAATGAATAAGCCTTTTGAACTAAGTATTTTAGCGCACTACCTTAAAGTACCGGTATTTAATTTGAAGGACTTTGAACGACGATAGCCTGGATAACTTCCAACAAACCCGAAATGGATCGAATTGAATTTTAAGTTTGCCGTAGTTTTATTGGTATACAAAAGTTTGACCAACAATGTCAGTTTTGGAGCGTCATCCATTTGAGGTTGCTTTTGTAATACCAATGTAACTTAATTTCTTTTAAATGCTAATATGACTTGCTTATTAATTTATTATTGCTTCAATACATAAGAACAGCATTTCCCTATGCAATGCCAACTTGCGTTTTGTAATCCCCAAACTGACATTTTTACCTAATATTATGGCTGTACTTTTTTAAACTCATAAGCCAACAACTATGAAAAGAAATGCTCGAAAGCTGATGAGAGATGTACGAAATATGATTTAAAATTAGAGCACGTTAGCTCAAAAAGAAAATAAATACCAGATGAACATAAATAGATTTCAACTTATGAATAAAAACAAATTATTATTTTGGTTTATTTGCAAGGCGATTATTAATTAAGAATCAATATCTTCCTTAGAATTTCCTTTTTAATTGCAGATAACAGAGAGACAACATTCCATCCGTCATAGCAGACTGGAGAGGAATTTCTTTAGTGCCTGCAATATTCATAACGCAAATAACGTTACATTGATGTGTAAACTAACTTACTGTATCATCAAATTCGAAGGCGTAAAACGTATAGGCCTATGAAGTTCATCTATTATATGTGTAGTGTAAAGTTTAATGTCGCATTATTCTTTTTAATGATTTGGGTTTGTTCAAAATGGATCTTTCCACACAACAACATTTAAGATCTAATTTATTAGTTTTTGAGGTTCACTGTTATTCTGCGTGAAGTTTTAAATATATGATATTTGTCAAAAGTATGAATTTCTTGTTACTTACTTTTTCTTGAGACTTTTGACTTTATTGTAGAATAATTCCGAATTACTGTAGTAGCCATGGTAAGACACAAGCCCGAGACCAATTAACTTTTTCAGTTTGAGTTCCCCAGAAGCCAAAAACACTATTCGTTCATTTTTACATACATATGTGATAACTTTTGAAGGGGATCTCCGATTTTGATGAAATTCGGTATGAAAGTGTAAAACCAGGTCTTTTAGCAAATTTCCCTACATTGAGTACGCTACGGTAGTAGTCACGGCAAGACCTAAGCCCGGGACCATGATACTTTTTCGTTTTGAGGTCCCTAGAAGCCAAAATCACCGTTCGTTCAAATTGATATAAAGGCTATGTATTATATATATACATATATGTATATATATATATATATATATATATATATATATATATATATATATTATAAAGCTTTCGCCTGGGTAGCGTGAGCTCTGTTAGAAATACACTGCTGAAATAACTTTGACTCGCTTGACAGTAATGTGAGAGTATCAGGAAGGCAATTGAATGAACTCAGATCAAGCAATTAAACAGACTTTAATAACACAACTATAACTAAACTAACATGGTGCACAGGTGAAACATATGATTATGCCCTTCAATTGCAGTGAGCGAAATGTATATACATGAATTAGAGTCCACCCAACTACTGGGGCTAGTTCTCCTTCGTTTACTCACACTCATGAAGTAAGAGTTCGGTAAATTACTTCGCGCACAACTGGAGCGTCCGATGTGTAAGTGTCACTGAGGATACTTAACTTATAAGCTAATTGACCATTAATTATTTACAGCAATAAAACAAAAAAATGATATCGTTAAATCAAACTTGGGCTTTTAAGAATTCAATTCCACAAACAAAGTTACTATACAAATTACCCTAAAAATGAAGTCATGTCTTAGCCTCTAATATTTACAAGTGTTGAAAGGAATAGATTATTTAATACTTTGAATGGCCGTGCTTGAATACAGTTCCTACTTTGGGGTTTTACTTCGTTCTCTAAGCAGGGGGTTTTATTAATTTTATCTATTACTTTATATACAATTATTTATTTACTTATTTATTCCTTTACTAGCCTACTTATAACTTTATTCTTGATATTTGGTTACTTCATTTATGCTTGCTGTTCGCTTTAGAGATTATTGCCTTTGTTTATTTATTTCACTAAAGGGAATCTAGGAATGCTTCATCAATTACTTAATTTCACCGTTCGGGACCTAACGCTGTGCACCGGACTGAGAGTGAGTTGACATACCCCTGGAGTAGACCTTTCTTCCGCCGTCCGTCGGATTCGTGGCCGGTGCGGTGTCGGTCGGTGTGGTCCCTCGGCTGTGCTCCGCCGTTCTCCTTGTGGGTGCGCGAGTGGTCGTCGGTGCGGTGGAGTCCTCGTCCCCGGGCCTCGGAGCTGGTCCGTCTTCCTTCTGTGGGCGGTCCTTGGAGCTGCTTGGCCGTCTTCCTTCTCTGGGACTCCTGGAGCTGCTTGGCCCGTCTTCCTTCTCTGGAGGGTCCTTGGAGCTGCTGGCCCGTCGTCCTTCTTTGGAGGGTCCTTGGAGCTGCTTGGCCGTCTTCCTTCCTTGGGATCCCTGGACCTGCTTGGCCCGTCTTCCTTCTCTGGAGGGTCTGGAGCTGTGGCGCTGGTCTTGGAGTCGGGTCGTCACTGGTGGCGTTCTATACCGATCCAGTTGGCTTCCTGGCTCCTACTCCGTTCAGAGCCCAGACCAACCCTTTTCCCCTGACTTCTTCTATCCTGTACTCCTTGAAGACTGATCATTTCCTCCGCTCCTAAGTTCCAATTTTTGTCCCCACTACTTTTTGATTTCATCCCCGTTTCCGATTGTCCACGCCTCCCAGCCAATTATCTTTCAATTACCACCTCTTCCTTATTCCCTATTGGCGATTGAATACTTCGTCATCAAGCCGCCATCTTTGCCGCTGATTGCTGATCGGTAAGTCGATTTATATTTCTTGCATGATTATTCTAAGAATTGCTACATGGCGTGGGAACGTGCGTGCCGTCCGTCCTCCCAGCGTTGTACATCTGATCACGGTACATTTTTTGTATCAAGTTGCCGTCTGGTTGGCGCCGGTCTCGGCGGATTGAAGTGAATTTACTGAGATGAATTTTGCATCGAGAATAATATTAGTTACATTTAATTTATATGTTTACATTCCCCCACGGCGATTGAGCGATATTCCACCGATCGCTCCATAATTTGTTTTCAATTGCCCACTTAACTGATTTTACTGCGTAAAGTCTCTGGGTGGCACTGTCATTTTTCGTTTTATTTCCTGGATGTGGATGCAGTACGCTAATATTACTATAGCGATGGTGACTATGGCTAACCATGCTATTAGGATGTACAACAGGAGTCTCGTGTCATTAAATATTTCATATTCATCGTGTAGTAATTTTACTTGTTGGATTTTTTTCATTTCTGTAACCTTAAAGGTTGGGTTCCGAAATGTCCAATTTGTGTTTAAAATTTCGGTTAAATTTTTGAATTCGTGTGTCACTCCCGATTCCATTGGGTATAATTTAATTGATTGTAATTTAGACCAAGTTACTGGGATTAGGTTTATAATTTTCTTTCTAATGTCGTCCTGGGAATCACACGGGTGTAACTGGGTTATTAGTATTTCGTCTTCGCTGAGTAACTCACAGTCACAAGGGATATTTACTAGTAATGTTCCTGCCGTGATGGGAGTGATTTGGTGGGTTGATTTCCCGTTGTCGCACCTGAGTGTCATATTTTCTTTAATATTGGTAATCAGGTATTTATTTGGCAATAATTTAGTAACTATTGGATATTCTGGGGCTGTTAGGCAAACATAGTGGCAATGTTGTTGTAGTGTTTCTATATTTACATTGTTTAAAATGAAATGTAAGCATTTTTGTTCCCTTGTTGGGAGAGTTTGTCGGGGTAAGAGACATAAGGGATATGTTTCTTCATTGCAGTGTTTATCTTCACTGGTAATTACTTTTGTGAGGTGTTCGTTCGTGAACACAAATTTTCCTTTTATTTGTAAGGAGCAAATGTCTGTTTCCCAAAGTACTGGAGATATTATCGTTTTATATTGTTTGTAGAGGATGTTCTTTGGCATCAGTGGGATGTTAATCTTTATAAGTAATGTGTCGTTAAGTAAAGTACATTGAGTAATTGGTAATTTGTAGTACAGCAGTATTTTGTCGATCGGTATGGCTAGTCTTAAATTCTTCTCGAAGGCATTCGTTTGTAATTCGGTGAGGTGAGTTAATAGTTTCTTGGGTTTGATTAAGCTGTCTGAGATTTGATTTGAATGGCATTTTCCTAGGATGTCTCTCTCGTTCTTTTGCTGGTAATTGTACAATATGTATGTCCATGTTTGTTGTGTTAGAGAGTAAATTTGCTTAATGATTATTTCTGATGTTGTGTATTGGCTCTCGCTGAATTCTTGCTGTGCGATTGAAAATGTTGTATGCACTCTGTCCGCTAGTTGTGCGACATTCTGTGAGAAATTATTCAGATTATGTGTTGTTCTAACTAGGTCCTTATATTGATTTCCTACGGAGTTAATAATTTCATTGGTGTGTTGTTCAAGATTTTTTTGATTGTCATAGATGCCCGCAACTTCGTTAGTAGAGGCTAAGTCACAGCACCATTGGAAGAAGTCTTTTAAGAATGTTAGTCCCCGTTTTCCTCTTGTGTTTGTTACATTACTAAGCGATAGGTCATGGCTTTGGTTTTCAATGACTGATATAATTAATGATTGAAGTTTCACTAGATTTCTCTGTAGTTCGCACTGCGTGGATGTGTTATTTCTATTCAAGCTACTGTTTCCTGTTACATTTTGGTATTTTGGGAACGTTGGTTTTTGGTTTAATTTTGTCGTTAAGATTAATGGAATCGATGCTTCGTAAGGGATTAGAGCTGTTTGGCGTTCGAAATGTAAGCCGCTGAAGAATTGGTAGCTGTTGAACTCTTGAGTTGCTTGTGTTCCGTTGCAAAGCAATATTGTTATCGTGGCGAGTAACAGGTGTGAAGCCATCCTGGTGTTATGTTCTTTCCATACAGCCATTCAGATCTGAACCACAAATTTCGTGTTAGTGTTATAATAATAATAATAATTTTGTAATTTCATTTTCAAGAGTGTAGGTTACATTTAACTAATCGTGGTGTTTTCGTCCTACATCCAAAATGTATTGGTTACTTCGTTCAGTAATTACATTTTTCTGTCAGAAAGTAATGCTTGCGCGCTTAGCATTTACTCTCTTAAGAGAATGCGTTTATACATTAATATGAGAATTTGTACTTTTATTTTAGCTTTTAGTCAGAATTTATAGCTACCGAATCCCTTAATACTCATGACTGGGCCCTAGTCAATGAATCTTAAGCTAATCAGTAATTATTCGGTAAATTTTTGAAGATATTTTTCGAATGTGAACACATGTTTTCAGAATGGGAGGCAATGTTTTTGAAACAGTTAGTATTCATGTTTCCAGGCCGTGCCCTAATGTGCTGATTCCAGAGACGTGCTGCAGGTGTTCTTATCTCTTGTCACTTCTGCAAGAGATAACGTCATCTCTGTGCCTACGTTTGAGCTGCGTCTGTTTTCTGCTAACTGCCTTGGGACTGTGGATTATTTCAGTCTGTGAGCGTCCGTTGTCCGCGTCGGTCGGTACTTATGTACACGTGTGTGCGTATAAATGAGTGATATTCGAGTGAAGTTTCTTGAGTGTCTTTTTTTGTGTAGTGTAGTGAATGTGTATGGATATCACATTAATCAGGTATCCCAATTTTTCTTTAATTTAAATTTAAATATTTTCCTTAATTAATTTGTCACGGAAATGGACATTATTTTTACTTGCCATTGTCTTCCAATTTCATATTGAGGGATCCAAAATTTTTTTGATGTGGCTCCTTTTGTGCTTATTGTATTTTGAGAAATGGTATAGTGAGTCTAATAATAGTATTTATTTCTGTACATGAAATAATTTTATATGAAATATTTTCTTGAATTTTGTTAAAATATTTTGAAATATTCGGAATGAATTTTATTTTGGATTTCTTTGAAATAATCGTTTTAGTTATCAAATTCCTTGGAATATTCCCAGTGTGGTTATGCTGTTGGCCTCTTGCTGTGTGGTTGATTGATGGTCGATTGTGTGTTAGCGTAGGGGAGTTGACTTATGTCCTCGCTAAGTTAGCCCGCGCATCCATATACGATCGTGGGAGATTAGGTTGTATGTGTTTTCTTGTGGAAGCGGAGGTCAGCAGTATTTTCTTTGGCCTATATTGTCGCTCAAATGTTTGCTCAGTTGCATAAGTGGTCGTAAGTGATGCACTTATATTTGGTGTCCTTTAATTGTAGGAATACTTCCTGATTAGGGGGAGTGTTCTTTTTGTTAGCATGGACTCCTTTGGGGATGAACGTATTCTATACGCCCTGCGATAGAGCTTACATTTGTGGCCATTTTATAGGCATTTCAAGTTCCCTTAGTATTAATATTTCTATTCCCTATAAAATGGTTTCAACTTAGAAACGTGGACGGGTTCATTTACCGTCCGTCCCCTCTTGTCCAGTGCGATAAGATAATTGTTTTCGCTCAATTTTTTCAATTACATAAAAGGGGCCACGGTAACAATTTTGAAACTTGTTAAAAGGTTTTGTGTGGTCCTGTGGATACCTGATTAAGACTTCATCTCCTGGCTTATACGTGATTTTCCTTTTATCCTTTTCATATTGCTTCTTCTGTGAAATCTGTGCTTTATGTATTATTTTAGGGATTTCTTTACGTAATTTTTGTATGCACTCTAATTCTTTTATTATGTCCGGATCTTGATCTTTGTGTGTGTAGACGTAGTCTGAGGGTAGTCTTGCTTCCCTGCCGTACATTAAGTAGAACGGGGTGTATCCAGTGGTTCTATTTACAGTTGTGTTGTAAGCAAATGCAACGTATTTTACCATGCTTGCCCATTGATTTGGTTTCTCTTCTATATAGTGACTTATCGTTTTCTTAAAAATTAAATTCTGTCTTTCGGTTAAGCCCTGAATTCGTTGTGTATATGGGGGACTATTTTTTTGTTCGATACCAAGACTTAAACACAATTGTTTCATGAGTGTACTCATAAAATTCGTGGCTGAGTCGTGGAGTATCATACGGGGACATCCGTACTGGCAAAATAATTCAAGTAGAATTTTCGCTACTGTTGGGGCGGTTGCATCCCTTGTTGGTCTTGCGTGTACCATTCTTGTACCCTGGTCGGTGACCATGAGAACATATTTAAAACCCGCGCTTTGCGTGATTGGTCCGAGGAAATCAATGATTATCTTTTCGAATGGTACTACTGGCGGTATTTGGGGAGTTAAAGCGTCATATTGTTTGTAAGTTGGTGTCCGTCGTAGCTGACATTGCTTACAAGTCCGCGTGTAGTTCTCGATATCCTGTGTCATTGTTGGCCAGTAATATCGGTCCTTTATTTTCCTTAAAGTTTTGAAATTTGAAAAATGTCCTCCAGAATATGCGTTGTCGTGGAATGCCTTCAGAATATCCTTAACCTTTTCTTGGGGAATTGCTAATAAATTACTATTCTCTCTGCCGTTGAAATGTTTGTAAAATAATAACCCATCTTGTTCGTGAAATTTTCTAGCTTGGTTTCTTATTTTCTTTGTGACTGCTTCCGGGTTAATTTTTGCTAATTTTATTTGTTTAAGATAAGGGTCCGTATTTTGGAGATGTTCAAAATCCTCTGTCTGTAACTGGTTTATATTTAGTGTAATTTCGAAGGGGTGGTCGTCCATTGTTTGTGTGGGTTCTGTTCTTGATAAACAATCTGCCAATAAATTACTTGTGCCCTTTTTGTATTTTACTGTGATGTCATAATCGACTAAATTTAATGCTAATCGATTTAGTCTTGAGGAAGTATTTTTAAAATTCTTGAAATGTACTAATGCATTACAATCAGAGTAAACTGTTACATGACGGCCTAAAGTAAATTCTCTCCAATAATTTACTGCATATGTTAGACTTAGCATTTCTCGTTCGCTGTTTGCATACTTTGTCTGTGTTTCTGTAAATTTTTTTGATAAGTATGCTATGGGGTGCATTTTGTTAGTTTCTGGATCTATTTGTATAAGACACGCGCCCATAGCGAATAATGAGGCATCAACAAATATTACTGTTTCCCTATTTTCATTCCAGTGGGCTAGAAGGGGTGGGTTTGTTAGGATTAGCTTGATTTTTTCGAAAGCTTGTTGGCACTGTGGGGTCCATTCAAATTTTTCGCCTTTATTGGAGGCTTTTATTAGTTCTGTTAAGGGTAATGTAATTTCGGCATAGCCTTTGATGTGTTTCCTGAAAAACGAAGTCGCACCCAAATACTGTCTCACTCTTCGTATACAATTTGGTACTTTGAAATCTTGTATGGCTTTGACTGATGATTTTTGTGGTAAAATTCCTTTGTTTGAGACTGTAAATCCTAGTATGTCAATTTCTTGATACATAAATCTACATTTTTTTGTGTTTAGTTTTAGGTTTGCTTCATTTAAAATGCTTAAAATTGTGTCCAAATTTTGTAAGTCTTTCTGAAATGTGGTTCCATACACGATAACGTCGTCGATGTATGATATTACCGTATTATACAAGTATTTGTTTAGAAGGGCTTGTATTGCTTTTGTAAAGAGTGCAGATGACACTGAAAGACCCATAGGTAGGCGTGTGTATCTGTAGAAACGGTGCTGGCTTCTTATTGCTAATAAATTTCTAAATTCTTCTTTTACTGTTAGTTGATGGAATGCACCTTTGAGATCTAATTTTGTAAATGTGTTGGCCTTATTTAATGAGTTTAGAACTAGGCCAACGCTGGGTGTTGGAAATATGCAGGGTTTTAATACTTGATTTACTTTCCGCATATCGCTGACTAGTCTGGGGGAACCATCATTATTTCGTGTTAAAAATACTGGTGATGCCCATTCACAGAATGGTGGACATTCTTCCAAAATATTAGCTTGTTTCATTTCGTCTAATATTTTATCTAATTGCTGTCGTTCAGTTTGAGCTAATTTGTAGGGAGGTGAATTTACTGGTTTGGCGTTGGGGATTGTTTCCAGTGCAACCGGTGGTAATTTTGCAGGTGTTAAATCCGTTACTTTCGTGGTAAAGACATTTTTGTATTTTTGTAGGAGTTTAACAAGTCGATTATGTTCAGTGCTGTTTAAATGTGGTGATATGTCAAATGGAATGCCATCCTTATCAGTGATCATATGCTTTTCAGGATGCAGTAATGTTGGCTTCTCATTAGCTGACGTTTTCCTATTTTCCGTGGTCATGCCGTTGGTGTCCTGTGTCAGGAATCCTAAAATGGTATTGGCACTAATGTTCTTGGGAAAATTTGATGCGTTATAAATATTTATAAAATATTGTTTGTTTTCTGGATCTTCGATTAGGTATGCGTGGCATTTCTTTTTGTCCTTTAAACTTTTTTCAGGTTCAAAATGTGTTCGTTGAGTTACTGTTTCCTGTACTGGGATTCTCCTGTGTTGGTGGGGTGCAATGATTAGGTCCTCTTTGAGACGTATGTCTGTTAATTTATTGGCCTCGGTTACTTTAGCAGTGCATACTGTTTCTATGTCGAGTAACCATTTTTTCCCCATAGGTATTTTATGTTTGTGCTGGCCTAAATTGAAAATAATACATTTGGTGTTGAAATTGATTTCAACTTTGTGTTTGCGCAAAAATCTATTGCCTAAAATTATGTCACTCGTTGCGTTTGTGGTTACATAAAATTTATCTCTAAAAATTATGTTATCTACCTCTAACGTAATTTCAGCTTTGCCTTTAATATGCATTGGGCTGTCGTTTGCGGATACTATCAGTGGTAAGTTATCCGTATCTAGATTTTGCTGTGATACTAGGTTAACGTTAATTAGGTTTATGTTTGACCCGGTATCTACAATGCATTCTATAGTTTGAGATGGATTATTGGCTAATTTTGCATTTAAAGTTAATACTGGAATTGTTCTGTACTCTGTTTCATGAATTTTGAATAATGTGTCATTTAAATCCCGTTTATTCAGTTTGTTTTTCTTCCTCGGTTTGTAGACTCGTTCGTCAGATAAGTGTGTAATGTCGCAACTGTAAATTTTGTGCTCCTCCGTCTGCTGGTCCAATTGTTCACAAATTTCTGTTTTCTCGTGGTCTCTTAATAGATTATTTTCCTGTCCCATGTCGACCCTTATGTCATGCCTCTTGTCATTCGGCCCTTCTTCTATCTTATCCTGTCTTGTATTCTCTCCATTCTGTGATTCATCCTCATTCCACTGTCTCCTCTTCATTTCTCTTGGCGGTGTCCTATCTTGAACCTGCTCCATCCTTCCTTGTGTCCTGGGATTCTTCCTGTTATGCTGGCTAAGATACGTTTTCCTAATATTTACACTCGTATCTGTACATCTAGTGTGGGTTTCTTGGTTTCCCTGCCACTTATTTTTCTTTCTGGGTTTAATGTCCTTCGACTCACTTAAGGTGGGAAATTCCTTTTCGTAATTATTTACACGGTATTTACTATTTACATTATTGTGTTCCTTAGGAATGCTATAGGGGCGGGGAGTCATCCTGTTTCTGTTAGTAAAGGTTGATCCCCTATTGATTAGTTTTTTTGCTGAGTGTTTTGGTTTTTTAGCTTGAAACAGTCGCTCTTATTATGATTTCGCATGTTGCAAAAATCACAAAATTTTTCCGTTTTCTTAAACCTACAATTTTGTGTTGTGTGATTATTCTTCTTGCAAATATTGCAGAATGTCGTGTTTCGGTCGTGGTTTGGGTTCCTAGGTCTTGGGTTATATGTGTAATGACGTGGGTTTGCATTGTAATGACCGTAGTATGTCGAGGGGTATCGTTGACCTGGTCGTGACGGGTGTGTGTGCCGCTGATATGAGGTGTATGGCCTCCCAGTGACGTAGTTCCCTCTCGGTGTGCAGCTGTTGTGTGACGTAGGGTACGCGCGTGCGTGCGCCTGCCTGACGTCATTCGACCTTGGGTTACTGACCGCGGTGTTGTTCACAGGCATGCTCTGTTGTTGTGACGCCTTCAAATTCGCAATTTCCATCGTGAGGGTTTTTATTTCCTGTTGTAGGCTACGCAACTCTTGTGTTCCCGCATCGCTGTTTTGTGTCGTGTGTGTGTCTGCACGATTATATTTTTCCCTATTGAGACGGCTGATTTCTAATTGTAATTCGATTTTCTTGAGATTGTTCTCCAGCTGTTGGAGCGTGTCGCACGTTTCGTTGAGAATTTTGTCACAAATTTCCGGACGCAGTCCCTGTATAATGTGTTGAATTTTCTCGCTAATATCTGGTTCGTGTCTTTTGCATAGTGTTAAGATTTCGAGGTAATACGCTAAGACAGGTTGATCTCGGCGTTGTATCTTCTGCGCTAGTATCATTTCGAGTGTCTGTGCCTGCGCGGCTGGGGTGAATGTTGCGATAAACAATGTCTTAAGGCTGCGGTCTACCCCAACCAAAACAAAAACAACAACAATGCCGAATATGCCGGCCTCGCGGCCGTAGCGCTAGGCGAGTTTGATGGCTGCAGAGGTTTACGGGGATCTTGTTTCAGAATTAACCAATTAAGATAGAGATTGACTCTTAACTTTTTCTTAAAGTACAAAAAAGGATCTCGTCGGCTATCTTTTTAGAATTTTAAAATAAAATTTTTAATTTCAGTTATAATTGTGTACAATTATCTGTTTTTGAGTTTTATAGATGCAGAGGTTTACGGGGATCGTGTTTTAAAAATAACCAATTAAGATAGAGATTGGCTCTTAACTTTTTCTAAAAGTAGAAAAAAGGATATAGTCGGCTATCTTTTTAGAATTTTAAAATAAAATTTCTAATTTCAGCTATACCGGTCTAAAATCATCTGTTTTTCTCGATTTTTAACTGAAGTTTTCTATTGGTTTTAATGAACTAATTACAAAATTGTAACAGACGAAAACTAGTACCATTATTCTTCTTTAATATGACACCTTATTTATAGCTCTAGGCTTCATTTGGCAGAAGATAACACGATTCTAAAAAACCCTTGCATTTGGGTGCGCGCCAGGGGTAGACCGCAGCCTTAAGGTCCTGCCAGTTGTCTGGTCTTGTGGCATCGCTTAAGTGCTGGTACCATGAAAGGGCGGTGCTTGCTAGGTGTGCGGGGAATATATTTAATTTAGTTGCGTCCGTCCAATTGTTTGATTTAGCCGCAATTTCATATTTATCGATAAAGTCCATGGGGTTTTCGGTTTGAAGGCCATGGTAGGTTCCTGCTGAAACTAACGGTATTTTTTCTTTCGGTCTGCCTTCGTTCGCCATCATTAAATCACGTCTGCTATTTCCTTCTTCGTCAGTTTCCGTGTTAGCCGGGCTGGGTGTTCTAGACAGTTCTAGGTAATTAGGGAACACGATTTCCTCGTATTCGTTCTCGGAAGTGCCTGCCTCGTTTAGTTCCGGGGTGTCGTACAAGTTTTCTCGATCGGTTATGAACCGTTGGATTCGGACTAGTCCTGGGTATTTATCTAATTCTGCTGGGCTTAGGGCTATTTTCCGGTCGATTAATTTTTTGAAGGTGAATTTTTTTTCTTCGCTTAAGTTACGTGTAAGGAACGCCTTTATATCCGCAACTATTGGTCTGAGGTCCGCGACTGTGTCTTCATCCCTATATTTTATTTTGAATTTAGTTAAAATCTGTTGCAAATTTTGTTTACTTACTCGGTATACATCGGGAGGTAAGATTTTCCGGTCTGCAGTTAATGACATTTCATTTTCATAGATTTGGGGCCTATCTTATTATGTTTGTCTGAGTTTTAATAGGGCTGTTTATTTAAAATGTTTGGGAGATGTTTCTCTGTTTGTTTAGGGGTTTAGTTTTATGGGGGGGGGGGTTCCTATTACTCTCTTAATATTACTAACGTAACATATAAAAATAAAACCCTTCAATTCTTATTTCTAAACAATTATATTAACACAAATTTCTCTCACTGAGCTGATTCAATTGCTTGATAATTAAATCAAAAGGCAGCCTCCACCATATAAAGCTTTCGCCTGGGTAGCGTGAGCTCTGTTAGAAATACACTGCTGAAATAACTTTGACTCGCTTGACAGTAATGTGAGAGTATCAGGAAGGCAATTGAATGAACTCAGATCAAGCAATTAAACAGACTTTAATAACACAACTATAACTAAACTAACATGGTGCACAGGTGAAACATATGATTATGCCCTTCAATTGCAGTGAGCGAAATGTATATACATGAATTAGAGTCCACCCAACTACTGGGGCTAGTTCTCCTTCGTTTACTCAACACTCATGAAGTAAGAGTTCGGTAAATTACTTCGCGCACAACTGGAGCGTCCGATGTGTAAGTGTCACTGAGGATACTTAACTTATAAGCTAATTGACCATTAATTATTTACAGCAATAAAACAAAAAAATGATATCGTTAAATCAAACTTGGGCTTTTAAGAATTCAATTCCACAAACAAAGTTACTGTACAAATTACCCTAAAAATGAAGTCATGTCTTAGCCTCTAATATTTACAAGTGTTGAAAGGAATAGATTATTTAATACTTTGAATGGCCGTGCTTGAATACAGTTCCTACTTTGGGGTTTTACTTCGTTCTCTAAGCAGGGGGTTTTATTAATTTTATCTATTACTTTATATACAATTATTTATTTACTTATTTATTCCTTTACTAGCCTACTTATAACTTTATTCTTGATATTTGGTTACTTCATTTATGCTTGCTGTTCGCTTTAGAGATTATTGCCTTTGTTTATTTATTTCACTAAAGGGAATCTAGGAATGCTTCATCAATTACTTAATTTCACCGTTCGGGACCTAACGCTGTGCACCGGACTGAGAGTGAGTTGACATACCCCTGGAGTAGACCTTTCTTCCGCCGTCCGTCGGATTCGTGGCCGGTGCGGTGTCGGTCGGTGTGGTCCCTCGGCTGTGCTCCGCCGTTCTCCTTGTGGGTGCGCGAGTGGTCGTCGGTGCGGTGGAGTCCTCGTCCCCGGGCCTCGGAGCTGGTCCGTCTTCCTTCTGTGGGCGGTCCTTGGAGCTGCTTGGCCGTCTTCCTTCTCTGGGACTCCTGGAGCTGCTTGACCCGTCTTCCTTCTCTGGAGGGTCCTTGGAGCTGCTGGCCCGTCGTCCTTCTTTGGAGGGTCCTTGGAGCTGCTTGGCCGTCTTCCTTCCTTGGGATCCCTGGACCTGCTTGGCCCGTCTTCCTTCTCTGGAGGGTCTGGAGCTGTGGCGCTGGTCTTGGAGTCGGGTCGTCACTGGTGGCGTTCTATACCGATCCAGTTGGCTTCCTGGCTCCTACTCCGTTCAGAGCCCAGACCAACCCTTTTCCCCTGACTTCTTCTATCCTGTACTCCTTGAAGACTGATCATTTCCTCCGCTCCTAAGTTCCAATTTTTGTCCCCACTACTTTTTGATTTCATCCCCGTTTCCGATTGTCCACGCCTCCCAGCCAATTATCTTTCAATTACCACCTCTTCCTTATTCCCTATTGGCGATTGAATACTTCGTCATCAAGCCGCCATCTTTGCCGCTGATTGCTGATCGGTAAGTCGATTTATATTTCTTGCATGATTATTCTAAGAATTGCTACATGGCGTGGGAACGTGCGTGCCGTCCGTCCTCCCAGCGTTGTACATCTGATCACGGTACATTTTTTGTATCAAGTTGCCGTCTGGTTGGCGCCGGTCTCGGCGGATTGAAGTGAATTTACTGAGATGAATTTTGCATCGAGAATAATATTAGTTACATTTAATTTATATGTTTACAATATATAAACACACACACACACACACACACACACACACACACACACACACACACACACACACACACACACACACACACACACACACACACACACACACACACACACACACACACACACACACACACACACACACACACACACACACACACACATATATATATGTATATATATATATATATATATATATAATTTTGAATGACTATTATTTTTGGTCTCTGGGCACCTAAAAACGAAAAAGACATGGTTCCGGGCTTAGGTCTTACCATGAGACCTACTTTAATAGCTTATTCCCTACGGTAAATTCGCTAAAAGAACACCATAACCTGATAAAATTTGGTATGTATTCACTAAGTAGGGTTTAACTTATATTTATCAACAAAACCCATATGGCGGCAAACCTACATACTCTCATCCCCATGGATTTTATGGGGAAATAGAAAATATACCAAAATTCCATTGGAAATTCACTGAGTAAGCAGGTCTGCTGCGACGGGGGTATTTTCATGAGTTTACGAACCAGCATGATCGGGTTATGGGAACGGGGTTTTATGAAGTTTCAAAGAGGTCAAAAATTAATTTGGTGGAATACGCTTCGTACGACACAGCGTTGCTTCGCTCCACAGTCTAATATATTTTATTGGGAGACAGTCATGACAATCCGTCATGAACCACCCGGGAACTCCAGTACTCAAGGAACAGTGGCTTGGAGTGCTAGTGTGGATTTACTAGCGCTCTTAGTGGTTGGTGTCCAAGTTGACAACACAATCGCAGGTGATCGCAGCCATCAGCACAACATGAACACAGCTGACAATAATGCCATTGACTATACATTGCTGATAAAATCAAGATTGTCAAATTAAATCCCAATCAAATGATAACTCCGAAATGTATTTCAGAATTGGTTGCCGCTCACTGGTTACATACACCAGTTTCTCCATAGCGGGAATATAAAGTTTTCGCCCATAGCGGGGACTCCAGTCACGCGGGTTCCATACGCAAAGCGCTAATTTGCCCCGCGGACAACACAACATGGAGCTTCGATACGAGTGTCGGCTGTCTCCCAATAACATATTATACTGTGGTGGCGCATTCCGTATTGGCATGAGCTTGGGAGACGAGTCGTCTTCTGGCGACATCGGTTGACATTGTGTAATTTCGGAACAGGCCTGGCGTCACTGCAGCTTTGTTTACATTTCGTATTCGTGTTCAGTCTGCTAGCGTGCGTTTCTTTAATGTGGAGCTGATTGTACATTTCAAAAACTTCATTAAATAACAACAAAATATCCTCTAAACTAAATGATTAGACACACTATAGTACATAACCTCCGTATTACTGTATCCGAGTTTTCCCCGTGTCCGAGGTGGCCTCAGTCCCAATTACTACACCTCGATAATCGGACGTTTACTGTACTCTTTTGAGTTTCATAATTTTTATTACAGTAGAGTACGTTATACAATGGTTTTTATTTTTTAAAAGCTATTTTAATAATAAAATACGTGTTATATTATTTTTAGCGAATTTCCCTATAGGGAATATTACCGCTATTACCGTACTAGCCATGGTAAGACCTAAGCCCGGGACCACTTTACTTTTTCATTTTGAGGTCCCCAGAAGCAAAAAACACCATTCGTTCATTTTCATATACAGTATATGTATATATGCCCGTGGTACTGATAACTTTTGAAGGGGACCTCCGATTTTGATTAAATTTTGTATGAAGGTGTAAGACCAGGTCTGTTTTCATGAGTTCGCGAACCAGCATTGTCGGGTTATGGAAACGGAGTTTTAAATGGGTTTTTGGCATTTTTGGACCTAAATTTTCCAAATTAATTAATTTTAACAATAACCATTCAAAAGAGCTTAAAAAACAATTTAGTATTTTGAATCTTTAAAATAGTTTAACTGGTTACAGAGAAAATTCAAATCAAGTTGCCCATGTTATTCTTATGGGTAAATCTTAAAAAAGTTATATATCGCTTATTTATCAACATATCTTAATAAAAAATTTTACGAACCTTTACTAGGTGGTGAGTAATTAAGATTTGATCAAAAACCCACATGGCAGCAAACCTACATGCTAAATCCCATGGCATTCCCATGGAAAATAAGTGTATAATATAGCTGGGTAGCTGAGTGGTTAAAGAGCTCGCCTTTGAATCTGAAGGTTGCCGGTTCGATCCTGAGAAAAGTTAGTGCTTTTTGATGGTTCGATACTGGAACCAGCTGCCTTTGGTCATTGGGCTATTAATTAATGATCCTGACAAATGAAACAGCTGATATTTGTCAGTAACAAAGCTACACCTCATCTGATCCATTACAATCATCACACTCACCCCTTCAGTCATACTCACCTTAAAATACGCACCACAGAGTGCGTCGGTGTTTCAAATAAAGTATCTATGTATCTAATGGGAGCAAGAGAGATGGAGATAATAAGGTATCTGTTCCTAATCATCTGATCAGCTGTCTTCTGCATATTTGTCAAATTTGAAATGTTTATGTTTTGCTATTGTAAATAAATCATTCCTTTTGCATGGAAGCTTTGGATGTACACTTTTATTACTGTTAAAAAAGTCATTTATTGCAATATAAATATTAATATATAAACTATTAAATAAAAACAATTTACTCAGAAATATAATGCCATTAAATATATTATGTTTCCTTGTAAAGATTATTAATTATGTAAGATAGCCAAAAAGTTCTTTGATGTTGAAACAATAATTCTTTGGAAATTCGGTGAGTACGCAGGTCTGCTGCGACGGGGAGTATTTTGTTTCATTTACATTTTTTTCCGATATTTGTCCTGTAATCCGGCACATGTCAAGTCCCGGACGTGCCGGAGAATGTACTGCCTGTTGCGACATCTGAAAAGGCACACTAATTTGCAAACAGCTGATCGTTATCAGCGACTGCCATAGTGGCGTATTCTCTTTAGAGAAATTCGCTAAAAATTATAAATTACTTTCATCATACAGTAGTACTATTTATAGTAACTGGCTGTCATACTAAACCATATGTTTATACTTGAACATGTGGTCTGCACATTGACGTCGCCTATGTTTTCATTATTTCTTTGTTTAAATTTGAACTAGTGCAGTTGCTCAACATCGAGCAATTTATTTTCATACAATACAAAAGTTACATTTAGTTCTAGATCAATGAAATCCGACCTATCCAATATTGTGAATATCAGTGATCACCAAAAACTACAGCTGTACGGTAACAGATGTTTAAAATGCTCAAACCAATCTCAATGTTATTCTAATGGGAAAATTTCAAATTTAATTTGTGGATAGCGCCCTTTTTTTAAGTCCGATTTTCATCAATTTTTGGCCGAAACAACTTCAGACACCAAAAACTTGAAAATCGGTTGAGAATTGTAGGAGGAGTTCTCAAGACAAAAAAAACCCTTAGCGTATTAAATAAGTATAGATTTTCATAATTTTTTGGCGGAAACAACTTCAGACTAAGCCCTATCCAACGACACCAAAAACTTGAAAATCGGTTGAGAATTGTAGGAGGAGTTCTCAAGACAAAAAACCCCTTAGCTTATTAAATAAGTATAGATTCCATGAGACCGATGTTAAAATTTTTACAGTTTCAATTAAAGATTATAAAGGAATAAGATTTTTACTGGAATATATACCTGCATTTATTATTTTTATTCCAAAACTAAGTTATTTACAAAAAATGAAGAAAATCGTTCGAGCCGTTTTTGAGATAGGTACATGTGCAAACATACATACACACTTACATATACATATATACATTTGATGATGAAATTCACAGTAAAGGGATACTATTTTAATGTATTTTAATTATTAAACATGAGTACCCTTTCACTAAAATTATTTTTTATCATTCTGCACGAAATCAGCCTGTTTTTTGCTCTCTTAATAGTACCAAAACTTATTCTTTTTTGTCCTAGGACTTGAAAAATCATCTGGAGAATTTTTTAGGTCCTAGTACTGAAAAGTCATCTGTTTGCTAAGTATATTAGTATACATTTATTAATGTTAAGGAGCAGAATTTTGAAATTCATACGTTATAAAGAGCATTGTTTGTAAATAACAGAAATGTAAACACTACATATTACTTGCTTTGTAAATATAACCTCGAAAATATAACTTTATAGTTAATATTTTTAACGATTAAAAGTCTAATTTCTCATCATGATAAAAAACTTTGTTCATCACTCGTAGCAAAAGTGTCTTTTTGATGCTTAATCGTTTTTAAAAACTCGGCTGCGCCTCGTTTTTAAAACACGATTGCGCACCAAAAAGACCCACTTTTGCTCCTAGTGATGAAAACTACTATTATTTCACTAACACGTGTTTCGAACTTTTAAGCCATGGTCACAATGTTAGGAAATCATAACCGAAACACATGTCAGTGAAATAAAATGATTTTAGTGTAAGAGTAGTCATGTTCATTAATTAAATTTAGTTTGTATGGTCAATACAACATAAAAATTGAAAAACATTGATTTTTTAATTTTAGCTCCTAACAAAATAAAAAATGTGGAGATTGGTAATCTGAATTTGTAAGAGTTTTCTATTTTCGATGTAACTTTTGAATGAGAAGTCAAAAATTCATTTGAATGAGGAAAAATTCATGTTAGGAATCAGACGCTCTCCAAGTTCGGTTATGTGACATTTAACCGTAACTCACCCCCTTAACCCTTAAAATTGGCATACTTTCAGAATTTTAAAATTCGTTCACAAAAATTGCGCTATTTTTATAGTTTATATTTAATATTATTTCACATAGATACCTGAAATTTTGTAAACATTATCTCTACTAGTTCTTACTATTATAGTAGCCAATTGTCGAATTGAGTGAAAGTTTAGTCCAAAAAATTGTAAAAACATAAAATTTTTATATTTTTTCTTGTAAATAGTTTATAATTTACTAAAACCTGGTAAATATACTGATATATCGATAATGCATTGCCAGTATTATATATCAATACAGTATATGCATTGCCAGTATTATATTATATTTTAGATGTACAGCCAGGGCCGGATTTACCGCATGGGCAACATGGGCACATGCCCAGGGCGGCAAATTTCAAGGGCGGCAAAATTGTGGAGAAATTAAAATTTATATCTGTATGCACGGCTCGTTGTCATCGTCATGGTCGCAGGCCACATAGCCGTGTCGTGTAGAGGCGGCAAAGGGCAGACTGCAGTCACTAGCAGTCAGCTTGCACGGAAGCCGCGGGTGCGTGGACGAGCGTCTATTTGCGCGCGGCAGACGAAGTGCTAGTGGTGTGGCGCCGTGAGGGAGGGGGGAGCCGTAAAAAAGTTTCTATATTTTGCCGCTACTCGGCTAGTCTCGCTTGCCCTCTTTCTTTCTTTGTTTTTGAGTATTGAATTGAGGAATCGTTGTTAGTGTAGTAAGATCTTGATAAAGATGAATAAATAAGTAAAGCAAAAGCATTTTATTTACTAATAAATATACCGGTATTCATGTGTAAGATTAGAAATAGATACAGTATCCCTATAGTAGTACATAATCCTTAACAATTTTTGGATTGGCACTCTTATGTAGTGTTAGTTAAATTGGGCTGTGGTGTAGGATTCTGCACCTAAGTTTTGGTTCAAAAAAAAACTTTATCAAATTTAAACTTTTATACCGGTAATTAGACTGTAAATACATCTTACCGAATCCGACTTTGTTTATGGGGAATTAAGGAATAGGCTTTCTGTTAAGACAGTTAAACTTAGTTCCAAAAAATTACGTTTCATACTAACCAAAAATATAGCCTAACTAGGCCTAAAACGTTGAACGCTTTGAATCTTTTCTATTAAAACTAAAGCAGGCCCAAGTTTATGTAAGCTAGATACCTATAGCAAAAATAAACATTTTTATTTTGTAAAAGAGTTTTCAAATTCTCCTTAAAAAGAGGACCATAATAGAATTTATCCATTTCCATTTATCATCATCTAATCCTATAGATATAGAGGTTAGGCCTAGTGTAAACAATATTATTCAGTTGTTACAGACGACAACTCTGAAATCAAGCGTATTGAGCGCTAGACTGTTCGTAGCGATAACTCAAGGAACTAATTCAATGACGTCATAGTTTGCTCCGAATGTCTCCCGTATGCCCCACCGGTCATCAGCCCATCCAGCCAAGTCGCCATTTCGCTTCCGCTTGAGCGGTCAGTGTACAAACGTCATTCGTCAATGTTGTGTGGCGTTGTTGTCGCTAGAACTGACAGCATGTACGAGTACGCTTGCGGCTTGCTTGTTATGCAGTAGTGCGTGTGCGACTGTGTGTTGTTGATTTGCTCATAACTCTTTAATGCTGTGTTTCGTGTGAGATTTCATTTGAATTTGATATACGCAATAATTTTCGTTATATTTTTAAAACATAGGCCTAATGGATGGGCGAAAAAGACTTAGTGGCACGGAATACCGGAAATTAGCTGAAGTGAAGAAGAAGAAGGAAAATGAAGTGCTTGTCCAAACTTTAAAGTTAGATTCCTTCTTTAAAAAAAGCAAAGTCGCCACAATGTGGCTCCTTGGAGGGTACAAAAACAGCCGGGGGGGGGGGGGGGGGGTGAAGGGGCGGCAGATTATTATATGCCCATGGGCGAAAAAAACGTAAATCCGGCCCTGTGTACAGCACTTCAAATTCAGTCCTATGAATTTTTCCGCGTATTCTTGGTAAAAGCTTACATTTGTGTAAAGCTGTGATAATGATGTTTCGTAGTGTAACTAGTGGTTTTATCAGTCAAACCAATAGGGAACTCTTTGGTTATAGTAGTAACTCTATCGTTGTCCTTGTCTGTCCCGACAGAGTCCACGACGGAATCGCATATGCTATGAACATCGTGTATGACGAACTTATTCGTTAGTCCCAGATTTTGCTAAGCAGTAGGCTAGGGGGTCTGCTTTATCAAAACTTCCCCGTCGGATTTTGACTACGGCAGTACGATAAGGGGCCTGCCTTATCAAAAGTCCTTGCTGTTTGAATTATTGTTTTGAATTTAGTGTTGTTTGTTTAGTATTAGGTTTTGCAGCAGAGGCAAGGGGGACTGCTTAACAAACTCCCAATTGTGTTTCTAGATGTAGGGTTTGAACTTATTTCTCGGAGGCGAGGGTAACTGCATATCCACCTGCCCTGTGTGTTTTAGTTTAAGGATTTGTAAATAGTGTAAGTGTATATATGGTTCCTGCGTTTCTTCATTTCAACAAATTTTGGGGTACTAGCAAGGCGGCAGGGCGGCGGAGCCCCCATTGAGCCGTAGTCGAGAAAAAATGTAAATGTAAAACAAAGATAACTTTGAATATTCTCTTGAGAGGATATGACATTATGATTAAATTCATTGTTTATTGAACAAAATGAAAAAGATCTTTTCGGAATTCACTGAGGACGCAGGTCTGCGGTATTTTACTCTGATATGATTTAGGTATATTTGTATGTAAATATCGGGCATGGGTTTTGCCCAATATACACAACGTTTGACCCACGTAGGGTTGTGTTGTGGCTATCATGGTTTTACTCAACCTCCAGTGAACCTTATCAAAAGTGTACAAACAATGTAATCGTTTGTACCATCCCTCTGAGATACGACAGGCCAGAACTTAACGTAAAAATAAGAAATGTAAATATTAGTCTAATTATTGAATGCCTCAAATATGACCACATTAAGGTAGTATCACTGTCAAACATTCCTGTAAATAATTACACATCACATGGCCTCCATCTCAATAAGTTAGTATGGAAAGGAAAGAGTTTGCATTACAATTGTAAATAAAATCAAAGCATCACATTTAAACTGAAACTAAATGACAAAGATAGTTTCTCTGCTATATTTAATCATAATTTAAACCTTAAACAAGTTGGTAACAGTAAAGTAGAAGAAACCATATCAAAAATGAAAATATTTCATTTAAATATTCAATATCTTAGGGATAAAATTGATATGCTAATCTTGTTCTTTTAAATAGAACAGCCTGATGTTGTTGTACTGAGTGAGCATGGTCTAAAAAAAGAAGAATTGTACATAATTAATTTTCAAGAATATGAAGTAGTATGTGAATTTTCTAGAACCGAACATAAAAGTAGCGGAGGTATAGTCATTTTAATAAAGAGAGGTTTTGATGTAAATAAGATAAATGTGAACAAATATTGCCAAGAAATGGTATTTGAAACAGTAGGAATTGAAATTATTTTAAACAAGGGGCTAAAGTTAATTTTATTTGGTGTATACCGACCGCCATGTTATTTGAATGTGAATACATTTTTCGAAAAGTTTTACAGTATGTTATCAAAGCATATTGCAAGTAAAGATAAAATGTGTGTAATTGTTGGTGATTTTAACATTGATTGGTTGGTAACCGATTATAAAAAACAACGATTACAGGATTTAATGAATGAATTTAATCTAAAGCAGTTTGTGAACTCACCAACCAGAGTGACAAGCACATCTTCAACCTTGATAGACCACTCTTTAACCAACATCGAACCAGAAATGTTGCAGGTGGAAGTAACTGGCACTGGCCTATCTGATCACTATGCTCAATTAACTGAGTTTGCTTTTCACTCCTCCCCGCAACACACACCAGAACCAGAACACAGCACACATTTTAATAATCAAGTACACGACACTCGTCAGAGTAACATAAAAATATTAAATTTTCTTCTGTCAAAAGAAACATGGAATTTCCTCAATGAAACTACTTCATCAGATGATAAATTCAACCTCTTCATAAATACATTTAAATTTTACTTTGAGCAAGCATGTCCATTAAAAAATAAATCCAAAATCAAAAGAAACTACGTTAAACCTTGGCTAACTAAAGGCATCCGTATCTCATCACAAAAACTAAAAGAATTAGATATGAAGAAGAAGATAAATAAGTCAAATGAATTTAACGAATTCTATAAATTATATAAGAAAATATACCGCTCTGTTATAAAGGCTGCCAAAGCTCGAAGTATGTACGAACGACTGAGTAATAGCAGTAACCTGGCTATGGATGCGTGGACGATAATAGACACTGATAGAAAAAAGAAACCGGTCCCGTTACCCGCTGATAAGCCGGGTCCCGAGGAATTCAATTGTTACTTTGGAAACCTTGGTAAACAAAAACATTCATTGATAACTGAACCTTTTGTACAGTCCGTGTTCGAATTAAGTTGTTCAAGTACCCTCAGTTTATATCCTACAGACCCTAGTGAAATTTATGAAATAATCACAAATTTAAAAAATTCAAATTCAGCCGGTCACGACGGTATAACTCACAAAGTTATCCGTCAATGTGCATACCAAATAGCTTCCCCCCTTTCAGAATTGATTAATGCATCTCTAGTAGAGGGTAAATTCCCACAACAATTAAAACAATCAATAATACGCCCTGTATTTAAAGACGGTCTCTCAAATTTGCCGCAAAATTGGCGGCCAATTGCAAATGTTTCTACTTTTTCAAAACTTTATGAACATGTATTCGCTCGTAGATTACTAAATTTTATGTTTAATCATAATTTGCTTTGTAAGGAGCAGTACGGATTTGTAAAAGGGAAAAATACAACGGATGCCTTGGTTAATTTTTTCATGTCAGCCGTCAATGCTTTGGATCAAAAATTTAAATCTGTAGGGGTATTTTTAGACATACAAAAAGCCTTTGATTGTTTAGATCACAAAATTATGTTTGAAAGATTACACAAACTAGGCGTGCGCGGAACATCCCTCAGCTGGATAAAATCGTTCCTACAAGAAAGAACCCAAAGAGTGGAAATAAATAGGGAAAAATCTAAAAATATTACAATGGACTTTGGAATTCCCCAGGGTACAATTTTGGGCCCAGTTATATACATTTTATATACAAACAACTTAACAAGAAACTTTGATAATCTACACATTACAATGTATGCCGATGACATAGCTATCCTTTTTAAAAATAAATCGCTTTCAAATTTAGAAAATGACAGTTTTATACAGTTAACAAATCTCTACCAGTACCTTAACAGCAATAACCTCCATGTAAATCCAAGTAAAACAAATTGTCTATTATTCGGCCTTCAAAACAATCTTTCAGCAGATCATCCAGTAATGGTAATGAACGATTTCGAGCTACCATTTACAACTGACAACAAATACTTAGGATTAATTTTTGATGAAAATTTCACGTGGATTCCATACATAGACACCCTTTGTTCTAAATTATCATCACAGTTATTTTTATTAAATCGTTTTTCAAAATTCCAAGATGTTTTTATAATGAGACTAATTTACTCTTCTCTTATCGAGTCACGACTAACATACGGTATCATTTTATGGGGATCAGCTTCTGAGTCTGCACTTTTGCGTGTATTCAGGCTGCAAAAAAGGGCTATTCGAATAATGGCCGGAATAAATAGAAGAACATCTTGCCGAACATTTTTCAAGTCCCTAAATTTTTTAACTTTATATTCTTTGTATATTTATGAAATGTTAGTTTTTTGCAAATTCAAATTTCCTTCCATTCAAACAGGAGCAGACGTGCATAATTATAATACTCGTCATCGGCACAATCACAGGCAAACTCCACACAGATTAACACTCTCAGCAGCCCTACCTCAAAATATCGGACCAAAATTGTACAATAGGCTCCCGGATTACATTAAATTACAAGACACCCCTGTAAAATTCAAAGCTTTGTTAAAATCATTTTTGAAAGAAAATGCTTTTTACTCAGTTGGTGAGTATTTACAATACCAGGAAGGATAAAATATTATTTATGTTTATTAGTTATAAAGATTTTGTTTATTTCTTATTCTAATAACAGATTAGTTAAAAAAATATATATATATATATATATATATATATATATATATATATATATATATATATATGTATGTAACCAATAGACCATAATACATGACTGCTGTAATACAATTGTACAATTGTCAATCTACGGCAATAAAGAATTTGAATTTGAATTTGACCTGTTTACTTTAGCAAGTGATCTTCGGTCCGGGTAGTATCTTAGGTCAATGTCCGAAATGCTCACTTCGTGATGTGATTATTTTACAAAGCCCACGTCGCGGCGCGAAGTGAAGAAAACTTCTGGCATTGTGGATTCGGCAATTGAGTTTATCATATAATCAAGTGAACAGACCTCTTAATCAACGCATCTTTCTTTTCTTTTTTCTAAAAAAGAGGTTGGCGGACCTCATTTTGCCTTACTTTGCCCCGTCCACATAGACTGTTGATCTGTGCGTGGATCGTATTAGACAAAGTAAGGGGGTGAGCCGCTACAGTACAAGGTGAACGGTACTGATAAAAGTCACTGGCAGAACGCGGATTCGAACCCACGACATCGCTGCCATGGTTCCGAAGTCCGGAGCGCTAACCACTACGCCACCGACTCACCATCTGTTTGATAACGACATTTTGGACAGGTTCTATGGGCGGGTAGCTGTGTGGTTATATAACAGTACTTGCCTTTGAATCTGAAGGTGACCGGTTCAATTATCAGAAAAGTTGGTAGCTTTTTAATCAAGGCAATTACAATAATTGCCTTGTTCTTAATGGTTTGAAAATGGACCTAGCTGCCATTGTTTGTTTGGCTATTAATTACCCTGTCAAAAGAACCTACTGATTTCAGACAGTAACAAAGCTACACAAGGCATCACACACATTCCACACTCATCCTTCACTCATATTCGCCTTTAAAAACGCCCTGGTGGTGTCGGCGTCTTAAAAAGTGATTAAGTAATATGTGCCAGGACCATAGTATATATTGATGGCCAGGACTGGGGAAAACTAATGTAATGTAATAGACAAGGGCTGTTTGTATTAAGGGGTAAAAGTTGTAAAAAGTAGTTTCCAAAACATTACTATCCTGATAACAAAAAACAGCTCGTGCATGTTACTCTTATGGACATCAGATGGATTATGTCACAAGCCCGAATCAAAAGCGGCATTTTCCAACATCAAAGGAATGAAACGGTTCTTCTTTTGTCTATATATTTTCGTGAATATGGACACCATTCCAGAGGGGCTCAGGTGTAGCTTACCACCTGAAATAAAAATACTTCCGTTGCAACAGACCTGCGTACTCAGCAAATTTCCAACAGAATTCGCTAGTTTAATTTGCAACATAAATACCATAGGAAAAAGGATGTAGGTTTTCTGCCATAAGGGTATTCTATAAATAAATACATAAGAAAGTCCCTTCCCAGTGCACTTGCATAAAAAATTGCATCAAATTCTGGTATTTTCTATTTTCCCAATGAAACCCATGGGGGTGAGTAGGTAAGTTTGGCACCTCAAGCCAAGCTAAAAATTCAAAATAAAAAAATCGCTTGTTTTTTCAAGAACTTTTTAAAGATGTTAAGAACTTTTTGTTTCAGTTAAAATGTCAATAATGCTGGTTCACAAATTTATGAAAATATACCTGGTCCGACACCTTATTCGCACCAAATGTCATCAAACTTGGAGGTCTCTGTCAAAAGTTATCAGTGCCACAAAACCTGGATACATAGATATAGGGACCTCAAAATGAAAAAAGTAACATGGCCCCGGGGTTAGGTCTTACCATGACTACTACCTTGAAAGCGTATTCCCTGTAGGGATATTCGGGGTTATGGTGGATACAAAACTCAGCTGGAGGGATCTGATCTTCCGCAAGGCAGACAAGGCTGCTAGGAGCGTCACTCAGCAAGTTTATGGCCAATGTCGGAGGTCTCCGATCAAGTAGAAGGATACTGATGATGTCCACAGTCCAGTCTGTGCTCATGTATCGCTCTGAAGTTTGGGCAGATGCTCTCCCACATGAGGCTCGGTCAAGTGCAGCGTCAACAGGGTCGCATCCGCGTATCGTACTGTGTCCAAGCCGGCTGTCCTGGTAATCGCTGGAGTTATCCCTGTCCATCTTTTGGCACGGGAGAGAAAAGCGGTTTATCAGAGACCAAATGATGTCGATGTCGGCAAGGACCATGCAAGAACACTGGAACGTCAACGAACCTACCAGACATGGCAGGAGAGATGGGATGTGGAGAGACGCGGACGATGGACTGAGATTGGACTATGGATCAGCCAGGTCCGGTGTCCAACCCTGGGTGGAACGGCGACATGGTGAGATGGACTACTTCCTGACTCAGTTCTTGTCGGGTCATGGCTATTTCAGTTGTACCTGTACATAGGTAATAGGCATGACCGGTTTTCCTGACTGAATTTATGGCCCGGGCGTTTCCGACGACGCGGAACACACATTCTTCCGTTGTCCACTCTGGGAACGGCTACGCTTGGAAGCCACACGACATATCTTGGAGTGCTGCTGTTAGTGGACTCGGTCTGCATGAAAGTGATGGAAGTTGAGGACAACTGGGGTTGCTTGGCGCATTTTGTCCAGAAAATCCTCCGATTCAAGAAGGCCGATTTAGACAGGACTGCTGTTTAATCTTTGGAAAAATGAACGGCTGGATATTAAACGAGCCCTAAAGGGCAAGAGCCAAAGTAGGCCTAGTTCTGATGTAATGCGATAAAGCTATCCCTAATGTGAAATGGAATTTTTTTAGTGGGTAGTCTACTGAATGTTCTGTAGGAGAGCCATACTACAGGTTGGCTACCTGTGCGTGTAAAATCATGTTTTCTCCTTTTCCTAAAACAAATATAGGGAACTTCGTTAAAAACTTGAAACTGCCGAACTAAGCTGCAAATGACTTCATTACTAAGCTTCATTACTATAAACTTTAACCCAGCGTTGGGCTTGTTTATGAGGTTATAATAAACAGACGAAGCTTTCTTCACCTCGGAGCCATTCGGTCGGGATCGGCTGCCTTCCGGTAGGCCCTACGTGGAGAGGGAGGGCGCACGGTCTCTGTGTACCATAGACTATAAATACCGGGTACCACCACACTCTCATCACTTGACGTTGCCAGCTCACCCAGCTCACTATGCTTTTGGTAAGTTGAAACTCATTCTGACTAAACGGTTGTTTTAAGTTTAGATTGTTTCATAGTTGTTGGAATCAAATTACATTCGGTACGGTAATCTAACTCGGAGCTGACGCACAGGCCTCAGTGCCCATGTCAGCTCATTCCATACCAAATTAAATAATGTAATTATTAATTCAAATTTTCATCATGTATTTTTTGAGTTCTTTGTTTAATTTAAGCAGATAGAGTTATTATTATTATTTATTTTTAGTTGTAGTACAGCATGTTTTAATTTGTACATATATGTTTTATTGGAATAAACGTCTTCATTCATTCATTCATAAAAAAATTATAATCCATCTTCTAAGGTAATTATTTTTATTAAATAAAAGTTTTACGATTTGTTCATATTTGCTGACAAGAGTTTAAAATAGAAGTTGAACTAGCCATGTAATCGCGGTATTTAAAGTTGTGTTATTGATTTTGCTGAGGAAATATGTATTTTAGTAATTCTTTTGGTTAGGAAGTTGAGTGATCTTTTGGAAGAGGTTAGTGAAATATTTAGGCTTAGGCTTAAAAAATTTATAAGTAGTCAACTATTGACCTCGATATGATAATGATAATTTTTCTTTATTTTTTTACTAGATGTCTATACATTCTTCGTACGGGGTGTGTTTAGTTTATTCAAGTATTATATAAATCACAGTATCTAGAATATATAGGAGAACGGTAGGTGACACCAACAGCTAATTGAAGAGGTCCTGCCGTACTGCCTGCCCCGTTGACGTCATAATGTTTACATTCGCGCAAAAGTTCAATCAGCTCAACTAACCTCAACTGAGTTTTTTTATGAACATTAAATTGGTTTATAGTAGTACCTATAGTTTTAATTAAACTGCTTCTTTTAGCAATTTAACACCTTAAATGTAGGATAGTTTTCAAATCATTGAAAATAATAAAATATAAGATATTTAAATCTTTAGTGGCAAAACATTATTTCTTGGATTAGAGCCACAATCTAGGCTATTGGTATCTTGCTGTATTAAGGGGAAGAAATTTAGTTCCGTTCTTTATTAATTTACACCCCTTTCTCCTTACTTTAATTTAATAAAAAACAAGTTTTAGACATCATCTTATGCTTTTGCTTAAGATTAAGAGTCTAATATTTAAATTTAGGTAAATGTTTGCAGATATAAATACCCCCGTCGCAGCAGACCTGCGTACTCAGCGAATTTCCAATGGAATTTCAGATTATTTACTTTCCCCATAAAAACACCATAGGATCGAATATTTAGGTTTGCTGCCATGGGGTGTTGTTAGAAAATCTAAGTTAATCAATAATTGGTGAAAGTAAACACAAAATTTTATCAAGCTCAGGCAATTTTGTGTTTTCCCCATAAACCCCATGGGGGTGAGTATGTAGGTTTGCCACCATATGGGTTTTGTAAGCAATCATAAGTTAAGCCCTATCTAGATAATGTACATACCAAATTTCATTAAGTTATGTCAATAAATAAGCAAGATATAGGGTTTTCTTGATTTCCCATAAGAATAACATGGAAAACACATTTTTGGATTTTCCCTGTAACCAGTTATGCTATGATAAAAATTCAAAATACCAAATTGTTTGTTTTTTTAAGCTCTTTTAAATGGCTTTGGTTAAAATTGATGAATTTTGAAAATTGAGGTCAAAAAATGTCAAAAACCCATTTTTGACCCCTTTTAAACCCCATAAAACCCCGTTCCCATAACCCGACAATGCTGGTTCGCGAACTCATGAAAATAGACTTGGTCTTACAACTCCATACCAAATTTTATCAAAATCGGAGGTCCCCTTCAAAAGTTATCAGTACCACGGACACATAGATATATATATATATATATATATATATATATATATATATATATATATATATATATACATATATATGAAAATGAACGAATGGTGTTTTTGGCTTCTGGGGACCTCAAAATGAAAAAGTAAAGTGGTCCTGGTCTTAGGTCTTACGATGGCTACTACCGTAATAGCGTATTCCCTATAGGGAAATTCGCTAAAACAGAGAATTCTCAAAATAAGTTGATAGTGGACTCCAGTTTCGCTTCCTCACCTGTTTACGCGACGTTCAAGGTCATAGCACCCCCCCCCCCCCCCCCCCCGAAACAATCATCCCGATGTTTTGAGTTGCTATTGTCTCATGGAAACCGCCCCCCCCCCCCCCCCCGTAATTCGGTCCTGGATCCGCCCTTGATCTCAAATTAAATCAAAACTAAAAAATTTTGTTCAAAAAATTACCATGTAAACAAACAATGCTATCCAGTTTCTTTTCCAAAGAAAATATCTAACCTTGTTAAGTAATTGTATTTGTAGCCCTTCTGTCACTTGACGTTCAATTGTGGTCCTCAACCATTGGCTCCCTAAGCAATAAGCATAATAGCATTTCATCGCTGATTAAAACAAAGCATTTGCGATTCAATGCCAGATAATTATACTAGAATATGTAAACTTAATCTTAATCTACAATTATTTAATCCGATAAGGATTTTTTTATCGGAACTCCTCCAATTCTCATTCGATCTTAAAATTTTTGATGTCGTTGGATAAGGCTAGGTCTGTAATTGCGTTTCCATTAAAAATTTATGAGATTCTAACTTACAATAAGAAGGGCGATATCAATAATTTAAATTTGAAATTTTCCCATTAGAATAACAAATGGGATTGAGTTGAGCATTTTTAAATGTACAGTTGGAAATAATTGTAGTTTGGGTGAGCCTTGGTTATCACAATATTAAATTGTTAGGATGTAATTAATTGACTTAGAAATAAACGTAAATTTTTAGCGATGTCGTCATAGTTTAAATTTATCTGCTCTATGATTTAGAGCAACAAGTACACTAGTTTTATTTTAAGTATAAGGTTCTGAAACAAACAGTTCATTCCTGAGACATATCACTGGATTGGGTACCCCGTGGCGCCTGCCATTGTGGCTGGATACAACTTCATTAAAATGCAATAGAAGAAAAAGCCCACGTCTCAATGTTTTGTGTGTTTCGTAAATTACAACTACTGTATAATCGGATTGTTTTTTATACAATGGCAACAGATGCACAGAAGTTACATCACTCTGTGCTGGTTGATCTAAATAACAACAAAGAAAACAACTGTAAACCACACCTGCAGTAATTGGACCAGTTATTTACATAATCTAAAATCTATCTATATATTAGTATGCAAGCATTTTTCATTTCCCTCTTTTTTCTCAGCTTGTGTACATCGTAGGAGAAATCCGCGCATATCGTTAGAAAGGTATTGTGCTGTAGATGGGCAAAATCGCGTTCTAATTCACATCGGCTCACCGGGCTACGCCCTACTGGCTTTCAAAGTTGCAATGTTAATCTTATGAGACAAGGATAAGATAATTGATTGAATCATTAGACAGCTGTAGTAATAAAAGATGCTAGCAAATCAGGTAGAACAGATGATTCAGTTATAACATATTGTTTTAACATATTGGACCCAGACGGTCCAGATCGACTGAAACATTTTGGTTGAATTTCAACCAGGAGGCGATCTCTAGTATATACAATTCCTTAAGCAAATCGGTCCCCACGAAATATCTCGAGTTAGAAGAAAGATAGGGTAACGTATGGTGGCTCATTTTAAAGCTTGAGGGCCAATCACGCAAGGAAAAATACCAGAATCGTCAAAAGTTACCTGGGCTTCGCCCCATTGGACCTTGAAGTTCTAATGTTAATCTAATAGGAAGAAGATCTTTGGATCTAAACGTGTGATTAAGCAGATGTTCCAGTGAATAATTTCTATCATAAACTCAGCTGGTTATTGAGCAGATATTTTGATTTAAGATTGTTTAAGATAACCATTTAATTGTAACTTTTTTTAAATTGCAATGCACTATAAAAAAAAGGAAAACACCAATAGATAGTGATGGAAAAATTACGGACCCACGATAGATTTCTTCTTCGCCATCTATGTCATTATGATTTTGTGTGCTGAATATACCGCAGTTAAAAGTGACTTAGCCGTGGCATGGTTAATATAATATAGTTTCGGGGCATGCGACCACTCGGGCCACGGGGGCATAGATGATACAGGAAGCACGGGTCACGACAGGGGGTCCGGGGAGGCTTGGGGGTCCACGGGAAAGGGAGAGGGTGGGGGCACGGGGAGGAACGGCAGGCATCGGAGAACGGGGATACGGGAGGCACAAGGAGGAATGGGGGGCATGGAGGCACGAGGAAAAGGGAGACACGGTGGTATGGGCATGTGTGTACAAGGCGCACTAGACGTCGGTGGCATGGGGGTAGCTGGTTATGGGGGTACGGGGGAGGAATGTAGGACATAGTGAGCACTGGGGCTTCAAGGAAGAACGGTGGGCGTGTGAGCTTGGGAGAATGGGTGGCACAGAGGCAGGGGGCACAGAGGCATGAGGGAACGGGGGTAGGGGGCATGGGGGTACTCAGGCCATGGGGGAATATGGGGTACAGGAAGTACGGGTCACGAGAGGGGAAAGGGGGGAACGGAGGCTGCTTTAGGGAACATAGGAACGTTGGGCATGGGAGCACGTAGGTATGGGAGACACTGGGGCATTTGGTATAGAGCACAATTGGCACTAGAGACGTCGGTGGCACGGTGGTTAGTTGGGCATGGGATGCACGGGGGAGGAATGGGGAACATAGAGGGCACCGGGGCCTCGAAGAAGAACAGCGAGCATGTGAGCTTGGGAGAATGGGGGGCACAGAGGAATGGGGAGGCACAGAGGCATGGGGAGCACAGGGGTTTGTGGGCATGGGGGGTACTCGGGCCACGGGGGAATATGGGGTATAGGAAGGATGAATCACGAAAGGGGATGGGTGGCTTGGCGAGTGTGGGGGAGAGGGGGGCACAGTGGTCCTGGATGAAGTAGTGTACAGTATTAATGGGATAGTAACATTTTGTCATTTTGTATTGAACTATTGTATTTACTTGAGTTACGAAGTCATTATGTGTACATGTTTGTGGTCAAAACTAATTTTATTGCGTCCTGCAGTCTAATAGTGAAAAAAATAATATTTTTCCGCAAAATAGACTACCTACTGCATTTAAATTTGGGGGACATTATTGGTGAATTACTGATTTGATACAAACAAAAAAGATTTTTCAAGATTAAGTAATATTTATAAGAAAATCCAACCGTGTAAATTCACACTACAGCTCTGAGAAGAAATATAATAATTGTGCAACTAGGTGATGCATTGCAACTTAATTTTGGAGACAATATCATCATTTGGATTTTTAGGGGCCTTTGCCCCTACAAGCCCCTATAGTCCAGGCTCTGAACAGGTTGAGCATACACAAAAGTCTAACGAAATTTGACTTTTGATTATTGTTGGGAACATTTAGTAGATGTAAAAAAGCGATGTTGCCACATTTCCAGAGTGGGCACAACACGGGGGGAACTGTAGAGGGAACTGTATTGGCCTATGTCATAGTATGTATCAATTTAAAGGTCTTTGAATGTAGATTCAAATGCCACAAACCCGATCTCTAAAGGTCTAATATAACGCGAGTCATTGTGTTTCGAAATTTCGGCAAAATGATTTTTATGAAAGTTTGACTACAGTACAATCTCGTTCATCGGAACTAATGTGGCGGACGGCCGGTTCGGATGTCAAAAAATTCCGATGAAGCGGAGTCTGTCGTGAGTCATCATTTCAGCCCGTACGGTGACCTATCGTGATTGTATTCACTTTTGTTTTTAAGATAACACAAGAGATTTTATGAAAATAAGGCACTCAAACTTTGAACATGGTAACAATGAACCTATATGAATAAAAACAACGCAGCAAATAAAGATCCAAAATCTGTATTCTCATATTCCATATTCATATTCTACCCATATTATAGCAGTCAACTACTTGCCTTTTCTGACTCGTGCGTTCATTTAAGGTCGGCTTTACGGCACTGCTTTCTGTTGAACATGATCCTAAAGCTCACGTTAAATATTTCATAAAAGATTTCATGGGTTGTCCCAAATCGGACTGAAAATCATAATGTAATCATAATATTTCGAACAGCAATTGAAGACGGCAAATGAAGACTTAAAATAAAACATTTAACTTAATTTTCAGGATATTTATAAAGAGGAGATAGATAGAGTTTAAATATATTTGAAAACAATGCCACCAACTCGACCTCAAATGAACGTATGAGCCAGAAATGGCAGGTAGTCAAATTTTGCATGAAAGGATTTTACCGAAATTTCAAAACGCAATAACTCGCGTCATATTCTACCTTTAGGGATCGGGTTTGTGGCAATTGAATCTACATTCAAAGACCTTTAAAATGATACATAACATGACATAGGCCTATACAGTTCCCTCTACGACTTCCTCTAGGGGTCGTCCCCCGTGTTGTGCCCACTCTGGAAATGTGGCAACATCGCTTTTTTACATCTACTAAATGTTCCCAACAATAATCAAAAGTCAAATTTCGTTAGACTTTTGTGTATGCTCAACCTGTTCAGAGCCTGGACTACTAGTCTATCTATATAATTAATAGGCAAGCATATTTCGTTTCCTTCTTTTTTCTCAGCTGTGAGCATCGTAGGAGAAATCCGCTCATACCGATAGAAAGGTATCGTCGTGTAGATGAGCAGAATCACACTTTAATTCGCATCGGCCCCCAGGGCTATGTCCTACAGGCTTTCAAAGTTTCATTATTAATTAAATTTTTTACTCTATGGAACATATAGTATAAAATTCTTTACGATCGACTTTAAATTTCCCTTAGGCGAATTTTTGACCCCCAAAAGGCTTTTTTATTACTAATTTGATTTCAATGAAATTTTCAGGTTAGATTTTAAGTATTTTAAACTAGGTAATAAACTATAATCGAGCAATTATTTCCAAGTATTAAAAAAGCTTATTTTCCGGAATTTTTGACAGAACTTTAGTTGTTTAGGCTACATGATTGATTTGACTAATGTAGTTGCTATGATCAGTTTATTTCCCCCCTTCGCAGCTGAGTTGTCGCTGTATGCTGAAAACAACATATAACCTTTTCTTGTTTATATCTGCTCACCGTTATGTTACGTTTTTAAATAAAATTTAATTGATATTTTGACAGACCTATTTGTTAAATTAAATAGATCAACACCGATGTATACTTGTCGAAGTTATAAATTATGCCAAAAGATAGGCATGTTGTAGAATGAATTGCTATTGAACGGAATTATGCGATTAACTAATTTATGGGATACATCTAATATTTGGAAAAAGATTTAAATGGAACAAGTAATAATTAGAAAGTGTTGTGCCATTGTAGCCTATGTCTCAGGTAAGAAAATATGCATTAAGTGTTAAGTAAGCGTAATTCTACAATACTTACATAACTTGATTTTTACTAATTTGAAATCATGGATTTTATATTGTATTGTTTTTTCGCTCTACAATATATTTACCTTTAATATTATAAGCATAATAATTATTAAGTTACTTGCTTGATTTAAGGTCTTAGCTAAAATCATTGTTTGTATGTATTTATTTGTAGGCAAGGCCTAGGATGTACGCCGGTTGACTTCGGACGGTTAGATGAGGTTCCACTCTTCACATTCGAGGAGATGGAAACCTCCGTTCTCTCCCTAAAGAGCAACAAGGCTCCTGACCCGGACGGATTCCCAGCGAGGCTTTAAAGAAAGTATTTTCAATGAATGCTGACTTGTTGTTGAGAATGTACAATGCCTGTTTGGTAGAAGGGGTGTTTCCGGCTCCCAGGAAACCGCCAGACTTGTACTGATCAGCAAGGGCAAAGGTGATCCCGAGCTGCCGTCGTCCCACAGGCCTTTTTGCATGTTGAACACGGCTGGGAAGCTGTCCAAGAAGCTGATCCGTTCCCGCCTGACGTCTGCCGTGGAAGCTGCCGGGTACTTATGCCCCCGTCAGTAAACGGCTTCGAATGGGACGGTCAACGATTGACGCTATCACCGAAGTCCATGGAGAGCTGTGAAGAGAGCCGAGAGCCACAACCATTTCTCTCGCTGAGTAGTGCTTCTTGTTACGCTTATGTCAAGAATGCCTTTAACTCGGCGAGGTGGGTCGATATGCTGGATGCGCTTCGCAACCCCTTTCGCGTTCCTGCATATCTGTTGCGACTCACCTTGTTGCGGATTATCTCCGCTCTCGAAGCCTGATTTACGACACAATGAACGGAACGTGGACGATGGAAGTCACTTCTGGTGCCGCGCAAGATTCAATACTCGGCCAGGATCTCTGGAACGTTGTCTATGACAGCCTCCTGAGGTCGGAGATGCCTGAGGAAACCACTTTGGTTGGGTACCCCGATGATGTCGCAGCTCTCATTGTCGCACGCAACGTTGAGCTGACCCAACTGAAGTTGAACCGAGTCATGCGTGTGGTCAACACATGGACGTCCGATCACGGTCTCTCGCTTGCTCTCCGTTAGACGGAGATTGTGATCCTTACGAAGAAGAGGATGGACACCGTCGTTCCGTTCCGAGTGGGAAGGGAGGTGGTATAATCAACTCGTGCTGCTAAATACTTGGGGATTATGGTGGACACCAAGTTAAGCTAAAGGGATCAGATATTTCGTTCGGCGGACAAGGCCGCTAAGGTAGTCACTTACCTTAGTAGGCTGATAGCCAATGTCGAGGTTCCAGCAGAAGACATCTGTTGATGTCCGCGGTTCAGTTCGTGCTTCTTTATGGAGTAGAGGTGTGGGCAGACGCTCTCGATAAAGAGTAGTACAGGTTGCGACTCGCCCGGGTTCAACGTCGAGCGGCGCTCGGGGTGTGTTCCGCCTACCGGACAGTGTCCGAGCCTGCCGTCCTGGTGGTCGCCGGAGGTATCCCTGTCAAGCTCTTGGCAGGAGAGAGGAAGGCAATTTATCAGAGACAAGGCGAGATTAAAAGGACACTGCAAGAACAGAAGAGCGCTCCAGAACCTTCCAGCAGTGGCAACACAGCTGGGAGCACGACACCCGAGGACGATGGACTGCGCGACTTATTAAGCACGTCCAACCATGGGTGGAACGGCGGTCAATTCTTGACAATTCACGGCTATCTCGGTCATACCTGAACCGGATGGGCAAGACCGGTTCACTGGACTGCATTTATTGCTCGGGCGTTCCCGACGATGCGGAACACACATTCTTCCGCTGCCCCCGTTGGGAAGGGCCCCGCCTGAAGGCCACACAAATTTTTTGGTGCATTTTCGGTGGACTCGGTCTGCCAAAAGATCTTGGAGGATGAGGGCAACTGGGATTGTTTATCACAGTTCGTCCGGGCATCCTCCTGGAAATGAAAAATGATCTGGACCGCGAAGTGACCCAGATCCCTTGATCGAGTGGCTGGATAACGAGTGAGCCCCACGGGCATAAGCCAAATTTAGGCTTAGCGTAATACCTTAATACCTTTTATTGAAATGGCGACCTAACTCAATAGGTAGTTTAAAGCCAAGTATGAATGAAGGATGAGTGTAGGATGATTGTGGCGCGATCTTGTAGTCTTGTTACTGACTAAGGCCGACATTCTCCTTAGACAGGACTGTTAATTCATATCCCAACAGCCAATGGTATCTAGGGACCTACAGTTTAACGTGGGATCCGAACCACAATTTCAACCTCCCATATACGAATTGGTCTAATTATGAGGATGGTACTTATGGATGAACTAGTATTCACTAGTGCGGACGTTAATCCCCACCAGGGAATATCGCATCCACAAGCCATCGCTCATAACTATCCACAATTCGTGACCTCCAAGTAGCTGGATTACAGGACGTCGCCACCGTCCCAGTCTAATGTGATAAACAACTCCAGGTTAGAATCCTAAAGAGTATAGGCGAGGTTTTTTAGTGGGTAAACCCGTTTTTAGGGGAGCCCCACACTACAGGCTTGCCACCTGTGTGCGTAATGCATTTTTCTTACCTATCCCTAAAAAAAAATAAAATAAAATAAAATAAAAATAAAAAAATAAAAACATAAAAAAGCGTCACCTAATAACTCAAAAAGTGAGTAAAAAATTCTTGTACGGGACGGACATCGGAGCGTATTCCTAGTCTTATGGGATAAGCATAAATTGCTGATTGAATCATTAGTCAGCTGATGTAATATTAAATGCTAGAAAGTCAGGAAGAGCAGATGTTTCAGTTATAAAACATTTTAAAACTAATTGGCACAAGATCAACTTAATCTTTGGTCGAATTTCGATCAGTGGGCGATCCCTAGTATATATAATTCCGTAAGCGATTCGGCCCCCACGAAATATCTCGAGTTAGACGTAAGATAGCGTAAAGTATTATGGCTCATTTTAAAGCTTGAGGGTTTTTCAAGGAAAAATACCAGAATCATCAAAAGTTGCCTGGGTTTTGCCCCATTGGACCTTGAAGTTTCAATGTTAATCTAATAGGAAGAAGATTTTTAGTTCTACACGTATGATTAAGCAGATGTTCCTATGAATATATTTTATCATAAACTTAGCTGGTTATTGAGCAAATATTTTGAGTTAAGATATTTTTAAGTACTTTATTTAATTCTATTTTTTATTGGCAATGCGCTATAAAAAAGGAAAACACCAATAGTGATGGAAAAATTATGGATCCACAGTAGATTTTTTCTTCGTGGCCCAATCTATGTCCTCATGATTTTTTGTGTTGAATATATATACCGCAGTTAAAAGTGACTTATCCGTTATATGGTTGATATAATAGTTTAAAATATTATTTGATTACTTTTTCCATCTAGATCTTTACTTCAAAAATCTATGTACCGAATTTCAACTTATTACGTAGATCCATTCTGAAATAAAAAAAATTGTTCTAAAAAAAAAATACAAAATTGCAGCTATACGGGTAACTATGGAGTTTTGGAAATTTTACATATGATATTTTGGCTTGTCTTTGGTCCAGGAGTAATACCTTAAAAGGTCGGTAGAGAGTTCAGAGACACCCTGTATAGATATAGATAGATTAGTTACCCTTCTTCCTTAAGATATACATTGAAACTTTGATAGCCTGTGGGGCATAGCCCCGGGGACCCTTGTGAATTAAAATGCGATTCTGTTCTTCTTAATTTTCTAGCAGTTGTTTTTACAACAGCTGTCTAATGATTCATTCAATTCTCCTTTCCCCATAAGATTAACATTGGAACTTTGAAAGCCTGTGGGGCGTAGCCCTGGAGTCCGATGTGAATTAGAATGGGATTCTGCTCATCTACAGGACTAAACCTTTCTAACGGTATGCGCAGATTTTTAAATGAGGCGCGCGAAAAAAGGAGGAAAAAGAAACATGCTTGCCTATTAATTTATAGATATTTCTAGCTGTTTATGAGAAATTCACCTTCAATACAATTCAAAGGAATTGTATTACTTTAAAATCACAGTAATTATAGAGTTAACTTTTCATATAAAACTATATTTAAAAAATATATTTTTACCTTCAAAACATTAAACCATCAAGGGGAACAATTTCAAATTAAAATCAAGAATGTGAATGTTTTAACAATATTCTTGTTGATTATGCAGTGATAGAGATGATCAATTTTTGTTTACAATCTGACTGACTTAAAACTTCATCTTATTTAAAAGTACATTTCACATGGTCTAGATCATTAAGCTTAGTTATAACACCTCATTAGCTTTAAAAAAGTTATGTTCGTTGTCCCAACCCAAGCTGACCCAGTTTTTACTATAAGTTTTTTTATTTTAAATAATATGTTTTGGTCTTTAAAAAAAAATTTTACTTTAGAAAATCGGGATGGTATTGAAGCATTTAAGATCACATGCATAACTATTTAATACCATATAATTTTTCCAAGTAACTATCAAGCCTGATCTGCAGTTTTATTTAAAAGCCAAACCTACAGTACAGTTGATACAAAAATTAACTCTTCTTAAGTAACTTATTATAAAGCAAATAAAGAATATTACGAAACTACTACACGAAATGTTGTGATGTAATACTATCAGCTGGTATGCAACATAAAAATAACATAAGTAATCAGGCATCAGCCAATGGAATATTAGAAAAGTTAAACAATCTCGTCCCGCCACTATTTTTGTCTCTCTTATTTAATAAAATCTTATGACGTTGACACTACCAGGACGTATTTTAAGGCTAATATGAATTATTGAAAGAAGAGTGTAGAATGGGTGTGATATCTTGTGTAGCTTTGTTGCTATTTAACATCAGCTTTGATTTAGAAAGTGTTATTAAAAAAATAAATTAAAAAATTGCTATACAACACGTTTCATAATATGATTCATAACAAAATGTTATCATGATATAATGTTTCGTTTACGCATACGTCTACTAAATTTTATCAAAATGAATTGCTCGATGTCGAGCAACACGTGCACTAGTCTTAGTAAAAATGACAAAGTGTAATTTGGGCCTACAAAAAATTTTCACCAAGAGATGTTATGAAGGCTGGAATCACATTGGATGCAACCAAGAGCGAGTAGCGTAGTCGCGCGAGCACGCACGTGCGTGCATAAGGAAACAAATTTGGCCAATTAACGAAGACTCAAATGGGAACTCGCAAGAGGCGATCACACTGTCCACACATCGTCGCGCGAGCTCGCTCGTACTCGCGCACCAGATTCTCCCGAACAAAATTATTTGTTTCAGAGGCGAGTGAGTGCACGCGGTGCGTACACCAACTTCACGTTCAAGAGCTGTATTTATTTGTTTATCAACGCTGTGGATAACTTATTAAACAAATTTGGCATGCTAGTAACAAACAAAAATGGTATTAGAGAATAATGCACATAAAAATGAAACTTTTGAAAGAAATTGAGGAAGAAATTTTCATTTCAAGTTTAGATAATCAAACATAGCTTTTGCAATTGAGTTTTGCGTTTTTAATGTTGTTAATATTGTATTATCTATCATTTAGTTTAAGTACATGCCTTCTATTGTGCCCAAACAGAGGAGCATTGGCATTTTTATCAGCTGAATCAACAAAACCACGTATATCGCTTATTTATTGATATAACTTGGTAAAATGTGGTATTTACATTCACTCGGTAGGGTTTAACTGATATTTATTTGCTTACAACACCCATATGGTGGCAAACCTACATACTCAACCCCATAAAGCTTATGGGGAAAATTATCAAGTTGCGAATATTGCTACAATATAAGATTTTACCTTACCCAACCATTAGGCTTACATTTCCTAACAACTAACATTTTTTAACTACATACTGGTAGTAAACCTGCATATACTCATTCCTATGGTGTTATGGGTAAAATACAAAATCTCAAATTCGTTTGGAAATTTGCTGAGTATACAGGTCTGCTGCGACGGGGGTATTTTTAATATTACTTTTCAAACCATGGAACAATTATTCAGAATTCTTCTTTAAAGGTTAGCTGTAAATACTTTGCAAACCTAAACCTTTCAGTAAAAGTTAAAATAGTTTGTTTCAACAAAAAATTGTGAATTAATTACTAAGCAAATGTAAAATTAATATAAAAATGTACAATAGGTTTCAACAGTTAAATTTTACAATTGAAATAGTCGGTTTATTACCATAATTAATTTTCAAGCATGTTTCTTTTCCTCCTTTTATCTTAGCTTGTGTGCATCTTGGGAAATCCACATATACCGCTAGAATTGTGGTGTAGTTGAGCAGAATCTTAATATAATTTACAGCGGTCCCCTTGGCTAGACCCTATACTCTTTCAATGTTTCAATGTTAAATCTTATGGGAGAAGGATAATTGATTGAATAATTAGAAAGCTGTTATAATAAAAATGACAACAAATCAGAAAGAATAGATGTTTAACTTATAAAACATATGGACTCTAATTGGCTCAAGATCAACTGAATTTTTGTAGAATTTCTGCCAGTGGGCGATCTCTAGTTAACATTATTCTATACATTTACTTGAATATGAGTTTGAGATTATCTTACCACGATCCTGGGTTTGAATTGATACTATAGCATAATAAAAAATACCCCCCGTCGCAGCAGACCTGCGTACTCAGCGAATTTCCAAATTAGTAATATTAATTTTGACCAGCTAAACTTGTAAACAAAATTTCATCACGTGCTCATAAATAGGGAAATAAATGTCTATTCTCCTTAAGATAAATATAGGGAAAGAGTATGCAGGTATGCTGCCATGGGGGACACTAAAAGTAGGTTTTTAGCATAGAAAAAATTTATTTCAACCATATAAAGCCATATAGTAAATTTCATCAATATCTGTCCATAAATAAAAGAGTTTGCCTATTCTCCATATGATTAACATGGGAAAAGAGTATGCAGGTTTGCTGCCATGATAAGTACAAAAACCTAGATTTTTTACCTTAAATGGATGAATCTCAACTAAATGAAGCTAAATACCAAGTTTTATCCAAAAATATTGGTTAATAAGTGAAATATTAACACATCCTTTATTTTCCATAAGATTAACATTGGAGCCCCAAAAGACAATGTACTGTCTTTAGACTTTGTAATATCTCGGTAACCAATGGAGATAGAGCAAAGCTTCAAAATACTAAATTGTGTGTTTTTTTGAACTGAATCCAATGGTCAAAATAAAAATTTTAAATTTTTCAAATTTAAATATGAAAAATGCAAAAAACCTATTTTTGGGGTACAAAACCCCCCAAAACTACCCCTTCCGGTAGGTCGATATGTCTGGTTTTCGAACTCATCCGAATAAACGTAGGATTACACATCTCTACCAAATTTGGTGTTGATCGGACTTTTTTTACGAGAGTTATCGTGCCTAGGGACACATACATACATATATATATATATATATATATATATATATATATATATATATATATATATATATATATATATATACACATATATATATATATATATATATATATATATATATAAATTTTAATGACTATTATTTTTGGTTTCTGGGCACCTTAAAACGAAAAAGTAACATGGTCCCGGGCTTAGGTCTTACCATGAGACCTACGGTAATAGCTTATTCCCTATGGGAAATTCGCTAAAATAGAAAAATAAAAAATACAGTATCCAATTCTGTATTTATAATAACGGACCATGATAAACTTAAAATGTTTCCAGAAAGGCTTTCCAAAAAAATTAAGGTTTTGAGATCTCCTACTGATACACTATTATGCTATAAGCAATACATTAAATGTGTGTAATATCCTGTAGCTGGTTAGTTACTTAAATATATTGGAGGAATTCATGGTACGGATTTATTCTTTCCGGAAAATTATTATTTTAATAAATGCATGTTGCATTAAGTGCATTTAGTCAAAGGTAATTCCATAGAGAATCTAGGACCTATAGGTTATCCATGGTAATATCTATTTTAATACCATAATTTAACCATATTTGAACTCTAATGACACAAATTCTCTGATAGGATATTTTAAAATAATATGTTATATAATACGTAGAAGTATGAGGGCATTATTCTAAAGTAATAAACAATTTTCTGGTGTCTTAAAAGATCTTGGGATAGGCCTATACGTCGGTGACCTCTATACTGTATTAGCGAAATATTTGTAAGCCGATTCTTCTCTGAAAATGCTCATGGAGTTAACCACTAATATTTATATTACACAATTTTAATAACAAACTCATCGTCATCGAATTGTCGCATTTTCAAATGAAGAGTTTTCGCGACTGAGAACGTAGAACGGTGCGTGTAGTTGCAGGTAATGTGAGCGCCCCCACTCGCGCGAGCGATCTGCATGAATTCGCGCGAGTATCTACTCGCACTTGGTTGCGTCCAATGTGATTGCAGCCGAAAAATTAAAATTTCTCTGTTGTAGTAAAATGGTGGATTTTACTAAAATGGTGGTTAAGACAGACACATTAAGCTGTTTGTAATTTCGTCCGGAAAGTAATGTTTTTCATAGCCTTGGTCAATGAAATTTCACGATACAGAAATCTGACTGTTGTGCGTGTGCGATAACCTCAAAACGTTTAGTTGTAAGTTAGGCCTATTCTAGGTTGTTTTTCAATGATTCAAAACCAGACAATTATTGAACATTGTTCTAAAAGCTGACAATGTATTAAATAAGATCGTATTAAAACTGTCCACAAAAAGAAAATTATAAAGATTCATGTGTCCCTGATGATTGATGAAACACAATTTCAGGATTTTTTAAATTTCAATTTACCAAATTTCCTGTTGTGGCAAAATATTTAATGTCAAAGAAAAATTGGCATCTATAACCTATTACACAACATTTTAAGTCAAATTTAACAATTTTTTAAAGTTACATAAAACATAGAGAGCTGATTTGTTGACACAACTGGCAAAAATCACAGACATGAATGTCCTTTTCAGCTCCAGAACAGTCTTCATGGGCCCATTGCGAACACATGATACACATTATCCACAGTTGTCCTTTAGAGTCTAACGGGTTAGACAAAAAAAGAGGCTTCCATGGCATGGCAGGGTTGAACTAACTCTTTTTCAACTTCTTTCCCCAGAATTGTAGGTCTACCTCTAACAACTCTTGCTGACTCCTCAGGAGTGCCGTATTTCATTTGCGACAACCTTCTAAAGTTTGATTTCAGTACATTAAATTGCTTGGAAGCCTTCTTCCAGCCTTCTTTTTGTTCGAACTGTGTCAGTAGCTTTAGCCATTTTAGACAGATTCCACTTCCTTTGGTCAACCTTCCCCATTATCATCCTCTTGAAACCTGAAACAGAATTTCAAGAGAATAATAGGATGTGGAGACATATACACAGGTATTTAGACATGAATAACAAGGGGGCCACTTTTGGACACTCACGGGCTGCCAATTTAGGCTACTATAGCCTAATTATTTTTTACTTAATAAATGTTTAACTGAACGTATTTATGTGATAGCTTACTGATAAATATTATCTATAATCCTTACTAATTAAGAATATATAGTACTATTTAAGAATATATAAATGACAAAAAATATCAGACACTGCAAAAAGTTTGATTATCAATAAATTACGTAATGGCTGACTGACAGCCGGCATGTGAAGCAGATGACGCGAGCGCTTCACCTTGTAGTGGTAGATGTATGAACTACTGGTTACACTTGGATTTGATAGAGTTCAGCACCATACAGAGTAGAAAAGCCGGGGTGCCACTTTAGGGGGAGGGGGCCACTTTTGGGTACTTTCCTCTATAGAAACTAAATTGCTCGATTTTGAGCAACAAGTAGTTTTAATATTGGGGACCAGTTTGTGTCATTTTAAACAATACATATCTTGTCATACGAATGTTGCAAGGCATTTTTAACATGAGATGTGATACTGTTGACAGTCAATGGTCCTCGTGCTGGCTGCGATGGCGCCTGCTGCAATGGGAGACCTGAACCCCAGAGCTGGTGGCGGCGGCCATGACTATTCTTATATGTGGAGTGATGACACACTGGTCGACAAAGTAAGCTAACATGATTATAGACAGGAATGGATAGGTATAATCATAAATACAAGATTAAAACTGGGTTCAACATTCAATTAATTGTGTTATTTGAAAAATCAGTGGTGTTTCTTGGTTTGTTATGGAACAGTACCAGGTGGGGGAATGTTTGCTCAGTAAACTTAAACAAAAATTTTTCGTAGTCATAGGAATATCAGTTACAGACTGTACACTAAAATGCCAAGAACAAAAGGTTTTTTTTTCTTTTAAGACGAATGGTTTGATATTGTTGCTGCTGTGAAATCCCTCAATTATTAAATTCTATAACTTATAACATTATTTCTTTATACATTTCATACGACTTTATTATTGTTTTATATATATATATATATATATATATATATATATATATATATATATATATATATATATATATATATTTCCCTCGGCCCACCTATTGTAGTCCATCTATGAGTATATCATCGATTGTGGTCCAGATTTCAACCCTATGTATTTTTTTGTTTCTCAAGATATGGAATAATAGTTATTAGTTCCTACGTTTAGGAATAGCCCTTAGTATATTCAGTTTCTTTTTCAAATTAAAATATCTGGCCATTTTCAAGTAATTGCATCTGCCATTTCACATTCAATTGTGGTCCTCAACCATTGCGTATAAGCTTAGTATCCAAATACCATTGATTGTGGTCCTCAGGCGTAGCATTTCACCATTGATTGTGGTCCAGATTTATACATGGCATTTGTGGTCCTCAAGCAACGTTGCCAATTTTCATGGTCTCTGTTTGCACTACTAACAATGCCCCCCACTGTGGAGTTGAATCATGGTGACGGAGATTGAGCTTTGAATCTTTGGGTTGGGAAAGTGCCTTATGCAATAACTAAAATGGCTTTCCATCGTGTTATTGATTCTCTCAGTTATGTGGTTTCTCTCTCTAGAAAAATAATACTCGTAATTTATCTGACACCTTGGTTTGAAAGTGCAACAAATATAAATTATGCAAAAAAAAACAGGATGAGAAATATGGTGTTTTATTATTTTCTAAATTTGACATTTTGGAACCAAATCTAACCATATAAATCATCCTTTAATTATTTGGCAACACCATTTTTCATCACTAGGAGTGAAAGTGGCTGTTTCCTATTCATAATCGTGTTTTAAAACCTTTGTTCCAATTGATTACCAGGACTTCTGTTCCTTAAAATATGTACTAATTGTGTCAGTCGAATTTTAATAAATGATTCACACAATTTTTTTTAGTAAACTAAAAATATAAGAAGAACTTTTTTAATTTAATATAAAAGCTTTATTAGTTTAGTTTATAAAGTAATTTGTTTTAAGCTTAAAAAACATATTTTTATCATTCTGCAAGAAATCAGCCAGTTTTTTGTTCTCTCAATAGTACCAAAACCGATTCTTTTCTGTCCTAGGACTGAAAAATCATCTGGAGAATTTTTTAGGTCCTAGTACTGAAAAGTCAGCTGTTTGCCAAGTATATTACTATCAAGGCAAATAGGGTTCTAATTGCCTTGATTACTATTGATTTATTTATGTTGATGAGCAGAATTTTGAAATTCAAACGTTATGAAAAGCATTGTTTGTAAATAACAGAAATATAAATACTGCATATTAGGTCTACTTACTTTGTAAATATAACCTCGAAAATAAAACTTTATAGTTATTATTTTTAACGATCAAAAGTCTAATTTTCGCATTATGATAAAAAACGTTGTTCATCACTCGGAGCAAAAGTGTCTTTTTGATGCTTAATCGTTTTTTAAAACTCGGCTGTGCCTCGTTTTTAAAACACGATTGCGCACCAAAAAGACCCACTTTTGCTCCTAGTGATGAAAACTACTATTTGAAAGAATACAAACATAAAAACAATAATTTAATAAAAATGTTTAGATTAAACATTGTTGAAAATTTTAGTTGCATAAACAAACGTACAAATATTTTTTCTGCGTTATTATTTCATTTATTTAGGCCTATACTAGATATTTTCAACTGAAAAATACGTCACCTGAAGAAAGTAAATAATTTCATATTAATAAAATTTAAAATAAAATGATTTTTAAAAATATTTTTAGGGGTTAGATACAAATTAAATCATGATTTTATTTTGTCATTGTCTGCTGTAACTCAATTTAAACTCAATTTCGACATTATGGAAGCTTTTATAAATTTATCTACTGCATATTTTCCAAATACCACTCACTCATGTATGAGAGAACCTATGTCCCCCTGGGGTAAACAGAGTTTAAATTTCCTCTTTGCTAAAAAAACTCTCACAAAAAACTCACTAAGAAAATTTGACATGGAAATTTACTCTTTGCTCACATGTATTCACTGAGAAAACATGTGTGCAAAATTCTTGCGGAGCTCCAAACTTCAATATTCTTAAAGGTAAAAATTTCTTTGCATTTTAAATAGATTTTATAATAGCATTAAAATTATTTACAATCCTGTGATGGGTAACAGCTAAATTAATATTAAATATTAAACGGTAAGTGTTATAACGACGGAATATTAATCAAATATTTTAAAACCTCTCTAGAAAGGCAGTAAAAACATGCAAACCAAATTGAGTTCTATCCGATAAAGAACTAATACAGTATGAATAGTATCGCTCGGCAACATTTAGTAAGTTCCTTGAAGTTTTATGTTTTCAATTTCATTACTAAAATTTTAATTTCTTCTATGGACTTTTTTATATCCAGACTGATGATTTAGATACTTTATTTGAAACACCAACACAGTCTTTGGTGCGTCTTTTGTGCCACTTTTTGTGTGAAGTACGTAGGGTACGTTAACGGTCCGTGGTATTTTACTAGCTAAAACCACTGTTTCCACTATGCCTCTACAACAACATACTCCACAGAAACATGAAGTTCCAACTCGACGTCTGGGAGACTCTAGATGCAGTAATATGCCATCAACAACTTTATCGTCTGTTGTGGTGATGATCCGAAAGATTTATATATAACATTCGAATTTGTCTATGAAACTTTAGGTCAGTGCGATTCTACCCATCCTTCACATGAAATTCAACTGGTTCTGTCAAACATGGCTGATTGGGAAAGCTTCCATGGAACATTGTTTCATCTCGTGAGTGGTGATCCTCCGCTGTATTTGAAGATAACAGTGAGAGTGAATATGGAGTTTGTAACGAGTCCAATTCATTCCAACCTTTGTCAAATATTTGTAAGTTATGATTAAAAATATTTTTTATAACTTCGTTTGGGTGACCTTGAACATGTTTGGACATGTTTGAAGTCTTCATCAAATTGAGCAACCCTGGCCTAACGCAAAACTGGTTTTCAATCACGATAACGTAGTATTGGCGTCCGATTACGAATGAGTGACGTGACACCACCACGTCCCACCTGTGACGTCACACACTACCACAGGAAAAGGAAACGGTATTTAATAAATTAATATTTAATAACGAATTTAATAAATTTAGAATGGAATTTGTGAAAATAAATGCACCGAGTTATACAAGTCGACATCAAGGGAAATAGATATTGTGTCTTGGACTCTGATAAAGATGGAGCAAAGCGGAGTGTTGCTACAACAGAGACAGAGGCACCTCGAGCGTCGAGCGATTGCGCCGTCGCGCCGCGCCGGCCGTGTGGCCGTGTGGCGTACGTTGGACGGAGGGGAGGGGCGGAGGAGGCTTCCGCTACAATGTGGCAACACAGCTGAGCGCAGACGGTTTGAATGCTGCTTGCTGCGTCGTCGCCATGAACTATGCGTGAGCGTTCTGTATCGTTTCGTTTTTCTGTGACACTACATACCTCGTCACCATATGACGTCACACATACGTCATCACTCGTCACAAATACGTAACCACTGATTAAAACCCGCTGAATTTGCGTTTGTCCCAGGTCTCCCATAATGCCTCTACTCACCCCACTCACTTGGTTACCGTAAACACAAATTTCCCTAAACCCCATAATTTCCCCACAATCCAACCCCATAAAATTATATTTCCATCCTCCCAATCCCTAGGAACTCATTGGTTCCTTGAAATATGAGGATGCTCGTACATGCTACACAGAATGCAAAGTTTCATGAACGGACCAATATTTTTGTTTTCAACTTATGTTTTGGGATATTTTTACCTGTACTAATAGGGAAATTTGCTAAAATGAGTTGATTTTTTTAGTTCTAAATGACTAAATATTAAACCTATGCAGTACAAATTTATAATGTTTGATGTCAAGGCTTCTTAGTAAAAAAAGACTACTTCGTTCTATCCTGCTGCAAATATTAATTGTTTATTTTTATGTTTTAACTAGGTTCGGGAGTGTGATAGATTGAACAACTACCAATACGCAGGCCCTGGCGTGGACGAACTTCGAGCGAAGGACGAGGAAGCGTAGGCTAATATCAATCAATCAATAAAGTTGATTTATTCATCAATCACCACATTAAATAAATATAATCCTATACTATAATACGAGGAATGTCTGAAGGGATGTGTGTTCCACGATCTCGAAATCTAGCTGTTAGATTTTGCTTAAACTTTGCATTTAAGAGTGTTTTGGCCAAAAAATAAGTTTAGAAACTGACTCAATCCCAGGAAAAATCGAATTTGGTCTAAATTTAAGTTTAAAAATCTTAATTTTTAACATTGGTCTTATGGGTTGCTATTTTGGTAACGAAATAACAACGAAATGTAAACAAAAATAAAGAAACATTAATGTTAAGCAGAATTTTTGAAACAGCTGTTAACTGTGAAGAGGTATAATTGGTTGTTGGTGGAAATATTAAAACTGAATTAAATCCAACGAGCAAGGCTCGGTTAACCTGGTACTAATAATAAATATACTACATTAGGTGTATACACTGAATGCATTTCTGATAACCAACACATTGAAAAAATATAAATAAATCTGAGCAAAGAGTTCCTTCCCATGTCAGGATTTGGTTTTTAATGACATTTGTAACCTCATTGGTAATATTTTACCTGGTCCTTCGAACAATTTATTTGAACCAAGCTCGTAAATTTTGTTACTTGACTTTCACATTTTTTCATATATTTTCAATAAATTAATTTCGCCCCTTTCACAACATATCAAAATGAACGAATTGTGTTTTTGGCTTCTGGGGACCTCAAAATGAAAAAGTAACATGGTCCCGGGCTTAGGTCTTACCATGGCTACTACCGTGATAGCGTATTCCCTATAGGGAAATTCGCTAAAAACGAAGGTTATATAAATATACATATTTATTTATTTATTCTTTTTGTCTTGGTGGAAAAAAATCTAAAACGATTTAAAAAAACAATTAAAAATTAATTATAAATATGGAATGTTTTTTCCAGGTACCACAAATGTGAAGAATCTTTAAAAATTATTGCTCGGTCGAATGCAGTTGGGAAAGCTAAAAAAGCAAATATGGAATTGCTCCCTTGGTTAATACAGACGTGCACAAATACCAAGGAAGTCTTGTAAGTTGATGTAATTATCGTATTACCGTTGACTATGTACACTAACGTGAATACATAGTGTATTCGGCTCACGTTAGTGTACATTGTCGATGTGTACAAAGTCAATGGTATTACCGTGTTGAAACTTATGCCACACACACACTTGGCCTTTTACTGATCTACTTATTCTAACAGCTGTTACCTATGTGAAGGAAGAGGAACTAATTTAATGGGGTCTTTGGATACATTCAAACACTTCCACACAATTAAGAAAACTGAATTAATTTTTAAATTAAACAATATTTTGAATATGAAAAGGGACTAACAATTGATATTACAAATTATGGGGATTTTATCTAACTAACTATTATCTTCATAAATGTCTGTTTAACATTGGCTATTGCTCAAACATGGAACTTTTCTCAGGATTGGGGTGGTCGTGCGGGGTCGAATAAATTCTTGTTTAATTAATATTATTATATTGAAAAATAAAATCATAAGATTTGAATTGAAGATAGAGATAACTTCTGGATAGAATTTAATAAATGCTCTACTATTGAATCACATGTAGGTTTACTATCTCAACAGTCCTTGCTGAAATTCAAATCTAGGCTCGAAGTTTCTTCTGAAATTAGTATAATTTAAAGATTTAAATAAGTTCAAATGGTTCTTCAAAAGTAAGTGTATGTTGATTTCTTTAAAATTCAATTAATATTAAAACTTTTCTTGACTATGAAAACTGTTTAGTCCTTTGATTTGTAGTTCAAGTTAATCCAATAATTGATGAATAAAGGTACGGCTACACATAGCAGGAAAGGATACGGAAAGGAAACGGAAAGGACACGGACAAAATTCTGATGGGGTGGCTACACATATCGGGACACGGACAGGACATTTCTGAGTCGGAAGTCTGCGCGCGCAGCCGTCCGACACGGTTCATCCCGCCGGCCGCCACATTCACTAGGCATGTTTCACATATACCCGGCTGTCGTGTGCCGGCAGTCGTTTAACCGGCTGTTGGGTGAAGCAGCATATGGGGCCGTTCATATTTGCACGACACTTGCCCGACTAGTGTCGTGGTCGGTTAATCACTACCCGGCTGCCGTGGTCTAAAAATCGGTTACTCATCACAATAAACGGTATCAGATAACTGACACATACTTTCTCCCAACAATATAAAAAATGTGTTAAAAGCTTTAAACATTAATGTCTAGATGACTCTGTCGGATAGCTACCAGCTGAGCAGTGCGAGTTTGACCCTACGCGAGTCTGTGACTTTTAACAACGTACTGCGTTTACCACTAAACGAAAAATAGAATTTTCTCCACAACCTCTTGACCTAGAGTAATAATTTAAAAGACTGGATTATTTAGTTTTTTTTTTTAGATTGATTTAATGGCGATAAGTAAAATTTATTTAAAGATATCAGCTAATTTGAAAATCCAAAAATTGATTTTTTGAACACTTTTTCCTGTACAACTTTTAAACGCCCATTTTCTCAGAGATGCGGGTGATGTAATTTTATTCACAGTTTTAATCTTAGTAAACCACAAAATTTTAATCAAGATTGTTAAAGCAGTTTTTGAGAAATTTAGATTTTTCATGTTTTTGAGGGTTTTTATGGGTAAACTACCCTTAAAAAAAATTCAAAGAACTGAAAAAGCCTGGAACTATCGTGGGTTTGGATATACATACCAAATTTCACTAAAATCGGACCATTGGGACATTCTTTATCCCTTTACAAAAGAACCGCCATTTTGGAAAATGGTTTTAAGGGTCTAAAACAACTTTATTTTTTGGGAACTCATCGAATCTCTCTTTCTCGACCTTAAAAGAAGGTGTCCTGAAAAATTCATGGATGCACATCAGTTGCTGATCAAAAGGTTGTTTTTGGCCTTATTTTACTGTAGGCCTACTACTATCTGACTGAGCCATCAAGACATTAATGTTGGAACTTTTTAACACCTTTTTTATATTGTTGGGAGAAGGTATGTGTCAGTTATCTGATACAGTTTATTTTTATTACTATCTGGCTTTAAAAATTCATCTGAAGGTAATCAGCTGTTAAATTACAATTCACATTAAAGAACTTGCAATAAAAGTTGGTCAACAGTAGTGGGGAATGGGGGCTTTTGGGCCAGTTCAAGGTCACCCGAGCGATGACGTCATCGATGACGTCATCGAGGTCAATGACCTCATCGATGACGTCATCGATTGCATCATCGATGACGTCATCACCAATGACGTCACATCCATGACGTCACACCCATGACATCACAGAAATGACGTGCCGATGACGTCATCACCCCTTACGTCACCAAGATGACGTCACCGATGTCACAAAAGGTCAAGGTCATGCTGAAACCTAAAATTTTTCGGCACTTTTGCTGTTTCTCGCACTACGCTCCGAGTTTCAGTCACAGTTACCATGACCTTGACGACTTGGAGCGAATTTGCGATGAGAAACAGCAAAAGTGCCGAGGAAATTTGAAGTTTGCAACGTTACTCTGTCTAAACCGTCATGTGACACCGCTCGGGTGACCTTGAACTGGCCCAGAAGCCCCCATTCGACCATTACTACAACTGCGATGTGCACCCTACGACAGACACCGAGCGACTGACTGTCCGGCTCTGTGCACTCTAGGTATATGGGAAGTGGTGGGGGAAATTGTGATGACCTTGGGAAACTTGAAAATGTCAAGCCGGGTAGCACCGTTTCGGTGCTACCTTAAAGTTACATGTTAAAGTGTGATGACCTTGAGGTTGACTGTGAACCTGGGACTTAGGATTGTCTTTAACAGCTTGACGTTTTTGCCAGAGTGTAAGTGTGGTGACCTTGAACTGGTTAAAATCAAAACTGCACAGCAGACTGCACAACACGGATGTGCACACTACGACAGCCGCCGAGCGACTGACCTCCGGGCCCTGCGTACTCTAGATATATGGGGAAGTGGTGGGGGAAATTTCAAGGTCATTCAAACGGAGTTTTAAAAAAGTCAAAGAGTAGAAAGACTACTCTTGTGAGTCTATAGCGATTTCATTGATAGTGAGTGCTTCTGTATGCCAAGTTGATCTGTATTGACACGCTCCTAAATAATGTTTGCAAAAACCTGCAAAATGATTGTTGCACAATTTGCAGCCAGTTAGCTGTTTTAGTTTGAATTCAATGCAACGTTCAGGGCAACAAGTGTACTTATGCCCTCTCATTTGGTACACATGGAATGTCTTCAACTTCGGTTTCGGCTTCTTCCAAGACTTGCACTTACACATGCACTGACTAAAAGCTTCACATGTTCTACAAGCCAGGCCATCCACCACATCAATGCCATTCGGCCATGAAAAACATTTCTGTTCGCAACAGTAGTTGAGTTGACTCTCCATGTTGCTGCGGTGAAGGTGCGCGATGAAATGATGCTGTAGTCAGTGAGAGTGCACCTTAAATAAACTCAGTGGAGGGGGAAAGGTCAAGGTCATTCAAACGGAGTTTTAAAAAAGATGACTAGTCGTCCTCCTCGTCCGTCGTACTTGGAGAGCTGTCAGACGAAGAGCCCCGTGCAGGTGCTCTCCAGATGAAATGTATATCTATTTGAAAGCGCAGGCCTGGATCTTGTACCATCAACTCCTTTAATCTATTACATACCAATTCCACTTTGTACACATTGTTAATAATCAACACCCAAGGCTTCGGCTGAACATAACGTGTAGTTGAGTCAGCCTCGCAGACAGTTACACCTTCCGGTGATATTGGAGTGTATAAATGTGTAAAATCTCGTTGCTGAGGCTGGCTTGAAGTTGAAGGTTCTGTGCCGACCCTGGTTGCATCAAAATTCAAACCCATTCTACATTCAAGAGGTCCAGGGTTCCCGTTGAATACATTGAGTAATTTTTGATACAAGACTTCCACTTCTGTCGCATCCTGTAAATGAACAGTCCACCGCAAGGGAAATGCTTCGTCCGTAGTGAAGTCAACTTGAGAAAGAGTTCCTTCCGCCATGGCAGCCAAGCAAGGAATGAGGTGAGCTGCAGTCAGTTGTAACATTATTGAAAAGTAGAGGGGGAAATTTCAAGATCATTTAAATTGGGTTTAAAAAAAGGAAGGAGTGGAGGGGGAAAGTTCAAGGTCATCCAAATGGAGTTTTAAAAAAGGAAAACCTAGAAAGTAACATTGAAATCTTCCAACTGATGGTGGCGAGCGTTTTCTTCTGCAACCTTGCCGACGCATGTAACTATGCCGTACAGTATGAACAGTACAACCATGATAAGGCCGAACAACAAAAGATAGCCGTTTACTATCATGATATTTTCTGAGTGGATCTGCTTTCTTCTTATCGCCCTCTCTTGCATCCTCTTCTCTAACTCGTGTACGAAGTCACAGCATGCGTGAGGACATCTTTCATCTGTTGGTAGGTTAGCCATTGTTGATGTTGTAGGTTTGGCCGTTGAAGAAGGAATGAGGTATCTAATTATGTTGTCTCATGTATATCAACAGTGAAGTGGTGGGGGTAGCGAATCAGTGGAGGGGGAAGTTTCAAGGTCATTCAAATTGTGTTTTAAAAAAAACCCTATCTTGTTACTGAGCATATATGTCGGTAACAAGATAGGTGGCTTTGCTCTTTTTACTTCTTTAATATAATAAAGAAATAAACATATTCTACAATTGTAAGGACAAGGAAGACAACCGCTAGTCAGCTGAAGTAATCCAAGTTGTCTGGTTCGGTCTTCATCGACGCCGGTGAGGAAGCTGTCGTTGAAGAGGAATGTCCAGGCTCTTCCTTCGGCTGCCGAAGATTCCGTATATTGCAAGCGTAGACTTGCACGTTTATACGGTAGCCTCTTGCCACCATCAGCTGCAACTCCTTGTACAAGTCGTTCAGCTCCTGTTGCGTTTTGATCGTCACCTCCTCATAGCTGGCACAGCTTACGTTCAGAGACATACTGATGTTGTTCGGTTGGCTGCTGGAGTTGAAATGAAGACGAGGCACAGCACTTGGAGGTATATGAAAAAGTGGTGGGGGTGTTTTGCATTCAAGCAGGTTTGACTTGTAGCGTGGTGGTGGGGGTAACTGTGAAATGCAAAGGTCAAAGGTCAAGGTCACCCGCGAAGTTTAAAAAAAAATGCAACATATCAATATGTGACAAACTTCACATATTGATATGTTGCATTTTTCGTCTTTTTGTATTCTTTTTTGTCTTTTATGGTTTATTTATTTATAAAACATTACAATAACATATGTACAACAGTAAAACTTAAATCTAACACTGCTGCTTGTCGGCGATGTGGATGGTCAACTCGGTGGAATTGCTACCCGTGCAACCGTGGGAAACCAGGTAGAGACAGCCGGGTTGGATGGAGCGCAGATCCTCGTTCTGGAGGAGATGGACGAACCGTTTCGGCAGGTAGACTTGGAACTTGGGCTCATCCCCCGGAGTGAATGGTGCCTCGCTAAGACTGCAGCAGATGGCCTCTCCAACTGTAGTCTCCATCTTCTTCATGGCGTGGATAATGTAGTGCTTCTCGTCTTTAAGTTCGGAACACTTCTTGACGGGTAGTATGGTAGATTTGGAGTGAGCATTGAACTGCTCAACCAAAGTTTGCAGGAACTGGTGAGATGCCATGGTCAAGTTATAGATCGTCTTCTTCGTCTTCTTGCTGGGAGATGTTGTCGTCTCGGAATCTCGAGTAATACTCATGCCAGGTCCCGGTCTGCTCCTCACTTATATAACCCCCGTTACCCCCACCACTCCCCATTTCCCCACTTTGAAGGTAAGATGCGAGTTTATAGGCGTTTTTTAAAGCGCAATGTCTATCTTTTTCATGTTCTGGACTTTTAGTACAAATACAAACATTTTCCATCGTATACTTGTAGTTTTTATCCAAATCCACATCATTAACCGGAACATGAGTAAATCCTTCGATCCATCTTTTCTTTTCCAGCCCCTTTGTGTAAATATTGGTAAACTTGTCTGAAAAGTGATGCATAATGTGATACAAGTCCGTGTAACTTGTAAAAACCATCATACCAATCGATATGATGGAAGTGTTTTGAAATCCATCTGTTGGTAGTAGCGGCTTTACTGGTTAAAGATGAATAAGAACATGGTGGTTTAAATAAAAACGAATAAGGAACACTTGTATTGATGTCGAAAAACACAAGTTCTTTTATGATAAATCTATCATCATTACCCCGAAACGCTTGGAACTCAATTATACCAGGTTTGGACTTTACTTGTTCTTCTTCCTTGTCCATTGCGAAGATCACTCGTCTGCTCATGACGAAGTCCAAAGGTCAACTGATTTCCACACCACGGTAGGTACGACTTTTATACCCGGCCGTACAGTTGTTGGCGCGTTGGTGTATATTTAACGTGGGCACCGTCCCCGGTAGGCCTAACCCCACAAAGTGTTTGACATTGTTTTAAAAATTAACCATTGCTGTGTAGTTAATTGTCATTTAGGTTCCCATCTTTACATTTTCCTTGTTTTCATTTTCATCACTAACACTTGATTCTTCTCCTCCTTCTTCTTCCTCTTTTTCACGTTTTACTGATTTCTTATGTAGTTGAGCGTACTTTTCCAATTGTCTCCACATTTGTACTTCATGAGGAACCCTATTGAATATAGAAGTATCTACAGGTCCGTACAATATAGGTGCGTCCGGTTGTTTGTCCAAAGTGTCTTCCAGATAATCTTTAATAATCGAACTTGAAAACACCAGTTGTCTCAAGTACCTCGTTATTGGTTCAGTTGCACAAGTTAGAATAAAAAACTCTTCTCGATTAAGTTGAATCTTGTTATCATGTCTTGTTGTGTCTCTAAACCGCAACTGATGATCACCACGATGTTTAACAATATCGATTTCCACATTTGAATCCAAAAGGCCTACTCTTGTCTTTCTTCCAAACATGTTACTACTTAAATAGCATTCTAGCAGATGCAAGTGTTTCATAAACGATTCCCAAGCAGTGTCCGTAAACAAAATCATTTTGGGTCCATGAGTTAAAATTACAGTAGGGGAATAATCTGTAGATTTCATAACACCGATTAAAACACTTTTGTCCAAACTGGAAGAGATTGGGTAAAATATTCGCAAGAATACCTCACTTAATATGTTAGGAGAAATATTATCTTCAATATCCCTTTTCCTCTTGTGTGCGTTCTTTCTTCTTTTACCTTTTTCCTCAATATTATTACTGGCGTGGAATTGTCCGCAAGCGTTGTGTTCATCTCCCTCCGGTTGACCTTGAAGATCTAAAAAGTCGGATATCTCCTTCTCAATATCTACTACATTTTCTTGTGTACCACTAGGAGAAGCCATATTGAATAAGATGCTACCCATACAACAACAGGCAACAAACTGATGAGGAGCGAGCTGAACGCTCTGCTTTTATACTCGCGGAATGCATTGGAATGTAGGAAAACCGGTCTTTTACAATACATTTTTAACAATTCCAGTTAAAGGTGTGTATGTTACGATTTTATCATGTAGAATTAAACAGTATGCAGTTGTATTAGCTGATATAGGCGCGTTGAATTCCATTTCTATTTTTATATCTACACTTGATGATTTTACCGATTCATTTTGTTTAGAACAATCGATTACAACTATAGGGTAACCATCTAAGTATTTTTCTGGTGATAGTAAAGGTGCATTCGTTTTACCATAATATGAACTTTGGAATCTTGCATACATATCGTACAATATGCTGTACTTTTTATTAGCGAATGACACATTTAAATTATCGTATGGAAAAAATTGTGAATTTAAATAAACTTTAATATTTTTCAAGTTGCAATGATCAAATTGGCCTGCATGTTTGGTGATGGTGTCTCTTCTGCCTGTTTGTAAACCAAATATAATATACCTGGCTCGTTCCACATAATTAGATGTTTTAACTGTCCAAGTGTGTCGATCCGTAGTTGGCAAGCTGGGATGTTCATGAAATTCCCAACTTCTAAAAGGAATTACAATATCACGATCAGCCTTTAACTTTCTTAATAGTAGCATTCTATGCTCGTCAGCTAATTTTACATGTGGAACTCTCCATACAATTTTGTCTAATGTTAATTTCCATTCTAAAGTTGCATCTGTTGTACCGTCTGGAGCTTTAATAATATCTTTATCGTTTGAAGATCTCAACAAAACTAATTCTTGTTTAACGTTTAATATTATTTTCCTATAATCTTCAGCAAAACCAAGCAACAAACGTAACGGAATATGAAAATCAAAATTTCCATTTGTATCTGGAGTGATTGTGTCTTTTGCAGGTAAAACCCATCCTGCAGGTTGTATTAAATTGGTTTCATTAGGTGATATAGATGTTAATCCCTTTAAAGTTGTTGCAATACCTACTTTTTTAGTAGAATCAACTGTTACACCTGATATTTCATATCTAATTTCATCAAACAGGAAAGCCATGGGATTATTTATAAATGGAACTGTTGTACCAGTAGTAGTACCGTCCTTTTTAGTAACTTTTCCTTCAATATACAAGTAACTTTCACATGGTAGTGTGTAAATGTCTTGATTTTGTATGGGAATACGAATTTCATCGTTATTGTTTAATTTTGATGAAGTGTAAGGGTTGTGGGTGTGATATTCTTTTTCCCATAGGGTTTCGTCGAATGTTGGACCCTGCGCTATATCCAGTATATCCATAATCGGTTAATTGTAATCCAATTCTCTTTAAGAAACGAATGTTCTCGCGTGTTAACTCCTCCACAGCTGAAGAGCTACTAATGCGGTTTCCCGTAGGTTGTTCGCTTTTAAATATTAAACCCATGATTTTGTATTAAAGTGTCGATTTTAAATGTAATCTAACCGTAATAGGCTCTTCTCGGAAATCTATCAAGTTACCGTCTTGATCCAATACGTTCAACACGATGTCTGAAATGAAAGTGGTGTTCAACGGTAGATATACCAGGTTTTGTGGTTTTTCAACAATTTTAAATCCAGGTGGCACACTGGGGTAAAAAGTATGTATTATATGAGTATTTGCTCCATCTCTGTAAGCTCCTTGTATAATGTTACAAGTTATGTCTATACTATTGACTTTTAATATTGTTACAGTTTGTTTACCAGAATGTGTTTTATTTGGTTCTAAAATTGCTCCATCTTTGGGAAATCCTAATAAATCACCAATTGAGTCTGACTTACTGAAATCTATATAATATTTTGAAGTAAGCTCAGCTTTCATTGTATTGTTATTACCTTTTAGCGTTATATTGTCTTTTCCCATTTTATTTTGCAAAAATTCATTAATATGATCAATTTCATAAGAACCTGTGGGTAGAGTGCAAACTTCCAAGTCTGTAAACTTCCCACTGGCATCTTTTCCTTTATAATAATGCAATAAGTTATTTTTACCTTCCGTAACATTGGGAATAGAGTTGTAAGTTGTAAAATCCAACAGTGCTGCCTCCCAAAATCTTCCTTTTTGCAAGCGTAACGCTGGAAAAAGGATACTTCGTAAAGTGGACGATTTTCCTGTTAATGATACCGTATAGGAAGACATCTCAATAGTGACTGATACTTTTAGCTAGGAATTCCAAACATAAATGGCCGCATATTGAAGTATTATCAGGTTGTTCTCTTTTATAGTTGTAATATATGTTTTTAGCAGATTTAAAGTAATGTTCAAGTTCTTTAGGTGGTGGCAAATTTCCAAAACTATCAAAATAATATACATTACTATTTAGTTTCTTATAACACACCCAATGGGTGCCGGACCCTTCAGTATTATCCAAATTTACGATTCCAGTCTCATTTTTCCATATTTTCTTTGGTAAATTGTCTTTCATAAATACTCCGCGGAAAAATGGTATTTTTAAACAGGAAATATATTTAAATAATTCAACATTAGTCAACGCTTTATGTGGTATAACCAATTGATTTCTTTTATTTAATATGCACGATACGGTCTTAGGTATAGACCAGCCCCGTTTTTTACCATTGACCATATTATCGGTTTTTTGTTATTTTTCCTCGGAGAACGTCTTTTTAGTCTAATATTACCACCATGTTTCTTCATGGTTGATCCTTTTTTATTCCTACCCCTCCTTTTTCCACCTCCTACCGCTGTTTTAGCCTTCATACCTGCTGTTACCGCTAAAGCTGCTGCTTTTTCTGCAATACTAGCGTCACTAGACTTTACTCGTTGCCAAGCTATATTCGCTAGCTTTTTATCAGCTATTGACCTATTCTTTGAATCGGTAAACGTGGAATATGCGATATCGTGTTCTTTACAAGCCTGATCTAACTTATTTATGCCTGGATCGCCTCTTTCCAGTCGTTTTTTCAATTTAGTTCCTGGTCCGCAATACTGATAACCTCCCGGTATTTGAAATTCGTATGGTAAAGCGTCTATTGCTCTATTTACGACAGATCCTACTGGAATACGATTTAAAGCTTTACTTAACAGAGAAACCGCTGTGGACGTGATACCGCCTCCTTTCCGTATAGTGTCTCGATATGGACTGGTGTAATGAAACGCCATGATTGTCTTTTATATTCGAAAAGCGTAACCTATGTGTTACCTCTATGACAGGTTGCACATAAATGATGTAATTTATGGTGTTATTTAATTAAATATCAAAAGTACCCCAATCTGTTGATCTAAACTTTTGTGTATTATGATTAAAAAAGTATTTATAAAGAATTTCTTGTTTAATCCATGCACTTCTCATTTTTTCATCAATAGGTTTATGTTGTCCGGCTGCAATATAATTATGCATATCAAATAATAAATTACCTATTACTTTAACAAGAAAATTAACAGTTACAGCGTTATCAGCATAATCAGGGTCTGCAACATTTGTTAATCGTTTGTTATCACAATTCCACCATTGTTTTCCAGTTGGCTCTAATTGTATTATCTGTTCATAAGTAACAGCATCACCAGGCTTTTCACCAATACCTAAATTTGTCAATGACTTTCCTTTACCATCCCAAACACTATTGTTTTCTTCAAGTAAAGTAAACTTTTTATTTCCCTGTACAAATACATCTCCTTGTCGTGTTACTACTTGGTCTTGTTTCACAAAACCAGATGTTTCATGTTTTATAGTTTCCTTTATTTGCCCCACCGTTGCACCATCTGATGGTGCAGAACCATCTTTTACATTCGCTAAACAATTACCAAAGCAATCAATAATTCCTACATCACGTGTAATACAATGATCTTTGATGTATTTTAAATTTACAGCATCATTTTCATTCTTTGGATAACCTATATCGTTAATAACAAATTTATAAAAAGAAAACCCATCTTCTGTCTTTTCAGGTATTATAGAATGTAAATAGCGTCTATTTATGCTGTCTTTTTCATCTACAGGGTCTGCTACGTTAGATATACGTCGATTTTCAGCATTATACGTTTTTCCATCGAATTTTAACGTATTTTTCAATTCCGATGATAAATAACCTCTGTTTATTGCATCAGCGTTTTGATTTGGCTTACCAACGTTGGAAATTCTATGATTACCCGCGTTATATGTGTTTTTGTCTAGTTTCAGTGTTGGTAATATCTCTTTTTTTAATACTTTTAAATTTATTGCATCATTTTCATCTGTGGGATCATTAATGTTTTTTAACCGTTTATTACTAATATCATAATCTCCATCAGGTGTTTGTGGTAAGCCAGCACCTCTTTTTAAAGTATTAAAGTAATATAATCCATCCGAGGAATATCGTCCGAACTTGTCAACACTCATGGTGCAACTGAATAACATTCTAGAGTGTAACCCATTTTTATAATATTAGTCTCGATTTCTAACCCGTATCAGTTTTTTATACAAATTCTTAGTCTTTATCAGTTACATTTTCATCGCTCCCGGGACATTTAAAATATTTAAAATTTCCACTAACTAATGCTCCGTCTGATTCATTTCGAAACACATGATTTTTATGAATAAATTGTTCACCAGACAATTTTCTAAATCCGCTAAATGAATTTGGATCTGCAATTAATATATTTTGATAATCATTTACATCCATTAATTTAAATCTTTGCTTATTATAAATAAACTCTTTATTTGCGCTGTCATATTGTAATGTTTGTCCTACAGTTGCAGCATCATTTGGATCTCTTCCATTATGCAAGTCTTTTATTACTTTATTTTTACATGTAAAAAATCTAAAAGAATGATCTGGATCTAGATGTACGGTTTGTGATAAAGCAGCTGCATCTTGAGCAGTATAGCCCAATCTCATATTTGATAACCCTTTACCCATGCAATCCCAAGCATTATTTTTGTATGTTAATAAATTAAATTTTTCATTACCTTGAACAAATTCATCCCCTTGCTTTGATACTACTTGATCTTGTTTTACAAAAGAGGTTGTTTCTTGTTTTAAGGTTTCCATCATTTGACCCACTGTTGCACCATCTGATGGTGCCGAACCATCTTTAACATTCGCTAAACAATTACCTAGACAATCAATAACTCCTACATCACGTGTAATACAATGATCTTTTATATATTTTAAATTTACAGCATCATTTTCATTTTTCGGATAACCTATATCGTTAATAACAAATTTATAAAAAGAAAAACCATCTTTTGTCTTTTCAGGTATTAATGAATGTAAATAGCGTCTATTTACGCTGTCTTTTGCATCTTTAGGATCATCTACGTTGGATATACGTTTATTTTCAGCAGTATACGTTTTTCCATTGAATTTTAACGTATTTTTTAATTCTGATGATAAATAACCTTTGTTTATTGCATCAGCGTTTTGATTTGGCTTACCAACATTGACAATTCTATGATTACCTGCGTCATATGTGTTTTTCTGTAGTCTTAATGTTGGTGATATATTTTCTTTTAATACTTTTAAATTTATTGCATCGTTTTCATCTGTGGGATCTTTTATGTTTTTTAACCTTTTATTAGTTATATCATAATCTCCATCAGGTGTTTGTGGTAAACCAGCACTTCTTTTTAAACTATTGGCATAATATAACCCATCCGAGGAGTAACGTCCGAACTTGTCAACACTCATAGTGCAACTGAATAGTATTCTAAGGAGTAACGCATTTTTATGAGATTACCCCACGGTTTCGGAGTTCATCCACTAAAGCCACCCATTCGTTTTCCAATCCAGTATGACCCGCTTCTTTAGCTTCATGTATTAGTTTCATTCTATCCACCAATTTATTGATATTATTGTAATAAATCACATTTGTGTTATATAGTTTCTTCATTAAACCTGTACCCGTAACAGACTTACTTCTTTTTCTTCGTTCCTGAGCACTTACATCCAAAGTGGATGCCATAAATCTTCGTTTTACAGGTTTTCTTTGTGTTAACGGCATTGTTTGTCTTCTAGTTGGTATTAACTTGGATACAAATTCTTTATATTTTAAAGACTTAGATCTAAAAGGAGGCTGGTCAGGTAAATACTTTCTCCTATATGCATTTGTCTGTTCCAAAATATTTTTATATGCTTCCATGTCTTTTTCTTTCACTAACGATACTGAAGGCTTATTTTCAAATAATAATTCAAATAATCCTTTTGTGCCCTTATACCTTTGATCACCAATGACAATATTATCATGTTCGTCAACGTTTAACGGGCTATTACCTATCATTAAACCATCTTCTGTTAATCTCGCTCCATAACTATGGTAATTCTTATTAGGAATTGTTCCGAGTAACATTTTTACCATGTATTTCCTTCCTAAAGGTCCTTTGTTATGAATGTTTTCACCCAACAAGCTTATGTTTGACGGACCTTCCCTTGCTTCTTCTTCTTTTTCCTCTTCACTAGCAGTTGATACATCTTCATGTCCTCTTTTAGCTTTTACTTCATATAATTCTCTTATACCACTATAGTCTGGTGATTCTAGCTCTCTTTCAGGTTCTCCACCGGTAAAACCACTATATGTAGAGGATTCCAGGTCTTCATCACTAAAATCTTCTGATTTTACATTTTCTCTTTCAAACTTTGTAATAGGTGCAATTGCATCTCCTTCCAAAACGGGTTTAGCAAATTTTTTGTTTAATTGTTTCAAGGGTTCAGTAATAGGTTTAAAAGTAGATTCAAGAAATTTCTCCCTTTCGCTAATACCTAATTTTAATGCTCTGTTTTTATCTCGAATAGAATCACTAAGTGATTTTATTTCCTTTATTAACTTTTCTTGGTTAACCATGTTTGTAGCAAGACGTGTTGTACAACAATGAATGTTTTACATCATGATCAGTGTATTAGTATAAATTTATCAAATCCTATCCTGTATCAACCATTGTTTAGCGGTTGTTCCTTCATAATTGTTAAAAACCCATACTTTTCAGCCCAAGCCTTTCCACACAACTCTTTAAATCGTTCAAATGGCATATCCGCACTTACATGGTCATAATATATGTGTTTTAGGTTGGTTTCATCCTGTTTAAATACAATTAACATGTTTGCATTGTCTCTAATGAGCTGTTTCGGTATTTTGCTGTAAGTTTGACCAATATAAATGCTATCTATGTTGTTATGTCGACCCATGGCGAAGTAATTTCTTATTGTATTTTGATTTTCACAAGATACATCGTCAAATATGAATACTGAGAATGGTTTAGCCTCTTGCGGTTGCATGACACTCTCGCTCGCGTTGAATTTAAAATATTTAACTTCAGGCACATTATTGAGTATTTGTTCCAATAACTGATATTTTGGTTGTTGTAGTGACTTTGAAAATACATATAAATTATTAAAACGTAATCCTTTAGGATTTGTAATCAAATTGAATACTACATTTGTTTTTCCACAATTGGAAGGACCGGTAACCAGACAACGCACCGTGTTTGGTAACAAAACACCGTGTTTTCCAGTATTGAATTGAGAACCATCCACTGTGAGTTCATCTATATTATTAATAGTAAAATTGTCTTTTTGCGGTATTATCTCCATCCTTTGTAATGGTTCAACCCAAAATGATGCTCTATCATTATATTAGATCCTTTTTAGGTATCCAAGAATCTTCCGTCTTATTAAATCCTAACCATCGTACTTTAACCTTATCCTTTTTTCGTTGCAACACATTTTCAACTAAATATACATCACCTACTGTTGATTTTAACATTTCATGTCCATAAAACCCTCCTTCCAGCAATTGTCCTTTATTATCTTTTAAAATGTAAGTTTCTGGTATTGTAGGTTGCACCTTAAATACAGTAAATACCTCATTTGTCCAGTTTGGAAGATATCTTTTACTGAATACACCTTTGTATTTGCTTATTCGCACTTTATCACCAACATTAAACCTTTTAGGCTTTAGTTTTTCAACTCTTGGTTTAGTATTCATTTTTATACGTTTTAATACAAGTTTTTCATTTTTATTAGTCACCTGGCTTGGTTTCATACCGATAGTTCTATGAAACTTGTTATTGTAATCGCTTATAAGTTTTGGTAACATATCAATCCATACGTGCGATCCTCTGTTAGAAAACATCTTATACATCGCACCTTTTAAAGTTCTGTTGAATCTTTCAATTATTGATGCTTTTACCTCTGAATTGGTTGAGTAATGGTTAATGTTGTGTTTTTTCATTAAATTTGCAAATTCCTTATTAAAATATTCTTTTCCATCATCAGTTTGTAAATGTTTTATAGTATGTTTGTCTCTTTGTATAGCTGTTTCCATTGCTTTTGTAACACTTTTGCCACTTTTATCTTTTAGTGGTAAAGCATCTGCCATTTTTGAAAAACAATTAATAATAGTCAATATGTATTTAAATCCTCTATTTTGTTTACTATAAGGAATCATTTCGATTAAATCTGCTTGATATAAATCATTTATTCCTTTTATCACTGTATTTCTTCGTGGAAACTTTCTTCTTGCAGGTTTATGAAGCTCGTTGACAATTTCTTGCTTCGAGTTCTTCATATTGCAGGTTTGAATGTTTCATGTATCACATGTATAATCACAATGAATGTTGTCTTAAATATTCACATCATTTATATAGGTCAAGGTCATCCAAACTTGTGTAAAAAAATGGGGAACACGGCGTTGGACTTGCCGTGTTCCCCATTTTTTTTTACGGAAGGAGAAAGGAATAAGGTCGAAGTTGTAGAAGGACGAAGAATAGGTTACTAGTTGATAGGGTTTAGAGAGTAGTGGCCGAAAGGAAGAGTATGAATCTTATCCGGCATAATATGCCTTTTATCATCTTGAGCTGATAGTGCTCTTTTAACTTCAGTGACACTGTAGACCTCATGTTTAAAGCTTCTGATAGTGTTGAACGTTGCAGACATTGTAGAATCTTCAAACAAGCAGGTCTTGTAATGGTCAAATGTCACACGTTTCTTCAAGTACGATGTTTTGACTCCTTTAGCTTTCTTCACTGTCGGTATGTCGTTTTCCATATACATCTTGAAGGAATATAATTTGGACATCAGCGCAACTATTTCCTCCAAAGGTATTCCATTTGCTTCATCTTTAAATTTTCCAATTACTTTTTTATTCTTTTCATTGTAATTCGGATGGTTCTTCGGATAGTCAGAGAAGTCAAAGTCGTCTTTGTATGGGAAACTCTTTAGATCTTCATACATGTCCAAAGTCTTTATCCAGTAGATAAACGCGTCGGTATCCATGTATGCAACTCCAATGTTGTCTCTTCCATAGTGTTTAACCATTTTGTTGTAATGGAAATCATACATCAGAGTTTTACTTATATCCAAAATCGACATTCCAATGTATAACGGACGATCCATCACTATTGTTGTTTTATTCATACTGACAGCAACTAGATTTTCGTTTATAATCATTGATGTTCCGAAATTTGGTTTTTGCACTAATTTTTCCAATTTCCTAGGATCACTTACTAATTTTACAATTTTGTGTTTTCTCTTGTTCTCCAAGGTCTTCCCAAAGATGGCGTTGTTCATTAATTTGTAGAAGTCCTTTTCAAATACTGTTGTCGCTGCAGCTCTTCTTGTAGTGTTGGAATCGATATATGGTTTCAACCAACAAGACTGGGTGAATTCAATTGCTCTGTGAATTTTCACTATACGTAGGCCCAATTCAAGTGCTTGTTGAACTACCCAGTAGTGTGCCACATATCGACTCTTATTCTCCAAGGTCATCATCAGCTTGGGCCATCTTCCTGTCGGTGAAACTTCAGTCTTGGCTAGGAGAGGCAGGTCGTAATGATGGTCGTGAAGGTGTTCTGGATATTCAAAATCACAGTCCAAAATATAGCCTGTTTGGCCATCTTTTGGAATCCGTGATATGTCACCAATGGTGGTCGGGTCAATCCACTTGAAGTCTGCGTAGGGAAGTGGATTTGACATCGCCCAACCATAGAGGTTGTTCGCATCAAAATATCCAAGGTAGAGTGATGGTTGTTGCTCGTCGAAGTTGGGGATATACTTGTTGTTGGCCTTAACATGTCTTGTCACAGCTTGAGTCAAACCACCTCGTACACCTGATTCGATCATGAGGACCATATCGATGTCTGTGAGAAGCTCCAATCGGCAGTTAGTTGACTTGAGCATAGCTTGCCATGCTAATCCAGGGGATGTATACGAGTGTAAAGGATCCAATCCGTATGCTGAGAAACAGGTGTTCCGAAATTCTTCCATCACATCGCACAGCAGAGTTACATCCAATTTTATATAAAAATCAGAATATTCCCCTAAAGTTTGAATGTTTAGTTGGTTCCAAACATTACACGCATGATTGTAGTCTTCAACGGAGATTTCACTTTCATTTAATTTGCTATTGAAGGCTTCAATCGGTGGTAGACTGGTTTCTTCAAACTTTTCTGTGGAAGTTATATAATCATAGGGGAAAACTCCTTTTCGTAATACTAAGTCCAATTTATCTTCAGGTACAATTTTGCTGGTTTCTTTTAGATCTTCTCTTCTTAGGTTCTCAGACAATTTGCTCAAACTAGATGACATAAATCTATAAGAGTCTACGAAGCGAAGTTTAATTTTACCAACTGTTTTTGAAAAACTGATGTACTTCTCCAATGTTTCAGCTAATACTTCGATTTTTCCATCATCTCGTCCTAACTCTGGGATAATGAAGTGGGAGTCATAGCCGCTAAGATTGTGTAACACGACAGGAATAAATTGAGGCAGTTTGTAATTTATATTGCATGAATTACAAGCAGGTCCTCTGTATAACCCTGTGAGGTGATCATGATCTCTTACTTTTTGATTTTCTTCACTGAAGCTCTTCTTGCATAGATAACATCTTGTTGCCGAAATGTATTCTTCTTGTTGATTTTGGTTCAAAGGTTTCATGGGTAAAACATTACCGTATAAGCGTTCCGCCTTTTCAGCAATGTTATACAACTGGTCTACAAAATACTTAGCAGCTCCTTCCCCACGGTAGAGTATCGGAGTGGATGTTAAGCCGTAGTCTTGCAATTGTTCTTCAGGTAAAGTAGATTTCACCAATAAGCAAAAACTGTTAGGTTGATGCAATTGATATTTGGTTCTTCTAGTTACTTCACCATCCGAAAGTACCTGCGGCACTAACGTGGATTCAAAGTCAGCGTAGATAACTAGTGGAATCCGGTATTGGTGAACTGTTTTATTGAACTGGACAAATGCTCTAGATGGTGGTGGCAGACTAATCTTCACTTCATAGTTGTCATTACAAAGCCGCTGGTGTTCCGACAACCACTCCGATCCTCCACGTCTCAAGTCTTTATTTGTGAAACAAAAGCATCTCTTACACACTGTTACTCTAATTTTCTTTTTAGTCACTTGTCGTCCAACCAAAGTTTCAAAGTTCTTGATGTAAACATAATGTGATATTTCACCTTTGGTCAATAGCAGCAAATCTGTATGATTTTGACGTTCAGTCTTTGTAACTCGTAACGGGTATACGTTATTTGATTCGTCTAAACCAAACACATTAACTGAAACTCCTGGGTTTTTTCTTTCAAATTTAGCAACATCATTAAGACTAACAGGATACGACATACCTTGGAAGTTATAGCGGTGTTGAACAGCTTCGTATGCTATGCTAGGTCTACAGGAATGGTCTTCCACATATTTTGCTAACATTGCATACCGGAAACATTCATTATCCTCATTTTTCACATTGATACATGATCTTGTATCTCGGATCACCTTTGGTAGAGGGATAAAGCTGCTTCCTCTCATACCATATCCATGCTTGTGAACCCTCACATCCATACCTTCAATTGATGATAGCGTCCAGCCGGATCCTCTTCCTTCATGTTCTTGAAGTTTCACTAGCAGTTCAACCAAACATTCTTCTAAAATTTCGTTGATATCAGATGTGGTTGTAAGGGTTCGGTTTTTAGCAATGAATGCTCTCGGTGAATTTTCACCATCGGTATTAGTAAACATAGCCTCCAACACCAATCCAAATTTAATAAAGTTCAATCTTGCCAATTCTTCCGTCAATGTTTTTACAACTAGTTTTTTAGCTTGAGTTATAAAATTTTCCAATTCTAATTGCACATTATTAATTTTGAAATGAATTACAACTGGTCCTGGCAAGGCTGTAGTGCGCAGTTGTCTTATATCTTCCATATCCTCTTCTTGGGTACGCAGTTGTCTTACATCTTCCACTTCTTCCGTATCTTCTTCTTCCATTTTCTCTTCTTGAATAAATCCTCCAATTGTAGATGGTCCAGCTCCGGCAAATTGAATAACACTTGGTCTTCTTCTTTGCATTAACTGTAAATAGCTAGCCCAGTCCTTCTGCTTATGGGGTTTTTCCAAAAACCGATCAATCGCATCCAAGTCTTCTTCACTTACTACAATCTCTTCTTTTCTGTCCTCTTCACGATGCAATTCTCGGTGTAACTGTAGATAGCTATCACAGTCGTCCATCTGCTTCTGGCAGTTTTCCAATAACCGATCAAACGCATCCAAGTCTTCTTCACTTACAACAATCTCTTCTTTTCTGTTCTCTTCATGATGCAATTCTCGGTGTAAAACAAAGATATCTTCATCTTGGAAAAACTCACCACAAATATCGCAAAGAGCCATTTTTTTACAGTTTGGCTTTGAGTGTGCACTCGGTGAATGTCCACGCAATAATGAGCAGCGCGCTCAACCGGGTCCCTTTATACCCGAGGTTGAAGGGTGGGGGAAGGTGACGTCATATACATCCAGTTTATCAATCATGTAGCAGATTTGGCTTTTAAACACCCATTTTCAATTTATTCTTCAACAGGTTTGATAAACCAATAATCTTTGGTCTAAATCCACTACTTTGTACAAATTTTTTGTTTGGGCACTTCTCGTCCGGAGCAAACAACTTTTTGGTCAAGGTCAAAATTTTTTCTCAAAAAAAGTTCCGGGGGAGGGGGTGGGGGGGGGGTTATTACTGTATTTAGGTCAAGGTCACGAAAAAACTTTAAAAAATTAAGCCCCACCTGGGGCACTTGGGTTGTCATCGCTGTAGCCTCCGAAGAGACCCAACTATGACAACAGGCAACATCCAATGTCGTCTAACCTTCACCACGCAAGACTTAAGCATTTACTGCATTGCTAACAAATAACTTTTCCAATAGCTAACAAAAGGTCATTTACATAATTTTGAAAGAGGTTGAGGACAGCCCTAGTGGCTTATGTCCCCGGTCCGAGTGCAGAGGCCATCGGCTCATTACCCCCGTATAAGCGTACAAACGGACCAACTCCAATTTCTCAGCCGCATTGAAGCATGCATGAGTGGAGCCTAACAATTAATTATAAAAAGTGGTTTTACACGGGGGCCTACTCCCGTTCCCTATCTTTAATATTTAATATTTAAGTTCAGCAATGCAGTAAATTTATATAAGTTCTTACTAGGTCAAGGCCATACGAACATTAAAAAATTTCGGCCCCCGTACATCCATGGCGAACCACGAATGTTCGGGGGCCTTGGGGACAAAAAAACACAAATAGCTAACAAAGTTTCATTTACATAATTTTGAGTTTCCGGAAGGGAAACTAACTGAGGACACCCTAGTGGCTTACGTCCTCGGTCCGAGTGCAGAGGCCATCGGCTCATTACCCCCATATAGGCGTACAAACGGACCAACTCCTATTTCTCAGCCGCATTGAAGCATGCATGAGAGTTCTCAGCCGCATTGAAGCATGCATGAGAGGAGCCTAACAATTATACAAAAGTAACTTTACACGGGGGGCCTACTCCCGTTCCCTGTCTTTACGATTTACTTTGAGCATTGCAAAAGCTCAAGGGGGAAATGCTACAACAAGCGTATACACTTTAGAAAAATATAACACAGTTACAACACACAATTGAGCTCAACGTAGTCAATGCTGGAACAAGCACATACACATTAAACACATATGACAAACAAGACACAAAGGATAAAAGACACACACACACAGGAGACATAGGGTACAAGTAAAACACTCTAATATAGAACAATTCGCAATACCCAAACGCAAGCGCAATATCTTACAACTAATACAAGTCTTAAAGTTAGAGTAGACTTCGCTAAACACTGAAGGCGCCATTCAATGTTTAGTGATGCCTATGGCGGTCCGTCCCGATCGTTCACGTTCAACGCGCGGGAGCGGACTGCGAGCCGGCTCTGGCTGGGCCCCCTTATATCCCCACCGGGGCTGCCACGCCCAGGATATCAGGGGTGGGGGGGGGGGCTCGCACTTTTTGTCGGGGGGGGGGCTCGCACTTTTTGTCGGGGGGGGGGGCTCGCACTTTTTGTCGGGGGGGGGGGGGGTCGTCAGGTAAGTTAAGTGGGTCAAGGTCACCCACAACACTTGTACTCTAAGTGTTGGCTATACCCCCACCACAACTGGGTCCCTAGGCTGCACAACACCGCTTCGCCAGTATGTCTCCGGCTTCCATGCGGTGCGTCTCGCTGTTCTCTAGCTCTCTATATGTAAGTCATTTTACAAGTTCTGAATGTAGGTCACTACACTTTAACTCTGGGACGATATCGACTTGTACTATTTCTGTGTTTTGACTCAAGGTCATCACACTTTAATTCTGGGATGATTTCGACTTATAGCATTTCAGTGTTTTAACTCAAGATCGTCACACTTTAACTCTGGGGCGGGATCGACTTGTAGTATTTCTGTGTTTTGGCTCAAGGTCACCACACTTTAACTCTGGGATGATTTCAACTTATAGTATTTCAGTGTTTTGACTCAATGTCACCACACTTTAACTCTGGGACGGTATCAACTTGTAGTATTTCTATGTTTTTACTCAAGGTCATCACACTTTAATTCTGGGATGATTTCGACTTATAGCATTTCAGTGTTTTAACTCAAGATCGTCACACTTTAACTCTGGGGCGGGATCGACTTGTAGTATTTCTGTGTTTTGACTCAAGGTCACCACACTTTAACTCTGGGATGATTTCAACTTATAGTATTTCAGTGTTTTGACTCAATGTCACCACACTTTAACTCTGGGACGGTATCAACTTGTAGTATTTCTATGTTTTTACTCAAGGTCATCACACTTTAGCATGTAACTTTAAGGTAGCACCGAAACGGTGCTACCCGGCTTGACATTTTCAAGTTTCCCAAGGTCATCACAATTTCCCCCACCACTTCCCATATACCTAGAGTGCACAGAGCCGGACAGTCAGTCGCTCGGTGTCTGTCGTAGGGTGCACATCGCAGTTGTAGTAATGGTCGAATGGGGGCTTCTGGGCCAGTTCAAGGTCACCCGAGCGGTGTCACATGACGGTTTAGACAGAGTAACGTTGCAAACTTCAAATTTCCTCGGCACTTTTGCTGTTTCTCATCGCAAATTCGCTCCAAGTCGTCAAGGTCATGGTAACTGTGACTGAAACTCGGAGCGTAGTGCGAGAAACAGCAAAAGTGCCGAAAAATTTTAGGTTTCAGCATGACCTTGACCTTTTGTGACATCGGTGACGTCATCTTGGTGACGTAAGGGGTGATGACGTCATCGGCACGTCATTTCTGTGATGTCATGGGTGTGACGTCATGGATGTGACGTCATTGGTGATGACGTCATCGATGATGCAATCGATGACGTCATCGATGAGGTCATTGACCTCGATGACGTCATCGATGACGTCATCGCTCGGGTGACCTTGAACTGGCCCAAAAGCCCCCATTCCCCACTACTGTCAACATTTTAAAGCGCCCTCCAGAAATAAATCAAAGGCGAGGGGGGCGAAGCCCGAAACAATATGACCTTTTTAATTACGATCCGTCACTGCGTATATACTAAGCTTTAAAATGACAACTCAATCTTAAAAATCAGTTCAGTAGGTCGTGAGAATAAGGGACGCAACAGACGAAACCCTTATAGAAATAAGAAGATAGAAGATATAAACAAAACAGTGACATTATGTATATTGATGAATAAATGGTTTGCCCCATAGGCCAAGCCCGTTAGGGAGTTCCCCTTTGGATTATCTTTTTAAACAGAAAAGAAAAGATGTGCCAAGTTGCTATTCGAAAATGGTTGATTCATTAAAAAGTTTTAACATATTTTTTAATTCTGCATTGTTTGCTTTACAATGTGGCCTGCAATTGAGTGAAACAATAAAATATAATAAACGATATATATACTACCAATTAGCTTGATACATTAAAATAAATTTACTTTATATTAAACTTATTACTTTCTATTAAACTAAAATAAACAATCCTAGACAGGTTAATGTTGTTGAGAGAAGCCTATGCTCAATGATGTTGATGTTGCATTTAGCTATGCTCAACTCTTCCTTGAATAATTTCTAATGACAGCTACTTAGAAGCTTAGGCCCCTATAAGCCACTAGGGATTAGACCGCTCAAGACGAAAGAATAGTCATCTTGGTAAATATGACGAATTTTACACCAAAAATAAGTTTACCGAGAGCTGTTAGTTGAACAAATTCTTTGTTAACAGTGAAGGAAGTTTTAATTAGTATCCAAACTAAATTGTTCGATTTCGAGCAACAGTAACATTAGTGTACTAAACAGTCTAATGTAAGCCATGGACAACAAAGAAAATTCATAACATAAAAGTTTAAAAAACCAATTTATTTTAAAATTTAAATCTGTAAAAAATGTCAAAGGCTATAATTGAAATATACCATTTATGTTCCTTAGTCTTTGAACGTTTTAAGCATTAAAGCTACTTGATGTTTTACTTTTAAATAATTTAAAATGGCCAGAGACTTGTATTTTTAAATAGTCTTTATAAGTTGCGATTTAAAACGTGTAATTTATATTTATGTAAATCCTTGTCAACACTGATTGATTCATGTCATGTTTTTAGCTATGACGATTCGAAATTATTCAAAATCTTAGTATCAAAAAGTCAAGGCATATATGCACCTTTGCCAGCTGATGTACAACCCAAAGATCAAGACAAATATAGGACCAAGAACCCCTGTGTAAAACCGTCAGCTCAGGCATCAGCAAAGACATCAGCAGCAGAACCTTCTGAAGTAGATCATCAAAGTGATCTTTTTATTGCAAAATTTCGCAAAGGATTGAAACAAAATGATTGATGATTATAGAATGAAGGTACATGAAAAGGAAAAGATGTGAAGAATTAAAGTATTCAGGACTAATTCGTAAAACCCCACATTACATTTTACACTAAACTTACCTTTACTTTAAAAAACGCAAATAAAAATGTTTGTTTCTCTTTAAAATGACATTGATTTATTCGCTGTCCTAAGTTTGAGCTATTATGTAACTCCATAAGTACATAATAACTAGTTGTTTAGGTTATTTTATTACCTTAATGGGTCCTTAGAATTTCATATCTTGGGTTACTTTTCTTTGTTTATTGGAACATTTTCATGACACACTATATTTTACAGACAATCTGAAATGTAGTAAATGTTTATCTAGTATGTTTATCCAAGGCAATTAGATCTAGTATGTTTATTTAGTTAATGTTTACCATGTGTAAAACAGTATAAAAATTTGTTTTAGAATAAATCTGGCAACAATGCATCGACTCTCATCGGACTACTTTCGTAAATCCTACTATAATTCATGTACTAGTACTTATGTAAAATGGGTCAAATTTGGGACATTGGGCGTAGGTCTCAACATTTTACCCATTAATTCCCACTGTGCAATATTTGACCCATGCCAAAATTATGAATAAAAAACAAAAATTAACAAAATTTGAATACTGGTACCGTATGCCTTATAGAGTCCCAGGGGCCTGGTTTTTTGCATCAATTATTCTTTTTACATTTTCTTCTGGGGGCGGGAAATAAGAGGTTGAGAACACCCTGTGTCTACCCATTGAACGAATGGTATTTTTGGCCTATGGGGACCTCAAAATGAAAAAGTAACATATGGTCCTGGGCTTAGGTCTTACCATCGCTACCACCGTAATAACGTATTCCCTATAGGGAAATTCGCTAAAAAAGTAATTAATAGTCAATTTTAATAAAATTTCATAAAATGTTAATAAAATTTTATAAAAAAATTTTATAAATTTTTTTGTCATTAAATTACATTTCATATAATTTAAATTAGGAACAAAATTAACCAACAATAACAAACAATATCTCTTCTTCCTCAATAAACTCAAAACCGACTATAGTCGCTAAATGAATATGCCTGTCGACAACAGCCGTGCCGGCTATAGCTGTGAGGTCTGTGTGGGTAAAGCGGTAACGGCTACGTCGCACTAACTACCGTACCACGAAAGCCGTACGACGACGGACCAAACTATATTGTGTTTTCCAAGGTTCTCGATTGTGTGGAATGTGTAAGGTAAAAAAAGTGAAAAAATTTCACTTCATCGTGTGTCTTAAATGACCTTGGAACTTACATTGATCCAAGAAATGGTAAAGTGTTAATTTTGTCTCCTGTTTATTGGATCCATATTTTACCCACGATTCCAAACGTTTCCTTGGCAATCATCCCACACTTTACATGCGTTTCCTTGGTTACCAGTTTTAGCTATTCTGATTGGTCACAACCATAGATATTAACAAAACATCTTGATAGCTAACTGAGATGGTGGAATAGCACTAAAAAAGAGGCGGCTTCCCCCACCACTAGTTGGGACTACCACCGCTACCACGCCGCACCTTGTGTCAGCTGGCATCGTTATTATAGGTGCGTCTGGTTTACTTACAAATTCTATTATTTAAGCTGCAATCATTATTATGGTGGATCCACTCCGGTCTTGTTTGTTTACCTTTTTTTCTTGACCTAACAACCCCAACAATTAATTGACCCCAACAATTTGGGGGGGGGGGGTAAGGACTTGTTTCTATGGTACAGTAACCAAACTCAATAGCATGCCACAGACATGCAAATCTAAGTGATTTGAAAAATAAACAACAAATAATCAGATGTTTTGAAAGTGTAATCCGAGATTTTCTAAGCTTGTTGGGACCAATCAAAAACGCCAAAACTGTTTACGAAGGAAACTAGGGTAAAGTGTGGTATAGTTATCAAGGAAACAGCGAGCATGGTGGGTAAAAAGACGCAAATCAACAGAGAGCAATAAATCAACATGTTTTTTATATTCCAACCTCGTTGTACACATACAAGATGACTGTAGTGCCACAGGTGAACTAAATCCCATAAGAGCAATGGAATCCTTTTCTGTTACATCCGCGGATGTCGCCACAGAGTTTTTGTCGGTTAAAAAAGTGTTAAAAAATAACACTTTACTCTTTGCTACCTGCAAGTGTTGCCAGCAACGCTCCAGAAAATAACAGTTGTTTTCTTTTGAGTTGGAGATTGTTTGTCTCAACTATTACTAAAACTAGTATACGTGTTGCTCGAATCGAGCAATTTATTTAAGTACAGTACAAATGTTACTTTATAGTCCGTTTTTTTAAACCTGATCCTTCGAAAGAGAGATGGTGGAGGGGGTTTGTTTATACTTGCTACTTTCCCATTGGCTGAAGCCTTTTGGTTTTTTTGTTGTTTTTGTTTTATTTCACTGCTGCATACCAGCTGGTAATTTTACATCACAACATAATGTGTATCAGTTTTACAATATTATTGGTAGCAGTTGTTTTTAATCAGTTTACTTTAGAACCGTTACTTTTTAACAAGGAATAGGTTTGGCTTAAAAATATAACAGCTGACTAGAAGTTACTGAAATATATTATAACTTATTTAAAACGTTATTTGAGGAAATCTAATACTCGGCACACGTTTGTCACGACTTTAAAGTGTTGTTTACAGTTTAAATTTTTTGTTTACAGTTTAAACCCCTCCCCCACCCCAATTTTCTCGAGAAGGATCAGGTTTAAAAAAACGGACTATAGCTCTAAATCAATGACATCCGACCAATCCAATAATGTGAATATCTTCAATCGCCAATAACTACACGTATTTACAGCTGTCACAGCTGATTATTAACAGATGTTTCAAATGCTTTATTCAGTCCCAATGTTATTTAAATGGGAAATTTTGAGATTTCAATGGTGGATAGCGCCTTTATTTTTAGTCCGATTCTCATCAATTTTTGGCGGAAACAACTACAGACCAAGCCCTATCCAACGACACCAAAAACTTGAAAATCGGTTGAAAATTGTAGGAGGAGTTCTCAAGACAAAAAAAAACCCTTAGCGTATTAAATAAGTATAGATAAGGAAATTCAAAGTAACCTTGGATAAAATTTATCATTGTATATTTGCCTTGAATGACATCTTACATCCCTCGGCGCTCGGTAATCCACCGAGGCGGCGTTGAGCTTGTCAATCTTGCCTGACGGGGTCAGGACAATCTGGCTAAGGCTTGGCAAGGTTTTTGTTATAGGTTGGCGAATGACCAGATGGCCATGTCAGTGGGAGTCGCAGTTCACTTTCCGAACTCCAGAAAACTTTCTATATTGTAAAAGATATGTTCAATAAGATATGATTTTAGCCTCTTTTACTTTCTCCCCCTATACCATATAGTATATGGAGAAAGTATTGTATTCGTAAAAATTTTCCAATTCCTTTGATGATGTATATATTCATTTTGAAGCCCCCTTTCCCCCTATAAATGTGTATATGGAGAAAGTATTAGTTTCGCCAAAATTTTAGAATTTGAATTGTTTGTAAATTTATCCATTTTGGTGCCCCCTGGGTCCAAAAAAGTGGTTTTCAGAGTGATGTCTGTGTGTATGTGTGTGTGTCTGTGTGTGTGTGTGTGTCTGGATGTAAACAGAGCTAGAGAATTCCCCAATGGTCCGATTTTGATGAAACTTGGTATGTAGGTTCAAACCCACAATAATTCTAGGCAAATTTCCGTTTTTTTTAATTTTTTTGAATTTTTGATTTTTAAGGGTAGTTTACCCCCAAAAACCCCCAAAAAACGTGAAAAATCCAAATTTCTCAAAAATGGCTCTAACGATTTTGATTAAAATTTTTTGGTTTATTAAGATTAAAATGCTGAATAAAATGACACCACCCGCATCTCCGGGGAAATGCGCGTTCAAAAGTTATAGAGCAAAATGTGTTAAAAAATTCAATTTTTGGATGCAAAAACTCGTGCTGCTCACCTGGTGGCTATCCGACTGAGCCATCAAGACATTAATGTTTTGAGACTTTTAACACATTTTCATATTCTTGGGAGAAAGTATGTGTCAGTTAACTGATACCGTTTATTTTAAAACTGTTTTCTTTGAAATGGTTTTAAGCTCACTTGGCAGGGCTTGAAAGAGTTTTTTCCGTATATATTTTGGTTTGCGTTTATATATTGACAATTAGTGAAGTTCTGAGAAGTTTGATTTAAAATGAGTGTTGTACTTGTGATATTTATCATTTGGGTGTTTATTTTCCTTTATAATGTACATTATACTTTCAAAAATAAAAAGCTATGGAACAGTTAAAATGTTTAGCTGCCTGTAAGTGTCCTGACAGTAAGCCCCTGGAGTCAACTTGGCCATAGCCCTTACTTTTTAATTTTTTTTATTATTGATTGTTTTGAGAAAATTTTTTTTGAGATTTCCTTTGGTTGAGCCCCAAAGGATTATTGAATAATTTATGTGTGTTGCAAAAAGGGGAAAAAATAAACAGTCCACGTAAACTTGCCAAGTGATTGTTGTTGAATTTACAAACTTGTCTCTAGATAAATAGGCCCTTTGCTAGTCTACCCTTAAGCCACCCAACATGCTCATTCCAGCCATGGTCATGCCCTTGTCCAACCTCACTCCCAAGAAGTCAGCCATCCCAGACAGCAAGGAAGCGTTCTGCAAATATTCACTTGGTTTGCTATTCGGTTGCAGTGAAAATTTCCACTGTAGGTTCAATGATAACTATTCAAAAGCTCTTCTACACAAATAAGCGAAGAAAGTGATCAGATCACATAAGCAAGTTTTTTCTGCAACTGGAAGTTTATTGTTGTGAGACTACCTGCCTCGACCCTTATTAATTCCGCCTGGTCGCCCCAGGGCCGCACTAATTCGAATGCGTTCGTGCGGAAATATGCTCTGAAAACGATATGAAAACGATTTCATCCATGCAATGCAAATATTGGATGTCAATTATCAGAATATTTTTTGAAAGTTTTCTACGTTGGTAGGACGGCTAGCTTTTGTTGCAAGGTTACAGGGCCAGGGAATGATCTAATTTCACTGGCGCATTCACTACTTCAATCGAAGGCTAAGTGAATTTGCCACAATGGTAAGAGATAAATTTTTCATTAAAAAAACCTCTTCTAAGAAAAATGTTTTAATGCCTTTATGAGGACCAATGAAAGAAATACCACATAAATGAAATACTCATCAAGCCATTTTATAAACAATAAACTAGTATCCAATTAAATCAAAACTCTGAGGGAGACCTAGCCTATATTTGTTATGATTAAATTTTACACCAGCCACTTTTGGTGATTGTATAACACCCCCGCCGCAGCAGACCTGCGTACTTAGAGAATTTCAAATTTAATTAAAAATGTTCTTCATGGGGTTAGGTGGAGTGTCGGTTTACCTTACAGTATATGTGCTTTGTAAGTAAATTGTTAAGTTAAACCTTACCTTGTGGTACATACCAAATTTTATCAAGCTATGGTATCCTTCCCATTTCGCCCGTAAACCATATGGGGCTGATTACGTAAGTTTGCCGCCATCTCGGCTTTGTAAGCAAATATAAGTTAAACCCTCCTAATTAATGCACATACCAAATTTTATCAAGATATGTTAAATAAGCAACATATAATACTAAATTGTTTATTTTTTGAGCTTTTTAAAACCTTTATTGAAGAGCAAACCTACATGAAACTTAAAATAATTTTCTTTTCAAAAGGTCATCTCAACTGTAACAATAGGTAGGTAATTTGCTTAAACCACTATCAGACCTACGCAGGTTCAGAATAAGTTACACTATCAATTTAATTGTTAATACCACTGTATTTTCGTGTGTGCTCACTAAGAGCAAAAGTGAACTAGACCTACAGATTAGTTTTTTTTTCTATCAACAATGTCACCAAACTTCTTGATTTAGTATGAGCTCATTTTTATCTGGTTAAAATATTGTTCCACTTACTTAATTTTTTAACAGATGGATAAAAATGAGCTCATATTAAATGAAGAAGGTTGGTGTCATTGTTGATAGAAAAAAGGTAATCTGTAGGTCTACTTCATTTTTACTCTTAGTGAGCACAAACGAAAATACAATGGTATTAACAATTAAATTGACAGTGTATTCTGAACCTGTGTAGGTCTGAAAGCGGTTTAAGCAAATTACTTACACATTGTTACAGTTTTGAGATGACCTTTTGAAAAGAAAAAAATGTTTATTTTCCTATGCAGTACGTTTGCACCAAACAAAAGGGGTAGAACCTGTTGACTGGGGTGGCCCAGCCCCTCGGCCTTTCCTTAACGACATTCTTGGAATTGGCATAATGCCGCTCACACAAAGGAGATTCTCAACTACAGAATATGGAGTGCGCTCTACCTCGGCGTCAAAATCGTCGAGCAAGATTGTAAACTGCCGCTAGTCGCGGAATGTCACATTTTGGAAAATATGATGGCTGATTTTAAATATTGTTAGACTACTTTCATGATTTTTTTGTTTTTGTTCAAAATCGATCGGTGGTCTAATGACCATGTTTATTTTTAAATTGTAGAACTTTCGCGTCTCCCTTCTTGCATCGTTATCTTTAAACATTTTTCGAACATAATTGTAGATTCTTGTTCTTAAGATTATATTCTACCCACGTACTTTTTTTTTATCTAAAATTTAGTAAAGTTAGATACGCCAGAACTATGACTCACAGCGCTTCAACTAAAATAAATAAAAAATAATCTATTACAGGAATGTAATTTAATTTGCTGTCTTCTGATGGGGTTGTATACTAAAGGTAAATTATTTCTTAACGTGTAACATTATTACAATAACAACCTTATATGAGTTAAATTTAAAATAACTATAATCTGAAGTAGTAATAACCTTATGATTAATGCATTCCTTACCACAATGTTTAGAATATGGTGCTAGTTACTTTACTAAAGTTAAATTCCATTCAACCTTAAAAATAGTGTATCGACAACCTTAGAGTTTTTTCAGTGCTCAAACGGTAAAATTTGTAATTAAATAAGAAAATAGTTGGGTTTACAAAAGTAATTTCTCGTATACAGTGTATTAATAAGGTGGAAAGTGTGATATGATTATTTTTTAAGTGCGTGAATACCGTACAACAGTTATTTGTGCACCAACATTTTCGAAGCCCTGGAAATGTTTTAATTCCATTAAAACAATATGTATATCGATTCGAGGGCATTTGTGTGCCCTCCGGTACTTTTACAATTGTTTAATATTATTTATTAATATCATTGATTAGTTATGATATCATTACGTTAAGAGTACCTAGTACGTTATACGAGATAGTATGAGTAGTATTTGCAAGAATTTATTTAAAGAATATATCTCTATGTGATACAAACGTTTTATTTGTTGAATAGGCCTGTTTAGTTTTTGTTCCGTTTGTTGTTACTCAACTCAATCAATACTTTTACAGTTAAAAATTATTGAAATTAATTACTTTTGCAATTCTCATGTTCGTTATTTTGAGGTGAGTTGCGTTCACACTGTTTCGACGAACATATTCTGCTGAACTTTTGTTGTTTGTTGGTATTCATTTTTAACATGTATAGTGAAGTTAGCAATAGAAACGTGTAATTTTCCCACAATATTAAGTATATAGTCTTATTTAAATTGATGTGTTTTTAAGACTTCAGTCTAAATAACCGAAAATAGTGGTTTATTTATAACAAATCTATCTATATATTGATAGGCAAGCATGTTTCGTTTCCTCCTTTTTTCTCAGCTTGTGTGCATGTTATGAAAAATCCACGCATATTGTTAGAATTGTAGATGAGCAGAATCCCATTCTAATTCACGTCGGACTCCAGGGCTACGCCCTACAGGCTTTCAAAGTTCCAGTGTTAAATCTTATGGAGGAAGGAGAATTCAAGAAATCTAGAAGAATCATTAGACAGCTGTTGTAAAAACAACTGATAGAAAAACAGGAAGAAAAGGTGTTTCAATTACAAAATGTTTTAAAATTATTTTGTTTAGATCAAGTAACTGAAATTTTGGTGGAAGTTCGACCAGGAGACGATTTCTAGTACTTATTTAATAGGCCTCCGCTAAGGGTTTTTTGTTATATAGAACTCCTCCTACAATGCTCAACCGATTTTCATGTTTTTGGCGTCGTTGGATAGGGATTGGTCTGTAGTTGTTTCCGCTAAAAACTGATGAGAATCGGACTTAAAATAAGGGCGCTATAAACAAATTAAATTTTCCCATTTAAATAACATTATTGAGATTGGTTTGAGCATTTTAAACATCTGTTAACATACAGATGTAGTTTTTGGTGATCACTGATATTCTCAATATTGGATATTGGTTGAATTTCATTCATTTAGAACTAAATGGAACTTTTGTAGTGTATTAAAATAAAGCGCTCGATGTCATGCAACACGTGCACTAGTAAGTACCGTACCAAAATTGACTTTATGTGATATTGCATTATTATTTTAAATTCTTTTTTCTCGAGTAGAAAATTAAGTTTACAATGCCAACAACAAACTTACAGTTAAACGTTTAAAAGTATTTAATGTTATTTTGATGAGCTTTCTTTGTTATTTCGATATACCATATAATGACAACCCAACATAAATTGCAAAAAACCAAAATTTCAGTTTCCAAACTTATTTTAAAACCAAAGACGATTTTGTCTAGGGGTGTATCCTGTTTATGAATTTATTTTTTGGACAAAAATAAACTAAAATCCAAATTTAAAGAAAATACCTAACAGCTAGAATTTAGGTCAAAATCAAATACATTGCAACAGACACGTATTATACTAGAATATTTGGTAAATTAACACCGTATGTTCCAATTAAAGTTTTCTTATTATTAGCGAAATTGGGTTTTTTTTTTCATGAATTAAAGTTGTTATTTGTCCACAAGCTTAACCCGCAAAATCTTTTCTACGGATCACCACACTTGTCTGAATTCGACCAAAAATTTTGTTGACCTGTCTGTACAGAATTTTTTTTTAATATTTTATAACTAAAACGGCCGTTCATTCGTCCTGATTTAAAAGCATTTGTTATTACAATAGCTGAGTTGGTTTTTGCTAGTAGGCCCTACACCTTTCTAACAGCATGCGGGGATTTCTTCTAACACAAAAGTTGGGAAAAAAGGAGAAATAGAATGAATAATGAATAAATAAAACTAGCTAAAAACACTAGCATAACTGATAGAACTACTAAAATGTCAACACGATCAAATTAAAAGCGGCGCATTGTTCTGCTCATCAGGCACCCCAATAGTCATTATCGTCAGTTAATTCAATAAACGTGGATGGTGAAGAGCTTTTTTGACCATTCCATGTGAACTTATTGATAATTTTTCTATCTTTTGTGAAAAAATATTTTGTTTTTATTCACGCAGTTAAGAAATTATGAAAAGATATACAGTAAATTTCATTGCATAATACACTTTTTTCTTATTGTTATAGATATCATTCCTTCAGTTACGGTAATTCTATTTTTTTACCGTCTAAAAATTAATTGATGTAAAGACGCGTAAAATAAAACTAAACCCCTTAGCCGTGGATTGTTTTCCAATCAAACGAACAATTAATTATTTAATTAGTTGAAATCAAACGCCGCGCGCCGCGCCATGACGTCACATCACTGGAAGATCTGTCGACTCGTCGACTCCCTCGACTGTTGTTTACTTCGGGTTCGGGGGTCGGTGTCCCGCCGTCCCGCCATTTTCCGTTGGGCCCTGCCCTGGCCGTGTGTTTCTGTGTTTGATTTTTGATTTGATTGTGGTTTGTTTTGTTACTTGGGTGGTTGTGAGACGTCTCTACTCATATTGAAGGTGAGTTTGCTGATTTACTGATTCTTTTTAATTAGCTTTAAGATAAATGAAGTTTTGAAGAAGTTGTTAGTCTTTCAATATCAGCGATTAAAACACTTAATTCTTAACCAAGAATTTGAAAGATTTCTAACCTCAATCAGCGTATTCCGTGGAATGCATGGTCTTTTAATCTTTTATTGTTTTTGTAAATTCATAATACCACTAATAGTAACAGACATCAACTTAAAATGTTAAGTGATTATTAAGAATAGCCTACTTAGCCTTTTGAATTGCTTTTCAATTGTTTAACATAAGTTATTAGGCTAGTAGGCTAACTTATTTGGCATTCATAGGCCCTACAAAATGTCCAAGCTTAAGTTAAATTACTCGTAACCTGTCCGGTTTTTGTAGGTCTGTTTTCATAAATTAAACTACCTATTGTGTTGAAGATGTGTATTCTCAAAATATGTGACACGATTTTCACCCCTGTAGTGGTTACGGTCTCTGAGACCAATAAAAATTTCCAGTCTTAATTAGCTGATAGGTTGTATTCGCTGTTGCTCATGCAACAAACTCCATTGGGTGTGCCTTCAGCTGCCACAGTGTAGGGTAATTTTGAGATTAGGTACGTTCGACAGGGTTACCACATAGTTTATTCTTACTTCTTCCATATTGTTATAAAATTGTAATTTAACTTAAGTTAGCCTAAATTGTTTAAAATGTTTAAGTTAATCTAGAACTAAAAAGTAACACTACATTTAATTTACTTTTACTCTAATGAAACAGTTTGTAGTCTGATATTCCTTTTGGTTAGACGTCACTGCCAGAGAACGCGTAATGGTTTTTATTAGCAGCATATTGAGTTAGAGAGTGAGGTTATGTTTTAGCAGATATGCTGTCGACTTTCCATTTGCTCAGGCTTGAGTTTGATCAAGGCGACCATTAGTTTCTGGATATAATTTGATCAGTTGTTTGTACCTAAGAGTAAAGTAGGCCTAGTCTTTTAAAGTAAAAATGGTTTTGAAAGTGACTAAGCCTCGACTTTGAAACTAACTTAAATTTCATCATCAAATACTAACTAATAATATTTTTCAACGATTTTTACCTTACTGTACTTTTAGGGATTTGCGTAGTTATCACTAAGTATGTTATGTAATAAATTATGTGCTCTTGACATTTAACATTTTTCTCATATGTAAAATGTATGTACCAAATATTTTTTTGGTACCGTACTTATTAGAAAGTGATATAAAAAATAAACAACACAATTAAACCTACTTATTTTTTAGGGCTAAGACCGTCTTATTAAAAAATTTACAAAATTTAATATAAACGTTACAAAAATACACTTGAGTCCGGCTAATCCGAACTAATTGGGACCGAACGCTGTTCGGATCAGCTAATTGTTCGGATTATCCGAAATAATTCAATAAGGGAGAATGAAGCAATTTAAACGGGTTTACGTGTTGTAATATTAGCGAATAATACACAAAAACCAATTTAAACAGTGCTTTTACCCTTATTTATTCAAAACCAACAATTGCACAGCCCATAGCAGACGGCACAATGGCCCAATGCACGTAATTTTAGGATGTGATCACAGAGCGGCCAAGCAGCGTGTGCTGCCTGTATGCATGGCGTGAAGATACTGTTCGTCGTGTTCGCTCGCGCCCAGGGTTGCCAATCACCTTTCATCAACTTACCCTAGATCCTTGACAAAATTACCCTCAAATACCCTCAAAAACACCAAAATATTGGAAAATCAATAATTTTACCAACAATCTAAGTTGTTAGTGTACAAGATTGATTAATAAAAGTGTATCAGCTGTTCAATTGGTATTTGTTGTTCAAGTAAAATCAATCACTCTTGTATTAAATCTACTTTTTATTTTGACCCATTCCCAAAAATTCACACATTTTAGTCAAACTTGGCAGCTTTAGTAAAATTATCCTTCAATCCTAAAAAATCATTACCCTCGAAAGTTCAAAATACCTTCTAAAAGGGTAATTACCCTCGAATTGGCAACGCTGCTCGCGCCTAGCGCCACGGACTGTATCCACTGCCAGTAGAGACTGTACTGTCACGCCCGCAGATGTGATGTTTATAAGAAAATGGCGGAACTACGCGGCAAAAAACTGACTGACTAAACTTCAACAAAAGACGATGTTGGACTTTATGGTCAATAACAAATAAATTAATGTTACTTTTTATGTGTTACTGCATTAATCTACTACGTGTGCAATACTTTTTACAGGGTATACTGTATTTTGTTGTTGTTTACATTCTTTTGTTTACGTTGTGTAAATTTAGTCAAAACACAATAAACTAAATATTTGTACAGTATATTCCTCAATGGAATATTTCGTTTTCATTTCTTTACCACAATTCTTATCTTTTCCATAAAAAATTCTATTTTTATTACGTAAATTATATTTTTACATTAATGAAAATGTTTTGCAAAATGCGTCCGGAGCTTGTTCGGATTAGGCGGACGTTCGGATTACCCGTGTTCGGACTAGCGGGACTCAAGTGTATTAAATTAAATTGGAAAAAATTGCACCTTATTTAGTGTTGTAAGAATAATTTTATTGTTTGAAAAAAAATAGATCTATATAATCATAAATTTTTTTGTTCCCCACGCTGTGATATTTAATTGGTAGGTGGGGGGGAGGGATGTCAGAAATTTAGATTTTTGTGATTCATAAAAAATTTGATTGATCCGACCGATATATCTATCATATCAACTATAGATTCATTCTATTGTTAGCGGTACCTAAATAACAAAGTCAATCACCCCTTTAACTAATTATCCCTATTTTTGTTTTTAGCTTCTTATTCCCACATCTAAATCCAAAAACAAGTATAACCTAACTTAACTTATGTCAAAAAAATCAAAACACTACTAATCATAAAGACAAATTAACAAAATAACATGTCAGTAGAACCTTGATAGTTCAACACTTTATGGACTTAGAGAGTGTCTAAGTATCAAAATGTCGAACTATAGGGAGTGTCAAACTATCGAAAGTCGAACTATTGAGGTTCTATTGTAGCTTATAAGAAAAATAATTACCTATGTTGCTATGTATCCTACTTAAATGTGGTATACTTTCTTGGGCTTGGGCATTCTTCATATTAATGGAGATTAGTTTAGGTTATACAATGGATAGTTAGATTAGTTTGTCAAGCTAAATAATTTTTTTATTTTACATTAATTTTCGATACGATATCGATCAGTAGAATTTAAATCAGCGAACTTTAAATAGATGTTTTGTATTTTTTCTATCTTCCAATTTAAAAACCATTTGGTTGAGTATGTAAACTCGCCACCATATGGGTTTTATTTAAGTATAAGTTAAACCCTACCTAGTAAAAGTACATGGTACCAAGTATCATGAAGTTATTATATTCTTTTCATTTTCCCCATAAACCCTATGGGGGTGACGTACGTATGTTTGCTGTCATTTGGGGTTTGTAAGCAAAAAAGTTAACCCCTTCCTAATGGATGTACTCATGAAATTGTATCAAGATATGTCAATAAATAAGCAAGATAGAAGATTTAGTTGATTTCCCATATAATACAAGGAAACATTTTTTTAAAATTTCTCCCTAACCATTTAAGCTAGGCCTAACATAAAAATTCAAAATACCAAATTGTTTATTTTTTGAGCTCTTTTAGATGGTTTATGTTCAAATTGTTGTGTTTTAAAAATTGAAGCCAAAAAGTGCAAAAAACCCATTTTGACCCTTTTGAAACCCCCCCCCCCCCCCCCCACCATGGTCGGTTCGCGAACACATTCAAGTATACGCTGGTCTACTTTCCTGTACCAAATTTTATGAAAATCAAAGGTTCCGTTCAAAAGTTATTGTGTTCATGGCACACACATACAAATATGGCTTCTAGAGACCTCAAAACAAAAAAGTATCAAAGTTCCGGGCTTAGGTCTTACCGTGACAACTACCGTAATAGCGAATAGGGAAATTCGCTAAAAATAAAATAGTGTAAGCTTTTAGATAAATAATAGGCCCTAACTCTCATGTTCAATGTTCACAGGTTACATATCCAAACACTGTAAGGAACAAAGGAGTTGCTGGAGAGCAACAACTCGGGGTGCTTGTTAATTGCAAAGCGTTTAATGTAAGTAAAATAATTTATTTATATATTCCAAACGGATACACTATTGATATACAATTATTGAACAGTCTAGAAATCTCTCTTATTTAACTCTAGTTGACATGTTTGACTTAAAGAAGCAAAACTAAAAGATTGCAAAACTTAGAAACGTGAAATTTTTCCAGCGAAATCTTTCTTTAGTTGGAAATTAAAATTAATTGAATATACATTTTAAACTATACAAAGTAATTTCTGTGGAGGATTGATTATTCAAACTACTTTTGATGGGAGGTGTTTTGGATAGTAAAACATGGAAATTATTTACAATTTGGGACTACTAAACAGTTCATTGACTGTTTTTAAACTTAAATATTTCTTAAGGATCTAGAGGCTTTGATAAACAAGAGCTCTAAAAAAAAAAATGGTAGTTACAGTGGAAACACATTTCTTAGTAGTCTATTTTGTAGACACTTTTGTTATAGTTTTTTTAAATACTGTACACTGAATTGGTAAGCCATTCAGGGGTTTGGATAATTGACATTTGGATAAATCGACACTTAACTGCAGGGCCTGATACCAATTTGAGAATTAAAAAAAAGTGATGAAATCAGAGAAATATAAGTTAATTGCTGAAGATTGATTAGAAAACAAATTTGGACACCTAATAAAATTGTTCGCTTAATAGTATATTACAATCTTTTGAAATTTTTTATTTCAGCTTCAGTGATGGAAATTCATTACAAGTCAACAGAGGATGCATTCAACACACAGACCCTCCTACAGCTGGTGAATCATCTGCTTTGCTATACCTAAAGTAAGTAATAGCACATTTTATCCCATCTCTCAAAAGTTCTTTCCTTGAATGTTTTTGGTATCTATAATTTACAAGTTAAGTCTCTGGTCTACCCCTGGCGCGCCACCCAAACGCAAGGGGTTTTGAGAATCATGTTATCTCCTGCTACATTGGACTCGTGTTATCTCCTGCTACATTCGAATTTTGTTAACTTCTGCTACATTCAGCTATAAATAAGGTGCCATATAAATGTTTTTTATCAGCCAAAAATAATGTTCTTGATAACAAGTAACATTTTCTAGCCTCTGTGAATTGCCCATGATACTTAATGTTAACCCTCCATTGAGCGCAAGCGGAGATTGCCTCCGCAATCAGGAAAAATGGAAAAAAAGCATTCTTTTTAATGGTGTTAATGGTGACTTTAAATTATTGTAAATGGCTATGTCCGTTGGCAGAACAAATAAAAATAGTTTGTACATTTGAAAAACTTTATTAAATAACTACAAAAGTCAACAAAATATCCTCTAAACTAAAAATAATAAGATTAGATATGTTTTAATATTAGTAATTTACGTATTTTATAATCCGTTAATTACATAATTATGCGTTATATGCGCTTAATCCGAAAATTCGCTAATCCGAACAGGATCTGGTCCCAATTAGTTCGGATTAGCACAACTCAACTGTAGTTCATTTCCTCTATCATCATAACTCATAATTTGTAAAATCAAAACTTTGATTGTAAAAACTAGTTGTGAATCTAAACACTGTTAGCGCTAGTGTAGTTCCCTCTTTCTGGGCCTTATACAAACTGAGTGTCGTTACAACGATTACCCTACATGAAAAATGTGTTATAAGATTAAGTGGAGTAAATTCACATGAAAAGAATTAACATATTTCCATTTCCTTAAGTTAATACACTTTAAATCAGTAAGATAGGCCTAAAGAAGTTACTGTTATTAAAGTAGTAAAATTATTTTCAATTTTTAGTAAATTGACAAAGTGCCGCCCCTAAAATTTAGCCGCTGTAGGTTCCAGCCTTTTCAGCCATATTTAGAAAAATGGCCCTGAGTAAATTATCACAGTGTTTTCAATATCTGGAAACAAATATAAGCAGATATTTTGTGATGAAGTATTAGCTAATATTTTTTGGTGGTTGCAGCTGCAGTATTGAAGATAAACCCAAATTCTACGGAATCATGCGTAAAGAAACATCTTCGGATGGTTTTTTTAAACCAGGAAAAGACCCGGATCATTCGAAAGTAAGTTGATTTTTACTAAACAGTTTAACAGTTTTTACATATGTGCATGGATTATTCTACATATCAAAGGAATATTTTTAATTCAAACAATAATTTGATGGCTCCATTATTTTCTTTATTGCGGCTTAACACTTTGGTTTTCATTTTTGTCATATTACCTACTTAAATTTCCCTTGCTCAGAAGAGTATGGGAGTGTAGGTAATTTTTTTGGTTCAGTGTAGCATAGCTTTTAATGCTCATGTTAAAGTTCAGTCAAGATTTTGGAAGACCCACTTTTTGCTCATAACTTGGCTTTTTGAATGATGGGGTACGCAATGGGGTATTTGCTGTACCCACATATTTTAATAATGATAATATTTGAAAACTTTAATGAATTGTATTTTATTATTGTCATGTGCTATGATTATTTTTCTATAGCTGTAACATAAATTACTATAGAGTTGTGAGATAAAAGAAATGGTCTACTTTTTTAGGATATCATGAAGTCCTATTTTATTTGGTTCACTGTGATTCACAAAAGTTGGATAGATTAAAATTTTTTAGCATTGTTGACTTATAAACGAGTAATTTAAAATCAAGGGTAAATGACAAATACTTTCTCCAGTGGTGTAGTGGGTTCCTCTGGTTCTTGAAAACCCGGGAAATCCAGAAGTTATGTCTTCCTTTGCAGGGAATTTGACAAATATAGCAAGCCCCACACTGAAAAATGCGCCACTACATCACTGACTTTCTCCCAACAATATAAGAAGGTGTTATAAGTAGGCTTGCCATAATTTTATAGAGCAAAACCTGGACGATCAGTATGTAAATCCCCTTGCCCCCCCCCCCTCCCACCACCTGAATGCTAATGGAGAATGAGTCATTGGTCTTAATACAACATTTTAATTAAGATTAAAATTTTTTAAGCAAATTGTGCCTCATAAATTCGTAATTTTATTTTAGTCCGGCAAACTTAAAATGTTTATGTTGAGTATTAAGGTTTAGTTAATTCTTTAAAACTAAATGTTAATCAAATAAGTTGTTTATTTTTTGTTAGTTAGTTTATTAATATAACACGAGCTCAAACGATATGGAATACACATTCTTGATTTCTTGAATAAAAATAAAGTTGCTATAGTAATAATTAATCATTGTCACATTGGACTAGAACTTTTCCAATAATTTGTCTATTTCATCTGATTTCACAATTTCTTAGACTTGTCCAGCCAACCCTTATTTTTCATCTTACGTAGGCAACGTCAAATTTCACCTCGACTTTAAATTTGATTACCATAAGAAAATTGAATCTTCATCCTAATTTAGTAATTTTTTGTTGTTGCTATCAGAATATTTATTTTAAGACGCAAAACAAAAAAGATTGTTGAGTTTGTTTTTGATAATTCCCTATTTTTCTAAATATTTAATACAAAAAAACTGGAACTAAAGCAAAACCGGCCGGGACACCGGGACAAGTGCGAAAAACCGGGACTTTCCCGGTCAAACCGAAGGTATGGCAAGCCTAGTTATAAGTCTCCAAACATTCATGTCTTGATGGCTCAGTCAAATAGCTACCAGCTAAGCAGACTCTGCCACGCGCGTCTGTGACTTTTAACAATGTACTCCATTTACCGCCAAATGGAAAATTGGATTTTATAAACACTTGTTGCTTTGTAACTTTTGAACATGTATTTTCTCGGAGATACATGGGGTGTCATTTTATTCAGCATTTTAATCTTAATAGGCCACAAAACTTTAATCAAAATTTTTAGAGCCGTTTTTAAGAGATTTTGATTTTTCTTTTTTATGGTTTTAGGGGTAAATTACCCTTATAAACAAACGAATGGAAAAAACACCTGAAATTATTATGAATTTTGACATAACAAACTTAATCCAAATTGGACCACTGGGACATTCTCTATATTCTCTAACCCACACTCACACAGAAATCACTCTGTAAACCTATTTTTTGGACTAAGGTGTCAAAAAAATTTATAAATCCACCAACAACTCAAATTAGAAAATTTTTACAAAACCAATACTTTCTCCATATAATGTTGTGGTATAGGGGGAGGAAGTAAAAATCAACAAATTTATAGGTTCATTGATTGTGCCAATTGTTTTATTTGAAAAGTACCAGGGAGACCGAGCTTAAGCTCGGTAAAATTATTACTTTCGTTCTCACACAAAGCTCGTTTGCTCTGCTCACTCGTGCTCTTCCATTTTTAAAGACGAGATCGTTCGCTTCGCTCACTCCCCGAGCCGATGGGTGCTGCACTTTGGTATAATTGTCTTAAACTACAGGTTAAAGATGTAACCCATTGGTTTATATCTACAGTTATCAGCTGATTTTTGTTCAATTAATAAAATCTCCATAAGGATAACATGGAAACTTTGAAGGGCTCTAGCGCAAAAACCGGGTTTTTCCCAGCTATGGGACCAGCTCCAATCGACTCTTGGTGGCCAATGCCCGTACAAATGGAGCTTGTTTTAGATTATAAGATATATTTGAAAATAATAGGAGTGATAGACAAATTTAACCACTATTTGAGGTCCTTGTCTCAAAATAGTGATATAGTGATTTAAAGAGTGGTTTAACATGATTAACAGTGGTTTAAAATGATCGAGTAGTGATTTCCAAGGTCGAGTCAAGTTTTTGAGTAGCAATTTATTTAGAGTCAAGTTTATATTACAAATTTTTTAGCGAAAAACATAAGTTAATACAATAAAGGAAGGAAACCCCTTACATTAGAATTAACCCAATACCTTTTCATTAACCGACTACAAATTTTACCTTCACAGAAATACAGGGTGTTTGGAAAAAACATTTCAGAAATTCAGGAGGTTGTTGCCCACATCAAAATGAGCAAAAAAAATCCTGTAAAGATATGTCCTAAAATGCTTTGTTAACCCGCTAGCCACCATTTTGTTTTTTATACAAAATAATTTTTATTTCCGTAACGCATCATTGTATTAAGTTCATATTTGGCATGAATCTTTATCACACTAATGTTCATTTTCAGGGAAAAAATTTTTTTTGTCTTCCAAATGGCGGCAATTTTATTTTTTCAAACTCAAATAACTTAAAACTGGTGAATTATATCAAAATTTTATAAAAAAATTATAAATTAAATTATCTAACCAATGATATCAAGTTTATAAGGATCTAACATACAAATAATGGAGATATTACGATTTTTCTACTAAAATAACCTTAATTTCCATGAGTACTAATGAAAAATAAAAACAACATAAAAATCGCAATAACTCCATTATTTGTTGTTAGATCCTTACAAACTTGATGCCATTGGTTAAATCATTTAATTTTCAAACTTTTTTGTGCCTTGTAAAATTTTGATAAAATTTACAGGTTTTGGGTTACTTGAGTTTGAAATTTTAAAATGGCCACCATTTTGAAAATACACATTGAAAAAAAATAATTTTTTCCCTGAAAATGAAACTTGGTGTGACAAAGGTCCATGCCAAATATGAACTTAATACAATTATTCGTTACGGAAATAAAAATTATTTGGCGTAAAAAACAAAATGGCAGCTTGCGGGGTAACGAAGCATTTTAGGACATATATGTTTATAGGAACTTTCTTACTCACTTTGATGTGGGCAATAACCTCCTGAATTCCTGAAACGTTTTTTCCAAACACCCTGTATACATAAATAGGCTATTTACTTATGATCAGGTTTAAACTAAAATGGTGCAAACGGTTCATAAATTGATGTTTTGCCATATTTTTAACATGCCATATTTTTAAAATACAATATATTTTTTAATATATTGTAATTAATTTAGAAGCCTTATCCCTTAAAACAAGATTTTATTTTGTTTTTGTATGAGGTTTTCAGTAGCAATTGAGAAATGTGAGTGTAGCAGGTCCCGACTGGAAAAATCCAGTTTGCATCCCACATACCTTTAAAGTAGGACCTTATTGAAAAACTTTTTGTAGCTATTCAATCGGTTGATAACTAAAAATTCAGGAAATGGATTTCAAATTTGAGGTTCATTACACATAACCAGAATGTAGCATCCCTTGGCCTGGCAAGTGAGCAGAGCAAACAAGCTTGTCTTACAAATTATACATGATTAATCGAGAAAATGCATGGTCCCCCAAGTAATATTGTTATAAATAAATTAATTGTAACATGCATTACAGATTTCAAGTTGTGAGTATTTTGAAATACAAATAAGATAAGAAACACTAAAACTTTTTCAAGTAGAAATAGGTGAAAAATAGATGATTATTAACTAGTGCACGTGTTGCTTGACATCGAGCAATTTATTTTGATACAATACAAAAGTTATATTTAGTTCTAAATCAATTAAATCCGACCAATCCAATATTGTGAATATCAGTGATCACCAAAAACTACAGCTGAACGTTAACAGATGTTTAAAATTCTCAAACCAATCGCAAAGTTTTTCTAATGGGAAAATTTCAAATTTAATTTGTGGATAGCGCCCTTACTTTAAGTCTGTTTCTCATCAATTTTTGTCGGAAACAACTACACACCAAGCCCTATCCAACGACACAAAAAACATGAAAATCGGTTGATAATTGTTGGAGGAGTTAACACAAAAAACCCCTTAGCGTATTAAATAAGTATAGAGTAGGCCATTTATTGCTATAGGCCGAAATTTTTTTTTAATTCATTGTATTTTTTTCAGGGAATCCAAAGGAGCTGAACCAACACCTAACTAACCTGTTGTATACATAGTTTATGTATCTATATATCTCTGTATGTAATCTATTTATCTTTAAATTTATAATCTATATTCTGTGAATAATTCAAAATTAAAATATTTGCAAAATAACGATTTTTATTCTTATGTTCCCTGCTTGAGAATTTTTTTGTTTATAAAATTGTTTATATTTCATTGAAACAAAAGAAAACATTGATTTTATAATAGTGTTCATGCAATTTATGAATCATATTAAATGAAGTTTGATTATAACTGTAAAAAAACTCGATCTTAAAACAATTTATTTTAAAGTTTATGTATAATGTGTTTAAATTACAAAAGTTTTGGTTTTAAATGTTTTACTTTTGGATAACTGTATGGTTCATTCTGCACATGACATGTCAAATAACTAAAGGTGGTTGAAATTAAGCTGCATATCAGTTTATATGTGCCATATTTATGTTCCACTATTATTAACAAATGGCCAGCAACCCATTCTATTACAAAATTATTATCATCACTCTGTATTTGAAACGAAAGTAGCTACTTTCCGTGCAGCTGAGGCTTTCAAAAGTCGTCAATTTCAAAACAGATAAAACTAGTCACCATCAGCTGTTTTTCCGTAAATAAACATTACTTTCGGTCCAAGGAAAACAATTTTTTACTACATCAACAAACTTTTCCTGTACAGCAACAACTCAATCAGCTGAATTCAAAACAAATTAAATTTTTAATTCTTTCTTTGTTAACTATGTGTAATAACGAAAAAATTACGAATAATTCTCCTTTAAAACATTCATATATTTTATTAATTTCACAATGATGAAAAGTATCATTCACAATTCGTCTGGAAGGTGACCCACTTCGGGGCGAGATAGTGTTTTCCATGCTTGGCTTCACCTGGCACGTAAAACACTCTCTCGCCCTGAAATGGATCACTTTCCAGACGAGTGGTGAAATATACTATTCATTGCACACTATTTCAAACATCTTTTTAACACTTTTGGCGAACATGCATTGGTCACTTTTGATAATCATGCGTTGATAACTTTTAGAAAACATTCATCGATCACGTTTGGAAAACATTCGTTGATCACTTTTGGTAAACATTTGTCTATCACTTTTGGTAATCATTCGTCGATCACTTTTGGTAATCATTCGTCGATCACGTTTGGAAAACATTCGTTGATCACTTTTGGAAAATATTCATCGATCACTTTTGGAAAACATTCGTCGATCGCTTTTGGATAACATTCGTTGATCACTTTTGGAAAACATTAGTTGATCACTTTTGGAAAACATTCGTTGATTACTTTTTGCAAACATCTGTGAAAATCTTTCCGCAAATGTGAGAAGTGTAAACTTGCATATTTGCGGAAAGTGCTTAAAACAATTTCATGTTATCAATGAATATTTACAGCAAACATTTTCGTTTGCAGTTGAAATTGATGTGCAAACTTCTTGTAAACGTTCATTGCTGTCTGGGATCTCTACATTTGCTATTTCGTCTTCGCCAATGAATAGGCTAGGAGAAGGTGCATTGGAATGTGTTTTTCTCTGTTGTGTTTGAATATGTAGAAAGTGTGTTTTGGTCGGGCTTAGGATAAGTGAATGCTCGGAGAAGTATTTTGTTGGTTGGTTTGAAATCTGATGTGATTTTCAAGTTGTTGAGGTTTTTTGTTTTTTGTAAAAATTGTTGTGTCTTCGGCAAATTGAAAAAGATTCTGGACTGGGATGGTTTCTGAGATGTCGTTGATGTATAAAATGAAAAGAAACCGAGCCTAATATTGAACCTTGCAGAACTCCTGAAACTACTGTATTTAGTGTGGATTGAAAACTTTTAATTCTATTTTTTTTATTGTGTTGAATTTCTGTCTTTTGTGTTATGTTTGTAAGATAAGATTTTAATAATTAATTTTAGGGCAAATGCCTGAAATCCTGAATTTTCTAACTTCAAAGGCAGGAGCGATATATCGACGCAGTCAAAGGCCTTGGACAAGTCGGCGAAACAACCTATCACTATAACTCGCCGACCTCGCCGGGGTCGCCGCGTCAATACAGCCGCTTATGAAGTTAACCAAAAACTAATTTTGTTGATTTTCCCCTCCTAAACCCATACTGTCTCAGACTCAACAATTTGTTTTCTTCTAAAATCTGTCATTTGATCTCAATTTTTTCCAGGATTTTAGAGACTGCTGGTAATAGTGAGATTAGACGATAGTCACTTACCAATGTCTAATTTTAAATTTTAAAACTATATAATGGTTCGTTATTAACAAATAATTAGAATGTAAAATAAATTAATACTGTGTCTTTACGATAAATATTGTAGCCATATAGCAACACTGCTGCATCCGCTTATTTAGTCAGCTGTGTAAAGGTAAGTATTATAACTTACTTGACTTCCGTTTTAGTTTTAACGCTTCATATCCGGAACACAAACAAAACAGCTGTTCCGCAGTCCTTAGGAAGCAGTTGTTCTTTTCCTCTACCGACCTTCGTACACCCGCAACCACATCGCGGAGTGAATATTTTATTACGTAAAAAAGTTGGGTCTCATACCAACTACGCTTATTGCAACTTCAATTTGAATGTTTAAGTTGGCACTAAAATGACATTGCTTTTTAGAAAATAGTTTTTTACAGAGTTAAGCTTTGCTGGGTTAAGTGGGGAAAGTTAGGAGGTTTTATGGAATTTTTATGTGTAAGAAATATCCCCAATTAGGAGGTAATCCCCAAGACTGGCAACAATGAATTAGTTCTCAGGTAAGTTAAGTAGTTTATTATTCCCTCTGGGGCAGTGGGCTTTCCACTGTACGGGTGCTTTTTGGCGACCCCGGGGTACCTGAGCCAAGCTGTGAGACCCTTCCAGAGCTAAGGCCTTTCTTCCCATCTTTCAGGTCTTAGCTCACCATCTTTATTCTTTTCTGAGCTAAACTTGCTCACCTTCTTCTTTTTGACCCCGAACCAAGGGTATCCTTCCACCTTCTTTCGACCGGCGCATGCTGGAGTGTCCCTGTCGTGTTGCTGGGACTGATGTGTGCCTCGCACTGCCGATGGTCTCCTCCAGTGTGTTATCAGAAGCCAGACCCTTCGGTCCCTAGTCAGGAAGTGCGGCATGGATGCAGGGATCGGACTCTGCATTGCCACGGGCGACCCCCAGCACGTCCGGCACCTTGTGTGTATCGGTGCTGGGCAAACGGAGGTTCAAGCCCTGGGGAACTGGGGTAAGGGCGTTTTTTCTCCTACAGGAGGAGGGACCTCCTAGGGTACACCCGCTCTCGGCCATTGAACGGGCCGCCTCTTGCCGCACGATGCGCTGGTGACCCAAAACCATGGACATGAAATTCGTAAACACGAATGATGATAAGGAGATAGAGCAGGCCGTCTTTAATACAGCTCAAAACTGCAGAGGTCTCCTACCTTGAACTCTGGAACGCCAACGAAGGGTATTAAAACCACACCCCCCTGCCGGTGCCGTTCAAGGCTTCTGGTGTTGCCGGATCGTCGTCCGAATCCGGAAAGAAGAAGGAGGAGATCGATCTGGCGATGGAGGTGACCGAGCCGGTAATACCACTAGTCATCAGCAGCAGGACGATGCCAGCGAGGAGGAGGACCAGTCACTGAAGAAGATGAAAGTTCTTTTGAAGGAGACGTCCAAGGCTCTCCTCTTTCAGAAGAACGTCAGTATAGTGATAAAGGACGGAGTTCCGAATCTGGAGGATTTCCTTGAGGAAATCGAGGAATGACGGAAGATCAGGCTGAGGGCGGCGAAGCAGGAGCGCGACGTCATGAACCAAGTGATCTCTGTTTCGCCTCAAGTTCATCTGGCTGAGTCTCGGACTCAAGCTAGAAAGCGAAAGAAGATTCAGAGAGGTTCTTCTCCAGGAAGCCCTGAGCTAGTCGAGGTGGACTTAGTGCCTAGACCGGCTTTTATCATTGCATCATTGCAGACATCTCCTGGCCGTTATACCCCGGCTACCCCTGCAGAGGTTCCTGCTCCGGCAGCTAATCCTGCCTTAGCAGCGACCTCTGCCTCAACACCTTTGGGGAGCTGGAAGACGCGCCTCTCTAAGAGGGAAGGAGGAAGCTGAAGCGAGAGGAGGAAGCTGAAGCGAGCGGAGGCAGCTTCGAAAAGTGCGTCGAGGATGGAGCAGACGCAAGTCTCAAAACTGGTTGGGGAGGCCTCTGCCAAGTCTGTCAGAAAACCGAAACAACCCAGGCCTAATAAAACCAGGACGGAGGCAATTTTGATTAAGCACTTAGGGGGGCGATTTTTTACCGATGTTCTGGGTCAGATTAGATCGCAGGCCAGGCCGGAAGAGACCGACACCATTATCAAGTCTATTCGGCGAACCCAGAACGGGGATGTCCTCCTCAAACTGGGGAAGTCAATGACAATATTGGTTTTGCCGCTTCCCTCAAGACTGCACTTGGGGACAAAGGCTTCATCAAGGCCCTAGAACCGAAGTGCTCGGTCGAGATTCGGGACCTTGAAGCCCTCTCCACCGAAGAGGAGGTGACCCGTGCGATTAAGGTGGCACTCCCGGAGATACCGGCTGATGGAGTGAGGGTATGACTGACAAAGCCCTACCGAAGTCAACTCCGGATGGCTGTTGCTGAGATGGGCGAAAAGCACAGCAACAAGCTGCTTAGCCTTCAGCACCTCAGAGTCGGTTGGGTCAGTTGCAGGCTCAAGTGGAGGGTAGTAGTTTCGAGATGCTTCCGCTGTCTCGGTTTCGGCCACTCCTCAAGAAACTGTAAAGGGCCCGACAGGAGTGCCAACTGCTTCCAGTGTGGATACCCACAATACCCAGTGTGCCAGGACCACAAACGCAAGGAATGTTCCTCGAGCCCCTCCTGCTTCCTCTGAAAGGATTCAGGCTCCAGTGCCCTCGGTCACTTACCCGGGTCTCGTCAGTGCGGTGCCTTCAGAGCCGCACTTGAACAGGCAAAAGGCAGCGGCCGGTAAATCTCATCCTCCAGGCAAATCTTCATAGATCCAGGAGAGCTGATAACCTTCTAGATTAGCTAGCCCGAGAACTTGGTGCTGACGCGCTCCTTATCAGCGAACAGTATCGGGACAGAGACCAAAACACTTGGATCTCCGACAGCCTGGGTACTACTGAATTTTGGGCACGTAATACAAAGGATGTCTTGGTGCGGAGTCACGGGAGCGGCCGAGGATTCGTCTGGGTTCGGTGTAGGGACGTGACTATCTTCAGTTGCTACCTCCCAACGAGGCCGTCGAGGACTTCCGCGACAAGATAGATAGCCGAGAGGAGTGCGTTCTCGGCACCAACGGGCACGTCGTCGTTGGTGGCGATTTCAACGCCAGGGCCGTCGAGTGGGGAATGCCCTCTACCAACTCCCGGGGGAAATACATCCTGGACTTCATCACCAGTGCCGGTCTTGTCGTCCTCAACCAGGGCGACACACCTACTTTTCGGCCCCCCCCCCCGGGCAGAGTGGCACGATCCCCGACGTCACCTTTGCGTCTGAGTCGCTCCTTCCGAGGATCTCTGGCTGGAGGGTTGTGGAGGACTACACGGGTAGCGACCTCCAATATATTGTCTTTGACCAGCATGATCAGGCAAATCGTAGAGTTTCCGCATTTCAGGAATGGCCACGCCGCTGGAACACCAACAAACTGGACGTTGTGAAATTCACCGAAGTCATCTCTCGGGGAGCGCAGGGGAATCCTGGAGAGGATGGGGCCGAGGCACTAGTAACATCCACGATGGAACTAATCGTCTCGGCCTGCGACCAGTTTATGTCACGAAGGAAACCCCGTCGCTACAAACAAGCCGTTTACTGGTGGACAGAAGAGATTGCGGAACTCAGAACATGTTTAAGAACTAGACGAGCTGCCACAAGAACGAGAATTCCCGCAGACAGAGTTCGTAAGTCGGAGGCCTATAAAGCTGCGAGAAAATCTCTCCGCCAGGCGATCAACTGGAGCAAGGCGAATAGCTGGAGGAGACTTCGTGACGACGTTGATTCCGACCCGTGGGGCCTGGGTTACAAACTTGTAACACAGAAACTCGGCGCCCGCTCTCCACCTTCCATCATGGAAGGCTCCACCATGTGGAGAATCGTCGCTGCGTTGTTTCCTGAACATCCACAGCGACCGCCGGTTGACTTCGGACGGGCAGAGGACGTTACACTTTTAAAATTCTAGGAGCTGGAAACCTCCGTTCCCTCCCTGAAGAGCAACAAGGCTCCTGGCCCCGACGGGATTCCCAGTGAGGCTTAAAGAAAGTATTTTCAATTAACGCTGACTTGTTTTTGAGAATGTACAATGCCTGATTGGTAGAAGGGGTGTTTCCTGCTCCCTGGAAAACAGCCAGGATTGTACTGATCAAGGGCAAATGTGATCCTGAGCTGCCGTCGTCCCACATGCCTCTCTGCATGTTGGACACGGCTAGGAAGCTGTTCGAGAAGATGATCCGTTCCCACCTGACTTCTGCCGTTGAAGCTGCTAGGGACTTATGCCCCCGTCAGTAGGCCTTCAGAAAGTGACGGACAACGATCGACGCTGTCACCGAAGTCCAAAGAGCTGTAGAGAGAGCCGAGAGCCACAACCATTTCTCTCGCCGAGTCGTGCTTCTTGTTACGCTTGATGTCCAGAATGCCTTTAACTCGGCGAGGTGGGTCGATATGTTTAATGCGCTTCGCAACACCTTTCGTATTCCTGCATATCTGTTGTGACTCATCGAGGATTATCTCCGCTCTCGAAGCCTGATTTTTGACACGAGGGACGGAACGCGGACGATGGAAGTCACTTCTGGTGCCGCGCAAGGTTCAATACTCGGCCCGGATCTCTGGAACGTTGCCTATGACAGCCTCCTGAGGTCCGAGATGCCTGAGGAAACCACTTTGGTTGTTTACGCCGATGACGTCGCAGCTCTCATTGCTGCACGCAACGTTGAGCAGTCCCAACTAAAGTTGAACCGAGTCATGCGTGTGGTCAACACATGGATGTCCGATCATGGTCTCTCGCTTGCCCTCCGCAAGACGGAAATTGTGATCCTTACGAAGAAGAGGATGGACACCGTCGTTCCGTTCCGAGTGGGAAGGGAGGTGGTCTAATCAACTCGTGCTGCTAAATACTTGGGGATTATGGTGGACACCAAGTTAAGCTGGAGGGATCAGATATTCCGTACGGCGGACAAGACCGCTAAGGTAGTCACTTACCTTAGTAGGCTGATGGCCAATGTCGCGGGTCCCCGATCCAGTAGAAGACGTCTATTGATGTCCGCGGTCCAGTCCGTACTTCTTAATGGAGCAGAGGTGTGGGCAGACGCACTCGATAAAGAGTTCTACAAGTTGCAACTCACCCGGGTTCAGCGTCAAGCGGCACTCCGGGTTTGTTCCGCCTACCGAGCCTGACGTCCTGGTGGTCGCCGGAGTCATTCCTGTCAAGCTCTTGGCAGGAGAGAGGAAGGCGATTTATCGGCAAGGACACGGCAAGAACAGAAGAGCGCTCCCGAACCTTCCAGCAGTGGCAACACAGCTGGGAGCACGACACCCGAGGACGATGGACTGCGCGACTTATCAAGCAGGTCCAACCATGGGTGGAACGGCGGCATGGGGTCACGGCTATTTTCGGTCATACCTGAACCGGATGGGAAAGACCGGTTCACCGGACTGCATTTATTGCCCGGGCGTTCCCGACGATGTGGAACACACTTTCTTCCGCTGCCCCCGTTGGGAAGGGCCCCGCCTGGAGGCCACAAAATGTTTGGTGCATTTTCGGTGGACTCGGTCTACCAAAAGATTTTGTAGAGGGCAACTGGGATTGTTTATCACAGTTCGTCCGGGGCATCCTCCAGGAAAAGAAAACCGATCTTGGCCGGGAAGTGGCCCAGATCCCATGATCAAGGGGCTGGATAAGGAGGGAGCCCCACGGGCGTGAGCCAAATTTAGGCCTAGCCTGACGTAATGTGATAAACAATTCCAGGTTAGAATCCTAAAGAGTAGAGGATGTTTTTAGTGGGTAAACCCACAGTATCTAGAAGTAAACCCACAGTATCTAGAATTAAACCCGTTTTTTAGGGGAGCCCCACATTACAGGCTGGCCACCTATGTGTGCGTAATGTATTAATCCCTCCTCTACCTCAAAAAAGTAGTTTATTATACACTTTAACTCCCAAATAAAACCTATTTAATTCCTTTCTGTCCAAATGAATAAATGATGCGTTTAATCTTGGTACATTTAATAAGTTACCTTACTGTTTCTAGTATTGTGGTAGTGTCTATTTTAGTTTATATTTTAGTTGCTACGTTTTATTTTATTTTGTGTTTGCTATTTTCGTAGTTGTTATGATACTCCGCCTTTTTATTTGGTCATTGGCTGAAGCAAACTAAGTACCAAGAATATGTTGTGGCGTTGTGGGTAATTGTAAATGCGCAGTTGTGAAGTAAACCAGTTCTTTGGAGATCGATTAAAACAATGAAAAAGTTAATCTAATGTGACCCTATAATTTATTGTGATATTGTTGTGTTTTGTTTGTATTATTGTTTATATGATGTGTTTGGATAATATATTGTAATAATATTTTTGTATTTTACTTCTTGTGTTGGATACACTGTTTATTTGTCTACGTCAAAGCAAGACAAAACTTTTTCTGCTTTCACCAGCTTTCTGCTCTTGTTGTCACGTCCCTTCCGTTGTCAACTACGTTATCGCTCTAGGACGGAATCAAAACATGGCAGACGTGGTACAAGATGTCGTGGCTAACATTACTGAAAAGTTAACAGAAAGCAGTGCAAATGAAACAGCAAAAGTACCTGCTACACCTGAAGGGATGGCGGTTGCATATAGCAGTTTGGTGATAATGGCCCTACTCCCAATATTTTTTGGATCTTTCAGATCAGTCAAACACCATAAGGAACAAACTGTGAGTATTGTAACGATTGGCATATTTGCATACTTCATATGCCAATGATTTGATCTAAATAAGGTTAATCATATAGGTCTAATGCAAATGAGACCCAATCATTTATAGGTTACTGTAATATTTCGGCCATCCCTTACATAGGCCTGTAGTAGGCTATGATGATGTGAGCCTAATCTCTTAGTAGATTTTCTCTAAGGCAGGGCCAACTGTACTTACTTAAAACTTGGGCTCTCATTTTGTCAAATAAGAAAATCCTGAATTAATTCACATCTTGGACTACCGTATTGATAAACTGCTCTAGCTAAGTTTGTAATATCAGCCCAGCCAACCTATTTAACAAATCTCATCGTGGAATAGCCTCTGGATCACCTAATATGAATCAAAAGGTTTAAATTACCTTTGTCGCCTAGTGATCCTGTTAAATGGTAGTAACTACCATTGGTTTCGAACCTCAATAGGGTTCATTTTCGAGTTAATAAAAACATTAAGCGTCAATATCTGGTTCACAAAAACAAGGAACAATCGTCATAGTTCGGTTGTGCTTTTTTACCGAACTATGACAATTGTTCCATGTTTTTGTGAACCAGATATTGACGCTTGATGTTTTTATTAACTTGAAAATGAACCCTATTGAGGTTCGAAACCAGTGGTAGTTACAACCATTTAACAGGATCACTTGGCGACAATTCAGGTAATTTAAACCTTTTGATTTAGCCTATTTATTAAAATACAGTAGAAGCATAGTTATTGTAGATAGGATAGAGAAATAAAAAGTGTCCCTTTAAATGCTCCTAGGAAAGGGACAAACTAGCCTACTATCATTGGCCGCAAATTGGGAGAGCTCGTCTTTGTAAGTATTTTCGCGTTTTGTCCTAAGATGAGCAGCAGAAAGGAAGTCTCAAAGTATCATTGTAATTAATCTTTCTTGGCCTTAGTGCAATGATACTATACCAATCTGTTGCAATGTGCAAAAATACTTCTTTCTTTTATCAAAGGCAATTGAATGTTTGTAAATGGGCAGCCTACAAGTTTTAAAATACATTTTTAGGTTTGAAATTACTTGTACAGTTTTTGGTTGTTATTTGCTATGGTTTTCTTAACCAGCACACAACTTTAAAACTTAGTAGCACCATTGACTATGTACACTAGCGTGAATAGACCTCTCATCCAATGCATTTAGTTTGAGGCAAAAATTTGGAAGTTTCGTGTACGCGGCGCCAGAGTCGCTGCCATCGATGTTGTTATTATTTAACTGAATTTACAGTGCTGCAAATAAATTTCATCACAACATAATCAAAAACCTCCATTAGGCCTATAAAATGTTTAATACTTAATTGAGTAGAGTGGTAGTACTGATTTGCCTACCTATCATATTACTCTTGTACTTCCATGTACGCCTCATGAGAACGGAAACCACCATCAGTAGGTTTCAAACACGCCTATGCTATGAGAAGTCTACTCACGTTAGTGTACATAGTTAATGGTAGCACACCATGTTTTCAATCCAACTCATAAGCAATGGGTATAAAAAAAAATGGGCAGAAAATTGGCAGCACTGCTGAGTGGAGACTAGTGGCCCGATTGATGGCTCCTCATATTTTAACAGTTTGAATAGTTTTTTATAACTTCAAAACTTTAAATTTCATCACAATAGTTTTCAATAGTTAAATAAAGTACTTCAAAGGGACCGGTGTTGTTTGGAAGCTCAAGGAAGTCAGCTAATGTTGAATATCTGATTGCCGGCAATCTGGACGAAGCAATGCTCGTCATTTTGAATGCAAACCGACGCCAAGATGAAGCTACCCGGATTCAACCGATAGCTATTTTCCACTATTTCCACCTTCTGTACCTCTTTAAATGCATTCTTAAAATATCTAACAAAGAATAACCCACGTACTTAACAGCTCTGCTATTCACCCGGTAAGGTAGTTAGCAGTTTTTCTGGACCTTGGTTTTCACTCAGCAACCGCCCTGCCACTAGAGTCACATTGCAGAATTGAATTTCCTGTCTCAAACTTGGGCAAAATGCTAACTCCCTCGAGTAAACAAACTGAGAACAACTCTCCCAAACTGCCAACTTTAAACAAAACTAAGCAGGAACGCTGTAAAGTCTGTAGTAAAATAATTTCAGATGAACAAAATAGTTCAATTGCATGTGACATCTGCGATAGTTGGGTGCACTCTGATATCGCATAAAAAATCCATTTTTAGATTAATTACTAAGAAAGATCCATATGTATGCCCTGTTTGTATTAGGTTGTACAAAAAAGGTAAAAGGTAAAAAGGTAAGGTACCTCCTTACGAGGTACTGAAAAGTGAGTAATGAAAAAAACTGTTGCATTGGCTGAATCACTTTTAAAGGAAAAAAGGGAACTTGAGAAACAACTGAGCCTTAGGGAAACCAAGTTAATGGAATTGTACGACAGATTGATGAGCTGCGGTAGGCCAAGTCACGAAATGAGTAATGAAATAAGCTGGTCTGAGGTGACTAAGGGAAGGGGATGTAGGGTGGCGGCTGGAGCTAGCTGTGCCTAGCCCTGCGCAACCCACCTTAAATTCATTCGGGGTGCTATCGGGGACGTTGACTGCTTATGGTCCCTGTTAAGAAATGTTCCAAATTAAAAAATAATAGGCCAAGATAGTAGGAGATAGCCATGCCCGATAATGTGGGCAGGGGATTAGAGACATGGGTTGCACTGGGGAGTCCAGTGGACTTGCTCGGTCTACTGTGCTGCTTGGGCACCTATGGCCGCAATTATCCTGTCTGTGAAAGGAACACTCGCAGATATGAAACAGAAGAACATTTGCATTGTGGTTGGGGATACCAAATATGCAACCAATCAGTCTTTAACTACAGTTGAAAATGGGCTCGTGGAATTAGAAAAAGTGATGTCTGATGCTTGCAACCTGATTTTTGTTAAGACACACTTTGTACCTGATCTAATGATAAACATTAGAAAATTAAGCATTGGAGTTAGTAAGTTCTGTGCAAGGAACAAGGTAACCTGCTTTTGAATCTAAATTAATTGCTCGACAGTCTCTGCTATGCCAGAGATCAATGCCTTACCTCAAGGAAAGGAAAGGGAATTTTGTGTAAGTAAATACATAACTATCTGACTTCTCGTGATAAGTTTATCAATTGGACACCGCCTTTAAGAAAACAATATGAACCAGCAGTGGTAAAAAACTTGCGAACCAAACAAAACTAAAGACACTTATTATATTATTACACATATATTATTTTGAGTAACAAAATAAGATAAGGTTCACACAAATAAAGTCTTAAGCTTATCCACCTTAACATAGAAGTATTAGGCCTACAAATAAAATTTAACAAATTGAAATTTTATTTTTGAAATTGAAATTTTATTTTTGAAACTGAAAACCCTGATCTATTTCTTGTAAATGAACATGGCCTAGACCATGATAGCTTGTTAGCATTAAATATATAAACAACTTTTAATTTGTAGATGGTTATGAAAGAGAAAATAAAAGCATGGGAGGAGTAGCAATCTTCAAAAACCAAAATTGTCTTAAGTTAGACTGGCTAAAGTCCACAGACACAGGCATTAAATATTCAAAGGTAACTAACTATATTTGAATGTGTTGAAATCGACTTTTCACCATGCAAAGAAAAAAGGTTTAATAATAGGATCTGATTTTAATATATAGACTTACTTAAAGATTACTACAATCAACACAGGTTTTTAACGATGATCAATAGTTTTGATTTAACCCCAACCATTTTGGAACCAACTAGAATCACCGAGACAACTATTATTTGCATAGAAAATTTCCTAACCAACTTTGAAATAATATCATCTAGTGTAACAGAACTACATAATTCTAACCTCTGTGCAATCACAATAGAAATAGACCAAGCTGAACTGTTGCATAGCCAAAAATTAATCACAAAACAATAGAAAAAAAGAATGATTACAGATGAAAATTTGCATGAATTTAAATTTAGGCTATAATCAGAGGATTGGAACCAGTGATGTTGACACCAAATATGACATTTTTATAAACACGTTCAAATATTACTTCGACATTAGCTGTCCAAACAAATGAACTAAAGACGGATAAAAAAAATGGATAAATAATGATGTACTGGCTGCAAGGGAAAAATGTTCCAGCAATATTCAACATAGAAATTAACAGTCATGAAATCAGATAAAAATAAATACTTAGAGAAAAGATTTTTATAAATATAAAATACAACTAAATAAGATTAAATGGGCTCATTGTTCCTATAGAAAACTCAAAAAAAATCCAAAGACTCTTGGAAAGTAATAAACAGTATTTGACCTAATAGAATCAAAGATTCAAAGATTTTTATTGCCATTAAATACAATACTGTACAATAGGCTGTGTCATATACTTAACGGTAGAAATACATAAATGTACATTTCATTTCAACAACAACTAAAATAACGATACTAACTGCCAGTAAGGTAAAAAAGAAAGAGAGAGAAAAAAAAGTTGTTACCTGGTTAAAGCAGTTGGTTAGAGCTGGTTAGTATACGGATTAGTGGGCTATGGATTTTAAGTTGGCGGTATTAAATTCGTTAATATCGTAGAAAGGGTTAAGGGAGAGCCACTTCTTCATGGAGCGGATGAATCATCAACAGAAGCGTGTAAAACCTTAAATGATTGTCTTGTAAACGTCTCAACGCATGTAAATAAAGATCATGACAGTTTTATCTTGTCTGGTTTTCCAAAAAAAGGAAAGGCTGACCTGAGACAATTTCATCTGATCACACCCAAATCATCTTCTGGACATTTTAACTAAACTATCATGCATGTCCTAAAATACTGTAAGGAGGAAGTGGCAGTTCATCTTACCCACATAGAAAATTTTTTATTGGCTTCTGGAACTTTCCCACAAAACTGCAGAATTTCAAAAGTGAGACCATTCTAGAACAAATCAGATAGGACCGATCCAGAAACTATCGTTCAATCTCCCTCCTACCAGTTGTCTCAAAATTGATTGAAAGGGTCGGAGCAACTTAGTAACTTCCTGGAAAAAAGTAACATACTGTGTGACAGACAGTATGGCTTGAGATGAAACAAATCAACTAAATTGGCACTCGTTAATAGCAGTCTTGATGCAATAGAAGCTGGAGAAGCAGTGGTTGGCTGCTTCACAGATCTTTCCAAAGCATTTGTTTGTGTCGCTCCAAAAACAACACAAAACAGACTCAAAACTGAGTAAAGTTCTTTCATCCAAAAAACTCATCACCATTGGCGTTCCGCAAGGATCTGTCCTTGGGCCTCTCCTCTTCTCGGTATACATTAACGACATCAAAGACTCTGTTCCAGAGAGCAACGTCTACCTCTTTGCCGATTACACAACATTGTTCGCAAGGGGATTAGACTGTGCATTACTGGAGACAGAGTCAAATGAAAAATTAAACAATTTGGCAGATTTCTTTTCTTCAAACAAACTGAAATTAAATTCTCAATAAACAGATTACATGTATGTCCAAACTGCTCAGAAACAAAATTCAAAAACAATAGGACTCCGAACCTATTTATTGGAGTGGACCAAATCAAAATCTCAAAAACTGCAGACTTCCTGAGGGTGATATTGGATGAACGAATGGGTTAGGAAGAGCAAGTTAGGAAGTTGGAGGTGTCGCTGGCCCAATTAGTTTTTGTCCTGTCCTGCGCAGAATAAGGACCTTTGGAAGTTTTTGACCTCTTCAAACTTGTTTATTTTAGGTTAATCAAACAACACATTTCTTATTCTCAGATTATTATGTGGGGAGCTGGAGAGAAAAACCTCGACCAAATCTATGCCTGGCAAAAAAAGGTAATTCGAACAGTTTTAGGTAGCCTATGTCATCTCGAATCAGCTGCAGAAATGCATTCAAAGAACTTCGCCTTCTCACAGTTCCTTCAATTTATATCTTCAAAATAGATTGTTACATAAAATCCCAGAATATCACACCAATCTTCACAAATCACAACTACAACACCCGGAAAAAGGGCATACATGCAATCCAACACAGATTAACCGCCTTTGAACATAAAATGATTAAATTGGAATTAAATTATACCAGGTCTTGTTAGGAAAACTACTAGAAATAAAAAATATAAGAAAATTTAAATCAGAAGTAAAAAAAAAAAAAAATACTGGTGGAATCAAGTTTTTACAATGTTGACAGTTACCTCAATGGTAACAATGCTAGGCCTATATAAATAATTAGGTTAAGTTATTCTTTGTACTAACCTTGACCTATACAATCCCTTACGGCAAAGAACCACGGATGAAAACATCATGTATGTATGTATGGTGTAACAATCGTTTGTATTTTTTTTTTACTAAAACTTTTTGTGCTGTAGGCAGGGCCGCCGAGAGGGGGGGGCAGAGGGGGCAGTTTGCCCCGGGCCTCAAGAGACAAGGGGCCTCATCTTCAGGTGTTTTTTTTTTTTTTTTTTTTTTTTTTTTTTTTTTTTTTTTTTTTGCTGTAACAAAATTGTTACTGCTTCATAGCTTTTTAGCTTTTAAATTGTTAATATTATTATGAACCACTAAAGAAAGGAAAGCAGATATTGTGCATTAATACAAAATAAATGTCCAAAGGAATGTGTATATTGTACGTGGTTCGACCATGGACGGCGGGTAGGGATATGGGCCAAGCGGGGTTGGGGGCCTCACACCGGAACTCTGCCCCGGGCCCCGAAAGTTCTCTCTGTGGCCCTGGCTGTAGGCCTATAATTTTTTTTCTTTTTTTAGGAATCAGGAGAAACACCTGAAACAATGTCCCACAAAGATGCTGCCATGTTTCCCTTAATAGCAAGCGCTGCTCTATTTGGATTATATATATTTTTTAAGGTAAGTTAGATCGTTCAGTTTTTATTTTAGCCTAATTTATTTTTATTTATTTTGGATACTTTGGCATTCAAAGTAACTTAGCTAGTATTAAGTTGTTGTACAACATTTAGCCTTATATCTCAAATTCTTGCCTAACAATGTTCCTATAGGCATGTTAAACGCCCTGGCGTTCATCCAGCTTAAGGCTAATAAAAATAATCAATAGAAATTAATTAGAAGGCCACTCTTCTAAATGACTTTTATTATACATACCTCTTATTATACATATTTATTGTACATAAAAGACCATATAAAAATAAATAATTAGGCATGATTGTATAATATGTAGGGATTCCAATCACAGGGTTTCGTGATCCTAAAATGTCAATAGTAGTCCTGGGATTGGCCGCAACGCCCGTAATGGGCAAAACTCGATCTTTAAACTGTATTAAAATATAATTTATCGGCCCATTTAAAAGGTACAGTACACTCTCGTTCATCGGAACTAATGTGGCGGACGGCCGGTTCGGATGTCAAAAATTTCCGATAAAGCGGAGTCCTTCGTGAGTCATCATTTCCGCCCGCCCATACGGTGACCTATCGTGATTGTATTCACTCTTGTTTTTAAGATAACACAAGAGATTTTATGAAAATAAAGCACTCAAACTTTGAACACTGTAACAATGAACCTATAGGAATAAAAACAACGCAGGAAATTAAGATCCAAAATCTTTATTCTCATATTCCATATTCATATTCCAGCAGTCAACTGACTTTATATGTAACACAGGTGCAGTCGCGACGCGAGACAGACTGAATGATAGTTTGGGAAGCGGTCGATGCGGATGTTCACTTCCTGCCCCCTTCCTCTTTCTATTTTTGTGCGAATACTCCACGGCCTCGTAAATCACATCGATGGGTACAGATTATGGAAAACGCCTGATGATTTTTGATGCAAAATGTGATACTTCACTGTTGTGCGGATAGAACGAATGGAAATTGAAGGCGCTAAACGGACAAAATTATTTATTTTGTAAGAAAAAAAATTAATAATATTCAGATTTTCAGTTCCGATGAAGCGGAGTTCCGATGTCGCCAAGTCCGATGAACGAAAGTGTACTGTAATTGTATTAAATAAAAGATTATATGATTTTTTTATTACTAACATTATAGGCCTAATTTTTTCAATTAATAATAGCAAACATGAAAAATGGCGTTTCAATATGTTTTGCTTGGTCTTATACTGCACTAAAAAAATCGGATGGTAAATAAAAATTAATACATCAATAGGATTACTACAATAAAAGTTGTATTACTTTATACTGAACAAAATGTGTTGGTTGTGTAATTTATAAAACATAATAAAAACCGCACATAAAGTTACTGTGTATTTAAGCAAAACTAAACAAATAATATGATTAAAATTTAATCTTAGATATAAATTAAAATAGATAAATAAATAGATATTGAAATAAAGCTAAAATGATTAGAAAAAAAAAGTAGAGCTTTAAACTTAAGTCAGGTTAGGCGTGGGTGAGAGGGGCGGGGAAAATGGAGTGTCCCAGGTTCACTGATAAGAAGCAATGACGACATGGGAGGGTACAAGCAAAACACATAGTTCAAACATATGCTAATATTTTTGAAACTCAAAACCAGAAACCATTAATTAGGATTGGTAATTTGATGCTGATCATTCAGGGTCAATTAATATAAATTACGTAGGCTATAACATGGGAAAAGATTATGCAGTTTTGCTGCCATGATAAGAACAAAAACCAAGATTTTTACCATAAATGGAAGAATCTCAACCAAATGAAGTTAAATACCAAGTTTCATCCAAAAATATTGCTTAATAAGTCAAATATTTACACATCCTTACCCTCCATAAGATTTAACATTGGAGCCTCAAAATACAATGTACTGTCTTAAGACTTTTTAATATCTCAGTATACAATAGAGATAGAGCAAAGCTTCGAAGTACTAAATTGTGTGTATTTTTTATACTAAATCCAGTGGTGAAAATCAAAATTTAAAATTTTTTATAATTACGTATGAAAAATCCAAAAATCCATTTTTGGGGTACAAAACCCCCCAAAACTACTCCTTCCGATAGGTCGATATATCTGGTTTACGAAATCATCCAAATAAAGGTAGGAATGACTACTATTTTGGGTCTCTGAGCACCTCAAAACGAAAAAGTAACATGGTCCCGGGCTTAGGTCTTACCATCAGACCTATGGTAATAGCTTCCTCCCTATGGGAAATACGACAAACAGAGTAAACTTTGTCTGGGAAAAAACAGAGTAAACTTTTCGAATTCGCCAGACTAAAGGCGGGTTTTCCTAGGCGCGGAAGCGGAGGGCGGAACGCGGAGAGCGGAGTCGGCTCTCCTCTGTTCATACGTACAATAATGGTTCTGTTTTCCTATAAGCGGAGTCGGCCGGGCGGAACTCGCTCGTCCTCCCTCCTCTGCTCCAAGAGCAGAGTAGTCCGCTCTCCGCTGGTGGAATATGTGTTTGCACGTGCTTGTTTTAGTGGTTTTTTTTTTGTTTTTTGTGGATTTTGCGTGCGTATCTTTCCAAGCAACATGAGTGTTAGTAAGTTTACTGCCTCCAATGATGAACTACTTATTGAGTTGGTTCACGGCCACCCAATGATTTGGAATTTAAAAGAGAAAAACTATAAGAATGTTGCCAAGAAAGAAGTCATATGGAGTGAAATTGGGCATCCTTCACTCCTTCACTTTCACGCACTTTAAACATGTAACTTGTACACCGTCGGTCCTTCTCTAAATGCAGTAACAACTTCTCTAAATGCAGTAACTTCTCTAAATGCAGCCGACTCCGCTCTCCGTGTTCCGCCCTCCGCTTCCGCGCCTAGGAAAACCCGCCTTAAGTTGTTGAAGATAATTTTTTAACTAGAGTGTGTGCCCAATCGAGAGACTCTGTGTGTGGCCAGCTGAACCTAACTCAGGATGTAAATTTACTTGTAGCTAAATACTGACGGTATGAAATATTCGTGATGGTTAGATCAACTGTTTTGTTTTCGTGGCTACTCATCACTAACTTGTTGACTACAGTTACTTGTAGCTTACCATCTCGCATGCTCTCCTATGGTGGAATGCCCCTCTACGCCAGATGAAATCTTCTATATCACTTTGACCTTCTTTACTTTTTTGTATTCATTGTTACAGCTTTCAACTAACTCAGGATGTAAATTTACTTATAGCTTACCATCTTGCATATTCTCCTATGGAGGAATGCCCCACTACGCCAGATGAAATCTTCTATATCATTTTGACCTTCTTTATTTTTTTGTATTCATTGTTACAGCTTTCAACTAACTCAGGATGTAAATTTACTTATAGCTTACCATCTTGCATATTCTCCTATGGTGGAATGCCCCACTACCAAGGGCGGTTCCAGAGAGGGGGGCCATGGCCCTCTCCGAGAATTTACATTTTTTTTTACCTGAAACGCAGTGGTGGTTTTAGAGAGGTGGCCATGCCCCCTTCCCTTTACGAGACTTTTTTTTTAATGTTAATACTTCTGTTTGCAAAAATAGCTTAAAAAACCACAGACCGTACCAACAGACAGAAGTACTCTCCCTTTCCGGTTACACACACTGACGCACGTCGGCATCACAGCTTAACTTTAATTCCGTGCTTGAACGCTTCTTTAACCACTCATGATTGGTTTGTTTTTTGAGGTTACGACCGGCGGGAAAACATTTTAATGTCTTGGTTAGTGTAGTTTGTAGTGAACGTATTATTGGGTGAAGAAGTTACAGAAATGAAGAAGAAATACTTTTTTCTGTGTTTTAAAGTAGAAATATAGTTTTCACACCTTTTTTTAACATGCAACCTATAGTCAATTACAACATTGCGTCATCAATTGTAATGTTTATTTTAGTTAGGCCTAATGTTTTTTACATGCTTTTACTGTTTTAATGTTATAGTCTACGACAACGCGGCGTCGTCAATTGTAATGTTTATTTTTATTGCTCTTTTTTAACATTCAACCTACAATTATACAATTCAACGGAAAAAGTGGCGGGGTCACTTGTTTTCTAGCGTGAAATTTTTTTTATCATGCAACCTAAGATTATAGTCAACAACAAAGTGGCAGTGCAATTATTGAATTGATTTCTAGCATGAACCCTTTATAACGTTTAACCTACAATTATAGTCAATGACTATAATTGTATAAGTCCCCCATTAAATACTCCCCAAACCCCCAGGTGGTTTGGCCCCCTCCGAAAATTGGCCCTGGAACCGCCCTTGCAAACTACGCCAGATGAAATCTTCTATATAGTTTTGACCTTCTCTACTTTTTTTGTATTCATTGTTACAGCTTTCAACATGAATACAGGAATTTACTTGCTGTTGCTTAACAATTGTAATATTGTTTCAGCTATTTTCAAAGGAATACATCAACCTATTGTTAACAGGATACTTCTTCTTCCTAGGAATCTTTGCTCTCTGCCATCTTATGAGGTAATTACTGATTAAGGTATTTTTTTCAAATAGCCTAGTTACTTTCTTCTAATATCATGATCACAGTTCATTGCAATTCTGAAATAGATACAGTAAAATCCTGACAAACCGTTACTCTCTGTTATCCGTCCATACATAAATGCACATTTTGCTACTCTTAATGTGTCGCAATTGATGCAGTGCTGAAGGTATCTGTTTGAAATTGTGATGTGTGTATGTAGTTCAATTTTAAATATAATATATACAATTCATTTGAATTTCATCAAAAAAAATTAATTCCACTTGCTATACAGTTGTATAACATAATTTATTTTATTCGTCTATTCATATTTTTGGTCCAAAGAGTGACCATGACATAGAAAAATTTAACTTCACTGAGCACATGAACAAACAAGAAATTCTTATGCAGGGTCCACTTTTTGATCTTACAGTGAAAGGTTTTGATTTTGGCATAGGCCTCAGCCTAAAAGAAATCTATAACCACTCAAGCTGGGTAGCTGAGTAATTATAGAAATAGAGCTTGCTTATTAATTTTAAGAATGCCTTTTTCTGAGAAAAGTGTTTAAATATTTGAAGGGCCAAAACTGGACCCAGCTACTTTTATGCACTCTTATTCTTAAAACAATGGGAAACAATAATTTCAATGTAGTAAGTTTGATTTAATATTTTTTATTTAGGCTGTGTTTGAACTTTCCATGTTTCAACTTTAAAATATTCTCTCCTAACAGCAAAGACTAAAGACACCTTGGACCAGGGTCGGATTTAGGATTTTGCCGCCTGTAGGCTATCCACTTTCTGCCGCCCCCTACCCCCTCCCACAAATTAGGGACAGACACAAACATAGTTTTATTGTCACTTATAGGAGCATATTCACCTAAAAATATGCCACAGATTACATCTATGTCTTAATATACCATAAACTATGTCTAGTACCAAAAACTTTTATGAACTGTGTATTCTTTAAATGAATAATTGTTCAAACCAGGAATCATAACACAAATGATCAAAAAGTAACTTCACAGGAGCAGCTAGAACAGCAAACAGGCTAGGCAGTGTAGATGCAAATGTCAGACCAATAATATTGTTGTTTTTGTCACAAGCTACGAACGACATTAAAGTAAATTGAAATTTGAATTAAATAAAATTGAGTTCAATATCAACAATTAATCAATTTACATAGACCTTTTATTAGGTCTATGTAAATTGAAAGGTGCAATTGCCTGCACCTTTCTGTGTAAGTAAACTTAAGACTTACGAAAAAATAAATAGGACTCTAATCGTAGCAAATATGATTCACCACTTGACAAAGCCAAAGAAACAGCAACAGCGTGGCGCCGCCATGACGACTTGTCTTAACTTAATTAAAAATAAATTAAGACTCCATAAAGTTGTCTACCCATTATTTTCATGCAGTTAATACCGTATCTACGAAATTGTTTTTTATTTATTTATAAGAATTTTACTTGAGTTATTTTGTAAAGGGGCCGTCCATAAATTACGTCATCGCTTTTTGGCCATTTTTGGACCCTCCTCCCCTAAAATCATCCAACCATCATAATTTGTCCGACCCCCCCCCCCTCTCTCAGAAAAATGACGTCATTTTATCAAACCTCCGTTTTAATTAAAAATAATGTTTTTTTTGTCAAAGCCACTTAAGTTCTATTCTTTATTAATTTATTAAGAATATCAATTAACTTTTGAACCCCATTTTGGCGGTACTTTGTTGAAAGAACTATTCAAACTGGATATTTTCTTGATGACGATGAACGCTACCTGATAAACTAAAAACATTGACCAATCAAATCTGAATTTACCTTCAGAAATAAAGCCAAAATGACTTTCCCAATGGAAAAATAAACTATAAAACAACGCCTAAAATAGTCCAATGTATTTTCTTCGATAATTAATTTATAATAGTTAAATTGTGTAAGAATTTATATTTGTTTTACTGTCAAAATTTTATATAAAACATCATTTTTTAAATGACGTCATATCAAAGCCGACCCCCCCCCCCCTTGCACATCACCCTACCGTCATTTTCAATCAGGACCCCTCCCCCCTATTTTCAGATGACGTAATTTATGGACAACCCCAAAGCAGCATGATGCTGAAAATCGCTTGAAAATAAAGACATTATTTATTTATTTATTTTCATCCTAGAGCTGCCCCTGTCATCACCGACTGACACATTTTTTTCCAAAATAAACAGTAGAAGTTTGAATGGTTTCTTGTGACATAGTCACAGTCGTTTCCTGTTTCCAATTTTTCCCTGTTGATTATGATGTTGGTGAAAGTTTTGTTGTTTGGCGGAACAGCTACACCCGGCAAAAGTATTTAAATTTTTTTGTTTCGTTCATAAAAAAATACTTTTTCTATGGGAGAGTTTATTTTATAAATCAAAACTATATGTTTGCTCTATTTTGTGGCCAATCCATTCGTAAATTCATTGAAATGTTTAAAAAAAGGAAAACACTAGTTGCGAATGTTAACACTGGGAGCGCCAGTGTAGTTCCCTCTTTCTGGGCCTTATACAAACTGTGAGTGTCGTTACAATTACCCTACATGAAAAATGTGCTACAAAATTATGTGGAGTAAATTCGTATGAAAAGAATAAACGCATTCCATTTCCTTAAATAAATACACTTCCAATCAGAACAGTGTGCTTAAAAAAGATTCTGTTATTAAATTAGTAAAACTTTTTAATTTTTTTTTTTTTAATTGCCAAAGTGCCGCCTTTAAAATTTTGCCACTATAGGCTCCAGCGTTTCAGCCTATTTAGAAATACGGCTCTGCCATGGACATCACCTCTAACCTCTAATCTGATAGGTCATCCTTACCATCATTAACAAAGGAGCATGTTCTTCTGAGCGCCTAACTAATCTAACCGAAAAGTTGCATTGTTCATCTTTTGGAACAACGAGTTTAAATAGATATAGAGTGCTCATCACATGTTAATTTTGTGTCCCTTTTTGATTTGCGCCATTTTACCCATGATTCCCGCCGTTTCCTTGGCAACCATCCCACACTTTACTCTTGTTTCCTTGGTTACTAGTTTTAGCTATTCTGATTGGTCGCTACAAGCTTCAAAAATTACTGATGATATTTTCAAAACATATGTTTATTTGTAGTTTGTTTTTAAATTAGTTTGATTTGATGGTCTGTGAGCAGGCTATTGAAGTTGGTTACCATAGAAACGTCGGATAGGTGTGAGTAAAATGGTAAATTACTGTTGGAAAAGTGTAAACAAAGGTCTGGTTACCAAGGAAACGGCGGGAATCCCCAGTCAAAAAGGGACACTTTTCCCTATCTGGAGAGCACTCTATATCTATTTAACCTCGTTGTTTTGGAACCTATGTTGCGTTAATTATAAACTTCTGTTTGGCACCCCTCAAACTTTGACCCATATTTCATTTGCAGCCCTCTAATAAGCTCCCTGGTGCCCGCTGCCATTCCCAACGTTCCGTTTCACCTGAGGTTCACCAGAGGCGAGGGTGAGCAGCAGGAGTATCTCGTGGACTACAAGTTCACATCTCACGACATCGTCTGTCTCGCTTGCTGCTCTGTCATCGGTGCTTGGTACATCATTAAAAAGGTATAATATTGTTATTAAATGCAAACTGAACACCCATTGATTTTTACAGAGAAAAATCAATGAGGAAAGAATTAGTTGTTTACATCCGGAAAGGATTAAAACTATAAAAATTGTGTAATATGTCATGAAATTTTTCATTTACTCATTCCAGGCCTTGATGTTTTGAGTGAAGATCAGTAGTAATGTAACTGAAATGAGGTTAGGTTTTGAGTTGTCATATTAATTATGGCAATTATTGCTTTGAACTTTTGAACCTTACACTGTGACTCAGCACTACCTAAAGGAAAACATATTGTTTGTCCTTTCACGCATGTTTTAATGATTTTCCATGACTTCTGAGAGAAAAGATAAATGATCTTGAAAAATTGAAAAGAGGATATGCAATTCTATTAGGCCTAATTTTATATCAGAGAAGATAGTTTTTTAGGTAGCACATTAAAAAAATCCCCCATTCTCCCATGAGATTGTTCTTTTGCTGACATTTTGCACCACTATTTCACATAGACTTTATCCATATGTTACAATTTGTTAGGCGTTTACATAAAAACATATTGATTATTTACAAGTTGTTTCAGTTGTTAGTAATCTTGTTTACATCAAAATTGATTATCCTTTTATCAAACACAGACTATTGTAACTATCAGTATCCAATTTTACTCAGACTGACTCTCTGTTATTCTGTTGGCAGCACTGGATAGCCAACAACCTGTTTGGCATAGCATTCGCCATCAACGGAGTGGAGCTCCTGCATCTCAACAAGGTGGTCACCGGGTGTATCCTCCTGTGCGGACTCTTCGTCTACGACATATTCTGGGTGTTCGGCACCAACGTCATGGTCACTGTCGCCAAGTCCTTCGAGGCTCCTATCAAACGTTAGTTGATTACTTATTGCATACCTCCACCTTCCATGTATGTGTCTGAGTTAATTTTTTTAACAGGGGTTCTTCTATCAGGGAAGTTAAGAGCATTCCTTTACACCTGTAAAAAACTCTAAAAACATGCCCCAGTATTTCCCTGTTTCAGATGCCCGTTTCATCCATTCCAACAAAATAGTTAAAAATTACATCATCATACAAAATAAGTATGCTAGTAATGTTTGATAATGTTGTGAGAGTCTAAGTGATCTGTTATCTTTGCTGAGGCCACTTTGTTGAGGGAGGCAGTGAGTCATTGATGCATTGTCAGCAACCATTATCTGCATGTCTAAGACAGATAAGAAAATAGCAAAAACAATACTGAGCGGAATGTACTTCATGGAACTAATTATAGTAGGATTCACAAAAATAGTCCAATGTGAGTCAATACATTGTTGCCAAATTTATTTAGAAACACATTTTTATACTGTATTACTCATGGTAAACATAACCACAATGACAACATTGCAGGGAGAGAGGGGTACGCAGCTGTCAAAATATCCATCGGGCTATTTTTGTGCATCCTACTATAGTTATAGTAGACTCTCTCTTAACTGGCTACCTTTAAACCTTCCTTCCCTTTAACCCTCGGGAGGTCGCACCTGATTATTTTGATAAAGCGCTTTATTGCCGCCATTTTGTAGTGCGCGGTATGCCAAACCCCGTTTCTCTATCCAAGACCTCAACCCTCCCCTGTTACCGATTAATGATGTGACTGGTTTTGTCACATGTACTTGTCAGTCTCTTAAGCTCATTTTAGCTCATTACAGTGCCATCATTCCCGTTTTATAACTGAGTTATCAATTTGTTACATTATGTACGTAATTTTTATATACAGGGTGCGGCAAAAAAGCCGATCTATTTTCTTTCGCGCACCGCTCAGCGACAAGACATCTGAGAAAGGTGGAGGTAGGCTTGTTGGAACGCAAATTTTATGCCATTTTAGTAGTCATGGAGTAGTGGTTGCTTGAACAACACTAGTTCGTTATCAATACGTATTACAATATTGGTGGTTCAATCATTGCAACTCGCAGCGGCAGTTTTGTGCATTCTTTCAATTAGGTCAACATTTTTAGAAATCCGTATTCTAGCACAATTATGCAGTGGGTTACTAACTTAAGAACAACTTGTTTTGAGTTGAAAACGAAGCCAACAGGCCGTCCAAGGTCAGCGCAGACGCCAGAGAACATGGATGAGTCCATGCTGATGTGTGGAAAATAGTCCTCGTAGGCCCATTAGAAAACAAGCTAGTGATTTGCTTGTGTCTACACCAGAAGAATTTTGTTGAAAAATTTGAACTATGTACACTAAACGCTATCAACATGTCTACGTCCTCATTCAGGCTATCATTCGTTTCTTTTTTTTTTCGAGTCAAGGACCTCCATTATTTGTTTGACAAGTATTTTGGATCCTTCCTATTTTAAGTGTACTCCGTCCCAGAGCTACAGTAAGGATTCTTTGGTATTCTTTAGTCTGTCCAATTCTGGAGTACAGCTCAATTATTTGGTCCCCTCATCAGCTATGACATTGCGACTCCCTTAACCTAGTCCAAAAATGCTTCTTACGCTGGCGGGGGTGAGAGCTGGTATCAGATTCATTGATGTTAACCCATTTGAGATGGCCTTGCAACACCAAGCTGTACCACTTGCTCCTCGCAGAATTGCCATGGACTCAGTCGTTCTTGACCTGGAAAGAACAAGTCTTTCTGTACAAAGTTGTCAATGGGCTAATTGACTGTCCCGAGCTTCTCTAGCTGATCGATCTACACGTCCTGGCCAGAACTTGTCAGATGCAAACTTTTGCTAAGCACCACTTCTCCACCTCATACGGCTACAACAGCACGGTGCTCGTTTGATGCTCCAGGGTAACTCTTTGAAATTGGAGAAGAGCGCTGCCCGTGACAGTAAGGAGAATCAATCCTACCATCAGCACTTTATTTTCCACTGGTTTTCGGGGGCAAAACTAAAATTTTTTAACATGGGATGTCCCTACTTATTTGGTGTTGTATACATTGTTTATATTCAGGTTAAAATACCCACTATGTGAGGTCCCTGTCTCAAAATAGTGATATATCAATTTGGTAGTAGGCACCCTGTTATTATCTACTCTGACCTGCTAGATGGGAATTCAAATAACAGCTGAATATCAAGAAAAAAGGGGGAATTCAGGGCAACAGGGTGACAGTGTCCTTAGGTTTTTCAATGATGGGAAATAAAATTCTGTGTTCACATTAATTTTTAACAGATTATAAAGTCTGATCAAATTTAGTGTGCGGTCAAATTGCTGATGTCTACTCTTGCAAATAGTTTTTCTTGTTCCTCCCGCTGCCAAGAATCCAACCAATCACAATCACTTAACTGATTACAGCTTTTAAATATCTCATGTCACTTTATGCTTTTGTTTGCTTTTTCACCAACAAATTTACTCCTATGGACGTTTGAGATCTAAAAAAGAAGCACTTGCTTGGGAAATTAGGAGAAATAACACAACGATCAGGGTTTCATCAATTCTGAACTTCAATGGTGAAATTAAAATAACTGCTGATTATTGAATTAAATTCAGAATAAGGTTGACATGTATCAATATTTTAAACCAGTTATGCATGGGAGCTTAAGCACTTTGGTTTTTGAATTGGTTAGCCCAAAAAAGTGCTCACACATTTTATGACTAAATAAATTTAAATGTATTATTCTTTTGGTTTCTTGCTTGCTTACTCCGAGCATCCAAATAAAACAGGTTACAAGTAAATCCAAAAATTTTATTTAAAACTGTATTTAAATGACACTGGAAACTGGCTCCCAATTTAGAATCGGGAGATCGGGAAGTGGCGGGAAATATGTCAATTTGTGAAATATTATTACTTCTAAATTTATTTTCAAAGAAAGTATTTGGTCCACACGTGCTCATGCTGGGTCATCATGTTTCCAGTGGTGTTTCCCCAAGACCTGCTGGAGAAGGGAGTTGCAGCCAACAATTTTGCAATGCTCGGGCTTGGAGACATTGTAGTACCTGGAATCTTCATCGCTCTCCTCTTGCGATTCGACCTGAGGTAATCCACAGTAAAAACGGCTAAACAGTGGTTTTTATAGGTGGAAAGTTTTTATGTTAAAAAAGTATTTCGGGCATTGAATTGAATAGTTTAAGTAGACAACGTTGAATTTATATTGAGTATTAAATAAATTCACACTGATGCTCTTTCCAAATAACTAAGCCTACTTTTAAATTTTATGCTTAAGATATCTGAGTTTCTCTTAAGTGTCAAAGTTCATATGACCATAGATAGGCCTACGGAACATTTCAGCAAATATAAAGTATCCTTTTAACTTAACCATCAAAAGCAATTTATTTGTCTTCTTGTGTATTTTTATTTGGTGTGGTCCAATCCAACTCGAAGTTTATGATCTTATTGTTATAAATAGCTAGAGGTTTACATTGAAAATCCGTCGTGAATTTGGACTAGTGTGGATTTTTTTCATTTGGTCAAATCTCTCAATAAAAAACAAGAGGTACATAACTAAGTGAAATAGTTGTTGACGGATTTTTCTACTTCGATAACAGAATGCAAATTGAAAGTGTTTAAAAACCTCACAAAATTTTTACAAGGTTCACCATATACAAGGCTGACTACAGTACAGGCCGTAGTGGCCCCCCCTCCCCCCCACTTGTGGTAACAGGTAACACGTCACATTATGAGATGGACCAACTGATCTTAAATGATAATTTTAATGTGATTCCCCTCGTTGCCAGGAAACAACTTATAATACTGTACACTGCTGATTATCCAAGGTCTTTGGGACCTATATACCTAGGATAACGTAAACCTCGGATAAGCCAAAGTTACGGTTAACCAAATTTTAAGGTTAGGGCGTTACAAACATATCCTCAAGTGAAAGTTTCTTAAAATATATGCTTTATGAATATTTATTGGGCTAAAGACATTAAAAATACAGTCAACTCCCGATTATCCGGGGTAATGACTGGTTGAAGGGTCCCGGATAACCCAAAACCACGGTTAAAACAAAGAGTTCAATAAAGTAATTAAAACACGAAATAAACAAATAAGTTTTAATTAAGAGTCAGCGCGTTTCCAGTTTTTATTATTTGTTATTGACCAAACCTTGTTGGAACGAATAAACAGATCTAGTTGAGTGAACAAGGACACATAAGAGGGTCCATGGACAAAAAACTAAGGTCAGGTGTTCTATTGTTTGGCATCGCGGGGATGGGTGGGTGGGGTGAGGGGGGAGGGTCGCTTGGGATAATTTATTCAAGATAAGAGCACGCGTAGGCCTACAAAAACGAGTGATGGTTCATCTTTTTGTCTAATTGTTAAAAATGTTATAACAACCAATTGTCCAAAATGTATGCTAATTATTGAATTAGGTTAATAAATTTATAACTTTGTCAATTACAATTTTAATGTTACGGTACTTTAACAAAAATGTCTTGAAATGCAAAACAAATGCATTTTGAAATGTGTTGTTTAGAATGATATAAGTTAAAATTATTAGGGGTCGCTGAACAGCAGACGAATCAGAGCGATAATTACAGACAGAACTGGAAACTAAATAGGACCTTTCTTGGTTTCTATTTTTAGCTCATCTCGGCGGGCGACCAGTTGTTTATTACGTAGCAGTCAAGGTCATACCCCGCCATTGCGTCCCGCCATCGCTCTGACTCGCTCCTCCCTGACCACATGACTACGATCACAATTTACGCAACCGAATAATTTACAAATTATTTTCCGTGTTTCATTGCTTTTTCCATTGATAAACCAAATAATAATTAGTAAAGATATTTCTTCTTAAGTAATTTCAACATAATAAGATTGATAAATTATGGTATTGTTGTCAAAACTGAGAAAATAAATGAAATTGAAATTGACGTTTTGTGACCCTGGTTAATCCGCAACCCGGTTTACCCGCCCCCGGATAATCGGGAGTTGACTGTAATTTAGTCACAAAAAATTTAAATATAGCACTGTTCCTTTACGTTTTAAACTCTTGCAACAGTTTACACCTTAACAAACCAACGTTGGACATCTAAAATACTTTTCTTTCTATAGTCAAACAAACTGACGTGTACATTCTGGTTGCAGACTGCACACGCTACCCCCGCTAACAACCTATCCCTCCAGTAGCTTGGAGCGCTAGTGACGATTCGCTAGTGCTCGTTGTGATCGCCGTCAGAATTAACTCAACAGCCAATCACCAAACTGTTAGAACTCGGTTGATTCTTTTCCATTCTTTTGAGTCGTTAATGTTTCAGATTCCCTCTATAACCGCTGTTTTGAGAGCGTTAACAACTTCAGGGACATACTAATACAAGTAGTTAGTTAGTAAGTTGAATATGTGACCAGGGACGTAGCTAGAGTATGTGGCGCCCTTGGCGAAGAATTGTACTGGCCGAAAAATTATTTCTGTATTTATTTGGACAATTAACCTGCTGGATTGCAGCTGAAACAAAGTACCTACTTATCACACAAAAACTGCTGTCGGTCTGAGTTATAATGACACTCTTGATTTAATTTGTGCTTCTCTCAGCAATACAACTAAACATTAGGGTGGGTCAAAAAAAATTTTTTTGAGTCTTAATACCGCGGAAAAGTTGCATAATAGTGTGACCAAAAAGAGGTAAAAATATTGAAAATATATGTTGTTATTTACCAGTTGCGCAAGTGCCTTAAATTTTGATAAAATTTTGGAAAAATCAAATTTTATTGGCAATTTTTAATAATATTTTATTTAAAATTTTTGTAAGTAATAGTTGTAGATGGCATCTACGACACGCTAGGGTATTAATGTTTAAACACTGTTATTTTATGTTAACATCTTCCGTTCGCGCATGGGTTACAAATATTACTAAAATTCAAGGAAAACGTAATGTTGAGCTAGTCTATTTTAAACATATTTATTGATATCGAAATGAAATACCTGCTATCTACTTACTCTACCTGCTCTACACATTCCGATAATATCCAAACAAAAGACATTTTATTTAAATGTATGTTTAGAAAAACTAACTATACATTAAATGTGATTACAGTATTGTCGCCATGGTATCCCACTGTGTGGGAGTGTTCTTTTAAACTTACTTAAAATAATGTTTTTATACTTTTCAGATAATACAATTGATCGTAATTGCGTAGTTAATTAACATTCGGTTGGTAATGTAAAATAAAATGTTGGAGGTGGTGACGTAATCAACAGGTGCAATAATCTCGACCAATGAGAAGCAATCCCGTTGGTTACGTGCATCACTAAGGAGTATTCATGGCGGATGCGAGGGAAATAATGGTAATTGTTTTGAGTTAAAAATTAGAAGAATACGATAAAAATTGAGTTTTATGACCTGGAAGAAAATAATATATTTTAAATGAATAGATTAATAATAAATATTACTTATTGAGCTTATGTTAAAAAATAACAGATAACCCAATACGAAGAATGATTCTCTTTTGACTCATTCAGTAACGTCTGACGAAAGGGGACGCCAATCCGCCATTCGCTCTGGGATGATCGGAGTCTGGTGGTGAGCGTTCGGCCCGTAAAATTTTGATGTAGGCCTAGATTGGATTTAAGTTATATAAGTTAGTGAAATTAGGATACATACAGATTGGTTTTTATTTTAAACATATTCTCTGGTGGTGATACTTCTTACATGATTGCAGTGCGGCTCATTCGTTCATTCGGTGTGCATAATCTTCTAGTTGTAGCGTGACTCTTTTGTTCAAAGTGAATAAGTGACTGGAACCCTGCTTCAATCATCACCTTGACAGGATGCACCCTCATGCCCTACCCCATGATAAATAATTTTTATTTATCATCCCTGAGATTCGTAGTTTCATGAATAGACTCAAAATCTGGTTTTTCCTATCTAAAAGACTGCTAACATTTTAACAATTGGCCTAATAAAAAATCTGTTTTTTTCTCTAAATTGACTGATTCTTTACTATCCACATTACATCCCCTGTGTCGAAGTGACTTTTTACAAATCTAAATTTATAACAGTTCGACTAGGCCTAACTTAAATTAAATCAAAATCTGTTTTCTCTAATAAATAAAATACAAAAAAAAAGGTACAACGGTACAAAATGGCGCCCTTCCCGTGAGGCGTGTTAACCTTGAAAGTGATATTGAAGTGAACTTTAATGAACAACTTTAGTGAACAAAAATGAGCACCACCAGTGATGAAAGTGAGTTCCACGGATGGCCTAACATAAACTTGAATGGAGAAGACAACACACCACGAAATAACGACACAACAGAGAATGAGGACAACCAAATAGGCTCACCACAACTAGACCTGGCAGAAAACCAACTAGGCCTAGGCTTACCTAACGACTCCGAAGAGTTCCTCTACCGTCCCGAACTTCATTTTGAGATACCTGGGGATGTGCAGACAGCAGCAGCCGAGCCACAACCAACGCAGACATCTACCCTAGGCCTAAACATGCAGACAGCATCATCTGAGCCACCACTGACGCAGACATCAGCGGCCGAGCTACGACCAACGCGGACATCAGCACCTGAACCAGAACCAACGCAGACACCCATCTCCAACGTGCAAGTTAACCATTTGGTAGGACAGCAATCAGACGTAAGTCAGCTTCTGACATTTTTACAACAAAAATTTGATAATCTTGAATCTAAATTTGACAAAAGTAATAATGAGCTTAAAGAATCTGTTAATGAATGTAACAATAGGCTAAATCAAATCGAGAAAAGTAATGTAATGATTTGCCAAAGTATTAATTGTATCAAAATGGAGTTGAAAGAAAGAATTGTTGTAGTTAATGACAGAATTGATGAAGTTGAGACTAAATTTTCGAATAAAATTGAAGAAGTAGAATGTAAATTAAATGAGAATGTTGACGATAGGTGTAAGAATTTGTATAAAGATATTTCTACCATGGGTAAAAAATTAAATCAAGTAGAGTCAATTGTGAACGTACAAATTGGTGCGGGCATTTTGAAAAATCCTGAGTTAAGTAAGGAACTAGTGAAAATTCACGAGAAAGCTAATCAGACTTCATCTGAATTGGCAACTAATATAAAATTGTTAAATGTAAAGATTGATTCAATTAGAGACTTTGTAAATGAAAATGATCAGACCAAGTTGACTCTCATACAAGGAGAGTGTGATAGGAATAGGGTAGTTTTAAGACAGGAGTATATCTCTGAATTAGCGAAAATGCAAACTGATGTAAATAATGTTGCTTCTAACCTACACGACGTAACGAATAGAATAAATGTCCTTGAAACTTCTAGTTCTGAACTAAAGACATGCCCTGGTCACCACCTACAGGTAAATGCGAAACAACCTCAATCAGTAGGGATTAACAATCCTGGATTGTACTTAATAGATTTTGATAGTGATAGGGAAGATATTCATCCTATGTATTTTCTTAAGTTTGTTAATAAGTTTTGTGAACTGAGTGAAGAGCGATGGGAGGGAAAAATCCTTCACATTGTAAAACACTTAAAGGGAGATGCTGCACTGTGGGCAAGACAGCATATTACCGAATGGGATGATGTAGAGGGGTTCTCTCGTTCCTTTAAGAAACGTTACTGGGGAATGCGTAAACAGCGTAATTTTGAAAACGACCTAATGAGCAACGGACATTTTGATAAATTTAAAGGGAATTTGGTAAGCTATGTACTAGATTACTATACCAAGAATAGGTATTTGGATAACCCTATTGAGATGAGTTTGTTTTTGAATATGATTAGCAATCACCTTCCTAAGAATATCGCTGCAACCATAGCCACTGCAAAAGACATTAACAACGCTGATGAATTAGAAACCTTTTTGCTTCAGTTAAGCGGGTTTGACGAATTTAATGTTGGCCTGAGTGAACCTAAAAGATTTCATGGTAATTTCAAAGATGAACGTAAACTGGAAAATAGTAATTTTAATAATAGAGGAAACTGGAGAGGACGTGGAAATGGAAGGGACAATAATTACCATCGCTCAAACACTGAACAAGTTCAGACTAATGTAGGGGGAGTTACTAACTGTCGAGGCAACTGGAGGTATGATAGGAATAATGGTGATAATGCGCAGAGAAGTGGGGGGAGTTATGGTAGGAACTATAATAGGCCTAGTCAAAACAACGGTTACAATGCACAAAAAGACGATAATTATTGTAGGAATAGTAACAGATCAGGGAATTCCACGGAATGAGACAGGTTACCGGGTGTGAACTATAAATCACAAGTAGATAGTAGGCCTAAACCTATTTTTAATGGCTATGAGTTGATAGGAGATAGTATTTTGTGTAGGTTTGGAGAAAAAATTCTTAATTTAAGAAGGGGAGTCACACCTGGTCAGCATACTAAAAGGGGAATTGGATTTTGCATTAGTGGGCAGAAAATAGAGGAACTTAAACAGAACATTGCAGAAAACAAGCATTTGTTGAGTGACAAAATTATGGTTATGATAGGTACTAATAATTTACTTAAAGGTGAACCAGTGCATATTATTTGCGATAAATTTAAAGACCTAGTAGAGATGTTACTGTCACTGAAAAAAGAAATAGTCTTGCTTACTTTACCACCTATACCCAAGATAGCGTTAAATAATCACCGCCACTTTGATGACTTAGAAATGGTAAATAAAGGCATAAAATCGTTTGATAATGGTACTACAATCAAGGTTTTAGATATAACCAATGAATTTATGTATCCCAAGGGAGTGAAAAATTGTAATTTAAATTTTTATGAAGAAAATATTTATTTCAATGGTCAAATGAGAACAGATAGGATCCATTTAAATGAGATAGGCCTAAATAAGTTAAAAGATTTGTGTAACGAAATGTTTAATAACAGCGTAAGATGTGATCTAGAAAATGCCCAAGGTAAAGTAATGTTGAATCCTAATCTGACTGATGAATTAATGGACGAGGCAAATTTTAATAACAATTTAATGAAACCAGTCTCTGAGACTTTACCAGAAATTGTCGGTGAAATAAATGGTAGGTTAGTTAGTTGTCTCATAGACAGTGGATCTCAAGCCACAATAATGTCAGACATTTTATTTAATGAGTTGAAGGGTAATGGAGTAAAATTTGAAGTGTTCCCAGTCTCAAATTTAAATATTATGGGAATAACCGGACATAAATCAAAGAATGTTACGAAGCAGGTATTGTTTGATATTAAATTTGAAGGGAATAACGTTATGTCATTGGTATGTTTAGTTGTGCAAGGAGTGAGGCTAGATATTATTCTAGGGTGTGATTTTTTAAAAGAATGCAAAGGAGCGATTAATTTTAAAAATGAATGTCTTAGTTTGATAAACAATGAAAACAAAGAAGTCCATATACCATTTAAAATGACTTGTAAAGAAGTAGGGAGTGTAAAAGTTGTGACTTTGAATAAAATTGGAGTCATATCATTAAATAATGAATTAGAATTTTGTCAAACCAATACTATGAAGTTTCTTGAGGAAATAGGCACTCATGAGAACAAAGGTTGTAGCCAAGAAAAAAATGAATTTACCAATAAATTGATGATTAAAATTCAAGAAATTAGAGAAAGTAATGACGATTTGAGCAAAACTGATTTGCAATTATTAGAACAGACTTTAATTAAGCACAGTGATGTATTTTCAGAGAATCCAGGTTTATGTACAAATTACACAGCTAAACTAAACCTAAGTTCAGATAAAGTGTATACAGGAAAAACGTACCCAATACCATACAATAAAAGGAAAGAAGTTAGGGAGGAGATTAATAAAATGTTGGAACAAAATATAATTGAAGAATCACAAAGTCCGTATTCTAATCCGCTTGTTTGTGTTGTAAAACGTGATTTATCAACACGAATCTGTTTAGACAGTAGAAAGTTAAACCAATATTTAGTTAGTGACAATGAGGGTACAGAAGATGTTGAGATTATATTTCAAAAATTCATGGGAACCAAATATTACAGTGCTATAGATCTAACGCAGGGTTTCCTACAGATAGAGTTAAATGAAGAGTCCCGTAAATATGTAGCGTTTACTTTTGAAGGTAGGAATTATCAATACCGCCGATTACCATTTGGATTAAAAGTATCAACAGCACACTTTGTACGCGCAATTAATCGAGCGCTAGGTCCTGAATTCAATGACTTTGTAACATGCTATGTGGATGATATACTGATAACATCTAAATCATTTGAAGAACACCTAGATCACATTGACAGGGTTCTTTCTAGATTGAAAAGTTGCGGTTTTACAGTCAAGCTAAAAAAGTCAGAATTTTTGAAAGATGAAATAAAATTTTTAGGGCACATAATAACAAGGGAAGGGATTAAGACAGATCCTGAGAAAATACAGAAAATCATGACTTTTGATGAGCCTAGAAACTTGAAAGAGTTGCAAGCTTTCTTGGGATTGTGTAATTATTACCGTAAGTTCAAGGAAAATTATTCAGAATTAACAGGCCAGTTTAAACACTTATTAAGTGCAAAAAAGAGTTGGATCTGGGGAGACAGAGAAAGGCAAAATTTTGTCAAAATCAAAGAAGCATTTATTGATACAGTAATGCTTAAACACCCAGATTTTAGTAAACCTTTTTATGTTAACACTGATGCATCAAACATTTCAGTCTCGGCAATTTTATATCAAGTAGATCAAGATAATCTAGAAAAAGTAATCATGTTTGCTAGCAGGAGCCTACTAGAAGTAGAAAAAATGTACACAACCACAGAAAAGGAATTACTAGCTGTTGTTTTTGCATGCAAAAAGTTTAGAGATTATTTAATTGGTCACAAAGAAGTAATTGTTAGATCAGATCACAAAGCTTTATCCTTCTTAAATCGATGTAAATTAACTCATAGTAGACTTTTGAGATGGTCACTCATATTACAAGAATATAATTTAAAGATTGAATATGTGCCAGGCAAGTCAAACATTCCAGCCGATATTTTGAGTAGATTAAATGATGAAGGACATGCAGAGACTGATAGTAAAAATGTAGTAAAGGTGCTAAAAAATCAAGTAGATTTGGGATTTCATGAAAGTGAAGGTAAAGTAATTTTCGGAGATATAGGCTTGAAACAGAGAGCGGATTTCAAGTTAGACAGAATTTTTAAAATATTAGATGACCCAGAACAAACTGATCACAGAATAAATAAATTGTACACAATATATAAAGGAATTTTGTTTAAAAGAAACGTGGAAAATTGTGATGACTGGAAGTTAGTAATACCTAATGATTTAGTGTATCAAATAACCGATTTTACTCACCGTAAATTTGCTCACATGGGAGGACATAAAATATATAAGATTCTAAAGGAACATTGCGTATTTAACCAGATGGAAAAAGTAATTAAAAAACAACTGAGGGTTTGTGATTTGTGTCAGAAGTCAAAACATGGCAATAAAAAACAGTTAGGGGCTTTACATCCAATTATCCCAAAGGAACTGAAAGAAATAGTAGCGACTGACTTAATTGGACCTTTACCTAAGTCATGAGGGGGAGTGGAATATATTCTAGTTCTGATTGATGGTTTCTCGAAGTATGTAAAAATTTATGCTTTAAAGAAAGCTAGTACAAAGGCAATTTTAAACCGGATAATAAATGAGTACATACCAGAAGTAGGGAAAATAAAATCAATTTTATCTGACCATGGGAGTCAATTCACTAGTGCTTTATGGTACAATACCTTGGAAAGGAATAATATAACTCCGCTTCACTCATCTGTGTATCACCCCCAATCTAATTTTACGGAAAGAGTAAATAAAGAAATAAACCGGATAATTAGGTCGTATTGTCATGAACAACATACTAAATGGGCATATGTTTTAGATTTCATTGAATATTGCTTGAATCATGCGGTACATAATAGTACTAACCAAATACCATATGAAATTATGTTTGGTAAAAGAAGTAAGTTTTTTATTAATAAGATAATTCAATTTCCATCAGAAAAAGTTTTTGATAAGGGTGAGAAATTTGTTTTGGTACGTAGAAAACTTGTTAGTAGTGCAGAAAAGAGGAAAAGGCAATTTGATAAAGATTTAAAAGACCCAATAGTATATGAAGTAGGAGATCTAGTTTTAGTTAAATCTCATAAACTATCTGATAAGTGTAGTAAAAAGATAAAAAAGTTTTTCTTGCTTTTTGAGGGTCCATATCAGATAATAGAGAGGAAACTTGATAATGCATATGTATTGAAAAGCCGGACTAATGACGATATAATTGGGACTTTTAATGTTACACAGTTAAAGAAGTATTTAGTTTGAATAAAAAACTTAGATAAAATGGGTTTGCCTGTTTTTGGTATATCACTCTATTAGCATATTTAAAAAAAAAAAAAAAAAAAAAAAAAAAAAAAAAAACAGATGTGAGAGTTGCATATTTAACTAAATTTGTAGGCTCAATCCTAGGTGAATATTTTTTTTTAATTAAGGGTAGATAAGTTATAGAAGAGGGGTGACCAGTGGTGAAAATCATAACTGAAAATGAAAGTAGTACCATACTGATGAATAAAATGTTTTGTGTAAATAAATGTAGCTTAATCTTGATCATTACACAGCGGTTATATGTTTAATATTTCAGATAACAGAATAATTTGTTTGTAGCCAAACAAATGGCAAGTTAATAATTTTGAACTATATATTGTTGGTTATGTACATTTTGTATGAATATCTGTATGGAAATATTATGTGTGGAATATGGTAATAAACTAAGTTAACAAACGGTAATGGTTATCTTATTATTTTATGATGGTTGCGTTTTTCATTAAAACTGAGGTTATTATATGATTTATTATTGACTTATATTGTTTAATTTGATGGTTTCATGATATTTCTATTACAATCTTAATAACTTGTGAATTTTCTCTCGTAAAATAAGTAAAATCTTTGTAATTTTCAGGAAATGAAAAGAACTATGACAAAAGGTGTATTCTAGATTAAGAGTGTATTTTGTAATTTTCAATGACAAAAGGTGTATTTTAGATTAAGTATGTTTTTCTTTTAATTAAAGAAAACTGTATTCTAGATTTAAGAATATTTTTGTACTATGGATTTTGATGGGAAAAACCAGTGTTCTGAGTGCATAGCGCAGAGACCCATTTTAGCCTCTATATTAATGAGCAGGCTTAGGTTAAAAAAAAAAGGGCAAATAAAAAATTATTTCTTAAAAATAAATTTGTAAATAATATTTAAGGAGTTTTTAGTAAAATATTATATTACAAATTTGGGGGAGTATTTGTGGGAGTGTTCTTTTAAACTTACTTAAAATAATGTTTTTATACTTTTCAGATAATACAATTGATCGTAATTGCGTAGTTAATTAACATTCGGTTGGTAATGTAAAATAAAATGTTGGAGGTGGTGACGTAATCAACAGGTGCAATAATCTCGACCAATGAGAAGCAATCCCGTTGGTTACGTGCATCACTAAGGAGTATTCATGGCGGATGCGAGGGAAATAATGGTAATTGTTTTGAGTTAAAAATTAGAAGAATACGATAAAAATTGAGTTTTATGACCTGGAAGAAAATAATATATTTTAAATGAATAGATTAATAATAAATATTACTTATTGAGCTTATGTTAAAAAATAACAGATAACCCAATACGAAGAATGATTCTCTTTTGACTCATTCAGTAACGTCTGACGAAAGGGGACGCCAATCCGCCATTCCGCCATTCGCTCTGGGATGATCGGAGTCTGGTGGTGAGCGTTCGGCCCGTAAAATTTTGATGTAGGCCTAGATTGGATTTAAGTTATATAAGTTAGTGAAATTAGGATACATACAGATTGGTTTTTATTTTAAACATATTCTCTGGTGGTGATACTTCTTACATGATTGCAGTGCGGCTCATTCGTTCATTCGGTGTGCGTAATCTTCTAGTTGTAGCGTGACTCTTTTGTTCAAAGTGAATAAGTGACTGGAACCCTGCTTCAATCATCACCTTGACAGGATGCACCCTCATGCCCTACCCCATGATAAATAATTTTTATTTATCATCCCTGAGATTCGTAGTTTCATGAATAGACTCAAAATCTGGTTTTTCCTATCTAAAAGACTGCTAACATTTTAACAATTGGCCTAATAAAAAATCTGTTTTTTTCTCTAAATTGACTGATTCTTTACTATCCACATTACATCCCCTGTGTCGAAGTGACTTTTTACAAATCTAAATTTATAACAGTTCGACTAGGCCTAACTTAAATTAAATCAAAATCTGTTTTCTCTAATAAATAAAATACAAAAAAAAGGTACAACGGTACAACTGTTTTAAAATTTGTTTACTCAGGGTTCAAAATGAGCACTAAAGTTGGCGGTGGAAGAAAAGGTTCCTACATTAATTGTAAGAAAAGGTCCAAGAATGGAAACCTGTCATTTATGTATGATTGAAGGGTGTGTGTGTGTGTGTGTGTGGGGGGGGGGAGAGAACCTTAGCAGGTGAACAAGGAGTAAGAATATAAAGTGACAATAGGTTACTGTCTTATGTGCGCTCTCAAGATGGAGTGCGCTACTACGTAGCACAAATTATTAACCTTTTTTCCAAAAGATGTGATCTTCTTTATTTTTTTTTTATTCATTGAAACAAGTGTGGATATTGATTATTTTGGGAACCTATCTGGTTTGGCTGACCTCTGTCAGAATTGAATCTTAGAATTTTTAGTGTCTATTTTGGTTCAAGTTTTGAGCCAAACATCGAAGTCAGATGCTTTAGTGTCAATTTCATATTTTCTCAAACTTGATTGTTACATCCAGATAGCTGGTGGCGGATCACCTTGCTACTCACTTTTTCATTGTGGTCATTTGTGTTGACTTTTTTAGCTACTTGGGCTGACACCCATCTCCTAGACTCCTATAACGATCATCATCTATTCCCATGAACTGGAGGGCTCTGAATTACCAATGATCCTTAGGTTTCATTTTTCGCACAAGGACATTAAATAACAAACATCAGCCGAGGTGGCAATAGCGGTGGCGGAGCCGGCACCACTCAAACTTGTAGTGATCAATCATAGCCCTACCGATCTCCAGATCTTATAGACAGGTTCCTAAAGAGTTCATCTAACCAACACTCATTTGCCTTGCTCCTGTCTAATCTGGCACTTGCTTGCTTCAGAATCAGAATCAGAATCTTTATTGCCATTGATCAATTGAGATACATTGAAATATGCATAGTCATATTGGGCATGTATAAAAAATAACAGAGTAGAAGTTACAGTAATAATAGCTAAATGAGCTCAATCTACTATCTAGATTAAAACAGTCGAATCCAAAAAAATCATTAACAGAGTAAAATGGATTTTGTAATAGCCATGAGTAAACTTTAGACTTAAAACTAGGAATGGTGACTTCAAGGAGAAGTTCAGGCAGCTTATTATAAAACTTAATACAGTTAATTTTAAATGAATTACCTGTAAGTGCAAGGCGATGTTGGGGAATGTCCAGTGCTCCTTTGCCTCTAGTATTGTATGAGTGTATGTCCTGTCGAGTGTAAAATTCATGTAAATTAGATTTGGTGTATGTCAAAACATTGTAAATTTATAGGTTGATGACTGTGCAGATTCAAAATTTTACAAAGAGTGGTTTGCAGTGCTCCTTACTGAATATGTTTCGTCTACATCTAACTTAACCAGATAAATCTGTTAGTCATAATATTTTCATGACACGTTTGCTGTTGCAGTCTGAAGCGCAACTCCAAGTTCTACTTCTACTCGACGTTCGTCGCCTACTTCCTGGGCCTGGTGGCCACCATATTCGTGATGCACATGTTCAAGCATGCGCAGCCGGCGCTGTTGTATCTTGTTCCCGCGTGTCTGGGCACGCCGCTGTCGCTGGCTCTCATCAAGGGAGACATCGGTGTTATGTTCCAGTCAGTACCACTCTCATTTCCTAGTTTCGTTATACAATTACTTAGTTTTATTTCTTGATACAATTGGTTCGTTTTATAAAGTTAAGATTAATCTTTGTCCCCTAGCTGAAACTGAACTAGGGTGTAAAATAATTCTGCAAGATGGTAAAAACCATCCGCTGTTTCATAGATTTTAATTTTATTTACAATATTTTTATGGCTTTTTAAGATAACTAGCCCTCATCTACAATTAGAAGTGAGTGAATTGTTAAATAATTTCTCAGCTTTCCAATAAATGAGATTTTATTGAGAAAACCATTGTATGTGAAATTTTACCTCCGAAATTGAGTTGGGCTTGTTTGCTTAAACCTTCTGCTTTCAATAACCGCGAAAGAAATAATCCAATGGTGTGAAGTCGCATTATCTTGCTGGCCAATGTTGATCGCCGAAACAAGAGATTAAGTGGTTCCGAATCTTTTTGGACAACAACTGCACAGTTTTTCGAGCTGTATGATAAGCGTTCATGTCTTGTTAAAACCAAATGTCGCTCAAAGCTTTATTTTTCCAACTACTACCAACAATATCCCGATAACTTAATTGCCGTGACTGTATTGCCACAGGCATTTTAAAAAAGTAAGGGCCAATCATGCCTCCAACCCAAAATCGGCACCAGACAGTTACCAGATTTATATACTTTTTTTCAAGTATTTTTTTTTTTTCATGGTTTTTAAGTCCCCGAATGCGGCAGTCATTTTTTTAATCGCTGCACTGATGGATGGTTAAGGTTACCAATTCACAGCAGTGCTCAAATCGTACCCCCAATTAGTAGAATACCCCACTTTTAAAAAAATAATTAAAAATTAATACACTTTATAAATTTGAATAATGCTCCACAACGACAAATATACTCAAAAAACAATGCCCAATTTCAAAACATCTGCTTTTTATCTTGCATAAGAGAACAGTGATATCAACTTAAAATTGTAACCTGTTACTGAATCACACAGTTTATTTGTCCATTGCTCAATATCACTGCCCCTCTCCAAAACTCTTTTGTCCAGTAGCTCGACTACATTGTCTTCGAAATTTGTATCACTTGAAGCCAAACTTCATAAATTACTCATACAAACAGTAACAGAAAATATATTTTGTTCACATAAACTCGCTACAGTAAACCGATAGCTTTAGTAACAACAACAAGGTATTGTGGCAGCGAACTTGCGTACAATACAGCTAATGCTAAAACAGTGCATCATCTTGCAAAACTGCACTTCATTAAATAAAATTTAATATGAAAAAAATACGAGATGTGGTATTAATAAGGAAGCAACTTTCTGAAAACTTTATTATGTTTGTTTTAATATATTTATTCGTTAAACGCTTATAAGTGTAGGATCACTTAACGTACGGTATATATTCGTCGAACGCTTTCAACGTAGCTAAAGTAAATATATACGTCCAATGCTTGGGAAGTGTTAATACAAATTTTTCAAAAGCTAAGCAAAATCATTTACTCTCTATCAACTTTTTATGTATAATTTTTGTAAGGCTAAACTAATCCTATTTTGCACTCCTATTTTATACTATATTATCCTATTTTGCACTTCTTGCTCAATATGATGATTTCAGATATGCAGACCACCCTGATGTTAATGATGAAGCGTTTGAGGAGTACAGTGAAAATGGGGATGAAAATTATGATAGTGATGTTGACCAAAGTGATGATAAATTGCCAATTTTTTACAGTGATCAAACGTAATATTTGTTCGTGGTTTGAATTGCTCTGCATGGATTTTGTTTGAGCGTATTCCTAATATTAGTTCAAGAGTGGGTTTTATCAGTAGATTCTTAACCATTATTTTATAGTCTGCTTTAAACTTTTGTGTGAATTAGCCATAGAACTGTTATTAAAAATCATTTATTTGTATGGAATTTAAATATTTTCATCAAGGTTTTTGTATTTACTCATATTAACTGTTTACTCATGGTAGGTGTCCCGTAAAACTTTTTTTTTTTTTTTTGTAGTAGGCCTAGTTGTAATTTCATTTTATCACAAGTGATGCTTTTCGTACAAGGTCAAGTTTAACAATGAAGCAAACCAAGTGTGTAAAAAATTACCTGGTTTTGAAAAGAAATTTTAGGCCGTTTTTACTAACTGTACTTTTGCTCACTACATTCTACTAACTACATAAAAAAGGGGATGTCATAATTTGTTTACCTTGCTTACAAATAGGCAATGCATTTTTCAGCTGATACAATCAGCTGATTGTTTGTTACTGCTTCACTGACATTATATTGTAATTTTGGCAGCGGCCGTAGCTCAGTGGTAGAGCTCTGGGTTATCACCCAGCGAGCCGATTCAACTCCCGGTTCTGGGACAAAAAGATCGTTCGGCCTCCTTCGTGGTTCGGAAATCACGTTAAGCCGTTGGTCCACCGGCATAGAAAACAAAAATTGCAGGCCTCTCAAATGAGGAGAACTTTCAGTTAGCTGCTGATCTCCCTCCACTAAAAGCCATACGATTATTCTTTTATCATATTGTTAATATAAACAGCTCATAATCTCAGCTTTGCTCATACTTTTTTACTCTAGGGTGAGAAAGAAGTACTTTAGCATGGGTTGTATTATAAGCAAATATTGAAGCGGTATGACAAAAAAATATTATTTGCTCCAACCTTTCATGACAAATATACTTTACGAAATGCTATTTGTAATTCATCTGCAGGCATTAGTGCATGTAAAATTGAAGATTGCTGTGCCTAAATTTGCTAAATTTGGATTTAACAGAAGTATTAAACCAAAGTCGTCATGGAAATCAAATTACGAGATATTTCCAATAAATCACTGAAATGCTCGTTACAGAAAAAAGTTATGACGACAAGTATATAACTATGTTTTCTCAAAAATCTTCGTGATGCACTGAGTCTTAAAGGTGCCACATCATAGCTTAGAAATTATTTGGTTTTTGTTTTTATCATAACATGCTGTTTTTTTGTATAAATTATTAATAATCTCAGGTTATTACAGCTTTAATAATTTTTAACCTCTACATAAATTTTAACTAACATTACCACTGGGAGGACAATACCCGATTATATGTGCTAATGTAATTTTTATCGAATAAAGTTGTGACGAGAATTTCTAGCTAATAAAAATAGTGATGGTTATACGAGGTTCACCAAAACTTAGGAAATTCAGTCACTGGTAAAAATAAAAAGGAGTTCCTTGGAATCGCTCAGCGCGGTCGCTGGGATAATTCCAGGGGTCAAGTAACCCACAGCCAATTGTTCCAATGGTTCAGTTAATTTTACTTATAAGAAAGAATTCAGTAACTTAGTAGTTCTCAAGTCCTAGGCAGATCTTTAACAATCTAGAATCAACAAACTTACTTGTCACACTAACACAGATTTTAAACTCCCTATGTTAGGTTTCTGAAAATAGGCTAGTCTAATAGGATTTAGAAATAAAAGTCAAAATATATAGCTTCACCAGAGTAGGTTACAAGTCACCTTACTGGTTGCTACACGTTTTCACCAGACCTGTGCGAACCGGTCGTGGTTAAGGAAATAACCCGTAGGAAAACCAAATAAATGTCGATATTTAAACTATTGCAACGAGGGAGTTTACACAAAATAACGTATCCAACTAGCTCGTTTGAATTACAAATGGAAAGTCAGACGTTTATTGCAGAGATATTCTCACAGCTAGGGGACGACTCAACCCTAGCCTGTTACAAAAGAACAATCAACGTCTACAAATAATATTTTAAACTATTACAATTAAATTAACTGAAACTATACCTGGAGACAGAAACGAAATCCGTCGGTTAACTTTAACCTAGATCCACTAAATGAAAAGCTCTACTTCAGTACTCCGCACCACACTTTACTTAAAACTCCGACGAGCACACAATTTAAGCAGTAGCGTTTAGCACAGTAGACAGAACAAGAGTGAGAGCCGGCTCCCGGCTCATTTTCTTGAGCTTCCAATTTCTCGTTGAATCCTGATAACGGCACCAGCTGGACACTCCAGTTATCACAACAGCTGGTTGCAGGCTACCAGGGTCAACTACAAAAAAAAGGATCACGTCGTAACGTCTGTTTTTGTGACGTAGCTTGGAGGACGAACGTCATGTCGTCTGGCCTCAACCGGCGTTTGAGGTTATGTTATTGTTTACATGGGGTTATAGTGACGTGAGAGTTTTATTGGGTTTTAAGGGGTTTGTATCGGCATTTTAACACCAAGATACAACCTTCTTTAAAAATGGGGAATGAGTCTATTCCCAGGGCTGTAGATATAGCCTTTCCCAGTGTTGGACACTGTGTGAGGAATAAGGGCTCACTAGGCCTAGGTAAGCCTATCACCTCGGTCGTGAAACAAAAGTTAATAGTGACTAACAACGTTAGGTAAGTGGTCAAATTTTACCCCCCTATAAATTTGGATCGTCACACCCCCTCAACACATCGGAGTAAAAAAAAAAACAATAAAAAAAAATTATCCAAGCTCACCCCAAAATACAAATAAAGGTACCAACTGCTGGAACAATAAAATACTAAAAAGAAACTCAATGACAGTTTACAGAATTTTTTTAACTATACATCAACTGGCGATACAACGTCAGTTTTCACAATAAAAAAAAATAAATTTTTTTTTTTTTTAAATGACGACGGTTACCCTAGCACACATTAAACCCGAGGGCAATACGGTTTTAGGTCTTTAACGTGCACCGTCTGGGTATGGTTACTGTCACCATCCCTCACCTCATAAAGGTTAGTTCCTTTCTTACTGGTTATTGTACAGGGGCCGTGAAATTTTGGGGCTAGTTTCCCTACAATGGCGTCTGCTGCGGAGGACAAGACGTGAAGCCTTCGCATCACCTGATCACCAGCACAGAAATTCACCTCGCGACGACGAAGGTTATAATTCTTGGCTTGCTTCAGATAAGCGGCCCTGAGGTTTTTCTGCGCCACCTCAATCATCCGTTTGAATTCCAAGTCTCGTTTACGCTTGGTCTCGCTCAACGGAGGGTCGTCCGGGTTATCCGACGCTTCGACGGATGGTCCCCTAAGGGCACAAGGAGGTTTCAATTCGCGACCCAGACACAGCATGGCGGGAGTAAACCCCGTGGATTCATGTACCGCTGTGTTGAGGGCATATTGAAATTCACTCAGGTGGTTATCCCATGCTCGGTGATTATCCTTCACAAACTGAGCAATCATGGTCTTCACCACCCGGTTTTGCCTCTCGACTGGATTGGATTGTGGACTATACGGTGCGGTCGTTTGTAAAACAACGCCCCACTCTTCTGCCAAATCGTGGAACATTTTAGAAACAAACTGCGTCCCGTTATCCGTAATAATCACATCCGGTGCCCCATGTCGCAGCAAGATTGCCTTTAGCTTCGTCACCACATTCTTAGCGGTTGCAAATCCAATGGGCGCCAATTCGGTCCACTTGCTAAAAGTGTCTTGCACCACTAAAAGAAATCGTTGCCCCTTCGCTGACCTGGGCAGTGGGCCAACTAAGTCAATAGAGACTTTGTACCATGGGCCATGGGGTTGACGAAAATACATCTTGCCCGCGGGCTTAGCCTGGGCTACTTTATAGGCCTGACATTGCGCGCAAGACCTAACGTAGGCCTTGACATCAGCGCGCCAATTCGGCCAAAAGTACCCAGCGGAAATCCTGGCAAGAGATTTCTTCACCCCGAGATGACCGGCAGTAGGGGTGTCGTGATTCTCGTGAAGCACGTCCCGAATCTTACATTCTGGTACACACATCTTCCGCAACGTAGGTTGGTTCTTCCTAACAACCAGGCGGTACAGAGTGTCAGAACTGACCTCATAGCGTGGGTACCGCCCAGGATGTTTACCCACCAACTCCTTAGTCCGTTCGTACCAAGGCATACGTTTACCAACCCCAATCACGACATCAGGGGAGTCACCGCCTAAGGGTTCAGTTCCCACCCCTCCGACGGCGGTTTCATCTGATGCTGACGGTTCTTCGCCCACCGCCTCGCTAGTCTCCACGCTGGGGTCACCACGGGGGGTTCCTGTCACCCTCTCAGCCGCGGTTTCAGCCTCCAGACGCTGCAACTCCTTGGCACCTCGTCACGTCAGAACTCCCACCTCGTAGGTTTCAAGGTTCTTCGATTCGACGGGCAGGTTTTGATCGTCTGAGACCGGTTGCCGGGACAGGGCGTCCGCCACACGGTTCAGAGTCCCTTTGCGGTACCTAATCTCAAAATCAAATTGTTGCAGGTCCATGACCCACCGAGCCAAGCGTCCACTGGGCTCATGAAGTTTCAGGAGCCATTTCAGGGCAATATGGTCGGTTATTGCAACAAAATGATAACCTTCTAGATAGGCCTTGAACTTACGTACCGCCCACACCAAAGCGAGACACTCCTTTTCCGTGGTTGTGTAGTTCTGCTCTGTTTCCGACAACAGGCGGCTGGCATAAGCAACGACCACTTCTCGACCGTTTTGTCGCTGGGTCAAAGCAGCACCGAGCCCAGCGTTCGACGCATCAACCTGCAGAACGAAGGTTTCGGAGAAATCAGGACAGGCGAGGATAGGGCCAGAACATAAGGAGCGCTTGAGTTCCCGGAAGGCCTGATCTTGATCGGGACCCCAGGACCATCTAGCATCCTTTTTCAGCAGTCCTCGTAACGGCGCTGTCACTGACGCAAACTTCTCCACGAAGCGACGATACCAAGAAGCCAGGCCCAGAAAACTACGCAGTGCCTTGACATTCTTGGGAGTCGGGAAGTCCTGGATCGCACGAACCTTCTCCGGGTCTGTGGAGATGCCGTCGCTATTCACCACGTGACCCAGATACTTAAGTTCCTTCTGAGCAAAATGACACTTCTCAGGGTTTAAACGGAGGCCAGCCTCAGTGAGGCGGCGAAAAACAACCCTGAGGAGTTCCAGATGCTCTTCGAACGAGGACGACACAATGACCAAATCGTCGAGGTAAGCAAACGCTTTCGGTTCCAACTCAGGTCCAATAACTCTGTCCAGCAGTCGCTGGAAGGTAGCTCCGGCAGAGTGCAAACCGAAGGGCATCACCTTAAACTGGAAGAGTCCAAGTCCTGGCACCGTGAAAGCTGTTATGGGGCGACTTTCCTTGGCCAAAGGCACTTGCCAGTAACCTTGCTTGAGGTCCAAGGTACTAATATACTTGGCCTGCCTGAGTTTTTCGAGTATGGCATTTATCCTTGGCAAGGGATAGGCATCCTTGATAGAGGAGTCGTTCACCTTGCGCATGTCAATACAAAAGCGATATTTACCCGTCGGTTTTTTAATCAATACAACCGGGGAGCTCCACGGGCTGTCCGATGGTTCAATCACACCATCTCGCAACATGGCAGCTACCTCTTCATTGATTATCGCTTGCATGGCAGGGTTACGTGGATAATGGCGTTGTTTGATGGGAACCGCGTTTGGTTTGAGACGAATAACATGCTCCGTCAACGGGGTTCGCCCAACAACAGACTCAAAACGGGGAAGTTCCTCTTCCAAAAATTTACGAAGTTGCCCTTCTTCGTTATCCGACAGGGGTTGTAGGGTACCAGACGCACAACGGAACCCTTCACCCACTCCATCTTCCGCGACCTGGGGGACGTTTACTTGGATGAGTTTGAGCTCCTCAATACAACTCATTCCCAAGACAACGTCAGTCGGGAGGCCCGGAACGAAGAATGCCGTGAAATCATGGATGACACCGGAAATCAAGATCGGTAACCGGTACCTATCTCGAATTCGGCAGCCCGAACCATCGGCCATTCTCAATTCCGCCTCGGAGGTCTCCGGTTGTACTCCGTGAGTTTGAAGATGACGGACAACCTTCTCGCCTATCAGGTTTACAACCGCACCAGTATCCAACAGGGCATTAAAATCCAAGTCCAAAATCATAACACGTGTAAACGGGCGGATGTCAGACACGTGTGAGGATTCACCAGCCGAACAAGCAAAGTTTCCTACGAATCCGAGCCAGTTTGTCCACGAGTCGGAGGTCGTACGGCGCTGGGGCGTTGCGGACTCAGGTGGCCTCCTACAGACTGAGTCCGGCGGGAGTTTCCCGAGCGGCAGTCACAACGATAGGTATATACACCTTCTCGTTTACACCGGAAACATTTCAGCACCTTAGGCTGAGTACAATCACGGTACACGTGCCCCTCGACATCACAGTTGTAGCAGATGGGAGTCCTGCGCGAAGTAGACTGTAGTGGTGAAGCGTCCCTGCGCGATTCGCATCGAGGACTAGGGGACCGGTTACTGGCACGCGGCCGTGCAGTCCGGTCGTCGAACTACACCCGTTGGTTTGAGGGTTTACTCCCAACCCTAACATTTGCCTCCGAACGGTTAGGTTGCACAGGTGCTGCTGCCGCTGGTGGTAGGAAGACCTCAGGAACTGTACTGTCCGCCACCGCAATGTCCAACGCCCGATTGCCGTGGCGTTTGGCGACATACGCAGTTTCAGGGACCAAGGCTTGGGACGCAGGAGGGGGCGGTTTGAAAGTTTTTCTTTCCCGCAACACCTCTTCAAACTCCTCAGCTCGCTCAGAGAGTTCCGCCAAGGAGGTGAAGTCCTGCCGTCGAATCATAAATTTATATTCGGGCCTCATATTCCTATACACCAAATCGATTTTTTGTTGGTTGGAATAAGTGCCTAGGCGTCGAATAAGGGTTGTGAGAGCAATAACGAAGTCCCGGAAAGGCTCTCCTTCACCCTGTGTTCTCTTCCTGATTTCCTCGTCGAGGTTGCGGTGATAAGCCGGTGGGAAAAATTGGGCTTGAAACATTCTAATAAAATCGGAGAAAGAGTTCCAGAAATCCCGGTTGTTCCGGTACCAGAGCAAGGCTTGTCCTTGCAAAAGCTCGGGCATAGCTTTCAGCAACTGGTCCGGGGAGAGGGAATAGGCTTCTCTAAGCTCTTCTAGACGTTCGAGAAACGACACCGCATCACGCCTGCCGTCGAAGCGCACATTCCATTTCCTGACCAGATTGCACAGAGTCGGAAACGTTTTATCAACGTTATACGGTGTTTCACCAACAACCATATCTCGCCGATTTATGGGAGCGGAGCCAGTATTCTGGAAGAAGGAGGCCTCACCCAACTGCGAAGGCTGCGTGACATTCCTCAAGTCCATCTGTGAGGAACGCAGATCTGCCAGACGATGGTGGAAGTCCGACTCCCCTGAGTTAGGCCCATGCGTGGGTTCAGTGTGACGGCGAGCTTGGTTGTTGTCAAGGCGTCGGCCTTGCACCAAGCTGTCAATCACCCATTGCACATAGGCTGGGTCAGCGTAAGGGGGTAAACCAAGAGACTCGCGTATACCTGCCAGTCCATCCGACATAGAGTCACCCGGAGCTCTGGTTGTAACGCCAGCCGCCGCGGTGTGATGCAGCGCCGGCCCGTAGGTCGGGTAGTGGAGAAAATCAGCCGCTGAACAGCTGCCCGGGACACTAGCAGTGGGGTCAAATATGGGTTGATAGGACACCGGGGGAACCACACTAGTACCCATTCGAGGGACGCTCTCCGAAGTGCGAGTCTGAGTTGTGCCCCGAGGGCGAAGCTGAGGCCAGTGGTCCAGGGGAAGCGTGGAGGGTGTCCGGTATGCCGAACCCATGGGCGGAATGGTGCTCCAGGTTACGCCACCGGGAGGTCGGTTGATTTCCGGTTGAAACACCGAAACCCTTTGAGATAAGGATCCCACCGGTTCACTAGTCGTTGTCATACGCGTAAAGTCAAAGTCGGACTGTACGGTAGACGTAGCAGGATTCCCAGTGTTTAATGGACGCTGAGCCACCGTACTATAAACGGTTGTTAGCTCGGTGGGAGCAGGCGCCGCCGTCGTCACCTCACTCTGCGAGGTTAATAATCCCGAACCCATCTCAGGACCTGCAATGTCCGCCGAAGGGACACTTCTCCAATACTCCCTAAATCTCCGGCGTAGTTCCTCCACGCTACCATCCGTTACCAACCCATGGCGAGTCATCTCCTCAATCAATCCCTGCTTAGGCAGTTCATGGATCCAACTCACCCGTGGGTCATCCATGGGTGACCTAGGTGCATAGGAAACGGTAGTTGTAGTTATTAGGCCACTACACGTAATTACTGTCGTCGACGGGGTTGTCGTCACCCCGCTGGCCGTAGTAACTAACATTGACTCGGTCGTCTTCATTTCAAAATAAATTCAACAAGCCAACTAAATTAAATTAGTTTACAATTATCACGCAGCTTGTTTTAGGTTAGGCCTATTACTTATCTAAAATTGGATAGGCTAAGTGGTGATCAGAGTTAGGCCAACAAAATAAATTTAATTATAATGTTTATTAGTCCAATACACCCTAAGATATATTTCCTCCACCACGATTCACCAACCTAAAAGAAAATGGTTATAGCCTACCGTTAACTAGCCTAGCCTAGGTTATATTCACCGATTCAATCACAATCAGTTACCCACCTAGAGGAATAACTGAATTCTATCTTTACACCAAACCACAATTGACTGTTATAAAGTTACTGGTCCAACTGATCGGGCGCCATTTTGTGACGAGAATTTCTAGCTAATAAAAATAGTGATGGTTATACGAGGTTCACCAAAACTTAGGAAATTCAGTCACTGGTAAAAATAAAAAGGAGTTCCTTGGAATCGCTCAGCGCGGTCGCTGGGATAATTCCAGGGGTCAAGTAACCCACAGCCAATTGTTCCAATGGTTCAGTTAATTTTACTTATAAGAAAGAATTCAGTAACTTAGTAGTTCTCAAGTCCTAGGCAGATCTTTAACAATCTAGAATCAACAAACTTACTTGTCACACTAACACAGATTTTAAACTCCCTATGTTAGGTTTCTGAAAATAGGCTAGTCTAATAGGATTTAGAAATAAAAGTCAAAATATATAGCTTCACCAGAGTAGGTTACAAGTCACCTTACTGGTTGCTAACGTTTTCACCAGACCTGTGCGAACCGGTCGTGGTTAAGGAAATAACCCGTAGGAAAACCAAATAAATGTCGATATTTAAACTATTGCAACGAGGGAGTTTACACAAAATAACGTATCCAACTAGCTCGTTTGAATTACAAATGGAAAGTCAGACGTTTATTGCAGAGATATTCTCACAGCTAGGGGACGACTCAACCCTAGCCTGTTACAAAAGAACAATCAACGTCTACAAATAATATTTTAAACTATTACAATTAAATTAACTGAAACTATACCTGGAGACAGAAACGAAATCCGTCGGTTAACTTTAACCTAGATCCACTAAATGAAAAGCTCTACTTCAGTACTCCGCACCACACTTTACTTAAAACTCCGACGAGCACACAATTTAAGCAGTAGCGTTTAGCACAGTAGACAGAACAAGAGTGAGAGCCGGCTCCCGGCTCATTTTCTTGAGCTTCCAATTTCTCGTTGAATCCTGATAACGGCACCAGCTGGACACTCCAGTTATCACAACAGCTGGTTGCAGGCTACCAGGGTCAACTACAAAAAAAAGGATCACGTCGTAACGTCTGTTTTTGTGACGTAGCTTGGAGGACGAACGTCATGTCGTCTGGCCTCAACCGGCGTTTGAGGTTATGTTATTGTTTACATGGGGTTATAGTGACGTGAGAGTTTTATTGGGTTTTAAGGGGTTTGTATCGGCATTTTAACACCAAGATACAACCTTCTTTAAAAATGGGGAATGAGTCTATTCCCAGGGCTGTAGATATAGCCTTTCCCAGTGTTGGACACTGTGTGAGGAATAAGGGCTCACTAGGCCTAGGTAAGCCTATCACCTCGGTCGTGAAACAAAAGTTAATAGTGACTAACAACGTTAGGTAAGTGGTCAAATTTTACCCCCCTATAAATTTGGATCGTCACAAAGTCTAACTAATTTATTTTATCTACGAGAGCTATTCAGAAAGTAAGGAACGTTTTCGTCTTACGCCGTTAGGCGCGCACGTATCACCTATATTAGGGTATGAGAGCACTCGGGGACTCAGTGGCTATCCAGCCGTGACACTAGGAGCATCGTCGCGCTGCTAGTTTTCTTTATTTTTAAATTCAAAATGACCGCTCCCGTAAAAAATGCCGCCAGTTGCGAAGTGCGATCGGTAACACGGTTTTTGTTGGTAAAAAATTTTAAACCAGTAGAGATTTATCAATTATTATTCTTTTAATTTCAACACAGCAAAGTCCACGAAACTTGAGAGAAAGATAACGAAAGCTCCGTTATGGAGGAGCAGAGGGTTTCACGGATCTTATCGTCAACGTTAGTGACCAGTTCGTCAGTCACAATGCTCGGTCGTCCACTCTACTGCTCATCAAGTACTGGTTCGGTCATTTGTAAACTGAATACACAACTTACGCACAAAACTTTCATTCAAGACATTGTTCCCATACACCTCGCACACATTTTGATCAATATTTATCGGTTTTAAGGTTTTTGCCAACAAAAACCGTGTTACCAATCACACTTCGCAACTGGCGGCATTTTTTACGGGAGCGGCCATTCTGAATTTAAAAATAAAGAAAACTAGCAGCGCGACGATGTTCCTAGTGTCACGGCTGGATAGCCACTGAGGCCCCGAGTGCTCTCATACCCTAATATAGGCGATACGTGCGCGCCTAACGGCGTAAGACAAAAACGTTCCTTACTTTCTGAATAGCCCTCGTAGTAGTACCATGGTTGCTTATGATGAATGAAACTGAGTCTGTCTTAAGTAAATTTCTAAGAATTTGACATTGATTTTCAGATATGAAGATCATCCAGAAAAGAAAGAAGAAGAAAAACCATCAACTCCTGCTGCCACAACCACCACAACAAAATCAGCTGCTAAAACAAAGAAAGACAAATAATGCCTGACAGTATTCCTTCGGTAAATTACGGCTTGCTCATCCACGCACACAACACGTGTACTTAACAAATTTTCATGAGTGAATTTTTCTGTGGATTTCTTTGTATCCATGAAATTTTGTTTAGAGTCATGACATTTGTATCTTTGGATACTTTGAAAGACAACACTTTTTGTATTTTGTTTTTGTGATTAATTTTGTTTCACCGTACACTTTATTTAGGTTTCTAATTTCTTAAACCTAGCATATGTATGATGTTTTTATTTCATTCCAACAAGTATTTGGTGCGTTGAATGCTTTAGAGCTCAAAGTTTGATGCTAGTTTCTAAAATATTTTTTATAGTTATAAATATTTATTGAAAAGAATACAAATATATTGTAAATCAAAGAAGAAAGAATTATTTGGTTGAAAATGTTGATTATTATATAGTTGAAAATTATTAATAAAAAACTAAGGAGAACAGATCTGTAGGTCAGAATTATTCTTTTTTAATTATACATTCCAATAGTTTTAAGTGTCATTATGAGCATTGAAAGTATTAAAAATGCAACTAGTAATGTCAAAGTGAGGTTGCTGTATAATAATAACATGGTTTTGAGCACTTGAAACAACTTGTACTTCCCAATAGCTCTTCCTCAAGGACTTATCAGTGAACAAACTCAGTCATATAATACCATATTTTAAGAAACTTACTTTTCATACGCAAATAATAATCTTTTCTCTATCTTTGTAAATTAAAAAAACAACTTATTCTTTAGATTCCTTCTTGCCCGTTTGAGTGATTTGATTGAAGATTTGAATTTACACTTTTTGTTTTTGGGTTGTGTTAAAAGAAGTTATGTACAGAATTTATTTAAAAGATTATATGTCAACAACACTGATAGCACATTGCCTATGTGTAAGATGTCCTGCCAAATCTTTTATGGTATGACTGAAATTTCTCTAAGATGTTAATGCGTGTGCTATGTGACTGTACATAAAGTATTTTTTAATTTTGTTGAACTTTGATTGTAATAAATGATTTCTCCCAGGTAGTTATATGTTTTTATGTCTTGCACCCTGAGATCTTATTCTGAACTTTACAGTATTTAAATCATATCATTAAAAAAAACACTAACAATTTAAGTGATTCTGGAGCTGAAATTAACATTTTTCTAATCTTACAATGTCAAAAACAAACAAAGAAAATTTCTTGGTCTGCATGCTGTTAAGAAACAACTTAATATAAAAGACCTCTCTGTCAGGCTTTGGAAATTATTGAATTGTTCAGGACAATTGGCAGGGCCAAGTGTTGACTGAAAATTTTTTTTTTTTTTTTTTTTGTCCATAAGTACACAGGGTTACCAAGGCACTTGCCAGGACTTTGTAAGGAGTGTTGCAACTTCTTTTAATTGCAATTGTCTTTCATTTTAATTTAGTGTGAAGGAAAACATGCAATTCATGTTAAATTTAAAAACTATAAGTATTGAAAAATAAATTTAAGAAATAAATATTGAAGCGTTAAGGTTGTTTTTGTGTTGTTTAAAATATTAATTGATGTCATGGTATTCCTTGGTCACTAAATGTGAAAGTAGCAAATATTTTGCATCTTATGTTTCATTATTTCTGGACCATCGAGATAGAATTCTAAAAATACAACAGAGTAAGCTGTGGTAACTCTGAATTGTCTTGAATTGCATATTAATGAAAGTCCTACAATTTCAATCAAAGAGACATTGTGTTACCATTTCAAGGGAAAAAGGCTATATATACATCAATTCAGAAAGAAAAGAGAATAGCTATTCGTGTAATAAGAGCGTAAAGTACATCATTGTCACTCGAGAATTGAAGATGATTTCGTAAACATTTCGAGAGCGGCAATGACTATTTGCGCTCGTAATACACACAAGATTTTTCCTACCACTATAATTGTTACAGATTACATGTTTTATTGTATACAGGATGTCATTTTGATTATTTTTTATATGTTTCTGTTGGAACACACTGTTAAATATCAAACATAACCTCAAACTAAAAAGGAAGCAATTACTAAACGACAACAATGAACAACAGCTGTAGCATGGTTGTAATAACAGCTGACTTAAAAATGCCGCTTAATCTAGCGTGCGGTAAAGAACACTGCCGCTCTAGAGTGGGAAAGAAACCGAAACCAGAAATGAACTGTGTTTCATAGGGGTTACAGGTGTGGCAATGTGATTATTTCCATTCAGTGGTAGGAAAATAATGTTGTAGCTACCACCCAACTCGGGTTTAAAAATATTCTAGTCTAAAATCATTGATTTTTTAGCTATTACATTAATGATCTAAGAGTCATTGTTCGTAACCTTAGCAACCAATATTTTAAATATTAAAAAATTTTGATAAGAATTGGATGATTGTCACTGTCAATGACTTCAGGTTGAAAATTTCCTTAAAACCTAAAATTATTTTTGTTTGAAAACTAAAAGAAAAACTCCATTCATAATTAATTTGTTTATTATAACACTTAAATTTGAATACTTTGAAATAGTCATGACTACAGTGGGCGTGAATACTTAAATACTTTTGAACTTGGTCTTAAGCTTGAGAGTAAGGTAAGAGTAAACATTTGGATTAAACGCTAGAAGAGAATGAGTGGCATTACCTTGACATTGTCATATGTAACCAATCGGATACATCCGCACCCAGGAATTGACGCCTTTGTATCCTATCAGATACATGCCGCACTCAACGTGTTAACCCTTCAATATAGATAACCCCCCTTCGCAGCAGGACTTCGTAGTCTACTCAGCAAATGTCCAAAGGAATTTGAGATTTTGTATTTTCCCCATTGACACCATAGCAATGAGTACAGTATGTAGGTTTATTGCCATGGGATGTTGTGAAAAAATGTTTGTTAGGAAAAGTAATGGTTGGGTAAGGTAAAAATCAAATTTTATCAATATTCCGCACTTTTTAATATTCCCCATGAACCTCATGGGGTTGAGTATGTAGGTTTGCCGCCACATGGGTGTTGTAAGCAAATATCAATTAAACCCTACCTAGTGAATGTACATACCAAATTTTACCAAGTTATGTCAATAAATAAGCGAGATACAGGGTTTTATTGATTTCCCATAAGATTAACATGGGAATCATGTTTTTAGATTTTCTCCGGAATCTGATAAGCTAAGTTAAAAGTTCAAAATACTAAATTGTTTGTTTTTAAAGCTCTTTTAAATGGTTTTAGTTCAAATTCTTGAATTTTGAAAATTGAGATTCAAAAATTCCAAAAACCCATTTTTGACTCCTTATTTGAAACCCCATAAAAACCCGTTCCCATGACCCGACAATGCTGGTTTGCGAGGTCATGAAAATAGACCTGGTTCCTACACGTTCATACTCAATTTAATCAAAATCAGAGGTCTCCTTCAAAAGTCATCAGTATACCACGGACACATAGATAGATAGATAGATATAAACATACATATATATGAAACCAAACGAATGGTGTTTTTGGCTTCTGGAGACCTCAACATGTAAAAGTAAAGTGGTCCCGGGCTTATGTCTTACCATGGCTACTACCGTAATAACGTATTCCCTATGGGGAAATTCGCTAAAAAATTAATTATCTATAAGTATGTGTCATCCTGTAAATAGTACCAGGGGGACCGAGCTTAAGCTCGGTAAAATTATTACTTTTGTTCTCACAAAAAGCTCGTTCGCTCCGCTCACTCACCCTCTTCCTTTTGAGACGAGCTCGTTCGTTTTGCTCACTCGCTAGGCCGAAGGGTGCTGCACTTTGGTATAATTTTCCTAAGCAACAGGTTAAAGATGTAACACTTTGGTTTATATCCACAGTTATCAGCTGATTTTTGTTAAATTTAAAAATCTCCATAAGGTTAATATGGGAACTTTGAAGGGCTCTAGGACGAAAACCGGTTTTTTCCCAGACATGGGACCAGCTCCAATCGATTTCTGGTGGCCAAATTCCCCATAATCAATCAAAAATCCTTGGAGCAAAAAAAAAAACTTTGCCCTTACAAACGGAGCTTGTTTTAGAGTATAAGATACATAAAAATAACAATAAAAGTATTTAGGACTAATAGTTTTCACAGTTCAATTTTGATAATCTATAAGAAGAAACCTTTAATTTTCAATTTTATACTGAGTATATTCTTAGAATTATTATTTTATGTATTTTTTTACTACCGTATTTTATGTTTTATGTATTATTGGACTACTACTGACTCTGTTCTTTGTAAACAAGTTGCATGTGATAGAATGAAGAAATTTTGAATTTGAATTATTATCTCTTAAAATGACAATAAAATGATTGATAACTTATAGCTCTCTGCGGCGGTCTACGGCGACGAGGCCCGTCAACAGCGCTGCCCTCGACCTGACAAACATTTTACTCGAAAACGGCACTTCAAAGGGAAAATCTAGAGGGGAACATAAATTATTTTACAATACCTAATCCGTCTAATGATTTCATATTTGGTGACATTGGTGCCAATGGAATGACATAAACATGATTGGAAAACCCACCGAAATATATTTTAGAACAATTTTCATTGGTTTGGCGGCACTTTGACTACTTCCTGATGTAATAAAATCGTTTATGATGCATTATTTGTGTTTACCTACTTTTTGTGAACATTTTTATCTTTAATTTATCAAAATAGGTTAAATATCAACGGAGCTATGACTATTATTATGCAACAAATACCTTAAAATAATTACTTAAGTGTCCATATTTTTTACATATAGCCCAGTCAAAATAGGTTCGTGTAGGAAGTAATTCCGGAGTAGCTGAATTTTTCACATTTGATAGAGTGTGATAAGGTGTGTATTTTCCCCAAAAAGTCAATTAAAATTCAATTGAAATTCTCCTCAGTTTAGGCGTAAGCACCTAAAACCACACTGTAGGCCTACTTCATAGAAAAAATCCTTGTTAACTTAGTAATTTTATGAACTTTTTCTGGAATTATTGTTATTTTTGCGAAATGCCATAAAAATAAATCTATTTTAAGTTTACTCGGCGCGGGTATTTTAAAGTCAATATACAATGTTTTAGGTTAAGTTGTAGTTTTGGATTAACATGTTTTTAATCGGAAAACCATCCTTCCTTCCTAGATTAATTCGATTAGCCTATAAACAATAAAATGAAATGTTTCATTTTCAGTAAGTGCAAATGCAAAGTAGCCTACATGAGATTGTTTGTCAATTTGCTTCACTCAGTGACCGCAAAATTAAATACAAATACAGTTTGGTTTTGTGGTCGATGGCACAGTAATTTAATAGTAGGCCTAATATGATGGTACGAGGTGCTGGCCCTTGCGCAAATTGTGCATTTTATGATTCTGTATGAGTGAAACATGAATGTTGATTATAAAGTGACAGAGATCTATTTTTTTTTACTATCTGGCTTTTAAAATTTATCTGAAGGTAATCAGCTGTTGTTACAATTCACATTAAAGAACTTGCAATAAAAGTTGGTCAACATTTTAAAGCTCCCTCTAGAAATAAATCAAAGGCGAGGGGGACGAAGCCCGAAACAATATGACCTTTTTAATTGCTATTCGTCACTGCGGTATATCCTAAGCTTTAAAATGACACCTCAATCTTAAAAATCGGGTCAGTAGGTCGAGAGAAAAAGAGACGTAACAGACGAAACCCTTATAGAAATAAGAAGATAGAGACGAGGTAGCCCGTGCGCAAATTGCGCACTTATTCTGTATGGGAGAAACTAACCTAAAATACATGTATGTTGGTTATGAAGTGACAGAGATCTATTTTTGTTTACAATCTGACTTAAAAATTCGTCTGAAAGTATTCAGCTGTTAAGTTACAATTCACTTTTATTAACATCGTACAATGAAAGTTGGTCAACTTAAAGCGCCCTCTAGAAATAAATCAAAGGCGAGGGGTGAAGACCGAAACAATATGACCTTTTACGATTCGTCACTGCGGTGTATCCTAAGCTTCAATCAAATGACACCTCAATCTTAAAAATCGGTTCTGTAGGTCGAGAGAAAAAGGGACGTAACAGATGAAACCCTTATAGAAATAAGAAGATAGATAGGCAGATTCACCAACAAAATTTGAATGATGTCTAGAATCAATATGTTTTCATCTAATGAATAAAGCTTAGGCTAATCATCCACAATATGTTTGTACTTCATAAGTTTATCGCCTAAGCAAAATCAACTTCGTTATGTCAGTTAAATATGGTCCATTACATCTTTTAAAATCATAAGCGAGTCTAGATTTTGAGGCGATGGTAGAGAAAGTAAAGTGGGAAAGTGTATCTGACAAATTTTGGCGTGTTGGGAGCGGCAAGTTCGTGTCTCAGCATGATAAAAGGCGTCCGTGTTTACCTCTTGGCAATATCTAGATTATTGATATAGGCCTCTCTCAACGATAGCATGGAAAATTGAGTTTGCAATCGTATTACCGTAAGTGTCGCACCTGTATGTCTTTATTTACTTTTTTTCAATTTGTATTCTATTTAACAAATTAATGCTATTATGTTGTTTTCTGTGAGTGTTTGGTTTCTATACATGTTTTGAAACGCACAACATTCAACGCATGGCATTTTGTTCGTAATGAAAATCATTCATCATTCGTGTCATTTTAAGTTAGGCCTATACACCCCACACATTTCTATAATAATGTTGCTTCCATTGAATAACATGGTAACTTTTAAGACGTGTGGGGCGGAGCCATGGTGGATATGAATATAAGAAGTATATAAGAAGTATCCTATATGTTATTCGTAGTTCTAAGCTAAATTTCCAATAACTTTACTATAGGTGATTTCATAATCAGTATTTAATGAGTGTATACCTACAGTGTTTTGTTTTGATGACAAAAAAGAAATATCAATCATTATACATGAGTGCTTTGACCAATGCGTTTTTAGAGGGATCTAATTTTGAATTGATCAACATTTTAACAATATTGTAATGTACTTCTCTAGCAACAATATTCCATATTATGAATTTTTGATGAGTGAAACAAATTAAGTTATTTATAAAATCATTAGTCTGTATGATGCATACATAGGTCTTTGGATCCAATGATATATCGATCGTATTGATCGATATTTTCATCCTCTGTAGAAATGTAGTCGCTATATCCACAAGTTTCTATGTTAGACTAAGATTATAATAATACTGTATAAGAGATTGATAAGTGGTTTTTAAATCGTCAGCAATGGGAAGATTGCAATAATTTAATGGGAGTCTCTTTCGTGTCTTTTAATGTTTTCTTCGATTAGATTCTATTCTGACAGGTTTTCGTGATCTCTCACTTATATATCATATCAAGTACCCGCTTGTTCCTTCATACCTGTTACAGAGACGATCGAATGTTTGACAAATGTATCAATCAAGGTATCCTGACGAGGAAAAGTAAAAATAGCTTGACTGCATCGCGTTGTGAGAATCGCAGGAGGTGTCGTGTTGGAGAGGAAGTCGCTATCTCGCATGTCTGTCCATCACGCTGCAAGTGCTACCAACTGTCTGTCCGTCAGGCGGGAAAGTGCTGCCAACTGACAAACAACGGACTCTTTACAGTGACGAATATACATGCAAAATCTTGTACTGTTGCGATGGCCTTGGAAACTGCTATCTGTATTTATACTCTGCACACGTTGATATTATTAATTATTAAATGACTATGGAAGGGTCTGTTTATTCCAACAAAGTCAGAGTATTAAAAAATAAAAATAAAATGAAATGGTTGAATAAAATCAAACATTCAATCAGCGCACATTCAGATATAGGCGCAGACCTGTGATTCTGTGTTGCATGAAAAAGCTTTTCAATCTTTTTACGCTTATAGGCTAATTCATATGATGTTTTCAAAACTGTCAAGTACAAAAGGAAGAGAGACAGCTTTTCGTTTAGTGTAGGTATGGCTTAGTGAATTTTTTTTCATTTTGTAAGGAAGAAAGTATGGATAAATCATTGTCAAAACTGTTCCGGTAAATCTTATAAAACTTTGTTTTTCCTAATTTGTACAATGTGGATAGTCTATTTCGTAACAGTTTATTCCATGATGTACCAGACATTAAGATAGCCTTGCTCCATGGTGGTCACCTTGCTCTGAAAATCAAAAATAACATCAATCATAATATCTTTAGCACTTCTCTTCAGAAGAAAGTCGATTCAATCATAAAAGCAGTGCCTTGTTTGTTTATTTGTAAATCATTGTGGACAAAGTTTCGATAACCTAAATTCATGAGTGTAATAAACCCCCTTAATAAAACAATTTTTAGTTGAATGCCGATCCTTCTGGACTTCCTCTTCTACTTTGCCCTCATGTACCCCTTGTTCTTCACAATCGGTGAGTCCAAACAATTTGATGGAATTGAAGTTACTAAAGTGAATAGTTTGGACTAGTGAACCTATTGTAACTCTACAATAACTGCCGAAGAACTTCAAAAACAGAAGTTAGTTGTGTTTTAAAGGTGTCAGAGTTGTAAAAGTGGTGATACGAGATGAATCGAGATAATAGGAATTGATAAAATATCCAAATTATGTCTTATTATTGATGCTTCAATTCGATTCTAGTCCGATCTTGGGTAACCCCAAGAATGTAACATCAGTACAGGAACGAATTTTTTACCACCAAATCCTAAGGAAAAATATACAAACAGAGAAATTAATTGGTAACAGCCATGATTGAATTCAGGGATTGATTACACATAACTATTTCTTTTTTATATGGCATGAAGCAGTTTTTTTACGTTTTAAGGTGAACGCCCTGGTATTGCTACTCTCTCACCCCGTTGACTTGACTAATTGTTAATAGCATTTGTTATTTGGTAGCCCAATGAAAAAAATTACAACTGAATCCACAATCTCACAGCTCTAAAGTGAACACTATAACAAATCAGGGTCAAAAATCACGGTAAGCAGCCTCTGGCAAAATTTAAAGATTGAATGTCAACTAAATCAACTTTCCAAAGTCTTTTAGTAAGTTTGTAGACCTGTATTTTTCTTGGCAACCCTTCCAATACTTGGAAATTTTATAGGTAATATAGAACTTTTAGAATATTTTTCGAAGTGCACACAATTAATTGTAAATGTTGGCCGTGCAGTGTTGTTCCTGGATGTGCTGGGAGCCTGGGTGGTTCTGCGGACGTGCGTCGCGTACTCCCACAAGTGTCCCCGCCACGTCGCCCTGCCCGGCATACGAGGCGACCCTCCGGACCATCCGGACCCGCGACATCCGGTCATCGACCTGGCGGAGGTGGAGACCGTGAGGCGCGGAGGCACCCCCGCGTGGAGGGGCGCCCAGGGGCCCGGCGAGAGGGTGTGTGTCTGCGAGGAGGTGCGGATCATGCGGAGAATCTGCGTGTGCAGGAACCTCAGAGGCACCGCATCAGCGATACTCTGACTTGTGTCTTGGTTTTGGAATAAATTTGTACACAGCATGTTTCTTATTTTGGTTTTATACCGGGGTGCTTTATTTGAAGACGACAAACTAAACCGGGAACACAGCGGATAAGCAATGAAGATTCACTTTTGAAGACGTTTGAGTTATCTAACGGCTTACACTATATTTCCAATTAAACCTATAGGGTAGCTTTTTATCCATATCTTAGTAAAAAACACCAAAATTTTAGGTTTACTATTGGATTTTTCACGTAAAAAACTATTTTGAATAGGTAGTTCCAAGTCGCACTATCAACAATAGTTCCAGTTCTCGGTCACTTTATCCATGTACGATGTATAAACTTCAGTTTTGATTAAAAAATATTTAACAGCTGCAGTTTGTCTGTTGTCCGAAAGCCACCTAATCGTCCGCGCATTCAGGAATAACCAACGCCATGAGGAGATATTCCGAGTGAGTTAGGGAGTCCCCTTAGCTTATGAACACATTTTCCATGTAAGAGGTGATAACAAATTAATGTATTGGCCGAATATTGTTTTGGATATTGTTTGGGGGGAAACACCGCGTTTCAGTATCATCCACTCGAGAGACTAGAGACTGGACTATGCATTACGACACAACATAATACAGAGTACCTCTTCGAACTGCAGACAATGTTAGTGTATGAAGATTTATTTTGATTGTATGAGCACTCTAGCTAGAGTTAAAATATACCAGAGAGGTACATCAATAATCATATGCTATATAAAGTCACTCCAGTTCATATGTATATACAGTAATATCATAAACGTATGGGCCTCCTGCCAGTTACTTCATTAGAGTCCTACGTCATTCCTTTTTACACAGAATTGTGCCCCTTCCTATAAAAAATTGTTGACGTTTCTACAAATACTTTTTTTACCAAGTGGATTCTTTAAAATTAAAGATAGTAGAGTCAAAAAGATTTTGACCGAGTTAAGAACGATATTTTTCATCATTCTACAGTTTGCAAGAAATTCTAAGCTAGTGAAAAATGTTTTATATTACTACTTAAAATGTCCATGTAATTATTTTTTATAGTGCGAAAATCAAGATACGTATGAGTATTTTTTTGTATGAACTACTTCTTTCTATAAATCTGCACTTTATTAAATATGACACATATGCTAATGTAATGTGATAATGGTCAGATTCTGTGAAACAGACTATCAAAAAGTCAATAGAACTAACACAAACAAAACAAGATGACATGTTCGTTCACAAGACATCGACACCACTACAGACACACAATTGCGTGCTAAAGTTTGCAATAAAAACTTGCAAAGATCATGCACCAGACGAACATAAATAGAAATAACCAACACAATATGTGATAAGCAGGGTTAATATATTTAACATTTGGCTTCCAAATAAAGTAAACCGTGAAGAATAATCAGGCTTTATCATCGAAACATGTGTGGAGACGGGCTTTGTGGACAAGGGTGAGTTGAACTAAAAAATTTTACTAAAAACAAGAATGATAACAAAGGTAATCTTACATTTATGAAAACAAATTTGACTCTACTTATTTAACTTCTACTTAATTTAATCACATTTGTTGCCGAAAACAACACCACTTTGCGTTAGCCATAGGTAACTTCTGTTGTTATCAAGTGATCCTGATCCTTTTGTGTAAGAAATCCGATAACGATCTAAAACTACAAAACACACTAAAAGTTAACCAACAATTAAGAGTTTACGATCGTTTATTAGGCGTTTAACAAACTATTCAAGTTGCTAACTTGAATCAATGCAAACTCAAATGGAAAAAAAACTTAAATTGATTAAAAATTGACGGACTGTACATTTTGCTTCGAATTAGGCAACACTACCTTTTATAGGTAAAAACTTGCAAGTAATCTCTAGGCTTACCTGAAAACTCTATACGCCTATACGTCTATTACTTTGTATTTGGCTAATTTATAATAAACCAAAACAAATTTTCGAATATGTAGGTTTGCCGTAGGGTAAAGAAAACCTTTGATATTTTTAAGGGCAGCCTATGAAGACTGCTGCAAGGTTGTATACGACGATGTTCCTTCTCAAGAACAATTGATCACCTCCGCCCCAAAACTACCGAGAAACAAAAACTCGTCTTCTAAAGGGAACACCCAGTGAGTTACTGATATGATTTAGTAATATAAATATTCCAAGATTAAATGTCATTAAAATGTTCATGTAAATTAGTTTAATTACGTGTTTTAAATCATCTCATCTGTCCTTTGGTCATGGGTTTATAAAATTATCGGCGTTTTATGAGAAAGCTAAGTTATTTAAACTGTATAACTAAAGTTTACAAAGCCATTACTTACTGTGTACTGCTTAAGAGGTCGTTGGAGTCAATCCAAATTCCGTCTTTCCCCTATAAGAGCAATGTTAAACGGGAAACCAAATAACTCTTTTATTTGTTTCAGAAAATATTAGTTTATAGCTCTAAATAAAGGGTTCATTAAACCGGATTTGGGGTGCGAGAGGAATTTTTGATAAAAAGTAATGTATATTTTACTAATTCGAAACAACAAAGCAAGTTTTTTACTACTTTTAAAACATTTTCTACATAATTTTATAAATGATTTACAAAGAATCGATCTCTCAAAAGGAACGGCGAATTTGATTGAGATTCAAATGCTATTTATTCTGAACCAATCGGATAAAAAATAAAGAAGTTATATGACAAATGCCGGGGACAAGTTTAGCATTGCTCTTATGGGAAATAAATCCAAAATGGCGGCACTCCAACGCCCTCTTAACTCTCCCGAACTTACCTAGGCCTATAGGTGTGCAGGGCTCTATCCTTCTGAGATGGCAGTGGCCAAACAAAGCTGTGGGACGTACCTTATAAATTTTATGTGTTACATGAATTGTATGAAAATGTCGTTTTAAATATTCGTAACGATTATTTATGCCATAACATCCTACCAGTGGTCTTTGTGTTTAGTTTGGTAGTTACATTCTTTATCCTACTAGACATTTTCTGTTACGAACAGATCTCTGGTCTACATAGACGTAGCCTATACAAAGATTTTCTCTTACCTTGAAATTCCACCTGAGATCGAGGTTAAAAAAGAAACACCCATATCCATTGCATTCTTGGTCATTTTGAAATGTAACGTAGCCTATGAGAACAAGTGTTCAGTAAGCTAATCTTTAGAATTTTACAGTTTCATCGTACAAATTTGTTACCAAGGTTATTAACAACAATTAGTAATTTTATTGTCTAAAAACCTCAGCATACATTTTACTATGGAAGGAGCAATCGAGATGTGTCAAACAGTCAAACGTATTTTTTGATCGATGGGTAATAGGAGTAATGACGTTTATTTAAGGCTGGCGACACACTACCGGACTTTGGATAGGAACATACATCGGACCGAGCATCGTACCGAACACTACATCGTACAGGGTCATATAAATTGGTGAGGGGAGGGGCTTTTCATCATGAGCTTCTGGAGCGACGACGCTCAGTTCGGCGTTCGGAGCAAAATTGACCCTGACCCACGATACCGGTCCCACGATCGGACCGTACACAGGACCGATCTTTTCTTTGATGTTTCGCCAGAAAACCGCCTCCAGAGCGCTCGGTACGATGCTCGGTCCGGTGTTCGGTCCGGAGCTCGATCCGATGTATGGACCCCTCACCCCTGACACACTACCGGAATTGCTGTCCCCTGATACACTACCGGAATTGCTGTCCCCTGACACACTACCGTAATTGCTGTTTTTGCTAAGTACGATGCTCGGTCCAGTGAAAAGTCCGAAAGTGTATCACCGCCTTATAAGGCTTTATTCATATCCATCTGTATTAGCTTATATTTCGAAAAAAAAACTTTTGTAACTCATCAAGCTATGTGTCACTGATCATTCCGTTGATTCAGGGGGATCGAGTGTTTCTGTTTTTACGCTCCAATTCCCGGATATAAAGCGCCACAATACCAGAATCCTCAAATATCAGCTAAACAGTGAGTAATTTTCATATATTTTACTCTTATTTTGTTTATTTAATCAATATTTTAAAGCATTAAGTCTAAGTGTCTAGTATTTATTGGAACCATAATTTTACAAACAACCGATTGCGAAATTATTTAATTAATAATATAACATGTTTTATTTAAAGGCCAACGTCAGACGACGTTTTCGTGGAATGCCGACCGTACCGGGATCAGAGAGATCCACCGGGATATGTCCGGGACTTCTGCGATGTTCCTGCTCATGAGAACCTTGCTGTGAGTACTGAATCACTAAACCACTAAATTACTATTTGAGACAGTTACCTCACATAGTGCGTATTTTAACCTGAGAGTGTAAGACGATAAGGGACAATAACTAACTTATTTAGTCTGTAAATTATATACTGTGATACGTTAAACGCCAAATTAAAATGTATATTTGATCCTGATAAATGTACAAAATGTTAATCGATTCTTGCCCGAATAATTTGCGTGGTCATCGACAGTTCAATCTGACGGTATGACTAGTCTCCGTAACACATTCTGATATACCATTTTTTCTTTTTTCTTTTTAAGAAAACTACTGAATCATTCACATTCAAAGTTTGAAAACTTGTATAGACGATTTGCTGTGTTATTTTCATAAGATTTTTACTTTGGTAAAACGTTAAGTCCTTAGAAAATTTTTTTTTCTAAATCAATTATTAGGGGCTTATGAGCTCAATACTGTCGACCTTTTTACGAAATGATAGGCCATCATTGTAGGATAGCATAGAGTAAAATTAACCAATTAAACGTTTTTGTAAATTCAATGTTATAGACATTTAATAATAGACTATTGTATAGAACTCCATGATACTGGTTAGCTTACTTCTAAGCTACACAACGATGTAAACTCAAAATGTAACACAAAAATCGGACACGATCCGACGGTGTTGGGGGTAAAAGATGACCTTGCTATTGATATGCCCCCCGGGGTGTGGGAGGCACGCAATCTGATAGTGAGGTAGTGGAGGATTTGGGGGGGGTAGTGTAAGGGGTAGATTAAGGGTAGTAGTGGGGCACCTGTTGGGACGCGATCCGAATGATATCGTTCACGACTATCGAATGCCAATTTCGATATTCATGTTTCAACCATCGATTTATTTACACTGCATTCATAATTCAAAAATAAACAGCAACTTCTAATTTCGATACAAGAATAGATTTAGTTTTATGCTTTATCAGTTTACGGTCGTAACGTGAATAAGTTTTATATGAAAAATACAAAAAAGATGTAATTTATGATAAAATAATATCGGCAAAAAATTGTTTTAAAAAGATCAACTATTACAAAAATGCTAAAAACCTGCTTAAAACGTTATTGTGTTGTTTAATTGGGAATTTCGCAAGTAATTTTGTTGCATGGATAGAATATACAAAAATTAATTAGGCCTACTGTTCAAAAACACAATTTTAAATTAATAATAACACCAGTATTTTATGTGAGACATTTAGTGTAATCTTATATTCTTACACAAATAAACATGGACTGTAAATGAACGTGTATGATGTAGTTTTAAAAAATAAAAAATGACGCCATATTTATTAAAAATATAACAAACTATTATTCTAACTTCAGTAATCATCCCAAACCCTGACCACCTTTTCAAGCCGTGTATTCGGTATTCAGTAGCTAACTGTGTACAACACAGTGTGAGCGTACACTATTGTTATCGATAGTGGAAGTGCCAGTTGTGTGATAAAGGTGGCGTTGCAGTGGGCCAGGTCAGTGCTGCCACTACCGCCGCCGCTTCCACCACCAATACCAATGCTGCCAACCTAAGCACCATGAGCCTCGTGCCCACAGTCTGGGTCTGTGTCTGTGTCTGTACAGTATTGGACCGTCCTCATGCTAGCGGTAACACTGTGTACCGAGCAAACACGCACGTTATCCTGGTTATATTTTCCCTAGAAATGTTTTTTTGATCACCAATTTTGCACTAATTTTAGCCTTAATTTGATCACATTGTGGTTAATATTACTTAAAATTTGTTTACGATAAAGTATGTTTTGTCATTAGTTTTCAGTGTGACCGGTTACTGTAAAAAAGAAAATTCTGAAAACTTTTGAAAATATTAAAACATTGATAAAACTTAGCTTTAGCGTTTAATTAAAAAAAAATTACATAATATTATTAGTTATTATATTATTGGTAATGTAGTGTTAAGCGTTCTACTGCAATAATCGTAACATAAGAGAGAGCGGCATTTCTTTTTACAAATAAGAGTTAAATTTTAAATTTACTGTAATTTATTTAATTATTTGGATTTTACTTAACAAATATTTACTTATTAAAAGATATGAACATAAAAATTTTATTCTTTGTGTTTTAATAAAACATAGTTGAACTGGCTCTTAAATGGCTATTTAATTTTAAAAAAATTATCAGGATAAAAATTTAAACATAAATAGGCCTAGTTATAAAATTGGAAAAGACTGAATTTTTAGGTAATTTATCATATTAATATTTTTTAATTCTCATTGTCTTTATTTCAACCGTTTGTTAGTATATAGGAAACTGTAGATTTTACTATTAATTTGTGTTTACTGTGGTTTACTTAAGTTACACAATGTCTAACAAAGAACTTATATGTAGATAGTACAACAACTTAACTTTGAAAATAACTAAATAATTCACAATCAATTTACCTTACACTGAAAAGACATTATTAGACTATTTCGCGACGACCGACACGTCGCAATCATAGAACTCTATATATACACCTATATATGTGTATATATAGGTGTATATATAGAGTTCTATGGTCACAATGCAACCATAGAACCATTTGTGCAGCACTCGATTTGTGCTCGATTATATCCAAAACTAAAACTTTTAAATAAAAATGTTAAACGTAAACATTTTAGATCAACTCATAATCTGAAACTTTGCCGCTGAAAGTTTGTTCCTAGCAAAAAAATAAATAAAATTTCTCGCTCAGTAATTTTTTGATGACACGTTTTCAAAAGTATTTGTTTTAACAATTATTCCTAATATAAAAAAGTGCAAATATTTGTACACCATTGGAATCAGTAGTTTATGCGAATTACAAATATATACGGTTCATTCTTGTAATTTTTTGTATGTTTGAAGGACAAGCGTATGAATGAAAGTACGCGCACTGTTAGAATTACTCATTTTGGTCGTTCTTGCCTGCCCTTTTCGCCAAGGTTCCGGGTTCTGACAACGGTGTGAGCGTTCCAGATGTACTATATAGAGTTCTATGGACGTACGTCATTCTCCATGCGGAGGATTATGTTTATGACGCTATAATGTGTGTTATAGCTACATGGGTTGTTTTCAAAATTACCTCAGCAATTTATTCCACCTTTCCTGGTTTTACCAATATTCAAACTCTAAAATCGTACCAAGTTCAAGATTCATCCAAATTTATCCATATCTATAAAAACTGCCTTTATACACTAAGCCTTTTAATGAATTATAAAATAAATAAAAATAGAGATGACATATTTTTTTTTTTTTTTTTTAAGAATGGAAGATTTTAAATAGAGAATTAATTGTCATGATTCCTCTTGTATTGTATGTATAAAGAATATTTCGACTTATACAATTGTCCTTTTTTAGTTTAATAGTTAATTGTAGGCCTAATAATTTTAATAATCTTAACCACAGTAGGCCTATACCGAAGTTTAAACTTAAAAACATTTCTGTGGTATTTTACCAATTTTTAAAATACAAAAATTCAGTATACTTTTAATGAACTAAACAAACTAACCATAGAATATAATTAATCACTAGCCTAAGAAAATATTTTAAATGAAAAATTACTTTTCCTACCATTGCATGAAAATAATCACATTGCCACACCTGCAAACTCTAACGCAAAACATTTCATTTCCGATTTCCATTTCTTTTCCTCTCTAGAGCGGCAATGTTCTTTACTGTGCGCTAAATCAAACAGCAATTTATAAAGTGAGCTGTTATTACAAACAGTGCCACAGCTGTTAGTCATTGTTGTCGTTTACTAATAGCATCTTTTTTAGTTTGAGGTTATGTTTGATAGTTAACAGTGTGATATAGATATATATATCTTAAAAATTGCCTTTATACACAAAGCCTTTCAATGAATTATAAAATAAATTAAAAAAAGAGATGACATAATATTTTTTTTTAGAATGGAAGATTTTAAATTGAAAATTGTCATGATTCCTTTAGTATTGTCTGTATAAAAAAATATTTCGACGTATACAATTAATAGTTCTTTTTTAATCGTTAATTGTAACAATTTTAATAGTTTTAACCACAGTAAACCGAAGTTTAAACTTAAAAACATTTCTGTGGTACTTTACCAATTTTTAAAATACAAAAATTCAGTATACTTTTAATGAAGTAAACAAACTAACCATAGAATATAATTAATCACTAGAATAAAGAAAATATTTTAAGTGAAAAATTACTTTTCCTAGCACTGCATGAAAATAATGACATTGCCACATCTGTAAACTCTACGCAAAACATTTCATTTCCGATTTCTGTTTCTTTTCCTCTTTAGAGCGGCATTGTTCTTTACCGCACGCTAAATCAAACAGCAATTTATAAAGTCAGCTGTTATTACAAACCATGCCACACCTGTTAGTCATTGTTGTCGTTTACTAATAGCATCTTTTTTTACTTTGAGGTTATGTTTGATAGTTAACAGTGTGTTCCAACAGAAGAAACTCAAACATAATTTTAAAACGACATTTTGTATACAATTGGTAGGAAAATCTCGTGTGTATTACAAGCGCAAATGGTCGTTGCCGCTCTCGAAATGTTTGGCTGCACTCAGCTGACGCTTCGTGCTGCTATAAAGTATACAATTCTCGAGTGGCAATGACGTGCTTTACGCTCTTAATACACAGTTATTTCCTTCCACTGCATGGGAATACTCACATTGCCACAGCTGTAAACCACATAACAGTTCATTTTCAGTTTCCTTTTCATTCCCGCTCCAGAGCGGCAATGTTCATTCCAGCATGGTTATTAAAATAGCAATTTAAGGTCAGCTGTTGTTACAACCAATGCCACAGCTAGCTGTTGGTCAATTTTGTCGTTTAGTAGTTGCTGATTTTTTAGTTTGAGGAATTTTTCTGAAAGCATTTTGCACTCACTGTTATGATTGAAAAGTAATGCATTGTTTTTCTTCTTTCTTTCTTTCTTCTGATATGGTCTCGAACATGCAATGACCCACTTTCGAATCTTGTTATGAAATCTAGATCTATAAAAGATGAAATATGTATGTATAACTTATATTCATGTTGCCTATGGACTCCGAAACCACTCGATATATCGTAATGAAACTTTCAGGCATTATTAAGCATTTTTCAAGAATGGTATGAGTGAAGTTGGTGCAAATCTGTCCAAAGGGTTGTGACCCAGAGGGCATACAATATTTTGTAAAAAATCTGAATATCTCCTTTTTATCTATTGGTTGCTAAGAAACAAATTCAATGAAAATTCTAATTTTAGGTATTCTATAGGGATTTTTTATATATAAGGTGAGAGTGACAGCGAGTGAGTGTAGCGAACGAGCTTAATTACCTATAAATTCTAGTATACTAAAATTCCACAGATTATCGTTTTGCTTTTATCATAATTAGAACAATGGCCGGACTTATGCCCTTCAGATAATAATTATGCAAACATAACTCTGAACTACTGGCTGAATGTAACAGAGGTGTGATGTGCAGATCCCGTACCCTCGGCCGGCGCCCAGTGTGGAGCTGCGAGGGGGCCAGATATACAGCGGCTGTCAGTGTGTCAAGCGGGACGGCCTACAGCATGTGAGTTGCCTTTGTCTTCAACACTTAAGAGTCATCTCCACCCCTGTGCCAGTAGCCCATTGTTGCGCAGTCGGCAATGTTAACCATACGGCTTTTAATGCAAAACATGGAATTTGATTCCCCTGTTTCAGACGCCGTTTTTCATCCGATTTTCTTTAAACTTTTTAAGTGTCTAGTTAAATAGTTATATTAGGTCCCTCATACCTCGAAATTTTTAAAATTTAATAAATATTACTCTCTGCGACGTCGCAAAGTAACTCGATTTTCCCTAGTTATATTTAAAAATTTAGTAAAATTTTCAAAATTTAGAGGTATGACGGACCTAATTTAACTATTCAAGTAAACACTTACCAAGTTTAAAGAAAATCGGTTGAAAAACGGCGTCTGAAACAGGGGAATCAAATACCATGTTTTGTATTAAAAGCCGTATAGTTAACATTGCCGACTGCGCAACAATGGGATACTGGCCCAGGGGTGAAGATGACTCTTAATTAGCTTTGTGAAGCTTACTCTCTTGATATGGTAAATTTAACAAAGTTTATTTGGCACATAAAACATTGAACGTTTCCTTAAAACAGCATCTATGTCTGGGATAGCTGTGTAGGAGAAATACAATGTTAGTAAAGAAACATCAGGACATTATTTTTGTTTTACATTAACTCAGTTTGAGATATAGAATTATTAATATTAGGCTAGATAAAGCTGAAAACAATAAAACCAGTCAACACATTCTCAAGTTTAGCCATGGTTACACTCAAATTCATATGGTCTGTTATTACTGACAACACCTGCTACTAGGTGGTGTTGTTACTGACTGTGACAATAGGTTTTCTACCTCCCCAAGATAGTATATTAAATTACAGTGGTCACAAGATAACATAAACATGTTTTTAACTAAATCATAACATGAATACTCCATCGTCAACATGTGTGGTTCATGCAGGACTGCCCCAGGACCGGGTGCCAGGGCAGGCCACCCTGCATGGCGTACCCGGCGCCGCAGTGCGTGCCCAGCGGTAACGCGCCGCCCCCGGAGCCGTCCGAGGTGACGCGGGAGCGGGGCCGGTGGCCGGGCGGGGGGCGGCGGCCAGAGGCGGCAGGGGCAGAGCCCCGGGGCCAGGGGGTGGACGACGACCGCTACGTCCGCCTGGGCCGCCGCGGATACCGGGAGAACCCCCCGGTTAAGCGGCGCACCCACGTCCCCTGCGAGGAGCACCGCAAGCCGCGCTGCTAAACACTCCACTACTCCCTACTCACAATTATAATGTTGTAGCTTAACCAATGTTCATATGCACAGAATAAAATATTTATCTAATTATTTGTCTTGATTTAATTTAGATCCCGGAGTCTTTGTAAGTGGTATATGTATTTATGCTATGGAATTACTTCTGTTTTGCCTATTGGCATGTAATGCTCCATTTGAAGTCATGCAAAATTGAAAGTTGCAAGAAACATATGCGGCATTTGCTGGATTGGAGTGGGGAATTTGCCGTTCCGTTACTTTTATATTGCTTTGGTCACTATCTTGTCAAAATCCATGCCTTACATTGTACAGTTTTCTCTAATATTGCTACTATATTAGCAGAGGTTGTGAAGAAACTGAAATTCTCAGAATGTTTTCACTCGTTAATCTGGATTTAAACTTGGTTTTTATTAACTTCACCTTACTGAATTTAGATTCACAGACGTAAGTAGATACAAAAACAACTAATTTTTTAGCTCATTCAATAAAGTTAGAAAATTAGTCCTTTGACAGTTTTTCACTGCACTTGATTACAAAATATAATGTATAAAGTATTTTGTAATTTTTTCATAACTCTTGAATTTTAATTTCTAACAGTCCGAGGACCTCGATAAATCGTTATGAGGACCTCATATGGCTTGCGGGCTGTGTAGAATAAGGATCAGGGGTAAAAGTGGTTTCTAAAATTACGAGTACAAAAACTTCAAATGAAACAAAACACTTTAACTATAAGACTACAAAGTGCAATTGCTGTAGACTATGGTACATCAATTAATATACAATGATACCAGACCATAGATGTCTTATTTGATTAATTCATGTTTTATATGAACTGACGGCACACACTTTCCGTAGTTAAAGTTTTTGTATGCATGGAATTAACGAATTTCTCATGAATTTTAAAATGTCCCCAATGTTGCCAAGTTGTTTTTTGTTGGGAGTTACTACGAGTATCCAGAACTTCTAATTATTGGTTGATCCCTCAAAGTTTTAATTGCAGTAACACTGTGGGTTACGTGATCTAACCTATTACCTGAACTGTTTATCACCTCATTAAACTTTGCCACCTTCAAGACAATTACAGAGTCAATTTCCACAAACTTCATTTAACAGCTTTGGCTTATCAGCAACAGGAAAAATAAGAAGAACAAAATTAAATGTCTGGATAAAATTTTACTTTGATATATTTTTTACAGGGTTTTCGTTGCAGAATCTATAGATTTTGATTATTTTACAGTTCCACCATCTCCAAACTAATCCATCGCCATTCCTGCAGTGTATACCTTTTCCTACAAAACTTTTTTTTTTGTATTATTATGTTTCAGTTTTCTTAAATAAAACAATTTTGTGTGTGGCAAACACATTTTTTTTAATTACGACAACCTTTTTGAATTAAAGAACAACTATACATATTGCAAAAATTATTGCAATATTTCCCTATAAACTTTGAAATACTGCACTTCAGTGAGAAATTTCTAAAACTCTTCATGTTCATGGATCAATTGTCTAGAGGAAAAGTTTTTTTTATGTAATACTCATTCAATTTAAAATATTCCAATAGACATATATTTATTAGGTATCTGGTGTTAATCAATGGTCGCGTTCACGTCAAGAAAGAATTCTCAATGCTGAACTGAACGACAAATCATTAGCCCTTAAATGCATGATATTTTAAATTTTGCTGAAATAAATATGTGTGGTAAATTATATGATTAGTTTCATATAAAAAATAGTTATACAATTTTATTTTGTACTTTTATATTAAAAATATGAAATTTTATTCATGCTACACCTGAGTTACACCATGGGTTCCGGTCAAAAACGGCACCATTGACCATGTAACTTGATTTTTTTTTTTTAACAACATTTATTTCTGGTTCAACATACAGAGTGTTATACACAGAACATCTAAAAACATAATTTTAACAGTAAATTAACATTGTGGGTTCATTCTGAATTAGAGACACCCTGTAACTAAAATAAGTCCATAGAGGGGGGAAACACTTCTTTCAAAGTTATAAAATTGATAATAGAAAATTAGTAATAGATTATTAAAATATGAATAATATGGAAGGTAAGAAAACTATAACAAATCTTGAAAAAGTCTTGGGCGTAGCCTTCTATTTGGGAGGGGTAATCCAATTTCAAAATGTTGTGCACCTGGGACGTCATTTAGGCGATGCGAGAATTTTAATGTAGACTTACTGATGAAATTAGCTATTGGTTCTATTCCAAGTTCTCGATGAATTTGTGAATTTCGAACAAACCATGGTGAATTATAACTGCAATTCGCAGAACTTTGTTTTGAAACATTTGTATTTTAGAAAGTTTTGTGGATGAAATTGAAAGGCCCCATACTTGACAGGCATACAAAACTAGTGGCCGGAGAATAGTTTTATAAATTAATATTGCACATTGTGTCTGAAGTGTAGATCTTCTGTTGATGAGTGGAAAAAGGATAGAGAGCCGAGAATACGCTTGATTAAGTTTAGAATTTACATGAAGGTTGAAGTTTAATTTTTTGTCCAATAACACTCCTAAATATTTTACTCCTTGGTCAGGTGGATTCCAGTTTATGGGAGAATTATTTATGATGATTTCAGGTGGCAGCAATGGTCGTCTTAGGGTGAAGATCTTCGCTTCTGACTTTGTAGGGTTCAAACAAAAGTTCCATTTATTGAACCATTGTGTCACGTCATCGACGGAATGTTGAAGCTGCTGGTATGCTTTGAGAATGTCACTGTTCTGAGTGATGATGGTTGTATCATCAGCGTAAAGGGCCAAGGTCGCATTCTGTGGAATTGGGATGCCATTCATAAATATGTTGAATAATAAAGGCCCCAATATTGAGCCTTGGGGCACTCCTGCTGAAATTGGGCGATATGAAGATGACGATGAATTAATTTTGACACAGAACTGACGATTAAGTAAAAATGATTTAATTATTCGTTTTAAATAAAGTGGAAATCCCAGACAATCAATTTTATAAAGAAGGCCTTCATGCCATACCTTGTCAAATGCCTGGGAAACGTCAAGAAATATAGCAGTTGAGTGTTCCTTTCTTTCAAAACCTTTTACAATTGTTTCGACAATGCGTTGAATTTGATAAGTAGTTGAATGTTTAGGCCGAAATCCAAACTGAGGGGGAGGAATTGAGTTTGCGTCTTCTAGAAATGCATTTAGTCTTCTCTGGATAACTTTTTCTAATAATTTTGATAGGCAGGACAACAGGCTTATTGGTCGATAGCTGGAGACGGAAAATTTTGGTTTCTTGGGTTTGTGAAATACTATAATTTCTGCCTTTTTCCAAGAATCAGGAAAATAGCCTTGATGAATGCAGGAATTAAAAATAGAAGTTAAAACTGATATTGCTTTCTTGGTTAGATTTTTTAGAACAACATTTGGGATTAGGTCGGGTCCAGGGGATTTTCGCAAAGGAAGCCTCTTGATTATGTCCTTGACTTCAGCTGGAGAAACATAATGTATCGGAAGTTCAGCAGTCAATGTTGTGGTTTTCATAGCTTCACTTACAAGAGCAGTGGTGTCGTCATCGGTAACATTGTTTGGAGAGAATGCTTCTTGGAAGAAGTCAGCAAGAGCGTTACACTTCTCGAGGTCACTTTCGAACCTCGAAAGTAGGTAATGTTGTTGTGTCTCAGGGGAGGAATTACCGTAGGGGTGCGCAAAATGTGTTTTGTTGCTTGCCACAGACTCGAGTCATTCGGGCTTAGGTCACTTACATAAGTTTTGTAAGAAGTTATTTTGAATTTGTCGATTTCGAACTTTACTTGACGTATTAGCTGGTTAAGTCTCCTACGCATTTGTGGTTCCCTATATCTGATCCACTGACGTCGAACTTGATGTTTAGCTTTGATTAGGTTTACAATCCGAACAGGTGGAGTGAGGAAATTGTTTGTTTTTGGAGTGAATTGTTTAAATTTTGCAAGTTTAGTAGCTCTGTGAATACTGGTAGTTAAATTTTGAATAGCAGTATCAATGCCAATAACTGAATCCAAGTTTTTGGGCGGCTGAATTAATTCGTCCAGTTTGATGCCAAAAGTTTCCCAGTCAACCTTTCCCGTTATCAATCTTGGTGGTGGTGGGTTGAAGTCAGGTTGCAACATGAAACTGATTATAACAGGCAGATGGTCAGAGTCCAGTTCAGGTACAATGTTGTGTTGGATTGGAGCTGCAAAGTTTTGATAGAGGATAATATCTAAGATGTCTGGTTCACAGTTGAATTGGAACGGGTAAAATGTGGGTTCCTCCGGAGCCGACACATTTACACCAACGTCTGTAATAAAGTTTAGTAGGCGCGTACCATTAGGATTATTAACTCTACAACCCCAGTTTTGGTGTTTGCAGTTGATATCGCCGATGATCAATGTGGGAGTCTGAGCTGTAAGTAGGTTCGTTAAGTCATGCAAGTGAAGTCTCCGGTTAGGTGACTTATAAGCAGAAACAATATTTACAAAACTCCCGTCATTCAGGGATACTTTAACAGCAGTAGCTTCAATTGACACTAATCGAGGTAAGTATAGACTATTATGTTTTATTGATCGTTTAATAAAAATAGCAACGCCTCCAGATGCAAAAGGAGCGGCCCGGTCCTCTCTATAAATATCATATCCACTTACTTTAAATGGTTGATTATTTACAAAGTGGGTTTCCGTTACACAAGCAATGTCAATATTATGACGAACTAAAAATGCAGAAAATATAGATTTTTGTTTGTATAACCCATTTGCATTCCAATTCAGGATTTTTAAACTTTGAAATTCAACCACATTATAGGCAGTGTCATTTTTTAAGAAGGAACTTAAAACATTAGTAAAAAATGTTTTTATCATTGGAATTATTGATTTAACTAAGTCCATTATTAGAGTTTCAAAAGAGGATGAGCTGGGCTGTTCAACAGCGACGGGTTGGTCTGATCCGTTTTCTCGTGCTACATGTGTTGAGGAAACAATTCGGGTTCTTGGGGGAAGTTTGTGAGGTGAATGTTTCCCGTTGACAACAGCAGCGTAGGAAACGTCGGATGATTGGGGTTGGGTAGCTTCAGGCAGTCTTGTTTGTGCATCAGTTGGAGAGATACCTCCTGTTGGGGGTAAAAACGGCTCAGAATCGACCTGCCTAGACTTAGATTGTTTTAGGTTTTTAGTTTTAGACAAAAGTCCATGGTAATGTGAACATCCCCTGAAATTGGCAGTGTGGTTTTCTCCACAGTTTACACAAGTAGATGTAACATCTTTAGGCAAAGGACACGCAGAAAAATGGTGGTTACCTGTGCAGCGAACACATCTGGGGTCTAGACGACAAAAGTTTTTGGTGTGGCCATACCGTTGGCAACGTGTGCATTGAGGAATGTCTTTGTTTTTCCGTTTAGGTTCAACAGATACAATGGAGTGACATAATTTAGTGATTTTGAAAATTTCATGACCAGCATCATTGTTCTCGAGCTCAACAACACACAAAGGAATGACAAGTTTTTGTTTGTTAAGTAACCTGGTTACTCTGCAAACTGGTAGGTCGAAGCTTAAAAGTTCACTTTTGATTTCATCTTCAGTCAAAGAACACGGTACATTTCTAATAACAACTTCCAGTTTCTTGTCCAAAGTGGTTTGAAAAGTGTGAAATTTAACACCGGATTGTTCATAAAAGGATGTTAGCTTTCTAAAATTGGATATGTCTGTAAGGTTGATTTTAAGAGATTTGCCTTTAACTGATGTAGTAAATTCATTGGTCACATTAATCTTTATATCTTTAATAATTTCTTGGTGATTATTTACTTTGTGAAGGAAAATGGGTGGGATTTTATTTTGTTTTTGTTTAGGTTGAGCAGGGGATTTTGGGGAAGATTCGGTATTACTCGTAGATGCATAGTTGTGATCAGAAAGTGCATTAAATGGGTTTTGTTTACAAAGTTGAGACGGATCTAATCGGATCTAATATATACCTTTGATGAGTTTCTTACTTACTTACTTGTATACTTGTAGGTATCCCACTGGAAGCTGTGAGGCCGTGGTCGTCAATTTTTTTCTTTTCTTGTTATTTTTCTTCCCAGAATTCCTCCAAAGAGTAGAATGGGTTTTCTAAGAGGTAGTTTTTAAGTCTCTTTCTAAATTCCAAGGGTTTGCTGTGTCTTCGTATCTCTTCCGGTAGGTGGTTGTAGATTCTGCTTGAAAAGTAGTGTGGGCCGGATTGAGCCAGAGCTGTTCTGTGTCTATTAACGTGCACTTTATTTTTCTGTCTAGTGTTGTATTTATGGATTTCATGATTCCTTTTAAAAGATTCCGGGTGCTTCAGGACCAAGGCAGCAGATTCCAATATAAATACCGAGGTTAGAGTAAGGATTTTTAGATTCTTAAATAATGGCCTGCAATGCTCAAGGTAGTGAGATCTGGTCATAATTCGAACAATCCTTTTTTGGAGCAAGAACACTCGTTTTGCTTCTGAACAGTTTCCCCAGAATATGATACCATATGTCATTACACTATGAAAGCAACCGTAGTATACTTTCATCAGGACATCCATATCAACTATCCTCTGCAGTCTACGCATCAGACAACAAACCACAGCCAAACGACTCACCACATGATCAACCTGGGTAGACCACCTCAGGTTACTACTAATTTGAACTCCAAGGTATTTTACTTCATCATTCACCTCTAAATGCTTATTTCCAATTTTAAGTCGTGGACTGAAGTTATGTGATTTGGTATTATAAAAATGCAATAAGCACGTTTTTCCCTGGTTCAAAACAAGTCTATTATCATTACACCATTCGCTCATTTGGTCAATACCTGATTGAGTTTTTTCTATTGCACTATTTATGTCCATATCGGTTACCAATTGACACACATCGTCAGCAAAAAGCCACAGCTCCCCCTCCTGCACCACCTCAGGTAGATCGTTCATAAAAATTAGGAAAATTACAGGACCCATATGTGATCCTCGCGGCATGCCTGTGTTTATATTATGCTGGATATTTGAGCGGACCTGCCTGATAAATTTGTCATCACCCATGTGCTTCACTGACACCAATTGAGATCTATCCCTGAGAAAAGACATGATCCATTCCAAAGGCTTACCTAATATATTTAATCCAATTAATTTTTTTCTCAAGATACCGTGATGCAGGCAGTCAAACGCCTTTGTCATGTCGTAGAACAGTCCATATAGACTTCATCCGAGCAGTCCACGCCGCTGTGCACCGCAGTGAGAAGTGAAAACACTGCATCCGCTGTAGCTTTATTTTTCCGAAAGCCAAACTGATTTTTAATTAATAAGCTGTTTTGTTCAAGAAAAGGGATTAATCTATTTAAATATGCTACTTCTATAATCTTAGAAAATACGGATTGAACTGCTACCGGTCGGTAGTTACTTCTATGTTTCGGACATGGAATTAGCTTTCGCTATTTTTCGAGGAGAGACGAAGTTTTCCTCTTCTTTTTCTTGTTCCATTTCGTCATGGGATTAATTGAAGAAATCAGTATTTGTCTTATTCATATTTGTCGAGTCAGACCGTTGAATGGGAAAAACATTGGTGGAACACGTGTTGTTTGGTTTAATTGAAGGTTTGAGGTTAAATTTATGTTTGAACACAGATTTTTTAATTTTGTGATTAATTGCTTCTAAGAAACGTGTAGATATATAAATTGAACTCTCTAAAAAATATAGAAAAGCAACGAAACTATAGATAACTCACTTTTAAACAAATAAAACGTAATAAAAACGCGCACACAGAAAACTTGTTATTTATTCTGCAGGATGTGTTCAAACTACACTAGCCGTCACGAGAGAAGTCCGTTGAGGGCGGGGCTTAGCGGTCACGTGATTTTGGACCAACGAATGAGATTCAAGCGATGTTGCCGTTATTCACCTAGCCTAATTGCATAAATCACATGTTGTAAATAATAACATTTCCAAATGTAAATAATATATTTGTAAACAATCCGAAATACAATCTCTTTTAAAACCCTTATTTTTTTAAGAGTAAGTGTTGAATATTAAGTATCATATTCGTTAAGTGTAAATTTTGTGGTTGTTTCAATATGGATAAAAAAACACCTCCCGCATCACTTGCTATTAAAAAAGAAAAAACGGTTAACAGTGCAGAACGGAACATAGTGTACAACGTTTATTGTTGTTTTGAAACAGCTCGTTCTCCTTTCCGTCATTTCGTGAGTGTGTTAATTGTAATCAAACTGGAAAATAATGCGCTATAGCTTGCAAGATTTGTAAAAAACAGTTAAATAAGTAGGCAATATTGTCAGTTTTTGAAGAGTCGCCAACACCAACTTTTTCAACACCGGGAAAATCAAGAAAACGAAAGTCTCCAGTCATTAACTGGATAAACTACCCCCCTAAAACCGATCAAAATATTGCTATTAAAATATCAGAAAAGTTAAACAATATTATTGGAAATCTCCGGACAGTAATACAACTGGATAAACTGTTGGATAATGAACAGCAACAACAGGGTCACCGGCACAGGAGAGAGGCACTCCTTGGCTGAGCAGACAACACGGCAAGTCCAGCAACGATGTTCTGATTCCAAAAATTCAACCATCAATACATTGTGTAAAATAATGAATAAAGGATCAAATAGTCGACAATATTAAATCCACAAAATTATGTTTCTGTTTTTTTTTTCTTTTTTTTACTGTTATTGTTATTGTGTTATTTAATGTTCTTGTTATGTTATTGTTTTTGTCAAATAATTTTTAACTGTTAGGCCCTAGCCTATATTTAGCTCAGTAAGCCGGCAGTTGTTTATTTCCTAATTATGTAGGTCTACTACTTGGTATTTGTTCATTTGTTATCTTTCTAAAAATTTTGGTGAAGTTTTAGTTGGTATGAATCACGGTAGAAATAAGATCATTCAAATCATGAAACTATAGGGTATTCTGTCCAAGTAAAATGCTGTAGGCAACCAGAAAGCTAGCCTACTAACACTCCCTGACAATCTGCACCCTCCGCTGCCTTGCAAAAAGTTGGGTGAGCGAATTTTAGGAAGTTTTAAAGCTGCCGTGCCGGCTATACGGCCACCTGCGGTGCGCGTACCCTCCGGTTGACGAGACGGGATTGTCGTTCTTAAGTGAAAACGACTTTACAAAGATGAGTATATTTAAATTGATAGTTTTAATGGATAATACCACAACATTATGAGGCATTTAGAGTACTTGAATCCTCTCGCAATAATAGGCCTGCAAACATAATGGAAGTATTGTTTTTATCTTACTCTTTCTCTTGAAAAAATTTAACTTATGACCATAATTTTTTGGCCACATGATGTTACTTAGCTAACTCTCTTTTGATAATCTCTTTTGATGGAGCGTGCGAATGTTCAGGACGATGAAAAGAAAAGAAGGATATCCGCCAGTACCGTGCCCTTCCGCCCTCCCGTACCGAACCGCCCCAAGGAGCACGTAACTTTAACAGAAGTAGTGTAGGAAGTTCTTGGCACATTTTTATCTAAAGGGGCACCTACATCCAAATGAAGGCACCGGCCATCTAGGAGGGCGCTCAAGTCTTTTAAGGGGGGGGGGAGGTCTTTCGCTTAGACTATCTAAACGAGAGTTTCAAAATCAGACAAGACACTTGATCTGCACTCTTACCTCATCAAGATTAATAATTTGATGAAAAATGATCCTTTTAACTATAAAACTACTGTATTTGTTTCATTTGATTTATCAAGCAGCAGCCATCCTTTGACTTTCGCCTCCCGGTCCCGCCACCGGGGCGCGGCGCGGCGCTTCCGTGCAAACGCACACGGGCCACGAGCCGCTACTGTAAAAAGTTGTCTTATTACGACAGAGGATAGACCCACATAGGTTTTCAAGATAACTCAAGACATGAAAAAAAGATAAATTATGACAAGCTATTCACCCTCAATATTTTTCAAATTGTAGTTTTGGAAATGCATGATGATGTCCAAACATAAACACATGAACTACGAACCTTTCTTGTTTTCAATGTACAATAGGCTACATGTTTAAAACACGAGGTGTACACATTAGAGACCGTTTTATAATCAGGTGATCGCTTCAATGATTTACGTTTATATTGGTAACCGGCGTTCAATGTGGCAACACCGCGCTTGATTCCTATTGGTTACAGCTCAACGGACTTCTCTCGTGACGGCTGGTATAGGGCCTACATCATGTAACAACACATGTGTAAAAACACCAACTCTTTCAGGTAAAAATCAATTATATTTATTAAACATTTAATGGTCACATAAAATGTTATAAATTAAGTTACTCTTTATAATACCCCCGTCGCAGCAGACCTGCGTACTCAGCGAATTTCCAATAAATTAGTAGTATTAATTATGACCAGATAAACCTGTAAACCAAAAATCATCACAAGCTCATAAATATGGAAATAAATGTTTATCTCCTTATGATAAATGTAGGGAAAGAGTATGCAGGTATGCTGCCATGGGGAACACTGAAAGTAGGTTTTAAGCATTAAAAAAAATTATTTTGACCATATGAAGCCATACACTAAATTTCATCAATATCTGTCCATTGCTAAAGGAGTTTGCCTATTCTCCTTATGATTAACATGGGAAAAGAGTTGGCCTATGCAGGTTTGCTGCCATGATAAGCACAAAAACCAAGATTTTTTACCATAAATGGATGAATCTCAACCAAATGAAGCTGAATACCAAGTTTCATCCAAAAACATTGGTTAATAAGTGAAATATTAACACATCCTTATTCTCCATAAGATTATCATATATTGGACATATTATAAAATATTAACATATATTTAACATATATAACATATATATTGGAGCCTCAAAATACAACGTAGGTACTGTCTTTAGACTTTGTAATATCTCGGTAACCAATGGAGATAGAGCAAAGCTTCAAAATGCTAAATTGTGTGTTTTTTTTAGCTAAATCCAATGGTCAAAATAAAAATTTGAAATTTTTAAAAATTACATATGAAAAATGCAAAAAACCCAATTTTGGTGTACAAAACCCCCCAAAACTACCCCTTCCGATAGGTCGATATGTCTGGTTTACGAACTCATCCGAATAAACATAGGATTACACATCTCTACCAAATTTGGTGTCGATCGGACCATTTTTACGAGAGTTATCGTGCCTAGGGATACATACGTATATAAATATATACACACCATATATTTATATATGTATGTAAATATAAGTATTTATTTATATATGTTAGTTATTCAAAAACTAAGGGTGCTTTGTTAAAAAATATGTTCATAATAATATTCCTAGCAGCCCTGTGTGACCAAAAAGTAACATGGTCCAGGGCTTAGGTCTTACCATGAGACCTACGGTAATAGCTTATTCCCTTTGGGAAATTCGCTAAAAGGGAAAAAAATTCAGATAAAAATATAAAGTTAGAAAAAGTAACTTGTAAAAGTATACCTTGTCACACAATATCATTGTACAATTGGTGTACAAGTACCGTACGAGAGTGTTTTCCCTTACTCAAATAATTATTTGAAATTATTTGAATTTGTTACATGAAAACAAAATTTAAATTACACTCTTTAAATTTTGTGAACTCTTGACATTGTGGTGTTTCCCTTGCAGTTATCAATTTTGTACCATTTAGATACTTTTGAGGTCCCAAATGGACCATTGATCGGTCTTGTCTTTTACTCAGTATTCAGGGTTCATATGGCAGTCAGTTTTTCGTTTTAATTGGTTGGAATTTTTTTGAAGTGGAGTTAAAATAAAATAGAAATAAGAATTTTATATAGTGTTCACATCAAAAGTTAAGTTTTCACTTGCAAAAATAATTACCGTATCTGAGTTTGCATGATGTTATACACTTGAGTTACATCATGTTTGTGGTGTCTTGGACTGCCTATGCATTATGTTACCCAAAAGTAGCATGGATAACAATAGAAATTGGGAAAAAACTATCAACTATTAAAGCTTTCCTGAGTGGAAATATGGAAGTTATAGTGATATTAGTGACATAATGTTATTTTTCACGTGACCGTAACGACCAACAAATAAATAAAAGCTAAGTTGAAATATTGAGTTTGTCGCTTCGTACTGACTGAAATTAACTGACTTGGAAAAATCAAGGTTAGGTGGAAAGAGCTGAAATTTGAGTTTGGCGATTTATCCATGGTGTAGCAGTTGAGATAATTTACATGAATTAGTTCTGAAAATTTACAACAGAAAGCGCTGAATCGATTAAGAAAAACATGTGTTACTGTACTGCTGAGTAACATGACGCATTTTTTTAAGGTTAACAAAATAGTAAAAAAGTAAAACTAAGTAAAAAAGTAGAACTATATAAGCTCTCCAATTAAAATATTTCAATATTTCGTTGTTACAAGGGCCGAAAATGGCGCTTTGCAAGCCTCGAGATTTTGTTTCAAGTTCGAGACGAAGTTGAAAACTTGAAATGATCGTGAATAGGCAAAACGATTAATTAATCGTAAAGGTTTTTTTTTTTTAGTGGGATCGCGGGACGTGGAAAAAGGGGATTTTGATTTTGGTGATGTGGACATACTGGTTAGACTTTGATCCGACTGCTTGTCTGTCATCGTCATCGTGTCATATCATATCGCCAAAGTGGAGAGGTTAACTTAAACTTTGAAACTGCCTTATCTTTTCCGGGACCAGTGGTCAATCCAATTTCCGTATTCTCATTATACTTTAGTTCCTTCTGTCTTGTAGAGTAGTTATAACTATATAGGATAACATGACTTCATTAACCAAGGGTAAGTTTTGATACTTTGTGATTACTGAATTACAGTTAGAGGAAATTTTACTAGTCCTAGACTCGGTAATCTCCTGTCATGGTTATTTTGGAAGTAAAAACGACTGCTTTTTAAATATAAAAACAGGATAGAAAAAATTGTGTTTTAACCAGGGTTATCGGTGTGAAACTGCCAATTTTTTATCCACGCTTTCAATTTTCAACTAATTCATGTGATTTTCAAAGCACTACATAACCTAAAAATTAGTCGCGCTTGTTTTTTGTGTTTGAAAGCATTACAACAACTGGAATTTGAATACACTGTGCTGAAGTAAATGAATTATAGCAATTATCATACATAAAAAACGTTAAAAACAATACTTGGTGTAAAAACATCAACATTGCATTATTGCATTACCTCCCAGTGCAGATATGTTGATTCCAAACACGAGCCAATTGTATGGCAAACACAAAGTGCTACCAACAGTACAAATATAATACATCCTTAGATATACTTCAATTTATATATTAAAATACATATTTTTAGAAAAATGTTAATACTGAAAAGAGATTATAAATGAAATATATCATTCAAATGTAATGTGGCCTGAACATAGTTATAGTTCTTAGTTATAGTTCTCCACTGTAGTCTCGTAGACCCTCTTCCAGGGCATGAGACCGGTCATAGTCCTAACTTATGCGGCGAAAGGAGCCTTGTCAAATGGATTAAAAGGCAATGGGCAGGAACTTAGTGAGGAAAATAAAAAAGGCTAGGCAAATTTGATTGGAAAAGGAATTTGGGTTAGTCTGGGACACTATAAAAGCACTCTTCCAACAGATGATTTTTTAACTGAGATTTAAATTTTTTGATGTCGTTGATTTCTCTTAAACTTGGGGGTAATTTTGAAAAAAGCTTTCGACCGATATAATCAGGTTTCTTCTCAAAAAGTGTGAGTCTATGTTGCACTGAAGGGTTTAAATGTCTATTTCTTGTATTGTAAAGATGATTGTGAGACTGAATGAGATTATTTTCTCTGACAAAACAAATTACTTCAAACATAAAGAGAGAGGGAACAGTCATAATTCTTAACTCTACAAAATGTTGTCTACATGAGTCTTGAGGTCTAAGTCTTAGCATTGAACGAATTGCTCTCTTCTGAATTACAAAAATCCTGTTCAAGTTATGTTTACTAGAATTTCCCCAAAGTACAATGGAATATCTTATGTAGCTTTCAATTAAACTAAAATAGACAAGTTTTGACAATGGGAGATTGTTCAAGAGTGCTATATTCCGAAGAACAAAAATGTTCCCAGACAAAGTGTTTGCAAGTTTACTCACATGTTCATTCCATGTGAGACCACCGTCCAACCTCACACCCAGGTAGTCCACTGTATCCGACTGATCGAGGAATTCATCATCCAGACAGACTAGAGGGGGTTCTAAACCTTCTCTCTCTAAAAGTCTCTTTTTCTGATCAGTTGAGAAAAAAACATAATTGGTTTTACTTGGATTGATATTTAGGTTAATATCAGAAAAATATTGAGACAGAGTGTTAATAAGAGTGTAATTACCATGTTCTAAGAATTGAAGATTTTTATGGCTGAAAAACAAGGAGGTGTCATCAGCAAAAATTGTTAAGGAACTACTAGGTACATAATCAGATATATTATTAATATAAATTAAAAACAGAATTGGGCCAAGAATCGACCCTTGAGGCACCCCCACCTGCAGATGAGATAACCTTGATGTATACTGTTCCCTCAGTCCGCTGGAGTCAGAAAAATCAATCACTGTTCTTTGACATCTATTAGAGAGATAAGAGGAAAACCACTCTAAAACTGTACCACAGATTCCTAGAGTTTGAAGCTTGTGGATCAAAATACTATGGTTGACGCAATCGAATGCCTTGGAGAGATCAATAAAACAACCAATAGCCATTTCACCACCCTCCAAGGCACCGATGCATTTATTTACAAAGTTTATCAAAGCGAGTTTAGTGGACTTCCTCTTTTGGTATCCAAACTGATTGGAAAAAATTAAGTCATTATCAGTCAAAAAGGAAATTAGTCTATTACAAACAACTTTCTCCAAAATCTTGGAGATGGACGATAGGTGCGAGATCGGACGGTAATTGGCAATGAGACATGGATCTTCTTTTTTGTGAAGCGGCTTAATGAGAGCTAGTTTTGCATTTTCAGGAAATAAGCCAGAAGCTAAAGAAAAATTAATTAAATGTAACAACGGAGTTTTGAGAGAAGAGTAACAAGTTTTTATTAAATTCATTGAGATGCCATCGGCTCCGCAGGATTTTTTCTTGGGCAATTCACAAATCAATTTAGTGAGTTCAGCTTCTGATACTGGTTCAAAACAAGGAAAACTAATGGAATTGCTGTTAATGGCTGTGGATTGTGAACTTACAATGGAGGAATCTACATTTGATTGAAGTGTGAAAAAGTCGTTGAAGATGTTACTCACCAAATCAGGATCAGTTACCAAGTCGTTTCCAACTTTGAGGGAGATATTACTGTTAACTCTATTACTTTTGTTTCGAGATTTATTAATGAACCCCCATGCTGCCTTAGTGGGATTTTTTGCACAATCTATATTTTGCTTGACAAAACTAGATTTGGCCTCAAGAATTTTCTTTCTATAAAGCTTTTTCTTTTTGTTGTACTCATCTCTCAAAAAAGAGTCACGGGTGTCCTGCCATGCAGAATATATATCCAATAAATCAACTTTAAGAAACTTAATCTCATCAGTAAGCCACCTCTGCTTATCTATTGTGTTGAAACGTTTTTTCTTCAATGGACAGGCTATTTGAATGTAATAGGTCAAAGTGTTTATAAAACTATTGTATTTAGAATCTAGGGTGTGAGCACTGAAAAAATCATGCCACTTTTCTTGTTCAAGTCTGAAATTAAGTTCTTTCAAACTTTCCTCACCAAAATCCCTACCCTTAAAACTACTACAATCAGATCTAATTATGCCCCATACCGGTATCTCAACTAAAACAGCACAGTGGTCTGAGATTAAACTTTCTATTACAGAGGATGAACAATTACTAAAGTTAGTCAAAAAGATGTCTAGGCAGCTTTCTGAATGTTCAGCGAACCTCGTAGGGGCAAAGTTAACTTGGGATAAACCAAAACCGTTGACAATATTACAGAATGCTTCATATTCACCAGGATGCATAATGGGATCCAGGTTAAAATCTCCAGCCAGGATCACTTTCCTAGAGTGGGCTGATATTTCTCTAAGATAGGACTCCAAGATTTCAAAAAATTGGTTGAAGTTACTATCATAGGGAGGTCTATAGACTGAGGCTATGATTGTTAAGCTGCCGGAAATGTAAACTTTCATGTCAGTAACTTCAAAAATAGATGCAACTGAGAAACGTTTAGCTCTATTTACATTACTAGCGTCAACTATTTCAAACTGTAAATCATTCTTGGAGTAGATCGCAACACCTCCACTGTTTGAGGTTTCTCGGCAAAAATAACTTTGGAGATTGAAATTGTTGAGAGAAAAATTATTTAAATAAGTTTCACTCAAACCATGTTCTGATACTAAAAAGATGTCACACGACACTTCATCTAAAAAAATCTCAATAGCTTCCCTTTTTTTGTGAATAGCCCTTTGAACATTCAGAAGTGCAATGTTGATTATGCTACTTGCTTCATCTTTAAGTTGAGTACTTATTAAACTACGACTAATATTACGGTTATTGGAAAAATTAATTTGAGATACCGGAGTACAATCGGGCACATCATCAGTAAAATTAGGCCTATTTAAGTACATGTTTCTAAAAAAATTTTACGCCTACATAGGACATTGTTTGACAAATCATTTAAAATTAAATTACTAAGGAGGAGTTTACCTTTCCGGTTAAGATGTAATCCATTTCCAGTGTAATGCATGCGAAACAGGGCATAGTTTATATGTTTCATGTTTAGTTGGACTAAACATGAAAGTTTAGTCCAACTCTGACTGTCATTTTAAGAGCTTCAAATTGTGTTTTACTAACCCATGACGAACTAAAAATCTTACTTTATGTATGGCTATATATGTACCTTGCCGGTCGCTTTTGAATTGAAATTGGTATGGTAGGTACATACACTCCGTATGCTACCCTGACATACCCAGACCCTCATTTTAAGGGCTTTATAACTTGTTTTACCAAACCATGTCAGGAAAGAAAACTCGTACTTTATGTATGGCCATATACATACCAAGCAGTGAGCTATGTACTTGAAATTGGTATGCTTGCTCTCCTACACTCTTATTCTACCCCGACATACCTATGTGAATACTGCGACTCTCGTTTTAAGACTATTACAAGGTATTTTACCAAACCATGTCAGTAAAGAAAATTCGTACTTTATGTATGACCATATACATACCAAGCAGTGAGCTATGTACTTGAAATTGGTATGCTTGCTCTCCTACACTCTTATTCTACCACGACATACCTATGTGTATACTGCGACTCTCGTTTTAAGGGTATTACAAGGTGGTTTACAAACCGCATGTTTTGTCTTGAACGAAATTTCGTACTTTATGTATGGCCATGAACATAGCTAGCAGTGAGCTTTGGACTTAAAGTTGGTCTGCTTCCTCTCCTACACTCTTATTCTACCCCGACATACCCATGTGTATACTGCGACCCTCGTTATAAGGGTTTTATAAGGTCGTTTACAGACCCGTGTTTAGCCTCGAGCGAAAGTTTGTATGTATGGCCATATACATACCTTGCAGTTACGTATGGACCTGAAATCGGTATGCTAGGTCCCTACACTGTTTTGCTATCCAGATATACCCATGTGTATACTGCGACCCTCGTTTTAAGGGTTTTATAAGGCCATTTACAAGGTCATGTTTAGTCTTGAACAAAATTTCGTAATTTAGGTGTGGCCTTAAACATACCTAGCAGTGAGCTTTGGACTTGAAATTGGTCTGCTTCCTCTCCTACACTCTTATTCTACCCAGACTGACCTATGTGTATAGTGCAACCCTCGCTTTAAGGGTTTTATAAGGTCGTTTACAGACCCTTGTTTAGCCTCGAGCGAAAGTTTGTATGTATGGCCATATACATACCTTGCAGTTACGTATGGACCTGAAATCGGTATGCTAGTTCCCAACACTGTTGTGCTATCCAGATATACCCATGTGTATACTGCGACCCTCGTTTTAAGGGTTTTATAAGGTCATTTACAAGGTCAAGTTTTTTCTGAATCAAAATTTCGTAATTTAGGTGTGGCCTTAAACATACCTAGCACTGAGCTTTGGACTTGAAATTGGTCTGCTTCCTCTCCTACACTCTTATTCTACCCAGACTGACCTATGTGTATACTGCGACCCTCGTTTTAAGGGTTTTATAAGGTCGTTTATAGACCCGTGTTTAGCCTCGAGCGAAAGTTTGTATGTATGGCCATATACATACCTTGCAGTTACGTTTGGACCTGAAATCGGTATGCTAGGTCCCTACACTGTTGTGCTATCCAGATATACCCATATGTATACTGCGACCCTCGTTTTAAGGGTTTTATAAGGTCATTTACAAGGTCAAGTTTTTTCTTAATTAAAATTTGGTAATTTAGGTGTGGCCTTAAACATACCTAGCAGTGAGCTTTGGACTTGAAATTGGTCTGCTTCCTCTCCTACACTCTTATTCTACCCAGACTGACCTATGTGTATACTGCGACCCTTGTTTTAAGGGTTTTATAAGGTCGTTTATAGACCCGTGTATAGCCTCGAGCGAAAGTTTGTATGTATGGCCATATACATACCTTGCAGTTACGTATGGACCTGAAATCGGTATGCTAGGTCCCAACACTGTTGTGCTATCCAGATATACCCATGTGTATAGTGCAACCCTCGTTTTAAGGGTTTTATAAGGTCGTTTACAGACCCTTGTTTAGCCTCGAGCGAAAGTTTCTATGTATGGCCATATACATACCTTGCAGTTACGTTTGGACCTGAAATCGGTATGCTAGGTCCCAACACTGTTGTGCTATCCAGATATACCCATGTGTATACTGCGACCCTCGTTTTAAGGGTTTTATAAGGTCATTTACAAGGTCATGTTTTTTATTAAACAAAATTTCGTAATTTAGGTGTGGCCTTAAACATACCTAGCAGTGAGCTTTGGACTTGAAATTGGTCTGCTTCCTCTCCGACACTCTTATTCTACCCAGACTGACCTATGTGTATAGTGCAACCCTCGTTTTAAGGGTTTTATAAGGTCGTTTACAGACCCTTGTTTAGCCTCGAGCGAAAGTTTCTATGTATGGCCATATACATACCTTGCAGTTACGTTTGGACCTGAAATCGGTATGCTAGGTCCCTACACTGTTGTGCTATCCAGATATACCCATGTGTATACTGCGACCCTCGTTTTAAGGGTTTTATAAGGTCATTTACAAGGTCATGTTTTTTCTTAAACAAAATTTCGTAATTTAGGTGTGGCCTTAAACATACCTAGCAGTGAGCTTTGGACTTGAAATTGGTCTGCTTCCTCTCCTACACTCTTTTTCTACCCAGACTGACCTATGTGTATACTGCGACCCCTGTTTTAAGGGTTTTATAAGGTCGTTTATAGACCCGTGTATAGCCTCGAGCGAAAGTTTGTATGTATGGCCATATACATACCTTGCAGTTACGTATGGACCTGAAATCGGTATGCTAGGTCCCAACACTGTTGTGCTATCCAGATATACCCATGTGTATACTGCGACCCTCGTTTTAAGGGTTTTATAAGGTCATTTACAAGGTCAAGTTTTTTCTGAATCAAAATTTCGTAATTTAGGTGTAGCCTTAAACATACCTAGCAGTGAGCTTTGGACTTGAAATTGGTCTGCTTCCTCTCCGACACTCTTATTCTACCCAGACTGACCTATGTGTATACTGCGACCCTCGTTTTAAGGGTTTTATAAGGTCGTTTATAGACCCGTGTTTAGCCTCGAGCGAAAGTTTGTATGTATGGCCATATACATACCTTGCAGTTACGTTTGGACCTGAAATCGGTATGCTAGGTCCCTACACTGTTGTGCTATCCAGATATACCCATGTGTATACTGCGACCCTCGTTTTAAGGGTTTTATAAGGCCATTTACAAGGTCATGTTTAGACTTGAACAAAATTTCGTAATTTAATGTACTTTTATGAAAATTTGTACTTTATGCATGAAATTTGACTTGAAAACACATACTTGTGTATGATTTTATTTTATTGGCCCATAAAAGAGTAGTACATGTTGGAGAAAATATCCTATTATATTAAACGAGAAAGTTTTGTTGTGGGGTTTGTGGTTGGAAATTATCTCGAAAAGTACAAACGGGAGGCCGTTCCCGATTGAAAATAACTATTCTTGGGTACAAAATAATGGTAGTTTAATTCATCAAAACGCTCAAAACACTCGGAATATTTAGTATTTAAATATATATGCAGATATGAAATTTCTTATGAATGGTGTTTTTGGTATCTGAAGACACCGTAGTAAAAAGTCAACATGTTTAAAGGCTTATATCTAACCTTTGAGCGTGTCAGCGAGTGACCTTAGCCAACAAAGCTAAACCTGATGGTGACATATGGAAAGTTTTATTTTTTGTAGATTATTCTATAAAGTACCGGGAGCCGAGCTTCGCTCTATCAAATATAGACATGTTGTAAAATGTTTGCTTAAACATTTTGTAACATTTTACAACATGTCTATATTTGACATGTTACAAAAACTTTGCTCTAGTGGCCTTGCAGATGTATTGTATGTCGAAATTTAAACGCGTATACAACAGAATTATCAAACGTGTAACTGGCAACTTTTAAGTACGTTGTGTCATAGAATAGAATAACTAACCTTTGTAGCTTTGACTACATACACTAAAGTGAGTAGACTTCTCATAGAGGCGTGTTTGTAAAATATTGACGGTAGTGCAATCTTCTGCTGCGTAAATGAAGTACAATTGACTTATGATAAATAAATCAATATTACATGTTTCTCAAAAAAAAAAAAAAAAAAAAAAAAAAAACATTTTACAAGTGAAGGTTATGTTTATGTTGTGGTAAAGTGTTTTTGCAGCATTGAAAAATCCAGCTGGATGATAACAACATCGATTAAAGCGAATGTAGTGCTGTGTATGCCTATAAGAACTTTCTAAATTTTGGTATCACACAAAAAGCATTGGATGAGAAGTCTATCCACGTTAGTGTACGTGTACATATAGTCAATGGTTGTATTTAAATTTCTCTGATCTTTAATTCAATAATTTAAACAAACACCTGTTAAAGATTTATTCTTCACGGCATTGGATTATTTTGGTAAATATTCATATCCAGTTATAAGGGTAAACACGATACAAAACTTAGTATATTTAAATCGTAACACAACGTTGTTAAAGCATTCCCAGAAGTCAAACCCCTTACAACCTTATATTTGATTAAAAGATCTTGACGATGTCCTCCCAACCTTCATAGGGCTCCGCTCCCCGCGGACATCTTCAATATTACCATGTAATTTTCACGGAAGCAACATTTTAGTAATGAACACATGAAAACATTTAGGAAAATAAATTAATAAACAGCTGTTCTCATTTAAAGCATTGAGGGAAGATTGGTAATTAAAAAAACTTAAGCATATTATATACACATAAGACATACAATTTCTCGGGTTGGCATTGCAATTTGAGTACTGTTGCAAAGCAAAGGTTAGTCAACTAGTAATATCTATAAATGTAAAGCATAAACTGCCTTCATTGTTCAAACACCAATGTATACCAATTTATACAGAACCGAATAAGTAGGGACATCCCAACGAGGTTGAAATACACATAGCCTATAGTGGAGTAATTAATTCTACATTTTAAAAGTATAATGGTGATTTTTTAATCATGTTGCAACCAATCAGAATACCTAAAATGGGTAACCGAGAAAATGAGGGTAAAGTGTGGGTGGTTACTAAGGAAACGGCAGAAACCATGGGTAAAATGGCGCGAATGATCACAGGACAAGAAATTAACTTGTATCTATCACTATATTTCTATTTTAACCTCGTTGGGACATACCATTTAAAAATTCGTTTGGCAATCAAACACCAGAGGTAAATAAAGCTCTAAAACTATAAACATATATAGGATTACTACTCCCTATTGTAACGGAAGCGCTCGTTCTACCTATTAAATGTCAAAATGAGCATATTCGTTTAAAAAAATCAATACAACCATTAACTGCCAAATAATTTTGGCCATCTTTTTTCAATTCAACAAATTAGTATAATTCGTAAATAAAAAATTACATATTATGGTGCTATCTGTGTTTCAAGGGTGACATTCTTGGTTGATTCCTCATAAGTATGTCAATACTTATTCGGTTCTGTATACATTGACAATTACATTCTGTAAACCTATTATGATTTGCAACTATGTTTTTATAACGTTACATTATATACCAAGAATGTATCGAATGGGTTTCCAATCGTGCTTTTAGAGATTATGCCCAACCATACCCAACCACCAACAAAACTAATAACATTTCTTGTTTCCATTACACAAACTGGCTACATGGTTAAAACACGGGACTTACATTTCAGAGAAAGTTTTATAATCATGTGATCGCTCCAATGCTTTTCTTATGGAGAAAAGTGATTTTTATTAACGATTTTACTAAAAATTCCAAATGTTTTGAGCGTTTTGATGAATTAAACTACCATTATTTTGTACCCAAGAATAGTTATTTTCAATCGAGAACGGCCTCCCGCTTGTACTTTTCGAGATAATTTCCAACCACAAACCCCACTACAAAACTTTCTCGTTTAATATAATAGGATATTGTCTCCAACATGTACTACTCTTTTATGGACCAATAAAATAAAATCATACACAAGTATGTATTTTCAAGTCAAATTTCATACATAAAGTACAAATTTTCATAAAAGTACATTAAATTACGAAATTTTGTTCAAGACTAAACATGACCTTGTAAATGGCCTTATAAAACCCTTAAAACGAGGGTCGCAGTATACACATGGGTATATCTGGATAGCAAAACAGTGTAGGGACCTAGCATACCGATTTCAGGTCCATACGTAACTGCAAGGTATGTATATGGCCATACATACAAACTTTCGCTCGAGGCTATACACGGGTCTGTAAACAACCTTATAAAACCCTTAAAACGAGGGTTGCACTATACACATAGGTCAGTCTGGGTAGAATAAGAGTGTAGGAGAGGAAGCAGACCAATTTCAAGTCCAATGCTCACTGCTAGGTATGTTTAAGGCCACACCTAAATTACGAAATTTTGTTCAATACTAAACATGACCTTGTAAATGACCTTATAAAACCCTTAAAACGAGGGTCGCAGTATACACATGGGTATATCTGGATAGCAAAACAGTGTAGGGACCTAGCATACCGATTTCAGGTCCAAACGTTCCTGCAAGGTATGTATATGGCCATACATAGTAACTTTCGCTCGAGGCTAAACAAGGGTCTGTAAACGACCTTATAAAACCCTTAAAACGAGGGTTGCACTATACACATAGGTCAGTCTGGGTAGAATAAGAGTGTAGGAGAGGAAGCAGACCAATTTCAAGTCCAAAGCTCACTGCTAGGTATGTTTAAGGCCACACCTAAATTACGAAATTTTGTTCAAGAATAAACATGACCTTGTAAATGACCTTATAAAACCCTTAAAACGAGGGTCGCAGTATACACATGGGTATATCTGGATAGCACAAGAGTGTAGGGACCTAGCATACTGATTTCAGGTCCAAACGTTCCTGCAAGGTATGTATATATGGCCATACATAGTAACTTTCGCTCGAGGCTAAACAAGGGTCTGTAAACGACCTTATAAAAACCTTAAAACGAGGGTTGCACTATACACATAGGTCAGTCTGGGTAGAATAAGAGTGTAGGAGAGGAAGCAGACCAATTTCAAGTACATAGCTCACTGCTTGGTATGTATATGGCCATACATAAAGTACGAATTTTCATTCCTGATATGGGCTGGTAAAATACCTTATAATACCAAAGCCCTCATTAATCTGTCTGTAATAATTATCGACAAAAAATATGTATAGTGATATATATATACATATTTATATATATCACGAGGGACCGATATATACTTACAAAATATGGCTGTCATGGGTTAGTAAAACACAATTTGAAGCTCTTAAAATTACAGTGAGAGTTCGAATAAACTTTTCATGATCAGGTCACATTACATTTGAATGATATATTTAATTCATAATCTCTTTTCGGTATTAACATTTCTAAAAATATGTATTTTAATATATACATTGAAGTATATCTAAGGATGTATTACATTTTTACTGTTGGTAACACTTTGTGTTTGACGTACGTACAACGTTCAATCGGCAATTGGCTTGTGTTTGGAATCAACATATCTGCACTGGGAGGTAATGCAATGTTGATATTTTTACACTAAGTATTGTTTTTAGCGTTTTTTTATGTATGATAATTGTTATAATTCATTTACTTCAGCACAGTGTATTCAAATTCCAGTTGTTGTGATGGTTTCAAACACAAAAAAAAGCGCAGGACTAATTTTTAGGTTATGTAGTGCTTTGAAAATCACATGAATTAGTTGAAAATTGAAAGCGTGGATAAAAAATTGGCAGTTTCACACCGATACCAGGGTTGCCAAATAAAGCACCCAAAAATAAGGGACGGGGTTTTGTAATAAACCTATAACACTCCCAAATCCGAAATAGTCGTTGAAAATTAAAATTTTTTTATTATTCATGTTTAAATCATTATTTTAAATTATATTTGAGTTCTGTCCATATGATATTAGTTTTTTTTATGGTACAAATTAAAATAATTTTTAATCTCCAGGAAAACATACCAACATCAGCACTAAATAAAAGTAAATTTTTACTATTATTTTATTGCTTTAATCGTACATTGTTATTATCCAATAAACTTGTTGAAGTTTAATTAAGCCAATAATCAACAATTTTCAAACTACTGTAGGCCTATAGTAGGTAAAAGATAAAAGATGGTATAAATCTTATAACATTTCATCACTTGAGACTTGTTCATATTTAAGGTTGGTTATTATTTTAAGAAAATGTTTATTTTAAAACGATATATTACAACACAATTCTAACAATTTTAATACCTACTGTAAATGAGTGACTGTTGTTGTTGTTATTGCATTTGCCTATCAACACAGTGGTGCGGCGACGACGACTTGGCAAGGAACAAAATGTGCTCACAGTTCGCACAGTGTGCAGGCAGTAGAGTTTTTCAAAGACGTGTACCACAAGGAATCCCGAAAAAATTACGATATCATACAATTATAATAACGGCAGTCACTTGCTATGGTGGTAATGCTGTTGGTATGCACAATAGGCAGTTTTCTAATTTTTGAGGTTAGATTTTAACTCCCATTGTAAGTAAATTTACTATGAGTAATTTCTGATTTCGGCCAAATACGGGACATTAACCGTCCCGGATGACTTCTCTCCGGGACGCGGGACAGATTTACTAAATAAGGGACTGTCCCTTAAAATCCGGGACGTTTGGGAACCCTGGTTTTAACTAAATATTCTAGGCCTGTAGGCCCACAAACTTTGAAAGTTTTTAACCACTTGCTAGCCTAAAACTTGACTACCGCTAGGGTAAAGCCTTCTGCATTTGTTTGCTAACTAGGCATTAACCCTTTCAGGGCTAAATTAGATAGGCCTAAAACTTGGTGGGCTCGGGCATAATTTTTTCAACCAAATTTCTAAACATCATTGTGTAGACCTAATGTTAATTTAATATTTCGTTAAAAATAATTCATATGTTTTAAAAAGTGTTCTGAGCCGAAATAATTTTTTTACACATGTTACAAGGAAAATAGAATTCGAAAAAATGGCAATACATCTGTCATTAAGTTAAGTTAGCCCACAGACAAACTTTGGTGGACGTATATATCCGGCCCAGAACGACAATCAAGAAATATGAAAACTCCAGATAGGCGTAATTTTGAGTACTGTAGCCTACTTTTAGGACGGATAACTTATATCCGTCTACCGAAATGTCATTTTTTTGTTTTATTTTCTTCATATCATGATATAATAGTATAAAAAGTTCCTTTTAAAAGAACAGTAAAAAAAAACAAAAGATAAAAATACAAGAATTACAGTTTGGCTGGGGTCTCCTTATCCATCAATAACAACAACTGCGCGAGCTCTAGTCAGGAAGTTGTTACCGGTATTCAAAGAAAGTGAGGTCCATTAAAATACTTTTAAGTAATTGGAATTAGTATTCTCAGAGATACAATATGATATCCTCGCCCTCACACAGTCTGTGTCCTCAGTAAAATAAAAGTAAAAAATAAATACTGTTACATATTTATTTACCATAATTTGTTGACCATAAGTCTATTGAACTTTAAATAGACCAATATGTTAATAAAGGTATTTTAAATAACAATATTTTGATTCAAATATTTCAATATTATCATTTGATTTTAGTGCACGCCCATACTGAACTTCAGTCCTAAAATGTAAAAAGTTGGCTCCAGTAATAACTTAAATGTTATTGTACAGAAAAGTTTGCTGAAACAGTTTATCGTAGGCTAGGGTGACCAAACGCCCTGTAAAATCAGAATTGTCCCGGTTTTGGATCATGTTAAGCAATGTCCCAAAAAATTGTGTTGGGATGCCCAAAAGTCCCGGAATGCTATTTTTAAAGGGATTAAAAAAATATTGAGACATAAATGTAGGTCAATTTAAATTTTTATACTCAAGCAATTCAATTTTAATATACAAACTGAACAGAATGGAAGTTAGCTCGTAAGAAGCAAAATAAACTTCTCCAGCATAAGTTCCATAACTTCTCCAGCATAAGCAATCCTGACTCCAGATTCTTTAATTACAACTGTGATTTGTGCAATTTTATAACTACTTTTCTAATAACAAATACATGATCAAGAAAGCCAGAAGCAGTGACAAATCTGACTTTATCTGCAAGGCCGATCATTACCTTCCTCAACCATTGCTGAGTGGAGAAATACAAATGTAATGTTAATGATTTGAACTCTCTTATTTAGGTATTTTTATCATAAATACCTACATTATGATAAATAAAAGTGTAATCAATTACTGTAATATTTATTACTATCATTCAGTGACCAGTTTATTTTGAACATTGCTACATTAAGGGCGTTTGGCATAGAGTACTAAGTGTTTAGGTTTGGAAAATTCATAAAACTTGGTTTTTTTGTAAAACTGACTAATAACTGTGATTAAAAAACATATAGCCTACTATGAATCAATCAGTTATTCTTAAGCCTGATTCTTATCCAGGGAACAATGGACCAGTTGGTTGGTATACAGCGTGGTAAGGGGGGGAAGTAAAGGTACATATTTGGAGCTGTCCCGGTTTCTTCTATGGAAGATTTGGCCACCCTATTATAGGCTAACACTTGTTCTTGCGCTATAATGGCACTAGATTCTGCTGTGATGGTTAAAATTGTGGGATTGCGCTAATTTATAATAAACATTTTAAATTTTATTTTGTTCTTTTAGGAATATTTATTGTAGCAGCAAAAAGAACTCCATTTGGAACTTATGGAGGAAAATTTGTTAAAACAAGTGCTGCTGAACTACAAGAAATAGCATCAAAGGCAGCACTGACAGCTGGAAATGTGAACCCTGAAATTGTGGACTCTGTAGTCATCGGAAATGTTTTGGGTGTACGGTTTGATTTTCGTTTCTTTATCAGTAGATTATACAATTGTAATTTTTCATTTAACCTACATTAGATAGATAAGTGTGAAATTTATGGAAAAGTTTTGGTTTTGTGTAACTAGCCCTAATAAAAAAAATTCAGGGCTATGCAATAATCATCATGCCCATTAGCGACTAAATTAGATCAGTAGGTTTCTCACACGGTATTAAATTTATACTAAGCTTAAGCCAAACGTCACAAATATGTATACTTAATTTGACTAAGTGATATTTTTTGTTACATTATTGTTTAAATACCCCCGTCGCAGCAGACCTGCGTACTCAGCGAATTTCCAACAGGATTCAATTTTTTTAACTTCCCCCATAAACACCATGGGAACGAGGATGTAGGTTTGCTGCCTTGGGGGTGTTACAAGTAGAAATAAGAAAATCCATTCCCAGTGCATGTTACTTAAGTTAATTGCATCAAATTCTGATATTTTTAATTTTCCCCGTGAACCCCATAGGGGTCTTGTGGTTGAGTCGGTAGGTTGGCCGCCATATGGGTGCTGTAAGTAAATATAAGTTAAACTCTACCTAGTGAATGTACATACCAAATTTGATCAAGCTATGTCAATAAATAATTGAGATAAGTTACAGGGTTTTGTTAATTCCACATAAGAATAACATGGAAAACCTATTTTTGGATTTTCTCCATAACCTGTTAAGCCATGTTAAAAATTAAAGATACTAAATTGTTTGTTTTTTAAGCTCTTTTAAATGGTTTCAGTTAAAACTTTTGAATTTTTAAAACTTTTGTAAAATAATGCAAAAAAAACATTTTTGACCCTTTTGAAACCTTATGAAACCCCGTTCCCATAACCCGATAATACTGGTTCGCAAACTCATCAAAATATACCTGGTCCTACACCTTCATACAAAATCGGAGGTCCCTGTCAAAAGTTATCAGTACCACGGACATGAAAATAAACGAATGGTATTTTTGGCCTCTGGGGACCTCAAAATGAAAAAGTAACATGGTCCTGGACTTAGGTCTACCATGGTCCTACTAGCGTAATTCCCTTTAGGAAAATTCGCTAAAACCTTGCTATGGATAAAATTCGTTCCAACCTGTAATGTTTTTCAGAACACCTCGCCAGACTCCATATTCCTACCACGTCATGTGTTACTCAAGTGTGGAATTGCCATTGACAAACCTGCCCTCGGTGTCAATAGGCTGTGTGGGTCCGGCTTCCAGGCTGTTGTCAACGGTGCACAGGTGGGAATAGTTAGTAGTAGTTAGTGGGAATAGTAGAAGAATACACAAAAATTACTGCTAGTCTTCCTAGTCTCGCTATCTACCAGTCCTAAATGCAATTCTTTAAAAATGTAATACAGACTCGTGCCAACTCAGAATTCACGGAACTATGATTTTTCTTCTATTTACATATAGTTTGAGTTACAGAGGTAATTTTGGTTAGGCCTACATCCAACTTACAGAGATAAAGAAATGGTACAGTAGTGTGCTGGCGGACTCGTTCCTACAAGTGATTTTGACTTACAGAGCTCCGTTAAGCAAACTTTGAAATAGGCTATAGAAGTAAAATTCTTTTTGTGGAAGTAAAAGGCAAATTCAACTTTGATTAATCCATTGAAGTTCGAGTTATGAAAATTACTTTCTATAAACCGGTGTTTGACTTAAAGAGTTAAAATATTAACGGTAAAATTAATTCGAGTTATGTGGGCCCATGGTTTTTTATTATACGTAGATATGTGCTATCTAGGGAATTGAAAATTATCTGAAATACCGAGGACTTTGAGTTATTGAGGTTAGAGTAGTGAGATCAGACTATAAAGTAAATCAACGCCGGCAACTAGTGTGTAAGTATGAGTTACATTAATTTCATCATATTTCAATACTTTTCTAATAGGCCTAGCATAAGTTTTGAGAACATTTTGTTTTATACATCAAATTTCTATAGAGAATCAGTTTATTATTTCAAGCTAAAGATTTGTCATCAATTTTTCAGAACATTTTGGTGGGAGACTCGAAAGTAGTATTGACAGGAGGGGTGGACAACATGAGCCAAGCACCCCATGCTGTGCGAAACATCAGGTAACCTCTTGAATCACTCAATTTTGGCTAGGGACTTCATCGTATTTTTCCTTGTTTTGATTACGGTTTAAAAGCCCAAGTTGATAAATTATGATTAAATACTAATGAAAAAAATTTTAAATAGTTTTCAGAGGATTAATTAATGGTTTCTATTGGAGAACTTTTTTATTTTTTGTTTATCCATAGGAAAATATTGGTTTGCATTAATTTCCTGTATTATAGTATTGTCATAGGATTAAAAATAGGTCACTTATTCTTTGAAAAAACTTATCAATATGGTGGTCAATTTGATATGACTTTGTAGAAATAAACTACGGACTCAGTGTGCATAACTAATTTATTGCCCTATATAAAGATTTGAAATAATCAGTTCTGAATCCAGTAGACCCCCCTTTATCTAAATTCCTACCACTTAGATATGCCCCTCTATATGGGCATGAAATAAAGATTGGTTTGTATGCCATGGGTTTAAAAACTGTCTGTTTTATTGACCTTCTCTAGGAATCGTGAGAGTTATGTTGCCTTTTATATTGCGTCATTAACTCTGGGCCGACATTTCATTGCCAAAATGGCAAACGACAAATATATTTTTGGTATTTTTCAGAAGAGTTGGGCAACAAAATGACTCAATATTTCCCGTCTGTCTTGGGCTTATTTCTTTCCTCTTAGCATCTACTACATGTTGATAGATATATATAAATTAACTGTTAAATAATAGGATTTTCAAGGTTTCCACAAAATTTGTTGTAAACATCCTTTTTCAGATGTATCTAAGACTGTTCCTATATCGTTTTTACATCTCAACAGGTTTGGAGTGCCATTAGGTCAGTCCCCAGAGCTGGAAGACACTCTGTGGGTCGGACTGACCGACACTTACTGCAAACTGCCGATGGCTCTTACCGCGGAGAAACTCGCTGCTCAGTACAAGATAACTCGCGCGGAGGTGGACGAATATGCCTTGCGCTCCCAGACTCTCTGGAAGAAAGGTAAACTATCCTTGGAAATATAGAGAATAATGCACTCAAGTACTTACATGTGTCACTGTAAGCCAACAGAGTCAATTTTGTTGAGCTTTTACGTTAGTTTGTAAAATTTAAAAAAATTATTTTGAACAGTTTTACTAGGAAAAAATTAATTGATGAGTTTTTTTTTATATTTTAGTACAGATGAATATTGGTAGTCTAAAAGTACCATCTCATGTCTATTTATGGATATTTATGTTTTAATGAAGCACTCAGTTCAAAAATATTTAATTTTTGTTTTGTTTGTTTGTATTTGACATTCAGTTCGTAGTATTTTTAAACTGTATTTAGTCACTTTTAAAGTAATTTTTTTATAAAAACAATAGGCATAGTTTTTTTGGAATTTATCTGTTTTTTCTTTGTAATCCGATCTATTTATCTATTTAAGTGCATGAGAAAAAAACTCAATGAGGTGTGCCTTAAAATTTCTGTAGACCAAACACTGATACCAAGGTCCTGGTAGACTTTGTTCTCCTGTAACCTATGTGATGTTGGTCTTGTGTAACCGATGTGACATTCTCATTCATCGGATACAAACTTGTCTGCTTCAGCCCATGACGACGGAGTGTTCAAGACCGAGCTGGCACCCGTCACAGTCGTGCAGAGGAAGAAGGAGGTCTTGGTCGACATGGACGAACATCCCAAGCCACAGACAACACTGGAGGTGCTCAACAAGCTACCGCTCGTGTTCAAGAAAGACGGAGTCGTCACTGCGGGTTCTGCCTCCGTAAGCATCTCTGCGATTTGGTTTTTTGACCTATCGTTCTTGAATTGCTATTTTCTATCCTTAATTATAGGTAGATTTCTACGTTCACTAGATTTAGGTATTCCTTTTTGTGTGAACAATTTATCTTCTGTTTAATAAAAAAAATACCCCCGTCGCAGCAGACCTGCAACCAAAAATCATCACAAGCTCATAAATAGGGAAATAAATGTTTATCTCCTTATGATAAATGTAGGGAAAGAGTATGCAGGTATGCTGCCATGGGGAACACTAAAAGTAGGTTTTTAGCATTAAAAAAAATATTTTGACCATATCAAGCCATACACTAAATTTCATCAATATCTTTCCATTGCTAAAGGAGTTTGCCTATTCTCCATATGATTAACATGGGAAAAGAGTATGCAGGTTTGCTGCCATGATAAGCACAAAAACCAAGATTTTTTACCATAAATGGATGAATCTCAACCAAATGAAGCTGAATACCAAGTTTCATCCAAAAACATTGGTTAATAAGTGAAATATTAACACATCCTTATTCTCCATAAGATTAACATTGGAGCCTCAAAATACAACGTACTGTCTTTAGACTTTGTAATATCTCGGTAACCAATGGAGATAGAGCAAAGCTTCAAAATGCTAAATTGTGTGTTTTTTTTAGCTAAATCCAATGGTCAAAATAAAAATTTGAAATTTTTAAAAATTACATATGAAAAATGCAAAAAACCCATTTTTGGGGTACAAAACCCCCCAAAACTACCCCTTCCGATAGGTCGATATGTCTGGTTTACGAACTCATCCGAATAAACGTAGGATTACACATTTCTACCAAATTTGGTGTCGATCGGACCATTTTTACGAGAGTTATCGTGTCTAGGGACACATACATATATATATATATACATATATACATATATACATATATATATATATATATATATATATATATATATATAAATTTTAATGACTATTATTTTTGGTCTCTGGGCACCTAAAAACGAAAAAGTAACATGGTCCCGGGCTTAGGTCTTACCATGAGACCTACGGTAATAGCTTATTCCCTATGGGAAATTCGCTAAAAACACAAGGAATTTTTTATCTTGTAAATTTTCTAGTTAATACTTAAAGTTTATTTGCCATTGAAATGTTATCTCTATATATAAAAACAAATTCCCATTTCTCTGGTCATGGTATCACATAGAAATGGCTGAATCGATTTAGCTAATTCATTTTTTGTTGTGTTTGTTGTTGTTAAGATAAGGGTCTTTTATGAAAGAAAAAATTAAGATAGTTCCACATGGCTCTGCCACACACGTTTTCAAAATTACTTGATCCTTGATAGTTTACAATGTTGTTATTCATATGGAAGCAACATTTTTGTATTAAAACATATGATTATATTAAGGAATATTAACTATACAAACAGCTATTCACATTTAAAGTGTTGAGGGGAGATCGGTAATAACAAAACTAGAGGATATTATAGACTTACGAGTGAGCGTAGCGAACGAGCTAAACCTGATGGCAAGTGAGCGGAGCGAACGAGCTGAACCTGACGGCGAATGAGCGTAGCAAACAAGCTCACCTGAATGGCCAAAACTTCCTCTAGTTGGCGTTGCAAAGCATGGCGCGTAAGCCATTTAATTTGTAAATTGATTGTTTTACTTTTTTTTAGTTTTTCAAAATTAAAGTTGTTACATTTTAATTTGACAAGACTTCCATCACTAAATTTCTCACAACTCAAACTTATTTTGTATCCTGTTTTAAAAATATCTAATTTGTTCACTTCTTGTTTAAAATCCATTGGGTAATCTATCAGCTGATCGTATCGTTAATTACTATCAGCTGATCGGATCGGATTGCTGTGTATCACTATTATACCGTAATATTAGTGTGGTATAGAATAAGCCTCGGTTTATTTTTTTAAGTATGCTATTGTTCTTAAAAAAACCCGGGGTTTTTCATGTAACAAGATGAAACATTATCATTCGTCTAAATTTTCACCTCAATCATGTTTCTAAACGAACTACTTGTAATATTTCTAAAAAATCATGTAATTACCCAAATTTTTATAAAATTTGTTTTATTATTCTTCAGAATAATTTTCCCCTCTACATACAAGGCAAGCCTATTCCTCTGAACTTTCCCCAGATTTCTCTGCTTACATGCTTAATCATCTTGTTTACTGTATAAATTAGCCTTTAGCTGTTGTTGTAGAATCAGGCCTACAACTCAAGGCCAAAAGTTCAGTGTATGATAGCAGAACAGATAAGCTCCACACAATGCTCGTTGACCCATTTTAATTAGTTGCTGATTACTTTTTAATCCTAAAAATAATATTTAATATAGGCTATTTAAAAAAAATTTTTGTTCCATCAGATTAAACTTGGTGTTACATATCATGATTACATGGGTATAACTATGAAATAAATGTTATTGATGATCAAATAAATGTCCCTGAATTCAAATAATATATTTCAACTTTAATTTTTATATTTTTTATTGCTGATAAAGATGGACTCATCTATATAGTTAAAACAGCAAGGTAAAAAGCATCCCTGACCTTGAAGACCTTGAAAAGTACTAAAATTTCATAATATTTAGTATGGTCAAATTTTTATTTTGCCTTAATTTTTTTTCAATTTTTATACACATATTTTTAAGTTAACTGAAGCATATAATATGTAGGTAATGCAGCTGCATACTAAAAAGCTGTAATGGACATCGTGAAATCAAAATTTACGATTTAGAAACAAATTTTTATTATTTTCTTTTAATATTGTGTATGTTTGGTACTAGTTTGTTATAAGCCACAATTTTTTTAGGTTCTTTTGAAAGAAGACTATTTACTGAACATTTTGTGAAAATTACACGTTTCTAAGTTTGAAAATTAAATAACCCTTTGATTCATTTATAAAAAATCTGGTTCATACATAGGCCTGAACAATGAAAATTCTTAATTTGTCACCTCTATATGAACTGTGAGCCACCGCTTTTACAATGTTATTAATCTCTCTTACATTTTTATTTGACTCTCAATTTAATAATTTAAATTGTAGTACATTCAAATTTTAAACTTGTGTAAGGCCCAATGTCTAGTGTCATCCATTTTGGATAAACCAACCATTCTTTTTTTAAACTACAAATTTGTAAGCAATGTGTGATTCTACCAATCGATTTAAATATTTTACATCTCGTGGTCCTTAAAAACCATAGAAGGTCCTTAAAAAGTCCTTGAAAAATCTTTGAATTTTGTTGAAATATGGTTGTAAGAACCCTATCATTTTAAAATTAATTTGTTTAGGCATACATAAACAAACGATGAATTCATTTTAGTTGTAGTTAATTACATTTAATATTTAATTCAAAGTTGTCAGATTACTTATATTTTCTTATTTACATTGTATAGACAATAGTTGAAAAAATACTTGAAGTGAATTATCTTATCTACCAGTCCAATAATTTGTGGTGAAATACCATCATTGCAATAATGTACAGGAGACTCTTAATAGTGAAAATAGTCGACATTCTTTGGGCTGACTCGTTCTATAATCTGACAATCTCTATTCGGCTATACTTCGGTCAGTTTCTCTTAATTTTATGCTACTAAGAAAAATTATTATATGTACTACATTTAATAATGGTATTATTTAAACATAGGCCCCTAGCGGTCAAAGGATAAAGGTAACATGTTATTTGTAAAATATTTTCAAATGTAATCATAAAAAATACAGTATAAAAAATTTTTGTATTGTCATTTGTATAAATGTGTAAAATTTTCTCCGAGTAAGTAATAATGTTTTGTAAGAGAGGACTTTTGGTTCCTACTTTTGCATCCAGGAATGAAACATTTGATCATTGTCTTCCTCAGGGCATCTGCGACGGCGCGGGCGCGGTGGTGATCGCCAGCGAGGAGGCCGTCAAGCAACACAACCTAACTCCGCTGGCGCGGCTTGTGGGCTACTCGGTGGTCGGAGTGGAGCCCAGCATCATGGGTATCGGCCCCGCGCCGGCCATCTCCAACTTGCTCAAGGCTGCGGGCAAGACACTCGATGACGTCGATCTGGTCGAGGTCAGTGCTGCTCTAGGTTGACTCATCTCCATGCTGGACGAATGACTCCCTACATAGATAAGTCAGCTTCTCCCTTCAATCCGATGACTATCTTGAGCTGACTAGATTTTTGTTTTAAATGTTGTTAGGATGTAGTCAAGGACTATCAGTTCTATAAAAATACTCTTCATATATAAATAAACCAAAAAACACGGGTAGCCCATTAATAGTAGTGTGCTAAACTTATGAAGCAGAGGATTATATGAGGAGGGTTTGAGCTCAATATTTCATTGCTGATACAAACCTGACGAGTAAGTTTGAATGAAAAGTATTACACTTTGTCACAACGAAACTTATGACAAATGCCTTTTTAAATAGTGTGTTTTTCAGTTTGTAAGAAAAATTTAAACATCTTCTACAATTTAATTTGTAGATACCAGTACACTAGAAAATTAAATGTAACAACGGTGATGTGTGGGTCAGTGAGCCATTGGTGAGATTGGTAAATAACTTTTAGGAGGTCTGTTGCATGGCACTATAACAGCCAATCAACAAATTCTTATTGTTACCCAATGGACAACACCTAAAAGTTATGAAAGGAAATTAACTAGTTCAGTTCAGTACGCATTGAATAGACATTATATCTTTCAGATTTGACCAATAATGTTTATTTTTAGATGCATATACATACATAATTAATTAGGCTTTGCTTTATCAAAAAATTATATTAGTGACCACCTAAATGTGGAACCTTGTTTAATGAAGATCTTTCCTGTCAAACATTATTGTAAGCTGGCATGACGCTCTGGACGCATCCCTTAACAGGGAACATCTACTAGTGTTTCCCCTGACAGACCTGTAACTGACTGTCGTGATCACAGATCAACGAGGCATTCGGAGCGCAGACCCTGGCGTGCCGCAAGGAGCTCAACCTGGACATCAACAAGCTGAATGTCAACGGAGGCGCAATTGCGCTCGGCCACCCGCTGGCCGCGTCGGGGGCCAGGATCACCGCGCATCTCGTGCACGAGCTAAGGTGAGCCTAACCTAACCTATTTCACACTCACAATTTAATTCAAAACACTGTGTAAACTGTTTGTAACCTATTTGTGACCACTGTCCACACAGTATTTTAATTTATGAAATTTCATGGAATTTTAGGTTTTTCATGATTGAAATTGGCATTTTGGATTGAAAATAAAGTTATCTTTCATATTTCATGGCCGTAGTGGCACACACACAGTAAACATAAGTAAAAAGTAGCAAAATCAGTTTTGACCAAGGTGCAACTCTCAAAGAATCAACCGATCCCGTCAACTTCCACGCAAGCCTGCCACTGTTTATTTTACGTGGGCCCTCCCACCAACGTTACCACAGATCGGCTAACCCTTTAAGAGTTGCACCACCAGGTCAGGTTCGATCGTGTGCAGATTCGAACCCGCGCCGACGTAGACATCCTGATCAGGGATGCCTACGACTTAGCCAACTCAGCTATCACGACCGGCAGCCTGGACATGAGAATTTGGGTTTTGCACAGTGCGCGCCCCTAGCGGGGAAGACTGTAGGTTTTTGGTATGCGAGTTCGCTACAAGAGCGCAGCAGTAAGCGACTGCACTCAGTTCACAAGAAACAATTTGGGCATAAACGGGTTAATATCTATTTTGTCTCTTACACTTACTTGTTTTTCTCTCCTTTACAAAGTTTCAAGTTTTTTTTTTGGAATTTCCTTTTTTATTAGGTCATATATGTGAGGGAATAATACTGTAGTAGAACCCTCTAACGGCCTGTCATGAGACCAGGCTGAGCAGTAGATAACCAAAGCTAAGTTTAACGAGAATAATAACTGTAACTGATTCAATTCAATTGTAACTAGTGTACAAGTTGCTACATATTGAGCAATTTAATTTGGACATTGATAACAAAAATTAAACTTAATACATAAACTTTCACTGTTCATGCTTTGTTAATGCAATTGGTTACCCAGTGTATCATACATGGTTTAACATAACCTCTTTGGTATGAACAAATGTATGCTCTCGGTGGTGTTGTTTTTACTCATTGCAGCTCTTAAACTTGAAAATCGAGTGATTTCCATACCAATGTTAGTCAAATGGAAAATAAAACTTCACTACATATTTACAGCTGTACATTTACAGATGTTTTAAATGGTTAAGCCAATCCCAATTTTATTCAGATGGGAAAATTTCAATTTTGGATTGCATCTGTATTTTCAGTCTGATTCTTATCAATTTTAGCCGGAAACATCACAGACATAGCCCTATCCAATTGCACCAAAACATGAATAAACCATTAGCGCATTAACACGTTGGCTACCAACGGTCTTTAATTCGGGTTGCCGGGAGTTCCCAGCAGACTGAGATTAGTACTCAAAACTCTCACCACAGACCAAGTCATTGTGACCAACAATAACCTAGAGACCAAAATTTCTTTTGTTATTTTTATATAATTTGAAGTGTAATATATATATTTACCTACTCATAAAAGCTGCAATAAAATATTATTTCAGTGCTATTTTAAAATTGTTATTGCATCACGTATGTGTGACGTCGGTCTGTAGTAATATTTTATACTATGTTTGCGATAGATCGTCTCATATACGTGACATGAGTTGGACGACTGGAAAATAAATAAAAAATAGTTTTTTTTTACATTTTTTTTATTGAGAACAAATTGAAATCGGTTTAAAAACAAAATGTAAAATTTATCAACTACAACAATGTGGAAGCAGACACATTAGCCAACTTTGAAAATCTGTAAAAATAATTGAGGTCATATCCAGAGACAAGCGACACACATACGTGTCACATCAAATTCCTATAGACTGATAAACAGCCTTTAGATCGGTTTAATGTACCGAATGGGCGTGGTGAGTCATTTTAACTGAACAGTGACTGTGTCCTGACGGGCCACTGGATTTGACCTGAGTGTCCGTTGTGTATGTGTCATTGGTCCACTGGAATCAGCTTGAGTGACATGTATACCACTATCTGATCTGATCTACTGTGCTGATCTCTTTAAAGGATTTTTGTCAAACATTTACGTATACATGACAATTGGTAGTCAACAGTTATTTGAATTGATGGTCATAAAAAGTGCTAAAAATAATTAATTATGTAAAATAATCAACTGCATAAGGTGACCAAGTGTACTAACATACCTTACAATCACCATTTTGTAAATATTTGATATTTTGAGAATAAGACGTGAATATTTTTATCAACCACATCAGGTTGTCAGTTTCAGTGGCGAATCTTTCCTGCCAGATCTTTCTCAGAAGGAAGTCTATTAAAGCAAGGACAGTAAAGAGGGCTTCTACTATATCAAAGTATTTGTATCGCTGACTCCCCCCTAACGTGATTAAACATCAGACAAATAGACCTGCTGGTTTTTTTTATCAGAAAATATACAAATCTATACTTATTTAATACGCTAAGGGTTTTTTTGTCTTGAGAACTCCTCCTACAATTTTTAACCGATTTTCAAGTTTTTGGTGTCGTTGGATAGGGCTTGGTCTGTAGTTGTTTCCGCCAAAAACTGATGAGAATCGGACTGAAAATAAAGGCTCTATGCACCATTGAAATCTAAAAATTTCCCATTTAAATAGCATTGGGATTGAATAAAGCATTTTAAACATGTGTTAATAATCAGCTGTAAAAATGTGTAGTTTTTGGTAATTACAGATATTCACACTATTGGATTGGACGGATGTCATTGATTTAGAGCTAAAGTAACATTTTTACTGTATTAAAATAAATTGCTCGATTTCGAGCAACACGTATACTAGTTGTGTTTAATGTTATCTTCTCGAGCGTATAATCAGTTCTGATGATTTGGTCCTCTTAACTTCATTGTGGTTTGGTCCTTGTTCACTAATTGATAAGCATCCCTCTCCACATGTTATCGGAGTCTGTTTGAGGCAGCCATATTTAAATGTTGGGTGAGGTTTATATTCGAATTTCCAGATGATATTTTGTCATGGATGTTAATGGCAATATTGTGTGTAGGTAATAAACTGTCATTTTGAATCCACTAATTCTCATCACTGCAAATTAGAATAATTTTAAATTTTTTTACCAAGGTTATGAACAATAATGCTTTGACAAGTAACGAAATTAATCCTGTAAAAAACATTGATATGTTTTTTAATGGAACATGTCTCATTGGATGGTAGTAATAGTGCAAGGAAACCATCTGTTCTCCATTCTGTGGGATATCTTGGAGTTGAACCTAAATAGCTCAGATGATATTCTTTTATAGCAGTACATGTATCACAAAAATGAAACCACAAACTAAATTACACTCTCTTATATTTCAGAGATTACATAATTTTAACGTTAACCGCAATGTTGTCATTACAGGAGGAAGAAGCTCAAGTTGGGGGTGGGTTCCGCGTGCATCGGCGGAGGCCAAGGCATCGCTCTGCTGCTCGAGGCCGTCTAACCGCACCCAACCGTCAATGAACAAGACTGATGTTGAATTTATCATTGTTATATGTTGTTATCGACCATTTATTGCTAAGTATTACATGTAAATTATAAATGTTAAGGTGTCAGATCATTATTTTTTAAACAATTTTAAATATTTATCAATCAATTTTATACTAACTGTATATTTTATAAATATAGTTTTTAAGCATAAACTTTTTAACAATACTTTTGGATTTGGTGCCATCACAAATTTATTGGAAAATATCACAGAAAATTAATAAATATTTTTTGTATTTTAAAATTACACTTTTATTTTGTATATTCATACTAACGCTTATCGCATTATTGCATTTGAAATTTAAAATGAACATATATGAAGTATTAAAATTAAAAATTTAGTAATACATGAATGATTTATTGATACTCGATTGCATGGTGCTATATTACTTTTGTAATTGTTTTTTAGCTGCCTTTTTAAGTGATCAATGTAATTATGATACAGAACCAATTAAATATTGTACTGTTAAATATATTATTTACAGATGTAATTTTTCGTTCAAATTTTCCTTTCATTATTTAGGGTTGGAGATATCTGGGTAAGAGGTGGCAACCAACTTAATCATTCTAAAACTGAACATGGCATCAACTTAACCATTTTCTTAAAATGTCAAGGGATGAATTCCTCATTTCTACGTAAACTTCCTCTAATCTAGCATGTCTGGGACTTGACACATGCCGGATTACAGGATGAATGTCAAGAAAATGTAAATTCAAGAAAAGATTACATTAAAATATGTATTTTATTCTTTAAACGGCTTTATTACCTACAGTACAGTATAGCCTAAAAATATTGCATAACATACTGTAATCAATAACACCTTATATGATTATGAAACTAAAATGAGAATTATACAATGTCATCCAATGTCGGATGAATATGACTTGTCTCCCCTCCTCGCATTCTGAAGTACCGTTATGTCTGGAAAAATGTTGTCCCCTCGCATCTTCCAATCCCAAACGAACTTGAACACTCATTATTATTTTTATACCTATCAAAAAAATTTCTGAAAGTCATGCCTGATCTTAGGATGACAGATTAGAGTTCAATACCCAGTATAATTCAGTGTAATAGTCTACTGTAACTCTTTATGGAGCATTTTTGGGTTTCTTCAAAACCAAACTCTTGTATTAGTGTAGTACATTAAATTATATTGTAACAAGGGAACAGAGTATTCCCTACTGGATTATAGAAAGTTTTTAAGAGTGATTTCTTTAATTTGGTTTCTTATGTTGTTACTCACACACTTTAGTCTTTTACAGTCAGCAGTAGAAGAGCGTGGGGGAATAAAAAAATAAAGAAGTTGAGGGACATTGCTAATAAAAAGACCTTGCCATGAGCCAGACTTGAAGGAAAGACATTTGACTCTGAATCACTGTATACTATATTATTTTTGGCACTAAATTAAACTAGGTTCATTTTAAACGGTTTTTTGAAAAATGGCCCTTCATAATAAACTGCAAAGGGCTTCTAGGATACTGCAGTTTTGGCCTATTCTTTGGCACTAACAAGTTTTCCACAAAGTTAATCCTTAAATGACGCAATATTTTTTTTTTATTTTGGTATATTTTACTTCAAAAATACTCTTTTTTACTTGTAGCAGTGTAACTGAGAGTTACTGATAGTTGAGGCGCAGATATTTCATCTTGTTCTTCATTAAACCTCAACTTCATCAACGTTATGACAACTTTGGCTCATAAATTAAAAACTATACACATAGAGACAATTCAACAATTTTAAGGAAACACCCGACAACACAAACTCCTTGACAATCATTGTGTACTTCAGGTAAATCATTTGAAACCTTAGGCTATAAACCTTGAATCCAGATAATCAAGAACATACATTATGAGCGTGTTCAAAAACGGTTGTGTAGTTGATGAAAATTCGAGGTTGACATTTTGTAGCACTCATATATAGGTATTGAAAAACCGAATAACATAAATACCACTTTACTCATTAATAACATTAGTAAATGCATAACACAAATGAATTACGGAAGCTTCTAGTTTCAGGAATCGTATCTTTTAGCAATTTTTTTCTCTTTGCTTGCTGACCTTCTGATCTAGCTCTGTGAGTGAGTGCTCATCATCAGTTGAAGCGTCTTTCTCCAAATCTTGGGTTATGCTGCTGTTGGCAGAAAAACTGTCGTCCGATTTCTCTTGGCCATTAGTAACTTCCTAAAATAAAAACGTTTGATTTATTTGGTCTACACAACGTTTTGTTACATAAAGCTAGCTAAATATAATAAATCCGCTTATCGTTCTTTGTTACTATAAGCCTCAGTACGTAACTTGACAAATGATTTTGCACTACATTCAGTTAAAATTATTGAATAATCAGCTGTTCCATAAAAATTAGCATGTAACGTAAGGTCTATGTTTTTTAAAAAGACATTAATTACACAGAAAAGTAGAAGATGTCATATAATTATGTGAAAACATTGCTTATCTCACAATATTGCTTTTAATACTTGGGAGTTGAATGAAAAAAATACCACGCACTTTTGAGAGCAATCTTTAAGAGGCTACTGCACATTTCTAAAATAATGTTTGTCATTTACAAGTGCCCTTGGCGTTGTACTAGAGGAAATTGATGAAATTTTTGAAGAGGAATTAAACAAGGAACCAAGAGTTTGGGTAAAAGATTGGTTAAGAAGAGAACACTCTTGGGGCGTCCTCTCTTTTGTTAAGCCAACTTTCTGTAGAAGACGTGAAAGTGTACAGATCTTTGTTGAGAATGACACATAAAATGTTTGAATCACTTTACAACATGCTATCTCCTCAAATATCAAAGCAAGACCCTGTTATGAAGGAAGCTATTCCCCCCAAAATCAAGTTGGAAGTTACTCTTAACTTTTTGAAGGCAATAGTTTTAGATCCCTTCAACATCTCTTCAGGGTTTCACGATCAGCAATTACAAATTTCTTTTGTAAATTTATTGTAAAAAAATAGATTTTTTTAACGCTTTTACTGTATAACTTTTGAACGTGAATTTTCTCAGAGATGCAGGTGATGTAATTTTATTCAGCAATTTAATCTTAATAAACCCCACAATTTTGATCAAAATCGTTAGAGCAGTTTTTTTTTATTTGTTTTTTCACGTCTATAATTTCTCTATATTATACTATGGTATAGGGGGAGGTAAAAGTGAACCACAGGAACAACTGTGCAACTACCTCGAAACGTAACAGACCTTTTGCCGGGCAAATCGTGGTGGTGGGGATGTCACTGGGCCGAACAATTTGGTTTCCCACTAAACCACTTGACTCGCCCGGCAACTGGCTTACTGGCAACTGTTTTACCTACTCGCGCGTTACTTGACTCGCCGATCTGTCAACACCAAGCGAGTTGGAGAGCGAGTGTCAACTCGCACACTGACTCGCCCGCTGTACTCGACCCGTGTAACCAGGCTATAAGAACTGCATTGACTGATACTCTAAAAGACCATCATGCATTTGAAGGACAACCTGCAAATCCATGCTTTACTTACTTTAATTTGACTTTAATCTCAAAGAACATTTCTTTACTTACTGAAATTTCAGTGTTTCAATCATCTATTATTAATAAATAGGAATTTTGGTCCACAGTTAAACCAGGAAGAAAAACTACATTTTTTTAGATTTTTCCTTTTAAAAGTACTTTTTGTGATTTGTTATATTTTATTGCACTTGCAGCCAAGCCTGTAAGGACCCCAAAGTTTATTTTCTTTTTGAATTTTTACTATTTTTCTGAACTATAGTGAAATTCTACAATCTGTCACCAAAACACTCACCAGTGTAGGGGGTTTTGGAGTGTCTACGGGAGGGGGCGGAGGTGGCCGCTTTTTCCGAGTTTTAGGTCGAGCTCCGAGCGCGCTGACGTTGCTCTCTGACTCAGTCGAGACGTTCACCTCCTCTGAGTCTAACTTCAGCGTCAACTCTAGTCGTCCGTTGAGTTGAGGAGATTGACTGCTCGTCTCTGTCGTTTCAGCTGGGACAACAGTTTGATTATTCAGGGGCAAATGATATTGCACTCCAAAGGATAACAAAAAATTAAAAGTTTCTATCAGTTAAAAATCCTACAATTACCACATTCCTAATATTTTTTGGAGTTGAGTGACGTAATAAAATTGTTAACGACTTTCTGTAATATATATTTTTAGAAACCAAATACATTGTACAATTGTTCCCAAAGAAAAAATAGAAAAGTAAAACCATTTAAGTGGATAACAGACTAATCACACTTATCAGACTTATACACTTAATCACTTTTTAAGACACCTTATGGAGAAATTTGTGATTTGAAAATAGTGTTCCTAGATTCATCCTGGTTTAGGTGCTACTGTTTTTAGGAATGGTATCAATTACATTGATGACAAGGAAAACCACCTATTGATTCGTCACCTTAAATTAAGAGTTTAAAAATTCCTTACGAAGAGTTTGTAAGAGCTCAAACATCCATTTTTATACAAATTTAAGCACGGCAGTATATTTTTTTTACCCAGGTTACTTATTTAGCTTTTACAGGATTTGAGCTCAGGATGGATCAAAGGCAAAATGCAGACAAAGGAATAAAGGAAAGCCGAACAACTTACCAAAAAAAAGAAGAAGACGAATTAGTAGAATCATCTCTGGCACCAAAGTCACAAAAATTACCCCGAAGACTACTAACCAACTCTACATTCAATGTTTGGCAATCTCTTTCCCTTTTTCCTTTGTTTGTAATTTATCTTGCAGAAATTCCTATCATAAAATTTATAATTTCCAAATTGATGTTAATAAATTAAAGGTTCACAATTTTGCTTTTTTTCTACCTCTTTTAATACAGTGCTACTGCTTCTCAAGTGTAGTTCATTGCATTTAGAGTGGGCTATCTAAAGCCTTTACTTAACCAGTCGGTGTGGATTAAGATAAAAATGTGTTTAGTTTCAATTAGAAAAGGCCACTTCATCCATCAATAATAATAATAATAATTTACTCAAAACATTCCTTTATCTTGATGTTGAATCAATGTATATGAATCAACAAAATTATAATGATTGATGAAATATGACAAAAGTTTTAAGTTACACAGGGCCCATTTTCTAAATAGGCCGAGTAGGCCGCGGCCTAGGGCAGCAAATTTTTGGGGGGCAGCAAATTTCGAAATTAATTTTTTTTAGTCTTTATCAACTAAAATCAAATAAATTAAATAACATAACGGCGTATGCAAAAGAATTTGCAATTTTTCTATACATTGTAAATAGTCCTTGTAACAGAACTTGTAGTTATGTTAAATTAATTAATTTGATCGGTATTTGTTTACTCCTCTCAGCCACCCATGAAGGGAAGCGGTAGGCAACCCACCTCTATACCGCCCGCCACCGGAACCGAAAGGTGCGCGGTGCTCGGCAGATGAGGGGGGGGGGGGTTTCTTGTAACAGGATTGATATTTTTGACGTTTAGAGTTGCTTCACTTACGGTTTGCGTCTGGAATTTTTAGTTTGGTTTGGTAGTGTCAGCTGTCATTTGTTGGTGTTTCTTATTGAGACAATTTGATGATATATGATTCTTGAGGAGGTAAATGCTATGATTAAGACATTTCTATGCATTTCACTGTAAGGTCAATTGACTAACGTCGAACGCCGCCAAACTCACATTTTAATTAGTTATCTAAAATTCAAATAAAACTAATTATAATTTGTTAATGTATTAGTGTAAGTTACATATTCAGTACGGTATTATTTGTTTAATAAATAAACTGTCTGCTTACATAGTCAGTATTCAGTTGTTTAGCAATTTATCTGTCTACTTTTTTGTGTTAAATCAAAATGAAATATTTGTTAAGGCCCGGTCTACCTGAGCCTGAATGCCGCCTTGCGGCCGTGGCCGTAGCGCTTGGCGAGTTTTATGGCTGCAGAGGTTTATGGGAATTGTGCTTTAAAATTAACTCATTAAGATAAATAATGACTCTTAACTTTTTCTAAGAGTAGAAAGACGGATCTCGTCTTCTCGGATTTTAGAATTTTTAAATAAAATTTTTAATTTCAATTATAGCTGTCTAAAATTATCTGCTTTTCTCTAGTGGGCGAGTTTTATATATAATAGATGCAGAGGTGTACGGGAATCGTGTTCTTAAGTAAACCAATTAAGATAGAGATTGGCTCTTGACTTTTTCTAAAAGTAAAAAGACGGATCTCGTCTTCTCTGGTTTAGAAATTTTTAATAAAATTTCTAATTTCAGCTTTAACTGTCTAAAATCATCTACTTTTCTCGATGCAAATGCAAGGGGTTTTAGAATTGTATTCTCTTTTGCTAAATGCAGACTAGAGCTATAACTAAGAAGTCATATTAAAGAAGAATGACGATGCTAAATTTCCTGTTTTACACTTTGGTAATTATTTCATCAAAACTAATAGAAAACTTCAGTTAAAAATCTAGAAAAACACATGATTTTAGACAGTTATAGCTGAAATCTGAAATTTTATTTAAACGTTATAAAACCAGAGAAGACGAGATTCGTCTTTTTACTTTTAGAAAAAGTTAAGATCTAATCTCTATCTTAATTGGTTAGTTTTAAAAAACTATTCCCATAAACCTCTGCATCTATAAATCTCGAAACTAGAGAAAAACAGGTGTTTTTAGACAGTTATAACTGAAATTAGAAATTTTATTTAAATATTCTAAAATCCGAAAAAAGGAGATCCGTCTTTCTACTTTTACAAAAAGTTAAGAGTCAATCTCTATCTTAAAAGTTAATTTTAAAATACGATTCCCGTAAACCTCTGCAGCCATCAAACTCGCCTAGCGCTTCGGCCCCGAGGTGGCATTTTGGTAACGTCGTTCGGGCTAAGGTAAAGCGAAGCCATTCCGGGGAAAATCGACCTAGAAAGTTTAAAGATTTAACTTTCGATTACCAGCTGGAAAAAACTACCAATCAGATACTGCCTGCTGTGGTTAAGGCCACTGTGACTAGATATTTTAGTTACCTATTTATAGTTACCGTACCTAAATTTGTAGTTACCTGCACATTTCACTTAATCATAGAAATGTTTGTCTTCACTCATTAGCAGTACATTTTATATTTTTATTTATAGATAGATAGAATATTATTTCTTATCTCCAGTGCGGGGTGTCAGAGGGGGTGAAGTGAGACTGGCTGGGTGGGGGGAGGGGGCGGCAAGCATAATGCGGCCTAGGGGCGGCACTAAGCTAAAATGGGCCCTGAAGTTACAAAACAATATTTTATTTGGAACGTTATCTTTTTAACCAGAGAAGGTTGACCTGAATCATTCAGAGTGTCCTTCATCCTTCCAGGTTATTCAGGAAGCCAAAATAAACAAAAAAGTTTATGCAAACATATTTCCTGGGATCTCTATATCACACTACCACATCACTGCTGTGGTTTTGGTGTTTTACTTATAACCTTTATGGTTCTCGGATTGTCATTTCACAAATATTCTTGAAGTGAATCCTTTCATGAGAGTAAAGTTTTGTAATATTTTGTCAAAGTGAAGAGTGGATGACTCAAGCCGAAGAGTACAAAAATACAATACAGTGAAGAAGGGAGTGGCAGCTTGACATGACATGACAATGTACGTTAATGATATGGTAATTTCAAAATTGTTATTATTGGGCACTACCCACCTTCAGGTTTATGGCGAAGTTTTGTAGAGATGCGGCGAATTCTTCAGCCTTGTCAGATTTTAAAAAAACACAAACACACACGGACATTTACACGGACACAGAACACGAATAAACTACAAAACACGCCAAATTAAGCCCGACGTTTCGGAAAACTATAAAAAACGTTTTCCGTTATCAAGGGTTTTTTAATTTCCTCAACCGAGCCGAGCGCCTGACCACGACTGAAGGTGACTCATCGTTCCTGGCTGGAGGCGGGGGAGGGGGAGCAGCGGTCCTATTCATTCCTTTCATTGATAACATAGGCCTTGTGTTATCAGTCAGCTGATTTACTTCTACTTTCACTGACTCCAAATAAACAGAATTTATTTCAACAGATGGGCGTGAAATAGGCTGCTTCTCAAAGGCCATAAACAATGATTCCGTCAGATTACGTTTTTTCCAGTCAGATTCTTTATATAAAACGACACTTTCATCCCATTTTATACTATGGCCTGTATCAAACACATGTTCACATATTTTTGAGCCATAAAGTTCTTTGTTTTTAACTTTTTTCATGTGTTCTGAGATCCGAATCTGTAACGGTCTAGACGTCTGGCCTATGTAATTTTGGCCACAGGAACATGGAATTTTGTACACAACATTTTTGTTTTTTTGATCCTCATTATTAGGCTTTATTTTCGTAACCTGACTTCTGATTGTTGAGCCCGACTTAAAAACAGTTCTTATCTGATGTTCAGAATTAATACGTCTTATTTTCTCTGAAAGGTTTTTAACGTATGGTATGCAAACAGTTGTGATTGGTTTCTGTCGTTCAATTAAACTCTGACTATTACTAGCCATATTCCCCTTGACCTTATTTAATGCCTTATTGATAATTTTTTCTGGATACCCACTCCTTTCTAAAGACTGTTTAATGTTTTCTAATTCCTTTTTAAATGCTGTATCATTGCTACAGATATTTTTAGCCCGCTTCATTAGTCCTACTGCCAGCCCAACCTTTACATGTTCGGGATGATTAGATGAAAAGCTAAGATAACGCCCTGTCGCTGTAGGCTTCCTATATACAGAGGTCTCCCAACTATCCTTTAACTTGTGAACCAATACGTCCAAGAATGGCAATTTATTGTCTTCTTCAAGGTCAATAGTGAATTTAATAGTGTCATATTGGTTATTTAAGTGATCTTTAAATTTATTGAGCTCAGCATCAGACTCCTCCCACAAACAGAAGCCCATCTGTTGAAATAAATTCTGTTTATTTGGAGTCAGTGAAAGTAGAAGTAAATCAGCTGACTGATAACACAAGGCCTATGTTATCAATGAAAGGAATGAATAGGACCGCTGCTCCCCCTCCCCCGCCTCCAGCCAGGAACGATGAGTCACCTTCAGTCGTGGTCAGGCGCTCGGCTCGGTTGAGGAAATTAAAAAAACCCTTGATAACGGAAAACGTTTTTTATAGTTTTCCGAAACGTCGGGCTTAATTTGGCGTGTTTTGTAGTTTATTCGTGTTCTGTGTCCGTGTAAATGTCCGTGTGTGTTTGTGTTTTTTTAAAATCTGACAAGGCTGAAGAATTCGCCGCATCTCTACAAAACTTCGCCATAAACCTGAAGGTGGGTAGTGCCCAATAATAACAATTTTGAAACATCAGTACCCCACCTAAAACATGTCTTTTAAGGAAAGAATGGTAATTTCAGTTAGAGTGTTGACAATACCTTATATCTCACCATAAATTATCATAAAAAATATAAAAAATTTTAAAAACTTTAATGTTCTAAAAGAAACAATTTGCAATATTACTGATTTCTTTCGATCCGAACTTTGTTAGATTTGACGTGTTTTTCAATAAGATCTTGACTACAGAACGGAGAAGAAAATATTAGTCTTTTCTTCTCTAAGGCTATAACTAAATGACCAAATTGATATTTAACCTTTTTCAAGACTTTTTAAAAGTATAAATATCTCCTAGCTAGAGCTAAAATTTAATTTATACTTTAACCCTCTCTAACCTGATACTTCTATTTTATATTTCTACCTTGCAAAGAAATGGTTGTGACATTACTTACTCTTGTCTTGTTCTTGTGTGCTTATAGACCTAGAGAAGACCTGTTGTCTAATTTTTTCCTTCAGCTTGGGAGATATGATCCGATAGTTGAAGTCCTCGTGTAGGCTGTTGCTTCTGGGCAACAATTTTGATTCTTTGAGGGATGGGGAATGGTCCAGTCGTTTCTTCTTTTTGGTAGCGAATCTCTCCACTGCAGTTTTCAGAATTGACAACCGCCTCACCAGTTTGCCCTTGGGTGAAATGTTTAGTGCTACCCTGGAAACAATCAGGACTTAGCCTATTATTAGATCAATAAGAATAACGTCGCTTAAGAAACAACACCGCATAAGTGACATGTTTTTCAAAATTAAGATTCTTGTATCTCTATGGAAAAATATGCATTTTACTAGTCCTTGTGACGTAATTTAGTGAAAATCCAACAGAATTTAATGCTGTCGTATCCCTTCAAACACTATCTTACTGACTAAAAAAACACCGCCAATGTCCACCAGTTCTAGCATGGTAGACAACAAGAGACGGATCTCATTTTGCATAACCATTTTGATTGATTTCCATTGATTTTTAAAATATCATAGATAGTATTTCTTGTGTGGTTATAAAACAAACATTTTAAGACTCAAATCAATAGCTTAAAGTGTTTATTGGAGATAGGCGGAGTTATATCTTTCTCTACTTGTACTATAATATCTAATACTACACTGTCTATATCCCTCGTGAGGTTTTTGGCTCTCCTGAAAAAATTGCATCTTGTCACTTGGGCGGTGTTGTTTTCTTAAGCAATAATAAGTAAGTTAGATCAAAATTATAATTTACAACAAATGTTGTACACACAAGAGTGAAGATTACATTGATGGTTTTAATAATAAAGCACCAGGTTGACCGAGCCATGCTATGCTCGTTGGTTTTAATTCACTTTTGTTATGGTAATCAGGCTATTATAACCCCCGCCACATAACTTGACGAATGAATTTTTAACTACTATTCAGTTAAAATTATCGGATAATCAGCTGTTCTATAAAAAATTGCATGTAACGTAAGCACAATGTTTTTGGAAAAGTACCTTCTCTCCTCCCCTCGCCCTACCCAGCTGTTTTTGGCCATTCGTCAACTTATGTGGCGTGAATTATAAGTTTACACCAACAACCAACTATACGTCTCCGCGATTAACAGCTGTTTTGATAAGAATGTTTAAAAGTAATGTTCTTTTATTTTTTTGTTTTTGAATGTAGCCTACTTTTGTATTTTGTTGTTATTTTGTTACCAAAATTCCAACCCATATAAGATCAATGATAAAAATTACAATTTTAAACAATAAAAAAAGCATTTTTCTTACCCTCCTTTCACACATCACGGTTTTGCCCGTACGATTAAAAATCGCACGGCGTACATTTCAATAGAATCATATGAGACCTTTCACAAAGGCACGTTTACGGTTTTTAACCAGCTGACAATTACTTGTACGGTGTATTGGACGGTTTTTAAATCGTGCGGTTTTTTCCCGCACGGCTAAAACCGTGATGTGTGAAAGGAGCGTTAGGGAGGCTGTTTTAGCGAATTTCCCTATAGGGAATACGCTATTACGGTAGTAGCCATGGTAAGACCTAAGCCCGGGACCATGTTACTTTTTCATTTTGAGGTCCCCAGAAGCCAAAAACACCGTTCGTTCATTTTCATATATATGTATATATATATCTATATATCTATATATCTATATATATATATATCTATGTGTCCGTGGTACTGATAACTTTTGAAGGGGACCTCTGATTTTGATGAAATTTGGTATGAAGGTGTAAGGCTAGGTCTATTTTCATGAGTTCGCGAACCAGCATGATCGGGTTATGGGAACGGGGTTTTATGGGGTTTCAAAGGGGTCAAAAATGGGTTTTTTGCATTTTTGGAGCATAATTTTCAAAATTCAACAATTTTAACTAAAACCATTTAAAAGAGCTTAAAAAAACAAACAATTTAATATTTTCAATTTTTAATTTGGCTTAACAGGTTACGGAGAAAAGCCAAAAATATGTTTTCCATGTTAATCTTATGGGAAATCAACAAAACACTGTATCTCGCTTTTTTATTAAAAAAACTTGATAAAATTTGGTATGTACATTCACTTGGTAGGGTTCAACTGATATTTGCTTACAACACCCACATGGCGGCAAACCTACGTACTCACCCCTATGGGGTTTATGGGGAAAATGAAAAGAACACCATAACTTGATAATATTTGATATGTTCATTCACTAGGTAGGATTTAACTGATATTTGCTTACAACACCCATATGGTGGCAAACGTACTTACTCACCCCCATGGGGTTTATGGGGAAAATTAAAAAGTGCCAAAAATTGATACAGTTTGACATTTACCTAACATAACTATTACATTTCCTAACAAAACTAACATTTTATAACAACATCCCAAGGCAGCCAACCTACATACCCATTCCTATGGTGTTAATGGGGAAAATACAAACTCTCAAGATCGTTTGGAAATTCGCTGAGTACGCAGGTCTGCTGCGACGGGGGTATTTAAACTTATTTTTGGCCCAAAACACTAATAAGTACATATGCATTTAGGCCCATTCTATACGGACCGATTGTCTGCCGCCGATTGTCGGCGTCGATCAGCTGATATTTTACCGAACAATGGAGTTTTTAAGACCAACAAAACAAAATCTGGATAAATACAATAACAAACTGTAGCAAAATTTACATGATAGATTTTGAGATTGTTTCATCACCACAGTCACTCCTCGTGTTATTGTATAAGGATACCTAGTTAAGAGGTTAGACATTGATATATGTAAAATATATTCAGAACAATCTATGCCAATAATATAAAATAAAAGGCATCATCTCATGAAATAATAACATGTTTTCACTGGTTTTGGCTCTGCTACTGTTTTTGTCGTAAATATGTTGAAGGAATGGACATACAATACCGCCAACATAATCAAAGAATGAAGGCGGGTTTTATGTTAACTATTGTTAAACGAATCAAGTGAAAATTTTGTAATAGGTACCTGATATGGGGCATGAAAATTTAACTTATTTTAGACATGTTCAAGTTCACGGTTTACTAAGAGTTTCATTTCTCACTAAATTATATTAAAATTATAAAAAATAAAATTCTCGTACTTTACAGTAAAATTTAAAAAAAAATCAAATCAGGATCATTACTTATCATGTTTCCTTTGTTTGTAGGACATTGTCCCCAAATTTACAATCTTACATTTACATTGTATGACAAAAATATTGTTGTGTAACCAAAAGAGTTTTAATGTTTTTCAGTTTTCTTGTAGTTGGTTCAGTTTTCTTGTAGTTGGTTATCCAAAAGGTGAAATATTATAATATAGTTTTAGTTCTTTCTTGCTTATTGAAACTATCTGTAGTAGCAAAACTAGTTAGGTGGGTAAAAACAACACTAATAAGAACTAAAAAGTGAGAACTAAAAATGTTTCTACTTTTTAATATTTAGCTACTGTAGTGAAACGGATTGCAATTCAGTGATATCTAATCAGAATTGCAAAGTGTGACGGATTTAGACTGAAAGGTCGTTTCACCTTGTGACCTGTTGCTCAACAATCGACTTTCATTGCAAATATCACACAGTTCCATCTCAGATTAGCATTGATAACAAACGTATTGCTGATAAACATTATATGGCGGATTGACAAGTTAATTTTATATTAAACATACAGAATATTAGAGAGTTTTTGTAAGATATGTTAAATCTTAAAGTTAACGCTAAGCGCTTGGCAAATTGTCTTGCATGCACCATCATATTGTTCAGACAAATCGTTTCGTTTTCATCGTTACGTGTAAACCTGCCTTAAGAGGTGGAGCAGGAGGGCTACTTATACAACAACAAGTTTTGTTGAGTAAGGTGAATGAAGCCCAAAAAAGATAATTTAAATTGAAACAACCTTACCTATAATCATGTCATTCAGAAACAGAACAACAAGTTGGTGACAGAGGAGAGATCAGGAGAAGAAAGAATAATCTCACTGGACAAAACCCTGGCTTGCGAAACCTCCCAACTCCAGTATTCACCATAATCTACTTCCCTTATTTATATTGGATCCTTGACATAACCATGCTACTGGCCAGTCCAGTTTGAAGATAAATGAACAAGATGCACTTATCTTAAGTGGGAGTAACAACTGATAGTAAACCACCCTGAACCAAATTCTTAAACTGAAACTATATAACTTAAATAAAAATAGAAAAATCATAAATTTAAAATTAAATAGTTAGAGTAGATAAATTAAATTTTATGTTCAATCCTGCACTAGGATAGTGTATTTTTGTTTGTTTAGCCCACACAGCTACAGACAGGCTATTTAGCATAATGTAGGCCTACCACAGAAGAAGGGCCGACATAATAGATAAGAGAATTGCAAATAAAATTTGATTCAAATCAGAAAAACCAAACCCAATTACTATAACAACATATTAAGTTTTACGATCAAAGAATGGCATTCAAATGTTCCCTGAATTAAAACTATTGTGTTGTTTAAGTCTAAAAAGAGGCAAAAAAATCCTTCCTCTTTTTCCTGAGAAGTACTGTAAAGAGGTAGAAATAGGATAATTTGTAATTCATTAAATCTTTTAAAACAAGTTATTTGAACGATCAAAATTAATTGTTTTGGCAACTTGCTCCTGCAATAAGATGTCTTGCTGATGTTTTGGAAAATTTTATCTTTGGAATTTCTTTATAAACATAAATCTTCATGCCTTTCATTTAAAATACCACACCTCAAAACAGAATTATCATGTTTAACTTCCTACATTCTTAATAAGCAATTTATTTCTATAAAATTTTATGTGTTTTATGTAATTCATTTTATAAAATATTATAAGTTTTATGCAATTCATTTACAAGTTTAAAAAATTCTTAACGCTACTGTATGATTAATTCAGAGTACCAGGTTAACCGAGCCTTGCTCGTTGGTTTTAATTTATTTTTGTTATAATGTAATGGTAATAAATTTACACCAACAACCAACTATATCTCTTCATAGTTAACAGCTATTTCAAAAAGGCTGCTTAACATAATTGTTCCTTTATTTTTGTATACTTTTCATTGTTATTTCGTTACCAAAATATAGCAACTGATAAGACCAATGTTAAAAATTACGATTTTTAAACTTAAATTTAGACAAAATTAGATTTTTTCTGGGAGAGTGAAGCCGATCCTAAACTTATTTTTGGGTCAAAACACTCTTAAATGTAAAGTTTAAGCAAAATCTACACGCTAAATTTCGAGATACCGTGGAACACACATCTCTCAGACATTGCTCATATTATAGTATAGGATTTCATGAGGCAATTGACAAAAGCATGCTAATACTGAAATTTACTTCTTCAGTAGTTTATTTTTTATCTTCAATTACAAACCATGAAATTAAACTATAATATTAAACTGGGTTTGTGAAAAAGGAACACAAATTTGTTCTGTAGTTTTTGTATTCACAGGTACAGTATATTTTGCTGTGGGTGTGGAGTAAAACGTCCCGACATTGAGTGCATTTTTAATGCACACCTATCAGAAGTTAATCCTTGATCAAGCATGTGTGGCTATACGATAAGTTAACAGAGGATTCACACATAAGTTATCTTGGGATATTCGTCAAATATTATCTTGGATGAAGTCAACAGCTGTCTTCTTTCAAACATTACGTCAGAGTCACTGCAGTATTCTAGGTCATATCTTAATTAGTGCAACTATAGCTGGGATGAAGTATTTTTCAAAGAAAGCCATTTTAAAATCTCAGAAGGATATTACGATATAAATAATTGTATAATTTTATGCAGCGACATAATTTTTTTAATAAAGTACTCTTACAAAAATTCTTAATCAAAATTACAAAAATATGTTCTTAAATGCTGAAAAAAATTTTGAGTTGTATTTAACACGTTCGTTGCGCGGGGCGAGAATTCTCGCCCCGTGTGGCTGGCACCACGTGCGCGGGGCGGGCATTGTCGTCCTTCTCCCATGCCAACAACCTTGCTTCAGTGTGAGCCCATTTACATACCGGAAATGACATCATGAAATTTGACATAAAATAGACGCATAGACAACTTCTGATGACTTTTAAGCAACATACAACCAATTACTTAGTAACTAAACAAAATATACAAAAATGCTTCCGCAATTTTGGTACGCAATTATATTGATTTTCAGCACTCAACGTGTTAACATATAATTGATACAGTAGTAACGGTGGACAGTAGGTGCTTTCCAATAGGGATACCAAAATAATTATCTACTAAAATAACAATATACAATAGCCTACATGTTTAAAGTATCCTAAAAATCTGTTTAGCCTTTTTTTAAGAACCCCAATATTTATAGTCTCTCGAACTAAACTTGAAGTGCCAAATATGTGTCAAGACTGGATTCCACCAAACCGAACTGGACAGACAAAGCCATCCTTTATTACTTCTTGTTTATCTGAAGTGCAGCTATCAAGCCGCGTCCTCCCACAGCTATTTAATTGGCCATTTAAATCAACAATGACATCACAATCAGCTGATTTTTATTTATCATCTGGACTCTGGAGATCAGCTGATCTTTGAATTACTAGCCGGGCTCTTATCGTTTCATTTATGACTGGGGTTGTTCTTTTTGAAAGTAGCCTATGCTATCTAAATATATTACTGTATTAGATTATATATTAGAGGCCTATGTAAAAAATCGCTCATAATTTTTTTTTATTATTAAATTGCTTGATTATTCTATCCCTCTACTGCAAGTAAGGTATATTTGTACATATGTATGCACATATGGATTACGAAAACTGCTCAAATGATTTTCTTTTAACTTTGCAAATAAAATGAACTCATAATGTTAACCGTAGATGAGGTAAAATCCACGTCTTATAGTTTCAACAAACTCACACCAGAGCTAGTGCAGTGTCTTTAGTCCATTATTAAAGCATCCTTTAGTTCATGAGCTAAAAGCTAGTGAGCGGAGCTAACTATATAGCTCGTCTTGAAAGAAAAACCTTTTGGCCTTGGTCAGTAACTGTAGGATATTGAATCTGTATTATTGTTCTTAGATACAAAAGCAGTTCATTAATATTCATCATACAAACAATTCTACAATTTCCATAATGTTTTTGGAGTAGAAATGTAAATTGGCTGTTTAAATACACCGTATGGCCAGGAAATTTCCAATCACGGCAAGAATTCATTCTATGACATCTACCAAGTTGTGTCACAGTCGTTTAAAATTATTGTTTGCGGAGTTAACATTCAGACATTTTTCATCCTTAGTTCTTTATGACTTTTTTGCAACTCACAAAATGTAAATTTCGCACTTTTATAAATATTTTAACCATATGCAAATTTTAATGACTGATATTTTTGAAAGGGGGAAAAATGAAAATTTAGTTTAAGGTGCTATCCACCTTAAACTAATCCACAATCCACCAAATTCTTAGGAATCACCGTTGACAAGAACCTAAACTGGCAGGACCATATAGATAATCTTCATAAAAAGCTATCATCGCTTCTCTTTGCACTAAGACGAATCAGATAAATAACAAAGAAGGAAACTACAAAAATTGCGTACCATGTCCTCTTTCAAACACATGTACCTACGATATGGCATCATAGCCTGGGGCGAAGCTGGTGAAACCTATGTGAAAAAATTCTGATCCTCCAAAAAAAGGCCATCCGGATTCTGGAGAACCTACAACCCCAACAATCATACAAGGAATGTTTTATCAACAACAAAATCCTCACCACAACCTCTCTATACATCCTCGAACTAATTAAAATTAAATTAAATAACATATCTTATTAAACAAAAAGACAAGAGTGCCATAACTATAGCTTAAGATCTAACCAACACCAACACTATCCACAATACAAGCTAAAAGAAAAAAGTAAAACCCCCACATACATTGGCTTAAAAATCCACAACATGCTCCCAGAAAACAAAAAATGCAAGCTCAAAAATTATCTCCACAACAGACCATACACTACAAGAGTTCTTTGATGAACACACCCTGAGACCTAATAAGGGCTGGCTAATAATTCAGAGATTAGCTTATCTCCAGAGTCCAGATGCTAAATAAAAATCAGCTGATTGTGATGTCATTGTTGATTTAAATGGTTAATTAAACAGCTGTGTCAGCTCCTAACTACCTCCGATTGGAGGGACTGACGACTCCCCGGTACTTAGAGAGTGCGGAGAGGACGCCGTAGTAAGTAAGTAATTTAAGGTACCAGTACCACCTTATATATCTTTAAACCTTGAGATTTTCCCAGACATATCTGTTAATTATCGTTTCGTTCAAAATGTCAACCACTAAGAACCCGTGAATCTCAATAAATATCATTTAAGCAGGTTTTTACTCTTTTCGATTGTATCAAATACTTGGGGGTTCAATTACTAAAATGAAATTAAGTTATAGATGTTCCACAGTGTACATATGTCAACTATTGATATCGTCCACACATTTTTACACACACAATCACATTCGTACACACGCAGTACCCCCTACATTTGACAGACTTCAACACTATTTTTTCTATAGTTTCCAAAATTGATTATTTCTACTGACTACTTCCAATTGAGAAAGTTTTACGAAATAATACGCACTATCACCTATGTCCTAATTGTGGGGGGTATGGGGTATAAAAAGCAAATGAGTGTCTACCCGGAAGTAAAAAAGGAATATGTTATTTTCCGTTTGCGAATTTGCTACTTTCGACGATTTGTAAATGGGCCTACGGTAAGCCTTTAGTCTAACACAATAATCCGAGGAGGGTGTAATATAATATGATACGCAGACATCCGGCCCCCAGTCAGTCGGACGGCGCTGGCGTCAAAGCCTGAACACAATCACACCACAATAGTGTAGGCCTTCATCATACGGGCCTCTAAACAGGCCATTAAAACACTTTCAAATCATACCAGTTTTTAACACTCGAATAGAAACACCAAATCTTATTTATAGTTCCTATTACTTGATTTGTTCATTTCAAACATTACAATTTAGCCTTAATCAATTTATTCTGATTTTCAACGTGTGACAAAAATTCACGACAGAGAGCCTAATTTTCGTAAAATTTCCGGAACCTCCAAAGAAAAGTATTATTATACTGTGTAAAATTAACTTGATTTGTACATGCTAAGCCTATAACACAGTATTGTGTAACTTCAGTCTGCCATGCATCCATTACAAAGCATAACCATTAGTTTAAAAATTCACTGTAAGTTAGATCATAAAATATTGCTCAATATATGTTGAAACAAAGTCGTTCTAAAAAAAGAAATTCGTCCTTCATCGATTACCAGGATTAACTTTGATCATTGTGTACCTGGCGTGCCAAGCAATTATTTTTCTCTGTAAACTTGTTCAGCACAATTATCTCACTATATCTCGTTATCTCCATTCTCCCAAAAGGCTTATTCTTTCGAAGACGAGGTCATTCGCTCCGCTCACTCGCTTTTCAGATTTACGCTGGTATAAATTTGTGAACTACGGGGTGAGGCAACACGGCAGAATCGTAGACATGGCTCGATTTTGATAAAACCACCTCTATAGATTTACAAAAAAAGGATGGTATTTTTTATATTAATCTTTTGCAAATGAGTGGAAATGATTTTTTTATGAAAACTTTTTTTTTTAATATGGCCTTACTGAAGTGGAGTATTTTTGTGTTTTGTTAACAGTAAATTGACACTCGATCTGACACCAGACATACCACCTAAATTCTTATTTAGGGCCAAGTCTTCTAGAAAAAAATGACAGAATAAAAGAAGATCTAAAAGGAACCAATTACGTTGGAAATCAACACAATTTCGTTGGAGATGGTACTGAAAGTAATGGCTTGAGTCCGAAAACGTGTGCAAAACCAAGGACGCAACCGTAGGCTACTGACACTTTTGGGTCTTCGCTCTTTGGAATCCTCTTGAACTAGCTTTTCCAGACCTTATTTTGTTCCTGGCGTATCGTCCTGCAAGACTATGAATTTATTAGAGCCCCAAAATTCTAATCTGGTAAGCGGAGTGCGAAGGAATATCTCCATTTACTGCCATATATAAGCATCAAAAACAAAAACTCTTACATCAATTTCCATTCATGTACCTAAAATTAATTTTAAAACAACCATCCTCTTTTTGAAAGTACATTATTTGTGACATTTCAGAATCGTATAGTTTAATTGCTTATTCACCCTGTAGCTACATGTGAACAAGAAAGGTATTACAGTATTTGTTGTTGCATATATTATTTCCATCGCTGAACTGATGATGAGTTACTTCCAAATTTTAGAGAAAGACGTTAGAAAAGCTTTTGAGATCGATTCGCGTTATATACCGACAGGTTCCCACAAGCGTTTCGCTGTCTGTTCAATGTTTAACACAAAACAGCTGAAGCAATCATTTGCCAGCAGATGTTCATTTTCACTTATCTCCATTGACGGTTCGATCAAATGAAATTGTATAGCAGACAACAATATTGATCAGAAAGTAACAGAGCAGGCTACATGTATTTTTCCTATAATTGGAGAACGTACCGTAAACTCGTGCTCGTACGGGATATACAAATTAATAATAAATATAATATGTAAATACTGAACAAATAAGACATACAACCCTACTGACAAAAGTGTGCTAATGTTTGTTTTGTTATTACTTTATCTAGGCTATGTCACCACGCGTTATCTCAGTTACTGTCATCATTATCACGCACGGGGTTTTACTAAGCTCTTAAAAAATACGAAAGTATAAAAACAAATTTAAGTGAATCATAAATTGTTTAGAGAATATGGCCTAGAATAATGCTATTGTAGTATTGAATAGCGTGTAGTGTCAACGTTTGAGAGTTCAACAATAATATAATGACGTACCCTTTAGTTGTCTTGAAAACATTCATTCCACTATTCCAGGGTTTACTAATAGTAATAAAATTACAATAGACTACATAAGTAGGGACCTAGTATCGCCTACATAAGTAGTATCGCCTGAGAACGCAGTCGATCGCCTTGTGTCTTCAATACTTGAAGGTTTTGAAAACCATCATAGCACTTTGACCACCTTATGTGATCTTACAAAGGCTTTTGACTGTGTTTCTCATGAGATCCTTCTCAATAAATTATACTATTATGGGATAAGAGGTGTGGAGCTAAACTTTTTTAGAAATTATTTGGCCAACCGTAGGCAACAAGTTAGTTTCAATGGGGGGCTTTCCGATGTTGCAGTTGTTAAGCGTGGAGTACCCCAGGGATCGGTGCTGGGCCCTTTATTGTTTTTAGTTTTAGTTAATGACTTGCCTGTAAATATTAGTTGTAATAAGATCATTTTTGCCGATGACACTACATTTTTTTTGTACAGGAAGAAATCCAAATGATCTCAGTAGATTGATGACTGACAAACTGATTGATGACTCTCTCTGATGGTAATACCTGGTTTGAGTCCAATGGTTTACTTTTGAACACCAGCAAAACTCAAAACATATATTTCTCCTTGACTCATGTAAACCTTCAACCTGCAATTAATGTACTTGACAATGTCAAGCTCCTTGGTATAACCTTGGACACTCATGTAACCTGGGATGCACACATTCAAAATGTCTGTAGCAGACTATCTCGAGTGATTTTCCTGTTGTACCACCTAAGAAAGCTGATCCCAAAAGTGTATTTGAAAAATGTATATTTTGCTTTTTTTAATGGAATCATTTTGTATGGCCTCCGTTTGTGGGGTAATGGTCATGAAATCAATAGGATATTACTCCTACAAAAGAAGGCTGTGCGTATCATCTCCAATTCTGCATACAGGGCGCACTGCAGACCTATTTTTGTCAGTGAGGGTATTTTAACTGTGATAAACATGTATATTTACGTTTGCCTGTTGCATGTAAAGCTCAACTTGCATGATTACTCCCCTCGGAGCAGTTTTCACACTCATAATACTAGAAGCATGTCCCGTCTTGACCAACCTTATGTTAGGCTTAAAAAATCTTATGTTCAAAATCGTGTTATGTATATTAGGCTATTTAATAAGTTACCTGAATGTGCACGTCATATCTCCTATAGTTTGTTCAAGTTAAAACTCTACCGCTGGCTCATAACTAGACCTTTTTATAACCTGAATGAATTTCTTGAAATGCCTGTTTTAGATATATCATTTTAATTTTAGGCTATAGTTTTCACTGTGATATTAGATATTTATTCTAGTCATTGACCTGTCTTCAGATTATTTATTTATTATGCATGGTTAGTTGTAATATTTCACTGTTATACTACTGTCTCTGTTGCGGTACAGTATCAGCATTTTATAGATTAATGACCGTTCAAAAGAAAGAAAAAAAAATGTGGTATGAGATTAGGCCCTATTGTTATTTTATTTATTTATTTTTATACGATTCAACCAAAGCGAGCCATTGCATGAACCTATTTATTTGAATTCGAAAGTTTAAGTGATGCTCTAGTTTGACAGTTGTTATTTAGTTTGATACCGGTAAGGCTTTTTTGCTGTACCTGACTTTTGTATTTACCTAGATTTACTGTAAATGGCATTTTGTTGCACATTGATATGTTGACTTTCATCACTGTTTGTACTGTACAAAGCTCTATGATGAATACAAAATTTCTGATTTCTGATTTCTGATTTCTGATTTCCTAATGCAATTTATTATAACAGGTTCGAGGCGATGAGTAATCTACACAGGCTATACTGCTGATGAAGCGATATGGGAATGTTTAAAGCAATAATATTCCTATAACTAGATAGGCAAATACAAAGTTATTCGTATTTTGCATTTAACATTTATGTACATATGTATTTCATGTGTAAAACCTTTTTAATTATTGTCTTTAAGAACATGTGATGGGCTTATGCTTAAATAAATGAAGAAAACTGAGCTGTAGTCTAGTGATTGATGTGTTGTAATTAAGGAACCCTCCGAGATAAAATTTAACACCTTAAGGCCGAACACGTGTCCATTTTATTAAAAGCTTTTATAAACCTCAGTCTCATTTTATAGGGAACAGTAACAATGCAAATATTAGTTAAAAATAGTCTATTTATTAATGTCGTTGCAGCCTATAACTGAATTTATTCTTTGATTCTTGATTTTATTGTATATTTCATATTACCAGAACTTCCTGAAAAATATTATTGACAGATTTTTTTAAATATTGCAACAAAAATATAAATATCGCTGAATTAACGTCACATAACAAGTGAAATTGTCAATTTCCTGTGGATGAATCACCTGCAACCGATAATTTGAAGGTGACAACTACTTAATGCACTATAGTCATTGCTACCTTATCTCAATTGCATTACCAGAGAGTTCTGAGTAATTTGATTGCGAAGTTTAAGTAAAGTACCAGGGTGGCCGAGCCTAGGTATGCTCGGTAAAATTATAGGAGAGTTATGTCAGAAAACGTAAAGGTGAAATGTATGGTATTATCAGAACGTTTTGTTTTTTGTGTAACTTTTGTCCAAGAAAGCTAGCTATATCTGTAGAAGGATCTCGTCTTTTCTGGGGTGGTATACTGTATAATACCTCAACTATTAAAACGATCATTGTGTTACAAAAGAGTATTGTTTGAGTAATAATAAAGAAGTCTAGATTGGAGCACACACATTATTTTTTTGCAAGCAACTAAACATTTATTTTACCTTTTCGAAATATGTACGATTACAAGGAGGTCTTGAAAATATTATTCATTAGAGTGTTTCAAACCGGGTAAATCCTTTGAAACATAACGGATTAAGGCATAATCACCCTCAGATACTTCTTAAGCCTAATAATTTATATCAACAGTTTTACGCATACAATGCTCCTAGTGTGTATATAACAACATCAACTCCTATAGAGCAATAGTTCCAGACAGTGATACAACGAAATATTTATTAAGGTTAAGAAATTGGAAAATGCAAGTTGATAATCCTGACGAATTATTGAAACCTTATTGAAACGTTGTTTGTATAAATTGAAAATAGGGTAGTTTCGTATTGTTGTATGATTTATACCGAATTTGATTGTAATAGTTTTGGAAATCTTAATATATACCTGTGCTAGAATGCCAAATGGTTTACAATCAAATATAATAAATATCAAGGAGTTTCCTTGTGAATTTCTTCTGCATTTTAGATTATGGCTTTTGTAATAGTTTATTGTACACAGTACTGGCGCATTTTAAAACTTTCCTTATGTAAAGAAATGTCTATTCTGTGAGGGGACCCCAAACGGGCTTTTAGCCTATAAGGGAAACCCGTTTATTCATAAAATTTTAAAACTTTTTTTAAGTATAAGATATGAGTGTATATATTCAAATTGTGTTTTATTGTTTTTAATGTAATTATATGTACACATACATTGTATTTTTATGAATAAAGAGTATTACTATTTTATTATTATGTACAAAAAATTATGTACTTTTATTGCCCGTTCAAAATTAATTTGCTGTCTCGCATTTCGGATTTAAATCCCCTTTTTTCGTTCCCGTGCCAAGAATTCAACTGTTTAATGCCTCATGTAGAGATACGCACAAGGTACTGCGTTGTCTAGAGATATTTTAAAGTATGACAGTACACAATCATGCACGTTAACAACGAGGGGTGCTTAAGATTAAAATCATACGCTCTACATAATAGGAAAAATGGTTTGTTGATATTTAAACTCCCCCTCCTCCTCTCTAGCCAGATTTACTCACCACGGCTTCTCCAGGAGGGTGGGTTTCTGCTTGACCTGCACCTGGTGTCTGTTGGACGTCCATGTGTTGTACTTCTGCCTGCTGCCGCCCGACCGCGGGGGTGCCACCGGCACGGACGCCAGGGGGTCGTACTTCTCATCGAAGGGGTTCAAGTGCTCGGGGTAGTCGTCACTTATCACTCCACTCATCGTCACTTATCACTTCATCTGCACTCACTCGGCGTAAGATCGTGGGCCGTGTGCAATTTTACTCCTTCCTCTTCCAATTCGCCAAATTGACGCGTCCGCTGTCAGGCAGGATTTGCAAGGCGACACGGTATTTAAAAGGATAAAGATTGTACGAAGGCGGTTTGTTTTCTACGAATGGGATTTTAAATGTCAGACTTCCGGATGTAGGATATGTATAAATAAAATTATTAGATTGCTGTTTATCTACAAATAAATAAAATGCCTGGTAAAATTAATAAATGTCTATAAAATTTAAAGTATAAATTTTAATAAAAAATAAAAAAGCACAGTTTGACCTACCGAACGTTAAAAATCCCCCGTCTCCGCGAGAAGATTTCACAGCACTAACAGCAACGCGCGCAGTTCCGTTTGTTGTTCTTCCCTAATTAATTTACAACCGACAAACACTACTTGAATGTCAGTTTAATTGAGACTGGCCGCGGCCAATTGACTCCGACGCTGGCCAGAAGAGCCAGCTATCTAATCTCCCACTTGAGACTCAATAGCGAATCAGCTGGCCAATCAGTCGGGTAGCGGCGGAGCGCGCGCGGGGACTGCGCTGTCTAGCTTCAGCTGATGTGTGATGTAGATCAGCTGATCAGGTGAGCGTCGCGCCGCCACAACCGAGCAACTGGCGTCGCCTTATCTCTGGTGGTAATGGCGGCGGCGGCGTACACAGTAGCTCAGGGCCGCTTTTGAGATGTGGCAGTAGTCGCAGCAAAAAAGAAAACTTATATAAAACCATCGTCATGTTCGGATGAATGTTCCTGTGGTTTACAGACTTGTTTGAAATAATTTTTGCTGCAGTTGCTGAAAAATAAAATGGTTTTTCTGTATGATATAGATTTCAATTAAGAAAATTGACTCAATTGCTGATGGAGTTTTCTTCATGAACAGTTTCAAAGTGGTTTCAAACACCTTTCTGTAGGGGACGATTTTATAATTGGACTGCCTAGGGCGCCAAGGTCCGAGGGTTCATCGCGGAAAAGAAGGGCGTCCCAGAATTTCGGCAAAATTGGTGGACAAGCACGATCGGCGTAAAAGTACGCCCCTATCGGCTCTAAGGAGTACTAACTCCGATCGGAGTTAAAGAGTGGGTCCGATCGGTGGTGAAGAGCGGCTGAAGGGTGAATCTGATTAGCGGTAATGATCGCCCCCGATTGGAAGAAAAGTGTGAACTTGGTGGTAAAGAGCGATCCCGATCAGCAGTGAGATGCTCCCTTTATCGGTAAGGGTAGTACAAAGCGCCCCCATCGGCCGTAAAGAGTGTCCCAATCTGCCGATATGAGCGAGGGAGATGTGGAGACGATCGCCCCAAGTGCTTTTGTGTCTACGCCAAACTATCGGTGTTATGGAGCGCTTCCGATTGGGGCTACAGTGAAGTATGCTTTCGATTATTGGACACTAGCGCCTTCGATCGGCAGTGATTTTTTTTCTTAGGGTCAGAACCCTAGACCACTGATGCAATGGGTAATTTTGTTTTCAGTAAATTTATTAGATGAATTGCAAGTGCTTTATCTGATAGTGAATTAATTGTTAATACAAATATAAACCGGAGGGTATTTTAAATATTTTTTTAAAAATATTTAATAAAATAAATAAATTGGTGGGGCGCGCATAACGACACTTTCGCCTAGTGGCGAAAAACTACATAGACCACTCACATAGACTAGACTAAATAAATAAGTAAACGAAATAAATTACGTAGAATTGTCACAGCTGTTTCAAGCATTTGTTTGAAACAGCTGTCACCTGTGAAAAGGTATAGTTGGCGCAAACTTCAAAGCCTGATTAACATGATGCAATGAAGAACTAAAAACCAACGAGCAAGGCTCGTTTATTAATGTTTAGACCACTTTACATTCGACGAGATTTATTAAGATACGATAAAAGTAAAGAAGTAAGGAATGAACAAATTAATAGAATAAAGTGAATATTATCATAAGAGTAATAACACACGTATCTTACCACACAAACCCATCAGTTGTAACCTAACACTACGAGATGACGGAACTGTGATTAGACAATTGAGTCCAATATTGTACATACCGTACAAAGGTGCGTTAATTGTCACTGGTGCGACTGCAACGATAATCGTTGAACGATAATCGTTGAACTATAATCGTTGAACGATTATCGGTGGACGATTATCGGTGGACGATTATCGCTCGGCGATGATCGTTGAAGTCGCACCAGTGACAACGCATAACGCTGGCCGTCTGATGAAATGGTAATCTAATACAATTTGGCACAAATGTAATGCCCATTTTGGCAGATCCATTTGGAGAGTACTAATGACGCTTTTTTTGCTCAAACTGGCCATCGGTTGAAGAGTACTATAAAAAAATACCCAAATCGTAACTCAACAAGAGACGACTAAATTTACCTCTTTATTAAAACATATTATATTTTATTTTTAAAATTGATTAAGTCAAATAATTTGGATGAAAATTTAAAACAAGGGTCTACTTATGTAATCCACAAAAAATTCATCAAAACTAACCCAATTTTATTTATTGTTGGTTGTAAATTTAATGGTAACGTGTGGTTGTTCATTAGCAATTTAATTGGCTACCTGCCTTAAGATTCTTTGAAGACCGAATAATAGACAATTTGCTTTAGTTGGGATTTGGCTACGTGTGAGTTTATTGTTCTTAAGATGTTGAGTGAACATAGTCAGTGATATTGGTAGAGATTTTTAACTAAAAAACAGTCAGTTTCTAAATTTAAAATCAATATATTAATATATATATATATATATATATATATATATATATATATATATATATATATAGCCATTTCGATTTCAGTTTCTAAATTTAAAATCAATATATTAATATATATATATATATATATATATATATATATATATATATATATATATATATATATATATATAGCCATTTCGATGGCATACATTGTGATGTGGAGGCTAGGTTATTAAAGTTTCATGTCATGTTGTTTGTATGCAAAATATATATAACTGTACCCAAAACTTATCCCTGGGGTTTGGGGAGTTCCAAAATGCTTGTTGTAATATTTTACATTTGTCTTTTTCCATATTATTAATTTAAACTCTTTGGGTTCTGTTTGTAAGACCGACCTTTTCTAGCTCAGGAATGCTCCTCGCACATCGAGAATATGGAATCTTTCCAACAGGATTTTGTGATATTTATGTTTGCAACCAGAGCACACGACATAGATCTACCATCGAAGTATATAATAAACTAGAACGCGCGCTGCGTGTCGAGCAAACGGTCCGCCGGCCGGCCGGGCCGCCATCTTTGAAGTTGGCAAGAAACAGCAGCGCCGCACTGCACCAGCGTAGCGTTTCGCGCTGTTAGTCGTTCAGAACCTCAATTAATTAAGTATGTTGATGTTCCAGTTTATTAATTTATTTATTATTGTTTTACTAACATAAACTTAATGGTTTTTATATTGTTCCATTTACATTATTTTACTGAAAATTCATGAACAAACCAAAATGCTTATAATTTTAATTGTTCGTAAAAGTTGGTTTTAGCATTGACTCTAAAGATGCATAAATAGTCAGTGGTGTTATTGTTACTATTGGATGTGAGATATATATTATTCAATCGTATTTTTCTACGAAAATAAAACATGTGGTTGAGTAAAGATGTGCATCAAAATAATATTAACACGGGAGTTTCCTGTTAAGAACACTGCCGCCAACCCAAAAATAGTATTATACTTATTACTTAAGTGTTCTTTAATAAATACAAATTAAAATTAACAGTCTTCGCATTGTTCATAGTAATTAAAGGGCGCTACCTGTTTTATTCGAAACCCCTAAGAATAATTAAAACATGTTTATTAATAACTAATATTTATTTTTTATTTAATTTATTACGGTAATTGTAAATTGTTATTTTATACTTTTTTTTCCAATACAGCGGCAGTAGTGGGGTTTGGTTACTTTCAAAACGGAAGTCGTGCCAATTGCCAGCCGCTGCCGGCCAGCTGCCATCGGCCAGCTGCCAAATTAGTCGCTGCCGCCATATGCCATGCCATATAGCTTTAGGTGGGGAGAGGCTAAATGAAATGAAGGGGTGGAGAAGGGGTGAGGAGATGGTGTTAAGTTTTGAAGTAGGAGTTAGTGTATAAAGGAGAGGGGATAATTGCTTCAAGGTCATATGGAGGGGGTTTTAAAAAAGACTGAACTCTAAGAGTTCAGTTTATCGGTGATCATCATACAGGTCAGTCGAAACCGACAAGGGATTGAAGAATAGCTTCTACATCATTTATTGTTGTAGAAGATACATCTGGAACTTGTACAGGGTTCTGAGGAGTTGTTGAAGTTGAATTTCTAGAAGGATTTTCCCTTGGATGAGTTGTTGATGATATTTCATGAACTTGAACATTTTCTTGGTTGGTTTCCATTATTATTGTAGTGTGAATTAGAGTGGAGATGTTGTTAGCTGAAGAGCATAGAAGATAATGAAGTAGGAATTATTGTCGGGGCCCTTATATAGGGAATGGTGGGGGTAAAATAAAAAAACTTGTTGAACACAGTCGATAGGTGTAACAAGTTCTAAGTTATTTAAGTGTAACATAGAATGTAAAATGTCGTAAATAACACTATCATCAACATTAACCTGAGAAGTTGTTGAACAGTATAATGGGTTAAAACTGTACTTCTTCCTAACTCTATTTAAATTAGTTTTACACTTTGAAATTGAAGGTTTAGAAGTACTTCGTAATATGTGTTGTGTTCGCAAAAGCTTTAATTTTAAACATTGTGCAGTCATTATAATCGATGTGTTAAGTTCAGAAGTTAAAAGAAGACTGAGATATAAAATGAAGTGTAAAAGAAATTGAAAGAGAAAGCGAGAGTAGTAATTTTATAGGTTAGAATTTACAAAGGCTATTTCATGGATAATTCTAACCTCAAACCTATTAAGTGAAGTAGTCATAACATAAAACTAACGAGAGATGATGACCGAGCGGATGCGAGGCAATGAATGTTTGTAGCGAGATAAACTACCCACCTTTATAGAGGCAATAACTCCAGCCAGATGGCGGCAGATGGCAAGCAAATGACTGGTTGACCGACTTTCACTTGAGTAGTAAGAGAAGTAGGGTTCTGTGTCTATCCCTACTCCTTGGGGTCAATGACCGACCGGAAAGGTCAATGACCCCCCCCCCCCCGAAAAAATGGAGCCCCCCCCCCCTTCCCCTACTATTTCCCCCACTCCTTCCCCCACTTTTCCAGGTCAATGGCCGGTCACCACCGGTTGTTGACTTTATGTGGTGAAACCAGACTAAATATGGCAGCTACCATGGATAATTCTAACCTCAAACCTGCTGCGCATGCAACGAGTTCTCCGGATGGGAATAGTGACTATGCTATTGCGCATGCGCCTAGTCCTGTATTACTCACTTTAGCGCTACTGCACATGGATAATTCTAACCTCAAACCTTGGTTTTGCGTTGCTGTGCATATGCTGCTCCCCACTCCTTCGCCTTCCTTTTACACTGCTGCGAATTGGACTGGATTGAACACTGTACTGGAGTGAAACAACTTCCCCCACTCCTTGAAAACCCGAGGAGCGATAGGAGCTATATCTTTGCTTCAGTCGCCAACAAACTTTCATAGCGAAAGGTTGTTGGCAACTCAGCAAGAGGTTTCAAATATATAGTAGGCCTATATATATTTGAACTTCTTCTACTATGTTGCGTTTTTTAATGCAATGTGGTATGTGTGTGTGTGTGTGTGTTTAGTTTTAAGGTGTATTTAATTTAAGAAATAATTTGCGCATTGCGATGTTAGTTATAAGTTGGGTTTAGCATTAAGGTGTATTAATTTTTAAGAATAATGATGGTATTTGGTTGTGTTGAATTATTTGGTTTTTAATAATGATGTGTTGGTACTAATAATTTATGTTTGTTTTGTGCATTTGTTTTGCCTTACAGCTAGATGTTAGGGGGTAGATTAACTGTAAATTCAGAAGTTCAGTTGAACTTCATTTAAAATGGGTGGGACATCCGCAAGTCGGACTTTTTTTTGCATTTTGTTTAGGAATATGATGGGTGGGATTAGTTTGGGTGGGGTTAGAGTTGCGTTTTTGCATTAGGTGTTCCAGTTTCCCTTGGAATTCATGGTTACGGTAGACCCGGACCGGACCGTTACGGTAGACCCGGACGGTCCAAACAAAATTGCGTCGATGTCCCTTGCAGAACGTAACTAGTGGGTTGGGAGTGGGAACCGTTAGGCAAACAGGGTGGTGGGAACAGTATTACTGTTCCCATCACCTTGGATCATTATAAATCTTGAATGACCTTGACCCACTTTTGGAAGGGTCAATGACCCCCCCCCCCCCCGAAAAAATGGAGCCCCCCCCCCCCCCCCGAAAAAATGGAGCCCCCCCCCCCCCCGAAAAAATGGAGGCCCCCCCCCCCCTTTCCCCTACCACTCCTTCCCCCACCAGTCCTTCCCCCACCTCCCGGGCCAATGACCGGTCATGGCCGGCTGCTAACCCCTCTCATTTGCATACCGTTATAAAAGACGCGTTGGCCGGGGCTAGTGTTTCATTCCGATTCCAGACGTTAGGCTGTGAACTTGGAGTTATAACGATGTCTTCTGTGCCTACTACTACTTCTACTACTTCTACCACTTCAACTTTTACTTCGACTTCGACTTCGACTTCGATTTCTACGGCTGTTACTGCATCAAACAAAACTCTTCGCTTGAAAAACTGTCCGGATTGGTATAAGAAGAAGCTTTCATCTGAACCTTCAACTTCTGGAGCTATTCTTCTGCCAACCAACTCTTCTAGACTTCGCAGTATTTTTTCACCACCTTCACCTTCGCCTTCAAACGACTCCGCACCACCATCAACTATGATGCCGCCACCGCAGAAGCCAGTTCCCCGTCTTAATACCCCTTCCATTGAAACTATTGTTCATCACCTTAGTACACCCATTATCCCACTATCACCATTGCCTCCTACCCCACCACTTGCTACAGTTGAAGACCATACCTATCATAAAACTAATTCCTCTAAACCAGTTCCTAAACCTGCCCCTAAACCTGCCCCTAAACCTGCCCCTAAACCTGCTCCTTCAGAGCAATTTCGATCATTACAAGAAGAGCGTCGTAGGGCATTTAGCCGTCCCACTACTTGCCCTGAAATGCTTATTAAGGGAATTAAGAAAGGATCAGCTTGTGGGAGGAAATGTGTTAAAAATGAAAGTTTTTGCCGTGTACATATCGTGAAACATATTTCTGAACCACAACTGACAGAAACCCCCACCGTTGAAGACAATCCTAAAATAATATCCGTCAGAGGAGAGAGGCTTAAGAAAGGTTTGAAATATTTTTTTCTAAGTGTTGTTGACCACCAACACATTTTGGCAAAATGTAACGGCTTAAAATATAAAATTAGAGTTTGTGAGAATTTGTGTAAAGAGAAGAGATTTAACACTTTAGATTCTCAAGACTTTCTCCTCAGGGATAAAAAGGATTGTATTACAAGGTGGGGGCGTAAACAGTAAATTCACTTAGTTTTTTCCAAATTGTTGCTAAAAAAAAAAAATAATGGGGGAGAAACACAACGCGTTATAGCGTTGTGTTTCTCCCCCATTATTTTTTAACACTCTAAGTCTCGTGACCTACTTTCATGTGAGTAGTGAGTAAAGGATGGTTCTGTGTTTGTCTGCATTCTTTCGGGTCAATGACCGGACCTGAAAGGTCAATGACCCCCCCCCCCCCCGAAAAATGGAGCCCCCCCCCCCCCCCCGAAAAAATGGAGCCCCCCCCCCCCTTTCCCCCACCACTCCTTCCCCCACCATTCTTTCCCCTACCACTCCTCTGGGTGAATGGCCGGTCATGACCGGTTGTCTACCTACATCTAACCGTTATACTAGCTACTCCAGAGTCTTCATTCCAATCCGTGAGACCACTGCTGCAACATGCCTACTCTATTAGAATTATGTTTGCGACAGATAGTTTCAAATATAGTGTTGGCGGAACTTGCATTTGAAGATGGAAACCTTCCACTAACACTACGTCAAAAAGTGTATTCTTTTTATAGGGAAAATTTTGGACTTTTTCATTATCTTCAGTATAAATTTATGGATGGAACAAATATGTGTCCAGAATGTGGTTCGGCTGCAATAGGAAATGGATTATTGGATTTTACAATAGATGGTGGAATTTATGAATACAAATGTTACTTGTCATACAAGTTTATCATCCCAGAAGAAGAAAAATGTGATATTTGTGCAATTAATTTGTACAAGTTTACACAAGCCGATCCTGCTGAAATCCATTTGGAAAACAACATTGAAGTCCCTTATTTTTTTATGCCTTAAGCTCCATAGCAGTCCACCAAACCCAGCCAAACGGCCCTTTTCAGGGCCACCTAAGACTTAAATTTAGGGATGTAAGCTATTTAGCTTACATGCGACTTAGCAGAAATAAGTTCTGGTACATGGTTAGTTTGATCCGTGTAGTAGTAAGCAAAGGAGGGTTCTGTGTCCATCCCCACTCCTTAGGGTCAATGACCGGACCTGAAAGGTCAATGACCCCCCCCCCCCCCCCGAAAAAATGGAGCCCCCCCCCCCTCTCCCACTCCTTCCCCCACTCCTTCCCCCACCTCCCGGGCCAATGACCGGTCATGGCCGGCTGCTAACCCCTCTCATTTGCATACCGTTATAAAAGACGCGCCGGCTATGGCTAGTGTTTCATTCTGGTTTCTTCCACCACTCTCGTTGCTTCGCCGCTCTTGTTGCTTTGTTCCTGCCAGTTTTAATATCTTTATTTTTAAAATGCTTCCTTACTTTAATGAAAATTTTAATCCTTCAGAAAATGCAGATGTTTTTCAACCACCTGAAGATGGTTTCCAACATCATGAAGAAAATGCTTTCCAAGAACATGAAGAAGATGTGATAGAAGACATGGATAATAGCAGTGAAGATGAAAGTGAAGATGACAGTGAAGATGAAATTGAAATTAATGAACAATTCAAAGTATATTTTATAGAAACACAATTCCCTTTTGATGTAGTTGAAAGATTTATTTTTGAAGCACATAGATGGCTAAATTTAGGATTCAACATTATAATTGGTTCACCTATTGTCTACAATAACAGTAACTTCTTCCTTGTAACTCCAAATGATCGAGAACAAATTCTTACTTGGCAGGACGATGTGATGAGATCATACGAACTGAACATTGGTGTTGGGTACTTTGTTGCAAGAGTGGCTTAATAACCACATTACCCTTCCCCCACCTCCACCCTATCCCTTCCCAATCCTTATTCCTTCCCCCTCCCCATATTTAAAATTTATAAAAGTGGGGCTATGAACCTTCAGGTTTCTAGTCTGTACTCGCACTTTGTGCCGTGAAGTACATCTCTTGTATTTTTTTCTCCACCTTTTAAAATATTATTTATTTGAAAAAATGCCTCCTAATGTGAATTACCATTTTAATTCTTCCGAAATTTCCGATGTTTTTGTACAACCTGAAGACATTTTAAATAATGATAGTGAGAGTGAGAGTGAAGAAGATGATGATTATAGTGTTGAACTTAGTGAAGAACGTAAAGTTATAGCAATTGATCCACAATTTCCATTTGATACAATAGAAAACTTTTTGGTTGAAGCTAATAAATGGTTAAATTTAGGATGTTATATACGAATTGACTCTTTTATATTGTATGGTGATAGTCATTCTTTCCTTGTCACACCAAATGACAGAGACCGCATGTTGCAGTGGGCACAATCTATGATGGAGTGCTATGAACAAGGTGTGGACACTGGTGGCTATTTTCTTGCACAAGTAGTGTAATAACAAAATTACTTTTCCCCCCACCCTATACCCTATCCCTTCCCAATCCTTATTCCTTCCCCTTCCCCATTTTTAAAATTGATGAAAAGGCAGGCTATGAACGTCCAAATTTCTAGTCTGTACCCACACCTTGTAGCATCAAGATGCTTACCAGACTTGATGGTTTTATAGCCAATGATATTAATATATGGAGTTTAATAACAAACTTACGGATAAAAATTGAAGAAAAAATTATGGGAAACAATGAGCTAGGAGTTATTGTTTTTGTTTCATTAGTAGAACATTTTGAAATTTTGTATAGTATAAAAGTAACAATTAACAATATTAATGAACTATTTCCTTGGACAATATTTATTCGCAATAAAATTGAAGAGCAGAAAATTATAGTAGATGTGACAGCAATGAAATATAACCTAGATAGAGAAGAATAGATACTAACCCCCTTCCTATTCCTTTGTTTTGCAAAAATAGTGGGGGTAGGAGTATATATAAGACTAAGTAAGCGATACATAGTTTGTTATTTGAAGTAAAAGAAGTAGTAAAGAAACATGTTGTCTAGAGATACTCCATTTATTAATTATTCTCAAGTTAAAGATGTTTTTGAAAGCACAAATGAAATACAGGAAGAAAACATAGAGGAAACTTATGACGAAACTGATAATGATTCTATGATGGAAGAGGAAGAAATGGTACAGATTGAACAAGAACTATTTGAAGAAATGATAAATGATAGTGATGAAGATATAATTAAGGAAGCTATTGAAATATTTATATTGGATTCATCATTGGAATCACCCATATCACCTTTACTGTCTTCTGAATCTGAATCTGAATTGGACTAAGGTACCCCCACTATTTTGAAGAAGTAGTGGAGGGAAAATATCCCCACCACAAGTTAAAAGTTGGTGGGGGAATGTTTATAAATGTGTTAAATATTTGTGCAGGAGATCAGTCTTAAAGAGACTAGTGACCGAAGATGTTTCGTAAAATACCTTTTGATCCTTCATACTACAATCTGTTTGATATACATCGTTTTCCAGACATTGAGGAGAAATTGTACAAGAAATTTTGTTCTCTACTGGATAAACCACAAAAACTACCACCTAATACTTTTACCTACAAGCTACCTATCATGGACAAGGACGATGTAAGCAAAATACCATTGGTTCAAGTCAAATTTTTGGAAGAAAAAATTCTTGTTTGTGTCAGGGAAGTATTTCACAATGATTATTCAAAAAAATTGGCTTTCAACTTTATTCAAGAACATGCGGGATCTGAAAGAGAACAGTATCCCGAACCATATTACAAATATCTTTTCGAGAATGGAGCGAGTGTAACTGTAGAAATAACCATTACATTAGTATAACTCTCCCCACCACTGACGTCTCCCCACCATTGGCATCTCCCCACTACTGACTTAAATTTGGTGGGGGAATGTGGATAAATGTGTTGACTATCTGTGTAGAAGCTTACTCTTCGAGAAATTGTTGATCAAAATGTTTCATCATGTACCTTGTGATCCGACTTCTTCCTTCAGGGAAAAACAAAGATTAAAACGACTAGAAAAAGAAAGACAAGACCGAGAAGATATGAAGATGGAATTTAATAGACTACAATTTCAAATACCAGGAATTGAACTTGGAGCACCAAGATTGAAAACTCTCCACTGGGCTGGAAGTTATATCAAATTTTTGAAAGTACAAGTTGAAGCAAGAGATCTAAAATTGAAAACATTAGAAATGGAAAATCGAGAATTGAAGAAATTAATATCACACATGTCTGGTAATACAACTGTTCAAGAAGGTGAAGAAGAAGGAAAAGAAATTTTAGGAATCTAAATTATCAGCACCCCTTTTAGAGAATAGGGAATAGATCACTTTGTGGTAATGTAATAACATGCCGCTTAGTGATCTATTCCCAGTTCTCGCTTAATATCCGATGACCTTGACCTACATAAAAGTGGTGGGGGTAAGAGCATATAAAGAGATAGTTATGGATATAACTTTCAGTACAAGTCTAACACTATGGACAGCTTGTTAGTTTTGTGTTTACAACAAATTATCAATAATGGGTTTCTTTACCGTTATATAATAACATCAAATAAATGTGAAATACCTCAACCAATTCGTGAAATGGTCATGAAATTTAAGAAGGACAATAGTGGATTTGGTATTTATCTTGCTTTTATTTTTGAAGATGGAACAAAAATGTGTCATGATTGTGGAAAAGCATCTGTTTTAGACTTTGAACAATTTGAAGATGATGGAGGTAAATTAGTTCACCTTGTAAAAGGCCAAGTGATGAAATTTGAAACAGTCAAGAAAAAATGTAACATTTGTGCACAAAACTTGTTTGAATTTATTAAGTATAGTGCATTAAAATCATGATATCCCTTCTACATATGAAGAAGGTGGGGAAGAAAAAGAGTGGGGATTATAAAGTGGTGGGAGAACTTGTATAAATGTAGGCTGTTTGAAGAGACTTTTAATATTGTTGCAGCATTTGTTGAAACAACATGCAGTTCGAAATTTGCCATTTTAAAATTAAATATGAAGATTGGAGCTCTGTTGCAGGATTTGTCAAGTCTAAAGAAGAAAATCAAAAGTTGCTAAATGTACATTGCTATATTCACAATGAAGAAAGTCATGACAAAATAATGGCATATTTAAACACACCTAATGTAACATCAGAAAGCTCTGCATTTATAAAATATTTAAAAGAAGAAGATTTGGATGTGACCCTAGAAGTTTGGTATCTAATTTAAATTATTGTGGTGGGGGGAAATGTAGAAGTTATTGGTGGGGGAAATGAGATAAAACCAGCAAAATTGTAGAACAGAATTCACTCTATACAACGATGGAGCATCCTTCCACAACACCTGTATTGGCATCTGTGGATTGGCATCAAAATTATCAACTAAATACTTCAAGTTCAAATTGTTATGAAAATCATCAGCCTAGCACTTCAAATTCAAATTGGTATGAAAATCAGCTGCCTAGTACTTCAAGTTCAATTTGGTATGAAAATCAGCAACCGGCCACTTCAAGTATAAATTGTTATGGAAATCAGCAAACTATTACTTCAACACAAAATTTCTATGAAAATCAACAGCCGACAACATCAACTAATTTTTGTACATCAGTATTTAAAGTATCAAAACCCCATTTGGAGTGTAATAAGTTAATATCAGCTCAATCAGGAAGAATCAGGAAAAACACATACATGAGAGAAAGGTGCAAGAGAGAAAGGATAGAATTTACAAAATTACAGTTAACAGTTCCCTCTATTAAAGTGGGATGTACTAGAATACAAACTTTGCAAGCAACCAATGCATATTTGTTGGAATTGTTAGAAAAAATTGAAAAGTTGGAGAAGAAGAATGAACATTGTAAGAAGTAAACACTCATTCCCCCCAAGAAAAACAAAAAAAAATAATAAAATAGTAAAATGAAAAAAAAAGTAGATGTAGAATAGAGAGCGAGGAATAGATCACTTTGTGGTAATGGACTAACATGCCACTTAGTGCTCTATTCCTCGTTCTCGCGTTATATTAGATGACCTTGACCTACATTAGTAGGGTGGGGGAAATTGAAAATGGTGGGGGAAAGTGTATAAAGGAGAAGCCTACTGTAGAGGAATCACTCTGAAAGTAAACTTGTCAGAAGTATGGACTTGACCACAAGCAAAGGAGAAGATAGAAAACAAAGATTTCGAGAAATGGCTAAAGTAAGAGAGTCAAGAATAAGGTTGAGATTTTACAAACTACAGAGATTGATTCCTGGTGTTAAGTTAGGAGAAATAAGATCAAGAACGGTAGACATGGCGGCTGATTACATCAGTTACTTACAATCGGAATTAATGATAAAGGAAGCAAGAATAGAAGAGCTGGAGCACAAGATAAAACAACACATTGAAACATCGTACAATGAACCTATAAATTGTGTAATAAAAGAAGAAGATGTAAAAGACTTAAATTAAACAAAAAAATGAATTTGGACTTTGGTTATTGATTGGACACTTCTTAGAGAATGGGGAATAGATCACTTTGTAGTAATGAATCATCATGCTGCTTAGTGATCTATTCCCAGTTCTCGCTTAATTAAAAATGACCTTGACATACTTAGCAAAATATCATATAAGCCGGATCAAAAACAGTTATTCCTCATTTACTGGAAATGGCTCCTGTAGACAACACCGATTATCCAAGGAAATCTATGATTGAAATATTGTATAAAATTCAATTAGAGGATTTAAATATGGAAGAAGATGAAAATAATAGCGAAACTTCAGAAGTAGAAACTATAAATGATATGGATGTGGATGTAACAACATCAGAAGAAGAAAATGCCAATGATGTGGAGAATGAAAATTTGGATATGGATGTAGTAATATCAGAGTCTTCGTCATCATTTGAATATGAAGAAATACATATTGAAACTCCAATTCATATAGAGAATATTAATGAAGAATCTGTTAGTAGAAGATTAATATTTTGTCCAAGACGTTTGTTTTCTTCTGAAAGTGAAGAAGAAGAAGATGAAATAGTAGTGGGGGAACTATTATAAAAGAAGGAAAGGGAGAGCTCATTTCATTTATTGGCGAAATTTTGAAGAGTAAACACCACCAAACATGTATCATTGCGATAAATGTTTGGAATCGTTTAATGATGATATTCTGTTAGAAATACATAAGGAACTAATTCACAACAACATAGAAGAACAAGAAGAACAAGAAGAACAAAATGAAATAACAGCAAGACCTACAACAACTTTACCAAATTTACAAGTATCAGCTTTACCCGGAAAGGTAGTAATGCATCATAAGATTCAAAATGAAGATTTAAACTTAGAAGAATTTATTAGAGAAGCAAAACCAATCATCAGTAGAACTTTAAAAGAAGAATTAAAAAGATTGAATTTTCTCAAATTTGGATTACTACTAGAAGCTATGTTTATAAATGTACAAGAAGAATTATCACCAAGAGGATTTATAACTAAAAATCAAACTATCATAGGAAGTTCAGACATTGATTCAATAGTTGAAAAATGTATAGAAGAAATATTAACTAAAATTCAGGAACATGAAGGACGAGGATCAGGGTGGAGTCTTATAAGTATTGAAGGATTAAATATAAGAGTTCATAAACATGGATATGGACTAATGGGATCTAGTTATATTCGTTTACCAAAAATAATTGAAGATACAAGATCATGTGTTAATGTGAAAAATCAAGATAACGAATGTTTTAGATATGCGATGACATGTAAATTTGTACCAAATCATTGTAATGAACCAAACCAGCACTATGAAAATCAAAGATATAGATATAACTTTCAAGGAATTAGTTATCCTGTATCACTAAAAGATATATCAAAATTTGAGAAGAAAAATCCCGGCACATCTATTAATGTTTTTGGATTAGATAGTTCAAATAAAGTTTATCCTTTACGTATTGCTAAAGAAGAACTAGCAGATCATACAGATTTACTACTACTAACACAAGGAGATGTATCTCATTATGTGTATATAAAGAAATTTGACTCTCTTGTTAATAAACAACTTTCAAAAAATCGAAACAAAAAGCTGATCTGCAAAAGATGTTTTAATTTCCAACGAGAAGGAAGACAAGGAATGGAATGGTTACAAGAGCACAAAAGATTATGTAACAATAATTATGAAGCAAAAATTATTTTACCTTCAGAAAGCAGAGCATTTATTACATTTCAAAAAGTTCATCATCAATATCGTATCCCTATAGTTGTATATGCTGATTTTGAATCAACACTAATTCCTATAGAAGATGAAAATTGTGAAGCTAGAAAAAGTGTCAAATATCAAATGCATAAACCAAATAGTTTTTGTTTAATGGTTAAATCAACATTATCAGAAGAACATTTAAACCAATATGGATTAACTTCAGAACCTCTAGTATATCGTGGTGAAAATGTGGAAACAATATTTCTTGACCATTTATATTTAATAGCTGAAAATGTACAAAGATTATATACAAATATTATACCAATGAAACCGATGGAGGAAGAAGAGGAAATTCAACATGAAAATGCAACTCATTGTTTCTTATGTAAAAATGAATTTACCATTGACAATTATAAAGTTAAAGATCATGACCACCTTACAGGTTATTACAGGGGTGCTGCTTGTAATAAATGTAATTTGAGCTATCGTTTACCACTATTTATTCCTGTGGTTCTCCATAACCTCAGTGGGTATGATGCTCATTTTATAATACCTGAATTAGGAAGAGACGATGGTTCGATAGATGTATTGGCTGAAACTTCAGAAAAATTTATAAGTTTTTCTAAAACAGTTGGAAATGTCAAATTAAGATTTTTAGACTCCTACCGATTTATGCCGTCGAGTTTGTCTAAACTTTCTGAAAATTTAAGGAAACAAGATTTTATTGAAACAAAAAAGATTGTAAGTAACGACAAACTGGATCTCGTACTTCGGAAAGGTGTTTTCCCATATGATTATATAGACAGTTTAGAAAAGTTTAATGAAACATCACTTCCGCCAAAAGAAGAATTTAAAAGTAAACTATACGACATGGACATATCTCAAGAGGATTATGATCATGCATGTAAAGTATGGAATGAATTAGGATTTACAACATTGGGAGAATATTCAGATTTTTATGTTAAATTAGATGTAACTTTATTATGTGATATAATGGAAGAATTTAGAAATACATGTTTTGCAGCATATGGATTGGACCCTCTTCATTCATACACTTCACCTGGACTAGCATGGCAAGCCATGTTGAAAGAAACAAATTGTAAATTACAACTTCTTACTGATATAGATATGGTTTTAATGTTAGAATCAGGAGTTCGAGGGGGATTGACACAAAGTGTAACCAGACATGTTAAGGCTAATAATAAGTATCTGCCCGATTATGATGCATCAAAACCAACAACATTTCTAGGTTATTTCGATGCAAATAACTTATACGGATGGGCAATGTCAAATCCCCTTCCATATGATAATTTTAAATGGATAGATCCAGAATCAATTGGAAACATAATGGATATACCAAAGCATGGTGAAACTGGTTACATTTTTGACGTCGATTTTGAATATCCTGAACATCTTCATGATCATCATTACGATTTACCACTTCTTCCAAAGACTGAAATTTCCCCTACTGGAAGATGGCCAAAATTATTAATGACTTTAAACAATAAGTCTAGGTATGTTGGACATTATTGGATGATACAACAGGCTTTAGACTTGGGATTAAAAATTACAAAAATTAATCGAATACTACAATTCTCTCAATCTTGTTGGCTGAAACCGTACATCGACAACAACACAAGAAGAAGAGCTGCTGCTACATCAAGTTTTCAAAAAGATTTTTTCAAACTGATGAACAATGCAATATTAGGCAAAACTTTAGAAAACAAAAGGAAACATAAGAATATCAAATTAGTAACTGATCCAGTAAAATTACAGAAACTAGTGCAACAACCAAACTTTGGTTCATCGGTAATTATAAATGAAAATCTTGTCGTCATTTCTATGAACAAAAAATCGGTTGTATTGGATCGTCCTTTATATCTTGGAATGTCAATATTGGATATTTCTAAAACACACATGTACGAGTTTCATTATAAGAAGATGGTTAATTATTATGGAAGAGATAACATTGGTATTGTATATATGGATACGGATGCACTTATTTACTGGATTAAAACAAATGACATGTATGAGGATTTACGGACCTTTGTATATAAAGATGATTTTGATTTTTCCGATTATCCTAAGGACCATCCAAATTACGACTATGACAAAAACAAAAAAGTATTGGGAAAATTTAAAGATGAAACAAATGGTGTGCCGATGATGGAAATTGTAGCATTAATGTCTAAACTCTATTCATTTCAACTGTACATAAATGAAAGGAATGAATATCAAGTCACAAAAAAAGCTAAAGGAATAAAGACATCTTTCCTAAAGAAGAACGTACAGTTTCAACATTATAAAAGATGTTTGTTTGAAAATGTTGAAACAACTGCAACATTTAACACTATTAGAAGTTATAACCACCAACTTTTTAGTGTCAAACAAACAAAGTGGGCATTAAGCTACAAAGATGACAAGCGACATATTTTAGAAGATAAAATTAATACTCTACCATTTGGCCACTATTCCTTAAACCCTATCGACCAGTAAACCTATTCTTCGTCCTTTACCTTCTTCCTTTTTCCTTTCCGTAAAAAAGAGGGGACATGGCAAGCTCAATGCCATGTTCCCTCTTTTTTACACTAATATTAAATGACCTTGACCTATATTTCAACTATATATAAGAGAATAAACCATTGTATGGATCAGTATTTCTACAAACAGTGTGCAAGCAACACTTTAAGATGGAAAGTGTAAAGGATAAGATTGTAAATGAACTACATAAACCAGCAAGAAGAAGATTTCCAAGAAGAAGTACAATCATTAAAGGAATGAATGATCTTTACCAAGCTGATCTTATTGAAATGATACCACACAGTAAATTAAACAAAGGATTTAAATATATTTTAACAATTATAGACTGTTTTACTAAAATAGCTGATGCTTTACCCTTGAAGGACAAGACTGGTAAAAGTGTTACTAAAGCTATGGAGACAACAATACAAAGAAATAAATTTAAAATTAAACATTTACAAACGGATGATGGAAAAGAATATTTTAATAAAGATTTTGGAGCTTTGATGAAAAAATATAAAATAAATCATTATTCTACAAATTCTGAAGTTAAAGCTTCAATAATTGAAAGATTTAATAGAACATTAAAAGGAGCTATGTATAAACAATTTTCAAAACGAGGATCATATGTGTGGTATGACATATTACCACAACTTATAAAAGAGTATAACAACAAATATCATCGCACCATTGGAATGAAACCTATCCAAGTAAACAGTGCTAATGCTAAAATTGTATTACAACGCATCAAAAATAATACAACACCAAAAATAGAAAAGTTACAACCAAAAAAGTTTAAGGTTAATGATAAAGTTCGTATAAGTAAATACAAAGGTGTATTTAGTAAAAGATATCTGCCAAATTGGACTAATGAAGTATTTACAATTTATAAAGTGCAACCAACTATACCTGAAACTTACATTTTAAAGGATAATAAGGGTGAATTACTTCAAGGTGGATTCTATGGACATGAGTTGTTAAAATCAACAGTTGGTGATGTATATCTTGTTGAAAAGGTTTTACAAAGGAAAAAGGATATGGTTAAAGTTAGGTGGTTAGGATTTGATAAAAGTGAAGACTCTTGGATTCCTTCAAAAGACTTGGTATAGTTATTAAATAGCTCATTATGTGTTTAACCTTTAAACAAGATGGAGATTGTACAACAAAAAGATCGATTTAATATTAATAATATTGATGAATTGACAGTTGACAATAATAAGTTAAATCATGGTAAACATGGTGAATTACTACCAAATACTATAAGATGTTTAATAACTGGTCCTTCAAATTGTGGAAAAACTAATGTTGTCTTTAACCTTATAACTAATCCTAAAGGTTTACGCTTTAACAATATATATATTTTTTCAAAATCATTGCAACAACCAAAATATCAATTATTAGATAAAATACTTGCAAGTGTACCTGAAGTGAATTTCTACAAGTTTAATGCTAGTGAAACAATAATGCAACCAGGTGAAGCAAAACCATTTTCCATTTTTATATTTGACGATGTTTCTTGTGAAAATCATGATACTATAAGAAATTATTTTGCTATGGGAAGACATAATAATATTGATAGCATTTATATTGGTCAAACATACAGTAAAATTCCAAAACAACTTATAAGAGACAATGCAAATATGTTGATCATCTTTAAGCAAGATGAGACAAATTTAAAGCATATATATAATGATCATGTTAATGCGGATATGCCATTTGATAAATTTAAAGAAATGTGTGGTAAAGCATGGAATGAAAAATATGGATTTCTCGTTATTATGAAAGAAGAAGATATTAAAAATGGTAGATATCGTATAGGATTGGATAAATTTGTATTAATACGTTGAACTACCTATGCTACATCTAGTAACACTTTGAACTTCACAGTGTAAACATGGTGAATCAAGAAAAACTATTAAAAGAAATAAAATCACTCAGTGATTCTATTAGGATAAAGAATCGTGCATTAAGGATGGGTTTAAGTGAAAGAGAAGAATTTTTAGAGAATACATTTAAACCTATCACAGAACCTTTAAAACAGATATCAGAAACTATTGGTAAACCTCGTTATGAAGGAGATGTTTTACTACCAGTTTCTAAACAAGAAGTACAAGCATTAAAAAAAGAAGATGATGATGATGATTCATATACAAGTGCTAGTGAACAAGAAGAAACAAAAAATGAAGAAGAATCAATTGTTGAAAAGGAAGACCAGCCAATACCTGAAGCAGAACAATCTATTCCAAATTTAACTCAATTGAGTAGTGATATATTACAACATGGACCTCTTGGACGAAAATATATAATGAAAATGCTACATGACATGAAATCAAATCCAAATTTAAGTAAATCACATGTATATGGAGCAAGAATTGATGGAAATGAATTGAAAATTGGTAACTCTAAGCTTGAAGTAACTCAAGACGATTATATCATTATTGGTGACCATAGATATAAAGGAACAAAAGGATTATATGAATTAATTTTTAAAAATATACCAATAAAATATTCAGCAAAAGATTTAAATACTTTTAAAGAAATTTTACAAAATACTAACGCTCATAAAAGAAACTACTCAAAGGATGGAATGATTAATCGTTCACGTGCAACAAAATATAGTATTGTTATAAAAAAATTGTTTCCTCCACGAAAATTACCAACATTACGTACCACACCAGCTGTGAGACAACCTTTAAAAAGAAAATCTTTATCACTTATGGATTTATCACTTCTTGAACAACATGGTAAAAAGAGTAAAGGAGATACTTCAACATCTGGTAAAGGATTAATGAAAAATCTATACAATACAAATGTTATCTATTACAACGACATCAATAAATTAGTTGACAGAATGAGACTATTGCATGAAGCTATGGAAGCCGGTCATACTGGTTTAAATAATGAATGGGTGGCTCTGGTTGATGAACTTAAAAATCGTGGTATAATTGTATAATTGTCCGCAAATATAAAGAAGTTACAAGTATAAGATGTATCAGTTCTAACATGAGCGTCGACAAGTTCGGACGCTACTCCGCATTAGGAGTGCAAGTTGGAGAAGACAGAAAAAGAAGCGGATTACCGCAAACACCTGAAGGTGACTATAACATAAGTAATAAACGTTTAAAATTAGTTAAAGATCCAGAAGAAGATACTGATGGAGCAAATTTAAAGACAGTAAAAGAAGCTACTTCAACATCATTGAAATTACATAAGAATACTTATGATGTTGAATCACATAGATTAATTAATGTTGGTAAACCAACTGAAGGTTCCGATGCAATTACTAAAGAGTACTTATCATCTGAACTTTCAAATACTTTAAAATTGCAATGGGGTAACAACTTAAAAGATGGACAAACATATGATGCTGGAAATTATAGAATAACCAACGTGGGAAATCCCAAAAATGATAAAGATTCAGTTAATAAAGAATATTTACATTCTATAATACCGGAAAAAACTGAACATGGATATTCTTTTTATAAATTTATTATAAATGACATTGGATACCCAAAGGAAGACGGTGATGCTGTAAACCTAAAATACATCAAGGACAACTGTATTTTACAAGATGTTAATGAAATCGATTGTCATGGTAAAACATTGACAAATGTAAAGTTTGGTTCTCAACCAAAAGATGCTGTTACTATAGAACAATTATCTAAAGAATTAAAAAAGGAAACATCCAATTTTGTAAAACATGAAGATGCCGTATTAAAGCGGGGAGATAAATTTATACATGGAAATGAAAAGTTTGATTTAATGCAAGGAAATAATGATGAATGGAATGCAGGACGTAAAACAATAACAAATGGAAGATTTGGTATAAAAGATACAGATGTACCTCTAATGGTGCAAACATTAATTGCTACTGGTGGTACATTAGGTACATACAATGGTCGTAATAGAAGAATAAAAGATATTTATCCTGGTTACGAAGCAAATGATTGTGTTACAATGAAACAAACAATAACTTGGGATAAACACTTTGGGACCAAATATGATGCAAAGATGAAGAAAATAATTAATATTTTACCAGGCGAAGATTCAAATGATGCTGCTACTATTGGACAAGTCATAAAAACATCAAAAAGTGATTCAACAGCTTACACATGTAATGATAAACGTATTATGCAATTACATGATCCTCAACATCCAAAAGATGCTGTAAATTTAGATTGTTTAATAAGAATAGTGGGCAATTTACTTATTGATACCCATAATCATATAGCTAGTACAAAGAGTCATGTGATAATTCAACCCGATGAACGGGAAGCTTGGATTAAAAATAGAATTATAAATCAATATATAATTAATTTGAATAACTAAGTGTTTAAATATAAAAAATTATACATAACTTATTCATTTATGTAATGTATCTTGTGGAGTAAACACACCAGTTTATATAAGACTACATAATGAAGGCCGTATCACTCAGTCATCATCAAGACAGCAACAAGAGAGGACGTGGTATAACTTCAACTGCGTTATCCCTGCTTAGACGGATACCTATTGGTGCTGTTGTAAATCGAGCAATAGACGCTTTACCATACGAATTACATATTCCTGGAGGTTATCAATATTGTGGACCTGGAACTAAGTTGGCAAAACGTTTAGCAAGAGGAGATCCTGGAATTAATAAATTAGATCAAGCTTGCAAACAACACGATATAGCATATTCAAAGTTTAAAGATTCAACAAATAGATCAATAGCAGATAAAATTCTAGCAGAAAAAGCTTGGCAAAGAGTAAAATCAAGTGACGCAAGTATTGCAGAAAAAGCAGCGGCTTGGGCAGTAACAACAGCCATGAAGACAAAAGCTAAGTTTGGTGGTGGAAGACGACGTCGCAGAGGAAGACCTGCAAAAAGAAGAGCTCCCAAAAAAGGTGGAAATATTAGAAAGAGACGTCGTAGAACTCGTAAAGCAAAAGTAAAAAAGGCTTCTGTTTGGTCAATGGTAAAAAACGGAGCAGGTTTATACCTAAGACCGTACCGTGTGTACTAAATAAAAAAAATCAATTGATAATTCCAAATAAAGCCTTAACTAATCATCAGTTAAATGATTATGTAAAATGTTTGAAAATACCATTCTTTCGAGGAGTTTTTATGAAAGATGCATTACCAACTAAAATATGGAAAAATGAAACTGGAATAGTAAATTTGGATTCCACCTATGGTCCAGGCACTCATTGGGTATGCTATAAAAAGCTCGGACAAACCGTTTACTACTTTGACAGTTTTGGCAATCTACCACCACCTAAAGAACTTCAACATTATTTTCAAAACTCCAAAAACATTTTTTACAATTACAAAAGAGAACAACCTAACAATACTGAAATATGTGGACATTTATGTTTGGAGTTTCTAGCGAAAAGTGTCAGTCACCTTTAAGATGTCATCGTATACAGTGTCACTGAGTGGAAATTCATCCACATTAAAAAGTACTCTATTCCCAGCATTGCGTTTATCCAAAGAAAGATTATGGGAAGCTGCATTACTTGATTTGACTACCTACAATTCAATTCCTAATGTTACAGAAGGAAAAAACAATTTACTACATTATTATGAAACTAAGGATGCTGCAGGAAAATACTCAGAATTGAAAATAATTACATTTCCTACTGGAGCTTATGAAATTGATGATATAAACCAATTACTACAGAAAAAACTCGGAGAAGAAAATATCACCGTTAAAGGAAACAATAATACTTTAAAAGCAGAAATAACTTCAAAATATTATATCGATGTCGGAATGAAAAACTCTATTGGCAGTTTACTTGGATTTACAGATACAAAAAAGAAAATCTTAACTCCTGAAACTACTCATTCAGGTAATACAACTGTTACAATATTAAAAGTAAATAGTATTGATGTAACATGTAATATTATACATGGATCATATAGAGAAGGAGTAAATCAGCATATTTTACATACATTTTATCCAACAGTTGCTCCAGGTTTTAAAATTGTTGAGAAGCCACAAAACTTGATATACCTACCGTTAAACACCAGTTTCATTTCAGACATCGTGCTGAACATATTGGATCAAGACGGTCATAGTGTTGACTTTAGAGGAGAAACAATTACTATACGAATACACATCAGAGCGGCGACATAAAAATCAACATGGGATTATCATTTAAACCACAACGGAAGAGTCGGGAGCTCAGTAGCTCCTCGACATTGGAAGAGTTAACATCAGACAACATTCGTTTTCTACAAAAGATTGGATTGAAACTTAACAACGATGGATATCCTGGATATATCTCAAGGACCGACATTCGACGAAACACTATGGGAGAAGGAATATCACACACACAACCCTTACACTTCATCAAAATTAAACAATAATGATGAAATAAGAATTCCCATTCAACAACAAGATATTTACACATTACCATGTGAAAGTTATTTGTACATCGAAGGAAGGGTATTAAAATTGGATGGAAAAACTGCTTCAACAGTTCCTTTTATAAATAACCCAATGGCATATCTTTTTGATGAAATAAGATATGAGATATCAGGGGTGACAGTTGATTCAACAAAAAAGGTTGGTATAACAACTACATTAAAAGGATTAACATCATTAACACCACATGAGAAGAATTCAATAGTCACTGCCGGATGGGTTGCTCCTGATAAAGACACTATAACACCTGCTTCCAACGGTCATTTTGATTTTCATGTACCTTTACGATTGCTTTTAGGATTTGCTGAAGATTACAAAAGGGTTATAATAAATGTTAAACAAGAATTAGTATTACTCAGATCTTCAACTAATAAGGACTTAATACTTGCAGACCCTGCAACTACGGAAGATAAACTGGAATGGCAACTACAATTGGATAAAGTTGTTTGGAGAGTACCTCATGTAAGATTGGCTGATGAACATAGAATCGTATTGTTAAGAAAGTTAAAATCTGACCGTGACATTGTAATGCCATTCCGAAGTTGGGAATTTCATGAATACCCTACATTACCTCAAACAGAACGACAAACATGGACCGTCAAAACATCAACTTACTTGGAACGTGCAAGGTACATAATACTCGGTTTTCAAACTAAGCGAAAAGATGTTATTACTGCAAATGCTGGTCAATTTGATCACTGTAAAATAAAGAATTGTAAAGTTTTCTTAAACTCTCAATTCTTTCCATATGACAATTTAAATGTCATGTTTAGCAAAAAACGTTTTTCCATTTTATATGATATGTATGCAAGATTTCAATCATCATATTATGGAAAGACTAATACACCACTATTATCACCTGATCAGTATTATTCCAAAGCTCCAATAATTGTAATCGATTGTTCAAAACAAAATGAATCAGTAAAATCATCAAGTGTGGATATAAAAATTGAAATGGAATTTGAAGAACCAGTAGCGGATGGAACTTCGGCATACTGTCTAATTCTACATGATAAAATAGTTACTTACACACCACTGACCGGAATAGTGAAGAATGTACTTTAAGAATAATTAGTACAACTACTGCAAAATATTGAGGTTAGAATTATCTTCCTCAATTTTTAAGGTTAGAATTTTGTTTATAAAACACAAGTTGAAAATAAACAATTATGTAATTGTATAAATTTCAAAAATTTTACAAAAAATATAAAAGCAGGAAATTACCTAGTAGAAACTTCATTCTATCTTCAACCGTCGTTTGGGAAACATCGTTCGCAAGATGAATTCTACTAACGGAGAAGAAAATACACCTCTAATGGATGAAAATAGTTCTGATATAGAAAAGCAAGTTGAACAAGAAATGGATGAATTCCTCAAGTTTAACAAACATAAGAAGAAAGAAGAAGAAGGAGAAGATGAAAAAGAAGTAAAAAGAAAAAAGGTTGAAGTTAACATTACAACAAATATTTTAACAGAAGTATTTCTTCGAATTTTCTACCCTATTTCTTCATGCATGACAAAAAGTATATCTGTTGGAATTGTAAAATCATTGGATTATTCACCAATTGTTATGTTAAATCAAGGAAGTAAAATGGTTATCTTTACTGAAACTTCTTGGGATTCTCTAATGAAACATTTACATCTTTTGGAATGTTATTTAACTAACAACACATTTGGAAAAAGAACAAGATTAAGTTTATTAGAATCAAATATTGAAGTTGATATAATCAAACATCGTGGGGGACAAGTTGTTCGCTTCAAAGATTTAACTAGACATGATGTAAAATTACATTTCACTAAAGAAGAATTTTACACTTTAAGTTGTACTACCGGTCCTGTCACTAGATACTTAAAACAACTAGTATTTTCAAGTACAATAATTAAAGATTATCTAATCGATACATTGGACAGACAACCATTCATTCCAATTTTATATGGTCCTGTGGATACTTCAATTTTTAATCGAATACCTCAAGAAGTGGATATGTGGAGACAATTAAACAACTATCACACCAATTTTAATATAAACGAAGAAGCGCAAGAAATAAAAGAAGAACAATCGTGTTTGTAATAACAGTCAGTTGTGGATGAGACTTCATCATGAACAAACGGGTTTCGTTTTCTACTGCATCACAGTTAATGGAAGTTAAAAGAGGTATAATTGAATTTCAAGCTTTTCGAGGGAATGATGGAAATTTCATTATTAAAGAATTAGTAATTTTGGATATGAACACATCTGTAATTTATCATTACTTGTTCAAACCTCCATTTCCATTCAATAAACTAACAACTAAAGCGAAAGTTACAAACAAATGGTTAAACAAACATTTTCATAACTTAAAATGGGATGAAGGTTTTATTCATTATAACATGATGCCGCATATTATGAATCATTATTGTAAAGAGTTTAAAACTATCTACACAAGAGGATTGGAAAAAGCAAATTGGATACAATCATTTACAAGCAATGAAGTGATAAATGCAATAATAGATAGAGATTTCCAATGCTACTTTAATGAACTTTGTATTTCATCAAAAAGTTTTAAACATCGAAGGTCACAGTGTGCTTTGAAGAATGCCTACCGCTTGAATAATTTCCTTCAACAAAGTGGTGGGGGTAGCATCAGTGGTGGGGGTAGTGTCAGTGGTGGGGGTATTCTCGATAATAAAAGTGAGAGCGCTACCATGACACAGCATGAGTATTACTCGAACCTCCGAAGAGACAACATCTCCAACGGATATTCTTATTAACAAGAAGATTAGCATCAGCAAAAACATTAAGATGGCATCAAACAACTTACTTCAAAATTTAGTTGAACAATTCAACGCTCATTCAAAATCAACAATCCTACCTACAAAAAAATGTTCCGAGCTGAAAGAAGAAAAACACTACATCATTCATACAATAAAGAAGATGGAAACTTCAGTAGGTGATGCTATAAATTGCACATTAAGCGAGGCACCTTATACAATTGGTGATGAAGCAAAATTTCAAATCTTCCTACCAAAGCGCTTCGTACAACTACTACAAAATGAAGATCTTCGTATAATTCAACCCGGCGCACTCTATTTGGTATCACATGGACCAAGTGGAAACAATTCTACTGAACTTACAATTCATGTAACACCTACTACTGATTAGTTTGTACATAAGATTGTAAATATTTCTTTGTATTTGTTTCTCAATAAATATGATATAAACCTAAAAAAAAAAAAAAAAAAATAAAAAAAGCAACATATTGTAATGTGTTTGTACATTACAATATGTTGCTTTTTTTAAAAATTCCATGGGATGACCTTGACCCAATTTTGTGTGATAATAAAAGTGAAAATCAACTTGTTAAATTCATCAGTCTACGACTACCTTTCGTACCGTACACATCTCACTCTCTATCACTAAATACAAAACTTCAACATGTCCCTAAAGGTTAAGTGTGCATCTTATGATACCAACACCATAACTACTTTTGAACAACTTGAAGATTTAACTAACGAAATGCGAGTTTTACTTACCGGTGGTTATCACTTAACTGTTGATGTTAGTGCTACTAATACAAGGATGTTCACTAAAACAAAATATTGCGATGATGAAATATTTTTTTCTACACAACCTACAACTTCTTCATCGCCAGCTGGTCAACATAACGTCAAGTTCCAGAAGTATTACCAATGATGAATAACTTTTAATAAATAAAATTACAACTAAGGAATCACGTGATCAATATCAAGTTCATAAAAAGGATGTAACAGTTTGATAAATAATCATTCGCTTCTCAGCTCTCGCCACAACAAGATCTATTCTACAAAATGTTATACAGAATGATGATTGAACTTGATGGGAAAATCTATGGAAAGGATTATAACACTGTTGAACAAATGACTCAAGATTTAGATGTATTAACTAAAGAAGGATATCAAGCTAAATTAATTTTAAAATTTCCTGAAGTACATCCACTATCAACAGAAGAACTTATTGCTATGGCTAAGGCGGAGAGAGAAAAAAAGTCTGAAGAAAACAAACAGAAACAAACTTCCTAAATTTCAATAATCCTTACACTTGTAAGGTATAATTTTTTAAAACTCCATTTGGATGACCTTGAAATTACCCCTACCACTTTTCATAGTACATAAAACTCGCTATTCATCACTATACAATCTTATTCTTTCACTAGACTCCGCAGCGTCAACATGGAAGAGAAAAAATACAAGTACAAACCTCGTTACTGTTGTGAACAACAGTGTACAGATTTAGGACCAATGATGGTGGATGGGTTAGCTTGTACTAAATGTGAATTCTTCGGATCTTGTTATTGCAAATGTAAAACAAAACAACTACCGCCACCGGAATTGCGAACTTTCAAATTTTACAAATCAAGATATTTTCATACATGTTGTCCTCAAAGATGTTTCAAATTTCACCCTCTAGATCTTGCTCATTGTCAACGCACCAAGTCTCATTAAGATGATTTTTGTACACATATGATAAAAAGATGTAAATACAGATCAGATTGGTATTCCGATCCTGTAGAACCATCAAATGTATAATTTCAGTTTTACACTCTTTTTTAAAACTTCAATTGGATGACCTTGAGATTTCCCCCACCATTAGTTCTAATTTTTATATAATATTAAATCATTCCACTTCCAACACTCTAACTAACAACATGGAAGGAAAATTTATCAAGTTTGAACATATAATAACTGACAGGGAGGAGATGGAAGAATTGTTTCAAAACTTACTTTCTGTCATTGACGAATATCCTATAAGATGGTTCAGAATTGTAGTTCAATATTTAAATCCTGGTGAATTGTTTTCTTCATCGAGTGAAGAGGATGAAACAACTACTTCGGTTCAAATAATTGAATTAAAAGACGAAGAAGAAGAAGAACTAAACGTTTTATTCAATCATAAGCTCAAGGTCCCCAATATAGAAGCCCCCTCCCTAAAAAGCCCCCCTCCCTAAACACCTGCTCAAGGTCGCCATTATATAAGCCCCCTTCCCTAGGCGCTAATCCTCATTCGATTGCCAACTCTCTAACGATGAACACTTCTCAATTGGCACGAATGAATGCTAGTTTTGAAATAAACTCAAAAGATGATTTACAAGAAATATTTAATGCTTTAAATGAAATTATAGATAAATTTAACGCTATTACAATGAATTTGGAAATAACTTACGCTTGTCCTATTTGTAATAAGGTTGAAAATTCTGATGAAGACAGTTTACTAAATACTACTCCTCTTACCCCTCTACAGTCGGACACAACTTCTGAAGCAAATGATGAGCAGCATCTTTCCCCCACCACTTCTATGTAACAACGCTCTTTCCCCCCACCACTTCTTTATTTAACCGACATTTCCCTCTTTTAACTCTCATTCCATCCTCGCCTCTTCAACTATCAACATCGCTTCTTTCAAAATTTCAAAAAAAAAACACAAACATGATGGATATGATGGATGAAGTTCCATTTGTAACAAGGATGGAAGAGGATAAATTGAAATTGGAAATCAAACGATTGGAAATGGAACGGGAAAACCAACTCGAGATGTTACGTTTGTTCAAACTTTTTAAATACATCATCTGGGGACTCTGCGTTTACCTTCTCATCGTCGTCGGTGTTTGTGTTTACAACTCTGTAGTTCATAACAAAACTTCAACTTGTTTAAACACTGCTGTCACACATTGATTGTATGTTTTTCACAAATAAAATTCACAAACCTAATTCTATACCTATCCCGCTATCACCGGAGTTGGTTCCACTCTCCGAACTATTACTCCGGTGGTAGCGGGATAGAGTTTTTTAAAACTTACTCTGGATGACCTTGACATACTTTCCATAACCCAATTGTCAAGTTGAATTTCAAATTTCAAATAACATCTCCTCCCCCACCGGAAGCTATATGGCATGGCATATGGCGGCAGCGACTAATTTGGCAGCTGGCCGATGGCAGCTGGCCGGCAGCGGCTGGCAATTGGCACGACTTCCGTTTTGAAAGTAACCAAACCCCACTACTAGCGGCCAACTTAAAATTTTTGAAGCGTAAAGAACCCCCCCCCACCCCAACTGTAACTGTAGGTTAATAATTATGTATTGTGTAAATAATTTTAAGAAATTTTTATTCGTCGTTTTTTCTGAATCTAACAATTAGGGAGCTAGGGGCATTTATAAAATTAACATGGGGAAAACCTTTACTGTCTAAATTTAAGAAACCATTCACTAAAATAGCGCAAAAGAAAAAAAATACTTAAAATTACGTTTAAAAAACATTTGACTTGTAATAGTTATCTATTACGCATAAATAAACTTATTTTCCAATATGGTGGACAAAGGAATCTGGAATTTCATGCCATTATAAAGAAATGTTCTTTATGTGTAATTTAAGAAATTTTTTAGTGTTTAAAATGTTTATGTTACCAAATGGTTTCGAAGATACATGGTCTGAAAATTTAACCATTGACTATTAACGCTAATGGTTTAACCCATGCTAATCTTAGGGGCTAAATATAAACTTCAATTTACCTTAGCAAAAATTATTGTTTACGGCAACTTTAATTGCTTTTTAAATAGTTTTGAGACCGCTCATTCTGTATCTATCTATCTAACTAAATAAATAAATATAAGATTTCATAGTAAAAATCCATTCAATGTCTAGATTAACAGTATACACATTCAATTGAACAGTGCAGATGACGCATAAGTTAACCTTTTTAAGACTGCAAATTGGATATAAATTTTTCATTTAATAATTTAGTGATAATGACGCCCTTTATTATCATTTATAAAAATATACTGTCAATTCAATGTAATTCAACAAAAGAAGAAAGCTAAAACTAATGAAGAATATTCAACCAAATTTTAAACTGACACTATTGTGCCGTACAGTACTACAGAAAAATTTCGTAAAACTATGCGTACCTTGCGATCTAACTTATGTTCACTCAAGTTGATAGTACGAAGGTCTATCAGTTAATAGGATACCTTATGAACGCTAGTTAAAAAAAAGTGTAAAAATGGGCTAAATAAAATTTGTGTGTAATACAATTATTTCAATTGTATAAAATTATACCATAAACAACAAATAGGTACTGTATGTAAATCGATAAAAAATCATATTACTTCACCAAATGAGATATCTTTGTATAGTCATATCTTTGTAACAATTAGTAAAAAAAAAAACCGAAACGATTCACTCCTCGCTGGAAGTGTATCAATGAGGCCATATCATCGGCAGCGTTATCTCGGACGCCCGACGCTTTCGCCTATTCGTAGAAACGCTCACTAAAAAAATGATTGTAAAAAAACGGATTGCCCTACAGAAGATATTTTAATGCAAAATAAAATTCAGAATGTCCTCTACATTTCGTTCGCTGGAAGTTTTTGCCTGACCAAATAATAAAAAAATTCCTCGCTTACTACTTTTTTCACTACATTATCAAATTAAATCAAAGTAATCTTTAAAAATATATTATTATAACTTAAAAAATATTTTTTAGCTGAAACCATTACTGATCTGTTCGAAATTTAAAGCTGTAAAACGTCATGTAAATTTAAAATACATTGTGTTGCGTTTAATGTTCTAAACATTGATTTAAGTGAAACGCTGCATCGTCATCGGTGCTGGTTACCGCCAACTTCAAAGATGGCGGCCGGACCGATTCGGTGCCGGGTAAGGCACCTGAGAGCGCGTTCCAGTTTATTATATACTTCGATGAGATCTACACATACGCAGTTCCAGCTGATCGCCGCGCTCATTCGCTCATTCCAACAACAATGACGTCACTTGCTCTCCTTGTTGTACACGAATCCACTAAACATATTCTACTTTCCTGTGTTCTCCCCTAGTTGTCTTAACAGCGGCTCAGATGATATCACAACCCAACATAACCGTGTTGTCGAGCAAAACCAGCGACCATCGAATTAAATAGACTGCTTGGTACCTAAACATTGCCCGAAGTGAAGCAAAGATCGGTTATCTTAGCTTATAGCGGTTATAGTAACGTCGAATGACTCTGGGCAGGCGATAAATTCTCAGTGCGCTCTTTTCATTTACACCTTAGTTTAAGTAGCTTAAAATGCTCCAAATATATTTTATTTATTTTTTATTTATTTTTGTTATTTTTGTTATATTTTTTAAAAGCATTTTTGAAAAAAATAGCTATTTTGTAGTTTTTATCATACGTCAGGTAGAAGACGAGCCTTTGTGACGCCGTTATGCGGTCTCTTGCTCGTGCCTCGGCTTGCTACTTAACGGGCTGTCCATCTGTCGATCACTTACCTTACCACTGTATCATCTGCTCTGGTGAATAGCGAAGAGCAAGTAGAGTCGTCCTACAAACTGGGTTGACTTTGCACTCTATCTTTAATTCTTTATTCCATCATTTAGATTAGAACGAAAAGAGATAATCATAAAACAGAGCCCTGTTTTAGCCTATATCTTGGGTCACTTTATAAACTTCTCTGGAAACATCTGAGATAATTACCAGTACCTTTTGAGTTCTCTAATTGATATACAAATACTTCAATATCTATAGTCAATGGTCAAACTATTTAATGACAGTGATCAGTGGCTTGACTTATGCCTCAAAAGCTTCCCTACACTACCGTAAAAAGTAACTGAAACTTTTTAGCATTGTATACATATAAAGTAAATTCAAACTTAAATTTCCTCAAGACAGCTGGTTACATTGTCATTTAGAATTAAGAAACAGACAGCACGACGACGGTCGGTAACTTTATTTTAGAGCTTAAAACATCCCAATCTTTAAAAAAAGTATTTAAAAAATTCTTAAAAAGTAAATTGAAAAAACTAACCTATATTAAGCAATGTAACTAAATTTTTTTTCTTTAATTTTTTATTTGCAACTGTACACTCTCGTTCATCGGAACTAATGTGGCGGACGGCCGGTTCGGATGTCAAACAATTCCGATGAAGCGGAGTCCGACGTGAGTCATCATTTCTGCCCGTACGGTGACCTATCGTGATTGTATTCACTCTTGTTTTTCAGATAACACAAGAGATTTTATGAAAATAAGGCACGCAAACTTTAAACATGGTAACAATGAACCTATAGGAATAAAAACAACGCAGGAAATAAAGACCCAAAATCTTTATTCTCATATTCCATATTCATATTCCAGCAGTCAACTGACTTCCACGTAACACAGGTGCAGTCGCGACGCAAGACAGACTGAATGGCAGTTTGGGAAGCGGTCGAAACGGATGTTCACTTCCTGCCCCCTTCCTCTATCTATTTTTGTGCGAATACTCCACGGCCTCGTAAATCACATCAATGGGTACAGATTATGGAAAACGCCTGATGACGTTTGATGCAAAATACTTCACTGTTGTGAGGAAAGAACGAATGGAAATGGAAGGCGCTAAAACAGAAAAATGATTTATTTCGTAAGAAAAAAAATTAATAATATCCAGATTTTCAGTTCCGATGAAGCGGAGTTCCGATGTCGCCGAGTCCGATGAACGAGAGTGTACTGTATAACAATATACAACGAGCAAATTTGATGAATACTAATCAAATCACAATAACTTGAATAAATTAAAACATATCAGAGAAAACTCAGTAGTCTTACTCTTGATTGATTGGTAACAGTAAATTTGATCTTATAGTCCAAAAGGTCGCTGTTCCATTCTTCGTAATCGTCTTCGAATTACACCAGGAAGTCCTAATGTAAACTAGTCACTGATTAAGGGATTACAATGGCTGTCGAGTTTGATGAAAAATTTGTGGTAGGTTTCTTTTGCAATTTCGTTGACAAACTTAATTTTGAAATCTTCGTGAAGAGTTTTGTTGCTAACGTAGTAGGGTGCGCCAGATATTAGACGGAGGATTTGGATTGAAAGGCTTGTATTTTCTTTAAGTGACAGAATTTTGCAGATCCAAAAATTTGAATTCCGTAAGCCCATATTGGTTTCAGAAGAGTTTTGTTCAATAGTAATTTTGATTTAACAGGTAATTTTGAGTTGAAGTGTAGAAGTCGGTAGAGTGGTTTTGTTCTCGCATTGAGAGCAGCTCTCTTTGTTGTTACGTGGTTTTTCCATGTTAGTCGTTGGTCCAAATGAACGCCAAGATATCGCGCTTCAGTATAGTAAAAATAATTCTAAACATTGTAACACTATATGACTAACAAAATGTGTATTTTCAGCAAACAGTTTGATGAAAGGAAGCAACCTATAGTCCGTTTTTTTTTTTTTTTTTTTGTTTTTTTTTTTTAACCTGATCCTTTGAGGGAGTGATGGTGGAGGTGGAGGGGGTTTGATTATACCAAATCAATTGCCTTGGATTATATTTGCTACTATCCCATTGGCTGAATGTGCTCGCTGGCTGTGCCTTTTGGTTTTTTTTTATTTCACTGTTGCATACTAGCTGGTAATTGCATATCACAACATATTGTGTATCAGTTTTACACGGTTTTACAACCAATATTAATAAGCACTTTGTCCATTAGTACCCAAAATACTGTTGACTATCTAGGAATAAAAATCGATTCACATTTAAATTGGAATTCACACATAGAAACCATATCTAAACGCTTAAACTCAGCTACCTTCGTTCTTCGTGTAATCAGAGATACCACGAATCTTGAAACCCAACTTTCGGTCTATCATGCATATTTTTCTTCAATAATGAATTATGGACTAATTGTTTGGGGCTCAGCTAGTCAAGCCAAAAAGATTTTTATTTTACAAAAAAGAGTTACCGTATAAGAATTATAGCAAAAGTCCCTCAAATAACTAATTGCAAGCCAATTTTTATCAAATTAAAAATCCTCACCTTTTATAGCTCATATATTATATCAGATAGCTTTGATGGTAAAAGAAAGTTTTGACACATTCATGCTTAGCCAACCAACCCATAATTATCACACTAGGTTAAAAAATTCATTGAAACCGGCACAACACAGACTCAAATTATTTCATTTGTCCCCTCAGTACATGGGGCCAAAAATATACAATAAACTAGCTGTTGCCCGTCACGGCTTCGCCCGTGATTGAATTTATTTTAGAGGTAATACAATCGTTTTGAAGAGCAACGAAATCTACTTCCTTATGAATGACATTGGAACAATGAAGTAGTGTGAGTGGAGCTCTGAAGGAATTTCGCAAAACCTGTTCTTAGAGAGAAAAGGTTTCTTAAATAGAAAAGGCCCTAACCTATGAGAAAATAGGAACGACCATGTCATTTCAACCCCGTAGGCTCTACAGTCATATTGAAGACATGTGGGTCTGAGCTCTAAAGAACATTAAACAGTACTTTTGCAAAACTGTGTCTTAGTGAACACCTATTAGCAAACCGGAACCATTACGTTAAATTTCAACCCGTAGGATCTATAGTAGATTTGAGAATTTGTGGGGAGGAGCCCTAAAAAAAATTTGCAAAATTGTTTCTTATTGATCACCTATGAACAAAAAGGAACGGCCATGTCAAATTTAAAACACGTTGGCCCTTGATTAATTTTGAAGTCAGGTGAGGTGGAGCCCTACAAAAAGAAAGAACTATAAAAACTATATTTACAAAACCATTTCGTAGTGAGCACCTGTTAGCAAAACAGAACATCCACGTTAAATTTATACCCCCTAGAATCCATGGTAATCTTGAGGTTCTATGGGGTGGAGCCCTAAACGAAATTTTTCAAAATTATTTCTTAGTAAGTAACTATGAGAAAAGAGGAACGTCCGATTCAAATTTAAACCCCGGAGGCCCAACAGTAATTTTGAAGTCCTGTGGGGCGGAGCCCTAAAGAACTTGGAAAACTGTATTTGAAAAACTGTTTCTTAGTGAGCGAGCACCCGTGAGCAAAGAGAAACGTCCATGTTAAATATCGACCCCGGAGGCCCAAAAGTAATTTTGAAGTCCTGTGGGGCGGAGCCCTAAAGAACTTCGAAAACTGTGTTTGCAAAACCGTTTTCTTAGCACCCATGAGCAAAGAGAAACGTCCATGTTAAATATCGACCCCGGAGGCCCCAAAGTAATTCTGAAGTCCTGTGGGGCGGAGCCCTAAATCATTTCTTAGTGAGCACCTAAGAGGCAAGACGAATCTGTGTTTAATGTTACAAGTAAATACGTTTGGTAGTTCCTGAGATTTCATGATGAGTCAATCAGTAATCACTCCCCGTCATGTTTAGCTTGGTCGCTAAGCTCACTCGCCGCAACTATCCTCTAGTTTCTTATTGCCAATCTCCCCTTAATAATTTGAATCAGAACAGCTGTTTACCCACACAGCACAAGTACATCCCCAGGAGTTCCTAAACATATCCTTATGGGATATTGGAATATCCCGGGGAAATCCTTAATATCCCCAATATTCTCAAAAAGTCATCCCAGGGATCTCCTGGGGATATTGAATGTCCGCGCATATCCCGCGTTTTGGGATATCCTTTCGGGATATCCTTAGGATATTCAAATATCCCTATGGGATGTCGTTAAAAACTGGTCTAAAACTTGTAAATTGTAACTATTTTCATCAAAGTTTATAAATAAATGCATTTCTGCTAACGAACAAATTACAAAAATGAAAATAATTTGGAGCAAAAAGTATAAGCCCATACCAGGATTTGAACCTGTGACCTCACACTCAATGACCTGACGCTCTAACCTATTGAGCCAACTGACCTGTGCTCTAAGGTGTTCTCATTTACTATTAAGTATTGAAACTTGACCTTCATTGGTGCACTTGGAAGTTTTGCGAGTCAAAGTAAAAAAGTTAGCCTAAATTTGAAGTAACTTTACAAATTGACTACCTATTTTCATATATTTAAAAATTTTGAAATAAAATAGCAAAACCTTTTGAATGTGAACTGTTATATGTAATTTGGATTGTATATTTTAACACAAAAAGATTATTAATTATACTTGATATATTTTAATTTGAGTAAAATCACTACATTTTATTTGATGTAGTTTGACCTTTTGAAAGTGTATTTGATGTAAAATAGATACCTATCCTGTGTACGTTATGTTGTGTAATGGTAAATCGAGATATCCCGGCGTAAACCCAAATATCCTCAATATTTTCTAAGTCATTCCAAGGATATCCTAGGGATATTGCAAATCATACATTTTGGGATATCCTTTCACGATATCCCCAGGACATTGAATATTTTTAAGAGATATCCTTCGAGACCCATCTGAAACTCCTGTCATGAAGAGAGGCAGCCATGGCATTGCTTATGAAAATTTCCCATACTTTTTACTAAGAGTTATTTTCAGAGGTTTTCATTAAAGAAAATTATTTATTAAAACTTTAGTTTATAGTGAATGACCTATACACTATTTTGCATTAGCTTTAATCACCACTGACACTTCCTATGGATGTTCTTTGTAGATCCTTTCAACTATAATGTTTGAATTCAAACAAATCTATTTGGCTTGTAAACAATGTTATTATCTAATGTTATTAGATAGTTTAATTAATTTTTCTGGACCTATATGATACAAGTTTATTTAGTATTTCAATAATTTACACTGTGTCAACAGATATTTACTTGGGAAATCCTGAGAATATCCTAAGGATGTGAACGATTTTATAGAAATTAATTAAAACTATGCTTACGGACATATTCCAGGGACTTCCCCAGGAGCTCTTTTCAGAAGTTTTCGAAAAGAGGCCTCAAAGAAAAATGGTTGAATGACTTGATGATTTTAGACTTTTAGCAAAACCCCTATTTTGAATGTTTGAACTAAATTGAAAAAAAACGCACATATCCTAGGGATATCCTTGGAATATGGCCGTTTACGCAGGCCTGACACATCCTTGGGATATCTCTGGAATATCCTTTGAAATTTTGTTTGACGGGTGTCTTATAGCCAAAAAAAGTAAAACAAATCCATTTTAAACCTGTTTTGTTTGAATTTGTTTAATTTTAGTCCTATTTACGTAAAAAGTTTGTATTTCTATTAAAGTCCTTTTGGGATATGCTTAGAATGTCCTAGAATATCCTCCATATCCCGGGATCTGAATAGGATATTTGGGACTCGTTTGGGATATCCTGGGGAAATCTTGTGCTCAGTGGGTACAAAATTAATATTCCTTAATGTAATCATATGTTCCAATACAAAAATGTTGCTTCCATAAGAATAACATGGTAACTTTGAAGACGTGTGGGGCGGAGCCCTGAAGGAATTTTCAAAAACCGTTTCTTAGTGGATGCCTACACCCTAAAAGGAACGTCCATACAAAATTTCAAGGTTCTAGGTCTAGTAGTTTAGGCTGTGCGTTGATACGTGAGTGAGTGGTATTTGACAAATATATAGTAGAAGAAAGAAGATTACCGGTTTCTCTAAAAAATATTGATTCTCTCTCAAAATTTAAAAAACATTTAAAAGAGTGGCTACTGGAGAAGGCTATTCGTTAGATGAATTTTTGGAAGGCCATTAAAATGTCTAATTATTGTATATATTATTATTATTTATAATTATTTATTATTATTATTATTTTTTTTTTGTAGATGAGGAAAAAACATTTTGTTCATGTATTTATTATTACAAATATTTTTATTTGTACCAACAAATAATTAATTATAGATTTAAGATGCTTTGACTTATCACCTGTCAATTATTTATTGATGTAATGTAATGTATTCTGAATGAATGAATGAATGAATTATTGGCAACAGTTTATTTTGAATCAGTTTACTTGTTAACAAAGTATATATTTGGCTTTAAAACATAACAGCTGACTAGGAGTTACTGAAATGTAATATAAGTTATAAAAAACGTTATTGATGTCAATCTGCTACTCGAACATCTTTGTCACAGTAAATGTTTTGTTTACAGTTTAACTTTTATGTTTACATTTTAAATCTTTCCCCCACCAGAAATTTCTCGAGAAGGATCAGGTTTTAAAAAACGGACTACAAGAAAAATGTTCTAAACAAATTGAACCTCGCAGCTTCATGAATGGTTTAATTTTAAAGCCGGCCAAATTTGGCAAACTAGAAAAAATGATGGGACAGATGAGATGAGATGACAGATGATGGGAGGTGGGAATGGTGGGATGGTGGGATGTAAACAAAACCAGTGTTTGGGACGTTTGGGTTTGTTGTGTTATTATATTATTTATTTGCGTCCCTAAAAAGTTTGTGAAAAGTGAGTGTTGTCTGTGAGCTTTTACCATTTTTTTTACAATTAGATCTTAGTTTTAGTTATTTTTAAGATGTTATAGTGAAATTGGCAATCGAAGTAAATTCAGAAATCGTAGACTGATGTAACTTACCTTATAAATCGAGGTACATAAGTTAGGCCCAAGTACAAAGTAACTTACATCATCAAAAGAACTGTAATTCTCCTAAATGCCTGAGGCTGATTGCACGTTCATCGTTTAGCGATACCATAAATCAATAAATTCAACCAAACCACGCTCAATGCTATAAATTTTACCTAGGCCTACTTAGCCCAGCACTAATGAACTCCTGTAGGTGCCGGTAATCTAGATAAAAACCACATCCAACATCCATCCGATTTCTCTTACCATCTGAACTATCCACCCCATACAATAATTTATTTAGCAGGTTGGTGTACGTTACTTTTATAGCAGGTTTGTGTAGGCCTACATGCATCACTCTGTGGAGTAAGCATATCATGCTAAGTTAGGTATATGGTTTGTTGTCGTATATCCTAGACCTATTGATATAACGAACACCAATTCCCTCAAGCTTCTCGGATAAGATTCCATGGTCAACTCGATCGAAAGCTTTTGAGAGATCACAGAAAACTCCCAAGGCTGGTTCACACTGTTCCAGACGTGATATTACATCGTTTATGAAGGTTACTGCTGCATGAGTGGGTGATCGTTTAGCTCTGAAACCAAACTGATGTTCTGTAAGGATATTGTGATTGTCAAAATGATTTACCAACCTAGTATATACAACCTTCTCCAGTACTTTCTATATTATGCACAGAAGAGCAACGGGCCAATAATTATTTAAATCACCTGGGTCTCCCTTTTTGAAAATCGGAACAATCTGATGGTCATGACACCATATTTTTCCATTCCGTTCGTAGCTTAGGCTTCTATATTACGTAACTTGAGTTGTAATTTCTCACATTTAATATCGACTATTCAACAATGGCTGCATTCAGGGGAACTCTTATCAGGATCGGTATTCTAATAAGGTTTTTTTTCTTTGTAGCTGATTTTGGTGATTTCATTTTGCTGTCTGCTTATGGACCAAACTACTGGGTTTTGAAGATTAGCATCTAGCCGAAAAATATAAATTAATCTAACTTGTTAAGTAGTTTTATTATTTATATGGAAATCAGGGTTCCCAAACGTCCCGGATTTTAAGGGACAGTCCCTTATTTAGTAAATTTGTCCCGCGTCCCGGAGAGAAGTCACCCGGGACGGTAAATGTCCCGTATTTGGCCGAAATCATCCATTTACTCAGGACAAATTGAGTTACGATGCAAGTTACAATCTAACCTCAAAATTACAAAACTGTTGTTACTTGTTAGTACAAAACTATATTAGTTACAAAACTGTGCATAGTAACGATCGCCTTGGCATGTGTCTGCCACCCTTATCATTGTATGATGAGTTTTAATAGTAATTTTTCGGGACCTTCTCGTGGTTTAAATCTCGGAAAAACTCGCTCTGCACGGCGCACGAACGGCAAAGGCAAACTCATTTCATTTCGGACCTCGCCAAGTCGTCGCCGCCGCACCGCTGACAGACGAAAGCCATTTTTATCACAACAGGCTCTCATTTACAGTAGGTAACTAAAGTGTAAGATACACATACATAGATTAGTGTGATTGTGTTGTGATATATCGGTTCTTCGGTTTTAAAATGAACCTCTTAGTGTCGTAGTTTTCAAAATACAACCCACCTAAATCCTAAAATATGAATAGTGAAAAATATTCAAACATAATTTCATTATTTTTGCTTTTATCGTTTATAGGCATTGTTTGAAAATTGTTGATTGTTGGATAAATTAGCAATAATATTGATTAGGCCTATAATTAATTCAATATTGGAAATAAAATAAAATAAATGGTAAAAACCTTTATCCAGTATTAAGTGCCGGTGTTGGTATTTTTTACCGAGGATTAAAAAAATATTTTATTCTTAATATTTAGAAACTTTATAAACGCCCAAGACATCACATAAATAGTTTTTTAAAACACTTATAGGCAGGATAATTTAAACGCATAATATCAAAGCATTTTAAATTTTCAACCACTATATCGGGTTCAGAAGTACCGATTCAGAAAGTTTAATTACAAAACCCCGTCCGTCCCTTATTTTCGGATGCTTTATTTGGCAACCCTGATGGAAATATTATTTTCTATATTGGTAGTAGCATTGACTATGTACACTAACATGTATAGACCTCTCATCCAATGTATTTAGTTTGAGGCAAAAATTTGGAAGTTCGGTGGACGCCGCACCAGAGTCGCTGCCATCGATGTTGTTATTATTCAGCTGGATTTACAGTGCTGCCAAAACATTTTAACAAAACATAAATATAACTTTCAGTTATAAAATGTTTCATTCTTGGTTTAGAAGAGTGGTAATTCTGATTTATCTATCATATGTTACGTGTACTTCGATGGACGCTGTCCGAGATCGCACTACCGTCAATATGCTTCACACACTCCTATGCTATGAGAAGTCTACTCACGTAGTGTACAAAGTCAATGGTAGTAGGGCCTCGAGACAAAAGTATGACGGAGAAAAAATTTTTATACTCACATTGAGGGTTTTAACTTTTGTTATCTATCAAGTAGCAAAAATGCAACTTTTAATTTAGAGTAGCCTAAGAGTTTATTTTTCTTCCCTTTCATCATACTATTTTATTAAGATTTGCCTGGACCATAATAAAAAAGTGATTTCCTGAAAAAGTATCAAAATAAATTAATTATAATGTCTGTGTCCTTAACCCAAATAACATGCAGTCTATATTTGCATTCGGACTACACCCAGAGATTAGTAAGGTTAGGTCATATTTAGCCTATAAAACAATGATGTTATTAAAGTTAATTTTTGAGAAAATTGTTCTACTGTATGTGCTAAAATGAACAGTACCGTCTGTTTATAAGTTTATAAAATTAAAAAATTTTATAAACTTAGTTTCACCAACATATACAAGTAAAAGTAAGCACATGGGTGCTTAATTGTTCAATATGACCTCCATCTAGTTGAGGCAACACTTGTATGCCGCTCTTGAAGGTATTGTATCATAATGGTAAATATGGCTGATTCAGTTTCGGGTCATTCCATATGAAATCAACCACAAAAAAATCATTTTAACACCCAAGGTCTCAGATTTTTATGAAACTTGGTAAATTTGTTCCTTTTATATAGATAAACAACCATACCAAGTTTTATTGAGTTATCTCTATCAGTTTTCTTTTTACAGCCCTTCAAAGTTTATACTAAAATGCCGGCCCGGGCTCACCCGAGGCCACAGACAGAACGTTTAGTTTCTCACAAAAAAAATCATATCTTTAATATTTATCAATAGAACTCAATGAAAATTTGTAGTTTAACTAAATAAAACATGCTGATTTTGGAAAAAAATATAATAAGTCTTATAATAACTCTAAGTCTTACCAAAAAATTATCATAAATTATTATTTTACAAATATTTTATTTCCAGAAAGTGATTACAAGGGTTCACGTTGGGACAGCCAATATCTACCTGAGGGTTAAAGATAATCAAACAAAACTTTTTATTTAAATTATCTTCAAGATATTTTCTATCACATCCAACAATAAAATTAATGGCTTTTTTATTCCTTCACATTTAAAAACTAATATTTTTCTGAAAAACTTGATTTTGTCAAAAAATTAAACACCGATATCCATATTTATTTCCTTGGGCATAAAATAATGTGTAGTCATATAGTGTGAAGTGCTGAAAAACTATGAATTATTTCATGTAACTTAAGAAAACCTGTTAGGGATAAAATATTTGTATTTTCACCTAAATAATTTGTTTAAAAACATTACATTTGGTCTTTCCGTTGGTCATCCAGACCATGTCATCCACCGATTTGGATTTTAATGAAACTTGGTATGGTTGATTCTTCTATACAGGTAAGAAAATATACCAAGTTTCAGTGCTCTATCTCTGCTCATTTATTTTCTAGAGAGCAGTTAAATTTGCATAAAACTGTCATTTTTGCATGCTTGAGGTTTTCACGGTAATGTGCCATTGATTATGAAAAAAAATTCCACTCTCTTATTTGCTAACCAAATCAAATGAAAATTTGTTTTCAACAATATTATACAAATTTCAGGGAATAAATAGTTTATATTATTTCTAATTCATCTAGGGTATTAAAAAAAATTAAACCAGACATCAATAATTTTTTTGGAGAAAAATCTTGTTTCCCTGAAATGTAAATATTTTAGGCACAGTGGTTTTCAAGCAATCCCAATGGTATGTACCACCTTGTGATGCAATCAAATTCTTGACTTTTTGGCTGCTTTATAGCATACTTAAACAAACATTTACTCTAATTTTTTGTAAAAGTTTTAGCGGCACGTTTAATATCTACTTACTTTTTAAACAGTAAAATGGTTTCAAGGCCTATAAGAAACAGTAAACCACTTGAAACTGGTTTTATTTCATAGGTAATAGGCCTACTTCATACAGGAACTATTCAGATTTGTTGGACTTTTCTTATGAGAAATGCTTAGCCTACTTTGCAGTATGCCAATATAATAATCAAACTTTAAAATGTTGGATTTTATGGACGGTAACCATCTGTATATTTATTTTATTCTAAAGACTAAGTTTATATAGGCCTATATATATATATATATATATATATATATTAATAACTTAAAAGTTGAAGAGTATTCCCTATGTTACATTATTGTAAAAAAAAAAAACATTTTCACTTGTTAAATTTATTTTTAATTCACTCAATTTTAATTTATTAAATTTCAAAGGGTTGACTTTAAAGACTATCATATTGGAAGATGGTAAAATCTACACTTTTGTTTTATTTTATTGGTGTACTTATCTCTTTGAATGATCAAGATGTATTAAACTTTATCCAGATAACAATTAATATTTTAGGAATAATCATCCGCCATGTTTGAAAATCAGCTAATAAAAACCAACTTATTATACTAAATTTAATTTTGAAACAAAATTTTATTTCTTGATTAAATGTATGAATAACATAAAAAAAAATTTAAATAAAAAACAATAAGTCATTTATTTTTGGACAATTTCAATGGAATGACCATAAATTATGAAACAAAATTGTAATTCAAAAGGGTTTTAATATTATTAATGGGTTGTTGCTAATATTAAGAGTTATTAAAGGACACAGTTTTATGATATTTTAAGTTGGCTCACAGATGTTTTATAGGAAATATATTAAACATGCCACTAAGAATTTTACAAAAAAAAAGTGTAAATTTTTGTTTAAGTATAAAGCAGCCAAAGAGCCATGAGTTTGATTGGATCAAAGGTAGCACATATTGGGATTGCTGAAAAAAAGTTAGCTTGAAACTGTGCTTTTCAAAAATATTTGTACATTTCAGTAAAACAAAATTTTTCTCTAAAAACCTTATTGATAAACAGTTGTCTGTACGGTTGCCTTACGGATATACACGCATGTATTTCACTTTTTTTTAAATAAATGAATTAGAAGTACTATTAACTATTTTTTTCTAAATCTTTAGTTTTAACACCTGAAATTTTAATTTGATTTGGTTGGCAAATGAGAGAGTTACAAATTTTTTCCTTAATCAGTGCACATTATCGTGAAAACCTTGGGCAATCAAAAACATTGACACATTTATTCAAATTTCAAACAGCTCTAGAAAATAAATGAGCAGAGATAGAGCACTGAAACTTTGTATATTTTCTTACCTGTATAGAAGAATCAACCATACCAAGTTTCATTAAAATCCAAATCGGTCGATGACATGGTCTGGATGACCAACGGAAATTTAATGTTTTTAAACAAATTATTTAAGTGAAAATACTAATATTTTATCCCTCACAGGTTTTCTTTAGTTACATGAAATAATTCATAGTTTTTCAGCACTTCACACTATATAACTACACACTATTTTATGCCCAAGGAAATAAATATGGATATCGGTGTTGTATTTTTTGTCAAAATCAAGTTTTTCAGAAAAATATTAGTTTTTAAATGTGAAGGAATAAAAAAGCCATTAATTTTATTGTTGGATGTGATAGAAAATATCTTGAAGATAATTTAAATAAAAAGTTTTGTTTGATTATCTTTAACCCTCATGTAGATATTGGCTGTAACGTGAACCCTTGTAATCACTTTCCGAAAATAAAATATTTGTAAAATAATAATTTATGATAATTTTTTGGTAAGACTTAGAGTGTTATTATGTTTTTTTCCAAAATCAGCATGTTTTATTTAGTTAAACTACAAATTTTCATTGAGTTCTATTGATAAATATTAAAGATATGATTTTTTTTGTGAGAAACTAAACGTTCTGTCTGTGGCCCCGGGTGAGCCCCGGCCGGCATTTTAGTATAAACTTTGAAGGGCTGTAAAAAGAAAACCGATAGAGATAAGTCAATAAAACTTGGTATGGTTGTTTATCTATATAAAAGGAACAAATTTACCAAGTTTCATGTAAATCTGAGACCTTGGGTGTTTTGGCCTGGTTGAGTTGACTTTCAGGACTGTTTATTTTTGCGTATATTTTTCTAAGAATATTGTTTTGGATTTAACACATTGTTTCGTGAATGTGGGGGGGGGGGGGTCTTGCAGAAATGTTTTGGGCGCATGGGCGGCAAATCTGTAAAGCCGGCCTGGTCTACTAATCTCTGGGCAGATGCCCCTCTCCTCCTCTCTACTACACTGGATTTATGTACTTGGATTTAAGATTGAATTTGTAGATTAAAATCACTGTTTTGTAATAAATTAAATATTAAGTTAAAATGCTCAATGTTTGATTTACAGATTATGTGAAGAAGAAAGCTTACAAAGCACTCGTCTCTCAATTTGACAACCATAGTTAATAACTTTAACAAAAATACTGAACGTACCTGAAATCTAGACAAGAGAACATAAAAAGAGACTCTGAAATAGGTGCAGCTAGACAACTGCAAGGAGGATGATGTTAAGACAGTAAGTTGAAATAAATAAAGCTTTGTGTCTTTATGAAACTTAATTAATATCAGTTGAAAGACTGTCTAACTTAGGTCTATGAAGAATTTGTTGACTATCCCAAATGTTGCATTCAAGTGTTGAATGTTCAAGTACTGGCGAGGGACCTCATAAGTGTCCTACATGTGAGAAATCCTTCTCTAAGAAATCTTATTTAAAAGTTCATGAGTTGACCCATAATGAAGAAAAACCATTTCGGTGTTTTAAATGTGAGAAATCCTTCTCTTATAAATCCTATTTAGATCGTCATGTGTTTACCCATACTCAGAAAGAGCAACCTCATCCATGCCCAATGTGTGAGAAATCCTTTGTTGATAAATATACATTGAATTGTCATGTATTGACCCATACAGTTGAGAAACCTCCACAGTGTACTATATGTGAGAAATATTTCACTGATGAATCTGATTTAAATAATCACATGTTGGCCCATACACTTGAGCGACCTTATCAGTGTCAAACGTGTGACAAGTCCTTCACTTCAAAATCTAATTTAAATCGCCATGTGTTGACCCATACGGATGTGCGACCTTATCAGTGTTTAAAATGTGAGAAATCCTTCTGTGATAAATATACATTTAATTGTCATATGGTAACCCATGCAGACGAGCGACCTCATCAGTGCCATTTGTGTAAGAAATCATTCTCTAAAAAATCTAATCTAAAAGTTCACGTGTCAAAACATACTGGAAACCGACCGTATCAATGTTCAAGATGTGAAAAATCCTTCACTGACAAATCTAATTTAAATCGCCATTTGTTGACCCATACAATTGAGCGACCTCATCAGTGCCAAATGTGTGAGAAATCCTTCTCTCAGAAATCTAATTTGAAAATTCATTTGTTGACACATACTGGAGAGAGACCTTATAAGTGTTCAATATGTGAGAAATCTTTTTCTAATAAAACCATATTGAATCGTCACATTTTGGCTCACAGAGTTAAACTACCTCATCAGTGTCCAACGTGTGAGAAATCCTTCGTACTAGAATCATCTTTAACTCGTCATGTATTGACTCATACTGAAGAAACACAAGTATCATCAGAAAAGTAACTGTTATACATGGGACCAGGTAAACGTTTTTTAACGTTTTTAAAAGCAAACCTGCTTTTAAGTTAATGTAGAAAGTTTATCAAGGGTACTTTTTTCTTTTTGTCATTGATTTGGAGAATTTTTTCATGAAAAATGTTTATAAAAGCTATTTTAGCTGTTTTGTATTTTTTTTTTTAGTATAGGTTAGTTTTAACTGTTGGTAAAATACTCGTTTTATTGTAAACAAGTTATAGCAAATTTCATGCATGGGGGGATGATAAACAAGGCAAAAGTACTTTGTTTGCCAATTATGGAAGAGAGTGGTGATAAGAAAAAAGGGTTATGCCCAGTTCACTTGAAAATTTTAAATACACTGTGTGCACAATGAGTGGTCCCGGCAGAACCGGTATATACGGGTGTATATGTGTTTACCGCTTTATTTGGGTGCATGCACTGCTCAATACCCGCTACAAAATGACGCTGCAAGTCACTTGTGTACGTTCCTTTGAAAAAAAAAATTGAAAAAGCATTAGATGGTTCACAGGTAAAAAAGTTTGAGAAACCCTAGTGTAAGTTAAAAGTGTTGAAATTTAAAAATGAAGGCCAAAATTGCCAGTTTTACCCTTTTAAAACCCCGTTAAAATTGTCCGATCATCCTGGTTTGCAAACTTCATCAGTTAAAAGCTGCCTTACACCACTGTACCCCAGGCTTAGGTCTTACCGTGACTACTACCGTAATTTAGCGTGACTTCTACCCTATAAGGACATTCGCTAAAAATTGTAAATAACTAGAGTTATTGCCAAAGTTTAACCAAAGACTACCTATAGGCAAATTTTCAGGAATATATTTTACCAGTACGGTGTGTGTTTATATTATGTAGAGTTAGTCAAATGTCTAGATACCAAAATTGTGATGAAGACCAAAAATTGCTGTTTTATTTTTTATAGAGGTACGCTAAAACAGTTTTCTGATGTAACACGATAAAAAGTTAAAAGGTGTATCCAGACATCTGACTAACTCTGTATTTATAGAATTATTTTAATCTTTGCAAGAAAACCAAAAAATTCAGTACGAGTGCTCAAGACTACAGAGGACCTAAATGTTATTTTAATTACAGTTGCACCGTACTGCACTACCCCATTCCCAGTGCTAATTAATTGTCATATAATATATATTATATAAGAGACAACATGTGAAAAACTGTTGCTAGCATACTTTTTTGCTGAACATCAAATGTTTTTGTCAAGTGGTGGGGGTATAATTAAAAACAACACAAATTATTCTTGTCTTCATAAACAGAAAGTATTCAACTACGATGTTAATTCCTCTAAACTCGTACTATACTGTATTAATTTCTAGTTTTAAGTTTTTTCGAACTCTTGAAAAATCATGTGCCATGTAAATGTATAGTGTTATGTCACTGTGAGTGTCATTATTAACAAGGTTAAACAGTCTCATTGGTCACTGTGCAATCATTATGTGTAAAATATTTAAATAAATAAAAAATAATTGAAATTTGTACCAGTTTTAATTAATTTTACTCCTATATACTCTCTTCCGATAAATTATGGATGAAAAAAACTTTCAAGCACAAACTCTTTATTTTTACAGTTCAGGAACTAATACATTTTCAGCAATAGTTTGTCATGGGTGTCATGAGGTATTAGCTATCCATGGGACCGCACCCGGGTGTATATAACCAAAATGTTTGTTAAGACGATTAATACCTTGACTGGCAATAAAGTACCTATTTAAAATGTTTACAAGTAAAATGGCCATAAAAGTCTCAATATCAGCCCTGCTATTACACATGTGTTGTCAGTGTCAAAAAATCATTTTCTTACCAACATTAGAAATTCTCTATGTATGTATACTTGTATTATTATTAAACTAGGGGGCCCGTACAGCGCAATGCGCTGCATTTATTATAGAGTATTAAACCTTTCTCTGTGGTAATGGACAGAGTTACTTTGAATAAAAATTAAACTATAGTGAAAATCATATAAAACATAATGGTGTTTCATCAATCGATCTTCATTACTAATTCTGCAACTTGCCAATGTGACATTGTTGAGATTTGGTGGTTGTTCTTTTAGTTCCAAATTAGCTAAGATTATGTAGTTGTTCTTTTTCCGATTTGTCTTATGGCCTCTGTCTTATGGCCTGTCAGATGTTGAATTCAAATTATGTGCCTCTGTCTAAACACTCCTATGAAATCTAGAATAAATTCTCAGATGTTGGATCTACATAGTTCATCAAACATAAAACTTAAATGACAACAGAATCAAAATCAACATTTTATTACAACTCCTCGGTCCTGCATGAGTTATGGACCACTCACTGCGGCTGTTAGGCCTATGAGGTAGGCGTCGACATAGTGAATAAGTCCACATTACTATTAAAAAAAGAACTAAATCCCCTATAGCTTAATTTTCCATGGCATTACAAAATGTAAATATATAAATCACTAAATTAAGGAGAATCTACAACTTTGTTAGTGTGGTCCATTTTGGTTTTGGTATTTATTTTTGTTTGAAATTTCTCTTTATACTAACCATATTTGTAATAAGCTTGTTTTCTACACTGGAGGTAAAAAACTTTAAAATGTTGTTTCTTTTAAACTGGAGTTTTAGAATGTGTAGAATTGTACATTAAATTTCTGTAGAGTATAATAGTAAACAAACTGGTTATAATACCTACAACCAACTATCCCTTTTCCTTATAGTTGAAAGCAGTTTGAAAACCCATGCACACAAATTTAGTGTTCTATTTTAATATTTGTTAACTTTCGTTTATTGTTTGAATACCAATCGGACAACCCATAAGACCCACATCAAAAATTTCAATTACAAAACTTGTTTTTGTAGGCCTTACATGAATTTTTCTAGGGTTACGTTACTAAACTTATTTTGTGTCCAAATACATGTAAGCAAAATGTTCAAGAAAAATCTACCCGCTAAATTTTGAGAAAAGGTTAAAATGCGACAAAAGACACTTCTTGTTTAAAGTATGAAATTGTGTTGACATTTCAGTACCAGTAGTTCAATTGCTTATATTCAGCTTTTTACATTGTCTGTTTTACAATAAACAGCTGTTTTATAATGCAATTCAATACAAATTGTTCCCCATGTTAATCTTATGGACAAAAACCGAACTTTAAGGGCTTCCCGTGGGCTTCAGAATTAAAATATCAAAAATCTAAAACCTTATTGCAAAACTACAAACTGAGACCATTCTTTCGACACCTCAAACGTTAAAATCGGTCCAGAAATAAGGGAGGAGTAGTGTTAACAAAAAAACGGCATCACGTATTATATAGATGTCGATTCTGACAAAGATATTAAAGTAGAACCTTGATAGTTCGACTCTCGATATTTCGACACTCCTTATAGTTCGACATAGTCCATGACAACTTAACATGTAAATAACAACCGAAAGTGTCCATGTTGGAGACTGACAAATGTGAAAATGTAAACAAAGTGGTGAATAATGTGAATGTTTTCCATGATAAAGTTCAATTAAGTTCTGGTTTCATTTAAATTTATAGTGTTTCCTAAATTAAAATCATGATTTTTGTAGTCCCAGTGTTGAAATTACCCATATACTCCATAAAGTTCGACATTTCAATAGTTCGACACCCTCTAAGTCCACAAAGTGTCGAACTATCGAGGTTCTACTGTACTTATTCTTTTGTAACATGGTGTTTATGTCTGGTTCAGCATCAGGAAATAGGTTGCAATTACTGGAGTGACTTTTACCGGGAAAAAGAGTGTGTACTCATCCAAGGTGGTTAAAGAAAAGATGGTTTAAAGAGCTCTTAGTCCGGCATATAAGTAGCGATTTGGCAAGATTGTGCATTTGGTAATAGAGATGTACAATTTTGAGCACAAATACTACATGTACAAAGGCTTAAATTTAGATAGGCTTCTTACATTTTCTATGTAGGCCTAAGAGGTTTCAAACGGAATTTTCCCATTTTCAACATAATTGTTTTAACTACATACTTTTGAGTTACATATATTGCAAGAGCTCAAAAATAAACAATTTAATATTTTTAACTGTTAAATTATCTGGAGTTGTTGCAGAGAAAATTGAAAAAGAAAATCTGATCTGATCCGATATATAGTTATTTCATCCATTGTGATACATCGGTCAATTTTTTATTCGCTAGGGTAATAATAATAATTTTTATTCCTCCGAGAAAGTTTTACATTGCATGGGAATTTACAAAAGAGATTTAAAGTTTTTGCACTTATTCACAATTTAACAAATTTTTATGTAATTACAATTCAATTTACTCATTTTCTCTAGACTTTTTCTTTATTTTAAACTTATTTGATATTTTTCTTCTTTCTTCTAACTCTGTTCTTCATGACTATATTTTTATATTTAATTTATTTATGGTCTACCGCTTCTTTTACGTTTTTCTTTTAACACTTCCTTGTCTCATTCCACGTCATTGGTGTTGCTCTTTAAAACTTTCTTTATACGTTGGCCCTCTCAAGTGGATACTGGAAAAAAAGACAAGGACACAAGAGTGTGTAGTTTTAGCGAATTTCCTTTTGGAAATAAGCTATTACCGTCGTTTTTATGGGAGCTGCCGTTTATATCATTGTAGGGACACCTCTGCGATTACATAATTTTATATATTTAGTTGTGGCTTTTTATGTGTACTTTCTGGATACAAAGTGATTATTTATTGGAAACACATTTAAAACTGCACAAATAACGATTTACTAAAAAATTTAACATAGACTTATATGGGAAATAGAATTTTCAATTTTGAGTGTTTGTGAACACGATAACTAACTTAGTGCAAAAATCGTCTGATCAGGGGCGGACTGGGTACCCCATTAGGGCGTAAACCTTGACTTGCCTGAAGGCGCACACCGGGGGTCTGGGGGTCCCCCCCCGGGAAAATATGGAAAATGGCATCCTATACACACGGTTTGTTGCTATTCTGACATTAAATATCCAACCAAAATACAAGTTATTGTCTTAGGTTCTTTTGTATTACATTTGTTTATTTTCACTATTTTCTCTTGTATGCAAATAATATAAATCATGTGCTTCCTGTTTACAACCCGTAAAAAAATAACAGCATGTAATGGCACTGTAAATAACAGAATTTACACACCATTTTTTATAATATAATTCAACGCATACAATGTGATAACAAAAAAATAAAAAAACAATTAAGTTATTTACTTAAACTGTTTTAGAATGAAATTAAGTCAAAACTATAAGCCTAATAATTATTCAAAGGGTGTTTTATTATTTTGATCTAACTGCCAGCTAAGACAATGAAATAAACTATAATTTGTGAATTTATCAAGTTATCAAGGCTCGAAGAAATTAGGAGAAATTTGATAATTCTCATATTAAAATGTTCTTAATAATTGATAATACATAATTTTAAGTTCATATAAACTTTGTTTTAACTTATTGTAAAACAGTTTTTTTTAAACGAACCCTTATTTGCTAATAATAACCCTAGTACGTCATTCCGTCCAAAATCAAATACTTTTTATTTGTAACTCTGTTCGCAGCCAATGCCATTTAAGTGTACATAGTCAAGGGTTATGCCTTACAGGTTAACCTAAAAAATTATGTTTTGAATTTTGTAAGTTCTAAGGGGAGACAAAAAATTAAGTAATTAGATTATAAAACTCAAATTGGTGTCTGGTAGACTTGCAGCATCGGTCCATAGGAACAATTTTATTTATAAAAGGAATTGACTCAAAGTTTCATGCTTAGCAAAAAGCCAGATAGCCTATACCATATCACATGGCTGAATGAAATCGTCAAACAGATAGGTTTTTGGTGCAATTTATCTATTTATTTATTTCAATACTACAAAACAGGCTTACGCCCAAAGATTTACATTAGAAAAAAGAAAACGACGTTACTTTTCATGTTGGGGTTTTAGAACAATTAAAACCTCAACATGATAAATAAAATACGAAATCTGTCCCCAGTTTACATTTTTTTAAGATCTGCCGAAATTTGCTTCTTAAACTTCCTAAGCCAAAGATAAACTTTCAAAAAATTTTTAGAATTTTAGAAATCAGTTTAATGTTATTATTTTATTGATTTGGTGTAGTACGTTATGAAGTTTTCCTTACAGCAATAAAATAAAAGTCTAGTATTGAAAAAAATGTTATACAAACAACTCTAGCTGCATTTATTAAGTTAACGCAGTTACATTATATCTGGCATATTGCAAGGTACTGAACTTATAAATAAAATAATGAGGAAAAAATACTGACATAAAACATGGACGATGGAACCATTGATTTTGTACATAAAGTTGATTGATTTTGTACAGTATTTATAGTCAATGAGAGAACCTAAAGTAGGCCTAAATCTTGCAGTCTTCATCTTGCACTGTCTTAAAATTTTATATAATAACCTTAGTTAAAAACAATTTACTATATTAATTTAACTTTCTCAATCTTCGTTCTCACTCAACGGTCACGTTCACTATTGTAATAATCGGTGGTAATCAGATCGGAATTCGGTCCACTGGTTGTTGAATCTTCATCTCGATAGGTTATGAGCTATATCCCATGAGAGAAACTGTGGTATTTTTGCCACTACCGTGGAGTAAATCGCGTGTAAAAATCCTTTAAAAGGCATCGGTTGTCGATCCCGATCACACCAATTACCGTAGTGCTCGTGAACGCGACCAATTTTTAGATGAGGACAAAATCAGGTGGCCGAATACGATTGTCAATTCGTAGGGAGTAGGCTTATTCTTATAGAATCTTTGCATCGAACTAAATTCCTTGCCATGCGTTTTACAACTAAAAAATAGTACTTACACGTTACGGCATTTTACATGTCATTTACTGATTGTAACATTTAGTAACATTGATAAGCAAGCCCGAAGTGAAGCCCCGAAACAGCAGGATAAAGTTTCAAATTTCTGCCAACCCATGATAATCGGGACAAAGAGAATTCCGTGAAAACAAAACTTGGAATAAAGAAATTGAATAGGAAAAAACGCTCGGGCAGCTTACTCATTCTCGAACAATACAAAGGAAATACCGTAATATCCGTAATTATGTACTTAAATGGGGTTTTAATTTACAACTATTTCATTTTCTATAATAAAATGTGTTGACGTACAAAGTGGTATTATAATTTATAAAAATACCAGTTTTACAAAACTCTAACTTATACACTAAGTCGATTCAGCCAATGTAAATTTTAATTTGACTTCTTTTGGTCTGGGGGGGCTGAGCCCCCCCCCACGGAAAATGTTGGGGGGGGCTCGGGCCCCATGGAGTCGGCGCCAGTGCTCACACTCTTCACTAGTTTAACGTTTTCGTTACTACGGTTTACCACAGACGACACTACGGAAGCCCTGAAGGGCCAAAGAGTAAGCGGTCATTTTTTACACCGCCGTGTTTCAAACACGGCGAGCCGTGTTTGGAAGGCGGCGAGCCGTGTTTAAAAGGCGGCGAGCCGTGTTTGAAAGGCGGCGAGCCGTGTTTGTAAGGCGGCGAGCCGTGTTTGGAAGGCGGCGAGCCGTGTTTGAAAGGCGGCGAGCCGTGTTGTAAAGTCGGCGAGATGTATTTGAAATTCGGCGAGTATTTTGATAAAGTAATTAAGAGTAATAATTAGATATCTGATATTAGATTAGGTATATGACTAGATATAATCTCATTTGCAAACTAATTAAAAAATATTACAACTTTCATGCCAGATTTCTATGAAATCAGAGGTCCCAAAAACAAAGAAAAATGTTTGGTTATGGTCATCATAACAAATGCACAGACTATTTTTGCTCCAGAGATTTGATTGTTTTGGTTATTTTCAATTTTATAAGAGGATGAAAATCCGTTTAAGAGTCAATAAAAAAGCTTTTAATTATTAGTCTTAGTTAATTTATCGAAATGCTCGCCGAATTTCATATACTTCTCGCCGACTTTCAAACACGGCTCGCCGACTTTCTAACACGGCGATCGCCGACTTTCTAACACGGCTCGCCGCCTTTCTAACACGGCTCGCCGCCTTTCAAACACGGCTCGCCGCCTTTCTAACACGGCTCGCCGCCTTTCTAACACGGCTCGCCGCCTTTCTAACACGGCTCGCCGTGTTTGAAACACGGCGGTGTAAAAAATGACCGCTTACTCTTTGGCCCTTCAGGGCTTCCGTACGACACCGATACCGACCGATCACAGTTTAGGTTATGGACACCGATGCAGTGTTTTTTTTTTTTTTTTTTTTTTTTTTTTTTTTTTTTTTTTTTTTTTTTTTTTTTTTCTTGCCAAAATTTGGCGGCCTGGTATTAAACCATGAGGCTCCGATGTTCACTTTGGTTTTGTTTGCCAGTTATTAAAAGTGGTTGTCCTTTTGATTGTTAGTTGGTTTCGTGGATTCTATAAACACAAATAAGAAACAATGAATTAGATTGTTAGTTACAGACATTTATGTGCACTTTAATGTGATTTTGTATTATTTGATAGAAGGAAAGTTCTAAGGATTGTATTGGGTGTGACGGAAATATAGGATGGGTGGGTATTTGGATCATCTTCTCTGCCTGGGGCCGATCAGGCAATGTCCTAACCCGAAAAAGGTAGGCCACGGAAAGAAGCACCCAGGATTGAAATAACATTTATGTGACAAAAGTGTGTGTGTCTGTTCTTTCTATTTTATAATTTTCTTTTGATTGCGTAAAGGAAAAAATTCAGTTCTGAATATATTTCAAGGTCTTCAGTGCCAAGTATTTCGTTTAAGCTTTTATCAAAATTGTTGCTGATTTTCTTGGTTTTTATTAGGTATTTGTCTCTTTCGTATGTGTATTTTGGGCAGAATATAAAAATGTGTTCCAAAGTTTCATGATTACCTAGTGAGCAATTCAAACATAACGGGGTGAAATATCTTTTTATTCTATATAGACATGCATTGATATTCGCATGACCAAATCTAAGTCTACACAAATTTACAATGCAGTTTCTGCTCATATTGATTCCTTTGAACCATGGTGTACTAGTGTAGCCTTGTTTAATTTTTTTGTACCATTGTGCTTTATTATTGCATTGATATAGTTCATTCATTTTGTCTGTATTTCGTTTTTTCTGTAGTGTTTTGAAATCAGCTTTGGTCAAGTAAAATTCATCTGCAAATATTTCATCCGAAATTGCATCTTTTGCTAGTTTGTCTACTATTTCATTTTCTTTTATTCCTACGTGGCCAGGGATCCATTGGATAAAATATCTCTTTTTGTTCTGTATCATCTCTCCTATTATATTAAATTCTATGTCTTTGATATTTGAGTTGTTTCCAGTTGCTACATTTTCTAGGGCTTTGATAACAGATTGGCAGTCTGAGCATATCACTATGTCTTTCATAATACCATTGACTAAGGATACCTAAATAGACGAACCAAGCTTATGACGAATTTGTGCCTGTTCGTGAAATTAGTTCATGTTCGTCACGCTAGAGAGCGCTGGCGCTGGTTTGTTTACATTTGTACTTGATCGCCGCCATATTAGAACTAACCTCATTTTTTAGTAATTTAATAATTGAACATATTATTATTATTGTACAGCAGCACACAAGACATAAGTTATAATTTTACTTTTCACCCCCTTGAATTACTTTTGTCTTTATATAATCCCACATTACAATTTATTTACTTCAGACATATTATTGAAATGAACTTCAATCACTAATTACTCTTTTATAAGTTAATCAAGGCATAGGCTTAGCTTAGGCTTTAGATTGAGTTTTGGAGCAAACCTGTTTGTAACAGCTTAGCTTTCAGGCTAATTAATAAAATATGTTGTGGTGACTCAAGCAGTAAAAAATATTTGTTGTAAATTTCTGCCTGGAAGGAAACGTTCAATAGCTGTGCTATGGCAGAGCCTGATCCAAGATGCAACAAACTTCAAGGTGAGTTGATAGTCCATTGATAGTCCTTACTTTCTATTGTGAAAGTCTTATTACATTATTTTATAGCTTGTATTACCTCTTATTGAACACTAGCCTATTACTATAACACTATTTACTTTAGAATACGGTAATGTTGTGTGTAGGATAGTAGGGCCTAAACTTACGGAACTTAAGTTTCATATAGGCTACACACCGGTACATAGTACATCCTGCCTCACCTAGATTAACAACAAATTCAGCGGCTTAAGACCATTACTAAAAATTGCTTACTAGTGCGGTGGTTGTCTTGGGATAAAGTAGCACACAAAGTGGTAGGCCGATTTAAACAAAAGTCATGCTGATTGGTTTTAATACGGTTATTTGATGTGGTTTGATTCCTACTTGTTTGGTGAGGTTAGGCCTCCTGGTTCGCAAATAGGATGGAAGCTGCCAAAAGCTTCAAGTAATAGGCCTAAATAAAATTTTAATTCCATTTTGGGTTTATTTACGTTGCAAGGATTTTGAGCTAGTTTAACTAGGAGCTTGAAGTTAATATATTCTGGTTTGTTCTCAAAGAGCTTTAAATCGTGTAAGCTAGAGGGATTAATTTATGTGTCTGTAGTAGCCTATATGAATGCTGATGAATCTTGAGGGAAATCTGTGATCCGTAACAGTAGGATTAAGGGAAATTTTAGGAGTCAATACATTTTCTGCACCCCTGTACGGTAGTTTTTTTAGAATAGAATAAATGTTGTTAAGCTAAATTTTGTATTTCACAGTAATTTTTTATCCCATTCAATCGAAATATCGATACATACTTTTATTCGACAGTTGTGTAGGCGCTAAGATATATGAAACTGTAGGCTACCTGAATTGATAACAATAATGATTACGAATGTTCAAACGACTAGATAGGCTATGTGATGCGGTTGAATTGATTAAAGAATGAGACTGGACATGAGATCATGAAAAAATTCTATGTGACAAATTAAATACCAACAGATAATCTATGATCATTTGCGAGAAAAAATTTTGAAAGGCTTGGTACAGTACCGTACTGTAAAGATTGTTAATTTTGTAACGAGAAAAACAAGAATTTGAAGGATAACGTTTAGTCGAACACTTTTAGGCCTATACTATTTTATAAAACGATCCTATTTAGCCTCTAGGATTCCCCTGACTTTCCTGATTTAATGCCAATATCTCTGACTTCTATGTAGTAGACCAAATGCATTTTATTTTGCAATTCTTGTGAAAGATAGGCCTACATATGGAAGGAATTTACATGCCGTTGTTTATTAAGTTTTTATTGGAGCCTTTTCTAATCATTTTGTTTTTTGGAAAATTATAAAATTTGTTGTCAAACGGTGTAAAACAACACTGTAAAGATATGCTCTTTCTTGATTGGGCTATATTGTCAATGTGGTAGATGAATTCAATTTGAAAAATGGCGTTACACAGTTACAAGAAGTAGGCCTACCGAGAACGCAAATTAGAAAACAGGCAGAACTAGTTTATTCCCATCCCATGTAAACCCGCCTGATAGCTTACTGGCAGTCGAGACTCGGCACCCGTCATGAGCGCTCACGTTTTAATAAGAGTAGGCCTACAGTTTTTATTCGTCCGTATTAGTTGTCTGTGTTAGTGTTATGTGTATCTTTTAAACTGTGACGTGACCATCATAACGATGTGTTGAAAACAAGTTTTTGTGTGACCAGAAGATGATGTAATTTAAAATCGAAACGCGTAGTCCAGTCTTGGAGTAAGAGGATCACTGGCTGTATCAGGTATTTTAACCTTTTAGCAATATAAGTCAACGTGATTCAGAATAAACAACACACAATGAAACTACAATAATGATTTATTGGTTCTTATATGAATTACAGCTTTAATTATTTTTTCAGCGGCAGGGAGCCTACCTTTAAAGAGACCAACAAAGGATGCTCAGAAGCAAAGAATTAGCTGAGACATATCATGAAGTTCTCTTGTGGCAAAAGGTCAGTAAAGCAAAGTTTCATTCTCTTTTCATTTCACACTAATTTTCTATACAGGAGGATTTTGGAGTTGTATTTCGTTGTAAAAACGATTGTTTAAGTTTTATTTAGTGAATTTTCCTATAGGGAATAGGCCTATGCTATTATGGTAGTAGTCGTGGTAAGACCTAAGCCCGGCACCAAGTTACTTTTTAGTTTTGAGGTTGTTAAGAAGGGTACTTATATTTGGGGGTAGGCCTATATTTTATTTTTGTTGAAAGAGACAAATAGGCTAATTTATTAATAATGCAGGTAGTTAGTAAAAATAAAAATATAATGTAGTTCTTTGTAAGCATAATTCATAACAAATAACTGTTGGGCCTAAAGTATGTTAATCGGATTAATGGTTTGCCCTATAGGCCGTATTGTTGTACCAATGTTTAACCCTCCAACTGGCGAAGAGACTATAATAGTCGCGGTAGTTGGTGCCTGTAGTGGCAGAGACTATAATAGTCGCGTTTTGTAAGGGTTTCTTTAATTCAAAATAAACAGCTGAAACTGATTTCAAAATTAAATAAGTTATATACCAACTGAAAGACAAGTTTCCAAACTTCCATTTTATTACCTAAATAAACTTTAGAGCACCAACATATTATTGTAATTTTGTGAGAAAGTGAACGAAAATTTTGAAGAAAATCAGTTTCACTATGTACGAATCACAAAGACTGCAAACATAGTATGTTTCAAAAAATCATTACGGGGTATAATTTTTGTCCATGGAACAGCGGGTGGTACCACTGTAACCGGCAAGAAATTTACTATCTTATGTTGTAAATATAATTTTGTTATCTTAACATGTGATGATGTTGGGAAAATAACAAATCAGTCAGTTTTTACGTGTTCGTCAAGTGGCAACGCGACTATTATATTTGCGGTTGTAAAATACATTTTTCCACTAAAATATACAATTGCTCGTATATCATAATATATCATTATGAAGCCTATTAAATTCCGTGTAATGTGGAATTACGTTTTGCCAGATTTCATTATCTGTGTCATTGTAATCACCTGATGTTTCGATGAAATGTTTGCTTGTGTTGAATATAAAATATCGTTTATACTAAAAAAAAGAATGTATTTAAGTCTTGATGCGTTTTGGCGAGTCAGTGCCATAAAAGTTAAAACCTATCTAGAAAATAAAAAATTATAAATTTTTTTTTTTTTTTTTTTTGGTAATTTTTCCAAAAACTATATATATATATATATATATATATATATATATATATATATATATATATATATATATATATATATATATATATATATATATATATATATATATATATATATATTTATTTATCCATGTGGGGAAATACATTTTCAATCATTTTACATAGTTGGTTTTTGGATAACAAGTGTTTGTAAAATAATATATATATTTATAGATAAAAAAAATTTTCAACAAAAAAATAAAATTTTATAGTAATTACAGAACATAATGGTTTTGAGGGGGAAGAGAGGGGGAGGAGATTTTCTCTGTGTGCGCCCTATCTCGCGTATATGCTCAGTGCGGAGCTTATTTCCCCATGAAACTTTCTTTGTTATAGGTTATAGTATGTGTGTATAAGTATGGTTTACGTATATTTGATTTATAATTATTATCAAATACATTTTGTCTGCATTGATTTTTAATTATACTAGCTTACCCGGCATACTTCGCAGTGCTAACTTGAGAAATTTGTTGCCGTTCAGGTAAGGTCGTACGCTGCGCTCACTCCCCATCAGGCTTAGTTCGTTTGCTACGCTCACTCGCCGCAAGTCTATAATATCGTCTGGTTTTTTATTGCCAATCTTCCCTCAATAATATAAATGAGAAGAGCTGTTTATTAAATTAATGATCGCCAAAAATTAGTAATCATATGTTACAATACAAAAATGTTGCTTCCATAAGAATAACATGATAATTTTGAGGAGATCTAGGGCGTTGCCCATTGTAAATATTAATATGACAATAGTTAGACTTTTCTATTTTAAGCCTAAAGAATGAGTATACCAAATTTCAGCACTCTCTAGTCGGGAAGTTGGAGAATTAGTGATGATCGAGTCAGTGGGTGAGTAATTGAGGGTTTTCTCTTTTATATTTTTAGATTAATGCAAAGAAAAATTCCTCATAATCCCTCTCATGTAACACAGTGATTTTAACTATTTTATATTATAAAATTACTTACAATGTTTGGTTGAAATATTAAACCTATTAAGTTAAACAATTAATGGTTCTAATGATGAAATGTGGTTCCTGATGAAGTTAGTCAACATTTAAATACAATATTTCGTCATAAAACACGTAAAATGGATTTAATTTGTGCAATTTACTGTTGCAGAGTAAAACTCCGCATGCACTCTCTGCCGTTTTACTGGTGAAGCGGCTGCTTGAGGGTTAACAGTATTTCTTAATTTATTGTAAACTATTTTTTATATCATGATTGCCCAAGCTGAACAATTTTGTCGAAAGTTTTAATTTATCACTTCACATTTTAAGGGAACGGCTTACTGATGACGTCTTGATTCTTATACCTAAGCATATAGCTACCGAGCACCAACATATTATTGTAATTTTGTGAGAAAGTGAATGAAAATTTTGAAGAAAATCAGTTTCACTATGTACGAATCACAAAGACTGCAAACATAGTATGTTTCAAAAAATCATTACGGGGTATAATTTTTGTCCATGGAACAGCGGGTGGTACCACTGTAACCGGCAAGAAATTTACTATCTTATGTTGTAAATATAATTTTGTTATCTTAACATGTGATGATGTTGGGAAAATAACAAATCAGTCAGTTTTTACGTGTTCGTCAAGTGGCAACGCGACTATTATATTTGCGGTTGTAAAATACATTTTTCCACTAAAATATACAATTGCTCGTATATCATAATATATCATTATGAAGCCTATTAAATTCCGTGTAATGTGGAATTACGTTTTGCCAGATTTCATTATCTGTGTCATTGTAATCACCTGATGTTTCGATGAAATGTTTGCTTGTGTTGAATATAAAATATCGTTTATACTAAAAAAAAGAATGTATTTAAGTCTTGATGCGTTTTGGCGAGTCAGTGCCATAAAAGTTAAAACCTATCTAGAAAATAAAAAATTATAAATTTTTTTTTTTTTTGGTAATTTTTCCAAAAACTATATATATATATAAGTAGATAGTATCATGTTACTTCTAGGACACTTTTGGAGACAATCAAAAATCAAACAAATTTCACAGTTTTTTAATACAATTATGCAATATTTTTGCCATTTTTTGGCCAATTTTCAGCTTTTGTCAAATTGTCATAAAAAATATGCAATTTTAATGAAATTTTTAACAAATATGCCTAAATTTTCTACAAAATAAAATTTTTTTAAAAACAAGTAAAATTATCACATTTTATAAGTATTTTTTCAATAAAATTAATAGTCGACTTTTCATAAGGTAATTTAAAATTTTAATAGTATTTTTTCAATAAATTTTACTAAAATAGTAATATTCTAATTAATTTCAGTAATATCATTTTTGATTATATTATATTCAAGTAATTTTTCAGATACAATAATAATATAACAATTTGTTTTACTAGTAGCTACTATATCATAATCAAAATCTGCATTAATAATAATATCATTTTTTGAACTTGAAATATTTGTTGGATTTTTTGTAGTATCAATTACATAAATTGGTCTATTTTCTAGAAATTCTGTTGGACTATAATACATTTTACTACTAATATAATAAACTTTTTTGTAATCTTGATACATTTCATACATAATTCTAAATTTTTCATTATTTATATCAAAATTTTCCAATTCATCAGGGTAATAATGACCATTTAGTTTTACTCTTATATTTTTTACATACATACTATCAAATTTAGAAGTATCAAATAACTGATCATTTGTTCTTGATTTTTGAAATCCAATTATAATAAATTTTGGATTATAAATATTTCTATAGATATTTGTTATATCAAAACTTAAATTCTTTCCTGTAATATTTTTTTGTTCAATGCATTGCCAATGATTAAAATGAAAATTTACTTTTTCAAATTTGCTTGGTTCATTAATTAATTGAATTTTACTTGTTGTTTTGTATTCAATTATAGGAACTCTAATAAAAAATTCATCAATTGTTATTTTACCTTCAGTTGGTAATGTAGCATTATCATAAGATCCATCAGCCTTTTTAGTTTTCCATCTAAAAATTGCATCATTATCTTCTGATCTAATAAATGTTATATTAAAACCACCTTTATATATTGGAATATTTACATTTTCAAAAAATCCTAATCCAAAATGAGATAAATTACCAATTGCTTCAAATTTATTTTTAAAATTTGATTCAAAACCATTATTTATTTGATTTATTTCTGATTTTGAATAAGTTATAGTACCTTTAATTGTACTTAATAGACCAGGGTATTCAATTTCATCAATCAATTTATTATGTTTTCTAACTTCAATTTTTGAAAATAAAAATGGAACAAAATTATCAATTAATTTTATATTAGCACCATTATCATATGCATTTCCATCAGATTTAGTCAATTTACCAGATATATAAAATTGAAATTTAGAAGTACAAAATCCATCTCCAAAATCTATATTAAATTCAGTTTTTTTATTAGGTTCATTTAAATGTAATTTAGATAATGGATAGAAATTTTTGTATTCAGCTCTTTCAATATCATTTACATATTTTTTGTAATCAGCCATTTATTAAGGATAAATTTTTTAAATCAAAAGCTTTTTTAAAACAAGTAAAATTTTTATAATTTTATGATGTCAAATTTTATTTATGTATCAATTTCATTTTTACTTTTAAAATATTCAATTTCAGTAGCATGATCAAGTATAAATTTTGCTGATATTTTTTGATGTTCTAAAATTAATTCCCAATTTAATGTAAATGCATAATCATGAATGAAATATTCAGTTAAATCTTGATATTTACAAATCAAATCAATATAATCTTTTAATTGATAATTTATGAATTCAGTAATAAAATCTATAGTTAAATTTTGATGTTGAGCAATTTTTTGCCAATTTAATTTATTTTGAAACAATCTCATCATATTAATACTCAACTCATATTTTTCAGAAATATCATCCCAATCATCTTTGTTTAATTGATTTTGGTTTCTGATAATGAATAAATCAAATGAACTGTATAGAGCCATTTATTAGGGAGAAAATTTTGTAAAACAACTTTTCTTTGAATTACAAATACAACATTTTGATTTAATTACATTTATATTTTTCAATTTTATTATCTGAATATCTTTAGAATTAGTTTTTTGTTTACATTTAAGACAATAAATCAACTCCATTTATATAAAATAATTATTGTAATTTATCTATATCATCTTTAATTAGTATTATTTCAGCATTTAATTCTTTTATGGATTCATTGACTCCATCAAATAGAAATTTTAGTTCTTTTTCTAATTTTTCTTCTAAATTTTCAACATATTTTCCAATATTAATTAAAAAGTCTGTAATTTTATTTAAATCCTTTTTAGTTTCTGAATGATCATTACCAATTTTAATAATTGAATCTAAAACTTCATCTAATTCTGATTTTATTACAACATCATATTTATTTATACTTGGTTTAACATTAACAATTCTTTTACCATTAATACTTATATAATTTTTTGATAAACCAATAGCATTTACTAGATTTTCAGTCTTTTTTACATGACTTTTAAAACTTTTACTAAAATTATTAAAAAATATATTTAATTTAGAATTTATATAATCTTCTTTAATATTAATTGGATGTTTTTTTCTGTCTTCCAAACAGATCAAATATATTTTGTGAATCCATATTTATTAAGGATTAATTTATTTATTATATTATCAAATTTTTTATTATTATTTAATTCATTTAATATAAAAATACATAAATGACCACAAATTGGTGGATCATTATAATTTTGAATTTGATTATCATTATAAAATATATTATCTTTTCCTAAATATTTAACTAATTCTATTGGTGGTTTATTAACTATATTTCCATATGAATCAAAATAATATTTAATTTTATCTTTTTTATAATAACAAACCCAATGAGTTCCATTTCCATCAAATGAATCTAAATTTATAATTCCACATTCAAATTTATTAACTTTATTAGGTAATATATCTCTCATAAATACACCTCTAAAATATTTTATATTTTTACACAATTTTTCTAATTCACCTAATGTTAGTGGTTCAAAATTTTTTTATAATTTTGTTTCATATATTTTAATGTTTTTTTATCTAAACCAGATCCTTCTACATTTTTTAATTCATGATCTAACCAATCAACAAAATTTCTAAATTTAGGAATTATAGATTCTTTTACTACTTTTGCTCCCTTTCTAACATTTGGTGTATAATTTTTAACTATAGGTATATTATCAGCAAAATCTAAAATTTCTTTTAGTAATCCACCATTTTTTATTTCTTTTAATTGATTATATGAAAATTCAAATCTTAATCCTTTATTTAATTTTTTATGTTTATTTAGTTTATTAATTTGTCTTTTAGATAATAATATAATATCTTTTCCATTTTCATTAAATTGATCAATATTAAATTGAATTATAACTGATTTTTTTATTTTTAAATGCTAATTTTATTTTTGATTTTTGATTATCTGTCAAGTTTATATTTGTTTTTTCCATTTATTAAGAAAAAAATTATAGTTTTTTATAATACAGATTAATATAATTAATTTTATTAAAATTTTAATCCTACTTCTAAACCCATACCAAATTTTCTTTTCATCCACATAGCACCTGATGTTGGTAATGCAATTAATCTTTCACCAATTCTATAATCATTTGATGTTACTATATCCCATGCTTTATCTTGTAAAATTTTATCAGCTATTTCATTTCTAGATTTTGTATCTTTATGATCTCTATAAAATAAATCATGTTCTTTAGCAGCTTTATCTATATCATTTATTCCAGGATCACCTCTTTTTACTCTTTTATTTAATTTAGTTCCAGGCCCTAGATATTGATAACCAGGTACATGTAATTCAAAAGGTAAATTATTTATAACATTATTTAAAATACCTGATCCATCTTTTAATAATGGTGATGAAATATTTGCCAAAATTCTTTTTAAATACTTAATTCCTTCAGGTTTTTCAATTAATTCATCTAATTTATTTGATATAAAGTCTTTAATTGCTTTCTTTTCATTTAAAAAATTATTATTGCCAGCTTTTTCTTGTGCATATATATAATTAATAATATTATCTAATTTATTTAAATCATCTATAAATCTATATTCAATTTTATTTTCTGTATATTGTCTGATTCCTGAACCTTCAATTTCACCTTTTAATTCCCAAATATGTTTAATTAAATTAATATATTTATCACCTTTACTAGATTTTGGTTTCTTACTATTTGGATCATTATTTTTATAAATTGAATTAGTTTCCCATAAAATTTTTGAATAATTATTTAAATCATCTTGTGTATATAAATTATTATCTGGTTTCTTTTCATAAGTTAACAATCTCCATAATCCATGTGTTCCATTATATTTTTTATTATCAATTATTAAATCATCATTATCAATTACAGTTATTTTATCACCAATCATAAATGATTTTTTATGTTTATTCCAATATAAACCAAATTTATCATCTTTTGTTCTTGGTAAATATTTTTGTGCTAATGGACCAATAATTTTATCTAATGTTTGAGGTGAAATTAAATTTGGGTCAATAAATGTCGATTCTTCTTGAATTATTGGTTGTCTGATTGGTCTAAATGGAGTACTTGAAGGTAAATTTAGTTCTTCAGTTTCTGGTATTGATATATTGGCAAAATTATTAACAATAGGTACCAATTCCATAAGGTTTTTATTTTCATTTAAGACTTCACCAATTTTATTTTCAACTTTACCAATTGCTGATGTTATAGGTTCATATGCTTTTTGTTTAATTTTTTCATAATTATCTTCAATTTTAATTTGATTTTTAAATTCTTTTATTAATTTTTTCTCAATATCATCTAATTTTTTAGCTTCATTAACAGATATTTTATCCATTTATTACAAAGAAAAATTTAGGTTCAAAACAAATCATGTTAACATAAACACAAATCATGTTAACATAAACACAAATCATATTAACACAAAACACAAATTATGTTAACACAAACACAAATTATGTTAACATAAAAACAAATCATGTTAACACAAAACACAAATCATGTTAACACAAAACACAAATCATGTTAACACAAACACAAATCATGTTAACATAAACACTAATTATGTTAAACACAATTTATTTTGCTTTATTTCTGTAATTTTCATTAAATATATAAATACTAATGAAATAAATAATACTAATAAAATAAATATTCTATCAATTATTGAATCAAACATACAACAAGCCATTATCATTATTTAATATCAGAAAAATTTTTCATATATTTTCCATCATTTGATTTTTTTAATAAATTAATAGTTAAAAATCCATAGTCTTCTTTCCAACAATCATTACAAATAGTTTTAAATTTATCAAATTTCATATCTGATCCAACAAAATTATTATATATTTTTTTCATATAATGTTCATTTTGTTTAAAGATGCATAACATATTTAAATTATTTCTAATTAATTGCATATCAACTTTTGAATAACATTGTTATAAATAAATACATGATATATTTTTATGTCTACCCATTATAAAATATTCTTTAATTTTATCTTGTTTTTCTAAAATACAATCATCAAAAACTACTAATGAATTTGGTTTACATTTATTTAGTGGAATCATATCATCACATGAAAAATAAGAAATTTGTTTATTAATATTTGATTCTATATTTTTAAATCTTTTTTGTAATAATTTATAAGATGGTTGTTCTAATGATTTACTAAAAATATATAAATTTGAATATGGAATTAATCTTTTGTAAATAAAATTTAATAATAATGTAGTTTTACCAGATCCACTTGTTTCTATAATTAATCATCTAATAGGTTGATCATTTTTATTATTTTTATCATATGATTCTAATTTTATATTATCTTTGTTTTCTAAAAATTTCTCCATTTAAATAAGATGAAATTATTTAAAATAATTGGTCATTCATCCAAACTAGAATTAAGATTAGAACATCCAATACATTTAGATGGAAAATATAGTATTGGTTTAAGTGGATTTTATTCAGATAATTTTATATCAAATATACCAAATGATTATAAAAACTGTTATGGATATTCTATTAAAGATGAAGATGATAAAATTATAGATCAATATTTTGATATAAATAAAGGAAATTATACAATTGAAGAAATAAAAAATATTTTTATTAATAGTTTAAAAGAATTTAAAAAGAAAATTAATAAATTTGATGAAAATGATTTTATACTGAAAAATGATGGACCATATATTATAATAAAATCTCCTGTTAAAATTATAGTAACAACAATTATAATTGATTTATTAGGATTAGATGATAAAATGATTGAACCAAATGTATTAACAAAAGGAATAAAACTACCAAAAATTAGACCTTTTGATGTTATTGAAATACATTGTAATTTAGTTGATCCTAGTTTTGAAAATCATAAAGATCATTCACATTTACATAAAGAATCAGAAATTCTATATTCATTTTATTCAAATGTTGAATATGGATAAAAAATTAGTGAAAAACCAAATGAAATTGATTATATTCCTTTAAAAAATATAAATAAAATTCAAAATATTGTAATATCTATTCAAGATAGTGATGGAAATCAAATAAATAATGAAAATATTAAAAGTATTGTATATTTAAGATTAAAACAAAATTTGTAATATAAAATTTATCTACATAAATAATAAAAACAATAATTTATTTAATTAACAATAATTTTATATTTAATAATAAATTAATTGTATTTAATAAACAAAATAAACCTTGGTTTAAAAGAAAAGATATTTGTTATATTTTAAAATATAAAAATTCTAGAAAAGTTTTAATTGATAATGTAAAAGAAAAATATATAAAACTTAAAATATATCAAGTGTAACCAACAGTTACATTTACATAATAATGATAAATTAATTTACATAAAAATTATAGGTGTCACAAATTATGACACTCTAGAAATTGATGTACAAACATGTTTTTCAGATGCCCTAAAACAGAGGATATTTTAAGGATAGATTAAAATTTATAGATATTTTTAGAGGGGACAATTTGTCCCCCCTATCATATAATGAAAAACATACAAAACTTATTAAAATTAGGTAGGACCCAAAATGGGTCCCATATAAATTAGAATATTTATTTTAAAATTTTTTAAAGGAGGTAACCTTATTATACAATAAAAACTTAAGGGTAACAAAATGTTACCCTTCTTAAACATTCAAAAATATTCATAAATATAATAAATTATATACAAATTTGAGACCCGTCTTAAAGACGGGTCTTACTTATAATGATAATAAAGTAAAATTTATAGATATTTTTATGTTAGATATTCAATAAATTATTGAATATATTTAAATTTATTAAAGAAAATATTTAAAAAATATACATAAAATTATAGTATAAATTCAATATCATATGGTTATAAATTATTAATATAATTTTGATCATTTTCTTTAAAACTTTCTTTAACATAATTTTTTATTATATTTATAAATGGTTCTATTATAAAATTAAACTTATAATGATATACAAAATAATTTTTATATTTAAAAAGATATATTAAAAATTTATTTGATATTTTAGTTTTAAATAAATATAATTTTATATCAAAATCATTATTTATTAATTCTTTTGGAACAATTAAAATTTCCATTTATTTATAATTATTTTTATACCCCCAAGGTAATGTATCAATTTTATTTTCACAAATAAATCTTTTGTCATCTCTATTACTTAAAGCTAATTTATTTATTGTAATTGTATATAGTTCATGTTTAAAACTTCTAATACAAGTCATTTCTCTATATTGTTCTTGATCATCAAATAAACATTTCTTAAAATCATCCATATGTAATGTTTTATCAACAACACTTTTCTTAATACCTTTACATTTTACAGGATTTTTATTATTAAATTCATAACTATATAATTTTGATCTTAAACCACAATATTCTTCTAATATTTCACCATTTAACTCATCTTTAAATTTACCAATTATTTTTTTATTCTTTTCACTATAGCATTCATGTTCTTTCTTATAATCACTTGTATCAAATTCATTAATATTTTCTTTAATAATTTTATATGGATCCTTTTTAAATTCTATAAAATAACTGTCTGTATCCATATATAATAACCTTATATTTGGATCAAACTTCTTTAATTTTTCATAATAAAATTGATACATATGTAATTTTGATAAATCAAGTACTGAAAATCCTATATAGATTGGTTTATCAAACTTAACCTTTTCTTTTATCATATGTGAAGCAATACAGTCTTTATCAAATATACTAAATGTTTTAAAATTAGGTTTTTTTGCTTGTTTTAATGAAAACTTTTCATCACCTAATTTAATATCACATCTATTTCTAACATTTTCCATAGTTTTTCCAAAAACACTATTATTCATCAATTTAAAAAAGTCTTTTTCAAAATCTGATGTTGATTTGGATCTTAATTTGGTATTTAATTCAATATATTTTTTCATATAATCATCTTGATCAAATGCTATAACTCTATTAACTTTCTTTAATTTTAATCCTTTTTGTAGATAATATTTTAAGTTTCTTGAATGAATAACATAATCTTTTTTATCAAATAATGTTGTGCAAAGCTTATTATTATAATGTTCAGGTGCTAATGGTAAATCTTTATGGTCATCATGTAATTCAATAGAATATTCTAAATCAACATCTAATATATATCCATATTCAGCATTTTCATCTAATTCTAATATTGTTTCTTCCCATTCATTTAATGTATATGTATTAGGATTCATCCATGTTATATCTTTATAAGGTAATTTTTGACTTAAAGCCCATCCATATAGATTATTTGCATCTATATATAACATATAATTTTCAGGTTTTGTTTTATCATAATTTTTTGTATATTTATTGTTTGCTTTACAATATCTAGTTATACATTGTGAAATACCACCTCTAATACCTTTTTCAATCATTAAATACATATTATAATCACTTATTAATTCTAGTTCAATTTTTGTTAATTTTAACATAGAATCCCAAGCTAATGATGGTGATGTTAGATAATGTGCTGGATCTAATTGATAATTTTTCAAACAAACAGATCTAAAATTTTCAAATATATCAGCTAATAATAATACATCCTGAATATTATATAAATCTGAATAATTACCTAATGTTTTTACTTTTAATTTATTCCAAACTTTTATATAATGTTTATAATCATCATCACTTATATTTTCATTAGTTAAACAACTATAAAATTGATCTTTTTCTAATATTTTATCATAGTTTAATTTTTCAACATTATCAATAAATTCATATGGAAATACACCTTTAGAAGTTAATATTTTTAAAGTTTCATTATCATATTCAATTATATCATTTTCTTTTATAAATTTATTTATATGCTTAAATTCTTTAAGATTTTTAGCTAATTTTTCAATTGATGTAGCCATAAATCTAAATGTATCTACAAATGAGAATTTTATAAATTTTCTAGGTTTAAAATATAGTTCACCTTCAAATTCATAACCATAACCAGAATTTACTGAATAGTTTATATATTTTTCATCTGTATTAGCTAACAAATCAATTTTACCATATTTTTTAGCTAATTCTTTTATAAACAAATGTGTATCATAATTTGAACTATTATGACAGAATATAGGAATATTTTGAGGAAATTTTAGATTTAAATTACAATTTAAATGTGCAGCACCTCTAAATTTTCCTGTTAAATGACAATGATCTCTTACTTTTATTCTTTTATCATTATCAAAACCACTATTTTCACAAATATGACAAATATTTGTTTTCTGATAATTAATTTCTTCTTCATTAGTTAAATTCATAGGCTTTTTATTTTTTGAATTATATTTTTTAGCTATATATTTTGAAATTTCATCTAAATATTCAAATAATTTATTTGGTACATTTATTAATTCCTCTTCATTTTTTGCTCTATAACAAATAGGTTTATACATTTTATTAGTTACTCTAGATACTAAATAGATTGTAAATCCATATGGTTTATGTTTTTGAATTTTATTTGTATATGAGCAATTTGGATTATTTTTACAATTATCAATCTTTTCTAATATACTTTCAAAATCCATATAAATTACATATGGATGTTCAAACTTTTTATAATAATTTTTAAAACTTACAGTTTGACCTTTAAATGGCATTATAGGTCTACAAGGTTCTAATGATTTACATATCTCTAAATGATTATTCAAGTCTTTATTTTTGTAGAAATGAGTCAAACATCTTCTACAAATATATTTTTTATTTTTATTTTTTTGTGTTAATTGCTTAGATACTAACTTACTTAAATCAGTAATCAATATATAATGAGAATTATTACCAATTTTATAATATAATAAATCAATTTCTAGTTTTGAATTATAATGTTCAGATATTTGTAATGGCACTATTTTTTCATCTTCATCAATTCTATAAATATTTATTGACATTGATGGATAGTTATATTTAGAATCAAATGATCTTTTTTCAAATAATGTAATATCTTTCAATGATATTGGATAATCAAAACCTTTAAAAATATCATCATTTATATATTTTTGATATTGTTTAACTCTTTCAGCATGTTCGTTTGGTTTATCTATGGCACATCTAATTGCATAAATAAAACAATATTCATCTTTATTTTTAAAATTTACACAACATTTTTTATTCTTAATTTCATTTGGTAATTCTATATATGATCCAGCATTTAATGAATTATTTTTAGATAATTTTAGATTTAATTCAACACATCTTTTTAATGACCAACCAGAGCCTTTTGATGGTTGATTTAGTTGTTCTCTAACTATTAATTTCTTAAATTGATCATCAATAAAATCATCTATATTTAAAATATCTGAACTTTTTATACAAAAATACATATTACTATTTTGAATTTCACCATTTATTAATTTTCTTTCATATTCACATTCTAAAGCCATCTGTCCTTTAATATTTTTGAATTTTTGTTTTTCTATCAATTTTTTTATTTCATTTCTTTGAGTTTTTAAATAATCATTAATATCTAAATCATCATTTGAATTTGTTAAAATATAATCTTGAAAATATCCTTTTAATGACGAAGCTTCTTGAATATTTATTATATTTTCTTTTGGAATTGGTTTATTTTTAAAATAATCATTTAATAATCCAATCAATTCATTTCTAGTTTTATTAACAATTTTAATACTGTTTTTAATTGCTAAATTTTGAATATATTTTAATGATCTATATCTTAAATTATTTGGATTTTCTTTAATTTTGTTTAATCTTTTAATTAGTTCATCTCTAGATAAATTTTCATAATTTCTGACAGATAATTTTTTTGCAATTTCATTTAATTTTTCTATATTAAATAATGAATAATTTGTAAGATCAAATGTTTCTTTAATATTTGTTAATTCATCTAAAGTTTTATTTTTATAATTATATATATTATTATTTTTACACCAATGTTTTAATTCAAATATTTTATTATCATATTTTTGTTTATTTAATAAATGTTTAGTTGAGTTATAATGTCTATCATAATTTTTATATAATATATTTTTATTACAATAAGGACAATTAATATTTTTATTTGTTCGTTCCATTTATTAGAAATAATTTTTACTTAGAAATAAAACTCTTAAAAATATGAGAAGTTTTTCCACTTTTTTCTTGGTAATTTATAGTTTAAATTGTAATTTTTCAATCAATAGTCAACTTTTCACAAGTTAATTTAAAATTTCTAGAGTATTTTTTCAATAAAATCAATAGTCAACTTTTCACAAGTAAATTTAAGTTTTCTAGAGTATTTTTTCAATAAAATCAATAGTCAACTTTTCACAAGTTAATTTAAATTTTCTAGAGTATTTTTTCAATAAAATCAATAGTCAACTTTTTATAAGTCAATTTAAGTTTTCTATAGTATTTTTTTCAATAAAATTTAAACTTTTTTAAAACAAGTAAAATTATTATTTTTATCATATTTTTAAATTTTCTAATTTTGTTATATTTTTGTCATGAATTTTAGTTTCTAAATGTCTTAAATAATTATTACTCCATTTAATATTTCTTCCACATTCACAAAATTGTGGTTTTAAAAACATTTCTCTAATACATTGTATACAAATTGTATTTTTTCTATCTTTACTATAATGATAATTATTAAAATTTGAAATATCTTTAATTTCTTTACATTTATGACATTGTTTTTCATTTAATTCAATAACTTTAATACTATCATATAATTTTTTATAATACACATCCTTACATTCTTTACAATAATAATATAACCCATCTTTAGTATTTTTGTCTTTATAAAATTTAGATATATCTTTATATAATTTACACCTTAAACATATCTTTTCCATTTATATAAAATAAAATTTACAAATTGGTTTTTTCAATTCATATTCATAAAAATTTCCAATAATATCTTCATTATTTTGATCTTTTATACTATAAGTAACTGGATTTGTATTATTAATTTTAGAAATTATAAATATTTCTCTAGACCAATTATTTTTATATTTATTAGAAAATGTTGATTTTTTATTTCCAATTCTAACTCTATCATTTATTTTAAATTTTGATTTGGTTATTATTTTTGGTGGTTTATATTTAAAAACAGTATCTAATAAATCCTTTTCATTATTTTTATTTACTTCAATTGGTTTCATTTTAATTGTTGAATGATATGAGTTATTATATTCTTTAACAATTTTTGGTAAAATATTTATCCATCTATAATTTTTATTAATTTCAAACTGTATTTTCATTTTTTCATTTTGTGTTCTATTATACCTTTCTATTATACTTGATTTTTCTTCATTTTCTGTATGATACAATTTAATATTATATTTATTTAATATTTCTTTAAATTCTTTATTGATAAATTCTAATCCTTTATCTGTATGTAAAAGATTAGGTGATTTATGATTAATTTTAATTGCATCCTTAATTATTTCTTCAAATGCTCTAGAAACTGTTTTTCCATCTTTTTTCTTTAATGGTTTTGACCAAACATATTTTGAGAAAGTATCTATCACATTTAACATATATTTATAACCATCATTTTCTTTTTCATAATTTTTCATTATAATTAAATCTGCTGCCCATAAATCATCAATACCTAATGTAATTATTTTTCTTTTTAGAAATTTCTTTCTAATTGGAGCATGAATTTCATTTGCTTCAATTATTTGTTCATTTTTAGTTAATTCTTTTTTAATTATAGGTTTAACTTCTTTTTTCAAAATTTTACTTTTATTTGTTTTACAAATTGAACATTTAGTAGCAATTCTATATAATCCATTTTTCATTTCAACGATTTGTGGATTAATATTTTTATTTTTTTTCTTACATTTGTGACAATGAATTGGTTCATTCATTTATGTATAATTTTTTTTAAATAAATGGATATGTGTTATAGATGTCATAATCAAACTAATTTTACTATTATTGGAAATTGTGTAGGATGTAATATATGTAAAAGAATTATTTATGAAAAAAAGATTAAGAGAAAAAGTAATAAGAATAAACATCTTAAACATATTTTAAGAGAATTTAACCATTTTCAACCATATAAAACACAACAATTAATTAATGAATTATATATTTTATGTATTTCCAATCATTTTGAAATAACACCTAAGAATATAAAATTATTTTTAAAACAAAGGAATTGTACAAATTGGATATTTTACTATCAATTTTTAAACAAAATATACAATATTGATTTTGAATTGAATAATGAAGATAAAGAAAAAATTACACTATTTTTTAATAAATATTTATGTTTTAAGAAAAGTAATATATCATACAAAAAATTATTACCCATGATTTTTAAATACTTAAATATGGATTTTTGTATAAAACCTAATTATGATAATGACTTTTTAACATATCTATCACAAACAAGTTTGTGATATTTTTTCCTATATAAATGGATCTGCTAGAAGAAATTAATAATGTTGGAGAATTAAGATTTAAAGAATATAAACCATTAAAAAGTTTAAATTTAAATAAAAAATATAAAATTGAAAAATTTGAAAGAATTAAAGATAAATATGGATATACAATTATTGTTGAATTAGAAAAATGTAAAGTACATTTACCAAAAAGATTTACTAATGTAATTGATGATAAATCAATTAAAGAATTAAATAAAAAAGATTTACATTTAATTGTCACTGATATTAAGACTTTTGATGATAAAGAAACTGCTTTAGTTAAATTTGAATAATTATTACAATATTATTGATACTAAACCTTAATTTTACTTATTTAAAAAAAATTCAAATTTTATTGAAAAAATACTATTAAAATTTTAAATTACCTTATGAAAAGTCGACTATTGATTTTATTTAAAAAATACTTATAAAATGTGATAATTTTACTTGTTTTTAAAAAAATTTTATTTTGTAGAAAATTTAGGCATATTTGTTAAAAATTTCATTAAAATTGCATATTTTTTATGACAATTTGACAAAAGCTGAAAATTGGCCAAAAAATGGCAAAAATATTGCATAATTGTATTAAAAAACTGTGAAATTTGTTTGATTTTTGATTGTCTCCAAAAGTGTCCTAGAAGTAACATGATACTATCTACTTATATATATATATATATTTATCCATGTTGGGAAATACATTTTCAATCATTTTACATAGTTGGTTTTTGGATAACAAGTGTTTGTAAAATAATATATATATTTATAGATAAAAAAAATTTTCAACAAAAAAATAAAATTTTATAGTAATTACAGAACATAATGGTTTTGAGGGGGAAGAGAGGGGGAGGAGATTTTCTCTGTGTGCGCCCTATCTCGCGTATATGCTCAGTGCGGAGCTTATTTCCCCATGAAACTTTCTTTGTTATAGGTTATAGTATGTGTGTATAAGTATGGTTTACGTATATTTGATTTATAATTATTATCAAATACATTTTGTCTGCATTGATTTTTAATTATACTAGCTTACCCGGCATACTTCGCAGTGCTAACTTGAGAAATTTGTTGCCGTTCAGGTAAGGTCGTACGCTGCGCTCACTCCCCATCAGGCTTAGTTCGTTTGCTACGCTCACTCGCCGCAAGTCTATAATATCGTCTGGTTTTTTATTGCCAATCTTCCCTCAATAATATAAATGAGAAGAGCTGTTTATTAAATTAATGATCGCCAAAAATTAGTAATCATATGTTACAATACAAAAATGTTGCTTCCATAAGAATAACATGATAATTTTGAGGAGATCTAGGGCGTTGCCCATTGTAAATATTAATATGACAATAGTTAGACTTTTCTATTTTAAGCCTAAAGAATGAGTATACCAAATTTCAGCACTCTCTAGTCGGGAAGTTGGAGAATTAGTGATGATCGAGTCAGTGGGTGAGTAATTGAGGGTTTTCTCTTTTATATTTTTAGATTAATGCAAAGAAAAATTCCTCATAATCCCTCTCATGTAACACAGTGATTTTAACTATTTTATATTATAAAATTACTTACAATGTTTGGTTGAAATATTAAACCTATTAAGTTAAACAATTAATGGTTCTAATGATGAAATGTGGTTCCTGATGAAGTTAGTCAACATTTAAATACAATATTTCGTCATAAAACACGTAAAATGGATTTAATTTGTGCAATTTACTGTTGCAGAGTAAAACTCCGCATGCACTCTCTGCCGTTTTACTGGTGAAGCGGCTGCTTGAGGGTTAACAGTATTTTTTAATTTATTGTAAACTATTTTTTATATCATGATTGCCCAAGCTGAACAATTTTGTCGAAAGTTTTAATTTATCACTTCACATTTTAAGGGAACGGCTTACTGATGACGTCTTGATTCTTATACCTAAGCATATAGCTACCGGTATGTCAATAGTACATTGGCCTTAGTAAAGACATAGTTAGATCCAAAAACCCACCTTAATTTAAATAACCAAGTCAAATTGCTATCAAGCTTTGCATTTTAGGCTTCAAATAATGTTCTTGAAAAATATTAATATGGGGAAAGAATGTTTTTTTCTTTGTGTTGATACTAAATTGAATATCGTTTTCATATAAGGACCTTTTCTAAAATTTCAGTGCTAGAAAAATACCACCCAACTTTTGAAAAGTCCTGGGTTATTATCCATATATAACTTCCTGAAAGTGAAACTTTTTCCAAGCAGGTGGAGGAAAGAGCATGAGATAAAAATTTATAAATAATAAATTGTCGACAAAAAAATGCTAGAGAGCGATATTTTGGATCTCAATCATATACAGAATCTAAGTAAATCATCGGTGTTTTAAAATAACAATCGAGACAACCGATATTCCCGATTAAGTCTGCCTTATTGACATCGGCGAGCCGATATATCGTTCCATCGCAATTTTTGGATGAAGAGCAATTCACAATGTATCGATAATTAGTATTTTATGGGAAAACACGATAAATGATATGGTAGGCTATAGCATCAAAATGGTCAAGAACGGAACTTGTGAATTAGCCTATATTTATTTTGTGATTTTTTTCGTTGGCCTATTTATATCATACTTGTTTTTTTCCAGGATAAAAGAACAAGAAGAAGCTGATGATGTGTAAATCTTCGAATTGCAAATTTGTGTTTCAATCGGTGTTAGTGTCATATTTTCAACATTATTAAGCTGGTGTTTTTTGTTTGTATTATCTTATTCATTTTTGTAAAATTGTTTTTATTCTTACAATGAACAATTCAACCTTATATATAACCAAATATGTGGAAAAATTACCTATTCAAAGTTTAAATAAAATTAAAGTGTGATGTGTTGAATATTTTTCATCTTTTCCTTAATTGCACTCGAGTAAGTTGAGGTTTTTTTAGATCACTCGTTTTTTTTTAGAATATTTTTGAACATTCATTTTATTGAATGATAAAGTAGAGTCCTTAAAACCTAGAATCCTTGATAACTTGGGAACAGGGTGTCTACAACCTTGAAAAAACCTTGAAAACACCTTTAATTTGAATTGGCCTTGAAAATTCCTTGAGACTTGAAAAAGCCAGTGTATCCTTGAATGTAGTTTGATTAAAAAAAAACGCGTCGCAGCAGACCTGAGTACTCCGTCAATTTCCATTGGTTATTTATTTATTTTTTATATATAAAAAATTTATAATAATCAAAGATTTTCACAAAAAAATAAATATTTAATAGCATTATATTTTTAAGTTGATTATTTTACTGTTATTTAGAAATAAATTTTTTGCCAACAGTTATAAACTCTTTTGTTTTTATTGAATACTATTTTAGTAATGAAATTTCACCTGGCGTAAAGGAAATTTTCCTTAGAGACGGGGAAAGTAGAGAAGGCAAGTTGATGGCTGCACGTACTTGCCTGTTGCACTTATTGCAAACTAACCTTGTCTATAGAAGTACTTTTCTCCTTAATTTAGGAAAATAGACGTAATGGACAGTATACTTACAGCCAACTTGCCTTCTCTAAGCAACAAGATTCCTTTGATCTAACTAAATGAACTAAAAAGTTCATGTGAACATATATAGCACTAGCCACCATTTTCTTTATTACACCCAGTAATTTTTATTTCTGAAACTAATTGAAAATTCTTAGAATCTGATAACAAATTATTGCGATTTTTTTCTAATAAAATCACCTTAATATTCAGGAAGTATAATTCAAAATCAATGTTTTCTGCAGTAAAATGGCAATAACTACGTTATTTGTTTTCAAATCCGTACAAATTTATATGGATAAAATTTCTTAACTGTTTGTGTCTTGTAAAATTCGATGAAATTTACAGGTTTAGAGATGTGTTCCATTGTAACTGAAATAACAAAAATTTAGATACACAAAAAAAATAAAAAATCATACAAAATGGTTAGTAGACCAGAGACCAAATAATATTGCTTTGTTAAACTTTACCAAAATATGGTAGAACTTAAAGCAATGTTTATATTAAATTATGACATTCTTGCAATTAAAAGTTTCCATTATCCATAAATCCATTTAAGCCAGTCATAATTTTATTTTTTTTAACAAAAACAAATTGGCAAGATATAGTACTTTTTAAAAAAGAAGTTAGTAAACTGTTAAAAAAAATAAAATTAGGTTCATAAAATTCAGGTAAAAATAAAATTCAAATAAAATTCAGGTTTTTTTAATGTAAATTACTTGATTTTCTTATATCTTATATTTGAAAATGTAAAATATTTTGTGATGTAACGTAAAACAAAGCAGACAATTTTTTAAGTGATGTGAATTTCGCAAATAGCCTAAAAAATGTGAAAATTAAGTGAAAAGGTAAAATGTTGGTAATTTGAAAACGTGAATTTCACGTCTTCTTCACGTGAAATTAGCAAAAAAAAATTGTAAAAATAATGCGAAATTCATGTGAAAATCGAGTAAAAAAGGGTGAAAATTCATTGATAAATTTGTGATAGAGTGAAATTTTGGTGAAATTAAAATTTGAATTTCACGTTTTATTTTCACGGGTTTTTGACGCGAAATTCAGTGCAATTTTTATGTCATTTGCGAAAATAACTTGATTTCCTCCTTTTTTTAACGTGAAAATGTTCAAAATGAAGCGTTATTTTCACTTGAAAATAACGTTTTTGTGCTATCTGGGTAAGTGAAGAAGAACTTTGTTATTCAAAGTTTTGTCAGGAAGAGTCAACAAACTTGCATTTGCACTATTGGTCACCCATATATATTTCCACATATATTTATAAAAAGAATAAGTTAATTGGACGTCACAAGGAAAATAAACAAGTATTCAGAAAAATAGACCCTATAATATTTAATATAACATACTGTAGTAAGAGAAAAAAGCAAACACTACACTGCTTTATGAGTGCATTAGGATAACATTTTAGAAGGATAATTTACGATTTTGAAAAAAGGTACTTAAATTAATAATACAAATTTACGGGCCACAACAATGACGCAACAATGCTGGCGCAACATGAGAGAGACAGACAAACTATCGATAAAAAGGACAAATAATAATGAAATGTCAAACAGTATGTTAATATAGGCTACTCTTGTCTGTTATGGAGAAAAGAAAAATAATAATTATTTACAGATCATTCTTTGTAATTTAGATTTTAAGACGATAAGATGATTATAATCTTATAAATATACATACAGTTTACATCAAAATTAATAAGCAAAAAATATATTCATTTACTCATAAGGACCAGAGAATACAAACATAAATAGTTAATAACAATTTTCAATTTTAAATATCAACTAATAGTTGCAATTTTTTATGTAAAATCAAGATGGTTGTGTTTAATAGCACAATAATAATGATCAGCAACTAAGTGAATGAGAAACATAAGGCCTTTTCGCATCATGCAGACAGACACCATCATTACGTAGCCGGTCCGTTGTGGCACTCGTGCCAGTCCGCTCGCTGCGCCGCGCCGCGCCGGCCGGCTCATCGGTAGCGGTGAGGTGGGGTGAGGAGAGGAGCATTGCCAAACCAAAATATCTCGGCCGGGAAGCAGACGATGCCACGGCGCGCCGTTAGTTCCAGGACGACCACGGGAAGCAGCACTGCATTGGGAAAAAAACTCAGAGATTGGCTGAAAATCCAACAGGTTCGCTAGTCGCGCTCTCAAAAGCTTGGCTTCAAATTAAAGCATTGCTTGGCTATTCTATTTAGATGTATATTCAATGATAATACTATTGGCAGAGTATTGTACCGCTTGATATATTGCATATATTTCTGCTACATAACTAGATACATGTTTATTGAGTTTATATTTCCGCCTAATGTCATGACACGGAATATAGATAGCAGCGCCTGTGCCTTCAGCTGTCTTTGAGCCATCGGTAAAAATCATGAGTTTGTTTTTATAGGTTATGTCAACCGTCTCGAGCCAGTGTTGTTGTAGAACTATGTTATCAGCCTTTTTACCAATAATTGTATCATTTATAGAGAGATTGCATTGCAAGTCGATATTCAGCAGCTCTATGGGCAATCTTAGTTCATGGGGAGTTATGGGTTCAATATAATCCTGATCAATAGGATTAATGGTTTGTATCATGTTGATAGGTTTAACATATAAAGGCTTTTTCTTTTTATTCCAGAAGGAATAATTTTCTGTCAGCATATTAAGATACAACAAGCTCTGATAATTATTGTTATTATTAGGCTTGGACAAGATTTTGTGTACTAGTCTCTCAGCTAGGTCTGTTCTCCTCAAATTGAGAGAGGGTATTGCACATTCCATTTGTAGGCCTACAGTTGGGGTAGTTTTAAAAGCTCCTGTTGCAATTCTCATGGCTTGGTTCTGTACCATCTCAAGTTTGTTTAGTACATTGTTTGATATGTGACCATAAAGAAAAGAACCGTAATCCATCTTAGATCTGATTAAAGCTTTATATATCCTGAGAATGAAATCAGGATTTGCACCATTTCTGTTGCATGCTATCATTTTTAATATATTAAGATCTCTTAAGCATTGAATATGTAGCTGTTCTATGTGGTCTTTGTATGTTAATTTGTTGTCAATTATAATACCTAAGAGCTTAACACTTTCAGCTATTTTGATTGCTTGGCCATTTAGTGTAAATTCACTGTTTACTCCTGTATTGGATCTCTTCCGTGTAAAAATTGTTATTATGCTTTTGTTTGGATTTAAATCTAATTGTAATGTCTGAAATTCTTGGCTTATGTTATCTAGTGCAATTTGTGTATATTGATGTATTTCATTGAAATGTTTGCCGGATGTAATTATTGTCACATCATCCGCATATTGTAATGAGTTTACCTGTTTGGGTAGACATAGATTAATATCTGATATGTAGATACAGAAAAGTAAAGGGCTTAATACACTGCCCTGAGGTATTCCTTTACATGCGGTCCGGGAGACATTATGGTTTGGATATGTGATACTAAGTTTTCTATCTACCAGCCATTTATGACAGTGTATTATAAATTTGGTTGGAATGCCTTTGATGTACATTTTTGTCCATAATGAAGGCAAGTGTACATTATCATACGCACTTGATATGTCTAAAGATGTTAATATTGTGGTTTCATTGTATGTAAGTGCCGTTTGAATTTGAGTCATTAAATGTAGCAGGTATTCAGCACAGCCTGTTCCCTTTTGAAAGGCATATTGGGTGTGCGGTATAATATTGTGTTTTTCAATAAACCAACTTAGCCTATTTTTGACCATTGTATTCATTATTTTAATAAAACATGAAATAAGAGATATTGGTCTATATGAGTTTTCTTTTTCCTTATCTTTACCTGGTTTCAAGAGAGCAATAATTCTTATTTGTTTCCAGCTATTTGGCATGATTATTTTATCATTCCATATGTTATTGTAAATATTTAGTAAAATGCACAAGGCTTCTTCTGGGAGTTTTTTAATCATGTTATACGTTATATTATCTGCTCCAGGTGAAGTGTCTTTTTTTTGGAGTTAATAGATTTATTTAGTTCTTTGATGTTAAAATCAGATTCTAACGGATGATGTTTTCTAATAATTTTTGGTGGACTTAACTCTGATTGCAGTGGTACATAGTCGGGTACAACATATTGCATGAATTTATTAGTTAGTTCAAAATTGTCTGTCATTTCTGTTTTTGTAGGTGTCTTTCCAGGATTTTTTAATTTTTTAACAATGTTCCATGCATATGTTGTATTTGATTTATTACCTATTTGTTGACATAGGTCTTCCCAACCTTTTTTCTTAGCATTATTTATTATTTCCCTGGCTTTGAGTTGGGCTGCTTGATATGTTTGATAGTTAGAGGGGGTCATGTTTAGCCGGAACTTCTTAAATGCTAGTCTTCTTTGTGCCACTGCTTCTGAACATTGTTCTGTCCACCATGATTTAGGTTTGAAATTGGTTTTCATAGTTTGTAACTTAATATTTGGGATAGCCTTTTCAGCAGCATCTTGGATTAGCCGAAGAAGGTGATCATACTGTTTGTCTGAAGGTAAGTTTTGGATTTCATGTATATTGTTTTTGATAGTTTTTTTGTATAACTCCCAGTTTGCTTTTTTCATGTTTTTCCTAGGTTGGCCCATATTATTTATAATCTGAGAATAATTATTAAATTCACATTCTATGAGAATTGGGAAGTGATTGCTACCCATGGGGTCATTAATGACTTGCCATTTCTTGAGGTAGGCATGTAATTCTGGTGTGATAAAAGTTAGGTCAATAACTGATTGTCTATGAAACATGTTTGGAATAGTTGTATTAGTTCTATCATTTATAAGTATATATTGGGATTTATTATATTCTCTAAATATATCATTTCCCCTGGGGTTTGCATTTTGGCAAAACCAATAGGGATGGTGTGCATTCATGTCACCACATATCAGTGAGCTGCCTATATCATGGCTGAATAAATAGTCATTCCAGAATTTATAATCTATTTTACCATCTGCACAATAAATATTATAAATATATATAGGCCTGTTAAGGTTTGTAAGCTTTATAGCTAACAATTGCACTCTGTGGTCATTATATTCACTAATTTTTCCTATGCTATTGATTTATGGATTATGGTTGCCACACCACCATAACCATCAAATCTGTTAACGCTCAATATATCATAATTATTGTCTGATATTTTATACTTATTACTAAGCCAGGTTTCTTGGAAGATTCCTACGTATATTTGATTTTTAGTCAGGTAATTTGTGATCTCGGACCATTTAGATCTGAGAGATCTACAGTTCCACTGCATAAAGCTGATCTTATGATCTGGCATGTTGACCCTTTTTGTCGGGTGGGACTGAACTATTGGTTTTGTTTTGGGTCCCACTCATTCCTTGTTGGGAACTGTTTTTGCTTTCACCATTAGAGTTAATAAAGGTAGCTAAAAATTCATCCATTTGTTTTTTAGAAGTAATGTTTGTGTTTTTCAGTTTGTTTCTTATTTCTGTGACTTTGGCATTTAAGAGTGTTTTGTAATGTTCCCTATCAACTTTGGATACTTCTGGGGCTTTGGTTTTTAGAGGTGCAGTGTTTATTTCTCGAGGTTTAGTAAGGTCCTGCCTTAGGCCTGCTTGGTTTGGTTTGGTTTTGTGAGATTGGTTTGTGTGTGTGATTGGTTTTCTAAAACTTGTATTTGTGGAGGGATTTTGAATATCCTCAGAGGATAATTCATTTGTTGAACTGAGTGGGGAAAATTTATTTGTTAGTGAAATTTGACTACTGCCGGCAATTGATTGTGGCAAATGTGGGTATTGTGTTAAGTTTGTCCTGTCCAAGGATCTGGTCGCAGAAGCGAAAGTTTGGGGTCTTCTGGGGCCACCTTTGACCTGCTTATAGGTGATAGGATGGAATTGACTGGCAGTGAAGTAATCTTCCTTCATTAGGCTCATTCTATCTTTTATGTTTTTTTGTCTGGTATATTCAGGACAAAGTTTAGAATTACTGCTATGGGGGCCAAAGCAATGTATGCATTTACGTGGGTGTTGACAGGCATCGGAATGGAAAGGTTGACCGCAGTCTCGACAAAGTCTGGAGTTACGACAAGGAGAGTTTGCAACGTGCCCGTAGGCGAAGCACCGATAGCATTGTTTAACTGGAATTATATAAGGTTCGACTTTGGCCCTAACGTAATTCAAGGTGATGTACTCGGGAAGGATATCCGAATCAAATGTCAACTTTACAAAATAAGTGTCTTTTAATTCTTGGTTGATACGACGTTTGATGCGTACAGCTTCTAGGATGGTAAATACACATTCAGCTTCCAGAAGGATTTCGTTTTCGGGGACAAATGGGTCTATGTTGACCACACCGGTTGTATATACACGAATAGAAGGAATGAATGTATTGTACTGTGCAAGATGTTGTGATTGGATGAGGTTGTTCGCGGATTGGTAATTTTTGCAAAAGATAGAAACATTGCGACCAGATCCTTTAATGTAATCAATATCATAAGGATGAGATTTTATGATTTTCCCTATTTGATACGGGTTAATTCGTTTTTTTTCTTTGTCCTGAACAATGACCTCGAAAGGTCCTTTGTTTTCTGGTTTGTACAGCCTAAGTTTATTTAATCGTTTCTCATCAGGGGGAGTTGTGTCATTGTTGGAGTCAGTGTCATCATTGTTAAGTCCAGCATCTGCATAATTACGTTTTGCAGCATAATTGTGCTCATGAGTTTTATTTTCATTGTCATTGGGATTTGGAGGCATGATTGAGACTATAGCCTTTTCCAATTCCATTTGCTCGTCCACATGGACATGTTCGGCTGGACCTGACGACATGTCAGGACCAGCCGTGACCTGCTGTGTCGTGTTAAATTTAACTAATAAATAAAGGAAATTATACTAGAGTGTAAGAATAAACTAAGGAATAAGCTTATATTTAAACAAAACTAGAAATTGTAAGAAGGAAATCACATAGTAGGCTACAATACCCAAAACCGTGATGAGGATGAGGAGAGTAACCAGGTGATTTTAGAACTATACAGGACAACCACTTACTCAATGCACTGCCGATGTACGGATGCAGTGTTTATTCGGGTTCGGCGTAAAATGACGCGGGAAGCGCTGAAGCGCACAGCTGTTTTACGCCGCTCAGACCAGAGACCACAGAGTAAAGTGTCTTCTACTCTACTCGATCGGAAGTAGGCATACACGTACGAGAGAGAAGAACTGCTTTGCTCTCGCTTGTCGACCATTGTATAGAGCTCAGTGTTGTCGACAGTGTCAAATTCAGGTCTCACACTCGACTTTATGTTTTGCTATTCACTGCTGAAATTCTCACTCTGAGTTTTCCTCTTGCTTCCTAAAAATGTGTCTCGGCTCATTGTTTGAATTTTAACAAATATTGTTTTGAACGAGGCGCAAAGATTGGAATATTAAGAAGGCGCATCGGCCCTTCGGCCGGCGGGCCAGTCCGCCCCTGCGTCTGATCATCATGAAATTTGGTACAGGCATGTAAAGTTAGATTCTATTGGATGAGTTCGTTAACCAGTAAGATTGGTATCGAAAAAATTGTCTGAGGATCATCATGAAATTTGATATCACACACTTATGTAAAGACTCAAAGTGTGTGTTTAAATGTGTAATGTACACTTATGTAAAGATTGCCATTGGAAATTCGCTAAGTACGCAGGTCTGCTGCGACGGGGGTATTTATGTTTTTACCATAAAAGTTTGAGTACATTATATGAAGAAATTGATTATTTATCGATAAGTTTATTGTCCTTTTTATGATATATATTTTAAATATTATATTTAAAATTGCAATATTTATTTTATAGTATTATTTGTACTGGGCCTAAAAAATACTATTGGATGAATCAATACGATTGATGTGTAACATCGGATTAAATATTGATATATCGGATCCGATCTTATTGCAAAAAGAAAATATGATATGATCTAATACTAGCAACATTTAATGCCCCCACACACATCAGTCGAGCATGTTGGGACCCGATATCTTGTCCAACCTGACATTTTAGGTGGTTTACTGTGGGGACCGTCGGGCGGCTTGTCAATTAATTACTAGATCACCGATTCCATTTAAATAGTTGTCTAAAAAATTTGACGGGCAATTTTTTTGTGGGGAAGTTCTTATTTATCTGTTTATAGCCTAATTAATGGTTTCCATTATTAGTTTATGAAATTAATGTGGTATTTTAATGAAATATTTGCGCACCATCTCAATTTGCCATATAAAGTTTGTAGCAAATGAAACATCAACAGGAAAGGATCTCACGACTTATCGAAATACGACCAAGTCTTTATCATAGACATAACCTTTATTTATTATTCAAGGGGGATTGAAAAGTCACTGACGACTTTATATTTGTAACTCTATGGAAACCACAAATGTAATAAATAGGCTTGCCATGATTTTACAGACTCAAAATCAATTATGCAACTGAAATTTTTCCAAAAATGCTCGATTTCAAGTCTTGCAGTGTATTTGCTCATTATTGTAAGATAAACCCTGTTGCTGAAGTATATGTAAGCTGTAACCTGGAAGAAGTTGTTGTAATGCTTTTAAAAATATTTAAGACTATGAAGTCTACAAGTAGGGGTAAAACCATTCATAGAACACATTAAATTGGAGGGTTTTGATAGTTCATAAAATACTTACTGTTTATTACGCAAATATTCACAGTCATCTAAGCTATGGCACTTAAATATGGGGTGGAGAAAAATATTCTAAAAAACTATTTACATTAGAGAAAAGAGCCATCAGAATAATGTGCAAATTAGAATCAAGAACATCCTGCAAAAAAATTTTGATTGAACTTGGAATACTCTCTCTACCATCAATATATTTCAATTGGCAATACACGCAAGGAAAATTTTATATAGTAGAACCTCGATAGTTCGACACTTTGTGGACTTAGAGAGTGTCGAACTATCGAAATGTCGAACTATAGGGAGTATATGGGAAATTTTAACACTGGGAGTATAAAAATCATAATTTGAATTTAGGAAACACTAAATTTTAGTGAAACCATAACCTAATTTAACTATAACATAAACAACATTCAAATCATTCGCCACTTTGTTTACATTTTCACCTTTGTCAGGCTCCAACATGGACACTATCGGTCATTATTGACATGTTAAGTTGACATGGACCATGTCGAACTATCAGGAGTGTCGAACTATCGAGAGTCGAACTATCGAGGTTCTACTGTATCAGTATAAGAAAAAATTTTTTGTACATGAACACAATACAATAACCAAGGAAAAATTAAGAACTGAATTTGTAACCCATACAAAGAAGAATTTACATGAAATATTATCTTATCTTATACACTAAAACAAGCTCCGTTTGTACGGGCAAAATGTTTTTTCGCTCCAAGGATTTTAGATTTTTTATTGAATATAGGGGTTTTGGCCACCAGGAATCGATTGGAGCTGGTCCCATAGCTGGGAAAAATCCGGTTTTCGCGCTAGAGCCCTTCAAAGATCCCATGTTATCCGTATGGAGATTTTTAAATCGAACAAAAATCAGCTGATAGCTAGATAAAAGGAACCAATGTGTTACATCTTTAACCTGTGGTTTAAGGAAAATCATACCAATGTGCAAGATTCCGCCTGGCGAGTGAGCGAAGCGAACGAGCTCGTATTAAAAAGAAAGAGGGCGAGTGAGTTGAGCAAACGAGCTTTATGTGAGAAACAAAAGTAATAATTTTACCAAGCTTAAGCTCGGTCCCCCTGGTACTGTCAAAAAAAGTATTCAACCAACTAGATAGCAAGATGAAAGAACTACCTTTTGCAACATTTAAAAAGAAACTCAAAATTATGTTAATATTAAAATGTATATACAAGTTAGAAGATTTTTTTCATAAATTATAATAATATTAAGCTGGCCTGTAATAACAATGTATAGAATTGTATGATACATCCTTGGATGTCTAATAAAGATAAATGCCAATATATAAAGGGAAAGCTATTTATGAAGATTTTACGAATATGAATATTTACACTAAAAATATGCTTATTGGCTTCTTATATGCTGTATGTCTTGATTCAGGACAGTTTCCGGCAAGCATGTTCAATAATGTGTGGAGCTATCTCTCCTATGTCTGTCCCGTAGCTTGGAGCTTGTAGGTTTTCATTTTTGCCTGCTAGGATGACTATCAATGGGGAACTTTCAATTCTAAACTGTTCCCTCTTGAAAAAATTCTACCTGGTCAGATAAAAAAGTTTGATCGGGTAGATACGGTTTTCCGTCCATAAAATTCCTATTTACCAGATCTGAATAAAAGTCAAAAGCTGGAATTTTGTAATGTTAAATCTGGAACGCCAGGATCTTTCCATAATCAAGGGTGTGGCCAAACATTTAAAAATAATTCAATGATGCAATAACTTCCGACATATTCAACCTTCTGAGTTCTGAGATCGGGTTTTCCACACTGGGGATTTCGGGTTTGCTCTTAGTTTGTATTACAAAGACCTTTAAAATGACATATATGATTTTCCCTTAGCCCTACGAATATCTATTCATGACGCCCATCACTGATTTTGTATATAAACTGAATGTTTATGGTTGGCAGGTGGTGTGAGTATATTCACAGTATATTAAATGTAAGTATGGACGGGTATGGAAGTGAGTGCCATTGATTTTCAAAATGAAGTACAGGATTTACTGTCAATGGAGGTAATCCCTTCGAAGCCCATGAAAAAATTCGGCTTTTTACATTAGTATAAAATATTGATAAACTAAAATAAACACTCCTACAAGAACTATTTTCAACCACGGAAATAAGTAACAACTAGAAACAAAAGTTGAGATTACTATCGTAGTTGCATGATTAAATACAAAAACCGACCTACTTATAAACAGAATGATTGAATGAATGTGAAAGCATTCAGTGTATTGCGGGCGCCTCACCGGGTTTACCGGTAACTAATTTGTCGTCTGCTAAACAATGCAAATGCCTTGTTAGCAGACGACATAGCAGACGAAGTTACCGTTTTGGTGTTACCGGTGAGGCGCCCGGAATACTACCATTGACTAAGGAAAGTCTTAGTCATAGTCACGCTACCGACTGCGCCACAAATACTGTTAACATTCTACATAAACACTACATATACAATATAATTATGGCTTACAATAGTCCCCAACCAACTGAATTAAACCAACACCTCCTAGAGTAATAAGAGAAGGCCAGACAACTGAAGATCATTGCGTCATATAAGTAGGCTGATGTGTTAAATCATTAGTTCCAACTCATGCTTTAGAGAGTGCTGGTTGTACCGAAAAAACGGTGAAACATCTAATGTTGTTTTGATTTTTCGTTGTTTGTAAACAAATAAGTTAGTCATGACAGATGAAACCCCGTTGACTGACAGTAGCACATCTGTTTTCTTACTTCAAAACATAACACATCGGCCTACTTATATGACGTAACGAATTTCAGTCGTTTGGCCTTCTCTTTTTATTCTAGGAGGTATTGATTAAACCAATTACTACATAACAAGAAAAAAGAAACAACCACAAAAATAATAATAATATTGAACCTCGTGGCTTCATGGTAAAACACCAAAGCCAACCTCGCGGTAAACTAGGAAAAAAAAGAAAGTCTTTTAAATCAAATCACTTTGAGGTTATGTTATCTACATGTCACCTACCTCTGTGAAGTGTATAATGTGCATAAAATACTGATAATTCAAACATTTTATACATTATACATTAAATATTTAGTTAAGGAGATCGAGAAAACATAAACTGTGCCCTGCACTTCGGCAGTATGACTTCGTCTCTTCGTATCTGTAAGGATGATTAGTTCTAGGTCGATGTGACATTGTTTATCTATTTATATAATTACTTCTTGAAATATTATTCATTCTTACATTTTTTAACAGTTCTCTGCTACAACTGTCAAATAATAAAGTGTTTATATTATGGCGTAGTTGTAACAAACTATAGAATCCACACTCTAAACTTCCGACAGGATTCAAACCTCAAATTTGTCTTTGATACAGTAAATGCTTAAGCACAGAGCCATGCAAAGGGTGCAATTTCGTAACTGGGTTACGATATTATCAAATGAAAATATCGGTCGATCCGATCGATACATCTATTGTAAGTTACTATTGATTCAATCTGGACCTAAATAAAAAAGACAATCACTGTAACTTAGAACCAATTAAAACTTACCCCTATTTTGTTTAGGTTTTATTTTCCATATTTACATTAAAAACTATTATAACCTAATTTAGGCTCTAATTTATATCAAAACACTAATAATCATAGGCCTAATGAATACACGCCAAATTTTAAGAGAAATTTTACCAATGTATCGTACTTGAGTGTGGTCTATTCTCACATTTCAACTTTCCTGGGCATAAGAATCAAGTATTTATTATCAATAGACTCATTACATTTTGCATTTGATATTGTCAGTTGTGGTTCATGTGGAAACAATTGTCATGTAAGTTTATTATAATAATATATATTTTTTAACTAGGGCTAAACCAAAACAGAAAGAAATTAAAACATAGGTTGGTCCTTCATATTAATTGAGATTAGTTTATAGATTGGGAGAAGAAGATATTTTAATGAGCTAAAATATGTATTTTAGGCTACTGTAATTTTTGATCCGATACGAAATCGATCGGATCGACCGATATTTTTATTCGAGAGTATTGTAGCCCAGTTATGAAACTGCACCTCTATAGCTTGTTGTTCACGTGTTATGGCTCTTTACCATGCTTTGTGATAGAACTTAAACATGGGGTCCCCAGGAATGAAGGTGCCATGCATTCCTGAATGACTATCGTGGTTGCTCTGTGTTGACTGATACAACCCACACTGTGTCATGTCACCAATTGACAAAAAGAACAGATGCTTAATCATTATATTTGTGAAACAACACCAAGTTTTTTTCCCATTATTATTTTGGCCTAATTTATTCACCGATGAGAAAAGAAACTCCGAGTATTCTAATGTAGGGTAAACATATTTTTTAACATTAACCCATTTATGCCCAAATTGTTTCTTGTAAATTGGGTGCAGTGGCTTAGTGCTGCACTCTTGTATCTAACTCGCATACTAAAGGCCTACCGTCTTTCCTGTTAGGACCATTCAAAACCCAAATTCTCATGTCTAGGCTGTTGGTCGTGATAGCTCGGATGGCTAAGGCGTAGGCATCCTTGGCCAGGATGTCTGCGTCGGCGCGGGTTCGAATCCGCTCACGACCAAACCCTGACCTGGTGGTGCAACTCTTAAAGGGTTAGCCGATCTGTGGCAAAGTTGGTGGGAGGGCCCACGTTAAATAAAAGGTGGCAGGCTTGCGTGGAAGTTGACGGGATCGGTTGATTCTTTGAGAGTTGCACCTTGGTCAACACTGATTTTGCTACTTTTTAAGTTACTTCTGTTTACTGTGTGTGTGCTACACTATGGTCTTGAAATATAAAAGATAATTATATTTTCACTCCAAAATGCCAATTTTAATCATGAAAAACCTAAAATTCCATGGACATTCATAAATTAAAATACAGCGTAGACAAATGTCGACAGTGGGCACAAGTGGGTTAATACTGAGTGCCCAATTCTGATGAAGGCAACCCACAAAGAGTCAGAGGAAAATCTTAAATGTAAGCATAGGTTACATAAAATTCAAAGTAGAGTAATTATAAGGTTAATGCCACAAAACGACCTCAAATAGATGTGATTTAACCCATCCATAAATCTCAGGCAATCAAACTTCTTATTGAAATCATATTGCTGAAACTATATTTCAATAACGCTTGGCATAGGTATACTTAACCTTTTGAGGGTTTAGTGTGGAATATTATTTGAATGAAATAATGACGTTTAAAATGATAAGGAATATACAATATAACATATGCTGACAGATATCCCATCAAGACTTCTCTCAGGGACAGCCTAGAGTAGGGTGACTAAACGTCCCGGAAAACCGGGATTGTCCCGGTGTTTGATCATGTCATGCGATGTCCCGAAAAATTGTTTCGGGACCCCCAAAAATCCCAAAATTCTGTTTTTAAAGGGATTTAAAAAATATTGAGACATAAAATATTGAGGTTTATCGAGATGTCAACTAGATATTGTGCTACAGTGTATTATTTAGCCGGTTTCTTTACTTATAAAATTTAATTTGTATCGTCAAATTTTTCCTCAAAACCAGGGGTGCCTACGGGGGATTGATAGCTCGGTATGCGCTATCGGGCCAAAATATTGGGGGGATTTTTATGATTTAGCGGGTATTTTTTTGGAATTGGGGGGAATGAAGAGAAATAGTACTCCGATGACCCTTGGTTAAATTATTTTATAACCCTACAACTCTTATTACGCCCTAATCCTGCGTGGAGTACGGATTGGCAACACTGGAAATAGTCGGAAATTGCCAAGATCATTAGCTCTGTAAGTAAACAAGCAAACCTCGGTAACAGTTTCAAACTGGCATTGGGATATTATTTTTAAAATGTTATTAGAAAAATATTTTTTAATTGAGGGGGGGGGGGGTTTAACTCGATTTATATTCTAATTTGGCTTGCGGTACCACTACACTAAAAATAAACTAGTTTTATTTTTAGGTTATCTTATAAATACTTTTATTTCAATATTCAGTACGGTACTTTTCTAGATTAAAGATAATGTTAATAACAGACTAACTATAATGAATAATTTCATTCTAACACATAAGTTAAACAAGTAACTTGTGAGAAGTTTATTTTGTGGCAGTTATTATTATTTTTCCTATAGGACTCCTGAACAGACGTTGTGGCCAATGCACTTTTCAAACGATGACAAATGATAAATTGTAAACGTGTGCTTGCGGACTAGTAACAGGACGGAAAACCTCTATTTTGCATGAATGATGAAATATTTTTTTAGTCAAAAATCGAGTTGAAAATGGCAGATACTGCCATTGTTGCAATCACATTTTTACACAACTTTAAATGTTGATAAAATCCTACATAGCCTAATTAATATTGTGAGTTCAGTGTTAAGGGTAATTTCTATAGAATGAACAATTTTAAACTTTCGTATACATTTTGCTGTAAGGCCTACAGTTCCATTTTTTATTTATAAAATGTTTCCAAATAGATTCCAAAATTTTTCCATAACGGCCTCAGCAACATACACAATATTGCAATTTCAGTCATAGTGTCCCTACCCTTTCTTGTTCTTGTCAATTTGCTATTCTACTCGACAATAAGTTCCATAATTATAAAATTATATTTTTTTTAATTAGGCTAAATAAAAAAATGTAACTGTAACAATCTGAACTGAAAGAGAAACTTTACTCTTAACTTAACTCTCTTAACTGAACTGAAACTTTATTAACACAATAATTCCTCCAGGAAATAAATAATTTACTCACCATTGTTTATTTAAACATCGTAAAAAGTTGAGTAAAAATAGATCTAGTTGGTAGCTTTTTTTAATGTTGCTTTAAATATGTAAAAGAAATTATATTAAGTACTACAATAATTCTTCAAAAGAAGTCCAATAGAGTATATAATGTAGTTAAGGGATAAATCGTCAAACGCCAATTTGTCCGTTGCTGCGAGGGTGGGGGTAACACTTGTGTGGGGGGGGGAATTCGCCCTATATGGCCTTTGGGGAAATGGGCTCCCCTGCTCAAAACTAAGGTAAAATTTTTGTCCCATAGTCAATAGACCCTTTATCCTCTGTGCTTAAACTAGCTCTGTTTTCATATTTTTTTATAGACTCTAGCATAAATTATTTATCTTTAAAAAGTGTAGGCTAATTTCTCTTATTACTAATTCTTAATGAAACGTGGGCGCGTGGGGTGGAGATTGACTGGGGATCAATCACTCCTGCTGTGAAAATGTCCTGGGTTGTCCTTATTTGGTAACCCTATACAATAACAATTCTAAACTATACTAGGCCTATACAAACATCAGGTTTGGTATATTGCTGTCAGTATCTGCCAATTGTGAAAGTGCATAGGTATACCATATCATTCCCCTGACTTTGCAGTGCGCTCGTCATTGGTGGGCCAGTTTTTTACTAGAGGATTATCAACAGAGCCTGCCGTTGCTGCTTTCAAACCAGCCAAAGTTGCAGTTAGAACATCAGAGAGTGACCCTGTAAGTGTTAATTTTATTTTTAATATGACATTATAATATTCTGAACATATTCACAGAGAAAAGATCCCTAAAGCCGCGTTTACACCGGAGTTGAAGACCGGAGTTGCAGACTTTTATCGGCAATCTCGATTGCAGACGCTAGTTGCAGACAGAAGTTTGCAACTTGAGCTTGCAACTGTACACAGTTTGCTTCTGCAACCGCAACCTGCAACCGAGCCATCAGTCAGTGTGTATAATGCCGATTGGTGGGAAAGGAAGTGACGTAGCGACGTAGCCGATGGGCTGGAGGGGTGGCGGGGTTAGTTGCAGACTCAAGTTGCAGATCAAATAGGCGCTGCAACTCGGGTTGCCGACCGGGGTTGGCAACCGCCTTTGATTTTTACCGACTCCGGTCGGAAAACCAAAATTCGGTCTCCGACTCGAAAATTCGGTTTGCAACTCCGGTCGGCAACGCGAGTTGCAGTTGTTTTAGTGCGTCTGCAATCGAGATTGCCGATGAAAGTCTGCAACTCCGGTGTAAACGCGGCTTAAGAAACATCCAGAGCTTAACTCAGGAAAAAATGAGTAATGATTGATTTTCACAAGTTTTCCGAATTATATTACAGTAGGCCTGCTTTAAATGTTCGGGGCTTAGCATTTTTGAAGACTCGTGCTCTCATCCTGAAATTAAAAATGTTGTAAAATCTTAATATAGAATGAAGTGATTTTGTTTCCGGGAGTAAAAAATGGCATGAGCTTACGTTGATACAGAACCTCTGTAGCCACTAGCACTGTAGAGATCTAAAATTGAAAGGTTTTATCTTGTAAATATTATTTTGGATAGCTCTAGATATGTTTACCTACTTTTAATTTTTGTGGTAATTTTTGTTTAATATAGGAATCATTTTTTTTCAACCAATAATATTGTTGGATTAATTTTTGGAAGTAATAATCCAGATTTCCAGGGTCCGACATTTCATGCAAATGGTTAGTGATGCCAATTTCAGTTCTTGTAACAGGTTATTATTATTTTTATTTTTTAATGTTTTTTTTTTCTTGATTATTTTTTATATTTTTAGAGCAATTCGGTTTTTAATGATCAATTTTTATGAAGCTCGTAAAAACTAAATAAATCTTTAAAAAAAGGAAAATACCCCCGTCGCAGCAGACCTGCGTACTCAGCGAATTTCCAATGGAATTGTGGTATATTTTTTATTTCCCCATAAAACCCATTTCCCCTCCCCCATTTCCCCATGGGGAAGAGAGTATGTAATTTGGCCACCATATGGGTTTTTTGGTAAATATAAGTTAAACCCTACCTAGGGAATGTACATACAAAATTTTATCAAGTTATGGTGTTTTCATTTTTTTCATAAACTCCATGGGGGTGAGTATGTAGGGTTGCCGCGATATGGGTGTTGTGAGCAAATATCAGTTATATCCTATCTAGTGAATGTACATACCAAATATTATCAAGTATGGTGTTCCTTTCATTTTCCCCATAAACCCCATAGGGGTGAGTACGTAGGTTTTCCGCCATGTGGGTGTTGTAAGCAAATATCAGTTGAACCCTACCAATTGAATGTACATACCAAATTTTATCAAGTTTTTCCAATAAATAAGCGAGATACAGGGTTATTGAATTTATTGTATGCACATTTAAAGTTAATTTCTTCAATCTATCACAATACCGTAAATTGATTCCAAGTTTAACTTGAAATATTAATGTAGATAAATATCAAATATGTGAACTGCGTTCAGGCCTCTAAATTAGCCACCTGCCACCTACCAATTCCAAAAATCAACTACCGTACTAATTATGTTTATCTTACATATAGGGTTTTTCAATCAAATTAAAGTTTTCTGTATTCATTAAATCTAAACTAATACATGTAATATTTTATCTAGACGAAGCACAGCAATGAAGATCTTGGGAAGTACTACACAATGCCAGATGATGTGAGGAAAAGACTGTTTCCGGAAAGATGTCTGCCAGTGTATTTTGATCGTCTAACGGACACATTTCTTGAGACATGCATCCTGGTCAGACAGCCTGCTCTGCATTTGTTCGACTACTTCAAGAGAGCTGATTACAAAAAACCAATTATCCGCTACGCTCTCTGTATCCTTTTAACAATAAAATGTTTTTTCCATCAAGGATTAACTTAAGGTGTATGTTGTTCATGTGTATGTTCCCTGTATATGTTTTCTTTGTTTTATTTTTTATGATTCAGATCTTTCCTTAACATTTAATAGATGGAAGGTATGGTTCTGGGAAAACATTAACCCTCATCCACGCCCTTAACTATGCTGTGAACAATGAATTTGTCATTGTCTACATACCCAGTGGTATGTCTCTTTTCATAATTTTTTTACTGCTTTTGTGTTTTTAATCATTTAGACTAAGCCTCACAATAACTTTGTATAATAACTTTGTAGATTGTTTAGGTACTTTTAATGTAGATGGAAAGAGAGTAAGATTTCCTTATAGGGAAGCTTATGATGATAGGTACGTTGACAGTGCTACAGCCCTTTCTCAATTATAGTAGACTCTTTATAATCCAACACCTATGGGGCCATTACCTTGTTGTATTATAGAAGATTAAAGATTATACCTGTAGGTATCATTATATACAAAAATTATAATCCTCACAAGAAACAGACTCTTAATGGTGATAACCTTATCTATAGGGACGGCAGCTTGGTAGTGAAGTGCGGTCTTTGGTTCAATCCCAAGTTAAGAGATTTCAGGCACAAACATGAGTGGTCACCTCTGGCTAGCCTATGTGACTTAATACCGTTATATTACTTTGCTCTCCTTAGATCACCTCACAGGTTCACTGGCCCATGGTGATGTGCAGTAGAGATTTTGTAAAAAAAAGGTAAACGAGGTGGCAAAAAGGTAAAAAAGTAAATAGGCTACAAAAACAAACTTTTTTTGTCAGAAACACAGTTTTAATTTTAATCTTGAAAATGTATTGCAATTTGCATAGTTGGAAAACATTTTACTGATGTGAGATATATTGCTGCAGAAGCTTTGTCTAGTTATAAACTTTCGGACTATAGAATCAAAGTGAGACTACTTGCAGAGTATACTTTAGTACTAGTACTAGGGGGACCGAGCTTAAGCTCGGTAAAATTTTTACTTTCGTTCTCACACAAAGCTCGTTAGCTTCGCTCACTAGCCTCTTCCATTTTAAAGACGAGCTCGTTCGTTTCGTTCACTCGCCAAGCCAACGGGTGCTGCACTTCAGTATAATTTTCTTGAACTACAGGTTAAAGATGTACCATATTGGCTTATATCTACAGTTATCAGCTGATTTTTGTTCAATTAATAAAATCTCCATAAGGATAACATGAAAACTTTGAAGAGCTCTAGCGCGAAAACCGGATTTTTCCCAGCCATGGGACCAGCTCCAGTCGATTTCTGGAGGGTGCCAAAACCCCCATATTCAATAAAAAAATCCAAAATCCTTGGAGCGAAAAAAAACAAACAAAACTTTCTCCATACAAACAGAGCTTGTTTTAGAGTATAAGTACCAGGGGGACCGAGCTTAAGCTCGGTAAAATTATTACTTTTGTTTCTCACACAAAGCTCGTTCGCTCCGCTCACTTGCCAGGCGGAAGGTTTGCTGCACATTTGTATGATTTTGCTAAAACTACAGGTTAAAGATGTAACACATTTGTTTATTTTATCTACAGTTATCAGCTGATTTTTGTTCAATTTAAAAATCTCCATAAGGATAACATGGGATCTTTGAAGGGCTCTAGTGCGAAAACCGGATTTTTCCCAGCTATGGGACCAGCACCAATTGATTTCTGGTGGCCAAAACCCCCATAATCAAACAAAAAATTAAAATCCTTGGAGTGAAAAAAAAACTTTACCCGTACAAACGGAGCTTGTTTTAGAGTATAAATTAGATATAATAATAGTAGTTGACAACTACATAAAATTTATCCTAAAAATGTAAGTTATCTCCTTCAAAGTTGAGGTTTTTCTGTCACTTTTCACCTCAGCTTAACACGGCTACCGACGGTCGGAAATTCGGGTGGCCGGGAGTTCCCAGCAGACCGATCCTAGTACTCGATACTCTAACCACAGACCGAGTCATTGTGACAAATATACTAACCCAGAGACCGAAAATTTTGTTTCGCTATTTTTATATAATTTGATGTATATTATATATATTTGCTCATAGAATTTGGAAAAAAAATTATTTTAGTGCTATTTTAGCATTTTTATTGCGTCACATATTTGTGACGTTGGTGTATAGTAATATTTTGTATTATGTTTGTTTGCTATAGACCGACTGTCCCACATATGTGTCATGATTTGGATGACTGGGAAATAAATGAAAAATAGTTTTACTACACTAAAAAAATACTAAAATAGGCTATGCAGGACAATGTGTCACGCAATAAAAACGCAATCTGGAATGTGTAGTAAACAAACACTAATGGCAACATGTGAGCAGACAAGATGGTCAACTTTGAAAATCTGTAAAAAATAAAAATTGAGGTCATACCCAGAGACCAAGCGACACACATTCCTATAGACCAATAAACAGGTTTTAGATCGATTCAGTGGACCAAATGGTCGTGGCGAGTCATTTAACTGAACCGTAACTGCGTCCCATATATGTGTCGTCGGTACACTGGAAACACCTTGAGCGACACATATATGTGACGCTGGTCTATATTTAAGGTTTTCTTTTAACATTATGTCACATATGTGTGACGTTCGGTAGCCAACGTGTTAAACTTAGACTAACTATATAGTTTGCTTTGTGTTTTCTTAGACTCCCTAACTAGGTAGCTTAAAAATATGTATTACTAGCTTACCCGGAATTCTTTGCAATACCGTACCAATTTGAGAAATTTTTTGCCCTTCAGGTGAGCTCTTTTGCTACCTGAGGCAAGTCTCACTCGCTGCAAGTCTATAATATCGTCTAGCTTATTTTATTAACAATTTTCCCTCAGTAATTAAAATGAGAACAGCTGTTTATAAAATTAATGATCCTTTAAGTGATCAGTACCAGTGGGACCGAGCTTATGCTCAATAAAATTGGTTAGCATCAATCTCCTTTCTTAAACAAAGCTCGTTCGTTCCGCTCATTCACTCTCTTTCTTTTTTAGATGAGCTCGTTCGCTTTGCTCACTCACCATGCTAATCGGTGCCCTTTGGTGTAAGTTTGTGGAACCACGGTTTACATTTGTAACACACATGTTTATATCTACAACTATCAGCTAATTTTTCTGATCACTTTAGCAGCCACATAAAGTCTCCATAAGGATAACATCGGAACTTAGAAGAGCTCTAGTACAAAAACCGGATTTTTCCCAGCTCTGGGACCAGCTCAATTTGATTTCTCGTGACCAAAAGTACCATAATCAACCAAAAAATTCTTGGAGCGAAAAAATGTTTGCCCGTGCAAACACTTGTTTTAGAGTATACGATATTTATTAAATAAATAAGATATGTTAGAATACAAAAATGTTGCTTTCGTAGAATAACGTGGTAACTTTGAGGACATCTAGGGTGTAGGCCTACCCTTTGTGAATATCAATATGAAAGTATTCAGACTTTCCTATTTTAAGCGTAAAGAATGAGTATACCAAATTTCAGCACTCTAGCTAGCCGGGAAGTTGGAGAATTAGAGATGAGTGAGTCAGTGAGTGAGGGCTTTCTCTTATATATGTTTAGATTTCAGGGTTGTATCGCTGAGTTGTCAGTCACAAATGAAATGTTATTTATGTGTCAAATTAAAAGGATTAATGCATAGATTTGCAGAGTTTACTTCAAATGTACGATCTTTTTTTAGAGTTGACAAGGCCCAGGTCAATGCAATTCTTATGGAAGGGTAAAATTCAGTTGAAATTTTTGGCTTTTTAATAGCTGAGAGAAGTTTGTTATTCATAAACTCACTTATGGAATACGGTTTTTTACCGTAGCGGAGCACAGCAATTTATCTAATGAATATTTATGATGAAAAATAAACTTGATCCCTATTGGGGTATGTTGTAGGTTTCATTCATTCTGTTGGCACCAATGTGGTATTGTTGGTTTCAGTTTGGAAGTGGTACCACCATTCAAAAGAAGTCACACCGGCCGAGCGCGATCCTGATCTCTTTGACTTGCCTTTAGATGCCGGAGCTTGGCTCAAACATTTCTCGATGACCAATGAGGATTTAATATCCAAACTAGATGTGAGTACCTCTTGATCATTATAGAACTTACTGGATGGATTGTCAGTTGTAGATTAAATGTACTTCTTATAACTTTTCTTATCAAAATCATTTTTCAAACTCTATGCCTGACAATTTATGTTTACTGCTGTTACCATCAAATCCGAATGGCTTTGCCACTTCTGACTTGCGTGCCATGGTTTTCAGGCACTGGCTTACTTTGACAAAATTTTTACTGCGCTGAAGGCCTTGCAGTGAGCATAATTTGAAGATTTGCTAATAATTTGTTTAGTTTTTTCCTAAAATTATTTTGATTTCATATTTGTTTATTTATTTTTACTTTCCAAACACCTGTAATATCCAATAGTTTTTCATATATTTTGAAAGAACGACTATTTCCTTTATGGAAATTTTTTAATTGCTATGTACACTGGACGCCCGATACCCGAGGGTCCGGCAATATACAGGGTGATTCACAACGAAGTGCAGAAATTTCGGGAGCTGATTCTACACAAGAAAATAAACAATAAAGGCCATATAAACATGTGTAAAGAATCCTTCGTTTAGCCACCAGCCGCCATTTTGTTTTTTTACACATAATAATTTTTATCTTCGTAACAAATTGATAGATTTACTTTATATTTGGCATGGACTTTTATCACAATAATGGTAATTTTCAGAAGAATAATAAAAATTTTCCGATGTCTATTTTCAAAATGGCGGCCATTTTAAATGCAAATTTCATCAAAATTTTATTAGTGACAAAAAAGTTGACAAATTAAATTATCTAAACAATGAGACCAAGTTTTTAAAGATCTGACAAAAAAAAGTTATTGAGATTTTCTATTAAAATAACCTAAATTTGCATTGATTACAATGCAAAATCTATGTTTTTTTCCAGAAAAATCTCAATAACACCATTATTTGTTGTCATATCTTTACAAACTTGGTATCATTGTTAAGATAATTTAATTTAACAACTTTTTTGTCTCTAATAAAATTGTGATGAAATTTGCCGTTTTTGAGACATTTGATTTTAAAACTTTAAAATGGCCGCCATTTCGAAGATAGACATCGGAAAATAATAATTATTTTTCTGAAAATTCCAATTATTGTGATAAAGGTCCATGCCAAATATGAAGTAAATCCATCAATTCATTACGGAGATAAAAATTATTACGTGTAAAAAACAAAATGGCGGCTAGGGGCTAAACGAAGGATTTTAGGACATATGTTTATTTGGCCTTTTTTGTTTATTTTCATGTGTAGAATCAGCTCCCGAGATTTTTGCACTTCGTCGTGAATCACCCTGTACTAAATTGTTTACTGTAGAGAAGTCAAGTATTGCACCTGTACTGGCTGTTGTTAGTAGAGCAGTTAATTTCATTTCGCCTAGGAATCGTTTGCTGTGTCTTATCCTGCCTGCCTGTGTAGATCGTAAGTTATATTTTGTCAGTATTGCGCTTGCCACCAGTGGCAATTGTAATACAATTGTGTACAAGAAATTGTGATAACAACTTTAAAATATTCAGTTTATATTTTAAGAAACCATTTATTTGGCATAAAAAGCCCACAAAATTAGTCCATATGATGTAAAATTTTTCTAATTTGATTTGTTTTCTTTGTCTATGGAGGCAACCCCAGAAATTGGGGAAGTGTTATTCTTTTGAATAAATTTTAACAACTCAGTATTTTGTATGTGCAGTTTGTGCAGTGTTTGTGTTGTGATTGTGCAATCAATAGTGTTTTGTTATGAGTGGAAAACGTAAGAGAGTAGTGGTCTCTCATGAGACAAAGTTCAATGCTTAAAACGTTTAGACAATGGTGAATCAATCGAAAAGGTGGCGGTCAATTCAAGTGTTTTTTCAATTAATTAAATCTATTTTGTATTTGTTTGCAAGCATATGTAACATTGCGTATTTAGTGTTTTTCTTTGTAATAAAAAACGATTACACATTAATCTGTATTTTTCACACTATAGTACATAACGTTTTTCCTGTATCCGAGGTGGCCTTGGTCCCAATTAACTCAGACAATCTGGCATCTACTGTATAATGTTCCGTTATTTTGCTGTAAGCTTTGTGCTAAGTGATAATGTTTATGGTAAGTTTGTAGAAAGGGATTTAATGAATTTTTAATATAATTTTTGCTAATTTCCTATAGACATTTTTTAGCTAATTTCCAAATTATTATTTTTTTATTTCACAGAGGCTTTAAATCTATCTATATATTAATATGCAAGCATGTTTCATTTCCTCCTTTTTTCTCAGCTCGTGTACATGGTAGGAGAAATCTGAGCATACCGTTAGAAAGGTATAGTCCTGTAGATAAGCAGAATCCCATTCTAATTTACATCGGACTCCAGGGCTACGCCCCACAGGCTTTCAAAGTGCCAATGTTAATCTTATGGGGAAAGGAAAATTTGATGAATCATAAGACAGCTGTTGTAAAACAACTGCTAGAAAATTAGGAAGAACAGAGGTTTTAGTTCTAAAATGTTTTTAAGCTTCTTGGGTCCAGATCAACTGAAATTTTGATCGAATGTCGATCAGGAGGCGATCTCTAGTATAAATAAATTTATAACATATGAAAATAATTTGATTTTGGTAAAATTTAGTTAAGTTAACATAAGAAAGCACCAAAGTCAGGCGCTAATTTTTTCAACTACTTCATTAGTTCACAGTCCTAAAGTTTCACTGAACCAAAATCTGAAGTTTGATTCATATAATATTGTTGTAAATAAAATACTCATAAGCCATAAGTCTAGGGCAAAACATTTCTTTCACTTGCATGCATCTTGTTTTGTGGAATGCCCCTTGACAGTTGTCAGATTTTCACTTTTCTATCAGTCCCCTGGGTTTTCATTAACAGTGGTATAGCAGCAAATTTTCCAGTGTGGAAACTCTTAATATATTTGTCAAATTCTCTGAATGGGACGCGGGGATTTTCCCGGATTTTTGAAAACCAGTATGGAAACGCTTTTCCCACTTCACTACTGGTCATTAAAAGTGTTGAGCTTAAACGTTATTTTTCATTAACTATTCCTTTTAATTAAGCCTGATATATTTTTTAACTGTTATTTTGGAACAGTTAAGAAAGTCATTTTCATAGAATGCTTCTTGTATCTCGTTATCCAACGAGTTAACGGTTCTGGCTAACTGTTCCTAAGAACGGGTTAGCTTCACTTGTTATTGAGGAACAATTTAAGAATAACTTAAAGATGTTATGCTTATAAGTATTTATTGTGAAACTTCAGCTATTGTCCTTACTATAGTAAACCAAGATAATTTTTACAAGTATTTAAAACACATCATAATCATGTTCTAAGTTGTTATTTCAAGATTGTAAATGGATAAAATTTTAACCAAGTGCAGGGTCAGACCAATGAAATAATGTCAGTGAAGGAGTCAGGACGTCAGGTCAGGAATTGCTCTTCATTGCGGTTGCTAAAAGTTCTCAAATATTGTTATTCCGATACAGTGATTCCATTACTAAAGAACCGTCTAGATGATAATCGTTCTTCCTCCTAGTCGTTACCTCGCGAACAGTTATTCTGTTATTACAGAACTTTCTTAAAAATAATTGTTCCTGTTCTCTTAATTGTCATCTGTAGATTGATAATGTTTAGTCAGTAACTGTTACTTTGCAAATCCATTAACTGGTATAAAAGTTATTTTTTGTGAACTGTTACTAAGTACCAACCTAACGCTCATCACTGCCCTTTGATTCTGTGTTCCAGTTGAAGACCACCCAGGCTTATCAGTGGTCACCGAGAGAGAGCACGGCCGCTGGTAGTCCTCTCATGGAACTCGTCATGTTCGGGATTAACCGGATGAAGTACGCATGTCATGTCATCGACGCGCTGCTCACCGAACTGAAAATACTTGCTTGCAAAGACCAGTGAGTTAAATTACACTTTTGTTGTGTCTCTCGCAAGTATGAAAAGCCTCATAATTATGACGGTATATAAAATTTTGAAAAGAGAAAAGTTTTTTTGGATTATGACATTCTCAAGCATTAGGACATCATGCAAGCCCCTATTTAAACAATTAATGTTAGTTTCCCGTCTTTCTTACCTAAACAACATGTGCATAACTATAGTACTAGAAACCGGATTGTCAAATGCACCATTTAACTTCTCTTGAAAAACATACAGTTGTATGTGTAAAAGGCTTTATAATAAACTTCCTGAGTCCCTAAAATCAGAGTTTAATATAGGCAGATTCAATTTTAACTTAAAATATTTTTTGCAAGAGAAATTTTATTATTCTATGGATGATTATTTGAATTGTGATTTTTAAATTACAGTAATAAACTTGAATTTTAAGTTGTTTTGGGGCTTTTAAGAACTTTCATTATCTGTGCACTTCCCTTTTTATCCCCTTCTATTTTTTACTCTGCAGTCTTTTTGTTAATTTAGGTGTAAGATTTTAGATATGAATATGGGCATGATACCTGTAAAATAGCATCTTATTGAAAACCCTTATAGACGAATCTATAACCCCTAGACGAAACCCTTATAGAATTAAGATGACAGATTGTAAACAAAAATAGATCGTCTGTTTTTGTTTCATGTCATAATCGACATGAATTTTGAAAATCAATGATTCCTTCAAAGTGTACTGCAGGTGAGTTACAAACAGAAAGAAATATATTACAAAATGCGCAAATATATTTCCCCTCGTAATATTTTATTTGTCCTCTCCATTTTGCAAAACAACTATACTTTTTATCAACAAAACCCCTTGCAAACCATATCCTTCTTGATGAACCCTTTATTTTGAGCAGTAAACCATTTCTGATTACAAGTAAAAAAGTTGTTTAACTTTTAACATTACTTTTATGGGGAAAAGACAGATTCCCCTCAAAAGACAGATTAACTTAAACAGCTTAATAACTACTTCTAGTTTTTGACTGGAGAGAAAGTGTTAGAATAAATTGTATATCCTATTATGTTTCTAAAATTATTTGGCTTTTCCTTTTCAGATGCAAAGTGTTTGTCGCGATAGATGGATACAATGGCTTTTTCCAAAAGTCTTCGCGGTTGAAGACGGCAGAAAGAGTGCCATTTGTTCCCACGCAGTGTTCTCTGACAAAGAGTTTTTTAAATTTATTAAAAAATGACTGGGTAGGTCAAAGGTAGTTTTAATTCTTTTTAGAAATTCCAGTCAGTGTTATCAAAATTATTTAGTTTTCAATCTAGGTTTTTTTAGGTAAGGATAACCTTAGGGATATCAAACTGGAACATTTATAAATTATAGAATAGTCATTGAATTTAAGAACACTTTTGAGATCCATGTCAACCACTTTTAGGAAAACCAAGCTAATCCGTTCATATGCTATCTAATAAAATAAAATCAAAATCTATTTACAAAGCATAAAGATGTGTAATAGTGTCAAATGTTTACAATTTCATGTTCTTAATTTTGTGGAGGTGGAAGCGTGTCCCTTTATTGCAGTAAACCACTTCAATCACCACTTCAACCACTAACTTTTGTTAGGTCCAGGAAGTAGAATGGGTTCTTTGACAGCCAGTTGGTGAGGGCTGTCTTCAGTTTCTTCCCTGTTTGTCTTCTCACGTGCTCCGGGAGCAGATTGTGGAGTTTTCTGCCAGTGTATGAAGGCTTCCCCTCAAACAATTCGCTGTGGTGGAGTGGTAGCTGGTACCTGGTGACATGCCTGGTGTTATGGCAGTGGATGTCTGTTCCTTTTAGAAGGGGTTTCCCTTCCACAAGGAGGATCACCTCTCTGATGTACAGTGCGACAACAGTCAGGAGCAAAAGTCTGCCTGAAGCTTTCCCACCAGTCAAGAAGGCGGATGGCCCTTTTCTGAAGGATTAGAATATGTTGCAGATTTCCAGCTGTAGTTCCTTTCCAGGCTGCAAGGCCATATATCAAGTGGGACTCAAACAGAGCATGCTACGCGGCCTTCGTTGTTTCTTCATCGCTGGAGTGATAATTCTTTTCAGGACATAAAGACTGGTGTTGAGTTTTCTGGACAAAGTGTCAATGTGGCGTTCCCTGATATTTGAGCGTCAATAGTTACACCAAGGAATTTTGTGTAGTCTTCAACCTCCACATCAAGTAGTGTTTCTGTGACGTCCTGTTTATTACCAAATGTCAGCTGCTTTGTTTTGCTTGTGTTCACTGCTAGGTCGTTGTTATGACAGAATTGATATGCTATATTAAGTGCAATAAATGAGTCCACAGCCAGGTCTTCCGGGGTCTTGGCTGAAAGTAGCAGAGTTGTCTCGTCGGTATACATCAGAGGGAGCAGTAGGCTTCCAGGTGTTGAGGCAGGTCCATTAGAAAGGAGGATGAATAGCACTGGACCTAGAACTGATCCTTGTGACACTCCTCTGCATACTGGCAATGGTTTTGAAATTGCACTCCAGGTGGTTTTATTTGTACTATTTGTTGTCGTCCCTCTAAATCTATACATATTTAATAGACAACATGTATTTTTGTACAAAAAACTCCTCTTACTGTTTCAATCGATTTTCATGATTTTGTGTCATTAGAGCTCAGCTTGAAGTTGTTTCTAAAGTAAATTGGTATACATCCATCTAAATGAAAGGGTCCTGCATGCCCTTAAAGTCCTGTATTTCCCCATTAGAATAACATTGATAATAAAATTAAAAGGTTTTCAAGTTTAACACCTGTAACAAGTAAACAAAGTACATCTGTCCATACATACCAAAGAAGTTATGTTAAACCATGGAGGATACACTGATTAACGAATTGCATTAAACAAGCCTAACCATTATAAAGTATCCAAACTAAACTGCTCGACTTCAAGAAACAAGCACACTAGTAGCTTTTAGTGTTTGCCTGTCCTTTTATCTACTTTTTCGAGTTTATGGAGAATCAAGTCATGACCTAGGCAATCAAATGCCCATATTAACTGAAGTCAAGCACTATGGCTGTAACAAAGTTCTTTCTCTATGTCTACATACTCAATGTAGACTCTCATTTTATGCCTTTCATTATTTCATTTAATGTTAAATTAATTTATACTATGTTCTTTTCTAATGAATTTGTAACATACAAGTCAAACTAACATTTCATTGGTTGTATGTTTCAGCACAACGGCTTGGCTGTGCTGGTCATAGACGACCACGCTTGTGTTAAAGGCATGTTTACTTCTCACATGCCTTTCAATCTTCTGCTGAAAGAGGTGAGCGTTAGCCTCTTAGTTGATGTTACAGAGTTCAGGTATCGATTAGTGATGAGCACCATTGAATATTTCCTCATCGACTGTTAAGTGATAAGTCAAGCTAAAAGAAGACTAAGTAAATTAAATATGCAATCATCTCTCAATTATGCCATCGGATGCTCAGAACAAGTTGCTTGTTGTACTAGTCATTAGTCAGCAATTTTTTTCTTACTAATTACTGTTCAGATTTTATGTTCAGATTTCCAACGTTAATTACCGTTTTTCTTTCTTTTTTTTCTTCTATTAATGAAATTAAATAACATTATTCAAAAAACAAAAATATATACTCAGCAATATATTCACATTTATTTATTTATCTATATATACGTATATATTCACTAAATTTATTCCTCCAACTCCTCCATCGGGCTTTCTTTTTTCTGCCACACATCATAAAAAACCTCTTATCATTACAACTGGCTGGGTAGCTGAGCGGTTATAGTACTCGCCTTTGAATCCAAAGGTTGCTGGTTCAATCCTGAGAAAAGTAAGTTAGTAGCTTTTCAAAGGTTCGATTCCGGGCGCAGTTTCAATTTATCATTGGGCTATTAATTAATGATGCTTTCTAACAACTGGTCGATGTTAGATACTGGTAGTAACAAGACGGGTTAGGACTTTTACCCATTGAAACATAAAAAAATGCCTCTAGCGTAGATAGATAAAAATTAAAAATGAAAGAATATTAATAATAAATAGATTACATAAGCAATACAAAATAAGGTTAATTCATAGTTAAAAATGAAATTTTAATTTCTAAGAGGAAGAAAGATAACACAGGTAGTTTATCTTCTTAAGTAAAGATGAGTTGTATAGTTTGAAGAGCACTATGAAACCACACTGTTTTATAATAATCAAACTGTTTTTGTTTAACCTTTCTCAAACACGCTGGGATAGTAATTTAATGAAGTGTAGAGTAGGCCTATATACTTTAAAACTATTTTTTTTTTTTTCAAATAAAATAAACCATAAATTTAGTGGAACCGCTATTAACCATCACTCTTTTAACTGCCATTCTCGTTATCCATCACTGCATAAAGGCACATTTTGATACTTTCAATGTGGACTGGGACGGTGGCGACGTCCTGTAATCCAGCTACTTGGAGGTCACGAATTGTGGATAATTATAAGCGATGGCTTGTGGATGCGATATTCCCTAGTGGGGATTAACGTCCGCACTAGTGAATACTAGTTCATCCATAAAAACTAGAGGTGTGCGGATAGTGAAATTTGACTTCGGATCGAATTCGGATCGGATAGTTTAATTTCGGATCGGATAGTTTAATTTCGGATCGGATTCGGATCGGATAGTAAGGGGTTCGGATCGGATTTTATTCGGATTCGGATACTCGTACGGACAGAGTAAACTGTTATATTGCTCAGAATTAAAATACAAATTAATTAACAGTAAAATCCTAGCACTTTATTCCTAGGAATGCATGAAAAATGTTAATTTTATTTTTGTTTAATATAGAAATGTAGGCATATATTGATTTTTTTTTGTTTTATTAGGCCTAAGTATTTGTTCAAAACTAGAATTATAATTTACATTATGGACAAATACTTTAAACAATTATGTACACAGAATTTTATTGTGTTTTTAGTGTGCATGTTTGATGTTGTCCTTGAGTTGTATTAGGCCTAGATGTTAAGTATGATACCATTTCATATTTGTATGATTTTGTGTATTATAGGCCTATTATAATATATTATAGCCTATATAATATAGTTTCATATATTCTACTAGCTATAGTAGGTCTCATCCAAAATAAATTCACTACAAGGCTATCGGTATCAAACCGAGTTTTAACTTAAGGTAGGCCTATTGTTTAGCTCTAAAGTCGGTCAATCAATAGGCTATATTTGTAACTATTTGTTTTTGGTGAGAAAATCTTTTTCATTATTTTTTTACAAATTTGCTTAGAACCTAGATAAATTTCTCTCTCTCAGAATTAGGTAATTTCCACTCTCATCTTTGTTTGAATACTACATTGATGGTAATATTTTGAGCAATAACTTAGGGTTATGACCAAAAAAGGTCTATTAACTTACATTCATTAGGCCTAGGCTATATGCAAGTTTTGATATCTTTGAGTCACTGTGATGACATTACTGTTTAACAGTAGCCTAGGCCTACACCTTCATGAAGGCTACAGTCTTGTTTGATGTTTAAAAGTAGATTGCTAAGCTTACTTCAATTCAATAATGCAGTTCAATAATGCAGTGACATGTAATAGGCTACTTTTAACATTTTAGGTTTTAAACATACATCCCAATTTGTTTTAAAGGCCTATTACAATGAGCTCAGTTAAAATAAAAACTTTCCTATCTCAAAGAATTTATGAAGTGGAAGCAAGTCACAAGTCTCAATTTCAGTAATAATGAAACGACATTATTTTATTTTTCTACAGAGAACATTTTCTGATGTCTTAGTTACCCTACCCTTACCTTTAGAACCAGCTTGCACAATAGGCATTCTGCCTGTTCTTGGTTTTTCTCAAAAGATTTCCAAATCAAACTCTTTTTCTTTCTTGGCTCCATAGCTGAGTAGTTAACAACTATAGCCTATCCGATTTTAGAAAATTAAGTTGATCACATTCGTAACTTCAATTCAAATTTTATCTCGTACGCTGTCGGCTGTAGCAGTATTCCCAGTCTTCAAAACATCGTACCACACGATAATAAATTATTGCACGCCACAAAAATGTCGTGTCTATCAATGTAATTAGTGATTGATGTCGGGAATGATTTGATTTTGTAATATTTTAGGCACGAAAAATCAATTACTTGCCAAAACTATCACTAATTATCTTGAAAAATAACGGAAAATCTTTGGGAGAAAAATCAGTGTGACGTCGGAGAATGAGTAAAATAACTAAGTATCACAGTATTATCGTGTGCTTGGAAACACTGTCGTCTACTGCGCAGGACAACAGAATCAAATAACCACAGACTAAAATCGTGACACTCGGTCAATTCTGGTGTTCTCCCATACCAGTTAATTCCAAATCGGTGGCTGTGGAGTGCTAGCGGGGGTTCACTAGCGCGCGTTGTGATTGGAATCGGAACCTAACTCTACAGCCAATCACGACCCCTGTTTGAATGAGTTGTTTTACTCCATCCGCTTGAGGCGCTAATGTATCAGATTTGTTTTGACAACCATTGCCTTGAGTGCGCTATATCTTGGGGACACCCTAATACGTAGAGTGTCAATACTAGTGTTGATGACTGTCTTCAGTTTTCAAGTTTTTGAAAGAGATGATAATAATTATTTATTGAGTCGTGTTTTAATCCAACATTGTATTCATACCTCGAACGAAAGCGATCGTCAATATCATTTCAAATGTAGTTTTTGGGGGGTTTTAAGGATTTTATGCTCATATATACTATTTATCCGAAAAAATCGGATATTTTTCGGATCGTATCCGACGCCTGTTGTACATTCGGATCGGATCGGATATCCGAATCCGATCCGGTTTTCCGGATATCCGCACACCTCTAATAAAAACCATCCTCATAGTTAGACCAATTCGTATATAGGAGGTGGAAATTGTGGTTCGGATCCCACGTTAAACTGTAGGTCCCTAGATACCATTGGCTGTTGGGCTATGAATTAACAGTCCTGTCTAAGGAGAATGTCGGCCTTAGTCAGTAACAAGACTACAAGATCGCGCCACAATCATCCTACACTCATCTCTCATTCTTGGCTTTAAACTACCTATTGAGTTAGGTCGCCATTTCAATAAAGGTATTAAAGGTACTGTGTTATTATTTGGAAAATTACTGGGGACATTTTCCACCACTGATTAGTAAAAACAAATGCACGTTTTGGGATCTGAAATCTTATCCCGTCTTCCGGTGGAAGAAATACCTAGAACATAACAAGGTTAGTTAAAAATATACTTTTCGAACGTGGAGGATTCCATAACCAAACCTGAAAACAGAAAAGGAAGTCACACAAAAAATAAAACATGAATAAATACTCAAAGCTGAAACAGAAAACTTTGAAAGAAGTCTAAATAAAGCACAAAAAATGAAAATAAAAAACACTCCGCACCAATCAGGAGACAGCACATGGGAGCCAACCACATACCAGCAATGCTGTGTAAGTTGTGAATTCATTTTTACTAAACAGGGATGGAAAATGTCCACAATAATTTGCCAAATAATAACATAATCTTACCATCACCAACAGTAAACTTTAAACAAAGAACTTTTGATGTATCGTAGATAATATTGTGCTGAAAGAGTAGGCACCATTTTTATTGATTTCAGTGTCAATGACCATGAGTTCAACTAATTATGTACAAAGGGTGCTGGCATACGTAGACCTATTACTATACACAGAGTTAAATTTCTTCAAAAACCTTTTAAACTGCCTAAAGTACAAGTTTCTAATGACTTTCAGTGACTCATAGTCAGCTTTTATATTTTTAATTCAAACCTATGCCTTGTAAAAAATAACAGTTCTAAAGCATACTAATTAAAAATTAACTCTTACCAATAAAATTGTAAAACTGATACACAATATGTTGTCATGTGAAATTACCAGCTGGTATGCAACAGTGAAATAAAACAAAGAGAAAAAAAGAAAAAACCAAAAAAACATAAGGCTTCAGCAATAAGGCCTTACACTATCATAGTTCACACCCATTACACTATCATAGTTCTATGACACATATCTATTGTCATATATTTGATAATATAACTATGATAGAAACAAAATATTATAATAAATGTTTCTCAATTACACTTTATAAGAATTTTTCACATTTTTGTGATAAAATGAATGAAACAACCTTTTGTTTGGTTTTATTATTTAATAGTTTGATGATTACAATTGGTAGATTGTTTGTAAAATTAATTTTAAAAAGTGTATTCTGTAGCAGTATATATGATCATAGAAATATGATTAAGGCAAACTATTCTAATATATGACCCATTAGGCCTACACTGAATATTTTTTATCAAAGATATATGATAATAGATCTATGACATAGAACTATGATAGCGTAGCACCGGCCTTTGGAAAGGAATCTTAGCAAGGATAAACAAAAACTTCCTACCACTGTTCCCCCCCACGAAGGATCAAATTTTAAAATAACAGGCTATAGAACTCATCTTTAAACAATAAGAATTATTTTATAACTCTTAACTTAGTTTGGCAGTTTCAATAATTAATTTTTGAGGTCATTCATGTTCTTGTGATTTGGTATAGAATATATGACCATATTTTTTTTATACAGGGTGAGGTGAAAAGTAACTTGCACCTCTTAACCTCTTAACTATTCAAGATATTTGAAATCGGTTTGCGGCAACCTTTTTGGATATGATGGGCTACAATAATGATGGTTAGAATTAAAATTTTTACTCTTAGGGGTAGTGGGGAAGGGAGTTGCTCAATCAAGTAGTTAAAAATAGTTAATTTAAAGGGGGTGCAAGTTACTTTTCAACCACCCTGTATACAATTTTTCATAATAATAATAACCTATTTTACCGATCCTAATTTTTTTCCTAGGGAGTGGAATGGATCGATCCCTTCTTACCCATTAGTGTCCCTCACTACACACCCGTAGAGTTCCATAACTACTTGGACTACATGGAAGAAAAAAAATGGCTGCTGAAACCCGAAGGGAGAGATGAAATTGAGTTCATTACCCAGAAAAATCCAAGAGAAATCGTCATTTACTGCGCCAACCGATAATGTTGTTTAGCTTTATAGTTTAGGAGAATAAGTAAATGTTTGTTATAAAAAATTTTCAGAGTTTTTTTATACCCAAGTACCAGGGGGACCGACCTTATGCTCGATCAAATTATCAAGTATCAATTTCATTTCTCAGACAAAGCTCTTTCACTCTGCTCACTCGCCCTCTTCCTTTTGGTGTTGAGGTCGCCAATCCAAAGGGTGCTGCACTTTGGTATAAATTTGTTGAACCACAAGTTAAAGCTGTAACACATTGGTTTAAAAATACTACCAACTTACCCGCATGCTTCTCAATGCCAACTTGAGATTTTTTGCCCTTCAGATGAGCTTGTTTGCTACGCTCACTCGCCGAAAATCTATAATATCGTCTAGTTTTTTTGTTTTTTTATTGCCAATCTTCTCCCAATAATTTAAATGAGATCAGCTGTTCTGAGGGCAAGTAATCATATGTTAGAATACAAAAATGTTGTTTCCATAAGAATAACATGGTAACTTTGAGCAGGGCCGATTTTGTAAATGGGCCCGGGCCTAGGGGCGCAAGAGCCAAGGGGCGTAAGAGCCAGTGTTGGGTAAACTACTTTTTAAAAGTAGTTAGTTACAACTACAACTATTTTCTTTAAAAAGTAGCTAAACTACACTACAACTACTTTTTTAAAAAAGTAGCTAGCTACAACTACAACAAAAAAGTAGCTAGCTACTTTTTCACTACTTTACAAAAAAGTCATTATGAAAATTTGTTCATAAATAAGCGAGATAGAGCAATTTATCAGAGGCTAGTCACGGTCGTACCGCTTCACCGAGAGCAATAGTTTTGGTAACAAAACCATTGTTGAGCCGGCGCCGCGACCGCGCTTTTCGCGCGGCAACCCGCTCAGATGAGTGACTATTTGTATTAAAATCACTCTACCTCGCTTATTTATAATCCGATTTTCATAACTTTTACATCGTTGTATTTCATATTGAATTTCCCCCCCAAAAAAAACACATTAGAACATAAACTTTGCCTACCTTATCTAGTTTTCGTGCAATTCAAGGTTAAAAATTTTTAACAGCCGCCATTTTAAGAATACGAGTGATAAAACATTTATTATTTTTTTCAGCGAGGTCTTTACTTGAAAAAGCTGTGTATCGAATTTCAAATTATTACGTCAAGCCGTTCTTAAATTAAAAATTATTCTTTAAAAAATACGAAATGGCGGCAGTTTGGGTAACTATGAAGTTTTGGAAATTTTTAATATAATTTTTGACTTGTCTTTGGTTCAGGAATAATACCTCAAAAGGTCGGTAGAGAGTTCAGAGACACCCTGTATATATCCTCAAAATTTCCATTTTCTAGTACTTTATGAAATTTGAAAAACTGATTGTAAGCTGTCCACGGTAAAACTAACTGAGACTGCGATTTAGACAATGCCATTGCAAATAAACTGTGTTTTTAACACTTCATTAGCATTAATAACTTGGTAAATAATTTAGTTATTGTAACGCAAAACAATGGCAAGAGATCGGAACAACTTAACCTCAAACATCAACTCCAACTCATGACTCAATAAGGCAGACGACAGACAACGACAACCAAACGTTTTCAAGCGTACTACTTTATACTGACTGTTCGTACAAAGAGTCAACAATTAATAGTGGTGAAATTGTGTTTTTCTTTTATTCGGTAACTATTCAAAGTAGCGTAATTGGGTTATTTCCATTAGTTAAAAATTTTGGGCATTTCAGTACCAAATGTAGCGTGAAAAGTAGCGTGATTCACGCTATATATTAGCCTCAAAATGTAGCGACGCTACAATATTAGTTGCTACTTTGAAAAGTAGCGTCGTTACACTACAAACTACAAAAAAAGTAACGCGCTACAGTAGCGCGCTACAAGTAGCGCGCTACTCCCCAACACTGTTAAGAGCCCAAGGGGTTCTTAGGTTTTTTGGGAGTGCGACAAAGAAAATATTTTACAATTTATCAAGCAGATTTTGACATTGACGCCATAACCACGGGGCTTCGTACTCTTAACTGTAATAATGATAAATGTTTTGCGATCAGTATAGGTCGCAGTATACTGTACTGTGTAGCACACAAGTGACCACACGTCCTCCCGAACGGCGCGCCAACGACTGATCCCCACCACTTGTCCATCTCCCCCTGCCGCGCCGCCCCACTTTCTTCCCTCCCCCCCCCCCCCACAGGCCCTACGTGCGCGAGCAATTCTTGAGATCGTGGTTCTGCGCAGGTTCTTCTCTGTCTGGTAGACGTATAAAAAGCCCGCCAATTGAGTCCTCTCCACTCTCGATTCCCACTCAGACTCATCATTGCCACTGCCTGCACTCTTCGTGTTGCTACTTAATAGTTAGTTGGCAATGTTGTCTCTCTTTGACAATTCATTTTGTTCAATCGTGTGATAATGAGTAAGAAACCAAGTGGAGAGAATTTAGGAGAGGAGTGGGAGGGGCGGAAGGGGGGGCGCAAACATCTCTTGGGCCCATAGCACGTCACATACAAACTGCGGGCCTGACTTTGAGGATATCTTGGGTGTAACCTTTTGTGAATATTAATATGAAAATAGTCAGACTTTCCTGTTTTAAGCCTAAAGAATGAGTTCACCAAATTTCAGCACTCCAGCTAGTCGGGAAGTTGGAGAATTGGTGATGAATGAATCAGTGAGTGAGTGAGGGCTTTCCTTTTTATATGTTTAGATTAACAGCTAATTGTTGTTCAATTTAGTGACTGCAAAAAATCTCCATAAGTATAATATAGGAACTTTGAAGTATGAAAACCAGATTTTTCCCAGCCATGGGACCAGCCCCAATCGATTCCTTGTAGCAAACACCCCATATTTAACCAACAAATAAAAAATCCTTGGAGAGAAAAAATTTGGCTCTTACAAACAGTACTTGTTGTGGAGAATAAAGAAAATTTTTATTTCTGTGCTAAGTCATTTTAACAATAATTATCTTGATTTTTTGCTTGTTTGCAACATTGCATCAAAGGTTTGATTTTTGTGCCTATTGCATTACTAGAAAGAAATTGAAAATCATATTGTTTGAAACCAAAATCATTACCAGATCTTACAGTTGTTTGTACAATTTAAAGATTAAACTTTCAGTTCCGGGTCGACCGAGCTTTGCTCATTGATTTTAATTCACTTTTGTTTTAAGTTAACACCAACAACCAACTATACCTCCTTACAGTTAACAGCTATTTCAAAAATAATGTTTAAAAGTAGTGTTTTTTTTTTTTATTATTATTATTATTGTTTACCTTTCATTGTTATTTCACTACCAAAATGGCAACCCATAAGACCAATGTTAAAAATTAGAATTTTTTAACTTAGTTTTAGATCAAAATAATTTTTCCGGGGTTGAGGCTGTTGTAGCGAATTTTCCTATAGGGAATACGCTATTACGGTAGTAGCCATGATAAGACCTAAGCCCGAGACCACTTTACTTTTTCATTTTGAGGTCCCCAGAAGCCAAAAAAACCATTTGTTCATTTTCATATATATGTGTCCGTGGTACTGATAACTTTTTAAGGGGACCTTCGATTTTGATGAAATTTGGTGTGAAGTTGTAAGACCAGGTCTATTTTCATGAGTTCGCGAACCAGCATTGTCAGGTTATGGGAACGGGGTTTTATGGGGTTTCAAAGGAGTCAAAAATGGGTTTTTGGCAATTATGGACCTAAATTTTCAAAATTCATCAATTTTAACTAAAACCATTTAAAAGAGCTTAAAAAACAAACAATTTAGTATTTTGAACCTTTAAAATAGCTTAACTGGTTATAGAGAAAATTCAAATCAAGTTTCCTATGTTATTCTAATGGGTAAATCTTTAAAAAGTTATATATCACTTATTTATCAACATATTTTAATAAAAAATTTTATCAACCATCACTAGGTGGTGAGTAATTAAGATTTGATCAAAACCCACATGGCAGCAAACCTACATGCTAAATCCCATGGTATTCTCATGGAAAATAAGTGTATAATGGGAGCAAGAGAGATGGAGATAATAAGGTATCTGTTCCTAATCAGCTGATCAGCTGTCTTCTGCATATTTGTCAAAATTAAAATGTTTATGTTTTGTTATTTGTAAACAAATAATTCCTTTTGCATGGAAGCTTTGGATATGCACTTTTATTACTGTTAAAAAAAGTCATTTGTTGCAATACAGTAGACTCCCTCTTAACCGGCCACCTCGGGACCAGGCCGCGGCCGGATAATGAATTGGCCGGTTAAACCGATGTTCATTTAAGAACGCCATCCCACAATTTTATATGACCTAAATATAATCTATATATTAAAAAAATTGGGTTTTTCTTTTCCGGTAATGTTTGGCTCTTCTACCCGACCGATTTTCATGATTTTAGTCTTAAATTAAAGGTGTGCATTCACAGATGAGCCATCAAGCATCGGAATTCACTTTCCCATCATATTGCTCGATTTACACACAAATTAAATTTCCTCCCTGTGTATTTCTTATGGGAGTTAAATTTTAACTGTCTTTTCCGGATTTGTTTGGCTATTCTAACCGACCGATTTTGATAATTTTGGTCTTAAATTAAAGGTAAGAATGCACAGATTTGCCATCAAACATTTGTATTCAGTTATCTACTATATTACTCGACATATAAACATAAATGTGATTTTTTCCGGATTTTTCAATTGAATTAAAGATGAAATTTTCCATTTATAGTTATGTTATGCAATATGTTTTGGTCTAAGAACCATCTCTGGAATACCAGCTTTCATATGAGCCTTTGAATATAAAAATCGGACGAAATAGAAGGTCGCTACAGCATTCCAAATAACATAATTTATTTGAATTTTTATGACTTATCTTCAATCAATGATACATAACTCCATTTCTCTTTAAGATATTTTATATGTTTTGGTCTTCAAATAATCCTCGAAATCTTGGCTTTCTTTTGAGATATTGATCGTTAGAATTGGTATTTATTTATCTACTACATTACTCTACCTAAAAACGTAAATTTGATAATAATTTCCAGAATTTGGAATTGAGTTAAGGATACAATTTTCCAGTTTTAGATATGTTATGCTATATTGTTTGGTCTAAGAACCATCTCTGGAATACCAGCTTTCATTTAAGCCTTTGAATATAAAAATCGGACGTAATTGAAGGTCGCTAAAGCATTCCGAATAACGTAATTTATTTTTAATTTTTATGACTTATCTTCAATCAATGATACATAACTCCATTTCTTTTTAAGATATTTTATATGTTTTGGTCTTCAAATAATCCTTGAAATCTTGGCATTCTTTTGAGATATTGATCGTTAGAATAGGTTTTTATTTATCTATTATATTACTCTACCTAAAAACATAAATTTGATAATTTCCAGAATTTGGAATTGAATTAAGGATGCAATTTTCCAGTTTTAGATATGTTATGCAATATGTTTTGGTTTAAGAACCATCTCTGGAATACCAGCTTTCATATGAGTCTTTAAAGATAAAAATCGGACCATATTGAAGCTCGCTACAGCATTCCAAATATCATAATTTATTTTTATTTGTATGACTTATCTGCAATCTATGATACATAACTCCATTTCTACTTAAGATATTTTAAATGTTTTGGTCTTCAAATAATCCTTGAAATCTTGGCTTTCTTTTGAGATATTGATCGTTAGATTCTGTATTCATTTATTTATTATATTACTCAACCTAAAAACATAAATTTGATAACTTACAGAATTTGGAATTGAATTAAAGATAAATGTTTACAGTTATATTTATGTTAAGCTATATGTTTTGGTCCAAGAACCATCTCTGGAATACAAGCTTTCATATGAGTCATTGAGTGTAAAAATTTAAGTTTACTACTGCATTCTAAGCAACACAAGTTGCAATTCTTTTATGACTTATCTGCAATCGATGCGTCATAATTCAATTTATATTTTAGATGTTTTGAGAAGGAAAACTTAATAATCCTTGAAGTTTTGGCTTTCTTTGGAGATAGGTATCCGTTAGAATAGGTTAATTTTGAAACGTTACAATATGTTTCAAAAATTGTATTAGGCCTACATTTAAGTGCAATACATTTAATTATAGGTTAGAAATTCATACATTACTTTTGACTATATACACTAACATGAATAGACTTCTCATAGCATAGGCGTGTTTGAAACCTATTGACGGTGGAGTGATCGTCTGCGACGTACATGAAGAACAAGTGACATTTGATAGATAAATCAGTATTACCACTCTTCTCAACCAAGAATGGAATTTTTTATAACTAAGGGTTATTTTTATGTTGTGGTTAAGTGTTTTGGCAGCACTGCAAACCCAGCTGAATAATAACAACATCGATGGCAGCAACTCTGGCGCCGCGTACACGAAACTTCAAAAATTTTGCATCAAACCATTGACTATGTACACTAACGTGAGTAGACTTCTCATAGCATAGGCGTGTGTGAAGCCTATTGACAGTGGTGCGATCTCGTGCGGCGTCCACGGAAGTACACGTAACATATGATAGATAAATCAGTGTTACCACTCTTCTCAACCAAGGATGAAACATTTTATAACTGAAAGCTATGTTTATGTTTTGATAAAGTGTTTTTGCAGCACTGTAAATTCAGCTGAATAATAACAACATCGATTGCAGCGACTCTGGTGCCACGTCCCTCGAACTTTCAAATTTTTGCCTCATACTATATGCATTGGATGAGAGGTCTATTCACGTTAGTGTACAAAGTCAATGATCAAACTAAATGCATTGGATGAGAGGTCTATTCCGTTTGTGTACATAGTCAATGGTATTACTAAATATAGATTCCACATAAGTAGTGTCAAATTGTTGGTGCTGGCTCAGTTCAAGGTCACCTGAGGGATGACGTCATCGAGGTCAATGACCTCACCGATGACGTCATCGATTGCGTCATCGATGACGTCATCACCAATGACGTCATTTCGATGACGTCATCACCAATGACGTCATTTCGATGACGTCACACCCATGACGTCACAGAAATGACTTGCTGATGACGTCATCACCCCTCACGTCATCAAAATGACGTCACCGACACCACTAAGGTCAAGGTCATGCCGAAACTTAAAATTTTTTGGCACTTTTGCCGTTTCTCGCACTACGCTCCGAGTTTCAGTCCGAGTCCCCGTGACCTTGACCACTTGGAGCGAATTTTCGACGAGAAACGGCAAAAGTGCCAAGTTAAACTCGAGTTTCTGACATGACTCTGCCTAAATGGGCAATCGGTTATCCCTCAGGTGACCTTGAACCAGCACAACACCAACAATTTCATATTACTGTGACCTTGAAAACCTAACAACGGAGCGCCGACACCGATGCGCACCCCACGACAGCCACCGAGTGACTGACTGTCAGGCTCTGTGTACTCTAGGTATATGGGGAAGTGGAGGGGGAAATCTCAAGGTCATCCAAACGGAGTTTTAAAAAAGTGAAAGAGTAGAAAGACTACTCTTGTGCTTCCCGGGCGACTTCATCAATTTCTAACGGATCTGTAAACCAATCCGATCTGTAGCGGCAGGAGTCCAGAAAACAGGTGCACCACCCATCAGGTTGTCCGTAGCACTTCCGACAATTGGTAAGATTGGAGAAGTGAAACTTAATACACCGCTGCGGACAACAAGTATAAAAGTATTTGGATTTGTAGATTTTGAAAGTTTGTAGTACCGGTGGTGGCAGCTGTTGGTTCTTGCATCTACACCTGCAACATCCGAAGCATTCACATTGCCGGCAGGCCAGCCCATCCACTTGCCACTTTGGTAAGAGGAAACACTTATCCTCACAGCAATAGGTTGTCCCCGTCTCTTCCTCCCAAAGCTTCTTCGCACAATGGATGACGCCTGGCTCCTCCAAACACTTATGCTTGCAACATGAGACACGCTTAGTTTCCATACTTGATGTTGCTTCGGCGAGGGAGCAAGATGAAGTGATGCCGTGGTCAGTGGGAATGGAGCTTATATAAACTAATGTGAGTGGAGGGGGAAAGGTCAAGGTCATTCAAACGGAGTTTAAAAAAAGTCAAAGAGTAGAAAGACTACTCTTGTGAGTCTATAGCGATTTCATTGATAGTGAGTGCTTCGGTATGCCAAGTTGATCTGTACTGACAGGCTCCTAAATAATGTTTGCAAAAACCTGCAAAATGATTGTTGCACAATTTGCAGCCAGTTAGCTGTCTTAGTGTGAATTCAATGCAACGTTCAGGGCAACAAGTGTACTTATGCCCTCTCATCTGGTACACATGGAATGTCTTCAACTCTGGTTTCGGCTTCTTCCAAGACTTGCACTTACACATGCACTGACCAAAAGCTTCACATTTTCTACATGCCAGACCATCCACCACATCAATGTCATTTGGCCATGAAAAACATTTCTGTTCGCAACAGTAGTTGAGTTGACTCTCCATGTTGCTGTGGTGAAGGTGCGCGATGAAATGATGCTGCAGTCAGTGAGAGTGCACCTTAAATAAACTCAGCGGAGGGGGAAAGGTCAAGGTCATTCAAGCGGAGTTTTAAAAAAGATGACTAGTCGTCGTCCTCATCCGTAGTACTTGGAGAGCTGTTAGACGAAGAGTCCCGCGCAGGTGCTCCCCAGATGAAATACACTTCTATCTTGAAGCGAAGGCCGGGATCTTCTACCATCATCTCCTTAAACTTGTTACACACCAATTCCACCTTGTGCAAAGTGTCAATGATGAACACCCAATGTGTCGGCTCAGCGTAACTTGTTGTTGAGTCAGCCTCGGCGATAGTTATATTCTCTGGTGCTATAGGTGTGTAGAGATATGTAAAATCTCTCGGCTGAGGTTGGGTGGAAGTTGAAGCTTCTGCGCAGACTCCTCTCGCATCAAAATCTATATCCAGTTTACATTGAAAGTTAGTGTTTTCGTTGAAAACATATATCAACTTTTCACGCAACATATCAACTTCTACCGCATCGTGCAAATGGACGGTCCACCAAAATGGAAATTCTTCATCAGTAGTGGAGTCAACTTGAGATAGAGTACTGTCCGACATGGTAGCTAAGCGAGGAATGAGGTGAGCTGCAGACTGTTGTAACAGTATTGAAAAGTAGAGGGGTAGACCTAATCATAGAGGAGGGGGAAATTTCAAGGTCATTCAAATTAGGTTTTAAAAAAAAGGAAGGAGTGGAGGGGGAAATTTCAAGGTCATTGAAATTGGGTTTTAAAAAAGGTTATTCTCCATCAGCCTCGTCATCTACGTTCTCCCCCACATCTTCATACACATCAGATTCACCATACGGGTAAATCGGCAACATCGGTGAATATTGTGGTGAGTGCTGGCCGTTGTCGTCCTGTTGCAATCCAACTTGCGACCAATCATAGTTTAAATTCATCTGAATTATAATCCCAGGGTTGTCCCGGAGTATCTCTTTCATCCTTTCACATATTGTTTCTAAATAGTGCACACTGTCGATCGACAGTGTCCAACCTGTACTTGTCCCAACATCAGTAGTGGAGTCAGCCTGGGTGATGGTGCTGTCAGCCATAGTTGCCTGCTGAACAAGGAATGACGCTTGATGTAAGGCCTATGCAGGAACATGGTGAAGTAGTGGGGGGCGTGGTGGAGTAGTGGGGGAAGTTTCAAGGTCATCCAAATGGAGTTTTAAAAAAAAGGAAAACCTAGAAAGTAACATTGAAACTTTCCAACTGATGGTGGCGGGCATTTTCTTCCGCAACCTTGCCGACACATGTAACTATGCCATACAGTATGAACAGTACAACCATAATAAGGCCGAACAATAAAAGATAGCCGTTGACTATCATGATATTTTCTGAGTGGATCTGCTTTCTTCTTATCGCCCTCTCTTGCATTCTCTTTTCCAACTCGTGGACGAAGTCACAGCTTGCGTGAGGACATCTTTCATCTGTTGGTAGGTTCGGCATTGTTGATGTTGTCGATTTGGCTGTTGAAGATGGAATGAGGTTTCCAATTGCGATGTGCCATGTACACCAATAGTCAAGTGGTGGGGGTAGCAAAGCAGTGGAGGGGGAAGTTTCAAGGTCATTCAAATTGTGTTTTTAAAAAAACCTATCTTGTTACTGAGCTCATATGTCAGTAACAAGATAGGTGTTTTTGCTCTTTTACTTCTTTAATATAATGAAAAAATAAACATATTCTACAATGGTCAGAACAAGAAAAACAACTGCTAGTCAGCTGAAGTAATCCAAGTTGTCAGGCTCGGTCTTCATTGACGCTGGTGAGGAAGCTGTTGAGGAGTGTCCAGGCTCTTCCTTGGGCCGCCGGGTGTTCCGTATATTGCAAGCGTAGACTTGCACGTTTATACGGTAGCCTCGTGCCACCATTAGCTGCAACTCCTTGTACAAGTCGTTTAACTCCTGTTGCGTCTTGATAGTCACCTCCTCATAGCTGGCACAGCTTACGTTCAGAGACATCCTGATGTTGTTAGGTTGGCTGCTGGAGATGAAATGAAGCCGAGGCACCGCGCTTGGAGGTACATGAAAAAGTGGTGGGGGTACAGAAGTTTGTTTAAACCGTTCGAAACTTTTTTCGTTGATACAATGGAATGGTGCAAACGGTACAGCTGTCCTTCATGTTGTCAAACTTAAACATCGGGGCTACAAAACCAAACTGTTTCATTATCTTGTAAAGCCGTCTGGAATAAAGATGTGTGAGTTATAACTTGTTGTAAGCAAAGCTCGTACAAGGTGATCATCGTTTGCTAGTTGGCAACAGACTGCCCGTTTTTCGCATCCAAGCAGGTTTGAATTCTAGTGCGGTAGTGGGGGTAATTGTGAAATGCAAAGGTGAAAGGTCAAGGTCACCCGCGAAGTTAAAAAAAATTTCCAACATATTAATATGTGACAAACTTCACATATTGATATGTCGCAATTTGTTATATTTTTGTTTTTTTATCATTTATTAATATAACATTACAATAACATATGTACAACATTAAAACTTAAATCTAACGCTGCTGCTTGTTGGCGATGTGGATGGTCAACTCGGTGGAATTGCTACCCGGGTTGGATGGAGCGCAGATCCTCGTTTTGAAGGAGATGGACAAATCGTTTCGGCAGGTAGACCTGAAACTTGGGCACTGACAGTTTTCATTTGACCTATAAATAAAAAACTTTCCCGCATCTTACTTTTTTCATGTCATTACTGAATTGAATTAAAAGTAAGTTTGATTAAACTATGTATTATTATTTACAAAACCTTTTCCTAATCTATTAAATACTGTAAGAATCATCATGTCAAGGAGAAAATTTTAATATAAAGATAACGTATTTATGTAATGGTTTAGTGGGTATGAATACAGGTTTATTAAGCGCTATTTTGATTTCCGTCGCTCGGTTCCGCTGCTTTTCGCCCATTGAATGCGCGGTCCAGTTATACTTAGTCTGAGACTCCAACCGATTACCACCTGATTTGCATCGCTACTGCCCGTTCCCTGTTGACGCTGCATTTTCTAAACTTTCAGTCTTGGCTATACTATAAATATTTAAAAGGTATGTGTCAACTTAATTTATTGCCTTCAAGTATGGTGTGACAAAAGTATTGGACTCAGACTTTTAATTAATTCTAAACTTTTTTACTATTACTTTTAGTCTCTGGCCACCTAAAATGAAATCAACAGGATCTGTCTTAGGTCTTACCATGAGACGTATGGTAATAGCTTATTCCTTATAAAAGATCTGCTAAAGCAGTATTATACATTTTATAAAAACGTAAAACATTAAATTTTGTGGACTTGTATGCGTAATTATGTTAACAGTTTCCTACAAAACCATTTTTTGTCTAACAATTAGGTATTATTATCTCTATCTCTATATATAAATGCGAAATTCCGATCAACGCACAGCCCAAACCTTAGCACCTAGAAGCATGAGATTTTGCATACATATTCCTCTCATAGCGTAGGCAGACAATAAGAAGCGATTTTACAAAATCCCCAATTGGCTCCGCCCCAAAGAAGGTCAAAGTTAGCATGGAGTTCGTATAGGAAGAATAATTTGTTTTTTATCATTCTGCACGAAATCAGCCTGTTTTTTGTTCTCTTAATAATTCCCAAACCGATTCCTTTCTGTCCTAGGACTGAAAAGTCAGCTGTTTGCCAAGTATATTACTATTGACTTATTAATGTTGATTAGCAGAATTTTGAAATTCAAACGTTATGAAAAGCATTGTTTGTAAACACTGCATACTACTTACTTTGTAAATATAACCTTGAAAATACAGTACAACTTTATAGTTAATATTTTTAACGATCAAAAGTCTAATTTTCGCATTATGATAAAAAACGTTGTTCATCACTCGTAGCAAAAGTGTCTTTTTGATGCTTAATCGTTTTTAAAACACGATTGCGCACCAAAAAGACCCACTTTTGCTCCTAGTGATGAAAACTACTATTGCATTTTTGTTTACATTATCGCAGATGAGAACTATTTGAAATTTTAATAGTTGATTGCAATTTATTTAATCATCAGCTGTTATAACAAAAATTTACTGTAAGGTTATTTCGGACTATATAAACATCAAAGTTATATGTCAGTAAAATCAACCTCATTTACTGTGTGGCATTTAAGTTTTATAAACTTCTAATATGCGTGATTAGTATTGAAGAAAGTAGAATTGAACTTAGTATTTATTGCATTTTAATTTTTAAGAACGCACGAAATCTCAGGAACTACCAAATGAATTTACTTGAAACTTTGACCACAGGTTCGTCTTGCCTCTTAGGTCCTCGCTAATAAACCAATTTGCTAAATTCCTTCAGGGCTCCGCGCCACAGGCCTGCGAAATTTCAATATAAGGCTATCCGCATGACAACAATTAAATACTAATTAAGAAACCTGTGGGGTTGAAATCTCTTTGCTAATAGGTGCTCAGTGAAAAAATATGTTTTGTACATATCCTTTAGGGCTCCGCCCTACATAAGTTCTCAATTTATATAGCCTACGTTTTGAAATTTTACTTGGACGATTCTCTTTCCTCATAGGTAGGCTTACTCACTAAGAAACTGTTTTGCAAATATAGTTTTTGAAGCACTTTAGGGCTCCGCCCCACTGAACTTCAAAATTACTTTAGGGCCTCCTCTTTGACATGGACTTTTCTCTTTGCTCATAGGTACTCACTAAGAAACGGTTTTCCACAAACATTGGTTTTTTTTTAAATACGTTAAAGCTCCGCCCCACAAGACTTCAAAATGACTAACTTAATGACCCTTATAAAAATGGCTTATAAAATGGCTTACGGGGTCGAAATTTCGCTGTTCCTATTTGCTCATAAGTTCTCATCAAGATAAGATTTTACAAAATTCCTTCAGAGCTCCACTCACACTAATCCATTGTTTGAATGTAATTCTTAAGGAAGAAGTTTTCGTTACTCTATTTTATTACCTATAAAATAGATTAAATCACGGGCGAAGCCGTGACGGGCAACAGCTAGTCTTTTATATGTATTACGATTCTATTATAAAAAATTACTGCCGGTTAATTGTAGGCATACTTGCCAGACAATGTGCTAAATATAAAACCACTGAAGCGTTATCAGGCAAACAGATGGTATGCCGAGTTGTGAAAGTGGTTTTATAAACTTTCCAGTGGAAGCAGATAAAACCGGATTTTTAAACTCTCCCTGATAATGTTGTGTTAATGGCTGGATGCCGCTGAGACACCGGCATCATAACCATTCTACATAATTATCCTTAATCTAAATCTATATATTAATAGACAAGCATGTTTTTTTTTCTCTTTTCTTAGCTTGTGTGCATTGTAAAAAAAATTTGTCCATATAGTTAAAAGGTAGAGTACCGTAAATGAGCAGAATCCCATTCTAATACACTTCAAACTTCAAAGCTACGCCTCACAGGCTTTCAAAGTTTCAATGTTAAAACGATGATCGACTGTCAATTAGTAGACGATCTGTTGTTTAAGTAACCTTAAACGGTAGAATTTGACTTGAGTGATTTTACATTGTATTAATGTTAAACCAGTAGTAAAAAATATAAAAAGAAATTAGTTCTTTTTTTGTTTATATTGTATTTAAACTATTTTTAACTGTTAATATGTTACTATCAAAAATTAACTTTGATAACACATAAGTTTTACTATTGTTTCATTTGTGTTTTATAAACAATCAACTGTTTGTGTATATGTAGAATAGAAGCGCTTGTGGTGTCAAATCTTGGAATTTTAGTCCGCTGTATTATTGAAAACGACTATTTTTCTGACTATGTTACCTTACTCATTAAAAATGGACCAGTTTCAATCAGAGCTGAGTGTTCTGGAAACAATGGTTGCAAGAGTATGATAAAAATATATTTTAATAAGGTGGGATATTTTAAAGAGTAGAAAAGCCGATTATTTCTCCTTAAAACAAATAGCAATATATAGCTGTATTTAAGAATCATTTTCTCTCTGGACCAGTAGCTTATTGTTGGAAATGTAAATCTTACGATGTTATCTGATAAAAATATGGTATGACATTCTCCTATTTTTGGACACCTTTTGTTAACCAACTTTCTTTAAACATGGTAAGTGTTAAGTTAAATAGTTATACTACGTCTATCATACCTTAAAATTTCAAATATTAGTAAGGGAAATTGTTATACTACGTCTCTCATACCTTAAACTTTCAAATATTAGTAAGGGAAATTGTTACCTTGCGACGCATAAAAAAATTAATATTTGTTAAGTTTATAAAATTCCCAAAATATAAGCTACATAGTATAACTATTAAACCAAACATTTTGCAAATTTAAAGAAAATTGGTTGAAGAATGGTATTTAAAACAGGAAAATGCCACACCATGTCGTAGCAATAAAAAGTGTATGGTTAACATTGTCGACTGCGCAACAATGGGGTACTGACACGGGGGTTAAGATGACCCTTAACAGTATTGTGGAAGCTACATATTTAAATAAGCTTGCTACAGCTACATTTTTTACAAATGTAGCTAGGAACAGCTATAGCTATTATTAAAAAGTAGTTTGCTACAATTTAAGCTACAATTTAAGCTACTACTTTGCAATTTGATTCTGTTTTTGCAATGTGTTGTACATAACCCCCGATTATTTCCCTACTTAAAAGTAAGACTACCATTTAAATATAGGTTTATACCTTTTTGGTTTTGTGTTTAGACATATTTTAATTTAATAAACTTTATGAATCTTATACATAATGTTTACAAACAGAATAGTGGTATAAAAATATATAATGTGTTGAATAAAAGACCCACATAAAAGTAGTACAAGTCATTAAGGTATTATCACAAGTTTACAACGTTGTTTTTATAAACCCGCCACAATAAGGTCAATGTCTGTATTTGCACACAAGAATGAATAGCTTTTTTGGTTTCATCCCTAATCTGACTTGCAAATAACAAAGAATAAAATGTTGACTTCTTTTAACATTTATTTTGTACTAACAAAATCTCTGTGGTGAGTTTACAGATGTCGCAGAAAGTGACACCATTGCTCTTATAAGCTGTAGCCTACACCCACCTTGACAATGCATTAAAAAACATAACAGCTGACTAACCTTCTCTCGTGTTTATTTGGAAGCCATGAATGATGAAATGTAAACACAATTATTTGGTGTTATTATAACCAAAGTAGGGGTAAAGTATTTAAGTAATCCACTACAACTACTTTAAACATGTAGCTCACTACAGCTAAATGCTATTTAATTTCAAAGTAGCTAAGCTATATTGACACTATTAAAATAGTAGCAGCGCTACTTCCCAACACTGACTCTTGAACAGTCATTTCAAGGAATCTAAAATAAATAAGATTCCTTGAGTCATTTGCCACACCCGTCAAATACAACAATGATAATAATTAGCAAATTTTTTTTATTAAAATGTAGAAAACACATTTTGGAAACTTCACTTGTCGAATATTGGTTTGTCTTTGTGCCTATCTCAAAGTGAAAGTTTGACAAGTTGTTTGCAGACCCGGTTTTATAAAAACTCGTACAGCGGCCATGACCGCGAAACTGCATTTATTCGGGTTCTTGGCTTAAAAGAAAGTGCATATATAAGATGCAACGACACCATTGCGGGTAGTATTCGGTTACTTGCTCCCTTGTCCACCGACAACCCTTTGACGTGGTTACCTCTTGTTCGCTAACAACCCTTTGACGTGGTTAGGCCTTCTTCGTTTTTTTCTTAAAGTTATGGATCGAGAAAAGAAATCGTTCGCATGTTTAAAATGTCAAATGACCTTTACACGCAAAGACGCACTCGTCCGTCATTTTAATCAGTTTCATTTGAAAAACACAAAAGTGCAATGCTCTCACTGCTTAACCTTGCTTAGCAGGCCTGACAAGCTCAGGAGACATAAATTATTTCATTGTGCGGTATTGAAAAAGAAAAGTCCGTTCCCTGACGTTAATATTGACGTAATGTTTAACGAGCTATTCGGTCAAATTTCTTCATCACGGGGGCAACCGTGTCACTCATCCCAGGAACGACCGTGTCCACCATCCTATACTCAAGGAAAAAGAAAACAGGTAGGATGCAGATACAATTTTGTTTTATACTTAAATATTCTCCATAATAGTGAAACTATATACGACATTACTAGTCCTTTATCAATCTATCTTTATTATCTTTTCTCCAACCTTACTCAACAATACACAATTTAGTATTGTGAAGCTTTGTTTTATCTCCATTGGTTACCGAGACATTAAAGTCTAAACACAATACGCTGTATTTTTAAAGCTCCAATTTTAATTTTATGAAAAAGGATGTGTTAATAATTCACTTATTGAACAAAGTTTTTAATAAAACTTGTTATTAAGCTTCATTTATTTGATATTTGCCCATTTATGTTAAAGACATTTTGGTGTTTGTGCTTATGACGATGGCAAACCTGTATACTCTTGTATGTTAATCGTATGGTCAAACTACTTTTATTTTATGCTAAAAATTTACCTTTAGTGTTTCCCTATATTTGTCAAATGGAAAATTGGCATTTATTTCCCTATTACTGAGCATGTGATAATATTTGGTTGACAGGTTTACCTAATTTAAATTATCACTAGTATACGTGTTGCTTGAAATCAAACAATTTATGATTGTCATGAGTTTAAACTTTTTTGTTTACAATTTAAATCTCTCCATTATGTCTTTCCACTTTTCTTTGTAAATTTTTACCAAGGACTCGGTATAAAGCTACGTTTACACGAGGAAGAAAATTGCGCAAGTTTTCTATCCGAGAGCGCAAATTGCTCGTGTAAACAGGTGTGCGAGCAGTGTCGGAGCTTCTCGCACGAGCGGTGGCGCGAGCAGGAAGTGCAAGTGTCCGACACTCGAACTTGCACGTCTAAACGGGATGCATAAACTCTTTTAATTCTCGCGCTCGCGCTGTCGCCCGATCAAGCAGTGGGAGATATTTAGCGACACTTTTAGTGCGAGTTGAACTGTTTGCCAGTGCTTTTTGAGTTGCTCTAGTGCATTTTTCTATTCCACGCTTAAACCATGTTTCGTTTTATTTATATTATTACTTGTTATAATTTTATTAATTTTGTATTAATTGCTTGTTAAATTTGCTCGTTTATTTATTTATTATTTTTTTAGAACACATACAAGATATGTATCCATTTAGTTTTTGTCTGTATGAATATTGTTTGCTTGTGTCTTGTTTTTCTTTGTACTAATCTTTTTGTATGACTGTTTGTTAATTTGTTGTTTTAAAAATTGCTGTTTTGGGTATATACCTGTAGCTATTAATTATGTAGTGTATTTTCAGTAAATAATTAATCAATAAATTATTATTAAATAATTTACTTGGTTTTCCTTTGTACTTTACTTGTTATTACTGAAACTTACAATGAAGCTTTCATTAAAAAAATTGAAGGGTGGCTAGGCCAAATTAATTTAAAAATCTTATTAGTTTTCAAACAATAAGTATGTTTACGATTCTTTAGGCTCTAAGGTCATATTTAAACTTTCAAAGTATCCTTAAAATTAATTAATTATTTTACTCATATATTTTAATTAATCAGGTAATAAAATTACTAGCAAACTATAGCAAGAAAGTGAAATAACCCTCCCAATTGTTTTTTTTCAGTCTGATGTTTTTTTTACACTAAACTTATCTGGTAATATTCTGATAAAATACCAAACCAATAATCGAAATTAAAATACTTGCAATAAAAGAACATATTTGTAAGGATACAAGTTTAGTTTAGCAATGCCATAGCTCTTTTTTAGCTACTCCCATAATACTTTTTGACATTTTGACATGGAGCTATACTATTAATATGGGGCTATTATATTAATAGTACATATTAATATAACTATAAGATACTTTTCCCCGTCCCGCACCCGGTACGGGGCGGCGCGGCAGCGTCCCGCCTCGCTATGTGATCGCAAGACAAATTATCCACGTCCCCGTTCTTCATGTACTATTAGCCTACGTTATATTATTTCTTTTAACCTATATTAAACATGTTCTCTAGAATAAAAGTACATTTTACTACGCACTAAAGGATTTAAAAATTACTAGTAGGAATAAATTGAAATCTTACCTTAGCAATCCTTTATTTATGCATTAGTGAAATCGATTTCAAACCCAAAGGCTCATCTTCAGTCACATGACAGGTTGACCAAAATTAAAAATGTAAGTCATCCAGGGGATTTTGTCGGTTAATACAATTACTTTTGACACATAACACACACATTTTGCCTACAAAAATCACTAGTGAACTATGTACAAGTCTAACTTTAACCATAATTAATGTTGTATTGTTCCTAACCTCACTTGTTATCACTGTTGAAAAGATCATGCTCTGGTATGCTCTTTTACATTTTTAATTTTGGCCAACCTGTCATGTGACTGAAGATGAGCCTTTGGGCTTGAAATCGATTTCACTAATGCATAAATAAAGGATTGCTAAGGTAAGATTTCAATTTATTCCTACTATAAATCAAGCAATCCAGAGGCTAAAATGAATAATAAAAATTACTGCTGTGATTGATAACATACTTCTCCAGTATCTAGTTTATTATACACATATATTTAACTTTCTCTCCAAAAGTTTGCCGCCCTGGGCTATGGCGCTTTTAGCCCATATGCATGTAACTCCTGCTCTGCCCAACTATCTTCCAATGGTCAGCAATCCCAAGTGCAGTAGCATATTCTTTTAATTCTGGAAGACGGCATCATACTGACTCGCAAGACCATTTGCGAGAGTCAAAATTGCATAGAGAGCTCTCACGTGTAAATGGATATCAGCCAACTGTTGCAATAATCCGCGACAGCAGCCCGCGCTAGCGCTCGCGGACCAGCTCGCGGCCGACTCTCCGGAAAAAGTGTTTAGACTGTGCAACTATTCTCGCGCAAGTACTGTCGCAATTTTTCTTCCTCGTGTAAACGTAGCTTAACTCTCACTGGAGGCAGACGGTTTTAAATTAGCCGGGCTAAAGAATGTGACTAAACTCAATCGCAACGATCTCTCTTTTTTATTGCCCCGAACGGGAGATAAATGTAGGATGATTGCAGCGCGATCTTGTAGTCTTTGTTACTGTCTAGGGTGACATTTTTGTTTTGTTTTTTTTTAGACAGGACTGTTAATTTATAGCCCAACAGCAATGAATATATAAACGTAAAGAAGTTCACATCTTATGGATAAAATAGTCAGGAAAGTTTTGGTCGCCACTCTAATATTCTGGTGAAGGATTAGAGTTAAAAAAACGGACTATATATAGACTGTTCTTATGTACATTATATATTATAAAAAGAATGTTAAAGGCTTCCCAATAGCTTAAGAAGTAAATTATGAAAACATCTATAACCTTATTGCTAAACTACAAACTACGACCATTATTGGTAACATTCCAAATTTTACAATTAGTCCTATATATATCTTAATATATATATCCTATATATAATCTTTACAAGGAAATATAATACATTTAATGGCATTATATTTCTGAGTAAATTATGTTTATGTAATAATTCATATATTAATATTTAGATTGCAATAAATGACTTTTTAACAGTAATAAAAGTGCATAATGCAAAGCTTCCATGCAAAAAGAAAGATTTGTTTACAAATAACAAAACATAAACATTTCCAATTGGACAAATATGCAAAAGACAGCTGTTCAGCTGATTAGGAACAAATACCTTATATCACCATCTCTTTTGCCCTCATTATACAATTATTTTCCATGGGAATACCATGGGATTTAGCATGCAGGTTTGCTGCCATGGGGGTTTTTTGGTCAAATCTTAATTACTCACCACCTAATGAAGGTTCATAAAAATTTGAATGAAGATATGTTCATAAATAAGCAATATTTAACCTTTTAAAGATTTACCCACGAAAGTAATATGGGAAACTTGATTTGAATTTTCTCTATAACCAAGCTATTTTAAAGATTCAAAATACTAAATTGTTTTTAAGCTCTTTTAAATGGTTTTTAGTTAAAATTAATTAATTTTGAAAATTTAGGTCAAAAACGTCAAAAAACCCATTTTTGACACCCTATAAAACCCGTCAATGCTGGTTCGCGAACTCATAAAAATAGACCTAGTTTTACACCTTCATACCAAATTTGATCAAAATCTGATGTCCGCTTCAAAAGTTATCGGTATCACGGACACACATATATATATATATATATATATATATATATATATATATATATATATATATATGAAAACAAACGAACGGTGTTTTTGGCTTATGGGGAACTCAAAATCAAAAAGTAAAGTGGTCCCTAGCTTAGGTCTTACCATAGCTACTACCGTGATAGCGTATTCCCTATAGGGACATTCGCTAAAATGAACCATTGTATATACTAGAGTTATTACAAGTGCTTTATTTTAATAAATTTGTATCTTACAATTTATAAACCATTTTTTGACGGTATAAGTGTTGTTAAATTTATTTTCAAAAAACGTTAAGTTCTCGAATTATACACACCAGATGTTTTATTGCGCATTTTGATATAAAACTGTCCCTAAATATTTTATGGGTAAAAAAAACGAAAACAGAAATGAAGTTTAAGACTTTTCCTGAAGGTTTCAGATGTAAACTGTAACTTTTTCTTGTTTTGACACTTTCAACTGTAAATTATCTTTTTGGGCTTCACTCACCTTAATAACCTTCCGGGACTCGTCAATTATTGTTGAAAACACAAAAAAAAACACACACACACACAAAAACACGACGAAAACGACAACACTAAAATCGCCCCGGAGTTGCAGTCGACGTTTCGTGGGATCGACAATATAAAAAAAAATGTCCCGCTTCATCAGGGCTTGTCGAGTTAATTTTTCCCGCACGGGGGCCGAACGCCTAACCACGACTGACGGTTGCGTAACAGCCGGTCCTGCTGGGGAGGCTGCGGGGGAGGGGGTCCTATTCACCTATGCCGATAAATCATTCACCTTCCGGGCCTTATCTCTTAACTGTTTCAGATACATTTTTTATATACGGAATGCATGTTGTTGTTACAGGCTTTACCTTATCTGTGACTTTCATAATATTTTTATCATTCACCGCTTTTAGCGCCTTATTGAAGATGGAGGGAGGGTAGCCACTATTTTTCAAATTTAATTTTATTTGTTCAACTTCTGAATTTAAAATTTCTTCAGAGCTGCATACGGATTTTGCCCGAGTGATTAAGCATATGGCGATACCTGTTTTTACATGAGCGGGATGGTTAGAATTGAAATGTAAATAATGTCCGGTAGCTGTTGGTTTCCTATAAATGCTTGTGTGCCAGCCCTGTGGTTGTTTCTCAACCAAAACATCCAAAAACTGTAGTTTGTTATTATTTTCTAATTCTATTGTAAATTGTATTGAATCACATTGGCTGTTTAAATGGTCTTTGAATTTCATAAGATCTGCAATTGGACCTTCCTACAAACAAAAGATATCATCTACATAATGGAGCGACAACCTGGGTTTTGTTTCAAACCTATCCATAAATAGATTGCAGAGAATCGGACTTAGTACTCCTCCCATAGCCATGCCACTAGTTTGCTCGTAACAATCATTCTCAACCTGAAAGTAATTCGAATGAATACAAACAGTCAATAGTTCCATTATAGTGGACACTGGGATTTTTGTTCTTTCTACCAAAGTTGTGTCATTTTCAAGCACTTCTCGGACAATAGACAGACAGGGTTCAATGGGGACACTTGGAAATAAATTCATGACATAATTATGTCATTCAGAAACAGGACTTTCAACTTTAACATTGCTCGAGGAATAAAAGATTAATAGTATAGGTTGAACATTACATACTAATTCTATGTTATGTTTTAGATGGAGATTTTGCATCATCGGAGGTGTCAAAGAGAGACGTTGGCACACAGACACTAGTGCTCCTGTGCAATGGTGTGTATAAAAAAACCTTTACCATCCTCTTCCTATGTAACATACAAGTTTTCTAAAAACACAGCATAAAAAAAATACCCCCCGTCGCAGCAGACATGCATACTTAGCGAATTGTCAAATTAGTTATATTAATTTTCACCAAATAAAACTGTAAACCAAATAAATTCACATGCTCATAAATAGGGAAATAAATGTCTATTCTCCTTATAATAAATATAGGGAGAGTATGCTGCCATGGGGAACACTAAAAGTACATTATTATCATTAAAAAATTTATTTCGACCATATGAAGCCATTTACTAAGTTTCATCAACATATGTCCATTGCTAAAGAAGTTTGCCTATTCTCCATATGATTAACATGGGAAAGGAGTATGCAGGTTTGCTGCCATGATAGGCACAAAAACCAAGAGTTTTTACAATAGATGGACGAATCTCAACCAAATGAAGCTGAATTCCAAGTTTCATCGAAAATACTGGTTAATGAGTGAAATATTGACACATCAAAATTCTCCATAAGATTAACATTGGAGAACCAAAATACAATGTACTGTCTTTAAACTTTTTAATATCTTGGCAACCAATGGAGATAGAGCAAAGCTTCAAAATACTAAATTGTGTGTTTTTTCTGAGCTAAATCCAATGGTTAAAATTTAAATTTAAAATTTTTTAAAAAGTTACATATGAAAAATGCAAAAAAAACCCATTTTTGGAGTACAAAACCCCCCAAAACTACCCCTTCCGGTAGGCCGATATGTCTGGTCTACGAACTATTCAAAATAAACGTAGGATTACACATCTCTACCAAATTTGGTGCTGATCGGACCGTTTTTACGGGAGTTATTAATAACTATTATTTTTGGTCTCTGGGAACCTAAAACGAAAAAGTAAAGTGTGTATAATTTGAAAAAGATTTCAAATTATACACACCAGCTGTTATAATTTGAAAAAGATTTCAAATTATACACACCAGCTGTTTTATTTCGCAATTTAGTATAAAAACTGTCCCTTAGGTATGTCTTTTATGGGTAACGACTAGATCATTTTAAAAGCTTTATATTCAAATATTTAAACATTTAAAACATTTACAACCTTTTTGCAAAACAACGACCTGACGCAATTTTTTCTTATTTTGACACTGCAAACTTCCAAATTGCTCCAGGAATAAAAATGAGTAGTATAGGTTGAACATTACATACTAATTCTATGTTCTGTTTTTAGATGAATATCGTGCATCGTCGGCTGCGTTGGAAAGTAAAGACGTTGCAACACAAACACAGGGCGCTCCTGTGTGTAAGATGTGTAATTTGCAAAGTGGTTCACCACTACCATCGTCCTCTTCCACATCCCCGTCCTATTCACCACTACCATCGTCCTCTTCCACATCCCCGTCCTATTCACCATTATCATCTAATTGAACCGGCAGTTTAAAGAAGGGAACAAACGCCAAAATTCCAAAATATATTTTTTATTGCATAAAAATTAATTTGCTATTATAGGCGCACATTGCTAGCTATAAGAAAATAACAAGTCCGGTTCTTGTTCCTTTCCTCAAACTCACGCACAATCTTGTGGCTAATATCACCATAATCCGAGTGGTTTTTGTTAGTTTCCAAAAAAAAAAAAAAAAAAAAAAAAAAACACATTTTCCGACTTGTTCCCTTATTCAAACTGGTGGTTCAGTTCAACGATTAGTTAGGTTAAAAAAGATTACACGCTAGTTCACTTTGTTATTTATGTAGTTTTATATCATGTACAATGTTTTGTTCCTACATCTAGCTTAAGTCACACTATTCTTGTTCTATGTAGGCTGCTGTTTACTGTAATACAATACGTTGCTTTGTAGGTCAAGTTTGTCATTCATCGTTATTGCTATCACTAATTTGTAAAAATTGTATTACCGTGGGAAATACTTTACTATCAGATCATGTGTTCGTCATCTTTGCTTTTGATTTAAAGCTTAACAACCTGCGGGAAATTGTATTAGTAGCTTTTAGCTGTGGAGGGGGGTTAACACGCAAGAACATTTGTTTCTCAGATATAATTTTAAGTAAAATTAGCCCATTATGAATAACACAATCACTCCAAATACAAATAAATATTTCAATTTTTACATTCTATTATGGTTTTTGCTTCGTTTTTTATAAATATTATAGGGAAATAATATTACATGTTAAACAAGAGTTAGTTTTGTTAATATCTTCAAACGATAAGGACATTATTAAAGCAGCACATCTCGCTCGTGTTGTGATTTTTACGTTTAAACATGGGTAGAATTAAAACACTTTTCTGTGTTTACTGTTATTATAACAGAAAAATGACATAAATCATGTTAAATGACATTAATACTTCAAATGCAACTTAACGTGTTACTATTCATTTTGTTTCATTAATAACCCTTATATAAAAAGTGGAGCCGTGTCAGTCTTTATGTTTGTAGTATTTTGGGTTTTTTCAAAGACTATTATTATTAACCATATCCAAACAGCTTATTTTATGATGTCAAATATAATAAAGTGGTATTATCATAAAAAAATTTACTATCAAACCATGTGTTTAAGATTTAAAAACTATCAACATGCGGGAAATTGCATTAGTAGCTTTTTAGCTGTGGAGGGGTTAACACGCAAGAACTTTAAATAAATTTAACCCCATTATGGATAATAAAGAATATAGCTCTGAGGGCCACACCTGCAGGATGGGTTTTATTTACAAATACCACAATCACTCCAAATATAAATAAATATTTCAATTTTTATATTTCACTAGCTGTGTACCCGTTCTTCGCACGGGGTGTGTGTACAGTTTATTAAACGAATGATATTAGTGATTTCACAAATTCAATATATAACCTTCAGTTGGTTCATACTAACGTATCTAAATATCAAGTTTTATGCTTAATAGCTACCAGGTACATTTGTCAAAATCTTGTTAAATCCATTTCTCATTTAGTCTAGAAGTTATTTCTAATGATTTTGTTGCAGTTTGATCAAACATTTATATTTGTATGGTGATTTACTTTATAGTTCTATGAGTATAAACTCATAGACGATCTAAGAAAACTCAGACTTGTAAAAAAATATTATAGATTCTTATGAAATCTAATATTGAATCCTTGATTGGGTGTGACGATAGCTATATGCCAAATCCAATGTATTCCACCCCTGCATCTTGTTCTACCCATGAAAGATATGTACAGACATGTACAATATTAAATCTAAATTCAAAATTAGTTAAAAGTTTAATTCCCAAACCAAGTAAAACAACGCAACATCTGTCAGTAACGTATAGGCACCGCACCGCAGTGTACTTAATTCAATTTTTTTGTCTTTAGTAGACTTTACCTTTTTACCTAAAACCTCATGTGTTACCAATGTATACAAAACCGAATAAATTGTGACATCCCATGTTAAAAAGTTATGTCGAAAAACGGAGAAAAATTAAGCATTGATGGTGGGATTACTTTTCCTTATTGCCACGGGAAGCGCTCTTTTTACCTTCTAAATGTCAAAATAAGTATATTTGTTTGTTTACACAAAATAAAAAACAATAACAAACTTCTGCAAATATGTTCTTAAACCATCTGATTCCATTCAACCAATCAGCATGATCCTTGAATGAAAATTACTGTGGTACTATGAGTGTTTTTTGAGCGAATTTCTCACTTCTTCATAAGAACCCTTCTCATTAAGTTCTTACACATTAATACTGCCCCATCTATACCCGAACTACTTGAAAGATTGAGCAATTTATAAACCTCATTGGTATTAACTACATAATATTGTGTTTGATGAAATAAACCTCTTTTTGTCAGAACGTGCAATGAAAGCTAAATTGGGAACTAAAATTAGTTTGTAATGATAATAAGAAACATTTTGAGATTTAAGGGTCAAAACTCGTTTTGTAATAATTTCCATAAATTATTTTAATATTCATATTTAGAACCAAGAATTAGTTGACTTTATTCACTGTATTTAGGCCAGTGAAAAGTTAAAGGGTTAGATATGAAAGAGTCTGTATTTAAAATTTTAAGTGTTGCCATCTGTGGTGAAAATGACAAACTGTCTAATCCAGCTGATTAAACAGCATAGATAAAAAGGTAGAATTAAATATTCCCATAAGATTAACATTGAATATTTCTTTTACTATAAGGCAGAGCCTTTTTGACGAACGATGCTTTAGAGCAGCTAAATAGTTCTAATTGCAACATTTAACAATAATAAAAATTTTCATATCATTTACTAAAGCCCTTGTCGTGTGAAAAGAGATTAAAGATTGGTATTTTAGCACAACTTGGCTACTTTGACATACTATGGGGCAAAGCCCTAAGGTCGCTAAGTCAATTAAAGTTGTAATGAACCTTCACACCACTCTAGTCTATGACATGAAAAAAATTTAGACCCTTAGGTAAAGTCGTTATCCAGTGAAAAGAGGACAAAATAGGACCCATGAGCGTTACAGACAGAGTGACAGAGAGAGAGACAGACAGACAGAGGGAAAGAAATTTAGATGACACCGATTTTGGATTCTGTGATACATAAAAAGTAAAAATAACCAAAAATTTCAAAATTCTAAGCAACGTACAGACAAAACTCTAATTTTATTAATATAGATAGATTACGTTTGTTGCTTGCTATTTTGATGAATATTATAGGAAATTAATATTAAATGTTAAACATGAGTTAGAGTGATGCTAAAATGTATGTTTTTAAAGAAATAAATGTTATAAGTAAACAAGATATTGGGTATATTCATTCTTTTCTTCCTTTAATGAAAATATGGACGGAGTTAGGTAGGTTTGTGGTTTCAAACGTAAATATATAAAACAGTAAAGGTGTACATTTATATCTTACCTGTTTCCATATTTATAAATATAAATATTTTCAGGTTAAAAAGTAAACCTGATCCCAACACATATAACATAACACTTAAAACAAACTGAAATAAACTTCACTAACTGGTTACCACGGTATGCGTCGACTGCTACTAATGCCTTGTAAACCGCTTGGTTCTTGTAACAAAATTAATTCTCTCTCGCTATCGTATGGCCAGCTAATCTGGTCACTCTTTTCGGAACACATGTAAGTGTTTCGGATGTAAGTGTTCTGCAAGGTAAATATTTATAAGGTTTTTTGTACATTTTAAATACTTTGTTTACTGTGTGTTCACCCATGCTCGTATGCTCAAGAACTTGAGTGTAAAAACTGACAATCACAACCGTGGTGGGAGGCCTTGCGTTACCCATTCCCCTCTACATTTTATATGGGCCAAGGTCATTCAATAATACCCTTTTAGCGGGGGATAGACCACTAAGCAGCATGTTAGTCCATTGCCGCAAAGTGATCTATCCCCCGCTCTGCACTCCACACAAGTCCTAGTCTTTACACACACACACACACACACACACACACACACACACACACACACACACACACACACACACACACACACAAGTCCCCCAGTCTTTAACACTTAGTTATATACTCTGTCCGCCCTGCCAATTAAAAGTTCCCCATGTTTGCCGCTAATTTCGATCAACCTTTCCAAGTCCCAAAACACAATGTCCAACTTCACCAAGTTCGCTCGTCCAATTTCAAACACACTATTCCCCCCAAAGTCACTTGCTCTCACTTGTTGTCCTGTATACTGCTTCTTCTTCCACGCTACAATCACTACCCTACCTTCTTCAACAACCATCCTTTTAACACTATCATACACCTTCTTCAACATCCCTCTACAGTTTAAATAGTTAATGCTCACATACTCCCACTCCTTACCAATGATCAGTGAACCACTCATTTTCACGCGTTCTACTTGTTAGCTGGAAGGCTCAAAGCAGAATGAAGTCGAGATGTAGAGACCCCCTCTTTTATACCAGTTAACCGGTTGTCCTTGATTTAAAGTGGGTCAAGGCCATCCAATGCTACCCTTTGAGCGGGGGATAGACCACTACGCAGCATGCTAGTCCATTGCCGCAAAGTAGTCTATCCCCCGCTCTGTATTCCACACACACACACACACGTCTCTGTTCAAGTCCTCTATTACACACCCAGTATATATTCAGTTCCTTCATCATCACTATCACTCATCTCCGCTTCCACATAGTCCATCGGGTTAAAGTCAAACACTTTTAATTTTTCTTCTAATTCTTGAATCTTTTTGTCTTTTACTTCCATAACGCTATGTAAGTATGTAATATAGTCCGCAGCCTCGTTGATGGTCGCAATTCTTGGATCACCAAGCTTTAAGCTGGGAACAACACCCTGCAACCTGAAATACGCCACATGCCTCTCTTGCTCCCGTCGTTGACCAGGACTGAGCAGACCTTGTCCATCTCGACTCACTTCTAGCAGTCTCCGTAACATTGGTGTTTTATCAGCGTTTGCACGGGCAACAGCAGCACTGTTGGTTGGTCTCATCGGTCCAGGTCCGGAGCTGGTTCCCCACCGTCTAGAGTAGTTCCTTGGGGAAGGAGTGACAGTTAAGTAAGAAGAAGAAGAAGAAGCCATGGTAAGATACAGTGCTCAGTTAAGCAATGCGAGGCAGAATAACCAAACTTCACATCGATACCCGTATATATATATATATACACTTATCAGTGGTGGGGGTACTAGCTAACCTTGGTAAAGTAGGTCAAGGTCATCCAAGAACATTACCAGAACGGGGGATAGATCACTAAGTGGCATGTTAGTCCATTGCCACAGAGTGATCTATCCCCCGCTCTGTATTCCGCATTCACGCACACATTCATACAAACACACACAAGTCCCAGTCCAAGTCTTTACCCACACACCTATCCACTCTCATCCTCACTATCATCACTATCATCTAACAATCTGTCACACTTCATAATTAGTTTTTCCCATTCTTTCCGGATCAAAAGTATTTCACTGCGTGCACTCTCCAACAACCTGTTCTTTTCCTCTATCATTACGTTACAACTTTTAATATATCTTATAGCAGCTCTAACAGTGTCTTCCTGTGAAGATGCACCAACCACTACACCTGGCACTACCTGCTGGAGCTCTTCATACAAGTTAGACTCTCTTCTGGAGGCTCCACTGCTGCACAACTCCGTCTTGCTCGGAGTGAATCCGAAGAACCGAACGCGACTCCTTGACAGGCGGTCCCGCCGGATCGGTCCAGAGCTCGAGCCAGAGTTTGAGGCGGTCGGGCCAGAGGTAGAGGCTGGAACGTTCATGGCAGACATGGTAGTGTTCGGCTTAACAGTGTAAAGCAGAATGAGAGGACGGTTGATCACCACTCATATATATACCCATTTTTAGTGGTGGGGGTAACCCGGGGGAGAGGGGGGGGGGGGATTTACTAAATTTTGCTTAGTCTTCGCGATCATCTGTTTTACATACCTTTAGCACACCCATCATTTTGGTTTCTTCAATAACTTTACACACCTCAAAACCCCAAGCAAACAACTCATCTATGTTGTTGTAATTAATTTTTGTCCAGTGTTCATACTTATGAGTTTGTTTGTTTAAAATGCATACATAAAATGTAGACCCATCTCGTCTTATACAATACTCAACTTTCATCCTTTGCATGTGTAACACTTCCCAAGCATTGTGTTCATCTATTAGGAAATCACCACCTTTTTAATTGTACAGTGACATGTTTACCACGGAGCACAGAAACAGATTGAAGCAAATGAACGGCTCATACAAGCTTAGTAAGAGCGTTAAAGTGGGGGTATCACGTGATACACAACATTAGTTGTAAGGTTAGCACTTTACTTTAAACAGTAATTTATATGGGTCAAGGTCATGCAAACTTTGAAAATTTTTTACCTCCAAACACTTGTGGCAAGCCGCAAGTGTTTGGAGGTTTTTGTTAAGAATTAAGACTGCTATATATATATGTCAAGGTCATTCAACCTTTGAAAAATGTTTACCTCCAAACACTTGTGGCTTGCCACAAGTGTTTGGAGGTAAGTTTTTATTTGTTAAAGGATTTTTACAACTTAGTCTTCACCCTCAAGGACACGGTTTGAGATTGTCCCAGTGACTTTACATCACCGCCAGGTTAAAGTATTATTACAAGTCAAGTATTTTTTTATTAGTTGACTTGTATAATACCCCTCTCCCTTACTTTAAGAGGGTTAAGACTAAATTTGGAAAAAATAATTTGGAAAAGACTTTTTTCTTAAATATTGTCCAACACAACCTAACAATTTTGTTTTTTGTTTTTAGTGGGCCCATATCCTAGTCCATTTCCCACACGGTTTCGCATCCTTTCCTTCGTATTAGATAGGCTTTAGGGAAGAAAAATTCTCTTTGTACCATCCGAGGTGGTACTTGCATTGTACAAAGGTGGCCTTCACCTTTTACAACGATTTCTACTTTCTTATTACCTGCTCCATAGGATTGACCGATAAAATAATATTTTTCATCAACCTTCAGCCTTCTAATATCACGCGGTTGCGGGCCGTGGGGATGTCTGAATTTGGACGTTTTAGGCCTAATATAAAGAGTGTAGGGTTTGAATTGCCGAAATTTGACTGTTTTATTGAGGTGACTTTGGCAGCGATCTCCTCCTGAACAAGCAAGTTTCTGGCAACACAGAACCCCAAACATACTTGAAAACCAAGCGTAATCGCATTTCTTACCCTTGCCAGCAGGGACCTCAACGCGCTTACGTTTTTGTGTTGGACACTTTACCTTAATGTTTTGGAGCTTGTCCGGTTTAGGCTGGCTAGAAGGAATAGGAGTAGAACGCTTTACGCGGTGAAGAGGAAGGGAGCAAACAATTTTGGGTGGGGTGGGAGAACTTGTTAGGTCGATGGTTGGAAGTTCGGGGGAAATGGTGGGAAGTGATGTAAGTTTTGATGTTATGTCGATGGTTGGATAGGGGGCGTCAGGGGAAAAGATGGATCTACGGGGTGGTTTAACAGGTGTGGATGGCATAGGGGATAGGGGTAGAGGACATTGGGATTTGGTGTAGGAAAGGATTTTTCTGGTTCTGGAGTACGGGGTATACTTCGGCCTTGCGGTCTTCTTCTTCTTGTCATCATCCGTCTGGAACACTGCAGCATCCGGGTCCGAGTCCGATTGCAAAGAGCAGGCCGGAGAGCATATCGGTACTCGGCTGGTCCCGGCGACAGTTGTAGTTAGCGCTGGCATCGATGGAAGAAGGCTGGTGACCGTCGTGATTACAGCCAGCGCTTGCCGCAGGACCGAGTACTGCGTCGTAGTGGTCCCAGACGAAGAAGGCGGAGTAGACTGGTTGGCCAAAGAAGCAGGAGGATAGTTTTTCAGTTTAAGAGGCATTTTTAAAGATGTAGAGTAAAGAATTGAAATATAAATTAAGTAAATAATATATTTGGTGAGAGCAACAGTCGGTGTGAGCGGTGTGGGTGCTGGAGCTCAAGTGAGAGGTGCGTGCAACCCGGCCGCCTTATATCCCCACCGACCACTGGCGAGCCCCACCCAAGGGTATAGGGTAGGGGTAGGGGCGGGGCTGGGGGTGGAGGTGCGGGGTGGAGGTGTGAGGTGGGGGTGTGGGGTGGAGGTGTGGGGTGGAGGTGCGGGGTGGAGGTGGGTGGGTGGGAGGGGGGGGTGGAGGTGTGGGGTGGAGTTGTGGGGTGGAGGTGTGGGGTGGAGGTGTGGGGTGGAGGGGGGGATGCTGGAGCAGTCTTTACTATATTTAGGTCAAGGTCACGTAAAAACTTTAAAAAAATAAAGCCCCACCTGGGGCATTTAGGTTGCCATCGCTGTAGCCTCCGAAGAGACCCAACTATGGAAAACTACAGACTTGTGTGTTAGTAATGCCTACCCATTAAAGTTTAAAAGACAAAGTACTTTAATATATTTACTGTGTTAATAAAAACCTTACTGTTAAAGATTTTGAAAACTTTCATATATTTAGGTCAAGGTCACGTAAAAACTTTAAAAAAATAAAGCCCCACCTGGGGCATTTAGGTTGTCATCGCTGTAGCCTCCGAAGAGACCCAACTATGACAACAAGGCAACATCCAATGTCGTGTACCCTTCGCCACGCGAGACTTGTAAACATTTACTGCATTGTCTTTTCAATAGCTAACAAAGATTCGTTTACAAAATTTTGAGTTTCCATGAGGAAACAAACTGAGGACACCCTAATGGCTTACGTCCTCGGTCCGAGTGCAGAGACCGCCGCAACCTTTTGCATGCCAGCGTACAAACGGACATACTCCCACAACCCCAGCCGCAACCTGTTGCATGCCTGAGAGGAGCCTAACAATACTTCAAAGTGACTTTACACGGGGGCCTACTCCCGTAACCCTATCTTTAATATTTGTAATTTAGCAAGCAGTAAATTTTTACAAGTCTTTGTGGGTCAAGGCCACACTGACATTAAAAAATTTCGGCCCCCGTACATCCATGGCGAACCACGAATGTTCGGGGGCCTTGGGGACTAAAAACACAAATAGCTAACAAAGATTCATTTACGTAATTTTGAGTTTCCAGAAGGGAAACTAACTGAGGACACCCTAGTGGCTTACGTCCTCGGTCCGAGTGCAGAGGCCGCCACAACCTTTTGCTTGCCAGCGTACAAACGGACATGCTCCCATAACCCCAGCCGCAATCTGTTGCATGCCTGAGAGGAGCCTAACAATTATGAAAAGTGGCTTTACACGGGGGCCTACTCCCGTTCCCTGAAGTTACAATTTACTTTGAGCATTGAAAAAGCTCAAGGGGGGAATGCTAAAACAAGCGTATACACTTTAGATAAATATAACACACTTACGACACACAATTGAGCTCAACATAGTGAATGCTGGAACAAGCACATACACATTAAACACATATAACAAACAAGACACACAGGATAAAAGACAACCAAGACACACAGGAGACATAGGGTACAAATGCAACACTCTCATATAAAACAATTCCTAATACCCAAACGCAAGCGCAATATCTTAGAAATAATACAAGTCTTAAAGTTAGAGTAGACTTCGCTAAACAGTGAAGGCGCCATTCAGTGTTTAGTGAGGCCTATGGCGGTCCGCCCCGATCGTTCACGTTCAACGCTCGGGAGCGGACTGCGAGCCGGCTGTGGCCGGGCCGCCTTATATCCCCACCGGTCTCCCCCGAAGGGGCGGCATGGGGCGGAGGTCCACCCCGGGGGTGGAGGTCCACCCCCATGGGGTGGGGGTGGGGGTGGGGGTGGGGGTGGGGGGTGGGGGTGGGGGTGGGGGTGGGGGTGGGGGTGGTGGGTGGGAGGGGTCCACCCCTCAGGGGTGGTTCAAGGTCACCGACTACACTTTTACTCTAAGTCTGCTTCAAGGTCGCCCACTACACTTCTGCTCTAAGTGTTGGCAATACCCCCACCATATTCGAGTCCCTAAGCTACGCGACGGCGCTCAGCCAGTATGTCTCAGGCTTGCATGCAGTAAGCATCGCTACTCTTCAACTCTGTTCATGTAAGTGTTTTACAGATTTTTGCCTCAAGGTCATTACACTTTAACTCTGGACAAACATGGTTTGGATTTTCTCTGATTTTCCTCAAGGTCACTACACTTTAACTCTGGGACGATATCGACTTGTAGTATTTCAGTGTTTTGACTCAAGGTCATCACACTTTAACTCCGGCGTCCAGAGGTCCTCACTAACCTAACTTGTAATGTTTAGGGTGGCGTTTTCACGCCACGTAGTATTACCATGAGTGTCCAGTCCAGATTTTAAGTTAGATTAGTTCTACTGTGATCTTTTCCATTTCCAATTCGTTTTGCCAAAGAGTGAGGTGTCGCTTTATAAAGTGGTATTTCTCTAAAGTTATTGGGGATTGCAGGGATACAATTAGTTTATTTAGAAGACTCTTTATCTTGGAGTTAAACAAAACTTCCACTTTGACTTTACTTCCTCGCCCCTCACAGCCTAAGCTGTACAGGAATGTTTCTTCTACTGCCAACTCGGGCCGAGAGAACAGTGTGTTGACTGTAGGACAGCTCATGGTGAAGTGATGCGATACTCCAGCGTACAGCCTCACCTTCCCCCACCACTGTGACCTTCCCCCACTCCTGCTGTTACCCCCACCGCTTTTGCCTTGGCTCAATCGCTACCAACAGTCTCTCAGTATTGTGCGGACTTTTGTGAAGGGACGCCATGTCGCGGGACGCTTTAGGTAAGAAACTTAGCCGTGTTAAGTCTTTATTAGTTGCTCAGTGTCCACCGCTCAAGGTCAAGCGGGTTTCGACTTTAGCTAAGTGGCGAAAACTGTTGCGCGGACACCCTAAGTTTTATACCAAACAGACTAATGTAAGTTTTACTGATGACGATTTGTTTAAAATATTGGATGAAATGACTTTTCCTTGCAAAATTCAGTTAGTTACTCCAATTCCTGACGGTTTAGAGTCTTAGTCTCTGGAGCCAATATACCTAGAGTACGCGGGGTCTAGAGGTCAGTCGCTCGGTGGCTGTCGTGGGGTGCGCATCGGTGTCGGCGCTCCGTTGTTAGGTTTTCAAGGTCACAGTAATATCAAATTGTTGGTGTTGTGCTGGTTCAAGGTCACCTGAGGGATAACCGATTGCCCATTTAGGCAGAGTCATGTCAGAAACTCGAGTTTAACTTGGCACTTTTGCCGTTTCTCGTCGAATATTCGCTCCAAGTGGTCAAGGTCATGGGGACTCGGACTGAAACTCGGAGCGTAGTGCGAGAAACGGCAAAAGTGCCAAAAAATTTTAAGTTTCGGCGTGACCTTGACCTTAGTGGCGTCGGTGACGTCATTTTGATGACGTAAGGGGTGATAACGTCATCAGCACGTCATTTCTGTGACGTCATGGGTGTGACATCATCGAAATGACGTCATTAGTGATGACGTCATCGATGACGCAATCGATGACGTCATCGATGACGTCATCGGTGAGGTCATTGACCTTGATGACGTCATCCCTCAGGTGACCTTGAACTGAGCCAGCACCAACAATTTGACACTACTCACATATCCTTTTAATTTTGCAACTTATCTCTCCCTTTCATTAATTATTTTACCATGTCCGTTTAAATAAAAGAAACCACAGTAGGTATATGTTTATTGTGTTCATGTTATTTAATGTGTCATACCTAAGTTGTTTTTCTGTGACGACCTTTCACCGTTTCATATTTTGGATTTATTGATGTATACTAAAACAATGTTCACATAAAAGCGCTAACTATTTTTGTTTATTAACACGTCTACAAAAACATCTGCTTAATTTCAATCATGTAACTGTAGATTGACTAAATAAGATATTTAGGGCCGGTTTCCGAGTCCAGGGTTATCTCTATTCTCGGACTAAAATCCAATATAAGCCAGTTTTTAGTCTAGGACTAAAGAAATTGGGTTTCGGAGCTCAAGGATACCTAAACTCTAGGAATATCGTTAACTCGAGAGTTAACTCGGAAGGGATATTCCCGGACTTACTCTCGCGGGTTTCCGAGTCAGGTGTTATTTAATCCTCAAGTTAAGTTTTATTCTTTTGAATTTCGGAGTTAAAATTTAACCCATAACTGCTTAGTCGAGGACTATCTTTTGGCTAAGTCGAGGAATATCTTTAAGCATTTTTAATCCTGGCGAAGGGTAGGGTTAAGTTGAGGAATATCTTTTTCAGTAGGCGCTGTAACCTGAGATTAGTGATGAGATTCACTTAATACTAGGTTGGCAGTTAGACATTTAGGTTATGGTTGTTTTTAAATTAATGTGATATGGAATGCCTCGATTATTGTGACTACCCCAGATATGCGCCTCCACCCCTTCAACTGAGACTTGTGTACGAGCTGTAAACCCATTTTACGACACAAAGTAACGAACGATTTAAACCCCGTTTTAGGTTAAGAAAGTGTTCATGAACTTGCGAGACGGATTGCCCCAAGGCCTTCTGAAAATGATCGCAGGGCTCCCCATGACACATATCAAAAGCGTCTGCTTGCAAAATTGTACATCGGGAAGTATTGTATATTTAAATGAAAATTAAAAAAAAAACTGATGCATGAAAGTTTTATACAGGCTACTATTCTACAAAAAAATATTTTTTTAGCAAAATGGGTTCCTCGGTGTTCTATGTATAGTTGACGGGATCAATGCTACTACGGACAAAAAATAGTTTTTTACATAATATTATAAACATGTTGCTATTTTTAAATTTAATTTCCATCAAATAAAATCACAACGTCGTCTAAATAAGCAAGTCATTTAATGCACATTTTTTACTAGTGTATGGTAAAATAAAATGTTTGAAAAGATCCTTTTTTTACGAATTGTCAGTAAAAATTTTCAATTCCAAAGACATTCAGTCAATCTCAATAATCAATCATTTGTTTCTATGTCACTGTTTAAAAAATATCACACTGACACTTTTTTAATAAACTAAAACAGTTTCCTTCAATTCTTCAGTTCTTTCTCTACATTTTCCACACATTCTACTTGTGCCATAGTTAAATAAATTTAATCAAAGGAGGTTATTGAACATTATGTCACGCAGAATCTTCATACACACGTTGCGTTGCGTTGTCAACTGATAAGGGACGAGACACGGGGGCTGTGGCCAAAAACGTAAACAAAATCCTTTGACAGAGTGTCGTCTGTAGGCTGTACGCCGTGAATGCCACTACTCAAAATAGAGAATTCCCAGTATCTCCCTCCTAACCCATGGCATAAGTTAAAGAATAAAGATATTCTCGGACTACGATAATCCGCGAGTTAAGTAAGTTATCCCCGATCTCCGAAACCCGATTATTTAATATTTTTAACTCACCGATTATCTTATTCCACGGATTAACTAACTCCAGGATTAACTATCCCCGGACTCGGAAACCGGCCCTTATTGTTTTTTATATTTTTATTTGTTTAGTTGTGTTCTTTTTTGTGTTCTCAAACTCAGTTTCATATACTGTGGTTCTTAGTAGACACAGAAAATATTAAGAATTATTAATGTCATTGTTAGTATTATTAAATTATCACTATCTGTATCTAATGTCAATGCTGCGGAGCAGCACGGGTTCTCTAGTTATTAGTTGAAAAAAACCCTTAAATACATTACTGTATATGATTTATAGCTAATATCCACCACCCATGAAATCCACAACAAACCTACACTAATAATAATTCATTTCTTTATTGTGGTCTACTGGATAGGCCTAGTAGGCCAAACGCATTGACTTCCGGTGGCAGTCACTTCCGCCCAGGACATTATAGTTTAATTGGTTTGGGAACGTCAATATGAAATAAAGTTGAATTGAATGATACACTAGATAAGAAAACTTAGTTTCCGGCGAAACGCGGCCGGTTAAAGCGATGTTGAGATAAAAAATGACCGGTTAAAAAGATGTTATTTTGGGTCATAGTAGGCCGGTTAAAGCGGAGACCGGTTAAAAGGTGGCCGGTTAAGAGGGAGTCTACTGTATAAATATTAATATATAAATTATTAAATAAAAAGAATTTACTCAGAAATATAATGCCATTAAATATATTATATTTCTTTGTAAAGATTAATTATATAAGATAGCCACAAAGTTCTTTGATGTTGAAAAAATAATTCTTTGGAAATTCGCTGAGTACGCAGGTCTGCTGCGATGGGAGTATTTTAGTTAATTATCTATTATGTTGCGTTTAGTAAAGCATTCTGACTGTACCGCTGCCGCCCCTGACACCGATTGCGCTGCGCTCTAACACAGAATATCCAAACGATACAGAACGCTCACCGATAGTTCAAGACGACGCCGCAGCAAGCAGCACCGTCGCGCTCATGGCTAGAATCGCATATTTTCGCTCCCGCCACTAGAATTCAAACCGTCTGCGATCAGCTGTGTTGCCAAGTTGTACCAGCCCCCTCCACTCCAACCAACGTACGCTACACGGCCCGACGCGACGCCGACGGCCGGGGCTGGCGCGATCGCGCGGATTATTGCTCTGTATCTGTAGCAACACTCCGCTTTGCTCCATCAGAATAGAAGGCATAATATCTATTCCCGTGATCTCGACTTGTATGACTCTGTGAATTTATTTTCACCAATTCCATTCAAAATTGATTATATTAATAGGCCTACTGCAAAAAACTCTTTGATTTTTACATTGTCATCAGAGATCCTTGCGAAATATTATATTGGATGAACGATAGAATATTTCATCGCCACTTCGCTTTCCTATTTTTCATATTTAGTATATTAATGTCATAATCGCCCAGATACTGCAGACTGTATATTATTCGACACAGCCAGAATGTACGATAATTAGGAATGAAAAATATCAATTTTAGCTATGATGTAGACAAAGTTATTTGTACCGTATTGAAAATTTTAGAGGCGCTTAATCGTGGCGACAGTGTCGTTATTCCACGATGTTCAGTGTGTTTTTTACAACTTTACTTCATGCGTATTTTTTTTTAGAATTCAGGCCTATGTTAAATGAAAGATAACTAATAAGTTTATTTTAACTTAAATGTTTACAATATATTTTTTGCTACAGTATTATTATAGCCTACGTCAAAATCACTAATTTTAATTCAAACACTTTACTCTTGATAAAATCACGTCTCCATGATTATAACATGTCAATCAAAATTAACAGCAAAATAAACAAAATTAAATGGGGACAGCCCATTGAATAAAATAGTTTGGCCCTCGAAAACCAGAGGAAAATAAAGCTACGATACTATAGGCCTATAACATTACTTCTTCTTATTGTCAAGGAAGCGCTTATTCTCTTTTACCCTCTTAAATGTAAAAATGAGCATATTTGTTTCCCAAAAATCAATACAACAAACTTCTGAAAAATTATTTAGGGCATCCGTTTTCATTCACCCAATCAGCATAATTTGTTAATAAAAATTACGTCTTGGTGCTATCTTTGTTTCAAGGGTGGCGTTCTTACTTCCCCATAAGGATGCCCTTGCTCCTTCGGTTCTGTATACATTTACGGTAGTTAAACCTTTGACACCACGGTAATATGGTTTTCCCAACAAAAGAAATTCAATAAAAAGCACACAATTGAAAGTACTGTAGCTTTGAAGAACAATATCACCCTTTTTTAATATAACAACCAATACATATTGCATGTCAAAATATACAAAATTTTATTTATTAAAGTTTACTAACTCAAAATTTAGCTGTCTTTAATGGTTCAAAAGCTAGTCAGCAAAACCTTATAAAACTATAGCTGCCATTTTGAAAATTTTCTATAGCAGGTGAGGGCAGCGTCGGAGAGTGTTAGGCTTTTCACCATCGTTTTTCTTATTTTACATAGGAATCGGTCAACATATATTAGTTTGCAATTACTTCCGGGTTGAGCTATTTTTTGAGCTACCGGTAATTTTACTAGACTATTATATAATATTGTGTAGATTGAATATTTTACTGTTGGTACCAGGGGCCGAGCTTATGCTCGGAAAAAATTATTAAGCGTCATTTTCCTTTCTCAGATACATTAATTATGTAATTAGATCACGTAATTATGACTTTATTATATGCTATTTAAAATTAAACTGTGTACAGTAAATCAGAGCATTTCATTTATGTTTTACAACAGACAAACATCGGTAGCTCCGCTCACTCGCCCCCTTTCTTTTTTAGACAAGCTGAAGAGCTCGATCGCTTCGCCACTCGCCAAACCAAAGGTGCTGCACTTTTGTATGAATTTACTGAACCGGAGAACCGCAGTTTAAATATGTTACACATTAGTTCCATATTAGAATCCATAAGGCTAATCTTTATATTAAAAAAAAAAATAAATAAATAACTTGATACACAGGTTGTCACAAAAAACGTGACTGGATATCCATATTCGCATTCTTCACATATATATAAATCGAAAATTTGTATAAAATTTTTTAGATTTCAACTTTGTTTAGCCGCTATCCACCATTTTATTTTTTACACTAAACAAATTATATTTTCGTAGCGGGATCATTGTATTTAGTTCTTATTTGGAATGGGCCTCTATCACACAAATGTTCATTTTATCAAAAAAATAATTGTTTTCATATGTGAATTTTCAAAATGATGGCCATTTTAGCCATGCTTTAATTTATATAATTTTTTATGTACAGTAATGATTTATATGTATGGTATTCATGAACCCTTTGAGAAGGGCACCCATTTTTTAAATATTTTATTCAATCTTGACAAATAATTCATAACTTATTTCATTTTTGTTGGCTTTGTTTTATATACCATGCCCAGTACAGTGTGTTTCATATGTATATACTGTATTACAACTTTCCTTTATTTGTATTTTAATTAATTCTTCTCAATATTAGTAATTTATATTGTACATTTAGTTTATTGTTGCCAATTTCAACTAAACAATATTGATTTGTTTCTATCTCGTACCCTGCATAACAACTACTGTGTTACTATACTGCAGTGAAATGTCGAATAGGTAGTATTGGTTCCCAAAGTGTTCCCATGATTCATGCTGGAAATTTGTCCAATTGTCTCTTTAAATAACATGTATCGTTCGGTATCTCCTAGTTTTGATCTGTATAAAATCTTTAATTGACTATTGAATGTTTTAAAACTGCAAAGTATAATCGTGTTTAATAAATCCTATAAAGCATAGAAAATACTAGGAAAATATATCATTTAAATGTATATTTCTAAGCAATGCATCATTATAATTGGCAAAATAATCATAACGAATAAAATTAGTGTGTCATATGTGCATCACAACTTTCTTTAACGTCATTTATAATTACTAGTCTACTTGTTGCTCGAGATCGAGCAATTTATTTTTATACAATACAAAAATAACATTGAGTACTAAATCAACGACATCCAACCAATCCGGTATTGTGAATATCAGTAATCACAAAAAACTACACTTATTTACATACATATGTATACATATGCTATACATTAACATATGTTTAAAAATGTTCAAACCAAACCCAAAGTTATTATTCTAGTGGGAAAGTTTCAAATTTAATTTTTGTATATAGCACCCTTATTTTTGTCCGATTTTCATCAGTTTTTTGCGGAAAAAAAACTACAGACCAAACCCTATCCAACGACACCAAAAACTTTAATATCGGTTGAAAATTGTAGGAGGAGTTCTTAACACAAAAAAACCCCTTAGCGTATTAAATAACTACGAGTACGCTTGTTCCGCGCGTATGGGGATGAACGGCAACACAAAACCACTAATCCTAGTTCCAAGATGTAAAAAAAAAATAAATAAATAAATAAAATAAAAAATAACACATGAATCAAATTACACATATTAACGTCATAGAAAGAGGTTTTTTAAGGTTTTTAATGGTATTCAATATTTTTTTACCAGTATTTTCATTTGCTCTAATAATAAAATATATTGTTACATCTTCAAATCAAGTAGCAAACAATCTTGTAAGTTGCAAAATAAAAAACTTAGAGTGATGATTTTTAGTTTCCTAATATACAGGGTGTCACAAAAAAGTGTCCCTGGCTATATAGGACCTGATTCTACATGCAAAAATAAGTCGAAAATAAAGAATAACAATTTTTGGATTTCGGCTTAGTTTAGCCGTAATCCGCAATTTTGTTTTTTATACATAATAATTTTTATTTCCGTGGCTGTTCGTTGTATTAAGTTCATATTTTGCATGAACCTTTATGATAGCAATGTCCATTTTCAGGAAAAAAAATATTTTTGTCCGATGTGTATTTTCAAAATGGCGGCCATTGATTTTTAAAATCAAATCTCTCAAAACCGGTAAATTTTATCAAAATTGTACAAGAGACAAAAAAGTTGACAACTAAAATTGCCTAACTAATGGTACCAAGATTGTAAGTATCGAACAACAAATAACGGAGTGATTGCCATTTGGTTGTCATTTGTCAGAATAACTTTTATTTATTTCGTAAATTGTGGGAACATAAACAACATAACATGATAACATAACCTCTCTATTTAAAAAAAGGGGCTGTAGGGCCTATAGTTTGTATTCTTGTTTGTGTCACTGCCATCTACATCTGACATCTGACGCTCACTCTTAAATGATTTAAATTAATGTTTTTTTTCGGTCATTTGCCAATTAAAATTTCCTCAAATATTATTTTGGTAAATATTTTTTTCTTTATTGTTTGTTAATAAAAAAATTATGTTTTTAGTATTCATAACCTATTTCAAAATATTTCATAAATAACAAATTATTTAGTACAGTGTCACAACATGCAGAAAATAGTTTCCATAACACATGTTTCCTCTATGTCTGACAAGAAAGAAAAATAACACCGTTAACGTAGAATAAAGCACCGTTATTTTTGGTCTACAATGCATTTCTTATGGGAAATTAAATTACGTCTCATTACTTTATTACTTAACAGAATAACTTCACAAACGAACTCGACCTGTAAAATTACGCCTAAAATCTACTGTGAAAGTTTGAAGTCGATCCGAGGCTTTTTGCAAACGTAATCGCGTTACAAAAAATAGGAGTTTGTCACTACAGTGAGGTTGTTAACAGTCATGTATGAGGATTCACTCATTTTCTATCCGTTCATCCAATTATAGATAGTTTCTCAATTTAAGGAAGTGCATTGCACAAAAAATTAGGCTATAGAAGAGAGTCAGTTATCGAAACTAATTGGGACTAGGGTTTTTGTTTGGTTTCAAGGCTTACATACCGGTAATCAAATTGTTCATATATATAAACAAACACAAAACTTATTTACCCTTTATAGCCATAAAACAGTTTGGTTGACTGTAAAAAAAAAAAAAAAAAAAAAAAAAAAAAAAAAAAACTCTCATGTAATCTGTAGGCTTTGATAGAAAAGAGATCAAAACCATAAATTACACATTTCTTTATATTCGTATACACTTGGCCAATGTTTCAAGTTATGCAAAAGTTTTTATTCTATTCTTTAACACTGAATTTTAAGCTGTTCGGGGTTCAAATAATTGAAGTTCGAATAGTCATCTCCCTAATGAGGTTTTTATACTGTAGGCCTATTACATTATTACTGTATACCAATTAATTTAGCCACAAATGTTACTTCACAACAGTATCAATCTCCAAAATGTATCTACCATTAATGCAAAAACTTTATTTTTCTTGATTAATGTGTGTTACAATACATGTAAGAATTTTTTACTTTGAATTTGTGTTTTATTTCACTGTTGCATACCAGATTTGAATTACTTTACATCACTAATATGCTTTTTGACAGTTGCTTTTCTAAACAGTTGATCATTACCTTTTACAACTGTGTCTTTTTATATACAAACAGGGGAGTTACTGTAATAAATTATTATATAAATAATAATTATTATTACTTATTAAAAATATATTTGATAAAGTAGACCCTACAATTTGAATACATTTTTACAAGTTTTATTGGTGGATATGTTTAACAACATGTTTGTTGAAAAAAATTTGAGGATTCAATATCTCTGCCGACCGTCCATTTAAAAGGGGTTAACTTCATAGAAAATATAAGTAAACCCACAAAAAGCTAAGACAAAATTTAATTTTTAACTAAAGAAAGTAAAAAGGAACTCAACACAATATAATTACTACAATCGTGGCGTATAACGTGCTGAAGAGGAGGTTTGTCTTCTACAAAGTTTAAGTATATTGAAGTTTTTACATCTCTGTGCTCACTACCCCATGGGCCACACTTACACTTTATTGAATAAAAACTCGATATAAACAAAGTTTAAGTTCAACATGCTTAAACTTAGTTTTTTTTTTTTTTTTTTTTTTTGCAATCCATTGTTGATTGCAATGGAACAGTGCGTACATTGTTTGTTATGTTCCATTAACATAACAAACAATGCAATGGACCCACGTTAGTTTTACGTGATAACAGTTTTTTAATGAGATAACAGTTTATGAGCAACTGGAAAATATTATAACTGTAGCGAATTTCCTTTTCCGACGTCTTCTCTCACACCAAAATGTACTTCAGTGTACGATGATTAGGCTCGGGCTAATCGTACACGACATGGTGACCTGCTAAGCAAGCGAGACAGGTGTACACGACCATGGTGGCAGAGGCAGCGGGCTCAGTGCTCGCTGCGGAAGGTCCCACTAGCCGCGAGGGGGAAGGGGGGAAGTTAGAGAGAGAGAGATGATCATACGCACTCGACGTCTCGTCGTGTACTGTGGCGCGCTGCGCCCGTAGCGTTCGAATTGGCAACTTCGAACGATTCCGGACAGCGCGACAAGAGCGCTCCCAACGTTGTCGACGCGAAACAGCGACAAGCGCACGCAGGTGAGCGTTCTGTATCGTTTCCTTTTTCTGTGGCTCTAAATTATCTAACCAACGGTACCAAGTTTATAAGGATCTGAAAACAAATAACAGAGTAATTGCGATTTTTCTCCAAAAAGACATTGATTTTGCATGATAATTAATGCAAATTAAGGCCATTTTTATAGAAAAAATCGCAATAACTCCGTTATTTGCTATCAGATCCCCTTACAAATTTTGTACCGTTGGTTATATAACTTAATTTGGCAACTTTTTTGTGTCAAATAAAGTTTTTATGAAATTTACCGATTTTGTGATATTTGAGTTTCAAAATTTTAAATGGCCGCCATTTTGAAAATACATTCTGGAGAGAATTAAATTTTTCCCTGAAAATGTACATTGGTATGATAAAGATTTATCTCAAATATCAACTGAATTCAACCATCCGTTATGGAAATAAAAATTATTATGTGCAAAAAACAAAATGACGGCTAGCGGCTTAAGAATGGATTTTAGACCCCTATTTGTAAGTTGTTTTTTTTCTTGTCTCGATGTAAGAAACAAATATACAAAAGGGTTCGAGAGAAATCCGGGACACCCAGTATACTGTATAGATTCAATTTGAATGGCTGGATTGTTATTCCATATGATTGTCTACTGATGATGGATTAAATACATTCTCGTGAGCCGGTCACTGTATGTCAGTTTGGATTGTAAACATAATTTCAATACCTTTTTTATTCTTGAGCATTTTACTCTAAACCTATAAAGGTAATTGAGGTTCATTTTTAGTCTTATAAGAATAAACTTTTGGCCAATGTTATTCTTATGGGACTAAAATCAACTTCAATCACTCTTAGCTTCTTAACCATTATAAATGAACAAGAGAACAATTTTAATGAATAAAAATGTATCCAAATTATGTGGGTTAAAGTGTACAATCAAAAATTGACATAAAAATTAAGGAGTAGGCCTAACTATTTAAAAGATATTTACCCCATAAAACCCCGATTTTAGGGGAGGAGTTTGCAAATTTTTACGCATCAAAAGTTTCCTCTTCTGGTCACTAAGACTTCCCCTGAAGATGATCTCATCATCTGCATCTGTTAAAAAGTAGCAGGGATGGGACTTTTTAGACACAAGGTATATCTTACTTGTATTAAGCCGCGTCCGCACTGGCCAAACAAACATTCGTATCGAACTTGTTCTGCGAACACAAAAATCAACAAACATTCTTAACGAACAATTAAGCGGCCATAAGATTTACATACTAAAAGGTTAGCCACGAACAAACAAAAGTTCAAGCAGACAAGTTGGCCAATGGCCAGTGCGGACGCGGCTTTAGATTGCAAGATATACAGCGTCTTTAAAGTCTGTCACCAAACTTCATAAAATGACTTATTGGGTTAAAATAAGCAAAAAATGTTGTATGAAGGTATGTCCTAATATGCATATTTACCAAGATATCCACCATTTTGTTTTCCACTTAAATTTTTATTTTAGTGATGAATTGATGTAGAATCTTCATTTTGGCTTGGACCTTTATAATACCGATGTCTATCTCTACGGTAACAACTATTTTTCTGTGATCTTTAATTTTAAAATGGTGGTAATTTTTTTTTTAACACAAATATCTTAAAACCAGTAAATGTTATCAAAACTTTACAAGATACAAAAAAGCTGAATAATATAATTATCTAATCAATGACACCAAGTTTGTAAGGACCTGACAATAAATAATGGAGTTATTGTGAGTTTTCTATTCAAATGATAGTAGATATGCACACACACACAAAAAAATGAATAAAAAATAAACAATAGAAATATAAACTTTATTTGCATGTTATAATTATTATAATGCAAAATCAACGTTTCTCTGCTAAAAAATCACAGTAACTCCATTATTTGTTGTCTGATCCTTAAAAACTTGGTATCATTGGTTAGATAATTATATTCGTCAACTCTTTTGGGTTATAAAATTTTGATAAAATTTACTGGTTTTAAGATATTTGAGGTTAAAAATTTTAAATATCCGCTATTTAAAAAATATACATAGAAGAAAAATAATTTTTATTGTGTAGGTGGACTTTGATGGTTTAATGATGATCCAAGCCAAAATATGAAGTTTCTACATAAATCCATTACTGAAATAAAAATTATTAAGTGGAAAAACAAAATTGCGGATTGGAATTTTTTTCTTATTTTTACCCAATTAGCCATTATGAAGTTTGGTGACCCTGTATATTTAAATCTCGTTGGTACCCACTGTTTAACGGTAAGTCTAAGATCATATTACTAAGTTTTCCCAGCGCTCACTCATTCCATCAAGTCAAGTGGAGTATCCTCGTACCAACCCTACCGTCGGGCCAGCATCTTCCACCCCTAATTACGCCGGGGTAGCCCGTAGCCGCGGATGGGGCGGAGGGGTGGGGGCGGGCTGACAATGCAAGATAAACGATGTGTTTTATAAGCGCAGTGAGTAATGAACTGCGAACGTCGGCAAGCAATTTTAATGCGATCGCAAAACGAATTCCGCGAGCATTTGTCTTGTTGCGATGCTCCAACAATGCCCTAATGATCGGCCAACATCGGCAGGTCTCGGTCTAGCTCAACTGCCGCTGCCGTCTTGATTGATTGGTGTTTGAGATACAAATCAACTTGAGGTATAACTTATTTTGTAGGAATGTTAATTAATTGGATGTTGTTTTTTTTCAATAACAACCGTTAAAACTTATGATAAAACGATAAATGTTTGTAAATGCATAGTTTGTGATGTTGGTATCGTGGTTTTATCATGTTTCAAAACAGTCATTTTAAATTTTTATCCTAAACTAAATGCGATATAATTTTGGAATCGTGGATTCATCATGTTTCAAAACAAAATCATTTTAATTTTTTATCCTAAACTAAATGCGAAATAAGAATTACACTTATGTTTTTAATTCATGTTATAGCAGTTTATTTACGTTTTTTTATGTACTTGATGCTCCTTGATTGGTGATTTTACTAATTTCAATGAGAAGGAGGTAGGTGGCATCAACAAAAACAATAACAAAATCGATGACGTCAAATGTGCAGCACTTAAATATTCGAAGCAAACCACTCATGTGTCAAGATAAACAACATGACGTCAAAGGTGCAGGAGGTACGGTAGGGTAAACCGGGATACTTTGTCACAATTTTTACTTTTGATTTTTTTACTCACTTCATTTAAGACTATGACCCAATACCAATGCATGATTACTAACTTTATACTTTTATGAGTATTAGGTATTTTTTCTAAATCCTACATATTTTCAAAGTAAATAATTTTAATTTTTTTTGTAACCCTTACAACTGTGACAAAGTGCCCCATATATGGGGCACTTTGTCACAGGGCATGGGGCACTTTGTCACATGTATAAGATATTGGCGGAAAATAAAAATAGATAAAAAATGTATAACTAATTATTAAGTTTAATTAGTACATAATGTTTTTATTTAGAACAAATTTACCATAATTCTTGGCCACCTTATTATGTATAATATAATAAAGAAAACAAATAATTGCTGTTTTATAGTAAAAAAATTCATATTAAAAAGTAAATATTTACCATAATTCTTGGCCACTTAAATATGTTTAATGTAATAAAGAAAACAAATAATTGCTGTTTTCTTTTTATAGTTACGCACCATCTGCAAAAATATGCGAGTTTTAATAAAACTTGCAAAACCGCCCATTTAACTATTGTGACAAAGTGCCCCGTCGAGTTTGTGACAAAGTACCCCACGCGACCGATTTAGGTTATGTTTACATTTTGGCCAAGTAATAATCTAATAAATTTAATCAGTCTAAACTTGATCTATTCCCAATGAACTAAGGAATACAATGATATAACATTTACATGCCTTTGTGGAACGTAGCTTTCTTGAAAAATTGCCAACTTCTTGTAAAAGAAATTACTTTTAGTGAAGCAAAACACATTTTAATTTATAACAATCACAATTGTCGCTGGACAAGTCTGATACTGTCTGTATGAAGTAGTGCCAACCTAAGGAGTTTAGCGATGCCACTAGAATTTCTCTCCTGCTCCCAGTTTTCTCCCAGTAGATATTGTGACAAAGTACCCTTGTGACAAAGTACCCCGGTCTACCCTACTTTAAAATGCTTCAATCAGCTGTTGGTTTCTCCCAACAATATAAAAAGGTGTTGAAATCAACAAACATTAGACTAATGCCTTGATGGCTCAGTAGGATAGCTACCAGCTGATTGAGTTGCGCGAGTTTGACTATATATGCGCGTCTGGGACTTTATCAACGTAGGCTTTGTACTGCGTTTACCGCCAAACGAAAAATTGAATTTTATCCGTAACAACTTGACATAGAGCAATTATTTAAGATACTGGATTATTTCGTTATTTGAGCTTGATTTAATGATAAGTAAAATTTATTTAAAAATAACAGTTTTTTTATTATTTGAAAAATTATTTTTTAAACATTTTTTGCTCAATAACTTTTGTATTTTCTTGCAGATACGGGGTTTCATTTTATTCAAAAATTTTATCTTAGTAAACCACAAATTTTAATCAAAGCGTTAGAGCCGTTTTTGAGAAATTTAGATTTTTTGTTTTTTGAGAGTTTTTAGGGCTTTTTTGCCCTGTAAATTCAAATTTTTTAAAAATGGAAATAAGGCTAGGATTCATCGTGGATGTGGACCTACTCACAAAATTTCTTTAAAATCGCCGACCATTGGGACATTCTCTAGCTCTGTTTACATCCATACACACACAGACATCACTCTGAAAACCACTTTTTTGGACCCGGGGCACCAAAATGGATAAATCCACCAACAACTAAATTCAACAATTTTGACGAAAACAATACTATATCATATCCAACTACGGTATAAGGGGAGAAAGTAATAAGTAATGGGAATATCGAAAAGTTTTAAGAGATATGAATGTTTAGCATTAGCATTGGTAAACTTTGTTAGGAAATATGTAGTCTACCACAAATAGGCCTAATTGCAAACTGATGGATAAATGTGAATGTGAGCAACTTGAACTCTCAGTGCTTCGTTTGGTTGAATAAAACGCCTTCATTTTACTGATTGGCAATTTGAACGCAGGCCTGCTTTGCGGTCATTGCATGAGCGCCTGAGAAGTAGGCTACGTAACCCACGTACAAAATTAAGTTATCAGTTAGACTCTATTTAACGTTATTTTTATTTTTTCTAATATCATGTTTGTAGAAAGTTTGTGGACAGTGAATCATGTTTGTTTCTCAAATAACCTTTCTCCAAAAGTCTTATAAATAAGTTAACACTTTAATATGCTGTGTATTAAAATATGTAATACCTTACCTTGTTTTTCTCAGCTCAAAACTTACATTTTTTTACACTTAAACTAAGTTGACTTGGTAGAAGACGATTTATAGTGCTTATCCATGGTATAATTATCTTGGATAAGATACTTGCACTATGGTGCTTATCTATCTGATTGGAACATTCCCGATATAGGTTTTGCCCAGTCGCTATTCATGCCGTAGAGTTGTTCGTTATTACAAAACTAGTCTAATAGTTCTATTTAACAGCAGGTTTGCGTCAAATAGTCCTGCTAGGAAGTGCCCAATTGTATATTATAAATGTAACCGGATTCACAAGAGGACATATGAGGAGATGCCGGATGACCAAGGTCTCACCATGGTCACTTTTGCTGAGACCAGGGAGAGCTATTCTTCAGAAACACTGGTTTGTGCAAACTGTGATTGTATATACCAATAGAGGCTTATAGGGACAAAACATAAAATTAAAATAATGTAGACCTTAGTGGATTACCAGTCATTTTACTAAGTAAACTTCCAAAAGATTTAATTTTATGGCAATAATGTTGTAAAAGCGTCTTAAAATTAAGCGTAGAATCCAAAAACGTCATAAAAAGTTTGGATTTGTATTTAAAATTGGCGACTTCATATCTTGGATAGGTTACTTCTGGTACATTGAAATTAGTATCAATCGATAGAGCGTAACCGCTTTACCCATAACAGTACAGTTTTTAAGAAACAATTATTATTTAAATTTTAAAAGGGGTATACGGGTAGTCTGGGACACCCGTTATATTTTCTGATCTGACGGCAGGCCTACTATAGTGAAGTGAGCCTACCTAATTTTCTCGTGGAATCCAGCCAGGAGATCTCAACCCTCAGGTGCAGACTACAAGACCGCGGGCATCATCTGCTGCTGCATGAAGTCTCTGACTCGGAAGCCGCATTTACACTATACAACTTGTTTTATAAACTTATGTTTATAAAACATGTTTTATAAAACTTTTGTTTTTAAAACTTGACCTTGTGTTTATAAAACTTTTGTTGTTAAACATTTCATTTTATGCGCTAAACTTCAGTTAAACATAAAAGGCCGCAGTCACCATGAGTGCTTGCGACGATGGTGTTGGCTACTATGCCGCTTGTGATATGCTGTGCTAGGAAGAAAAGAGCAAAACGTCGCTTTTCGTTACGTCCTTCGTTGCAAGCTAGGAGTAAGTACAGTGGCAGTGAAATATTAAAAGATTTAGAACAGGATGACCAAGATTTGTTGGACTGATGGTAGCCTCAAGAACGTTTTAAGGATGACAAGTGCAGACTCCATCAGAAATGGTCCACTAACCACTCCACTAACTTAACAAAACACTTTACTCATAATAAAAAAAAACACGTGTTGTAGGCGGCAGCAGGAAGCGTACTGACTTGAGACAGAACAGCAGAAACAATGTTTGGTCAACAAGTTTGACGTTTTAATAAGCAGGTGTCAAGCGTGTTGTACAACAAAATTTTATAAAACACAAATTTCCTTTGATCTTTCCGACACGGCTTGGGAAACCTGCAACCTGTTGCAAAACACGATATTTTTGTTTTAAAACACGTTTGTTGTAAACTTGTTTAAGAAATTTCATTGCATTCTTAAACATGTTCAAACCAATTACTATAATTGGTTGCACAACAAAAGTTTATGAAACAAGTTGTACAGTGTAAATGCGGTTGGACAGGCATTGTTGTCTTCCGGACCTTCCTTCAGCTGCGAACATCGTGGACTTCTCTCGTCGATGCTTGGCCAGCAACTTGTGTCACACTCAATAATGGACAGCCATTTGGGTTTGGAACAAGAACAGTATTTCTCTGTAGGGGTAGTTTTGATCTGAACAACCACAGTGAGAGCCTTTGAAGATTGTACTCGTCTTCATGTACAAAGGCAGGCTTTAAAAAGTGTTTTAGCAGTTTCAGAAATATGCTGTTAATTGAGCCTCTGGTCATGACAAGTCTTCGTAAAATTATTTATTTAAAATTTAAAGGTTTTCATGTGAAAGTTTTTGAATGGTTACTTGGCAACAAAATTAATAAATAATTATACAGGATTTTATGTATAAAAAATCTTGAAGATAAAAGAAATAGGCCTCCAGTAGTGAATTTAAAAAACGAATTATTATCTTGATGTAGAATCTGATGTATAGAACCGGTTATTATAAACAACGTATACAGAACCAAAAAAGTAGGGACATCGCATGTTAAAAAATTTTAGTTTTGCCCCTGAAAACCAGAGTAAAATAAATCGCTGATGCTATAGGATTACTTTTCCTTATATTGTCACAGGAAGCGCTCTTTCTACCTCTTAAATGTCAAAATGAGCGTATTTGTTTACAATAAATCAAAACAATAACAAACATTTGCAAAATTATTCTAGCCATCTGTTTCCATTCGACCAATCAACATGATCGTTGAATAAAAATTACGTCTTGGTGGTGCCATCTGTGTTTCAGGGGCGGCGTTCTCACTTCCCCATAAGGGTGTCCCTATACTTATTCGGTTCTGTATACATTGTTAAATCTTGTTTAATCGGAATATTGGCATTGACTATTTTTATTTAGTCAATGCCTTTATATACCAACAGACAGAAATACCGAGTTTTGTTAAATTTTTATACAATATAAGTTATAATATTAATTTGATTCCAAACTGACATGACCGACAACCCTAACAAAATATCTATAGTAAAAATAAATTCTGAAAATCATGAAATTCTGTTACGGTATTGCTCTAAATCGCGAGTTGTCCTAGTTGCGTTCTGGATAAGGAAGCAAATTATTTTGTGTAGGCCTACTCTACTGGTACACTTTACTTTAGACCCAGTCTGTAAATATATATATTTCACAGCATATAATAGCATATTACCGAGTTAAATCAAAACTATACAAAATTCAAGAAACGCTCAGTATATAAAAAACCCATTTTCTTGTTAACGTATTTTTAAAACTATCCTATCGGCCGACCCGAACAGAAAATATTTGTATATATGAACGTAGTGATCATGATTGGATACGCATGTAGAAAATATCAGCAGAATTTTACACACTTTTAAGTGACTCACATCTTCATAATATTTATTCACAAAACGATATTAGCTTTAGAAAATATTTTGCTCAGCAGAAGTTAGTAATATTTTTCTAATTAGGAAGAAAAGCACATGTCGTCGACGGTGTATATGACACTAAAGGTTTAACATTAACAAACCACAATGTCGTAAATATAAAATAAATAACATTAAAATTTAAGAAAAACAAACAAAATGGTTTTGTTATGGGATCTAGTTCACCTGTCAGAGACTTCAGTCATCTTGTTATGGGCAAGCTTCTGATCGAAGTTTACGTTCTGTTGTGGCGTTTTATGCCCAAAGTTTATCTTCAAATGATAATGCTGTCAAGCAGTGAAAAAAGGAAAGGTGGACCTTTGCTACATGCCCTTCCTTGTATTGATCTGAAACTTTGATCAAGAGTCGAATAGTTTAACCAGGAGTGTAGGTCTAATTGGCATACAAAATGGACATTTCCACCTTGTTAAAATTATTAATTAATTGTACTGCATTATTGTAATTGGGCTTACAACCTGTTATAATGCATGCGTGGATGTAAATAAATAAACATGAAAAAGAAACTCGATGATTGTAACAGCTACGTTCTGGTTTTGTTAATAATATTGTTTTTCGTCTTTTAACCAAGGTCCTACAAGACCGGTGTTGTGTTTTTCTTTTATTACTCAAACATTATAGAATAAATAAATATTTTTATTCACCAACTCCTATAAAATGAGTTTCCGTTCCTCAAAACTATTTTTTTTTTTTTTTTTCATTTAAATCCGTTTTAAAGATGACTACAAAGATATTCAGAAATTGAAATCCTTCTCAAGATCAGTTTCTGATCCAGCGCGATTCCACCGGATAGCCACGGCCGGCGGTTGTCTACCGCGGGCGAGCGGTTACATTTACTGTCCATAAACGCCGCTTCGCTCTCCTAATTAATTACGCTCTCGCGTCTCGCGAGCCGCGCGAGTTTTTAATCGGATCGCCGGCGGGCCGCCTATTGGCTGAGGCGGTGCGATCAAGCCTCATTGGTCCGATTATTACCCGGATGAAACGCGCGTTCAGCGCCCTCCGGTTTTTTTTCGATTACAACCCGTGGCCCCGCCCCCTGGCCGCGAGCCGCACCGTGATTGGCGGGGAGGGGCGGGGGCCGGGCCGCGGCGCGTCGCAGCCTCAGTCCGCTCCACGCCTCGCTCCGAGCAGTGTCAAGGCATGCCGCAGTGTCAGTGAGTTGTGCGCTCGTGTTGTGAAGTGTTGTGCTGTAGGGACCGCCCCTCGATTCTCGCCCCTGTTGTCGCTCGGAATCATTCAAAATTCGGGTCAAAAACAGAGATCCGGTTCCGGTCTATCAGATGGAGATGGACCATCGGGACAGCGACCTGGAGGGCGGCGTGGTGAGTTATCTCTTATCTACCTGCTGATAACGATGCGACTCTGGCGCTATCTGTTCCGCGTGTGCTTATCTGTGGATGATAACGGATTGTTAAAACAGGACCTTTTTCGTTTGTATACAATGCACACAGATATGTGGATGGGTAAACTAAATCGTTAGTCTCGGTCAAATGTTAGAACAAACAAATATAAATGGTAGACAACATTTTTAGTGACATACATGTTGAATATTTTGATTTTATCACGCACACACACGCCCACTTGTTTTTACCTGATGATATTAATCTTTGTGTGAATTCTAGAATATTTTGCGTTCTGTGGCCCCTTTAGTTTTTTTTCGCGTACAACAAAAAAGACAGGACTAAAAACGTAGGCTATAGTTTGACTATCAAATTCTACACTAATTTAGTTATTTTTCATCCTAATGTATGAATATTGGATTACTTATACTTCTCGTTATAAAACCTTGGAAGCCAACCAAACCAATTTACTATTTCCAAATGAATAATTTTTTTAATGCGTATAGTATAGGTTTAAACCAGCGAGACATTAAAACACAAGATTTTGGGGCAAAACATCAAAAATTCAATTTGGGAAATGTTTATGGACAAGGTTTAATGTTTTTGATTTCTTTTGATATTTTAGAAAATGATTTTAACGTGTCTAGATCGAAGTGAAATGAGTAGTGCACTTCGTTAACAGTATAACCTAGTATTCTTTGTATTTATTTATGAGCCTCTAAGTTACCAATGTCATTCTGAAAAATTATTTTAAAAGCATACATTAACAAATGTTTTGTTTAAGCTACAATTCCAAATCGACTCAAAAGGGATTAGAAGGTATACAAAAGTTACACATTTGATGTGTTTTGAATGTTAAAGGTGCGTGTTAATGATCGTCATGGATCATATTATATAAACTGTAATCGTTTCGCTTCTTCTGATATGGTTAGGCCTACTGGAATTGATGACAAATTATGAAATTCATCATGAAAATTTGATTAACACCAAGACAATGCATTTTGTACCATGACTTATTGTATGATGCCACAAACTCTTCTTCATTACTTTAATACAGTCATTTTGTAAAGTAGGCTACTGTATAAACACATCGAACCTCTTGCATGTAATGTAATGTTAAGTACTAGGCCCTAATTAATGACTGTATATATTATGATATATAGCTCTATAGTGTATTTATAAACTATTAGAAATCTATGAAAATTGTTTTTAAATGTAGGTTGAATTTCAATTTTATGTTATTAAAACTAAATATGATTTATCGTATAGCCTACCTTAGAGATTTCGGTATTAGCCTACGCATATTAATCCAATAATAAGTCAATAATGGTAGGCCCTATAATAACAAATTAATTTAAATCACCACATTTAAATTATCAGTTTCAAAAACCTTTTTCGGAACTAGGCTATATCATTTCTAGAAAGAACTAGTTAGGCCCAACTTATATGGAATGAGTCCGGGGTCCCTACACTGTAAAAAGTGTTACCATTATACCATAAGCACTCCGAAAAGTCATGATGTAATTTTAATTTGTTGTATGGATAATACGATCAATAATTCGAAGAGTTCTCCTAAAAAATACACAACGAAATGAAAATAAACATTCTGTAGCTTCAGTGGAAAATGCTGATAATGCGGGGACGTTCAAAACCCAAAAATATTTGGATCTGAGTAAGTTAAGGGTGAACATTTTTAATTTTCTGTAACTTAAAATTAACCAATAAAGTATATTTTATTGTGTTTAATACGCTAGTAGGGGCCGAAAGCAAGATAGGTTAAGGTTAAGGATAGGTTAGGACAAGGTTAAGGGGATTTCGAATTATAGATCTTATCCATGTTTTACGGCCACGATGACTCATGTTAATAGCAAGTGATCAATTAATTAATGGGGTATAAAGTCCATATCATTTGAGGTAGGTAATAGCCCCAACACTGATGATAATCAAAATAATAGAGGTTTTAGATAAGGAATAAGCTGGCATCTGGAATACTTGCAGATATCGCCGTTTATATACCTAAGTTTATCAATACTTGTTGTCCTTGTTATGACTTACAGTATGTATTTTTACTATAAGTCAATGTCTTTATTTGGCCATTAAATGCAATCTGTACAACAGGCTATGCCATTAAAAATAAGAAATGAAATAAAAATACGTCTATTTTCGTGCTGATTATAGTACATTTCAAGCAAAGCAAAACAAAACAAAACTTGCAATAAAAGTGTTCATGCACAAGCCATGCAAAAAAAGTATCACATACTTAGTTACATATAATGTGGTTAGTTAGTTGTAGTGTAGGCATACACTTCTTATTACTAAGTGTTAGCATCGATGCCTAATCAGTAAAATCAGCTTATAGTACTTCACTAGATAAAAATGATTTCTTGTGAGCCAATTCTTAACAATTCAATTGAATTTAGACTAGTAGGCCTACACTGTTGCTCGAAGTCGAGCAATTTATTTTGATACAACAAATATTACTTTAAGTTATTCTAAATTAATGACATCCGACCAATCCAATATTGTAAATATCTGTAATCACCAAAATCTACACGTATTTACTGCTGAACATTAACAGATATTTTAAATGCTTTATTCAATCTTAATGTTATTTCAATGGGAAATTATTAGATTTCATTGGGGGGTAGCGCCTTTATTTTCAGTCCAATTCTCGTCAGGTTTTGGCGGAAACAACAGACCAAGCCTTGTCCAACGACACCAAAAACTTAGAAAAAAAAAAACGGTTGAAAATTGTAGGTAGAAGGAGTTCTCTACACAAAAAACCCCTAACTGTATTAAATAAGTATAGATACTATTGAATTTAGACACTTTATGTTGAATTTAGATACTATATGTCTGTATGTAAAACTTACCTACTTTAGGAGATGGTTGCAGCAAAAAAATCCTGATAAACTATGACGGTTTATAATGACTCTAACTAACAAAATAATTTAACGCTATACTAAGCGCAGTAAATCAGATTCCGCTCTATTAATTTTGTAAGGTTCCTAATGCGCATTCCCAATTCTACAGTTAAATTTATAAATCTCCACTTTCGGTTCTTTCTAGAAAACGATTGCACACATGATCAGTTTTTCAATCGAGATCTCATAAGAAATGAAATGGACCGTTTTAGCCTCACAACATAAAATGAATTCAATCTCAGACCACCCAGAACGGCAAGAAATAAAAGCCTGATTCGCAGGCCGTTCCGTAGCCCAAGTTTTTAGTTGCCCTCATCAAATTTGATTACTGCGCGAATGATTCGTCCATCAAGCACATCTCGCGGATTAGCGGAAGATGGCGGCGCCGGAATCGACAATTTAACGCTTAAAGTTGGCTATACTGTAGGCCTATACCCGCTTATAACCACATAACATTACAAAAACGTGTCTGAAGTAGGTGCATCAGGTTGTGATAGGCGTTATGCTGTTTGTTAATATTTTTATAGTATATAGTACAATAAATGGTAATGAACAAAACTACTATAGTTGCAATCCTTTAATTTAAATTTGACTTACAAACGAATTTATTTCTGGGATGGATCCAAAACTTAGGTAAATTGCTTTACAAACATCAGGTCACTCGAGTTTTTCTTCTAAAATAAAATTAACAATATATAGGCCTACCATACTAAATTATTTGCAGGTTTATATGTTTTCGGTCGGTTAACTATACTATTATAGTTACTATTATATAGTTTTCTTACTAACTATATTATTAGAACTTATGGCAAATAAGAGCTGGCCAAGAACATCACTTGGAACCTATACTGACCAGGAGTTTGAAACTTTTCATTTGAGTCGCATTTTACGTTCATGCTGAGACTTGAACGCCGGACCACCATAGAAGCTCATAAAATGATGTATAAAAACACATCAGCTTGGTTTTATACTATTTGGTTATATCGTATAGGCTTACAATATTAATAAAAGATAGAAATGGATACATAAATCATAAAATTAAAATATAATTAAATATGTTATTGGCGGTTACAACTATACTGCATGTCCCTCACGTGGTGGCTGTTTTCCTATGGCACCGGTTTTTTTTCTTTTAATTATATACAGGGTTCTCATGCATTCCTATTGACTTTACGAACATTTCTGGTCCAGTTAGATTTGTTTATAGTCCTTTTTCTTGACAAGTTGAGTTGATTTGTAAACATCTGATACCGTAATACCTCTCTGGGACTTCGATATGTCTGGGTGGTTTTACAACGTTACTTTACTGCACGGCGAGGCGAGACCAAAAACTCCTGGTTTTCCACTTGTCCCAGGGCTGCCAACTTCAGAGATATCAACAATATACTAGCCTTATATACAAAATGGCGTTTTCAACATTATACTGCGTTGAATTCTCAATTTTTTTAAAATGTGTCGCTTACAACGTTATTGGATGGAGCCTTTCATTTATCAATGTGCATTAAGTTATTTAAGTAAAAACTGCTTGTTTGGTGTTGATAAAACATGTTCAAATAAGTGATTTGGCCCAATTACTATTTGATTGTGATTTTTTTAATCAAAACAATAATTTCTCTACTTCTGAGTAGGCCTATATAGACTACTTCTAAACGCTATGGAATATATCTCTTCTAGGATATTTAAAGGAGCCTTGCATAGGAATATTAACAGTAGTCAACTAGTAAAATATTCCTAAACTTAAAACTCTCCGCTTTGATAGTTTTACGTGTAGCTTAGACATTTCTTGTCACGAGAGTCGATTTCACTACTAATGTAACCTTATATGTAAATGTGTGTTCCCATTTAGTAACTTTTTGTCCCAAATCAACCCCCCCTCCCCCAAACCAAGGTCTAGCTAGGGTCTTTATTGTTCGGCATTTTAATTTTCTCAAAAGTTGTAAATCTCGGGGCAATGGATTCGTTCCACGATCTCGATTCTGTTCAATTGCGATTGTTATGCAAGTTTTTGTGTTTCGGGGCCCAGACCGCTGTTTTTGCCTCAGCCCCCAATAAACCATTCAATATAGACTAAACAGGTCTCCTGAATTGCCCGAGTTCCCAGATTTGTTTATTTACATTTCATGTGCGATCGGATAGAAACACTTAAAATTGATAGTGTCTGGGAGAGGCTAGAATCTATTAAATACCCTCCTCAATAAAGATATAAAATTTAATATATTCAAAATTACTTATTTAGAGCTAAAATTACCTACTTGTGTTTTGTTTTGTCTATGGTTTTTACATTAACGATATGCTCAGCAAACATGCAGGGGAGGATGGCATATTTTACTTGCTATTTTTTATGAAGTTTGTTATATTTTTCGTTTGCAATTGTTCGGTTGCCATTTAGTTTCAGTTTAATTTTGTTACATATTTTTTTAAGTAACAAAATTCTTTACATTTGTAACTTTCACGGGAAGAGTAAAGAAGTAACTTCATGCTCATGAAATTGATTAGGTATAGTGCCTTTTTATGTATCTGAAAATACTACTTAATTAATCTACTCAGCGAAAATACACATCAAGCCAGTGGCATATAAAATTAATATTAAAATTATTATTTTAGTGAATTACCGTTTAGGAAATAGACCTACGCTTTTTTATATTAGGTAGTAAAATAAAACTTCTTAGCCTATATTCCTTGTGGTTGTCGGTAAAAATGAACGGTTGACATTAGGATCTGTATGTTAAAATGGATAAATAGTGTTAAAGACTGTCTGTGCCTATAATGTTACTGTGATAACTAGGTATTTATTTATGTTGGCTATAGATTTAAAATGTATTAACTTTTTAATATGCTTCTATTTTATTGTAGGAAAAAAATCGTGTCATGAGTAGGCCTACTGGAAAGGCATGGATGATGAGAAGGAAGGCAAAATGGATTAACTATAAACGACTCATATAGTCAATAACCATTATTTATAGAGTTTTTTTTATTATTCCATACCTCAAAAATCTTACAAAAAATATTTAAATATTTAATCAAAGTCTTAAGAAGCAAAAAATGTCGTAAAACCTCTTCGAACAATCAATTACGTTATTTTAAACACACTAAATTCGTTCTAAATACGGAATTTGATTTAATAGAAATTATAATTCAACTAGGGGCTTGTAGGGGCAAAGGCCCCTAAAAATCTAAATGGTGCTGCTATCTCCAAAAGTAAGTTTCAATTCATCACCTCCTTGCACAGTTAAAGTAAATCTTCTTAAGATATTCTGTGAATTTACGCTCTTGAATTTTCTTGTAAAATATATCCTTAGTCTAATCTCGATAGAACTTATTGGTGGTATCAAATCAGCAATGAAACAATAATTTTCCTTGTATTACGTACAGTACGTATATACGTAAGTACAGTAGTCTATTTTGTGGAAAAATGAAAATTCATTACACTACTAAACTGCCAGACGCAATAAAAAATGGTTTTAACCTTAACCATCTACGTGATGAGTTCGTAACTCAAATAAATAAAATACTTCAATACAACATGACAAAATGGTTATTAATTTCAATTATTGGGCACTACCCACCTCCAGGTTTATGGCGACCAACCTTTATGGTCGCCATAAACCTGGAGGTGGGTAGTGCCCAATAATTGAAATTAATATCAAATACCCCACCAATAATGTCCTTCAGAACAAAAAATGGTTATTAGCCTATTAATACTGTACACCACTGTATTCTGAAACCCTGTGCCCCCTCCCCAGCTCCTCGTGTTTCCCATGCCTCCCCCATGTCCCTTGTTCCCCCGCATGACACGTGCTTAGTACCCTCATATGCGCCAGGGACCCGCGTGCCTCCCATGCCCCTGCACCACCCGTACCACCTCGTGCTTCTCCCGCCTCTATGCTCCTGTGCCCCCATGTCCGCCGTTCTTCCCCCATGCCCCCTTCCAGCAAGCCTTTTCCAAGTCTCCTCCGTGCTCCCCTGTCTAACTACCCATGTGCCACCCAAGCCCCTCATGCCCCTGGTACCCTCCCATGCCACCCCTCCCCTCACCACCAAGTTCCTGTTCCCTCCATGCTCTCGTACCCCCATGCCCGTGGTTCCACTCTATCCCCCATCCTCCCTGTGTTTAAAACCGTTCTTCCCTGTGTCCCCATGATATAAATGTTCTCTTGACCATTGTACCCTCCCATGCCCCAACGCCCCCATGCCTCCCCTTGACCCCCGTTTCCCCCACGCTACAGTGCCACCATTCCCGCCGTTCTTTCCAGTGCCCCTATGTCTCCCATGCATCCCCCATGTCCAACTACCCCTGTGCCACCAAAGCCCTTCGTGCCCCTGGCACCCTCCCATACCCCTCGTCCCCCCCACGTCCCATACACCCGTACCCCATGCGCCGTGTCTCCTGTGTCCCCCACTCTCCCGTGCCCCTATGCCCACCTTTCTTCCCTGTGCCTCCATGCCCCCCAAGCCCAACTACCCCTATACCACCAAAGCCCATCTTGCCCCTTGTACCCTCCCATGCTCCCACTCCCCCCTTCTCCTATGCCCCCTTGGCCCCCGTTTCCCCCATACTAATTTACCCCCATGACCGCCGTTCCTCCCCGAGCCCAGTTGCCCCCTGTCCTCCATGCCTCCCCCTTTTTTCCACGTACCCTTTATTGAATAACCTCAATAAAGGGTTATTGAGGGGTTATTAACTAATATTGAAGGGTTATTAACTACAAAGGACTCCCCAAGGATGCCCCAACATGCCCCCAATGTACATGTACCCCCATGCCTCCTACCCTGGGAGGGTAGGAGACTGGGAGGGACTGGGACGGTGGCGACGTCCTGTAATCCAGCTACTTGGAGGTCACGAATTGTGGATAGTTATAAGCGATGGCTTGTGGATGCGATATTCGCTGGTGGGGATTAACGTCCGCACTAGTGAATACTAGTTCATCCATAAGTACCATCCTCATAATTAGACAAATTCGTATATGGGAGGTTGAAATTGTGGTTCGGATCCCACGTTAAACTGTAGGTCCCTAGATACCATTGGCTGTTGGGCTATGAATTAACAGTCCTGTCTAAGGAGAATGTCGGCCTTAGTCAGTAACAAGACTACAAGATCGCGCCACAATCATCCTACACTCATCCCTCATTCATACTTGGCTTTAAACTACCTATTGAGTTAGGTCGCCATTTCAATAAAGGTAAAGGTATACCCCCCGTTACATCGACGTCCCTCGTGCTATGATTGTAGTACGTTTTGTCTGTTTCTTCAATGAAAAACATTGATTTATAAACGGTTTGTTTTCGCACACTGTCATTTACATGAGTAAGGTCTAGCAGCTCCCCGTCTGTATGGGTTAACGGGCATTGGTTGTTTCCATACTACCTACGTAAAGAAAGAAGTAGTGAATGAATTTTAAAATATTCCTCACGCTGAGGTTATTCAATGTTTGTAGTTTACAATATTCAGTCGAAAACAAACAAACACTTAAGTAAAACAATTTAACTCTAACCACTAAATATAGCCAAAATGTAAAACAGTAACAAATAACTAAACTCATTCACTGAGTAAAGAAAATATAATATTAACTATTATACTAACTGTATCAAGGTTAGACATCTTTTAAATATGGTCTATTCAACATACAAAATCATTTTAGTCCTCAGTCCTGATTATATACTAAGTGTCATAGATGTGGCCACGAAGAAGAAATACACTGTGAATTCGTAATTTTTCCATGACTATTGGTGTTTTCCTTTTTTATAGTGCATTGCCGATTTAAATGAAGTTATAATTAAGGTTATCTCAACTCAAAGTAAACAGCTGAGTTGTTCAGTTAATATAAAATATTCACTGGAACATCTGCTTAATCACACGTGTAGATCTAAAAATCTCCTCCCCATAAAATTAACATTGGAACTTCACGGACCAATGGGGCAAAACCCAGGTAACTTTTGATAATTCTGGTATTTTTCCTTGCGTCTTTGGCCCTCAAGCTTTAAAATGAGCCATAATACGTTGCCCTATCTTTCTCCTAACTCGAGATATTTCATGGGGATCGATTCGCTTACGGAATTATATATATATAGATGGGTATAAATCACTGCTATCGTTGATCACTGCTTGGCGATTAGACCGCAAGAGCTAGGCCAAATTATCTTCGCGATCGTGCACAAAGATTCTGATAACAGAAGGTGCTTCCGTTGACCAAAATCGTATTAGATTTACTGACCAGTCCGGAGATTTCTTCTTCGGACATGGTTAGTCTCTGTATTACATTGTGCACTGCGCTATTACGGAGGCCAAAACATTAAGAGTGAGTGAAAGGGTTTTAACCACATCATAATGAAGGTACAAACCCAAGGTAAACATGCTAATATCTCTTCTAGGGATAGGATTAAATCATCGGCTAGAAATCATCGAAATCATTCAAATCATTCAATCAGGTTTAAAGGAGAGCAAAAAAGTAGGTCAAATAAAATACTATACATAAAACTGAAATAGTGTACATTTTTATTTGTGAAGCTGACTTTTTTATTTTGACAAACAAAACTTATACAGTATTGCCTTTAGTTGGCCCCAGTGGAAGACCAAATAGAGACAAATTTTTACATAGGCCTATCAATGAACCTAGTTTTTTAAAGTAATTTATATAGTTTTGTTACCTTGTTTTTTTCACAAAGTTATGCAACATGGTCATAATAAAACATAAAATTGGCACGGATATGAACCCAAACCAGAAAAGTGATCCTAAATTCGAACATCATACATGCAGGGGTGGACTGAGCCGCTGGGACACCGGGAAAATTCCCGGTGCCCCCTCCCAATCAAGGCGCCGGGGCGCCCCTAGGACGAGATTATTTCATTATAAGGAATTGTAAAATATTTTTTGAAAGTTCAATATTTGCGAATTTTTATTTTTCCTAAAACGATTAATATGTTTGCACTTTATGACTTGAACATAATACGTTTATCTTCATATAAATTGAATGTTCATCAACATAACAGAACCAACCGATGATTTTGAAGGTGAGCTCTCGAAAGAAGAATTGGTTTCCAACTTAAATGATGACGAATAAAGAGACCCAAACGATTTTCAGATTATTCAGTGTAAAAGTGGTAAAAATGCAATACTTGCTTCAAGTGTGCATTCGACGTCTTAATTGAGTACAATGTTTTTGTTTTCAAGGCTGTACACGAACCTTTTTAAAGGTTTTAAGTATATCTCTTGACATTACCTGCTACCCAAGTGTCATGTGAACGGCCCTTTGCAAAATTAAAATATATCAAAACAAGGTTCCGCCTCCGTTCACGACTCACTGGTGAACGGATGGGGGTCTTCCCATCTCATCCGTTCCCAATCTCCTCCGAACCCAAATCGGTGCCATCTCATCCGAATTCCTGCGACCCTTATAATCCCCTGCCTCTACCTTCATCGTTGTTGCGGAGCAAGTCCTCCGTTTCTCCGCGGCCGAGCTTGTGAAAATTGTGAAAAGAGGGGACCTACGAAATGGGATAAGTTAATTCAACTTCCATTTTGGCAAACTATTGAAATTCATAATGGTTAATCAGTATGTTATTAATTACATAAGTTCGTGTAAATTGCTCTATTTATCTGCACATTAGAGAGTTTTTGCACATACGGTAAATGAATACGGTAAACGCTAAACGATATTTCATTTATGATTAATTTGCCTATTTATACTGCTTGAAGCTATGAAAAACTTATTTAAAAGTGATCAGCGGTAAATTTTATACATTATTTATCCGGTTCCACCACCGCAAACTGAGAAATATTTATAAATTAAAAAATATAAAAATAACGTTTAGTGTTACCGTAAGATTTACCGTATGTTGCAAAAACTCTCTATTATCAGATTGCTCTAAGTTTTAGGTTACATTACAATATACACAACATGTCTACTGTAACGCTTCCATTCATATCCACTACATTATTGTTGCAGCGCTTAACAACCACATTTACCACTTAGAATTGCTAAAAGCTGTTCTTAATTTTTTTAGAGGGGGTTTCCTGTATCGCCCGTTAATCTCAATACCGAAATATGAATTCAATTCTTCTGTTAGAGGCGTATTGACTGAAATTTCATGGGTGTGGATATGTAATCCAAATGAAGATTTCGAATTAGCCAATAGAAATTCGGCAAATCTATACTTTTTAATACGCTAAGGGGTTTTTTGCCGCCGCGGAGAAACGGAGGACTTGCAACAACGACGAAGGTAGAGGCAGGGGATTATAAGGGTCACTCAGGAATTCGGATGAGATGGCACCGATTTGGGTTCGGAGGAGATTGGGAACAGATGAGATGGGAGGTAACCGGTGAACACCTTCAGACCTCATTTCTCATGAACATGGAGGGATATATTCTTGTCAAAATCAATAATTATTATATAATTGACAAGCTGAATGAGAAAAGTGAACAATTACGAAGACTTCTTCAAGTATAAACTGTTGGTATGTTGACTTAACTTTTATGGGCAGCAATATAAACAAACAATAATGTAAATCAAATATGTTGGTTTTGATAAAGATAAAAAAAAATACAGATTTCAAGTTTATATTTGCCTACAAAGCCTTCAAATGCTTATTGTAGAGTTATTTTTACTTTCATTAGTTTGATTTTTAATATAAGTTTATAATGTTTATTGAAAATTAAAAAGTTACTGTTTTAACACTTGTTTGTTTTACTGTATTTTACAAACTTCAGTAATAAACTTCTATAGATACATTGTAAATTGTTTAAATTTTAAGGGATTCTGTTATTATAACCATTAGCATTACAATTTTAATTGCTAGGAAATTACATGTTAGTCGAAACATATATAATAAATGTTCTTTATTATATACATAATAATATATATGTATATATATATATATGGCGCCCCTCCGGTACCTATTCCACCACCCTTTTCACAGTGTCAGTCCACCCCTGCATACATGCCCTAATAGATTATGGGTTATGGATTATATTGGTGAGCCTACATTTTCTTCTAAAAAAACATATCAACTTTTGTTGTTTGGTGTATTTAGCTTAGATCGTTAAATTCTATACATTGCAAGCAAACCAAACAAAATTAGCCCACAAGTTCACAATAGGCAAAAAACTGTTCAACGAAGGCGCATTATTATATCTTAAGTATTTTTCGTTGCAATGCAAGGAACAAAATTGAGTTCCAGAAGTTGTCAGGAGTTGCTGTGACAGCGTCCATCGCGTCGCGGCCCCGCCCCTGCGGCAGCGCGCTGCGTGCTCAGCTCCGCCGGGGAGCCGTGTTCGTGTTTCGGCTCATGTTGTGTGTTGTGTAGTCTGTGGGCTGATTACATTCGGGCCACACCGCTTTTACGACCTATTACCCCCCCCCCCCCCCGACCCCAGCCCCGCCGTGACCCCTGACTCCTTACCGCGGCTCGATATGGTCTTTTGGTCGGCGATGGATTGGCGATCGCCCGTGCTCCTCTTTGTTCGCAGTCTCCGATTCATGGACAGTCGCGTCGGTTGCTCTGATTTTAATTTTACCGTCAATTGGATGTCTTTGAACATTTTTTGAGCTTTGTGAGCTGGAGACGTCATGTTGAAAATGACTGCTGTTCTGTAGTTCGACCGTCAATATCAGGCAATCAATAGATTTGATCAGGTGAAATAAAAAGAATAAATTCAAAAAGTAAAAAGTCACCCACAAATATAAAATCGGTTTTAGTGATAAATTTACAAATTACAACGAATATGACGGTTTTTTTATCAAATACAATATGTATTTTTGTACTGTATGACTTTCCACAAACTCATCAAAATCTAAATATACACAAAAGTGGAGTTGTTTAGAGATCTTTTATACATTTTAGTAGATAAAATAGGAGGATGTTAGTTTGTCCAAATCATACAGATTCTGTGAGTAATCGAATGCATTACTTATAGCATTAAGCTTGAATATCAATGAGGAATAGTAACTTATAGGCCTACACTTTCCCAGATACTTCATCATTGTTAACACCGAAGTCGTTGATGGGAATACGAACTTTTGAGACGTGGAACGTTAACGTTGAAGTGTTTTCTACAACTAATCTACTTACCCAATTACTGTAGAATATCACTAAATGAACTCTCTAAAACATAGACATGTTTTTAGCTGAAACTACCTGAAAACGACAACGCGTTGCCCTATTAGAAAGATAGAGCCATTAGCCTCAAATAATAAAAGTGGCTCCAATCTAATCCATTGTGGAACACCCTCCACCTTCCAGGAAAAAGAAGGAGGATAAAATAACAAAACAGTGTTTAGAACAAGCTAGTAGCCTCCGTGACGAAATCACGTTTGTCGCCCGCCTTCCTAGAAGCTCCGAAATATCAGGGGCTTTTTGAAAATCGATGAAACGAAGGAGGACGCAGCCTTTTGTTGGGGGATAAAAGGGTACCGTTGCCTAGGGTCAGTGACCAAGGCCAATTGATTGATTGGCCAGATGTCAACCCCTTCAGTGACATGGGACATGGGCTCCACCGGGGCCCGCGGGCAGAAAAACACACAATTAGCGACTTCTTCTTGGAATTAATTTAATAAGTCAATCCCTCCCCCTTTGTCAGTGTGACAATGGTGGGAAATCGTCCGATTGGAAGAAATATGGGAATATTGAAAATGACAGCTGAGCTGGGTGGTTTGTAACGAAGACATTGAAGAATGTAAAAGTGTTTTTATGAACCTTAAAAATCAGTTGTTAATTTGTAACGTTGCAGCTTCAAAGTAAATACATAAATATTTTAAACTAGAGGCTATACAGGAACATGGCCCGCTGAGGTCAAGCACCACGGGCATAAAATACACAATTAGCAATACACAAATAACAGCTGAGCTGAGTGATGGTTTGTAGAAATGAAAAATGTTATTAAATGTGTTCATTGTGCACAAATCTATGTTTTTAATGTGTAGCTTCAAAGTAAATACTTGATTACTCTAAATTATTGATGCGTTTTAGCTACAGTACAAATAATCATTGCAAATCTTGTTATTACCGTCCGTTTTTATTTATTTATTTAATTAACAAATGTAGTATTTTTAAGAACCCACCGCGTTCAAACGAGTTTGACAGATTACAAGTCCTTTTAATTTTTCTAAAATAATATTTAATATAAGAAATGTTCATGTTCCGAATTATGGAGGAATGACTTTCAAAAATATGTTTAAATAGTTAAAATAATGAGTTTTAAAACAAATATAGAGTAAGACTGAAGCAATAAAATTATAATAGTATATAAGAAACCAATTTTCTGTTTATTTTCTATTATTCTCTTCAGGATAAGCTGCTGGGTTTCCCACAGCACGAGAGAGGTTTGCGTTGGCACAAGAATCGCGTCTTCAATCAGAGAACGGCCTTTCCATCTGTCACACCTCAAATAAACCCGTCCTGTCGAGTTCTGGCGATTGTTGTATCAGCTGACGCATCCATTGTCGCTTGTCAGCTGTTTATGACTTCAGGTGACAATTAATATGCATGATATAGTTGGTGACGTAAGCGCATCGCACGCCCTGTTGGCCTCACCTTGCGCATTATATCACATCCATACACTGCACTCCTTTATTATCAGCGGAGCGGAGAACGAAGAACGACTGTGAATTACACCGATGCCGGTGGAGATAAGATCATGTTCTAGTTTAGACCTCGGCCGTTCGTTACCGGGGTGGTTGTAACAATATACAGCACTTCACGGAGTATCGGGAGGAAATTACTTCCACCTCTCATAATTTGCTATGAATATTGAAAGTGCGAAACTTGGAGAATCTGATAGAAGTGGGAGTGTGGTAAATGCTCCTTGAGGTAAAATCATGAAGCATTTTTAATCCTATGAAGGATTTGATAAAAAGTGTTATTGGCATGGAAAAGGTAGATATTGCAGGTCCTGTTTAGGTTTGTGTGTTCAGGAGAGTTACAAACTACATTTATTCGATGGTATTGTATTAAACTTTTACTATCTGAACATCATAATCTATTCAAGATCATCGCTAATCTATAATTACCTGATTCTTTGTCAACGTTCTCCACGGAGAGAAAAAAAGTGTAATAACTTAATTATTAGGCCTAAACTACTCCTTAAATTAAGCTCAAGGGAATGCTCTTCAGCCAGGCCTAAAACGTCAGCAAAAGGTAATGATTTGTTTATTACAGAAAGATTTGCGGAGTTGCCATTTGTTTACAGTGTTTCCAGACTTTATCAACTTACAACTGACAACTGCATGGCCACAATAGTTTTTTGGCATTAATTGTATACATTATTTTCTACCCTTTAAACCTGTACGTGTTCTGAATTGTTCCAAAATGTGACCCCGGTATGTTTGTCCACAGTGCTCCCCGGATTTCATCAGCAGGCGGATGTACGAGGCTCCAGTCAGGGTATGTGGATTATCTCTAAATTAAAATCCCCTAACCCTTCTCAAATATTACTGTTTGCATCAGTTGAAAACTAAGCCCTGATGTTTCTTCTCAAAGTGGATAAAATTGTGTAAAAGGTTAATTTTTACAAAAGAATTTCAAAAGTTGACCCCAAATCGACGGATGGCAGTATAATCGGTGCCATTACCCCGAAGTTTGTTGCGTGTCCCGAGTCAGGCGACAAGTTGCGGTTTTTTCCGCTAGAGATCGCAGTTGTCGCGGATCGGACCCCGGGGGCCGACCGGACGCGATTGAAAGGCATGACCGAGTTCCGAGGAGCCTCGCCCGTTCTCGGTAGGCGATTGGCGATCGTCCCCGTGGGATCGGCCATAAACAGCCGTAGCTGCATTGCCAATCCAGTGTGTCCACTCGACCAATATTTAAATTCCAAAAACGAAGAAAAATTCCTCTAAGTGAAACACTGCGGCAATCGCTCATTGTCAGTGACGGCTCTATCTATACAGTACTGGCGGGGTTGTGCATTAGGAAGGTTACAACATGGTTACAACTCGTCGTGGACATGTCTGCTGGGTGGCAGAACTTTTGATTGGGAGGGTATCGAATGAAAAATACATAATTTGTCTTGAGTGCTTGTATTTGGATCAGCTTGTGTAATTATTGGTAGTTAATTACTCACCGCAGTGTCTCTTATCTTATCTCTCTCATTTTTGTACCTTGTTTAGTAAGTAATGTTTCGTTGAATTCAGGATATGCAACCACCTAAGGCGACAACAATTCATTGACTATTGACTTTACGTGGCTTTTGCTGCGGTTAGACACAATCCCAAAGCCAGCCAAATCTTAAAATAAAAGTAAAATGATTTGAAAAGTTTACTAATGCGTCTTAAAGGCATTTTCAATCATCAGAACGTCATTGTTGTTTATATACAGTTGTGTACAACATTATTCGTCTTCCTCCATTGTGCATTGCAACTGCTTTAATAGATTTTATTTTTATATATTACGTAATCGTGCCCACGAAAGCTCAATGAAACTCACAAGTTAGGTTACATTGTATAAAGATCCGAGAATTCTACATATAGCCTATTTGCGGATAAAATTAAAGATTCTGTTGTTTTTAGTAGTCTTTAGTGAATTTATTGTTGTGTAAAGAGTGACGCTGTGTGAAGTACTGGAACATATACATTAATTTTTATAGTGTCTTGATTGCATTATTTGTTTTACAACAGATTTTTCTTCTAAGAAGGGAATCATTCTGTCATGGAATTTTACAGACCTTGTTTTTATCGGGTTTTAAATTGCCAAATCGAGTGATACAATAATTAAATGTATCTGGAATAGATATAAATTAATCATATTAAGTCTTAATTGTATATATTTATTTTACACCTGATTTTTCTTCGAAGAAGGGACTCATTCTGTCACGGAATTTTACAGGCCTTGTTTTTAGCGGTTTTAAAATTGCCAAATTGATTGATAAAATACTTAAATGTATCAAACTACATATTCCCTGAACCCCTTCCTGAACGCCTGGACGCAGCCACGCGGTGCCGTGCATTATATCTAGTGGTAGAGCTCACGATTCCTCCTCCCGAGGCACCGGCTGAGTTTTAATCTAGTTAATTTACCGTCTCGGAGATTCCCCATAAGTTTATTGCTGTCGTTAGCTAAAGTGGTGGATGGAAGTAATGTATGCAGGGTAATAGGACCATAAATCTGGGCTTTACTGGCGCGCACAACTGACAACATGATTAGCAATGTACACGAATGCCGCGAACCTGCGGAACTCTGCCGAGCCCTGATAATCGATTATAGACCGTATCGATATTTGGAAAACGGTTTCGGGAATGCGAAAATCGCGTGGATACTTAATGGCCCTGAGAATTATCACGATCTCAGCCAACTGTGATCTTAATCATGGACTTTATAAGTCAATTTATGATCGCGTTTAAAAAATCAGTTTTTTAAGTTTATATTACATTTTACTGTTTTTTTTTATACGTTCTCAATCAGGTCAATGTGCGTAATTTAGTTTTTATTCATAATAATAAAGTATTTGATGGACCTTTAACGATAAATTTGCCAGGCATTTCTTCCACCCTGCATATGCTCAATTATTGTTAATTTGGCTTGGGTTAGGACTTCTTTAGCTAATGGCAATTAGGAATTAATCAATTGAATTCAAAAACTTTCTCAATTTCTTTGATTAAAGTTCATTGTTGGTGATGGCGAGTTTATGTTATTTTAGTAAATTATTGCGGAAATTCCCCATCACTGATAAGTAAAAACAAATTCACGATGTTTCGGGACCTGAAATCTGGTCCGCCTTCAGGTGCAGAAGTAAATCCTAGAAAACAACAAAGTTAGCAAAAACAATTCGGTTGAACATCGAGAAGTCCATGGCTAAACCTGAAATCAGAAAAAGCAGTCACAAAAATTAGCATAAAAAATTTTCACACATCTTTAATTTTTGCATGACTGATGCCTTATCTGATTACAGGTTTGGCTATGGACTTTTCATGGTTTACCTTGTGTGCTTTTACTAACTTTGTTATGTTGTAGGTATTACTTCCACTTAAAGACTATGGATCACATTTAAGATTTCGAAACGTCGTGAATTTGTTTTTACTAATCAGTGATGGAAAATGTCCGCAATAATTTACGAACGATAGCTTTCAAATTGTTCTATGTATCACTTGTATCACATGTACACCAGTTATATATTTAATGTACCAGTTTAAACTCGTGTAGGCTATAGAGACTTTACTTGAAACAACGACGCACCCTGTGTTGCGTATTTCAAGGTGAGTATGACTGAAAGGGTGGATGTGATGATTGTGATGGATCAGATGAAGTTTAGCTTTGTTACTGACAAATATAAGCTGATTCACTTGTCAGGATCATTAATTTATAGGACAATTACCAAAGGCAGCTAGCTGGTCATTGTTATAAGATTTCAACAAAACGGTAAATATTTCTCTCGACCCCTGGATACTTTCCATCTATCACAAATCCAGGTAAAATATTAACATTTTTCTTGGCGGCATCGACCCAAACATTAGTCCCACGAATTCCATCATGTCTAATCATCCAAGAACATCGCACACCGTCGCCCCACCGTACCCCACAACTCCTACCGATACCGGGACGTTCACACCTACAATTACCGGAGAGCTTTCGCAACGCGTTCGTTAGCCGCTGATTTCGCGCCTCGGAAAGCCTAAGCTCATTATCGGTATTTCAAGAATACTTTCTAGAGCGGTTTCGGTTTCCACAAGGACAATTATAATTGTTGTTCTACATCGGAGTGGAATGGATCGCTTTCCCCGTTCTGTCCCCAATGGACGGTCATGGGGATGAGCTCGCCCCCTGGCGGTGTGTCGGTGTGCTATGGAAACATGATGATGTTGGGAACGTCCGATACCGCTGCCATCGGTGTCGGTGCATTGCTGTTACGTCTCAATCCGTCACAACTTAACTTATAATACTTTAGTTTGAAATAAAAATTTTTTATTAGCTACGTTGCTGAAAGGTGTTAGCTAATTTTTCTATACGTAATATCGTTATGATAACAGAATATTTGTAGGGCTTAATTTTACAAAATGTATACGTTTTCAAATATTTTTCTCCGCGAACCTTTTATTTTATCACTGAGAGAGTTGCCTGATGAGATGTTCTAACTGATAAGTGGTTTCTTTCACGTTTCCGATGGTAGGCAAAATGACAATTTCTCTGGCTTACCTATTGAAAGTTTTAAATACTACCATAGTTAGGTATTGTTTCAGGTTTTAGTACGTTTTTTTTTTAATTTAGGCTATGTATTTAACTCGAAACAACATTAGGCCTACATACATTTTTTTCATACTGCCGTATAATTAAATGTCATGGAGCCTATTATTTTTATTTCCTTTACAGGCACAATTGTTATTCTAATAGTTCATTGAAAATTATGCCAACATTTTTATTAATAACTTTGCCCCTTTAAAATTTTAGAAATCTCACTTTTAATCATGATTGAAAAGGAAACAATGTTATTTATCGGACAAGACAATTAAGCACCTAAAGAGTGGTCAAAGTGCTAACTCGTGAAAAAGTTGTTATCGAAACCTTAATGTCAATTTTTGCAAACAGGCTTCCTTACAACAATATTAAAAATATCCAATAATAGACACTATAACAGTGTGTTCATTTTTTTGTGCTCACCATTGGGATCTTGCAAACTATAAAAGTTACAGCAAAGGTCAAATTAGCAAAGTAGTGCGGAATTATAAGCTGAACAAAATGATGTGTAAAAATCCCAGATATTTCTACTGGTTCGTTCGCTGTGCTCGAAAAACTGTTTTTTGCTCAAAACTTCTTTTGCGTATAACTTTGTTATTTGTTGAAATACAAAAAAACTTTTTAGATAAAACTTTACTGAAATTTTACGTAGATTCTGAATATTAAAACTAAATTTTTTTACTTTAAACGGTTTTTGAGATATTTTAGACAAGTTGATTATTTTAAATACAAGTATGTATTTTTTTCATCATCATAAAAAAGAAATATTTTTTCTGATCACGAAAATACCAAATATGACATATTTATTTATCATAATAATTATTTAATTATAAAAAATGTGATTAATAAGCAACCCTGAAATGCTAATAATGAGGATGCTTCTAACAGGCGGTGCAACAATGGTGTAAATCAGCTGTTTTTCATTTTGTGTTTCATATTTTGTTGCTTACATTGTTGATCAGCTGTTTACCGGCATCCGCGGTTCCCATGAAACGTGTAAATCAGCTGTTACATGGGATGCCGGTAAACAGCTGATCAACAATGTAAGCAACAAAATATGAAACACAAAATGAAAAACAGCTGATTTACACCATTGTTGCACCGCATGTGCTTATTAATCACATTTTTTTATAATTAAATAATTATTATGATAAATAAATATGCCATATTTGGTATTTTCGTGATCAGAAAAAATATTTCTTTTTTATGATGATGAAAAAAATACATACTTGTATTTAAAATAATCAACTTGTCTAAAATATCTCAAAAACCGTTTGAAGTAAAAAATTTTAGTTTTAATATTCAGAATCTACGTAAAATTTCTGTAAAGTTTTATCCAAAAAGTTTTTTTGTATTTCAACAAATAACAAAGTTATAAGCAAAAGAAGATTTGAGCAAAAAACAGTTTTTCGAGCACAGCGAACGAACCAGTAGAAATATCTGGGATTTTTACACATCATTTTGTTCAGCTTGTAATTCCGCACTACTTTGCTAATTTGACCTTTGCTGTAACTTTTATAGTTTGCGAGATCCCAATGGTGAGCATAAAAAAATGAACACACTGTAATAATGTGTCCTTCAAAAATTGTTGTTTGCAAATAATGTATAGGATACTCCATGTCCTGTATAGTAGTAAAATTGCAGGCGTTACCGCGCCGGGTCTCCATGGAGGCGGTCGCCCATTCATGGTTTCGCCGGGGATGTACCACGTAAACAGATGACTAGGCGACCCCCGGGGGGGAGGGTGTTTCCTAGAATGCCGAGGGTTGAGTGGCGAGTGATACACAAACAATTTGGAGAATCGAGACAAAAAAACCACTCAAATTCCACCCGCTATCTGGGAGCCTTTTCTTGTCGCCGCTGCTGCACTGTTGGGGCGGAATCAGTTCTGGGATGTTTAGTATCAGATCGGGGTGGAAGTAGTGTAGCTTTGTAGAGCAAAAACTGAAATGTGTAATGTTGTTTGGATGGTGGATTGTATTATTGCTATGTTTGAGACACAACGGTTAAAACAGTGTTCAAGTTATTTAAGAGTCTGCAATACCTGGGCCATTTCGGTATTTCGTCCCATAAGAACAATGTCAAATTTGAAACATTATTGTGAGTTAGTTTTTCGTCTGAAAATTACAAACTTGCTGATGTCATTTTAAATGTTACCCGTACCATAGTATATTTCATTTGACTTGATAGAAAATTAATTAAAAACATTATCCACTCGAGAATAACGAATAAAAATATTGCGTATTATCACCATTTTTAAACCATGTTAAACCATTTTTAGGAGGTTTATTAAAAAATTTATTCACGTCATATGAACCGCCATACCATTATGGTGAACACATTCAAGTTTCATGCGAATCCGATGCAAAATGATCGAGAAAAAGTGTTTTAAAGACACCTATAATTAACATTGTTATGGGACTAAAAATCAATATGTCGGAGGTACTGCAGACTTTTAAAGATTTCCGTTTAAGAAGGAGCATTTTCACTTAATTACTAAACTTTACATGATACTTTCATGCCTTGAGCTGAGAGCATGTACTGTTGAAATAAGCATAAATTGTAAACGCAGATTTGGCCATAAAGAGGGTAAAGATTGAAGCTAAGAAATTTTATAACAATGTGATTTGGACAATTTCTTAGAGAAGGTTTTGTCATTTTTTCTGCCTGAAGCTTATTTTGAAAAACATATACCACGAATTTACCTTTTTTTCTTCCCTGCCTCCATAGTCTCTCTAACAGGAAAGATAAACAGGGAATTTTAAGTGTATAATCAAATATAATTTATTTTTAAATTACGTTTCCTTATAGTTACATAACTTTTAAAAGGTCCAAATAAATATCCCTGCAAAGACATATTCATACTTGCCTCGCAATTGGTAAAACAAAAGTGTACCATTAAGTAGAAAGAATTCTTTTATTTGCTATCTATCTGGTGCTGTGCTGTGGTGCAAAATGTGTAAAATGTTGAAGCAAGTTTTAACTGAAAACTATTGGGGTTCTTTAAACAAATTTCAATTGCTTTTGCGCGGCAAAAAGCAATTTTTAAAGTTTAATTCACGAGTGATTGGTCGTAGTATTTTTCTCCGGTGACCCATTGCTAGATTTTATGGTAATTAATTCTGTCTACGTATATCGTTTGCGTTGCTCGGGACGAATTGCCCCATTACTTTGTCACTCACACGCAGTAGCTACAGTCTATTTGTAGTGAATGGTGGATTGATAACCCGCTTGGATGGCATGTGGCCAACAGTAGCAAAACTCCTTATTGTCCACGTAAAATCCGATGCAACTATAAAACCACTGTGAAAAAGAGACACCAGAGTAAAAGGCGGTGGACTCCCATGTTTGATGGGCCTCAGAGTTTCAACTATAGGAAAACACAATTATCAGACGATACAATACCGTTGAGGAATGTTGCGTCAAGAGTTGATGTTGTGATTTGTTTTCAAAGTGTGTTTGCAAGAATGTGGGCGTCAGGGGCAGGGGTATGTGTTGAAGTGTGGTGTTGAAAGTTGAAAGGGAGATTAGTAAAAAGGTTAGATGTGGACTTACCATGTTTATGTTTGCAGAATTAGTTTAAATAAACAAGGAACATCAAAGGAACGTAATATTTTGAAATGTAAGACAATCATTAGGGTGCGTTGAAAATTTTTGTTTTTGTTTCTGTGTAGGGCCTATCTATCACCAATGGCATTTTGTTACGTTTTGGTAGACATGCCATAACTTTGCCAACGCTGTCTGAGTATTCATTGCCTAAATGTTTCCGTCATACTAAATACCATTTTAAAACCACAAACCGTTAAGAAAAATAAATAAGTAGTCAATCAAGTTGTTCTATTCAAAGTAAACAATTTATTATTAATTTGAGCGTACTTAAATGATGTGTTTCTATTACAAACTGTTTGAACGGTATAAGGTTCTGCAATTTTTAAAATTGTTAATTTAGCGGACACTGACACATATTTATTTAAGAGAAAATACGTTTCATGTAAAATACATCTGTTCAGGACAGCCTGTACCATGTAGGAAAATTAAGCGATCGCCTAGGGCGCCAAGGCGCCATTGTGGAAAATACGGCCCCCAATTTTTTGAAAAGTCGGTGACCATTAGCGCCCCAATTTGACAAACATGAGCACCCCCTTATCGGCAGGAAAGTGCACCCTCTTTTACCTGTAAAGAGTGTCTCCTGTCTCCTGAAAGCAGTGTCTTCGATCGAGTGTGAATATAGCGTCCTTCGTCAGAGTTAAAGGGCACCCCCAATCGGAAACGCGCCCGATTGGCAGTAAAAAGCTCCCCCAATCGGCAGTAAAGAGTGCCCCTCGGTTAATGGCTAAAAGCACCTTTGTTTAGCAGTAAAGAGACAATACTACTAATGATCTTACCCGATCGGAAGGTAAGAGCGCTCCCCGATCGGCAGTAAAAAGCGCCCCTCGGTTAATAGTTAAAAGCATCTTTGTTTAGCAGTAAAAAGACAATACTACTAACGATCTTAACCACCCAGTTGCATAACATCCAACATCACTGTCCACCAGGTAAGCGCTGCCCAATAACGTTCCCCGAAGCCAAGCCCCTCCTCCAAAGTTGCAATCGAAATTACCCGTCGGCCGCGGCCGTACTGGAGCCGTATACCCGTCAGCAGTCCGTAGAGCTGCCGTAGCTACCGTACATTAGCTATCCGCGGAGACCAGTAACTAGCTGTTTATAAGGCATTGTTCCCTAACACGCCGTGGTTTGATACTCTTTGTTTACCCTACCATTAAAACTTCATTCCTCCATGGAATTCCGTTTAGTGGACCCCCTCCCCCGCCCCGCCACCGCCGCGCCGCGCTGGACCGGGCTGGACGCAACTCCGCGGTCATGCTTCTCGCCGCTGCTCGCGCGGTTTTGAGGTTTAACGCCGTACCCCGATTATCGCCCGTTTGCGGTTGTGATTGTGCAGTTTTGCGCTGTTTGCCGGCTGATCGTTAAGTTATGGTTGGCGTCCGCAGAATAAGGAGTGAAGCTACTTTGTTTATTTGCAGTGGTTATGGCAACACTGGAGGACGTGGTATATGGTTTACCCGAGTTGCAATGGTTGTAGTGGTTAAAAGTAAAGACTTTGCCTTTTGTGCCTTCGTACTTACTAGTAAATCAAACTACCACTCAATATTTTACACTCCACTTCTTTTACACTACAGTACTACCTAAATCTTTACAAATTAGTAAGGGTTACAGATAAATGAAATAAATGTTGAAAACCTCTTATAAAACCAGAATATATCAAGTCTGTTTTTGCAAATTAGTGGGGTACAGGATTTCTACACTCTCTGATGATTTTCCGTTTGGAAATAGGCCTAGACAAGAACCGCTGTACCCACGCTAACAAATACTGTATTAACGTTAACGATAAAGCTGACTAAATCTAATTTTTCACATAAAAGTTGTTGTTGAATTACAGTATAGTGTGTTTTTAAACTAACTAAGTATTAATTTTTATGTATACACTTTTTTACTATGGACGAACATCTTTCATATATGATTTAAAAGGGAAAATGATGGGTTTAATTAATTTTTTATAGCGCCGCATTAAAAATGCGGTAGTTAAAATCTCGAAAAAGTTTGTATATCTTTACAAAAAAATAAAAAATAAATAAATAAATAAAAAATAAATAAATAAATGAAGGAAAGTAGTTTAAATTTTGAGAATAAATGTCTAATAAAACTGCTCCACTGAAATCGATTTCTGTTACAAATAGAATTCAATCGGTTCTGGGATGTAGCCGTTAGGTTGACCGGTCGATTTGTGTTTGCCATCGCTCCTACCCCAATGCGTGTGCAGCTGCACCTGTGTTTGGCCTGAGCCACGGCTGTTTTGACACCTCCCTCTGTACCGGTCAACACCGCCTTGCGATAGCGATATATCGATCGGTACATCTTATCGATTTGATAACTCAGTTGTAATTTACCATTTTTTATTTATCTAGGCCTATCTGATATAGTTTTGACATAATTTGTTTGTTAACTTTTAAATATTTTTTGGGTTTAATAAAAAAAATATATAATTAAGTTGTATAAAGTAGACCTTCGTAGTTTTACTACGAAGGTTTTTTTACGAAGTCCACTGCAACCAAGAATCAAGAATATTTATTTGTCATAAAACTACACAAATAGCTTTGACAAATCGTAAGTTGGTTGTTTGTTTCAACAAATAAAAATCAGTAATTAATATAATTAAAACGAAATCACACTTCTAACTATAAAGCGTTCATATCTGTTAAAACCTTGAAGAAAGACCTCGGAAAGATGACCATTTAAGGCCTACTAAAAGTCTTTGAAAATTTTAATAAGTGCTATATTAACCTAGAATAAAATAGGCTAATGTCAATTATATAATAATGTAAATTTCATATTTAACAAAAAAAACTGAAATTAGCTCAACTCATAACCACCTTTTGTATGAAATAATTTTAACCATTTCCTATTATTAAAATAGTAAAAAATCTGCAAATTCCGCCTAGTTTCCCCATTATGCTATCGCGAATATCGATAGCACTACCGAGTACCCGATAGTCGTATCGAAGTATCCGATAGTCGAATCGAACATCGTGTCCGAGGGTGGTCCTAATTAAATCAGCGGCGTCGGTCAAGGTGTTTGCCGAGGTAATGGAGTGCCGCCACGGGTCAACACGCCGCCGCCGCCGCGCCGGTGGATGTGACGGTGGATGTGGTAGATTTCAATGGATGAGGCGCGGGTCACCGGCACCGGGCAAGTGTTTGGACTCGGCCCTGGAACAAAAACATTACGGGAATTCGAGAGAGCCGTGAGCGATTTCATGTGAAATGCGCCCCGGTTTGTTATTTGTAGCCTATAAAATGCTATAGCACTGGGTGTAGGCCTAATGATGTTTAACTATAGAGATTTTTATTTTATTTTATTTTGGGTGTTTCGACGCCAGTGGCATTTATAACGTTTTGACGGGGAACGTAGAGATAGCCTCACGATCGAAATTCGATCAAAAATTCAGTTGATCGGGACCCAAGATTTTTAAAAACATTTTATAACTCTAACAACTGTTCTTTCTGTTTTCTATCAGTTAATTAATAGCTGTAAAATAGCTGTCTAATGATTCAATAAATTATTGTCCTTTCTCCATAACATTGACGTTGTAACATGGAAAGCTTGTGGGGCGTAGCCCTGGAGATAGATGTGAATTAGAATGGGATTCTGCTCATCTACAGGAACCTTATCTATACCTTTCTAACGGTATGCCCAGATTTCTCCTACGATACATACGACCTGAGAAAAAAGGAGGAAACGAAACATGCTTGCCTATAAATATATAGAAGATAATTGTTTACAGTCAAAAATATTCCAACAATTCAGTCAGTAAGTCCACGGAAGATTACTTTTTACGGGTGCTACAATGTGAAGTTCAGGATGAAATTAATATTGTCAAATTTGCTACAAATAATTTTTAAATTTTAAATCGAGTGTTAAAAAAGTCGATTTATCCTCCTAAAACTTGAAAACTTAAATCTATAGTAGATCACTTTGCACTATTACCTTGTGTGATTAAACCTTCTGCAAAAGGTTTTTTCGTTTACTGCAATCAGTTCGTAATCAGTTGTAATCAGTTTCTGCATGCCATGCAATCTTATTTAGATAGAATGTATTTTTTATAATGATTCCATCACAAAAACCCAGACCTGCTGAGATCATTAGGAGATTTTTTTATAAGGAGCCTTAGTAAAACATTATTTATACAAGTTAACTACATTAAAAAATCGATTGATGCCTCAATATATACCATGAATTGAAACACTTTGAGAAAAAAATTATTGAAAGCTATTGAACAATATAAGTTACTTGTAACCTTGAAGCAATATTTAATTCGTGTCACACAAAGTTATTAATGAAGCAACTGTAATAAATCTCATTTTATGCCTCTAAAAGTAGAGAGTTTATGCTAAATTTGAATTTTGACGACCGCCAAAATCCCGATAGAAATAGACGTCCCCGCCAACATAGTTGCACTTGGCCATTAAACTGCATTTATTTAAATTTAAAATATTTCGAGTCGTCGGTGGACGATCGTAAATGTCGGAAGGTGGAGATATACGCGGAGTGCTATCTAGTGACTTGGCGACCGCGCTATGGCACTCGCACCGCTCTGGCACTATCCTGGGTAATAGAACGTGTATATGATACACCTGGAACGCTCTCAACGAAAAATTCGCAGCTGAATCCGAGTTATTCTTTTCGCCTTAGGTCAGAAATTCTGTAAAAATACTCTCGAAGCATGCGCTCATTACATCGTTACAATGAATTGGCCAATAAATAAAAATATATTAACACATAATTGATTAGCCTATAGGAGAAGAAGTAGATATCATTGCTTTTATATTAATTTATATTTTAACACTCACCAACAACAGAACACATAAAATTTACCAATAAACAGTGTTAAATAAACGGTATCAGATAACTGACACATACTTTCTCCCAAGAATATGAAAAGGTGTTAAAAGCCTCAAAACATTAATGTCTTGATGGCTCAGTCTGATAGCCAGCACCAGGTGAGCAGCACGAGTTTTTGCATCCAAAAATTGAGTTTTTTTAACACATTTTGCTCTATAACTATTGAGCGCGCATTTTCCCGGAGATGCGGGTGGTGTCATTTTATTCAGCATTTTAATCTTAATGAACTACAAAATTTTAATCAAAATCGTTAGAGCCGTTTTTGATAAATTTTGATTTTTCACGTTTTTTTGGGGGTTTTGGGAGTGAACTACCCTTAAAAATAAAAAATTTAAAAAAATGAAAAAAACGCCTGGAATTATTGTGGTTTATTATTATTATTTATTATCGTGGTTTATTATCGTGAATCTACATACCAAGTTTCACCAAAATCGGACCATTGGGGAATTCTCTAGCTCTGTTTACATCCAGACACACAGATACACACACACATAGACAGACATCACTCGAAAACTACTTTTTTGGACTCAGAGGGCACCAAAACAAATAAATTTACCAACAACTCAAATTTAAAAATTTTGACGAAACCAATACTTTCTCAATATATACATTTATAGGGGGGAAAGGGCCTCCATAATGGATATATACATCATCAAACTAATGTGAAGTGTTTCACGAAAACAATATTTTCTCCATATACTATGGTATAGGGGGAGAAAGTAAAAAGCACGATTGCAATGAAAATTTCAAAATGATTTTACATTTTGATGTACGATTCAATAGTAAATGTTTTTGTGACAAATTGATGTTCGAATTTTGACAAGCCAATAAGTTATTGGAAATAACTATAACAATGTGAATGCAATTTGTTGATGGACAAGTTGTGATCAGATGCGTAGGCAATTCAAAGTGATCTATTAAAAAAATTAAACCAATTAATGGGTTGATAGCTAGATTCCCTGTTCAGAAAATTTTAATGTTATAGCTTAACTATTTAGTTAATTTTTACTTTAATTTATTTTTCAGTCTTCTTAAATGAAGGAAAGGGTGAATTCCTACTTTCAACACTGAAAAAACGACAGTGTCACCTAACGTGTCATCTTGATTCCAAATTTCCCCGCAAATATCCGGAACGTTTGACGTGTGAATTGTCGCCAGTGTTGCCAACCTTGAGGTACGTTGGCAGAGGTACCAACCGCCCGGCGCGTGCACCATAACTGTCCAGCCTGCTACAGTGTCGCGATCCGCGATGTTTACGAGCCTAGCTCTGTTTTGGCTACATTTTACACTTTTATCATCCATTAAAATGTAAATCCGACGGTGACGTCATAGTCCAAGTGAACCGAGTTTGATTTACTTCATCGTATTTCTCTCGATGCAGTACCATGTAGTACTTTTATTGGATGCATGACGATTTAGTATACGAGGATGGGATGAATTGACTTTAAGAAGTGAAGTACATTTAATTACTAGCTATTGGCTTGTCAAAATAGTGATGAAGGGTGATAATTGTAATAATTACATCAATTAGTCGTACTGTAGCTATTATTCTAATTTTCTTATAATGTTCGTATGAAAACACTGATTTCAATAATTAATTAATTGTTGACTTTAAAAAATGCTTTGTGCCAGAAGAGTTAAATTTAGATAAATGAAGACCACCTAGAGATTTAATAAATCATTCATCAATATTTAAAATTGCATAGAAAAATTTATTTCATTTCACAGAGTTAAAAATTGTTTGATGCTCTATGGTTCAGCGATTTCTGTCATGCACTGGACAAAAGAAATTCGCTCATAAAAATAAGCATAAATAGAGTTAATGCATTATTTTTGAATTACTATGAATGTCCAAATCGTTTTGGCATAAATCACTACCATGTAGAACTGATTCTTGCGTCGGCCTCATGCTTTGCTTGATTATATAACTTCTATTATAATTTTTCGGAATGGCCCTTTAACTATTAAAGTATGAATTTTTCTCTTATCTGTAACAATGTTTTATTTTAACGCCAACCCTCAGCTATTATAACTAACTATTACTAAATTTAACTGCTCACAACTAGATAAATTTACTATATTTCAAAGAATAATAAATTTCGTCGTGCTCGGGAATATCATAATACGTGAGATTTCGTTTACATCGTTATCTCAAATTACTCTTGAGGTAACAAAGTGAATTTTTCTCTAGCGATATCGTTGTGATGTATTAGTTTCTATTTTTATTGATGGCTGTATGTTAAGATAACTCAATTTTCCTTTTGACAAAGTTGTCTTTTATAGCTGTCCTAACTTTACAATTATTGCACTCATTATGTGTTTTTTACTTTCAAACTTATCCACGGTAAAAGTCATTGAAATAAGCATTTTTTAAATTTTATGCGCCATCCTTCTATAATTAATCAACATACGCTTTACAGTATTACATTTTACCAAATAAAATAATATAGGCCTAATCATGAATTTGGATTAAATATCAAATGTAAGTTCTAGCCCAATTTTTATTCATGTTTCAGCTTTCATTCCAAATAAAAGGCCTGCTGGTACAATATAGTATATTTCGTCACTAGTCCGGAAAGTGGTCGTTATCGGTGCAAGATCGAGTTTCAAGTACGAGGCGAAGCCGAGTACTTGAATTCGATCGAGCACCGATATACCACTTTCGGACGAGTTACGAACAGTACTTTTCATCATACCACCTTTAATAAATATACAGTTTGGATAAAAATTAATAAATTTTAATCTATATACCCCCTCTTACGTTGTTATTTGTTTATCTTGTATTTGAACTATTTACAACTAAACAATCAGCTGTTTGACATTTATATATTGGAGGCAACGACAATGTATACCTGTATACATTGGCAACGAGGTTTAAGTTACTGTAAGCAGAATAGCAGCGCTAGGGGTGTCAAACATTGGAAGTTTTTTCCGGCCTAGTCCCGAAAACCACTGTTTCGAGGACTAGTCCCGAAAACTTTGTTTACCAACACGTTTATCCAACCCACCGGGAATCAACTAGTTTCGATCACAGCTGACCGTTCCGAAAACAACGTTTATCGCAATGGTATGATGAAAATATATTTTGTTGAGCACAAAAAATTACAGTTTTAACATAACGTTAAAAACTGTTATGTAACAATTGTTAAAAACTGTTAATTTTTAACAATTTAAAGTAAAGACGTAATCATTTAGGGCAGCAGATACATAAATAACAAAATTAAAAATAGCTGTGACAAAACTTATAGGAAAAATCTTTAAATAAAGTCTAGGGTTAATACTGTATGTGTGTTTTGAGATAGGTCTACTTGTTTAATATTTTTTATTTTATTTTAACAATAGTTTAAAATTGACTTCCTAAAGGTCAAGAAATTATGTACCATAGAAAAGTTATACTTGCACATTATCGGGACAATATTTGATTTAATCACACAAAAATGTAACTTTAATAGTCTTTAAATTGCCAGCAAGGATGCGAACAAATTGAGGTTAGGAAAATCCCAAAGAAGTGTCAAATAAGAAACGAATTATTTTAGTATAGTTAATTTTCGTGAATTTCTTGCCGGTAGTTGAAGTGAGGTCGGTTCAGGTATGATGTAAGGTGGCGACACACTACCGGACTTTTCACTGGACCGAGCACCGGACCGAGCAGTGTACCAAGCAAAAACAGCAAGTCCGGTAGTGTGTCAGGGGTTTTTACATCGGACTGAGCACCGCACCGAACATTGCACCGTACAGGGAGGTAATTTTACTCCGAACATTTCTCCGAACAATACATCGGACCGAGCACCGGACCTAGCACCGGAACGAGCATCGTACCGAGCGCTCTGGAGGCGGTTTTCTGGCAAAACATCTAAGAAAAGATGGGTCTGGTGTACGGTCCGATGCACGGGAGTGTGTCAGGGTCTATTTTGCTCCGAACGCCGTCCCGTGCGACGCCCGAACGCTCGCATTAAACCAATGGACCCCTCCACAGCATCCTCTAGCGCTGTCACTCAGTCACGTTATCCCTCTATCTAAACTTCCTTCACATCGCTCGGTGAATTTGTCCAGTACCATGCTCGGTCCGATGCCTTGTTCAGGGAAATGTTCGGAGTAAATTTATCTCCCTGTACGGTGCAATATTCGGTACGATGCTCGGTCAGATGTACGATCCGGTGGAAAGTTCTGTAGTGTGTCGCCGCCTTAAGTATGGGTTCATGAGGGTCAAGACCGGTCAAGACACGGGCGGAAATCAGTGCATGTCGGAGCCGAGCCGAGGCGATCGCATGTTTTTAATTCGGCGTCGCGGGGTTTCTTCCTTGACGGGCTTCTGTACCGTCTTATCAAATATTGGATTTCTCCGATCCAGTCCAAGGCTTCCGTCAATATCAAATTAAACCGATTCGTCTTCGCTAACAGGATCGCCCCTTATCCTCCTTATGTCACACATTCCTTCACGATATGTAGCACCAACATCGACCTAGCTTGCTTTCACTTTCTTAGGGAGAGTTGCAGAATTTCAGGGGAACTGCGTTTCGCATTAAGTTTGGTTGTGTATCAGAAGAATGTTGAATTTTGTTTGTGACGTCTATAGGAAGTATGAAAAGTAATACAGTACTGCATCTACTGCATCTAAGTATTTTGGGAAACAATTTCTTAAGATTCCACTGTTGAAATAAAAGTAAACCAAGTAAATGGTAAGTGGGTTACCATGCCAAACCATGGAACATTAAATGATTTTGTTCGTCACTAATATGTACATGATTTATATTTATCAATATTATTACATTTCCTTCCCTAAAAGACCAGCAGACTTTTCTCCAGACTCGTTTTTACTCTATGATTCAGTTGTATCAAGGAGCGTCTAATTCACGGTGGATTTACTTTACCAACTCCAGAATCCGACGATAACGGGAATCCCTCCCTCGATAGCAGCCGTCTGGCCCCGAAATACCCGCACACGCCGCTAGGGGCGGCGGCTGCCGCCCGAAATAAAAACATCCCCCGGCCCATGTGTGCGCACCCCGCAACCCCCGGACTGGCAAAGCGTGAACGCTGCGACTCCGAAAATAGGAGACATCCGCCACCACCCTGGTCTGGGGGTTGATCCTCGTAACAGGGGTAAAACGATTACGTCCCCTTCAAAGATTATGATTGCTGGAAAGTTGAATTGTAGTGCAATTTGTGATCGCTGCCACATATGCTCATTTTAGCAACTGCAAAATAATTGTGACTCATCAAGAAACAATTCTCTGGACAATTCTCCAGCTACCCCTTTAGCTTCGCTCAATTTTGTGTTGTTACATGATACCGTAATTAGTGTTATTTAATCGCAAATTTCCAGTTCTTTTAACAACATTGGGGACTCACTTTTGCATATGTGTGTACAACAATTAACTTGACTAGGTAGTTAGGAACTTGTAATGAAATTTTATATCTATATGTGTGATGGTAACTTTTCTGAACTTTAGCAAAAGACCTCAAAAGGAATCGATATTCACATGGTTTGTCAATATTTGCCATGAAACATAATTCTCAAAATACGTAGGGCTCTAGGTCTACGTATTTTTACGTTTGAATTTTTTCTCTCTTTCAACTCCAGACGAACATTTTTTACCTATTTACTTTTTTCATGGAATGGTCCAAACCTGATCATAAGGGTTGAATAAGGGCAGATGTGAAATGTACATGTAAGAAAAATTTAAGAAAAATTAACAAAATGGCCGATTAATGAATATAAATAGTTAAAACAAGCCCCTCATTTCATCTAGCACTTTAGTCAAAACCTGACAAATTTCCATACCTATCTGAATTTTAAAACGGTCAATCACACTAAAACATCATATGGCGCCATTCAACGTTGCCTTCTCGGAAAGCGAAATACTTAAACTGTCCGCATTAGCATAAGAACTGAAAACAATTAGTCGTGTATATGGCGGGCGGGCCGGCGAGACATCATACTTTGAAATCGGAGAAATCATTTAGTCAAATACGGCGCGAGTTACGGGCAGAGCTGTTAGTTTACAGCTGGCGCAACGCGAGGAGAGAACAATGCGACAGATAAATACCGATATAAAAATCCACAGAGGGCGTGGTGACAAGACAATGTGCGCTGACAACGCGCGCCAGAGTTATGCCGTTATTAATTTGTCTAATTTGAAATTAATGAAGGCAGCGGCCCACCGTACACCTGAGAGGTAGAGGCTGCGAGGAGATAGAGGTGTGGAGTCAAGGTTGGTGTGACAATGAGATGCGGCACGGGTAATACCGAATGGTGCTAGGCTAAGGCGACATTATGGGAATTAGTGACTTAGGCCTTTAAAGGTAAACAGTGATATCAAATACGTCAATTACATCAAATAGCGAATCTACAAACATTTATGATACAACGGCAACACACAACTTCCAAACACGAAGAGACTGCAATAGCAAAAAGGTACACATGAAACCGCAATGTATGTTATACATGTCATAAAATATACATCGATATCCGATTTTAAAAATTACTATACGTCTATGTGTCTACAATGTTAAAACATGCATGCTCACCGTCGTAGGCCTATATAAAATAGCAATAACCATGAAGACTATAACAACTAATCCATTACAAAGTCCATAATCAAAATCCACCAAAATTTAATTAATGGATCCATTAATCCATTGGGTCTACTGGAACTACTGCTAATACCGGGACCGTCACCATCCATGCTCGCTATAGTCGTTCTAATTTTTTTCGTTTATTTTTTGCCTATGATTGTATCGATATATTTTTTTTAATTATTTGTCGAATTGCAAACTTAGATGATTTTGTGTTTGCAATAAAACATGTCAATTAATTGGGGCTGATGAAATTGGACAGTTGATGGAGGTAAGATTAGGCCTACCTATAGTAATCTATTTTACCACCAGCACTATATGAAACTGATCGTAATGTTTAGCAACATCAACTACTGTAATACTTGTCACCATGAACTAAAAATTTGTATTAGCTGTTGAAAGTTCGAACATTTTCAATATTCATCAACTTTTAAATTAAGGGCCACTTTCTCTAAGTCATTTTTCAATGTGTTAAGTATTGAATTAAACTACTTTTAATTCAAAATGTGTTTGGGAAAAGTGCCCTAAGAATTTTAGAGAGTAAAACTTACTTTGGTTTTCCAACAAAAAATCAGTTACAACTTATTAACTTTATTTTAAAGCTGTACATCGTACAAATTAATTTGCAGTAATTTCTGTTGTCGTATTCTCCAGTCACCCGCGCCTGGCACGATACATTAGCCCCCGACATCGGCGGGGAGGGTTCGATCCCAGGCACGCGTCAGTTTTTGCTCCCAGAGCTTCTCCCCTCCTGTAGTAGCTCCTTACAACACCAGACAACGTACAAAGGTGTCTCTATACTCACTCCCAGCGGAGAATGAACCGGCTCTTGAATGGATGCGTTTTTATTCCTATGCTCGTCAAGTTATGTTAAATGAGGTGCTAATATTGAGAATATTATTTGTAGGTTCGTATTGACTTTTACTAGTGCAACTTTTACTCGAAATCGAGCACTTTAATTTTCTCTATTACGTGTCATCGATAAAAATGTTAGTTCAGTTCAAAATCAATTACAACCGACCAATCCGATATTGTGATTGTCAGTTATCACCCCAAAATACACTTATTTGCAGTTTTACACTAACAGACGTTTAAAATGCTCAACCTAATTCCAATGTGAATTCCTATATAATGCATGAAATTTCAAATCTCCATATTACCATTATTTTAAGTTTGATTGTCATTAATTTCTGGCAGAAACAAATTAATATAAACCAAGCCCTATCCAATGACACCAAAAACTTGAAAATTTTAGGATTATAGTTCCAATTACAAAAAACTTAAGTAAATACGGTACTTAAAAAAGTATAGATTATTGAAATTTGTGTAATTTTATCGCAGTCTTAGCTTTTATTTTGTTACAGTAATTGTAAATCATGGCCAGTTAGTGCTTGTTTTTAGTTGTAAAGACTTCAAGTTCATCATTCTGGGTGGCCTTTTAAAAATTTGTATCTCCAGTACAATCAAATAATTTTTTGGAAGGCACGTAAGCAGCTCGGTAGAGAACCATTGGTTTTTCTTTGTAAGAGATTTTTTAAACTTATAACTACACCATTGCATAGGCTTGTAGGGATAGGCCTAAAGAGTTAGGTAGAGATTTATAGCAACACCTAAAATATAAACCAGTTTTCATCATCCACACCACATTCAAGACTTAACATTTATTGACAGATCTTCATATGTGCTTTATATCTACCGTACATATATGTACTTGTGACTACCTACCCATTTATCCAACTTAAAACTAAAAGAAGTTGCTTTCATTGCTATATGGCCCTGGAAACCAAAGTGCCAGAACCAAATTTTCAATTTAAAAACTATGTGCCCCTTTACGTAAATTGATGAATGTAAGAACAATTTGGTGAGTGTTCCATCAATTTTTGTCGTAAAACTCAAAGTTGTACAATTTCCCATTGAGTTTATCGATTTCTGGAACAACCAGCACTGTGTACGTGTTGGCGTCGCCCGTATATTGTATCACAAACTAGCACGTAATGTCCGCGGCCGGTGCGAGTTTTTATCACCCTCTGACCAATTGGCAGCCCGGGACCGATTCGATACGTCTCGTACAGTCCGCACAGGAAACAGTAGACCGTCTGGGCGACAGCGGCAGACGGAACACATTTGTTGTAATTGCTAAATGTTATAAATAAGTTACAAGGACAAAGTGTTACGGATGTTAGGCCTATATCGGCTGAAGGGCTTGCGGCAGACAAAGGGCTGTGTTGTCAACGTGTCAACCCCCTTCTTAATTCTCATTCTCTTGTAGTTGTAGGATAAAAAATATAAAAAACAAACAGTTAAAAAATAGTATAATGTAGCAAATAATTTTAATTCTCAAGAAGCACTTTCGTTAGTCTTACCACCTTTTATAATATACACAGTTTTTTACAAACATGTTAGTACCAGCACTGAAAAATATCGTGGTAGTGGTAGTAGCAATCAGCGACCAGGTAGCAATTAGTGAAATTATTGACCTACACTAATTGCTGATATACCCTTTACACCAAAAACTACTTATTATTAAGTATTAAATTATCCTTAACTATTTTCTTTATCTTTTTGAGCAAAATATTTCAAGATGGGGCTCTTGAAATATCTTCCCAACTATAATATTGGTTATTGTTTAGTAAATTATTACGGACATTTTCCATCACTGATTAGTAAAAACAAATTCACGGCGTTCGGGATCAGGAATCTGATCGCGTGTTCAGGTAAAAGAAATACCTAGAACATAACAACGTTTGTAAAAAAAAACGTACCACGTGAACCTGGAGAAGTCCATAGCCAAACCTGAAATAGTAAAGGCAGTCACAAAAATTTAATAAAACACGAACAATGGTACAAAGCTTAAACAACAAAGTGTAAAAGCAGTTAAAACAAAGCACAACAATAATGAAAATGGGAAAATACACAGCACAGGACTTCTCCAGGTTCACCTGGTGTGTTTTTACTAATTTTGTTACGTTCCTAGGTATTTCTTCCACCTGCAGACGGGATCAGATTTTAGATCCTTAAACATGCTGAGTTTGTTTTCACTAATCAGCAGTGATGGAAAATGTTCGTAATAATTTACTAAACAAAATGAAATCACCATCACCGACAATGAACTTTAAACAAAGGGTATATCAAATGGCCATTTTTTAAGTAAGCGTAGTAGCCTACTTTGATTGAAAGAGCTAATAATTTTTTGTAGTTTATCACTTAGTTCCTCGTAAATTTCGCGACCTCGCGATGTCAGGGGAGAGGGAGACAGAAGGACGGTTTTGGTAGCTGTTCCGGGCAGGCCGGGGAATGTTTTGACAGGCGCCTGTTTGACATCGGACTGATAACAGAGATAAGATAACTCGTGTCTGATAAAGATTTATTGCGATCCCCTAAGCAAACTCTTCCCGACACGTCGGTTGTTGCAACCAAGGTTGATTCGCGACTGAAAATACCAAGCATTCAGCATAGAATTTATTGTTTTATCATTAGCTCCCGCAAAAAATATTTTCATATTATCTGATTTCAAATACATTGACATATTCACGATCCAGGCTATATTGGAGTCTATGGAGATCGAAGAGACCCACTTTCGGGCCGGAAGCACAGTGGGGGTGAGGATTGATATAATTGTCGCCGGGGATGGAGCGGAGGGGAGTGGCGGTGGCGATAGATAGAATCAGACAGACGACAATAGTAGGGTGTGTGGCCCAGTCCATTATGATACCACACCTGAGTCCACGGAGTCTCTGCCACTATCCGATCATTTATACTGCCACTGCCTCCGCCTCCGCCACTATCCGCTACCTCCCTGCCGTTATCGCCGAGGCTGAGAGCTGCGGCGTCTGCCCTCTGGAATCCCTGATGTCCTCCGATGACATTGGGATTGGGATTGGAGTTGGCTGAACAAGAATGTCTAGAACATGTTAATGTTGTTTTACTTTCTCTAACTTTATGGTCTGAGAAGAGAAATTATTGTTAACTAAACTAAAACATGTCGTATTTTAAATTTTAACATTTACATTTAAAACATTTCCGTATTTTGGGTTTTGGGGGAATAATTCATTTTAGACAAACCTCAGTCAGGAATGGTTTTAAGAGTGATGTATTCATGTGGGGGCGTTTAAATAAATCAAACAACCACCACTGATGGTTCCAATGTATCTACAACATGGAAATTGTGGTTAGCTTCCTTTCAAATTAATAAATCTTTATATTTAGACAAATAGTCTAGTAAAATTAGATTAAAAAATCGCTGAACTTGTACTAATTGCAAACTAATATTTTTTTATCAACTCTTGTCAAATGACCTGATAAAACGATGGTGAAAAGTCTCACTATCCAAAGCTGCGTTTGCCTGTTATGGCCGATTTTTTCCAAATGGCGGCTGTAGTTTTATAAGTTTTTGCTGAATATCCTTTGAACAGTTAAAGAGAGCTAAACTCTGTAGATTAGTAAATTTCAGAAAATCAAATTTTGCACATTTTGATGTATGTGCTGTTTGTTATATATAATAAGTGGGATATTGCTCAAAATAACCATTTTCAATTGTGGGATTTTAAGTAAATTTCTTTTGTTATTACTAAAACCTAACTAAAACCATATTAGGGTGGTACCGAAGGTTAGATATAAGCTTTTAACTAATGTAAAGATGTAGACAAATCAAAAATGGAAGAACTTTGCCCAACCGATTACCAATCCCAAATCTCCCCCCCAGACCAGAACCTCCATCGGCCGATTCCGTCACCTCCCGAGTTCCTACCGCACCAGTCCCCTCATCATCGGCGCAACCCAATATCGGCGTATTGAATCGTCAAATCGGCTATTCCCGGCCGTTCCCGACAGGTGAATCCGATTGCTGCGCCAGTCGCCAAATCTAATTTTATGCGCGATCACCTCAACGTCAGCCTCGACCGTCGCTGTCCGGCGAGCCGCCAGCCGCCTATGATTGTTACGCTTCACGAAGATGAAGACCGATTTGTTATTGGTGGCTGCACCTTACAGAACTTATTACTTTACTGGACACGGGCCAACGTTTGATATGAAAATAATAACCGCTCCGACACTTGGTGAGACGAACCGGGATGGACGGGTCCAAATTATTTGTGTATTTTTATCACAGCTTTTTATTCGGGTTGTGTAATGCGTTTACACTATAGTTTAGACCTCGGAAACGTTCATTTTGGGATCCACACTCTTTAAGTCCACGTGTTGTCCTTCCTGACTTTTAATTATCTTAGGTTTTAACAACAAAACTTAACCTCATTTTCCAACTATTTTTGTATTCCTATTACAAAGAAAATTTTTAATGCTTTGTTAGGTAACAAAATTTGAAAATTTGCAGGGTGGAGCGTATAGTTTTTCTAAAGAGGGATGAGTTTAGTAATGTGTATGCTTTAATCGCTACTATATTTTGTTGTAGACGTCCTACACACTACAGGTTGGCCAAATCTGTCCAGAAAATCACAATTTCTCATCTCTCTCCAAAAATCATTCAAAGGAATAATCGCTACTTAGTATAAACCCGCAATCAAAACACGATATTTTCCCCAATCCCCGCCTGTTTGCCTAATTACATCTGTATTAATTTGCCACCCACGGGACTGTCCCCAGACAACAATCTCTGTCGTCATCAATTAGTCTGGTGGTTAATTGTAGGATAATTATACCCCGCCCCGCGGCAGGCTCGCCTCGCCCCGCGCCTCTTGTGCTCGGAATGGAACCGAATTGCATTGATTGTTTACAAATCTGATGGCATCCCCTCGCAGCGAAATACTCGATTAGGAGTCGGTATCCCAACTCCGGCTAATGTTTTGGGTGACGACCAATATAGCGATTTTCCTCGTTCGGTTCATCAAGGTCAGAATAGTTCAGAATAGGCAGAATAGCGTAATGGGTTTGGGAATTTTGCAAAATTTGTCTAATTTTTAGGTAATAAAATCAGTGTGTTTACAGTTTTTTATTATTTTACAATCGTTTTAAGCAAAATTATTGTTATTCATCAATTTACCAGATTAATTCAAATGTTTACAGTACCGTACCAATAATAAATTAAGTAACAATTAATTCACTTCTCTTTTATTTATTTTTTATGGTGTCTGTTTTTATAAGCGTTAGTGAAATTGTTTACGTTTTGATCATACCACCTAAAGTCAACATGTTGCCGTTAAATACAAAAATTTATTCACAGCCCAATGACAAATTGTATATTATTGTCTACAATCGAACTGCGAAGGGAGTACCAAATATTAAAGACTCAGCTACCCACCAAAATTTTGTGTAACTACAGTAAACTACAGAAAACCTTTTTGAATAATACGACTAGTGTCAATTAAACGAACAGGAATGCCGATAGTGACTCGAAACGTCCCAAAAGACAAATAACCGATACGCCATCAATATTCGCAGCGCATTTCCGGAAACGTCAAATTGGTGAAAGTTTTTCACGCCCCTTGTTCGGGGTAGAATTGATGAGTCGGTATAATTAATGTACTGCGGAGTGGCAGAGTATAAGCGAATGTTTGGCGGTGGAAATGCAATATCAGGGGATCATTTGTTAGGCGCTATCGTCGACGGAGGCGTCGGGGCGCGCGGCAAGGGATTGGCGTTAGCGGCTCTTCATTTGTCAAGAGGACCGGGCTCGTTATCGTTATCGTTAGTGACGTCACGTCGGTCTCCGTACTGCGGAGGAATACTGCGTTACCGACATGGAGAGTACTGCGTTACCGACATTTGGGGCTCTACGTTACCGACCATGTGTGTACTGCAGTACCGACCGTTAAAATAAAAAACGAGCGTTGTCTGTATATTTTTACATGGCTGACCTATGCGTCAAATGATAATAATACTACCTAAGCTGATAAAACATTATTTTGAATTATCAGACATTTTCGTCAATGATTTATCAATACTTGTGGTATCTAGTGAATTTGATACGGTACTCTTGTTCCTGTTGTCGGTAAATAAAACAAGTTTGAAAGTGAACAATCTAAGCATTTCTTCTGGTTTAGACAACGTTGACGAAACCATGTTGGACACCTGCCGACTTTTTGGAGAAATTGCAGCGTCCCAACTTCAAGGTGATTCTTATATGAAAGGCAAAGAAACTTTTCCCTAAAAAGTGTCCTACTTATATTCCATATGTTTATATAGCGTATGGGGTTTGTGTTTAAAATGAAATTTTCTTTGGCTCTGGAGCTTAAAACAATAGATGAATAGATGATATGGTAAATGAATGAATATTTATTTTAAAACATACTAATATTGAATTTTCACCTTGAGGTTTTATTCCACGTGAAATACTACTGTATTTAACTACATTTTTTACTATACATTTCTTTATGAAATTTAATTTCATAATTATAAAATGTCGATTTTATATAGATAAGGTACAATTGATAAGGTACTGTAATTCCCATTCAATCGTAAGCGTTGGTTGGAAGTATCATAATCAAGCACGGCTCTGATGACTGTCGTGGCAGAAAATAAATCGCTAATGAATTAGTGCGGATTTCGCGCACCTGGCAGCGACCCGAGTTCCGCCCGAGGCTTGTAGGATAGGAATGTCAAGCCGTGGGCGAGACAAAACGCATGCGCATTCCTATCACCAGACGAATAAATTCATTCGAAACGTATCACGCCGCATAACGAAATGCATAACGTAGATAATTGGTTTCAATCAAATATACATAAAGCCGACCGAATCAAACGGTCGATTTAACAGGGGACAATTAATGTTATCGGCCCATCGAGGTGTAAATTATGAAAGCAATTTGTGCCGATGGCTAGATGTTGCTCTCTCCGTCGCACGCGCTGCCGGTGTATATCGCCCTCTCTCTCGCACATGTGAGGTGTGAGGGGGGGGGGGGCAACAATGGGATGTCCCTCATTGTTGAGTGTTAGCAGTGTAATCCATTGTTGCGCGTTTGACTTGACCCTTGACCCCCGCTGACTCGCGATTCCGCTGTCCCCTCGTGTTTGAGGGGCATCATTGTTGTGTTTGGACCAACTCATTGTAGTTTATTTGCTTTTTTATAGGCTACAAACGTATTTATTGAATAGTAGAGGTTTTTAAATATATGCTTTACTTTTACTTTTATTCTGAGCAGTCATCGTAATTTATAGGGCCAACATTTTAACAAATATTTTTATTCATTCGAAATGCAAAGTTGAAATTAGGCTAATTTTCTTCTTTTTTACGTTTTTTTAACGTTGTAGATTTCCCAGATTATACTTGAATTTCTTTGAAATGAGATTTTATGAGCATCTATGTCAATGCAAATCTTTGTTGCATTGTTTGGGAAAAGTTATATACGTGGATTTTCTCAAGTAGAAAGAAATATTTTTTCATTGCTAAACCTTTATTTATCTATTCTTATTTAGTACGCTAAAGTAATGAATAGCCTACAATAAGGATTTTTGTAAATTATTAGAACTCCTAAAATTTTTATTAGAATTTCAGGTTTTTGGCTTCGTTGGTAAGGGATTGGTCTGTTGTTACCGCAAAAAATTGATGAGATTCGGTCCCCTGCAGGGCCCTTCAGGTTTTTAATTTTTAATGGTCGGGTTCACGTTCATCCACCGCAACCGGGATTTAGATAATAACATGACAAATCCCAATGGTCACGTGATGGATCCCGGTGGATCCTAGTGACGTCATTTTGCTGCCGTCATAGTGAACCCACCGGTATTTGATTGTTGACGTTCACGTGCTTTTTTTGCTAACCGCAAAACAATCCACCGGATCCCGATTGCGGAGGATTGCGGTGGATGAATGTAAACCCGATCAATGTTACTTGTATGAAAAAGGGTACCGTAATTGATTGAATTACTATAGAGAGCTGTTGTAATAAAACATATTAGGCCTATACTAGCAAAACAGAAATAACAGGTGATTCAGTTTTAAAATATGTTTTAACTACTGTAATTGGGTCCAGAAGGTCCTCATAATATGAAATTTTGATCGAATTTCATCAGGAGACGATCTGGGTCTTCAAAAATTAGTCATTCTCGAGTTTAATTTATTTGTAATTTGTTAGTGATGTTTCCGTGATCTAATTAAAACAATATAAGTAACATAAGTTAATTAGGATAACGCACTTATTGAAGTATGAAAAAATACAAATAGAAGTTAAATTCATTGCTTGACCTCCGGCGTAGAGCGAGCGCGATTGTCAGATTAGGTTTGTCCATCATAACTCGTCCGATGCTCGTGTTTAATTTACAGCGCCTGGTTATATCTCGTAACGCAGTTTACAGTTTAATGCCTGCTTTTTACAGCATCTCATTTGGTTCTTTTCTGTTAGTCATAACTTATCTATAAAGACTAGTTCTATAATTAGGGCCATGGGAGTTCAATATTGCAGTAATATACACCCGAGTTGTGTTCTCTTTGTTGAACTATAATTGGCCGTGGGTAATTTTTTGCTGCACTTAGCAATATTGCATGCGTGCGGTTGGTTGTTATGTTAACATCTTTTTGTAAATATAGATGTTAAATATATATAGTTTTAAAGCAGTCGCACTTATTTTGTTGAAAACACGTTTAGAACCTAACTACTTCATTAAGCAACATGTAGACCTTTTTCAATCTAAATTGAAAGATAAAGTATATATCTTACATACCGATGATATATGTCCCAAACGTCTGTTTTTTTAAAACCCACCTGCTGACAACGATATTATTTTCTTGGGAATAAGTCTTAGTGACCAAAACATGAAAATTTTGATGTGTAAAAACTTTTAAACCTCCCCCGAAATCGGAATTTTGGGCGAGGAAGTCGACATTTTAACATCCAAAATTTGTATGTCAATTTTTGACTGTATACATAATTTTAATTCCTATTTACTCCTGACATATTTATCTCAACCTAATGGTATAAGGGAGCTATGGTCATCTAAAGGTAATTTTCATCTCCATAAGAATTGGCCAACCATTCATGCATGTATCTCCGAAAATAAAACTTCAGTAAATCAAAACCAAGGTTAAAAATAAATTTCTCCCGCGGAAATGGGCATTTACGGATCAATACACTGATTTTCTAATATGGCGGACAAGTAAGCCTAAATATATTTATGTAAATTTGATGTGATCATAAAAAATTTCCTTAAAACTTATAGTTTTAATACATTTTTCTTCTTGGATATTTTTTTTATTTTACTGAATGGATTCGGAGGTACAGGCAATGGAAGTTAGCCCAAGTTTAGAGAGTTCATGGGTGACCCTATAGTGAGTAGCAATGTAAACACAAAAACACAGCTCAGCGCCGAGTCCTATCTGTGACACTAGCAGAGATCATATCAGTGATGTCCCGCTGTCCCTGTACCCCCCCCCCCCCCCCCCACTACCTTTGGGATAGCTCCATTAGCACTCGGAGCTTCCGTCTGGGGGCTGGATGGGACTTCAGATATTGTGGAACCGGCCGAGGTCATCCATGTGATATCCAACGGGAGTGATTTTGGGTATCGAAAGTACCAGGAACCTCAGACAGAAAATCGGACATACGGCATTTGCGATTTATTGTAGGGAATAATAGTAATTGTATTTGATCACCTAGAAGGAAAACTATAGTGATATTGGTAGGCCTTATAGAAGGTAACTTTTTTCATGATGAATTAACTTTTCGACCACTATTAGCACAAAAACTTTTTAATTAACTGAGCCTGTCACTAAGTGGTACTGATCTGGTTTTGTAGGGACCAAGGTAGCTAAATTTTCAAGCTAAGAACATTAATTATCCACTTCAATGATGGAAGAAGCTTCACTCTTTCCATACACGCTTTAAAGAGCATTTAGGCCTACCATGAGTCATTAAAGTCCGCACATGCAAATTATTTAATAGATAGTAACCACAGCTTTACAAGTTTCGATTGTAGTTTTTAAGTCCTTTGTGTTTGTAAGAAAGGGTAATTAAATGAACACTATCGATGAATTTGAAATACGAGTATACTGTTCAAACCGTGACAAGCAAGGCGGGGGAAGTGGTTATACCGATACAGCACCGGACACAAGGTATACCGGTAGTGATGATTCACCAATACTGGCCAGTTTTGTGTTGTAGTACGTGTTTTAAATGTTTGTTTTGTGCGTGAAAGTAGTGACGAAGCTTCTTCCATCATGGGTTAAGAAGATAATTTATGTCGTTAGCTTGAAAATTAACTTTTAAGGTTCGAAACCTTGGTCGGTACAAAACCAAATCAGGACCGTTTCAGTTACCGGTAATTTAAACATTTGGTGCTAACTTTTCTCGTAGTTAACCTTTATCCACGATAAAACTTAAAAATATAATATTATTCAACCACAGAGTGAACTGTGAACGCCGGGCATCCCTTCAAACGCCGGTTTGAAATATTTTTAACCGTGTATGAATCTGTGTGTATGACTGAGTGTTATGAATATGTACAAATCAATAGTTTGGAAAATGATTTATAATGATCTGCCTTGGCCGATGCGAATGCCTTTGTCCTCCGTAATCGCATGTTGTGGCAATGTTTGGCAATCTTTAATCGTGATTAGTGATGTCTTCAAGATAATTAATTGTTATTGCGGAAGATTCCATTGCGTCTGTTTACCCTGTGATAATCATTTCAAATGTATACTTTACTGTTTCGTTTCTCAAAGAAAACATTTGCTACAGTATTAATCATGTTTTAAAATAATCTCCATTCCGAAACGAATCGAAAAAAATTAATCAGGGCAATTTTTAATCTTATATTTATACAAGCTGCTTTTTAAAGAATTTTGATTGAAAGACAATGTTATACGTTGGTATTATCTCAAGGTTAGGTTAGGTTAGGTTAGGTTAGGTTAGGTTAAGACGTATACAGTAGTCTTTTCATTTTTTATTTTAGTTTTACCTAGTCACATTATTTACCTATTTTTAAAAAAGGTATTTACGAATAAAACGACAAAATATAAAGCCCCACGTTGTTCTTGAGCTTGATTGTGTGGTAGGCCTAAATAAGCACTGTCATGATTTATAATGTGATTTCGAACTATAAAAATTCTGAACTACGGTTAAAACTTGTTTGCAACTAAATTGTCTTTAACTAGCAGAGAAAATGAACCGCTTTAGACGTGGTTTTGTTGAGGCAGTTTTCAGCGGAGTCAGAGATACTCTGAAGTAGTTTACCCATTAACTGCTCTATTGGTTTTCACCATTATGTGTAGTTCCAGTACCGTGTTTGAGGTGAACCAGATTCTCTATTGTATTGCAATTGTAAGGTGCTCGATCATCAGCACGAGCCGACGCTATATATAGTACAGTAATTATGTCGGAATGCGGACTAACAGTAATGTGTGATATCTGGGAATAATGCCACCCTGCGAGAGTAACGGTCGAACCGATCGATACAGAATGCAGGTGATAGCATGGTGTAAGTATCTTATACCATGGGTGATAGGGTATCTACGAAGGATTTTCCAATGATTCTCCCCATAGAACTGCTGATGTTTATTTAGAGCCTACATAAGGTCTTATCAACATTGAAAGTCTTACTTTGTTGTTTTGAATACCTAATTTTGAAAACTCAAACTTACAGAGTGGCCCAGTACGAAACCAAACATTTAAATAACGTAGAGATCTCCTTCTGCCCGAACTTCGACCAAAATGTCCATTGGACCCAAATAGTTAAAACATATTTTATAATTGAAACCTGTGTTTTCCTGTTTATCTGTAGCATAAGTTTACATCAACGGGCTTACCCTGATTGCGCACAGCGGTCAAGTTTTTGACAAGGGTCAGTTTTATGGCCCCCCGTGGGTCGAGCATCATTGCGCACACGGTCAGTTTTGCCCGACCCTCCGCGGCGGCGCGCCGGCGCCGCACCGGCCGCTGGGCCACTCGCCCCGAAAGCAAAGATCATTTACATGAAGAATATTAAATTAAGTGGAGATATAAAACTCTGTGACCACATAATATTGTCTGTCCTTTTAAAACAATTGTATTCGTGTTTTTAAGAGAAATTATTTTACCCTTATTCGTTAAAACGTTTGTAAGTGAAGATTTTTTCTAGACAGACATGATTATTTTCTAGATAATTAAAATTATTTTTTAGTGTCTGGATAATTTTTCTAGATATTACCAGTTTGTTCATTATAATATTGTAATTTTCCTAACAGTGAGTAAAAATTTTCGTACGGGACGGACATTGGAGCGTATTCCTAGTATATAGCCTAGTACCAGGTTAATCGAGCCTTGCTCGTTGGTTTTACTTCACTTTTGTTATAGGTCATGGTAAAAAATCAATTCAATTTCCACCAACAACCAACTATACCTCTTCACAGTCAACTTTAAAAAATGTTCAAATTTCTACAAATGTAACATTTAACACGTTGACTCCTAGAAAGCAAACTAATGTAAAGTACAAAAAAAGAATACAGTTTTTTGAAAAAATCCAAACAGAGTTGAAGGAAGGAAAGATTAGCCGCCTGCATTTCATGCAGAAGGCTTCATTTTACTTAAAGAAATAAAGTTCTTGTAATGGCTGTTTTATGCTGTATGTTTGTAAATTTTGTAAATATATATATATATATATATATATATATATATATATATATATATATATATATATATATATATATATTAAACTTTTATTATATTCTATACCGTGTATTTGTTAAAATAACCTTTGTATAACTTTGAGCAATCTGAATAAAATTGATTCAGTATGTTTAGTGTTTTTATATATATTGGAATAATACATGTACAATATCTAAAATGTTGGTGTACATTTTTTTGTGGTTGTGGGAGATAAGAAGTCTCGATTGATTTCATGTTCAATTTATACATATGTACAAACTAACTATTAATTAATTATTTATTTCGTACTCTTCGCATACATGAAAATTTTTTCGATATCATGAATATCAAAAGTCAATTATCACAAAGAATAATCATTTTTTATTAGTTGCAGAGTACTTTATTATCTCTTGTTATCTGAGAATGAAATGCCGGGAACAAAGAACAGATAACGTTAAGGATACAACTTAAGTCCGGTTTTCGTTATAAATAAATCATCTTGTCTGTTATTTTTAGCCTAGTATATAATTAAATACAGCAGTTTATCCAAATATTGTATTTGTAAACAAATTTAACAATTGAGTAAACAACATGTAAAATTGCATCATTTGGACTTTTTGAATTTTAATTGAATTCATTTATTATTATTTAATTAGTTGCAATAGACAATTAATAGTTTAATTAATTAACAGTTTCAAGGACTTTTTATTTTATTTAATGGCGAGAGTAAGTTATAGTTTAATGTAGGCCTAAGGAAACGATTGAGGAAGAAAAAAATATTTCTTTAGTCTATAAGACAAGGTAACTGTAAATAAGTGAGAATGAGCATGTGTGTGTGAGTGGCGGGAGATCGAGCTTGCCGACGTGTACGGACTGAGCATAGACTTTGCTTGTCGGAACAAACAATTTAACCTTACTGCCGTTTATCGGACACATGACAGCAACCTAGATGACTTCACCACAGCACTGAGTGACTATTACAGCGGAATGCACAGAAATAAATCATACTTATTTGTTGGGGACGTAAACATTAACATTTTGAATAGTGACTACAAAACCGAACCGTACTTAGACGTTATGTATGAAGCTGGATTTATGTGTGGAATTCACGATCCTACTAGAGAAACTGAGAACAGCAAATCACTAATCGATCACATTTTTGTAAAGCACGAACCCTCTGACAGCATTTCAACTGCAGTGCTCAAGACCTCAATTACTGACCATTACTGTATTGCCATGGAAATACAACTATCGCACCGATATCTTCAACACTCACACACTTACTATATTGATAGAACTTTACTCAGCCAACTTGTAAATGATCAGGATTTCAATTCGGTAAGCGAATTTCACGATGTCAATCAAAGTGCAAACGACTTTGTAAGCAAGTTAAAATCCCTTGTTAATAGAGCAACAAAATCTACATTTAACCGTAATAACCTCAAAAAACTTAAACCTTGGATAACTGAAAATCTCATTAAAGCTATTAAAAAAGGGATAAATTAAGTAAACTTGTAAAAAAACAGCCTTTTAATACTGAGTTAAAAGATTATTATATTTCATTTAGAAACAATGTAAACATGCGTTTAAGGTTTACTAAACAAAACTACTACAGAAATAAAATCAATGATAGTAACAACAACCCTAAACACTTCTGGCAAATAATAAATGAATTGGCAGGTAGGCTGAAAAAGAAAGACATATTCCCCTTGGACAAGTACATAGTACCAACCGACATGAATTCAGAACTTGTAACTGACTTAAAGAAGCAGGTGGCCCGGTGGCCGATGAGTTTAATGAATATTTTTCACAAGTAGGATTCAATCTAGCCCAAAATATTGACTCTAGCGGCCACCCTGTTGTCAACGACGCTGTTCATGCTACTGATTCCCTGTTTACTTTAAGACCAATTACCGAGACTGACTTACTGAGACACGTTACTAGCCTGCGCGGCGGCTCGGCTCCTGGGTATGATTGTATCTCTGCCTCATTCTTGAAAACCCATTTCAACAAACTGAAAACTCCACTACTACACATCATTAACCGCAGTATACGCTCTGGGTGGTTCCCCGATGCCTTCAAGCCAGCTAAAGTGATTCCTCTGCACAAATCTGGAGACTTCAAGACTAAATCGAACTTCCGTCCTATTAGCCTTTTAAGTGTGTTCTCTAAAATTCTCGAGCGAACAGTCAAAGAGCAATTTTCTGATTATTTAGAGGCAAATAACATTTTTTCTGAATGCCAATACGGGTTCAGGAAGTCAAAGAATATTAATGATGCTCTTTTCAATCTTAACAAAGAAATTAATAAATCTTTAAGTAGTAACAAAAAATGTTTGGTAGTTTTTTTAGATTTAGCCAAAGCGTTTGACACAGTAGATCGTTCAAAATTACTTGACAAACTAAGATATGTTGGGGTCACAGGTAATTCTCAAAACTGGTTCAAGTCATATTTGGAAAACCGAAAACAATATACAACTATAAATGGGGTAAACAGTGAGACGAGGGCTGTAGACTACGGGGTTGTGCAGGGAAGTACGTTAGGACCTATCCTTTTTTTAATATATATAAATAACATTTCAAAGATTAGTTTGTCGGGTCAACTTTTTCTATTCGCAGATGACACTGCTATATTTTTTCAAGGAGATAGTTGGGATGACGTTTTTGAATTAGTAGCAAGGGGCTTATCAAAAGTAAAAAAATGGTTTGATCAAAATCTATTGACCTTAAATGTGTCAAAAACTAAATTTATGCCTATTTCACTCAGGCAGAGTGCAGATGCAGAAATTAATGAAATAAAATTGCACTCCTGTGGCAATCCAGCGGACAATAACTGCCAGTGTGCCAGTATAGAAAGAGTTGACACGTACAAGTATTTGGGTGTTATTTTTGATAAAAGATTAACTTGGAAACCTCATATTTCCTACATAAATAACAAGCTGCGTAGATTAATTTTTGCTTTTTATCAATTAAGAGAAGTTTTAACTTTAAAAGAAATTCGGATGGCATATTGTGCGTATGTTCAGTCAATCCTAGAGGGGGGTATAATTGTTTGGGGCGCCGCCTTTCGAACTACTCTCAATCCATTATTTGTTACACAGAGGACCATCTTGAAGACGGCACTTGGTAGGGGTCGGCGGTATCCCTCAGATGCGTTGTACACAGAAATGAACGTTTTTGACATTAGACAACTTTTTATCAGAGTTATGCTTTCCTACATATTCAAAAACAAAAATAACATTTTTGAAAATACTGTGCACACGCATATGACCAGAAGCTCAACTACTGTAGGTATACGACATCCACGACTAGTAAAAACCTATTCAATTACGAACTCCTACTACAATTCACATATTCTTTTTACTAACATCCCTGATCATCTGAAAGACTTTAACTGTACGCTAACAGCATACAGTTTAAAAATAAAAAACTGGCTGCGTTCTACCGACAGAGTAAACATAGAAAATATTATGTTTTCTAACTACAGACATCGATAACACCAACAAGTTTCAAATGACGGGTAAGAATGAGTGCTAGATTGAGTGTGTGCAACTGAGTATGTTTGTGAGTGTGTGAATGAGTGTTGTGATTGTGTGCGCGTGTGTGTCCGTCCGTCCGTACCTGGGGTCAACGATAGGGGAAGGGGGGGGTGTTATCCTTGGGGAGGGGGTTTTTCCTATTTTTATTCTTTCTGCTCAACAACATTAATATTTTCCTTGTGTGACCGATCGTTATCTAATCTTACCAAGAACCCCGCATCATTGTCCGAATTAGCATTGATCTTCTTTATGCAATTTCACTCTTTTATATCTCCCATAAAATATAAATAAAACGAATAATAACTTAAACTTTGCGACGAATCGTTTTTTATACCAACTCAAACATTTTAAATATACATCATTATTTTATTATTATTATTTTTGTTGTTGTTCATTTTTGCCTAAAAATATATCTTAAACAGGACTCATTCTCACAGACAGGCTTTAAGCCTTTGTGAGAATTAATTTCACGTATTTTATTTAGCCTATTAATAATATTTACTTTAAAACTGTTACGCATTGCTTGTATGAAATGTAATTATGTACAATGTGAAATAAAGATGTTTTTGATTTGATTTTTGATTTGTATAGTAATAAGAATGGTTTAACCGGCTAAGACTATTTTCATCGTTATTTTCAAAACAATATCCAATTATTTGTAAACTTATTTGATTATGAAGCAATAATACCTTATTACACGTATAATTATAACATTTATGCATATATGTCACACAGTAATTATAAAACAAAGTTTATATTGCTAGATAATTATAATTTTGCTGAAATAATAGATCCATGAATTATAACTATTATATAAGTGAAATGAAACAATTTGAAGTTTAAATATGCAGCTATGTAAATATATATTGCTACTCTATTTATTCAACATAGGAACGGGACTACAAGTTTCGTTTTTGACCGTGTGCGCACGGTGTTCACGGTTGACGGACCCCCAAGCGGGGCCCCGAGTGACCACTGTGCGCAATGATGCCCCGAAGTTTGACAGTTTTCTGACCACTGTGCGCAATGAGGCTATCCCCTACATCAACAGCTGCCTAATGATTTTATCAATTACCCATTTTCCACAAGATTAACACTGAAACTTTGAAAGCCCGTAGGCGAAGCCCCGGGGACCGATATGAATTATAATGGTATTTCTGTTCATCTACAGGAGCATACCTAATGGTATGGGCGGATTTCTCCTACGATACACACAAGCTGAGAAAAAAGGAGGAAATGAAACATGCTTATGCCTAAACCCCAAATTTGAACCTTTTTTCAAGAGTTTTGTCAGTGAAGCACAAATCATATGTGTGTTAAACATCTGGTCAAAAAGTTCTATTTGATTTATCTAAATGAACAATGACAATTTTAATGTCGACCGCCCATTGATTAGCTATAACAAGCGATGGAAGTTTGTATTCATTGATGGAAGCGTGAGCGGGTCATAGATATAAACATGAACATTTGGATCGCTAACATAATGCTGAAAAAAAACGTGCCGTTACCTCCACCACTAGAAGGGGATTATTTGGTATTTAAAGAATATGAACAAACAAGAATGCACTATATAGATCCACCAATAATAACGATTTCAGATGAAATTAACGAATGTAAACAAACAAGACGCACCAATGACAACTATTCCAGCTGACATAAGGCTTTTTTCGCCATCTCAGTTAGCGATCCAGATGTTCAGAGGTTCTTGTTTAGATCTATGGAGTGGGTGTACGGAACTAGGTGAGGACAGTGACACGCCGCGCCGCAGCCCCGGGTAGCTGCTGATAAGCGTCGCTGTGTTGAACAAGTGAAAGTGACAACATTGTGGAATCTGACACCGATACTGCACTGTCTCAGTCCATCCACCGAATCATGTCATTATAGCTCATTCGTCATGGAATGCTTTTCTATCATAAGCTGGATTTAATTAAATAATTATTTCACAATAAGATTCCACTGTGGGTTACGACACAATACCAATAGTTCGAACATAGAATTAACTTCTGCTACGCTTGTTGTGACAGTCTTTTCTGGTTTTTGGAACACAACATTAATCCACGAAGCCAGCAGCGGTTTATTAGGAGGAAGTGTTGATGTTTGTTTGTTTTGAGTCATTTGTAGCGCCGATCTACCCTTCAACTTGCATCAACTGTTATTCGGAGATACGGACGGTTTGCTCAAGATATCCGTCGGTCTAAGGTCCTATTTGTCAATTAATTGCTCTGCACACAGATTGTCCACATTATGTAATATCATCGTGATCGCCGCCAGGCCACCACCAACGGTCTCTGGAAGCAGAGTAGAATTGAAAGAGAGCAGTGCATCCCAGTGAGGAAAGGACAAAACTTGGGATTTTTATATGTAGGATTTTTTTTGGGACCATGAGAAAAGTCAGAAGCTTTGCGATGGTTTGAAAATGAACCCAGATACCTTTGTTCATTGGGGTATCATGACAAATGAATCTACTGGTCTTTGTCGGTAACAAAGATAAACGTTATGTGATCATCACACTCACCCTTCAGTCATATTCACCGGATTGCGTTGGTGTCCCCTGAGTATCAAAGTTCAATGATCATCATCAACAAAAACGAATGTATGAATCTTCGCATCTTTGTGTGTCTTGAATGGGCGTGAAAATTATTGGACCAATTTTCTGACATTTTTTAAAATTATACTTGATTTATGTAGGAGAAAGATAGTCTTATTCCCGTTTTTCATCCGCTTTTAGGCTCTGCCCCATTAGCCTTGCAAGTTACAAAATTTATATTCATATGGAAAAGGTTTTTTATAGCTCAGACTGGATCAGATGTTCATTACATGAGTTTTAGCTCAAAATTTAAATATGATACAACAAAAAGAGTATAACAATAAAAATTTTAATTTTACAGTACTGTATTCGAATGTTGTTTTTGATTAAATCTACATGTATAGAAGTCGTGTTAGTTAAACTCTAAATTCAAGAAGGATGGAACAGATTTAGCTGAAAATTGGTGTTGAGGTAGCTTGAACCAGGAGACGGACATAACCTACTTTCTATACTCCCTGTTTTCATAGGGCTCCACCCCACACGTCTTCAAAGTTGCCATGTTATTCGTAGGAAAGCATAACATTTTAATAATTAATTATGAACTCGTGATTAAATCTAGGAATATTAATTTATAAACAGCTGTTATCATTGAAGGTGCTGCGGAAAGATTGGTAATAAAAAACTAAAGCATATTGTAGATTTGCGGCGAGTGAGCGTAGCGAATTAACTAAACCTGAAACATGAAAAGTTTTCCAGGTTCGCAATGCAAGGCATGTCGGGTAGGAGCTATAGTATTGTAATACGTAAAATGTTGTACATTCAAACAGTTATTAAAAGAGGCCCCCTTTCATGGCTGAAATATTTCAAGACGCATGAAAGTATTATTTTCCCCATCATAAAGCCTTCGATTAAAACGCCTTTTTAGTTTGACGTATCGTCAAGATGAATATTAATCGGAAAAAGGAATTAGATATGTTTATTTTAGCATAATGCATATAAAAATTATCGTTTCACGAATTATTTTTCTCGACAGGGTTGTTTTATGCGTACTATAAAATTGGTTTCGATCACAAACATGAGTAGGCTACACAAAGGTTAATTAATGAAGCATGTAGAAGTAGTTCAATAGCAAACATTAAATCCTCAACGAAAATTCGTAAATGGTTATGGTTTTCTTACATTAATTTTGAGCATAGGTATTTTAGCAACTTTTAGACTGTAATCATTTGAGGAGGATATTATTTTGTTAAGGCATTAATGGTTATAATGGAATTAAGATGTCCACTGCCATAATTAAGATAACATTAAGATAAAATTTTAACTAATGAGAATTATGATTTATGGTGTAAATATTAGTTCCTTAATCCTGAGAAATCGGTTACAGCAGTTTTGACCATACAAATACAGCAAGTGATAACTTATACACTCAGCATTGCAAAACAAGAAGGAGTAAGTGGCGGCCACGAAATCAGGTGGGTGACTGAAAACGCGATGTTGTCACATGGAACCAAAAGATGAAAGAGTTTATCGAAAATTGCGTATTTTGATGCATAAACTGGCAACACTGATCATCCAGCGTTGCCTAGACCGTATGTTGAATGTACATTCTTTTGAAATGAACAAAATAAGTATCATCTAATAAAACAGATAAAAACAATGACATAAATATAAAACATATGATTAAATTACTAACCACTGGAAGTTTGGCAACGTTGCAAAATCATTCACCCGCCTGATTTTGTGGCCGCCACTATAGAAGTATATGTAAACTATATTGTCTCAAAGATCTCCTTAAGCTCTAACGAATTTGGAAATAACATTCAAGGCACTAAAGTGCAGTTTTTAGAGGAAATTCAATTGCCACAGGAGACCGTTTTCCGTTTTAACCCACATACAACAATTATTAGAAAGAAGTAATGTTGTTACAGTACTTTTATTTACAAAACCTTTCATATATAAATATAAGGAAAAAATATCGTTGTCGAACCACCCACTTTAGGGGGCTGTGTATCATCTTTTAATACGAAAGAAGTTCAATTAAAGGTCTCAGTGGAATTGATTGTTAAATATGAAGAAGAGAGAAAAATGGTTGTAAAAGTTATTTTTACAACTTATGTTAATTGCGGTTTCCATTCAAGCCAGACCAATATAATAATTAAAAAAAAAAAAAAAAAAAAAAAACTGTCTTGGATAGTATAGGCTTACCATAACGTACTGATTTGTTTCCAAAGTTTTGTGCGCTATGTGTTCGATTTAAGTTACCATTTCCAGGTATAGTGTAGGACATAAAATACATACCACATTATACCTCCTGCTGATACTGATAACTTATATCAATGAGGCCTTGTTCCAACATCTGAAATTCACCCGTTATCATCAGTCGACGGCCAACATTCCGTCAGCACTTTATCAGCACTCGGTCATCAGAGAACGACAATGAGTCACAATCATCACTTTACACCACCCATCAATCGTAACCACAATCATCCACTAATCGTCGATCTTTTTCCCCTCGGTTCGGTTTTGATATTTTCATAATCACCAGCCTCCGCTCGCCACTGCACGCACTCCTGATTGTTTCCATTCCTGGTAAATTGCCCGGTAGCTGTTACGAGTCGCTTTTTCCGATAAATTTAATCTCTTTTTATATTCGGGTTAATATAAATATTAGAGGCTGGCCCGGCCCGCGGCTGCGTGTTTCGTGGGACACGCAGGCCGCTGCTACTGGAATTATCTGGGAACCGGCTCCCGTGATACGCGGCGTGATGAGAGGCTAGCTCGTGTTAATGCCTTCTGATTGTTCGATCTAATAGGACTCGTCCTCTTCGTCGTTTGGATGACTGACTGTACATTTCTGTAACAATTCAAATATTGTGTTGAAGTTATAGGATGAACTTATGTAAAGTGCAAATTTTGACTTATCTATCCTTAGAATTTCGAGTGTTGGAGATAATGTTTGTCCCTCTACGACACTAAATTTTAATCGTAAAGTTAGTTATAGCCATTAACAGTTTACTTTTCAACTTAGATAGTTTCCCAAAGGAATTAAAACTTCGAACTACCGAAGATTTCGAGCTGCGTGGAGTGGAGTCGAGAGGTGGCTGCTAAGGGGGTTTTGTTGACAAGGGCTTGTAGTACTACTGTAGTGCAGTTGATAAACAATATATCCTGCTCTTATCTACAAACTAAACTACAAATTTAATTATTCTTAAAACTGCTGCTACTCTGATGTATTTCATTTAGTAATGTATTGTTTCCTGTTGCAGAATACAGAGCTGAGCGAACTGGAGGGAGGCGACGATGACAGCGACGGCGCGTCGTCCAGGCGGACACACGACACGACCCCCGAGCACCAGCACCAGGACAACATGCTGTCCAAGATGAAACAGGAGGTCAGTAGCGCCGGGGGTGGGGGGTTGGACAGTTGGTCAGTTGGTCAGTTGTATAGTTGGGGGTTGGACAGTTAGTCAGTTGTACAGTTAGGGGTTGGACAGTTGGTCAGTTGTACAGTTGGGAGTTGGACAGTTGGTCAGTTGTATACTTGGGGGCTGGACAGTTAGTCAGTTGTACAGTTGGGGGTTGGACGGTTTGTCAGTTGTATACTTGGGGGTTGGACAGTTAGTCAGTTGTACAGTTGGGGGTTGGACAGTTGGTCAGTTGTACAGTTGGGGGTTGGACAGTTGGTCAGTTGTATACTTGGGGGTTGGACAGTTAGTCAGTTCTTCAGTTGGGGGTTGGACAGTTGGTCAGTTGTATACTTGGGGGTTGGACAGTTAGTCAGTTGTACAGTTGGGGGTTGGACAGTTGGTCAGTTGTATACTTGGGGGTTGGATAGTTGGTCAGTTGTATACTTGGGGGCTGGACAGTTAGTCAGTTGTACAGTTGGGATTTGGACAGTTGGTCAGTTGTATACTTGGGGGCTGGACAGTTAGTCAGTTGTACAGTTGGGGGTTGGACAGTTGGTCAGTTGTATACTTGGGGGTTGGATAGTTAGTCAGTTGTACAGTTGGGGGTTGGACGGTTTGTCAGTTGTATACTTGGGGGTTGGACAGTTAGTCAGTTGTACAGTTGGGGGTTGGACAGTTGGCCAGTTGTATACTTGGGGGTTGGACAGTTAGTCAGTTGTACAGTTGGGGGTTGGACAGTTGGTCAGTTGTATACTTGGGGGTTGGACAGTTAGTCAGTTGTACAGTTGGGGGTTGGACAGTTGGTCAGTCGTATACTTGGGGGTTGGACAGTTAGTCAGTTGTACAGTTGGGGGTTGGAAAGTTGGTCAATTGTATACTTGGGGGTTGGACAGTTAGTCAGTTGTATAGTAGGGGGTTGGACGGTTTGTCAGTTGTACAGTTGGGGATTGGACAGTTGGCCAGGTGTATGGTAACTGTTCTCATACTCGATGCGCGGCATTATTAATCATCAGCAGGTCTTTAGAATGACACAAAAAATTAAACAGTGTAATGACATAGGTAGTTGAACATTAGGCTATAGAAGCCTGATGACAATGTTGCATATTTGATATCCGGGCAGTTAATAGTCCTGTCTGTTAAAGCTGTCAGTATACATAGTCATACTGCAATCTGCATCAATGTACGAGTACTACAGGCAAACCAGATTAGATAGATTGACCATTGTCACTCTTTCGAATGAAGGTGCATGCGCACTTGTCCTATATAAAGGAATCTTAATTCATGCATGTTTAAAATCATTGCTAATATATGTATCTATTGCTTGCAATTTAATACAGCATGTTGCTTTTAGTGAGGATATCATGTTATTTGAAGTTGATACTTTACGGAACAAGTAAATAACGTTTATCCAAAGCTAGAGGAACTTGTTTTGAAACTATGTTTGTCCAAAGATAATTTTTAGTTGTGTGTTATGTGTTGTAACCAAACCCATACTGTTTGTTTGACTGTTAACGTCCAAACTGTGATTCTTTACCATAATTCCCGCCTTGCTGTCCCCAGAGGGAGTCGCAGGACGAGTCGTCGCGCGACGTCAAGCCGCCCCTAGCGCCCATCTCCAGCGCCGCGTCGCTGGTACCGCCGCCGCAGTTCTCCCTGCCGCTGCCGTTCCCGTTCCCGCCCCCAGGCGCCGCCTTCCTGCCGCCCGCCCCCGCGTACCCGCCCCCGGGCCCGCACACCCCCCACACCCCACACTCCACCTCGTCCCACAGCTCTGATGGGTCCGCCGCCGCCGCCGCCGCCCAACAGACCACGTGGAGCTTCGAGGAACAGTTCAAACAGGTAAGACACCGACACCACCTAGCGTTAATAATTTTACCACCTTTAGTGCATACTGTTAAGCACGAAACTGAAATATCAGCACAAACAGAAATATCGATTATTGAGGGAAGAACTGTTGAAATAAGCTCTAAAATTAATCATGGAAATGTATAGAATCATGTTTGTAGTCAATAGTTTTTTGTTCGTCTTTTTCATATTCGTGTTTTCTTTGTAAAGTCCCTATTTTAATTGTCCAAGGGGCCATATTCGTCTCCCTACTATCCATCTGAGACTAGCCTATCCTCCAGCTGTAGTGAAAGCCTTTACCGCTTTGTCTTAGGCTAGGCGCACACGAACGACTTTTCAGTCGGCCGACTAAAAAGTCGGCGTAGGGAAAAAAATCTGACCCATGTTGGTGAATACGACCGCGCACACCAGCCGACTGCACAACGACAGTCGGCCGACTGTCGTGGAGCAGTCGGGACGAGATGGGTCATGCCCGATTTTCCCGCCGACTGCTCAACGACTCAACTGTCGTGGCGTATGGGTAAATGCACGGAAACAAGTTGAGATGCGCACACCACCGACTGTCTGCCACAATAGTCGGGCATGTCTCTTGCCATAGCTGTTGTTTGGGTGTTGTCAAAATGAGTGCGTCTAGAGTTTTGCGCGACGAAAAGATCGACAAATTGGCGAGGTTGAGGCAAGGCCCCCTCTGTACAAGAAGTCTTTGAAGGAGTACTCAGACATTGGTACTCAAATATTACAGCTATAAATAGTACAACTTCTCTAGTAGTTTTTAAAGGATTGTTAACAATTTTATTTACACGGTTTTTTACCATAACTTTAGTTAAATCACAGAGAATATAGTGTGTATCAATCATTTTATTTTTTATTCCCTCTAACAAGATATGCAATTTGCAATAGTTAGGGGGTGCTATAAAAAAATTAAAACTACCCCTGAGAACCCATAATTATAAATGCGAGTTTTGAAAAATTTAACTATCTCATAAAGTACTTGGGGTTATGCACATTTAAAACATTTATTTACCTAAGGATATATAATAATTTTTAGGTGTTCAAAATTTAAGATTAAAAATTACCATTTTAATCTTCACTTTATTAATGAATATTAAAAATTAGATTAAGATAAAAAATTGTTAGGGTATTATCTCAGCGTGGCCAAAAGTCGCTCTTCAGCAGGTACAGCCATCCTCATCATAGTGTTTTGATGGGTTATTTTGGGCTGTAGTAATTTCAATAACTCATCGAAGCTGGAAACAATCATTCGTATTCGTGAGTAGCTAAAAAACTTTTCGGGATATTGTCGTAGATCATTGTATAACAAGTAAAACTGGCCCTTAATATGTCTAGCATATAAATAGGATGAACCCAGTATTTTCTATTAAACTTTCGTTTTCTAAACCTTAGCATTAGCGCACATATAACAGCGGTTTGTGTCGTGGGAAGAGGACTAAACTGTCGTGTGTGTGTGCGCATCACAGTCAACGACTGAAAAGTCGGGACGACTTTTTTGTCGTCGTCTACGACTGCCAGACAGTCTTGCCCGACAGTCGGCCGACTGAAAAGTCGTTCGTGTGCGCCTAGCCTTAGCAAAATTATCGAGCCTACTTGGACAAGGCCACGCTGCGAATTGATAAGGTCAAAGGTCGATGATAACGTTACAGCTTGTTATACGCGATCGAAGATAAGGACCGAGCACTGCCCCCACATGCACAGACATTAATTTACCTGCAAGATCAAGGCATGATATTTTAATAAATTTTGGATTTAACACATTGGTGATGAGTACTGAAAGTTTGTAAACTTGTGTATTCTTATGCCATATTTTAATACCATGCTCACAACACAGGTAGAAATTTTTTAACGGAATCCCTCTATAACCTAGGTCTTAAATAGTTTCACAGTAGGAAATCAGAAGGGTTTGTGGACACGTATCACATAACCGTTGCTTGATTATTATTGACCAAACAGACTTATCTAATTACAGTGTATATCCAACGTCGAGATTACTGAATGTACACTAGCTTTATGACATAACTTGAGGATATCCTTCTAAATTTGAGAGTATGAACACGCAGATTGACCTTAAACTTTAATAATGTAACAGGTCAGTAAACTAGGTAACTGTTTAACAGGGTTATTATTAACAATAACATAATGCTTAATTTTAAGGGCCTGGTTTATTCGAAGCAATGTCACACTTGATGACAAAGTTGAAAATGAGAGTATTTGGGGGAACGACTTCATTTAACACAATCCTTTTTTTTATTCAAGGTGATTTAAATAAGACTGAGTATTGCTATTATTCATGATATCCATACCACTATAATGAATAATCTTACAAATTGTGTAGCAGGCTAATATTCTTGTCTGAAAAGCATAATTAATACTGAGGTCAAACAGTTTTTATCGCTTTCATAGTCATTGCTCACCGATAAAAACAAAGTACGGATATAGAGCTCAAAAACCCAATTGCAAATCGTAGTTGTGAAATTCTCTCATGTAAGGAATGGAAAGAGGAGATAAAGAGTACAGTAATATTATTGAGAAAAATTGAATCTAAAAAAAAAACATTGATTTTATGCTGTTTTGGTCCATCGACTCTCTGTCCTTTTAATTAATTCTGTATAGTAGATACGCATGACCTATCCTTATAGAGGCGGTATTCGACCACCTACTCCGCTGACTCCTGTATGTATGCCACCCATGGCACAATGACCAAGCCAAGTTCAATATTTACAGACCGGACATGCATCGGCGTGCCTATGAAGGTTATGGATACGGTGTCGGCACTCATGATGTGGACTGCATCATCTACGGCACTGTCGCGCCGGTGGATAGGGCACGGCTGCAGCGTTGCGGGATCAGTGATCGGCACGTATAATAGCCAATGGTCGTAGCCGTGGTCTAGTCGAGTGATCGGTCGTCTGAGAGACCACAGTAGCTGATCACCTGCTGTGGAAACCGTCTAAACATTTCTGTCTTGGGAAAGTCAGCACGACTTATAATAAATAGCCTTTTGTATAGTTTTAAATAAATTGTTAGTTAGAAGATCAATCGACAGTTCTATGATTCTCAAACGTTAAAATCTCATGAGCAAGGTTTTACCCTTCCGCTAGCATGATTTCTGACCGATAACGATTGCAGCAAGACGGATGTTAATATCTGTCTTGGAGTAAGTTTCAAAATGAGGCCTTCCTAATCCAACTTAACATAACACAAAGAAGTTACCTTCCTATGGATTATTTGTTTATCTATGCCAGTGACATTTTTTACGTTTTGACGGGGAACGGTCCAAACCTCAGTCTTGTTATTATCTAATCTAACATCCACAAGTTGAGAAAGCAACATTAATAGTCCGATGATTATTAATTAGTAGCTGAGTGGTTATAGTGCTCGCCTTTGGATCCAAAGGTTGCCGGATCGATCCTGAGAAAAGTTAGTAGCTTTTTAAAGGTTCGTTTCCGGACCCAGTTGCCATTTGTCATTGGACTATTAATTAATTAAATGCTTTCTAACAACTGGTCGATGTTAGATAGTAACAAGATTGGGGTTTGGACAGTTCCTCGTCAAAACGTTAAAAATGCCACTTGCGTAGATAAACACAAAATGACAAAATGGCAACTGGGCCCCGGAGGCAAAGCTATATATCATCGAACCGGCAACCTTTGGATTCAAAGGCGAGAACTCAGCTACCCAGCCAGTTACCGGTAGTTACCTGATCTTACCGGTAAGAGCTCTAACCTATCGAAGACCTCCCATCTCACCGGTATTGTTGTATTGCTTTGGGATTCATTCACCCTGTTCCACGAAGTGAGCAAAGCCGGATTGCAGTAATAACCAATCAATTATCAAACCGAGCGGGATACGCAGTATTTCACCGGCTGAAGGCCCCATGACTGTCCAACAGTTACAAGCCGAATGCTGATATATGCGATGATGTCAATCATAACTCTAATTCGCTGCACATCACCATCGCACGCACGCACACGCACACGCTCGTGGAGCCGCGTCAGGATTCAATCAGTGTTGCGTGGTGTGTGGTGCATACATCGCGATCAAACCACAGACAATAATCGTGTACAGACTGATCACCTGCGTGCGCTAGTCGCTAGTGAAAAAAGAAGAAAGTGTAAAAAAACTCTCAGTACGTTGAAAGTAATTCAATTTTCCTCATTTTAAAGATTCCTTTTGAAAAAGTTTGTATCTGGCCAGATATAAAATTCAGATCTGCCAGATCTGGCGGATAAGGTTTTCATCCCATAAAAACCCTATCTGGAATATCTGGCCCAGATCTGGCAAATCAGGTTCAGATCTAGAAGCCAGATCTGGCATATCTGGGAGCCAGATCTGGCATATCTAGGAGCTAGATCTGGCATATCTGGGAGCCAGATCTGGCATATCTAGGAGCCAGATCTGGCATATCTGGGAGCCAGATCTGGCATATCTGGGAGCCAGATCTGGCATATCTGGGAGCCAGATCTGGCATATCTAGGAGCCAGATCTGGCATATCTAGGAGCCAGATCTGGCATATCTGGGAGCCAGATCTGGCATATCTGGGAGCCAGATCTGGCATATCTAGGAGCCAGATCTGGCATATCTGGGAGCCAGATCTGGCATATCTGGGCCAGATATGCCAGATGGGGTTTTTATGGGATGAAAACCTTATCTGCCAGATCTGGCAGATCTGAATTTTATATCTGGCCAGATACAAACTTTTTCATAAGGGTAGTTTCAACTAATATAATTTATTTTTACTTATACTGTAGATCAGGTATTATAGGGATCTAGATCTAACCTTAATTTAAAAGATAACATATATATATATATATATATATATATATATATATATATATATATATATATATATATATATATATATATATATATATATATATATATATATATATATATATATATATTACCAATAAATATCCAAAAACCTCGTCCGGAAGAAGGAATGCGGAGCTGTGTTTTCAGTGTTTTACAAGGATCAAGATTAATATGACTCTTAAACACTAATCGAACTTTTATTAAGAGCCTTATTCGCATTAAATGGTAGTGCATCCAGTAAACCATGTAATCCATTCATGTTCTGGTTAAAACAAGGTATTTTATGCCCATATTTCGGAAGCTGCATGTTTCTTGGAACTTGGCCATCAACAGGACTGCGGAGAACAAATAAAAATTACAGCAGTTTCCCCAGTCCTGATCATTAAACTGAATAGTTACATTAGAAATATCACATCGTAAAAGTTTAAAAAAGTGATCAGCGATAAAAAAAATCAATCCTCACCCTTACAATATTAATACTGATACAATTTATTTCACTGACATATCATGTATTTATCTACAATAAAACTCCTTTTGCAATAAATACTCATTGGATGTAGCTTTAAATTTGTTAATCCCAGTAACTCTTTGTAAATCTTTGTTTTAATTTCCCCCCCTCTCCCTCCCAAGCATAACCTTTTGAGATACGCATTGAAAACATATTGAGGTAACATATAGAAGTTCATACTTTGGATGTCACCCCTATTCCACAGATATACTGTAGGCCAGTAACATTCCTTTTACAGCCCGCGGCTCGGAAATGTGCACTGTGGAGATGTGCACTGTGCACTGTGCACCGTGCACCGTGCACTATGCACTGTTCAGCGTGCAGCCAGCCCGGTGATTTACTGCGCGTGCCGCTTTGATTCCGAGTGTGAGTTTTACATGTGGGTTGATTGCCGCCGTAATTCCGCACTAAATCATCACTTATACGCGACACGCCGGCTGTAATTCCGCATATAGACTCGGCACGCACGCAACACACACACACCGTATACAATTACAACTCAGTTCAATATGTTACCAAATAAACATTTGAAGAAATAGATCCTGTGTGTTGGTGACATAAAAGATTGTCCTTAAAATAAATAAGTTTCGCCATTTTAACCATTTGCACTAAATATTGGTCCTGATGGATATTCTATGCCCGCAAGAATCACAATACATTCAATAATAAGTTTACAAATATACTACAATGAAATCATATACATAAGCATAACTATATAGAGGGCAAAAGTAGACACTAAAGAAATGATAAGACAACAACAACAATTGTCTATGGTTGACACACTGATAACATAAAAATTTCTAAGGTACATTGATTATTCTCATCAATTAAGTATAGGTTCATAACTAAGCTAGGTAGGCCTACTAAATTTACCAGAACAAAATAGTGTAATTTGGTCACTGGTAATTGATCAGAGGAGAAGAAAAAATACGTCATTGCATATAGGTTTTCAATTATAGGCCATAAGCATGGTACGAAACAGCTTTGTATCTGAATTACACTTCTCTACATGTAAAACCATTATATTTGACGAAGCGTTATTTAACCACCTAATTCATTCCGCGTCCAAACATGGATTAAAACACGAGAAAAAATTAAGGAGCGTTGTAAAGTGTTTTACAACGGATACAGAGGCATAAAAACTTTACGGTTGTGTTTTAGGAGCAACCCCGATATGTCGTTAAAGCAATATTAAATTTCCGAATCAGCCATCGGGGCCGGGCTATCCCATTACCCCCCCCCCCCCCCACTCACGACACCGACGCCAATAACGTTTTTAATAATTCGCCCCGCCGGCGCACGCTGGCCGCCATTTTGATTATACCCTGCTAAATATATTATCAAACAAAGGTATCGATGTGTCCGACTCGCCGCGGACATTTCCCAGAAAAACTACGCTAATATAATTTTATGATGGAAAATTACCCTATGATTAGATGTTCCCCCACCCCGGTTTTTGTCGCGCTCCCTCTTCTTCTTCCTCTCGCCAACAATGATTTCGGAGAACGCGCTTTATTACACGTGATTTCCTTTATTGTTGCCGGCCGCCGCGGACATCTGAATATTGGCGTTTTACTGTCCAGATCGTCTTTTGCGATCGCTCCGGCGCTTATTGTGGCTAGGTTGTACCGGCGGTTTTCTTAGTATTCTTCGGATACGTTTTGCCTTTTTAGGGAGCCAAAATGACAGTTATCATTCGCAACCATCTTATTTATACATCATGTGTTCATTTAACTTTTTAGTTGTAGCAACAAAAATGGTTCTGATTTAATAATTAAGTAAACTTCCCGGATAATTTGAATACCCACCGCAATAAAGTCAAGGCAAGAATTTATTTTCGGTTTTCCGATTTTCCGTTGTTTTCCGAGCCTTTCCGGGGAAAAAAACATTATGAAAGCTATGTAAATTTTCCTACAATTTTTTGTTGTTGCTAAACTCACTAAAGTAAAACATGGGAATTAGCCTAAAATGTAATTTATAAAATATACAATTCTTAAAAACTCTATATTCAAATTAATTTATAAAATTCCTCAGCTTTACATAACAAAACATATTTTGTACTATCCTACAACTCCTAGGGGTCCTAAAAATTTTGCAAAAATCCCCTAATTCAATTCGTTTATGTTATAAGGTCACAAGCGTTATATTATAACCTACTAATTAACAAGTTCAAATCACAAAAAAATGATCTTGAGTTGGCTTGACACTCGTTGAAATATTACATCCAGAAATGTGGTTCACTGCTACGATTGTAAAGCCGCGTTTACACTGGAGTTGCAGACATTTGTTAGCAATTTTTTGTCTGCAACATTTTGTTGTCGACTTTTTGTTGCCGACTTTTTGTTGCAAACAATATACATTGTCACTTGTTCCACTGCAACTTTTATCGGCAACAGAAAGGCAACAATCGTCCAGTCAGTCAAGTTCATCACTGCTTTGTTGAAGTTTAATGATTCAGCTACAGTACGGTATTTCACTCTAAGCAGTATTTTTTTTTTCTTGTCTTTGTATTCAGGCAACGTTGGGTTCCACAGAAGGGGCATTTCTTGATATAGCTCAATTAATGATAAAATTTGATCCCGTAACCAATCCATATTAACTACTACTAGGGACAGTTTCAATACTCACACAATAACAACTCAAGTGACACTGGCACACGGCGTACAAACGACACTAGCGTAGCCATTGAACTGTGAAAGCGTAGTAAAATCTAGCCAAAATATGGCTGGAAAATTAAAAAGATTTTGGACATAAAATTTTTGCTGAAGTGTGTTCTATGCCATCCCCTGACCTCCCTCAGAGAAGTTCCCTGAAATCCCCAGTGCGCAACATGCCTAAAAATGATGGAATGGCCCACGTGTAGTCAGAAATAAATCTTTCGTCAATCAATGGCTTTATGTACATCGCAAACCCCATCTCAAAAGGTTGCCTAAGTCGAAAACGGCAGCCTGTCGAACTTTGAACAGGTAGTAATTAAATTTTAACGCTTAAAATGTAATAATTTTTTTAATACTTGACCTTTCGAGGTGCGGTTTGTGGCAAACGTTTGCTTTTCCAATTACCTTTGAAAATGCGGATAGCTTATCATGTGTCTATCATATTACCCTTGAACCATCCTCTGCATGAACGTCCGTCCCAAAGAGGAAGTTTAGAAAAAAGACTTTCTTAGTCCACAGTCATGCTATACATAATTTTAAAGGTCTTAGTAAGGAGAGTACATAGCCGAAACCAGACATCAAAAGGTCAAATGTCGGAAGTTATTGCATTTCAAAGTTTTGATAGTACAGTATTATTTTATTCTAAACTTTGAACGCCTGCCATTTTACTCCCTACGGTTATATTGAGGTCGGGTTTACGGCATTGTATTCTACATTTTAAGACCTTTAATTATATATATACACCTTCTGGAATGTATTTAAATTTAGTATGCTTAGTATCAAAGTTTAATGTAACTCATTATGGGCCAACACCTCATTTTTAAGCGTGATCCCTACATGGGAATTCTGGGGACTTTTCGGAGGAAGGTCGGGGGATGCCATAGAACACATTTCAAAAGAAATTGGCTTTCAAAAAATTATTTCATTTTTCCCGACTAATTTTACTACACTATGTTGAGCTATACTGAATGAGGCATCACCAGCGCCAGGACAGTCACGCGGTACTGATGGTAGGTGGAGCGGGGGGGCTGAGGGGATGTCTGCAACTTTTGTTGCACCGTAATTTGTCACTGCAACCTTTGTCGACAACACTTTGTTGCCAACATTTGTTGCAATCCTTTGATCTTTACCGACTCTCAGTGGAAAACAAAATTTTAGTTGCCAACACCCCAAATCTGTCTGCAACTTGAAATGTTGCAGACAAAATTAGAGCCGTTTTCATCTACGCAACAAAAATCGGCAACTTTTTGTTGCCAACACGTGTCTGCAACTCCAGTGTAAACGCGGCTTAAGACGACGCGGTTGCTTTAAAAAGGGTTAGATTTAATTGTAACGCTATACTGTATCACGTAACGTAAATTGTTTTCGCACTCCAGTAAGTTAAGTGAGAGGGGTTTTAAAAGGCTGTGAGGCTTATTAAATAAATTTAGTTGCTTTTGGTTGCTTCCAGTTAAAATGTTCAAAGGTTTTGGCGATTATTTAATTGTTTAGCTATTTTTACTGCTATGGTTGGTTTTATCGTAGTGTGTTTTCGGATGTCGATTCCTGCAATTTAGAACGTATTTTAAAGTTTATGAAGTGTAGTTAAGAGCTGTCTCTCAGTGAGTTGACCCGGCCATGGTGTTAATTACTTTAGCACTACCGGCAGAGCTGTGTACTGTACTCGCGTCTAGCGTGCGATGCGCGGATGAAGATATAAATCTTGGTCGGACTGCGCAGGCTCAGCATCTGCGCATGCGCGTCCTGTTACGAGCCCGCTGGTAATTAACACCTGCGCCATGCCCTGCGCATAACTGCCGCCGCGCTGCATACGGCGAATTATTAAATTTAACGCGCACAGCCTCCCGGCCTAATGAGCCCCCGATGCTCCGTCGGATAAGTTTATGGACCAGGGTGGTAGGGTTTAGTATGATTTTCTTATGGATGCCTAAACGTTTTTTGTGATAACTGATGATAAGCTTTTGCGTATGACTAGTCAACAAACAAGGCATCACCCTAATTCCACGCATCATCCATTCATCTTGACCACCAGCGTCGTCAACTCAGAAAACCGGTAACGGTTGTAAATATTGATGAATTATGAAAATTTTGCATAACTTTGGTCCCAGTAAAATAACTGCTATTGATTTTTTCAGTTATAGTTGTGTGTGGTAAATTTGAACTTTTGTTTCTTTCACTAGAGTTGACAACCAAACGCTTTCAACTTAAGCCTTATGCTGGTAAAAGTTGCCAACTTTTGGATGTCGATTCTAGTGTAAACGCTCCTTAAAATCCCAATATTGTAAAACAATAATCCTTGTTAAGTTTAGCATTATCATAATGCATTAACTCATATTTGCTACCATTAGGTCTATGTATGCATGAAGTAAAAACTGTACGGATATTTCACAAGTTCCTTTTTTTTACTTTCAGCGATGCAGAAATTTATTTCGCCAACACTTAAAGAAATTTAGTCTGAAAATCAAAATTTTAAGAAATCAACCTTGTATAGATTTTATTTCTTGAGTTGTGTGGGACGCAATCTTCATCCTTTTTCTTTCATCGATGATTTTTACCAGATCTTTGACGTGTCACGTGTTTAAGTTTTCAAGCAGACAGGAATGCATTATCCCAGCTGACCTGTAGTCCTTTATCTGTAGCTTGTGCATGCCCTTTGCCCACCACGCTGTTAATGTAATTCTCTAATCTCTAATCCCCTTCGTTTGTTGTAGTACTCCTCCAAGCACGAGAGTTCACCACTAGCGAGTATCGGCACGCCAGAAGAACAATTCAAACAGGTAAATTCAACGGTTTTACTGTCTTATTTAGCTTTCCCGAAAATCTAAAATAAATTTGTAACACGGTGCCATGGATTTTGCTAAGTTAAATCACAGACAAATCTAATGATCTCAGAAAACCTAATGATAGATACGTTTATACTTTTAGTGGTACATCCGTTAGCCTATAAGACGGTCACCACTATCGATCATTACGGGAGTTCTACTGATCTACTGGATAGGATGTAATGACGTAGACTAACCGGGAGTATCTGGTAGAAATCCAGTATACTTTACCATCATCCAAATGCGATCTTAAGTGCAGACTAATATGTAGTGCTTATGATAATTCTCTTGTGTTATGCTTTCGATTACCTGTTTAATGTTAGCTGTTTTTAACAGCTTATTACTAAAATCAACAGTTAATAATTTTTATTAACCTAACGGAATTTAAGTACATAATACATTTTTTAATCCTCAGTATACGTCCTCATATAGCAAATGAACCGATCTTCGTGATGTATTTGTTTCTATAGAATGATGAGTAGATTTGCGGAATTTTCTTTAAACCGATGATCGTCAATAGGGTTACGTCAATTAGCCCTCCGCAGTTTAGGACCAATTCAATTAATACCTTACCTTAATACCTTTATTGAAATGGCGACCTAACTCAGTAGGTATAGTTTAAAGCCAAGTATGAATGAGGAATGAGTGTAGGATGATTGAATGGCAGAGTAAAAGTCAGTTAACATTATAAACCTCCATTCATTTGTTTGAAGTTTTTGCATTCGTTTTTGGAAAATTACTTTTACACTCTCGAATTTTATCTTACGGCCAATGTATGTAGCCAGTAATAAATTATTATTTCGATGATTGTTCATGTGAAGCATCTTTGCAGTTAGTCATCTTCTATTCTTCTAAAAAACACATCACAAAAATTTTAAACTACAGGGAAAAACTGAGATAAAGGACTATGTTTTCTTAGCAATCGCATATACTTATCGCAACATAGCACACTTATTTCTGCGTGGTGGCGAAAGAGCTATTTTAGAAGGTGATTACAGTCGTGTGCGGGATCGTTAACGTTTTCGTGTATCAATGATAGATTAGTTTTCTGGGAAATGTTCTAAAATTACGTGGCCGAAACAGAAACAGCCAAGTCCGTGATTGATCGTGTCTCTCGTTCGTGTAATTATTCTTCATCGCGTTACAAGATCCTCTTATAGCAGCAGGTTGAAGATCAGGTGGAAATATTGTAGAACACGTTTCATCAGGGGAATTATATATGTTAGTGTTGCAACAATGTGCGTCTATGCCCAACTATAATGATTAATTTGATGTTCATACTGAACTATTTGAAAATGCAGTGTGAATGATGACCTAACTTAAATATTTAAAACTGGAGTTTTCAACTGGGCATTGGATACCACAATAATGGAAAATTTATCTGCAATTGGGTTTAGGGATTATAGAACGAAGTTAATACTATGTAAAACTTTGACAATTAAACATTTCTCCGAACGATTAAAAAAATAAATATCAACGTTTTATTGAGATTAGCTATTTTGAAAGGCTCCGTCCGTCGTCGGTATAATTTTATGGGTCGAAATTCATATCCCCACTATTCCGTCCCTGACCCTTCTTTGTCGAGAGCCGAAATGGCCTCAGTTTTATTATTTCCTCCCGTTTATTAACATAACTTGGTGATTCAAACTTTTCACTATTCATGGAGATAACAGCTTTAAACACTCCTAATTATTAGTTTTGTTGAATTTAAATGTTGAGTGTTTGCATTAGTTTAGTCTTGTAGCAACGAATTAACTCAACAAATTACGAATTTGTTCTGAACACCTTGATTTTTTCAACAATTTCATGTATATTTATATAATTTATATTTAACATTCAGTAGGCCTATGTTTTTTTCAAGCATTGCCGTTACTTACACGCATAAAATTAATCATTTATAGAAAACTGTGTATTCTTCAGTCTAAAGGTGAAAGACAAGTAAAAATTTTTCATTTAGTTTACCTTTTACTACAGTATTAAATAATCATTTGATCGTTTTATTGTATGACAAACAAAAAACCATTGGTTATAAAAAAACCATCGCAGGAAAGATATTTTATAAAATACAGTAGGCCTACATTTCATATGTTGAAAAACATGATCTTTGATAAGTGGTCTTGTATAACTAATAATGTGGTCAGTTTGAAACGAAAACAAATCGATATTACTTAAACTCATAAATGATCATTTTGGATACTCTGGTCCTCATTATCACAAGTTCCGACAGCAAAAAGAGGAGTGAGGGAAGTGAGAGAGAAAGAGAAAGAGGGCGTCCTCATCTCTAGGTGACCAACCATTCCCAGAATCACCGGGACAAATTGAAAAATACCAGCCAGCAATTAGAGTTGCATGTGACTGCATATAACTTAGCTTAGAGCCGGCGCTCCCTGTAGCCTGGAGGTTGGAGTTTGGAGGGCATCCACCTCAAATTCCAGAGGCAATTCGGTAATGAATTTTCAGTTTGATAATGCTCCTAAAGTATGTAAATACTAAAAGATTATGCTTATAGTTCTAAAAGTTTCGTTTGACTAGTTACAATTCCGTGACAAGAACTTTGATTATCTGTTCAGTAAAGTTTATTTCAACGATAAACTCTCTCTGTCAGTATTTATAACGAGTTCAAGTTTTGTTGATTAAGTTTGTTTGTTGGATCAGAAAAAAAGTTACAGAAGTGTTTACAATAATGACAACACAATTTTAGAAAAAATACTGTATTAAAAGTGGCTCTAACAAAGTAGAAATAATAAAAATAAATATGCTGGTATAATTAAGACAGAGTTGGAGTGCCGCCATGTTGGATTTATTTCCCATAAGAGCAATGATAAACTTGTTCCCGGCATTTGTCATATAATTTCTTTATTTTTTGTCCGATTGGTTCAGAATAAATAGCGTTTGAATCACCATGAAATTCCCCATTCCTTTTGCGAGATCGATTCTTTGTAAATAATTTATAAAATTCTGTAGAAAATGTTTTAAAAGTAGTAAAAAACTTGCTTAGTTATTTCAAGTTAGTAAAAAACACTAATTTTTATAAAAAATTCCCCTTGCAAACCAAATCCGCCTAGATGAACCCTTTATTTAGAGCTATAAACCATTATTTTCTGATTATTAATAAAAGAGTTATTTGACACCGTTTAACATTGCTCTTATGGGGGAAAGTCGGAATTTGGATTGACTCCAACGCTTTCCTTGGCGAATTTAAAGGAAAAAGAACATGATAAATGGACGTCAAAATCATCAAACTAAAACAAAGTTTCTTTGATCGAAATTAATCTTTTATCGACTTGAAAGACAATCATAGGATCAATCAGCTCTTCAGAGACACTAAACAATCGATAGCATGATTCCTTGAAGCAGCATTTTATAACCCCCAACTACAACACAGGCCAACAAGTCTGGGTTACCAATGGGTTGGCAACTAAAACACAGAGTTGAAGAGTAATACGAAAGAGAAGATTAAGATCTCCAGAGACATCCAGTAAGACACGACATGCTCTGTTCATCCAAGGGACAAAAGGCACAAGACAGAAGGATCAAGAATGACAAGACAGAAGGATCAAGAGGGTCAGCGCATGTCCACAGCACAGCACAGCACACCTGTGACTGAGTTATGAATGATAGCGTCGCTCCTTCATACCTTCAGCTTCAGACATCTTGTTTCGAATCGTGAGAACTTATTAAACACGCTCTCTATTCATCAACCGCTTTTCATCGAGGCCACAATGTAGATTCTTCCGGGACGATCTTCTTCTAAAGCCGGCGTGTCTTCCGCTCCTAAATCAGATCGGCTTTTTGTAATTACTCAACGCGTTTGTCTGTACCCGGTAGATCTCTTGTCTCCCCTCGTCTCTTTTGTGGGTGGACGTCCGAACACTGGGAGATCTTGCGTCATTTCATCCCACCGTGGTTTTTGTTTCACCTTACGTTACGGTCGGATTAGTTTATTGCTACATTTATCTCAGTCCTTTCTCGAATATCTGAGGTGGCGTTTTTGTCACAATGGTACAGTATTTTTTGTTCAACAGTGTAAATGGAAGCTATTGTTTGTATTCCAAACTATTTTATTTCGGTACGTATTGCGACTAATTTGACTTCAAATTCTAATATTTCATAATTTCCTAGAGGTTTTGGTAGAAGTTGGTTATTTAACTATACGATATGTGTCCCAAAAGTCTCTTGACTCCTTTTCTCTCCAAAATCATCAGTCTATTTGGTTATGAGATCAAACTGAAATTGATGAAAAACATTGACCATCTCCTTTAAGGGGCGTGCATCATTTGCGCATCATGCGGAGAGCCAGGTAGAAGGGATGCTTGTTTTGCGCATCGAGCTCCAGGGGGCTCTCAGTTATATGCATCGTTTGCGCATCGCAGGGTGGTGGAAGCGGCATTATTTTTATTTACAAAGTTATTGAAAACTCATGTCCGTGTTCAAATGGTCTTTTGAATGATTAAACGTGTTTGTCATAAGACATATAAGTTTAAAAATTAGCCAAACAATATTCAACAGAGCAGAAATAATGGCAAATAATCGGACACAATATTTGTAGTTTGTTTCTATTGCAACAGTGAATTTTATGAGTGGTTTTATTCTGAGGAGTTAGTATAGGAGAGGCTGCTATCTACAGTTAAATTAGAGGCAAACTTGCCATAGAAACAATTCGTACAAAACATTTCAGCCTGAGCAATTACAGTAATACAATCCTCACCAACCATTGAAAGTAAAATAAGTAAACACTCGATGTATTACAAAAAAGGTTTATACATTACAAACTTAAATTATTCATGAATGTGCGATACACATGTGTTGCCGTTGCCGTCCAGTAGTATGTGTGGGGGACGACTGTTTGCGAATTGTTGTCGGCAGGCTGAGGCTACCTGGACGGGAGAGTGCGCAAATGATGCAAAGGGATTAGGCGACCCTTCGAAATATTTTACAGAAGGATTAAAAAGTGCGCAAATGATGAACGACCCCTTTAAGTTATAGTCTCTATTATTATCTACGAAATCAGATTTTCCAAGAGACATGTCGATAAAATTTACTTTTTTTTAGTGTATCTTTTGCAAATTTTTCCTATATTATGTACAACACTTTCCATTTCCAATGATCTTAGATTGTTCAGTATTCTTTCCTTCGAAAAAGTGGTCGAACAAGAACGTTACGACTTATCAAAGTACAATTTTCTTCACACTCTCGAACCACGTGTTCTTTCACCTAGTTTTCATGACTTTCCACATTCCCTCCCCCATTTATCCTACCACCCCTCCCCAACACTCAACACGCAGTCCTCCAGATTCCTGCCGTCTCCCCGGGCCGGCCACCCGCCCCGCTTATCTCCCCATTTCCGGCGCTCACCATTTAGTCTATTTTGAAGCTCAATTTCAGATCATCGATCGTACCCCCTTGTCTGCTATATTTACAGAGCCTGCCCTGCCCCACAGTCGCCCTCCTGTCAGGGTCAGGACCGCCTATATATACACTACGATGTCACACTCGCTGCCGTGCGCTACCTGCTTCGTCTGGGCTGAATTAAAAGTCAGACAGCTGTTTTGGAACAGATTTTGTTGATGAACCATTGAAATTTGTCATGATCAGTCTGTATCATTTTGCTTTGAGGAAGGATCAAAACAAATTCCCAGTCGGGTGTTCATTAAAAGCTACTTTGGGGCGTGCTCTACTCTTCTTTGAAGAACAAATACGATAAGTCTTTGAAAAATTCTCTTCGTACTATCGAGTTCTTGTGGGTTAGCCTAACGAGTATCTAATTGAATTGTGATATTTTTCTCTTTTATACACTAAATTCAGGGCTTCTAAAAGGACGTTTTACGATCAAGTCAATGTTCTTAGAAATGACAACAAATATTTTCATATGAGTTTTAGTGTTTTTCGTTGTAAATAAGATTTTTCATCCGCTATATTAATTATTTATTATTTCTAAGAATTTCTCCCTCCTTTTAATTTTCACACTCCTCCACGTTCCGAGAAATTTTCTCTTATATAGGCCTATTTGATATTCAGGGGGTTTAATGCCACAATATGAAGCTCTTCAAAAACTTTTCTTGCAATCGGAGATACATTTCACTAAAACAGTATTTTTTAGGTTAATTTTACTCCAATCTTAACCATATGACCAATAATCCAGTAAACCACCCCAATACCCAGTAGCTCAACACTGCGGGGGTGCTAGGCTAGGCTAGATTGAGACACTGGGATGTGGGGAGTCACCCCGATGTTTGGGAAGGGGGGGGCGGAAACGCGGCCGGACCCTAATAAACCTATTCCCAGGCCTGTTAGCCATCTGATTTCCAGAATCAATTAAAACGCTGCAACTCGAGCCCGGGGGAGGGGCGACATTGAGAAATCTCCACGGTTATGGGAATGTCGAGCTGGAGCGGGCGGCTGGATCGTTTAATCATCAATTTGGCGCCCCTCAGTCGCAGCGCCGGTCTGTCACCGGTCACCACGGTCACTGGTAGGCTGCCCTGAGCCCACCCACTGTAATACAAGGAGTGCAACGAAGGAGATAAAGGAAACAATGTGTAAACAACGATAACTAAACTAAGTCAAAGTCAAAGTCAAATCAAGTTTATTTCCAAAAATTAACATGGTACAAATATCATAAAATAAATGAAATAAAACCCTGCATAGGTCAAAGACCTGTGCGCAGGGCTGAGTCCAGAGTAAGAAATTGCACCCTAGTTAACAAAAAGTCTATTACAGTAAATAAAAAACTTAACATAAATAAAAAGATAAGAACATTTTTTTAAATTTATTAATAATAGAACTAAAAGGGGTATTCTATGATTTTTGAATCGGGTAGGCTAAATAACTACACAGACAGCTAATGCTAATAATTGACTAATTAATGGTGAATGTAAAATTAAATATTAAAAGAAATTAACATAAAAAACTATAATTAGTGGATTTCTAACTTTTTTTCAGCAGCTCGGCAAAGAGAAAGACTTGCAAAACGGGAAAATTGTGTATTGTGCGTCAGTGTTAGGCTGTAGTATTAGTTATAAATGGAAGTAAGAAGTTGCTCAGACGCCTCTGTACCGATCTCCAAAAGCCATGCGGTTATGCGCCCTTTGTACACGTTCACTGACACCTGTGCCTCTTTTATCTCGGACGGGACATTCCTGTACAGGACATTGGCTAAAAAGAAAGAATTTGTTTTGTTGATAGATTTTACAATCTTAGGAATTTGTATTCCTATGTTTTGCGCGTTTCTAGTTCTATACCCATGAATTACTGGAGTTATTATTAAGTGTGGATTTGTTTTCATGTATAAGAGAAGAGATTTGATATATAGTTGTTTAATAGTAAGCAGCCCCGTTTCCTGAAAAAGAAGTTTTGAAGAGTATTGTTTGGGTTTCTTTAGACCGGCTTTAATTATACATTTTTGAACAATTGACAATGGCTCTATAATTGAATTAAACGTTCCCCCCCCATGCAATTAAACCATAGTGAAGAGACGACTGAACATGTGCATAATATATAGACTTAAGTTCCTTTTCATTTAAGATGTTACTGAGTTCGGAAAAAACATAAATCATTTTTCTAAGTTTAGATTTTAGAAGTTCTATATGATTTCCCCATTTGAGCTGTTTGTCCATAACAACCCCAAGATACTTATAATGGTCGACTCGGTCGATGGTTTGACAGGCACAAGTAGTACAGTTCACGTGCCCGCAGGTGTGCACTCTGACGACCAGGTGGGCGGGGGGCTCAGCACCCTGACGCAGAGAAATGGGTAATGCCTTGGTCTTGCTGATGTTCATAGTTAATATATTTTGGTCAAACCATTTTTTTAGGAGGGAAATGTCGCGAGACGCTGTCTCAAAAACGGCTGGCCAATTATCACCCGAAAAATGTAATGCAGTGTCGTCAGCGAATAAATAGATTTTACCTTGCATGTTAATTTTGTCTATATTATTTATGTATACTAAAAACAGTAAAGGTGCTAAAGTGCTTCCTTGGACTAAACCATAGCTATAATAATTTACATCACTCTGTTTGTTTAATATATTTACCGTTTGACAACGCCCACTCAAATAGCTTTTGAACCATTCGAGGGCATTGCCGCGAACTCCAATTGTGTCTAATTTTAATAAAAGAAGTTCTCTGTCAATGGAGTCAAATGCCTTTGCTAAATCTATGAAAACAAGTAGGTTTTTGTTATTTCTATTAATATTTTCCATGATATCTTTATTTAGAAGAAAAAATGCATCGTTTGAATTTCTGTTTTTTCTAAACCCGAATTGGCGACTCGAAAAAATAAAATTGTTCTCTAAATATGCCTGTAATTGTTTCTTCACACACTTCTTAATTACTTTGGAAATAACGCTTAACAGTGATATTGGTCTGTAGTTATTAAAATCAGATTTGCCTCCTGACTTGAATAAAGGAGTAACCCTGGCAACTTTTAATTTCTCTGGAAAAGTGTTAGAAACAATACTCAGATTAATAATGTGTTTAATAACTACCCTCGCTGAAACAAACCAAGGATTGATTCCTTAGGATGGAAAAGCCAAAGTGCAAACTAAGTAGTATAAATGCGATTGACATCCAACACTATACTTTTGCCCCCCCCCCATCCATACCATCTACTAAAGGGTGATCGATATAAGTGTGCCAGCTGTTGTATTAATCAGACTGTATAGGACATCCCTCTCTAGACTTGAGGCATTTCAGACAAGTCTCAAAAGAGGAAAAGGTTGACCGTAAAACTATAACATTTTTCAAGTCTCCGGAATTTTTGCAATTCTTTTTTATTCAACGCCCTTAAACATGGTCGAGTTGAGACTTAAAGGTGGTTGTCTGTTCTAAAAATGTTATATGTCTAGCTAACAAAAACCCTAACCAAAACTTTTTCTAAATTGCATTTAGGAATTTAATTGATTTAGAAAAGAGTTTTACACATTCAAACCGCTATTTTAAAATACACTCCAATTGATGACTGAATGAAACCAATTTGTTTTACATTGGAAACTCCTTCTTGAATATTCATTAATTTTGGGATGTATCAACAAATTCGTGTCAAAATGGAATGTACAAAAATATTAAATTCCAAACAAAAATGTTAAAGAAATTCACAAGAAATCTATTAATCACGAGGACAAGAAACACTTCACACCCGATTCTCCCATCAAGCGATCCCCATGTCCGCGGATCGGTTAATATTTAACGTCGGGTGTGCGACGGGACAGCTGACGCTCATCAGATCAGCCGGGGATGGGAGCGTCCATGTGTGCATCATACATCACTGAGGAGGAGGCGGTGGTCAGCGTGGAGAATCAGCCCCCATGCTGGCCGTGACTCAGTAGCGGTCACGTGGTCATTCGGCGTCAGCGGACGGTCAACGAGCGGGACAATGTACGGATAATTGGTCCACACGCATTGGGTGTTTCCAGAAGTTCACTATATTGGACTGAGGTAATTGATCCATGTGAATCCAAGCGGTAGTTGAAATTAGATATTGTTCTGAACAGTTAAATAAATGAGTAAATATTTGTCAACCCTAATCCAGGATTCTATTGCTTGTTTTAGAAGGATTAGAAACGTCTGTAAAATTAAATAAGTAATTAAAACTAGTGTACACGCTCATCGGAATCGGAATCGAGCAATTTATTTTACATAATGATAAGAAAGTTAAACTTTGTGAAGTTTTACTAATGCTCTTTTAATGTTGCTGAAACGTTTAGTTCTGAATCAATTACACCAATAGAATCTTGTAATTATCAGTAATCACCCAAAACGTCTTTTTTACAACTGTAAATTAATAGATGTTTAAAGTGCTCAACCCAAGTGCTAAAATGGTATTCTAATGAAAAATTTTCATAACTTGTAATAAAGGATAACACCTTTATTTTAAGACCTATTCTGGTCAATTTTTAGTGGAAAAAATCATTTATAAAAAAACTTCAGTATTAAAAAAGGATAGATTATAACAGTGTCTAAATATTAGTCTAATACAGTGCACACTTCTTGGAGTTGCCCACTTTTAACCAATCTCTGAAACCGACTTAAAACCCACCATGTAGGCCTACTTCTTCGAAAAGACGAGGAATCTTTCATTTCAATCTTCCTTTTTGGCATATTGAAACAATTCACGCAGTCACTTATCCTCAATTAAATATTATCTTTATACTTATTTAATACGCTAAGTGTTTCTTTGTAATTGGAACTCCACCTTCGTCCACCGATCGTCAAGTTTTGCATGGTGCGTGGTTGGATAGGGCTTCGCCTGTAGTTGTTTCCGCCAAAAATTGATGAGAATCGGGGTTTAAATTGAAATTTGAAATCTTTCCATTAGAATAACATTGGGATTTGGTTGAGCATTTTAAAAATCCGTTAATGTACAGCTTTTAAGTGTCGTTTTGGGTGATTACTGATGATTACAATATTGGATTGGTCGGTTGTATAATTGATTAAAACTAAATGTAACTTTTGGCAGTACAAATTAAATTGCTCGATTTCGAGCAACAATTACTAGTACTAATTAATGCACTGATTTGGAGACATTCAGTTTTCGTTTTTAAAATCAAGGCTTTTCTGTAGCTTACTAAAGAAAGAGATCGAATTTATCTCATCACGTACAAAGTGATGCTAAGCATATCGGATACATGTCAGTAGTGTCTATTAACGTTGTAACACAAGAACAGTTTAGAATGCGTTTGGCACACACTGTGGTCGGGATTGACCCATATTGAGTCACGGGGGTTAGATAATCTGGCACCCCGGCGTGTAGGGGTGGAGAGGCCATGTGCTCGGCAGATGCCCGGACCCTGCAACTGCAACCATCGGGCGACACACAACACAGAATTTGGCAACACAAGAGTGGGACCACATCACCACTGCTGCGATGTTGACGATACTGGGGTAGAAGGGCTACCGTGCCCTTTGGGGCTGATTGAGGGGCATTGCGATCGAATAAAAAATATTTGTTTCCAAATCAATAAGGACACATTGTACAGTTATAACTTAAAATAAATATTACAATGTTTTCATGAGACAGACAATGTCATAACATGATTTTAATTAAGTAGATTTCAGGAAACTAGTCCGATGAGAGTTGATGCACTATTGAAAAATCCACTCAGAAATGTACTGCATTCTGTATTACACGTGGATGGTTAAACATAACAGCACAGAGTAAGTGATAACAGTAAACGACAACATTGCAGGCTCAGGGGTTCCGGTTCCGGTACCGTACACAGCTTTTACCGTTTCCAATAGACTATTTTTATGCAATTTGTTGCGGATAATTGTATACTTTGCTTTGGTAAAATACAGCGTTTAATTCACATACACCACTTATAATCATTATACCCACCAAATAACAAACCTTAAAAAATTGCAACTCTTTCTTACATTTTGGTATTTTTCTAAAGTAAAATCTTCTCACATTTTGTGTTGGGAAAATAATATCTTCTGTGGATTCCAATTGTCTTCCGTTCTCCCCACCAAAGTTCCTCGGCCACATGACTGCCACATTTACACACGTTATCTTAGCAAATTTCAAATCTCATGAAAATTTAATGGTCAGTGAGTGAGTGAGGGCTTTTCCTTTTAGTTCAAAGATACAATATTAATAAAAGACAGAACGAAATACATAAATCATAAATTTTAAATATATTTAAATGTTTATTGGGATTATAACGTTACTGCACGTACTTCGTTGTGGCTGTTTCCCTGCAAATGATTTTATTCTTTTCATTTACATAGGGTTCTTCAGCATTCCTTTTGGCTTTACAAACATTTCTGCATGTTTGTTTGCATGTTTGTTCTGCATGTTGGGTTTGCATGTAATGTTTATATAGTCCTTCTTCTTGATCGGTTATGCCGATTTACATCGAGTCCTGCTGAAGTAACTCTCGATGACACCGACATGTCCGGCCGCTTACAACGTTATTGCACCGCAGGACAAACTTGGGGTTTTCCATTGGTCCCAGATCAGCAAACTTCAGAGCAACAATATAATTACCAACGTAGAATGGCGTTTCCAACGTTACTGCGTTGAAATCTTAATTTTTTCAAATGTGTCGCTTACAACGTTGCTGGAGGGAGTCATTCATGCCGGTCCGCAGATCGGAGCACTTTCTCGTCGCGATCGAAGGAGAAGGTCGGGGACGGGGCGGACCAAAATACCCGCGCGTTGACATTGATGGGCCCCCGTTTAATGCGGCCCCCGCAGCGCAACAATATCGGACCCGGTCACGTGGCCACGGGCGGGGTTATATTTAAACTATCATTTTATACGGTGATATCTCCTGCCGAGCCGATCCCTACAGATCGGGCTTTGAAGTGAGGAGAAATATCTGGTTTTGTGTGAACGTTGCGGGTGATTTGGTTTGTTTTGTGGGGAAAGGAAAGTGTTAAGAATGACGATAAATTCAGTGGTTGCTCAGTTTCGTAAATTTTGAATTGAAGTGGAAAAGGTAGAATCTTTCCACAACTATGGAAAAAAGTTTGGATTGAACCCGAATGCTATGATGTAGCTCTAATCAATTAAGGAGATCTTATTCATTGTTAAATCGCCATGACAACTTTTTACAAGAAAATTAAATATCTCTGTTAAATGCTATAATATAGGGTAAGGTGTAAACTATTTTGGTCTTTATTCGTTTATGCGAGTGCATTTTGTCCCTTAAAAGGAACAGAAACCCCTCAATAGAAAAGTAAAATAACCCCCATATAATCCAGTCACATAAAACGCAGATGCTCATTAACGTGGCTCCCTGAATAGTAGTTAATTAATTTCTTCATATAAGAAGCACAATATATTCATGTCAAAATCTGACTACACTATAGACTTTAAAATTCCGATTAAATGTCATATATACGACCCAATTAGCACAATTAAACATTCGTAGCTCCAAACAAAACCTCCTCAAAACACCTCTTTCCTTAGTTCAAACTCCACTTAACTAGGAAATCGAAACCGGCCGCCGCCGCCAGGAAGTGAAGAACTTTTTAATCTAACGTACGCGCTGGCCGACAGGTTCGATTTGAATATTTAAATCCATTAATTCGATTGTAAAACACAACTCGCTGGTTGTTGTTCGATCACTTATTCATTGTAATAAGTTGCGGCGGGCTATTGAGACCTCGGCACCCAGCCGGGCGAGGTGTGAAACACTAAATCAGCTGATTTATTATAATAACCAGCTGATTGCCAGCTGGTACCTCCCCCTCCCCCCGCCTATCGCACAGCTGCGATTCATGCAACGCTATATCCCTCGTGACATTTTCATTTCTGCACGAGGTGGGCCGCAATAGTTGGCGATGACTCTTGGGCTAATTTTACGGGGAATTATCTCGTATTGTTGTGAAATTACGGTCGTTTAAATCAGAGTAATTGCACGGTTGTGTGAATCCATTGTGTTTTATTTTTAGCATTGTTGTAGCATTTTTATTCTACTGTACACTCGCTGGCAAATGAAAATTGCACACGTTTACAATGTTGCTTGTGGTAGATGGGTGTTTTATAATGACCATCTCTAGTTTTCACCGTTATTATGTAGAAAATTTATACAAAAACAATTATTATTATGCCCCACGCACCCACACAAAGCTACCTGGCAAAAGTTATCAGTAGCAGGGCTGATAAAAATCCAACCATTATAAAAGAATAGGCGAATTTAGAAGGTACATTGAAGGTATACAAATTAAGAGGTACCCTTATAACACTATATAGAGCTATTTGATCAAATTGCACACATTAATGACAATCCATCGTCAGTTGCTTGATCTCGCTTCATCAAATTGTTGATTTGTAACAGTTTAAGGTTGTAATTCTTAAAAAATGTATTAAAATTCGTTATTTCGATTTTCCTATGGTTGTCCCATGGGGGTCTCGGATTAATTTATCTTATCACTGCATGGAGTGTTGGCGTTAGAATTTCATTATGCTAACACGACCATACAGTATCATGTTTAACAACCATAGAAAACAACTTTTAATCCATTCACACCTCTTTGTTTCAGAGTATTAATTCCAGTATTAATACTTATTTTTTATAAATTTTACTTTTTACAATGACTATGCTGTGTGTGTAATGTAATCTAAAATTCAACATGGAGGTTCTATCCATCAACTATAGATTTGGTTGGAACGGTTAGTTTCGGTTAGGTTCCGTTAAAATTATAAAACCAGTCTGATGTGCAAATAGATTATCGCCATTATGTCTACGCAAGCATAGATAAAAACTAGTACCACTTTTCGTTTGCAAAAGAACGGTCGGGGTTTGACCAGACGGGGACATGTTGGCCCAGGTCGGGAACGGGTCTGAGTGTTTGTCTTATCATGATCAGGATACTGCTGATAACGGAACGTAGACTCGCAATTGAAAAGAATCACGACCGGTGAAGCGTCTAAAGGTCAAATGTTTTCTCGTGTCTTTTTTGGAACTGTTAAGCCTACTTGGCCTAGAATTGATTTTTATACTTTCTTACTCTATATTTGTTCAAAATATTATAGGTGTTGCGTTAGTGAAAGGATGATTCATTACACCTAGAGGTCTCTTTGATTGCAGAAATAAATTTTTCCTCACACTGCATCAGTAGGGCCTATCACCTGTTTTCCACGATAGCTTCTAACAACGAGGTCTTCTAACATAGCTTCTAACATGTTTTTGAGGTCTAGCTCAGAAAAACTTTACCCCTAAAACTCACTACCGGAAACCACTGGATACCGGTAGCTGATGTGTAGTGGTCGCCTATAGCACAATCGGAAGAACGTCTGGAGGTTGATAGGAGGCGATTCTCTTATTTTGCCCCCAAACTGTATAATGGAATGCTCCCTGCCTTAAGGGATGACAAAAACGGTCATGTGCCATTTAGAAAGCGTGTCCACAAAATTCTGTTGAATCCCCATTTATTAAATTAAGATTTTTTTTAGTTATGCCATGTAATGTGTTATTTTGTTAGTTTTTAATATTTTATTGTTATTGTTTGACCTGAGTTATTTTGAAAATCAACTGTTGTTAAAAACCGCTTGAAATAAAGACGATATTTATTTATTTATTTAAGAACTAGTAGTGCATCCCGCTAGGTAAGTTAAGATTAAGGAGTTTCTTATGAGCGAATAAAAACATTTTCCACTAGTTTAGAATTTATTGCATAGGCCTAGTTATGTTAGTGTGATGAAAAATATCTTTCGTAACTCGGCCAAAAATGTTTAGCAAAATATCGAGGTCGGTAAAACTATTTTCTTATGTTAGTGAACCTAAAGATTTTTAACTCTTCAGATTCCACTGTTTGTTAGTTGCACATTGACGATCTTTTTAGAGGATTTTCAAATAACGTTATAAAACAGTTTCCCTGTTTTGTTTTTAAACATTACTGCAATGAGTAATTTGCTAATGTGCATTTTATCACAATGGATTATTTCTTGTAACTTTTGAAAACCAGCATTTAATGGGATCTTAATTGATATATTTATTTGCTATTGTGATGTTTCTCAAATAAAATTATAATAAGAAGTACTTAATTATTCCTATTGATCCAAGCGTTCTGGTTGAATACGTATTATGATGAAAAAATTGTCTCCATCACTGAGAGATAATTTTCCTTTTACGCAACATTAAGTTTTATGGTTTACTGCATTCATAATCCATAACTCGGTTTAAACATTTACTACTTTGGTATCCCTAGTATTAAAATGATATTGATTACTATTTAACTATAAATTTACTTAAATCCAATAGAACAAGACTAATGTGCTTATAATGATTTTTTTTATCCTAACTATACATATGTTTATTTGAAAATCAAATAGTGATATTTACTTAATAAAGACTTTTTTGAAAACTTCACGCAAAATAAAAAAAAACTTACCATAATTAAAAAAAACCCCATTATGCTCATTTTGTAATGTTGTGTACTATATTGTTTTTCAACATCCGAGGCCGATATCCGCCGTGTACCGGTCAATGTTGTCGTTATGTCGGCCCCGTGCGCCAATATTGATGGCTTCTATAAACCCTCGGGCAGCCAGTTAATGCAGTTCACGAGCTATTTATCCTTTAATGGCAGCGTATTTGTCTGTTATTTCGTCCCACCATACACACCATACACCATACTGCACCAACCACCCTCACCATACTACCACGATGGTGCACGCTATACTACCAATGTTGACGAATTGCTGCTATTAACTTACTGTAGGAAATCTTCTATACTTATTTAATACGCTAAGGGATTTTTTGTGTTGAGAACTCCTCCTACAATTTTCAACCAATATTCAAGTTTTTGGTGTCATTGGATAGGGTTTAGTCTGTAGTTGTTTCCGCCAAAAATTGATGAAAATCGGACCTAAAATAAGGGCGCTAAACACAAATTAAATTTGAAAATTTCCCTTTAGAATAACATTGGGTTTGGTTGAACATTTTAAACATCCGTTTATGTACAACTGTAAATACGTGTAGTTTTTGGGCACTACTGATGTTCATAATAAAATGGATTGGTCGGATTTCTTTGATTTAGAACTAAATGTAACTTTTTAAATTATATCAAAATAAATTGCTCGATTTCGAGCAACAAGTAGACTAGTAGGCTTAATTATAATTGCTCGTACGTCAGATTTTACCATACGGAGCCATGTGAATGTACAGCAAACAATCATATATTTGCCCATAACATTTTTAGTTTCCTCATTACTTTATGATAAACAATTTCGGTCTTCAGCATGTCATAGTCATATTTAATTAAACCTGTCAGTTGGATTAGCCTATTTTTCTGTTTTCCTTTGAAAGTGATTTGTTTTCAATCGTGTTCTATCTGAAAGTATATTTTTACGCTGTTACAGGTTGTTTCGGTCGTCTCCCTTCCTTTGTCGTGTTAAATCGTAGTTCTTATTTTGAAAATCTGCAATGAAACATTTGTAGCAAAACACAATGAGTTTGAAAATAATGGAAGCTGTATTGTTCCCAAGGAATTGCTATGGAGGAGGAATTTATTTTGGTAAAACAAGCAGGAATTTATTTTTTCTTTAAACAAAGCAATATTTTTAAACAGTCTACGCAGTGAATCTTCCATTTCACGTAGGCAGTAACCGCAAGATTACTGTAGGCCAGGGCCAGGTGAGCTACACATATCCCATAAGAGCAATGGTGTCACTTTCTGCGACATCCGTGGATGTCGCCATAGAGGTTTTGTCGGTTAAAAAAGTGTTAAAAATTCAACATTTTACTCTTTGCTACCTGCAAGTGTTGCCAACGCTGCAGGGAACTACAATCGTTCTCCTTTGTGTTGTAGATTTTTTGTCTCAACTATTACTAAAATAAGGAATTTCAAAGCAAACTAGGGAAAACTTTATGGTTTTTTTTGCCTAGATTGATAATTGTTAATTTGGTCAATACCAAATGGTTTGTTATTAACTAATAATCCGAATGTAAAATAGAGTAATATGGAGTCGTTACGATAAATATCGTACCCGTGGCAAGACTGCTTTATTCTCTTTTTCAATCAGCTGCGTAATAGTAAATATTATAACGTAACTTGACTTCCGTTTTAGTTTAGGTTTAGACGCTTCATATCCGGAACACAAAAAAAGCTATTCAGCTGACCTTAGGAAGAAGTTATGCTTCTTCCTCTATACAGAACTTGGGCAGTAACCTCCCTTCACCTCACTCAAGACTGCCCGAGGATGAGCTTATGGCCTAACAACAGCTGGTTGACACGATCAAAGAGGTGCGGACAGGTGCCGTATGGATCACGGTCCTATAAATCAGCTGTTGTATCCGTAGACAGGCGGCCTGGGTCGCCAACCCCACAACAACAACAATAACAACAACAACAACAACAACAACAATAACAACACAATGACAATGCGCGCTTAACTAACATGATGTCGGCCACTCACGGACGCCCAAGACACTGAATAGTGGAGTAGCGTTACCGATCTGATGTGAAAAGGGTCGATATCAATTTTGATTAGGGATTTTGTTTCTTATACTGGGAAGGGGTTGAATTTTTCATTTCACTCGTTCATCAATAATTCATAGTTTAATTCCAATTGTGATGGGCCTCTTCATATAGTAGAGAATACAATAATTTGATAGTCTGTGAAAAAAACTCTACCTATAGATTAGTAATTAACATTCAATAATTTATTCGCGATGAAATAGTGTCAACAAGGATAAGCACCTTAAAACATTCATATTTGAACGAAATTGTCGAGTGATTAATACTTTAATAACGTTTTAGTACCGTATCTCAGGCGCACTGAAATCAAATAACAGCCGATGAGGCACTTTTTAAATGTGATGGAAAAGAGAAAAAAGAGTGCATTTTCACTCAAAGAATTTGCGTAAAACGCTATATAAAATGGTCAAATCCTAATACCTATTTAATATTTATTATTTTTTGTCTAAATATTTCAAATGGAAACTGTGAAAAAATCTGTAAAAAATTATGATTTAACGAATGTTTTTCATCCCTTCACTTACACACCACCCTGTTACGCCATGCTCTAGCGAACTCTTTCTCACCGACCTACTTTGAATTTTAGATCCGAAAACATCTAAATTCAAGAATAATCAAGGTGTGAAGAGCCTAACGTCCAATTTGGCGTTTCCCTGGGCCACCCCGGGTCGCTGCCCCCGACACAAAACATCCCCAACATGGACATTGTCGCGGAGTGTCCGGGCGGCATAACGGATAACGAACTCGGCCAATTAGGCTGCCGGGAGGGATGCCACGCTTGTTCTCCGTGTCTCCCTTGTTGTCCGTGGCCTTTGTGTTCCGCTGATCCTCCCACTAACGCGGTTTTTAGCGCTTCCCATTGCATTCCCACGGAGACAATGTGAGGGTGATGATTGTCAGTTTTTCAACGTTGGTGGTTCGCGAGTAAATTTATAATCGTGTTTGGAATCGACTGTTGTGTTAAGATTCGGTTTCCCCCACCACTTTAAGGGGTTACCGCCGCCGCCACGCCGCATTATGTCAACTTTCATTATTATTATTGGTGTGTCTTGTTTGTTTACATCCTTTTATTTCAACTGGAATCATTATTGGTGGATCCACTGCTTTCTTGTTTGTTTACATTCTTTTACTTACCGAATTAACCCCTAACGGTGGTGGGGGTAACGGCTCATTTTTTCAGCATTTTTTTAGCGATCCAGATGTTGTTTATATCTACACATGTTTATATACATAACATTTAATTTTTCACAGCGATAAAAGACTTCCTTGTTATGTCTTGAGGAATGGTAGTTTTTTAAGAGTTCAAAAATAATGTATTCAAATTTAAAATAAAACGGTGTTTTAATCGTTCTTTCTTTCGGTCACGGTGATGATGTTGCGATTTTTACCCGGACTTAATGAAATGATAGTACCTGTATATTTATTTGACTTGTTGAAACCATCGGGTCTAGGAAGAAGTAGCATAGTAGAAGTAAAGTTTATACTAAGAAAAAATATGGGTGTCACCCTCTGTTTGAAAATATATTTTAATGTGATTGTGAGCACTGTAAGATATTTCTGCTAAGATAAATGTGTCAGCATAAATTATAATTTAATGAATGGGTAAATCCAAAAATGCAGGAATTTTCAATTCCATTCATTTTACTACTACCTCATTATTTCTCTTGTTTTGCAAACCATCCCTAGTTAAATACCGTCCCAAATTAAGACAATTTTCATAAAACTATCAGCTACATACATTAATTACATTATCAATACTTCAGTATTTGTTTCTCTAGCCATCGATTTATCAAATCAGTGCGGATTAGCAGGGATCCACCGGTACTTCGTAATCCTCCCCCAGTCCGATTGCACCTTACCAATCTCGCCTCCTCTCCCACCCCCGTCTCACCTCGCCGGAAGTAGCGGATATCGCCGGAAGTAATCCGCATTTATCGCCCGATGATTGCTAGCCTCAATCTCGGATTGTGTCTCCAATCTCCAAGCCCTTTGACCGCTTTAGGCTCCGCCGGCCCAGAATAAGCCCTCACAGTCCCATTTATTTCATCTCTCCCCATTCCCCGCTTCATCTCTGTTATTTCTCCCATTTTCTCCGAGCCGGATAATCCGTCAAGTTCTTTAACTACCTGATGCACAGGCCGTTTATCTGGTTGTGTTTGTTATCCATTTGTCCGCGTTCTCTTTCTCTTGGAGCGATTGCCCCTTGTTCGGTTTGATTTATCGGAGAGAATTAAGCTACTTGGTGGTTGTTCGTTTGTTGAGATGATTTGTTCAATGGTTCAAGTCGAAGGGTGAACGGACATATCAACCAAAGTTAATTTGGTTTACAGCGAAAATCAATGGATAAAAAAATAACCGTACTCCCATCGCAGCAGACCTCAGTACTCAGCGAATTTCCCACAGAATTTTTGATATTTTTATTTCCCGATAAACACCATGGGGGTGAGTAGGCCTTTTCATAGTCTTGGCGTCACATGAGTTTCGCAAGCAAATACACAGTTAGTTGTACTTTTAATATTGAATATACATATAAAATTTTATCAAGCTATGACAACAAATAAGAAAGTAAGCGTATTTTGTTGATTTCTCATAAAAGTAACATTGTAAATTTATTTTTTTATTTTTGCCTTAACCATTTGAGCAAGGTTGGAAATTCAAGATACTAAATTGTTTGTTTTTTTAACTCTTTCAAATGGTTCAGATTAAATTTGTTGATTTTGTAATAAGGTAAAAAATGAACTTTAATTGCCGAATAATCGTATTAGTATTTATGCAAAATCGTAAATTTGTACATTACTTGTTCGTCTACCACCGTCTACGTTTGTGTATATATTCAATGATGAAACTATTTATTATTATTAGCTGTAACTATATAGTAGAATGTCAACAACTCTATATACAACTTAATTTACAGAAATGGAAGAGGTCTTCCAGAATTATCAAATATACTCACTTATTAAATTTTAATACACTTTTTGCAAATTGTACACGGGGCATACCTTTAATTTCTCTTCTACGTATTTCATATTGTTTCAAACGGTTAACATTTTTATAACTGTTTACTACTACTAACTGGATCTTGGGTATGAACAATTCTCCAGGAATGTTCGTAGCGGCAATCCCTTCAGTTCTACTTTTGAGGTCTTTGGCACCAGAGTAAATCACAGTGCTTGACGAAGTATAAAGTTAGATAATGACAGTCGCTAACTTTATTATCCGGTTCTTTTGTTGGAATTTTATTGTTGCAGGCGGCCCGTTATGGCGGAAAATCAAATCAACGTTTTTAAAACCTTGACGAAACACAGCGACCCCTGACTACGTCATTATTTTTTACAGCCCGATAAATTGGTTATTGGTGTTTCACAAAAATACAATATACAAATGAAAGCGGCGTTTTTTAGAACCGATTTTAGACCATGATTTAACTGTTAGTAAACAGGTGTTTACTTATAAGCGCTAAACAAAACGAATACTATATGTTTATGTTTCAATATACAATATCATCCAAAAGTTAAATTATCACTTTTTATCTGACAAATTAGTTAATTATATGAACTTTTGGTCTTTGGCCTACTACTACTAGATTTTTTTCCGAACATACAAAAAAAAAATTCCCTGCACCCCCCGCTACTGAGGTTCTGGAAAAGTTTATAACTATGTTAAAGGAATGCGGCTTGTAAATATGTATATGATAAAAAAATACTTTTTCGATCTGGATAAGCTATCAACTCCTCAGAGATACGGCCCACAAGGTGTAAGAAATAGATCTTTAATTTAAACACAGATTGATTCGTACATAGAATTGAAGGTAGAATTTGAGATTGAAGGTCTCAAATTATTAGACAACCGGATGCCACGAATTCGACGCGGATTAGCCAAATACAATCAAGCCTGAAATATTTTACATTATAATCATTACAACAACAAAGCTTAAATCAACAATTATTTCGGGCTCGGGGCCAATTGTACAGAATAGGCCTAATTGATTATACCCGTAATAAATTGGTAGGAGCTAAATTTTTTTTAAATTTTAGTGAGTCCTACTTTGATGGTTGTTTTGAAAACATCTTCGTAGTCCGTTGAGATATAACACATTTAGACTAGAGTTATAGAGTTTGGTTACATTTACAGAAATGATATTGTACCGATTCAAACCGTCAATGACGTATTACATTATTACAGTATTTATGTGAAAATATTAACACGAATTTCTTAAAAATCTGTTCAAAAGACTCACCATTTTCAAAAATTAATTTGTACGAGATATAACATTTATTTATTCCCCGGACTGCAGCGGCCAGTCCAGGCGAACAAAGCGGCGCGCATAAATCGGCAGGAAGCAGGCGCATTAGCGACAGAGTTGCGCGCCGATATCGCGCAGCGGTTCGCGGAATCGTGACAAACAAAGCGACATAAACGCGACAATGTTGCCGGTGATAACAATACCTGCGCTTATCATCACAATGAAACGTATTGGCCGTGCAGAATGGCGCTGGGCTGCAGTCCGCACGTCGCAGGACTTTATACACATGTAATCTCGCACGAACAGCAATTCCGCGTCCGCCGGCGCAGATAATGCGGCAATATCGGCTCACAGCTGAGTGGCGCGCGTTTACAGTGGAGAATTTGTGGTTGACTTGTTTGCTGAAAAAGCACGCTTTGTATTTGTTTCCCTGCAGTTCATAAAGGGTTGCATTAAAAAGAGGATTAAAGCTTCAGGACGTGTTCATGTTTGGTTCAAAAGCTATCCACTGAGTCACATTGTAAGTGAGAAATTCAACAGTGTTGCGAGTTATTTTATAAACACCCCTCCAGCTTGGGTTAAGCGATTTTAGTTTAAGGTTGATTGGCATCACCGTTGTTTTGCCTGCTGAAAAATCTGTAGCTATCCGGGGGTTATTTTTTCGAATCAGCTCAAGAAATGGAGAGAGGTAAACTTCTGAAATGTACACATAATGCACCCTAATTGTCTAACTAGAAATACTTTAACGTACAAAAAACAAACCAAAATAAACTAAACCACATTTTTAACTTGATTAAACCCTTACAAAATTTAAATTACAATCCTCGGTTCAATCAGCTCTTCATCATGGTTTAATTCAGTGGAACCATTTCAGATGATAATGTACTGAATAAAATGAATAGTTATACAGGATGATCAAATACACTAATTTGTTTTACCCAATCTGTACCTCAGTGACCAAGGCTATGTCAGCTTGCAAAAACTTAAAAACTTCATTTTATTTATAGTTGATTGAAAAGGTAGCTGCCTAAAAAAAACCTGAAGGCCTGCTAATGGGAAAGGGTAGTTTGGGGGCCCTGCATTTCTACCTAATGCGTTTCATATCAATACTGGCCTTCTAATCTATATCGACGTTGGTAAAAAATCACATACCAAAGATTTGTAACCTGCGACGTCATCACTTTGAAAAAGTGTCTACATCTACAAATTGTGAATCTGCGTATGATGTAGGCACAAATAAACCAACATGTCAATGTGTGTACAAATAGGTGCACTCAATTTGATACCTACATATATATAACACGTGTTGACCGAACCCACAGCGTGGTAAATTTTCCTGACCCAGTTTATTAACAAATAAATTCAAGTCGATATTCAACAACTCGACATTGTCAGTGCGTATAGCAACTTTGACTTTGAGGTATCCTATATAACCATTGCCTCGATGGCATCTTATGGACCAATTTTTCTGCAACACGAATGCAAAAATTTTTAAGTGGACACGGTCCAATTTTACAAAATAATTGGAAAATCTTGTGAATGAATGCTTCAAAATGAACACAACTATGTTGATTAATATTTAAATCAAAGCACGCACTTTTTAGTTGATGGCTATAACGAATTAGTATTGAAAAACTTTAAGTGGTGTATTATAATATAGACGCCTAGAAAACAAAATTTAGATGCATTATATTTTGGTATTGCCAAATAATTTATTGTACAGAAACCAACATTCATAGCTATTTGATCCATGCATATTATTTACAGGATTTGTTATATCCTTAATTGTTATTATTTTGGCCAACAATCATAACGAACTACTGTAAAATGAAAAAAAACAAATTATCTACCCAACGCTCATAATTTATTACTATTCAACAATTGTAATACTTTTTTGATTTAGTTAAAAGATTTTCATTTTAATTTTTAGAACAAATATCAACGTAGAAATTCCTGTTTCTCACACGAGCTACAAAACTGTAAAAGTTAATTTATGTACACGCAAATGATAATTTTAATCACATTACACCCGCCATTAGTTGTAAATTGCGTGCTTCACCTTTCCACTCCAAATGAGCCTATCCGCGTCGCTATCTTGTACACAAATAAACACCCGGTATCGCGGCTATTAAAGACGTATCGCGTTTTCGTGTCCTATAACCGTCAAAGCTATCATCCGGTATCACAGCCGCTTCCGGTCTGCTATGCGGGTCGCCACTGCGCCCTGGTGGCCGCCTGTGTGAACTACTACCACGCCACGGCCCGCCGGCTTTATCGCCGTTCTTCATTACCAGCTTTTATACGCTGGAATTAATTCTTGTTTACATAAAAAACTATAATAACTACCCTGTTGATAAGTTTACGAGGTTATTAACTGCGAGGTTTATGTTCCGAATTGAATTTGTTAATTCTCAGCCACGCCTGTGTAATTGATCGTGTCATGCGGATAAAATTGCTATCGAGATTGTTCTTGTCTCTCGTTGGAAATAGGAATTAAAAGCTTTTTTTTGCTAACGTCTGATTACGGATTTTTCACATTTTTCTATTCTGTACATCTGAAAGACAGAATTGCTGTAGGTCTAATACTGTTAGCTTTTTCGTATTGTTTTGTTATTTTTATTTTTATTTTATTTTATTTTTAACCTCCATTGCCCGTCACCATGGGCCAATAGGCCTGTGCGGTGATCTAAAGACAGCAAGGTACGGTCACAGCATTAAGTCATATAGGCAAGCTAGAAATGACCGCTCATGTTTGTGTGTGTCATGTCGTCGCCAGGGATTAACCGGGGACCGCTGGCTTGTGAGGCCAGAGCTCTACCACTGAGCTGCCGCTCCCGTATTAAATTAAATTAATATAAAGCTTATGATTATTAAATTCTGGTGATAAATAAAAATATTCGAGTCTAATAATAATTATATAACTTAATGCTTAACATTATTTTATAGCAAAACTTATCAATTTACTATAACATCATAAATTATTAATTCATAATTATAACAAAAACACTGGATTCAGTACAATAGTATGTGTTGTTCTAAATTACTATACAGGAAATTCAATGATTTTAATAATTGAGTGTGTTGCGAAACTTAACAAAAAAATCGATCTTTTTTGTTATAAAGTTTCATATAAAGTTCATATACTGTATAAAGTTTCATGCTGAATAATTATTGTTTAAGAATCATCTTAAGTCGCACGAAAATTCTATGGCAGCTCCGTAATATTATTAACTAGTTGTTAATATAATAAAATATGCTTAGAACAAATAGATTGATGTAATAAACAATTTATGAATGCGGGACCTGCCACCTGTCAACTGAAGTTTTGTCGTTGAATTTGCGATATTCAACGATTTAGGCATATTCTATCGATCATCGCTTGTAAACAAACACCTGTTCGGCTGATTCGCAGTGTCAACATCTGTGCCGGTGGGCGGCGCTCGACACTGAAAAGCTTTTACACTTGCGATCGGAATTTCCCTATTGTCATCGGATTTCCAGCCGGAATCACATTAAACATAGACCGTCGTCCCTTCGAGGCGTACATTCCATTGGAGAACCTCCATCATAACATAAATGATCCGATTATTGCTCGAGGGGTTAATGTAACTTTGTAAAACCTAGAACTTAAGTGTTTGCTTACCTGCTAACAGTGACTACGAGGTCTTAGTCAATTCTTGGGGCACATAGAAGTAATGCATATTCTCAGGGATTTATTTTCAAAGGTGAAGAGATTTTCAAATTTGAAGACATACATTAATTCAACAGACCGAAGTAAAATGAACTTGAGTAAATTATTGCAACATTCCTGATACGTTTTTAACTTCTGAATATGCATCAGTCTTCCAGGTCTAAATGTTGGTCTATATGCGATTGACTTAAAAACCCAAACCGTAAGGATGATGTATATAGGTATAGTATTACGAGACATAACGACAACTACAACTTATTGAAAGTGGATTGAAATCAGACTGTATATAAAATGATCCAATTAACTAAATCTTCATAATTTTTTAATCAAAACCAAAGGCCATAAGAAAATCTACACTACCTACTACACATTGGGTTAAATTTTTTCAACAGTGGTCTCACACGAGCGAAGTCTTTCTCCCCTTAAAAAGTACACCTATTACTTCTCTCTCTTGGTTTTATTGATTTCCTGTTTTCCATTCCTGTTGAAAATTCTTTTTTTATTACCACCGTCCTAGCAGAAACGTGTAGGCCTACTCAATGAATTTTCCGATGGAACTTTTTGATATCTTTATTCGCCAAACTTAGGGGGTTTTTAACAAATATTAGTTCCCTAGAGCTGTGCCTATAGTAAGGTGCTTACCAAATGTTTATGAATTTTTTAGGTACAATAAGCTAATATGGTGTGCTTAGGCCTATAAAATGACATCACAACAATTTTTTTTTCGCACAATTAATTGCAGTGATTGCAAGATATCGTTTATACTGCGAGGAGGTTTCTTTATACTTTTGAGTTACCGACACAACCTGGTGAAAATGAATACGATTTAAGGGTGCGCTCTACCTTGGCGTCAAAATCGTCGAGCGAGACTGTTAACTGCCGCTAAACGCGGAAACTCACATTTTGGAAAATATATGACGGGTGATTTTAAATTTTGTTACTTTAATGCTTTTTTGGTTTCAGTGCGAAATCGATCGGTGGTCTAATAACGCGATGTTTTTTAAATTGCAGACCTTTCGCATCTCCCTTCTTGCATAGTTATATATAAACTAGTGGCTCATAGGGGCAAAAGCCCCTAATCATAAAATTAAAATAGCATGAACCATAGCGTATTACTATTTCTTCCACAACGAAGGTTTCCAGACAATTTAATTTTAATTTGAGGTATATAATATTTTAACAATACCGTTTGACCAGACCATTCGCCCCCAAGTACTCTTATCAATCCTGTACTATTAGGTCACCCATTTGTAAATGCTCTATTTTTTCTGTTGTTAAACTCACATCGATCTATGGAAAATAAGTTTTGAAAGAAATCGTAGTTTCTTAATTGAGCTGTGACGGCTTTTTAATATAACATAGAAAAGCGGCAATGAAAAAATTGATTTTTTAACTCCTGTCAGTTTTTTTAATTTTTTATGCTTTAGTCACAAAATTTAAACTCAGCACCTTAAAGTGCATCTTCACTTTTTGTGAATATTCATCCCTCCTAATCAAAACTCTTAGTTTTGTGTAAACAAAGCAGATTTTTTAAAATCACTACATGGAGAATCTTTAAGGAGAACCTTTCAGAAAATAATCATTCTTATATATTTCCCATTTTGTTGTAAAGTTCCTCTAGTATGTAGGACAAACGTCTTTGATTTTAACTCGTCTTCTATAATCCTACAATCTATGAAATGACTAAAAGGTTTCTCGGAAAATTCATCTAACAGAATACCAAAACTTCACTGACTAATACACTTTAAGTATCAATTAATGTGTCATCGTCATTCAATATGATCATTTGACATTTTTCGTCTTAAAATAAAACCAAAACAATGGAAATAATGTAGGTGTTTCTCATACCACAATTCATCGCCCATTGCATCTCTATCAACGATCATAAAGCATTTTATAATTTGCATACACGCTCAGTTTTTTTACAATTTAAATTAGCCTATAGTAACAACAGTAAAATCAGCAGACAATTTGTAATACTATGTAAGGTTAACTCACCTAGTAGACTTTTTTACAGCTCATAGCAACAAAATGTCTTATTATAGTATTACCACTCTAGCGTTAATTTTTGTCATTTGGCTATGAATAGTTCTTTACTAAATTTTATCATCTGTCTCTCGTTTTAAAATAAAACCAAAACATATGTTTCAATTTCAATTTCAACAAAGAAGACATTTTTCGAATCCCCATGCTATTTTTAAGGAGGACGTTTCACTATTTTACTCATTTCCTTGTTACTTTATGGATACGCTTTATGGGACCGAAACCTTTAATTTAAAATTCCCACCATCTTCCTGCGATTTGCAAAATGCTCACAATTTCGCCCAAGAAATTTCGCTTACAGAATTATTATATAGATTGCTTCTCTTGGTGTGAATTATTATGTTATCTTCACTCAATGTTATCATCTGTGTCTCATTTTGAAATTATACTATAACACATGTTTTAATGTATACAAAGCAGACGTTTTTTAAATCCCCATGCTATTCTTATGGAGGACGTTTTACGTGATTTCTCATTTCCTGTTAACATTATGGACACGCCGATAGTTTTCCCTCGTGCATGGGACCGAGACCTTTAATTTGAGACCCCTCCCATCTTTCTGCGATCTGTATGACGCTCACAATTTTGCTCAAGAAATATCGCTTACAGAATTATATATATAGATTTTTTACCAAACTTATTGCAGATTCTTGTGCTCAAGATTATATTGTACTCACGTATCGTCTAATTTTTTTTTTAATTGTTTTTAATACGTTAAAACTTGATACAAAAACGCTTATTTCAGCATTATTAGCCATCACCCTGCTTAGTAATTTAAATTAATATCGAAATTTTAAGACGATAGCGGAGTACAAAATTATATTACGAAAAGAATGACACCAAAATATTTTAAATCGCAAAATATAGCCTACAACTGGGGCGACAAACACGGAGATTCTAAACCCTTGAATCCCTTGATCCGCGCGCGGCAGATGGGTAGAGCGCACCCTTAAGGGTATTTGTGGTTCAGGTGAGATGTAGCTTTGTTACTAACAAAGACCAACTGATTCATTTTTAAGCATCATTAATTAGCTCAATGAATAGAGGCTGTGAAATCACGGAAGATATCGGATGAAAGTAGTCGATTGGCAGATAACCACATCAACGGTGGAGTGTGAGCCCAGCATCGGGTGGGCAGTAATAAATGACCGGCAGCTCGCAGACAATGCCCATTACGCTAGCCCTCATTAATATGGACCGCTCACGCCTATCGCCATCGCGGCCCGCCCTCGCGTTGTTTTCGATCAGAACCGATTAATTATCGCCTCATCGACTAATCAATTAACACGGTCGAGCCATCGATTAGGCGATACGGTCGAGATTAGCTGCCCGATGAATGGGCGAGTCGTTGTGATGATCGGGAATTGATTGATTGTCAGTACCGTTCGGAGGTTTGGATAGTTTGTCGGAAAATGGAAACAATCTGGAATTCGTATATAATGCAGTCCTCGAGTAAACAGGGGTTTCCATATTTTAGAAAAATTGTCACGTTCGCGGCGGCAAGGTTTTTGCTCGGACCTCATCACCATCCTGAATGTAAAAATTGTAAAACCCACCGTAGCAGCAGCACTGCCCAGTAAAACCCCACGTGGTCCCGAAATACATTGTACTATTGAGCAGTGCTGTGCAAAGCTTCAGATTTCTGGCTCAGATCCTGGCTTAAAAATAAATCATATTGTAAAGGAGTGCAGATTGGGAGCGAACGTACCCATCAGGATGGCATTAGGGTTCCGCGTGGGTTGTGTTTTATTTGCGGACAGTCCAGATTGCGGACAAGGGCAAAACCTTCCAGATTGCGGACAACCCAAAAATGTAGTGGAATGCACTAATTAGATTTGTCCAGTTTGCGGATACATATTTTAATAATAAAAAAACCATTAACCATTAACTACCATTCAACCATTAACCATTAAAAAAAAAAAAACCATTAACCCAAGAAAGCAGGTAGTAAACGCTCGCTGTAGGTGTTTGTGTTATTATAATTGTATTTCATGTTGTTTAAATGACGCATATTGAAAAAAATAACAAAAAGAAAAAGAAAATAATTAAACAAATCCAATAATTGTTACTAGTAAGTGCTAAGGTTACTTAAATGTATATACAATCTTTAATTTTCTTAGTTTCTCTTTATCAAGAAAATTCGTCCTAACCTAACCTAACCTATTAAAAATGTGTAAGTGGCTTGGCAATCTCAGAAGGGGAAAAATTTACATCATGCACCGAGACCTGTCCGCAAACTGGAATCCTCCCACCCCAAGGGCCTTGTTTACCCCCCTCGTAAAACCAGACATGTCCGCAAACTGGACTGTCCGCAAATAGGAGGACACCTCCGCGTGGGAGCGATCGCTCCCATGCCGCCGCGAACGTGTTAAAGTTATATGGTTTAATTGGTTATATAGTGATTGATTGATTATAGGACAACAGAACTTCAAAAACATCGATAAACCGTCATGCAAGCAAATAAAATAGTTTTTGGTTATAAGAAATGTTTATTAACGATTTCATAATACAGTACGCTTGCCTTTTAACTTGCAATGTATAATAACAGCCTTACTAAAAGGTTGTATTATAAGGTTGTATTTAAAGAATAACTGTCATGCTAAAGCTAAACCTTAAAAACCTCTCAAATTAGTTAGAATCTACAAAATCAGTCTATTTTAAATTGCAACGAACATTCGCTTCGTAAAACAATTACATGTTTAGTTGAAGGTAAAATCATCTGTTGTCATTGAAGTTCACCGATTGTTCTTTAAAAATGTGGGCAGAACTCTGCTCATGTCAAAATATATAAAAAAAAACGAGCCCACCAAAGCTTACAACATGGGTGGCTAGGTCTAAACAATTTGAGGTAATTTAATTAAGTATGATACTAGGTATGTAATTTACTTGCAGTACAGTAATTACATATAAAATACAACCAGGATACACTGAGCATGAGCAACATACATAAACGGGTGTTTTCTACCAACCAACTTCCATTGCCCACAATCAATCATGTTTATTCCAGATATCAGACGTCGGGACAATAGTTCGCTCATTTGTCTCGTAGTTCACCTTTCCGCCGCTATTGTCGTTGTCATCGGTGTAATTGATGTCTTCACCTTCCCCCCTCCCACCTTGGCCTCGCATGCGCAGACTGCAGTAGACCTACTGCAGTATGTTGCACATCGAACAATGAAGATATACTGCATCCTCCACTGCATCCGTGTAAATGACTATTACATGTTGCCAAAAAAACGTGTTTAAATGCATCCACAATATAGTCAAGACACAAAAAATGCAGTTTAGCAAGAGACAAATTTCTTGGGTGAAATATTGTTTTTAATGTTCAACTCTTTACCGAGCGGATCAAAAATGACTTCATCACATCAACATTTTAATTTATAGTTTTGTAATATTGCTATGGGAAATATTCAATTTTGTAGTCTAATCTGTATAGCCTATATTTTATCATTAATAGAGGTTTGATGCAAACGTGTTTCTTTGCAAAACGTGCAGTTTTACTTACTCACCGAATAAATTTAGGAAGTTAGTATTTAATAAATATTTAATTAAGTTTTTTACAACTACAATAAGTTTAACAATTTGAAATATATATATTACTACAGATTATTATTGTATATTTTTGTTTACAGCTGTACGAACTCAGCGACGACCCCAAAAGAAAAGAGTTCCTAGACGACCTGTTCAGTTACATGCAGAGGAGAGGTAAGGAAACATCTCTTCTGTAAATCTACCAAAACTTTTCACATTTCTCCAGTTTTTATTGCTGCCATAGTAAAAATCTCATGAAATATAAGTATTGATCAGGTTGTCATTGTACATGATGTCTTTGATCGAGTATGGAGAGAAATCAATCATAGATCAATGGACAATGAAAAATGTTTGAATGGTTGGTTGTCAAAATTTGTTGAAAAACTTATAAATGTAAATATGACATGAAAGTGATGACTTGATCCAACTGTGATTTAAAATAAGTTGTTTACTGAAGAACAACGAATTAGATTCGCATACTTTTACCACCACTGTAACCACACCTTTAAGGTTTTGGTTTACACTTTCACAGTTTATTTCGTGAAATTACTTCCATTTCCCAAAAAAATAGAAACCCATTCAAATCAAGGCTGCAGGGTGGTCACGAGAGGCTAAACTGTTTGCAATTAAAGGTAAAACCGCAGTTCCGATTTCCCCAGATTTGCTACCAGTTTTTCACAGTTCCTCATTAGCACAATATCACGATTAGCGTTTCTGGCTTGCGCCCGAACTGTCACCAACTCTGCGCATGATTACCCCGGACTCTGCGCAGGAGTGGGGTTTCGAAGCAGAAGTGTGCAAATAAACCATTATTTATAAGTAACCGTGACAATCGATACAGCGACTTTAAAGTATCAGTTGCAAATACCGGTTACTTGTAGCTGTTAGTTTTGCCGACACTGCCCATATAATATCGCTGATAAACGTATTATTTTCTACATAATTATTATAAGTATTTAAAAACTAATAATTATCTACCGTCACATTTTAATGGATGTGACAGATGCTTCGTTTGCTTGGGTAGTCATTAAAAAATTATAAAAAAATTAAACATGAAAATTTTATTGCTTTGAAAAAAAAACATATTCAAATAATTTTACGTACACATAAAAGGTATTAACATCACTAACTACAAGTGAAAAGTCTATTAAAATATATCAGACTGAAACAGTTATCACGAAACAATATTATTTGTCCAAAGCACAACCTTTATGCAGTCCAAACGCGGAAGTAAAAGGAGGAAGAATAGTCCAATACAATTCATTTCAATCAAAACAAACAAAAGTCAATGTGCATTTAATTTGTTTAAATGTTTTAATGATAACCGAAGATATTACATGGTACACACATTATTATGCTACAAACAAAAGTAGTTCAGTGTCAAAGATAGCCCACTTAATCTTGACAGCTTCTAGTATAAAATAACCACCTGCACATTATTTGTACTGTTATATTAGTTTCTGATAATGTCTCTGAAATCTACAAATAATTGCGGATACCTAGAGTCCGTTTGCGGATTACAATTTACCCAATATGTCCCGACCCCCCGCTGCAATCACCCAATCAAAACCACGTAATATTATGACAGCTGATTAATTTATCATTTCACTATGCAATTGTTTTGCTCTTTCGTAAACAAATATTTTGGTCTTTGAGATGTAAATATAAACACTCTCAGTTTCGCCCAACGAGGTTGAAATAGATATACAGTAGAGTGATGAACACATGTTAATTTATTGTTCCCAGTTGATGTGATACCCATGGATCCCGCCGTTTCCTTGGTTACCTATTTTAGGTATTGTGATTGGGCAATCAAAAATCACAGGTGATACTTAGAAACAACTGATTGTTTGTTTTTTTTAAAACCACTTTGATTTGATAGTCTGTGAGATTAGTTACCTCAGAAACGTTGAGTAGGTGTGGGTAAAGTGGCAAATAACAAATGGCTAAGTGTAAACACAGAACTGCATCGAGGAAACGGCGGGAATCGTGGTTAAAGTGACACTAATCAACAGGGAACAAAATTTTCTATCTTTTTGTATAGCACTCTAATGTGCTACTGCTAAATGTGTTGAACTTCGTTGGTTTTTCCCAATAGCTAATTAAAGAAGTAGCACGATAATCAGCGCAATCCACTCTGAACTTCACCCGACGCAATAACAGCTGATTACAAAGAAAAATTTAGGGGGTTTAAAACGTTATAAAGTGATGATTGGAGATAAAATTCTGTTTTCCACCGCTCGTAAGTTTTGAAATTGGGCATAGTAACCGATACATTAATTTAAAGTAACTGCTACATCCTCGGGTACAAGTAACCGTTACCAAGTATCAGTGACTGATATTTGGTTGCGAGGTTGCGACACGCGGCCATTATCCGAGGTACGCGCCGTATAAACCGATTCGCGGATGGAAAGTTTTTTCCGAGAAGGAAAGCATAAACTGTGGAGAGACACTGTATCTTGATAATGTAACTGTAACTATAGCTGCAGTTGTGGTAATAGGAGAGAAGCGGATGGTGAAATTGGTGTATACAATTTTTAGATTCTGTGACACAACTCTGTATGGGGCTCCGTATAATTCTTTATTAATTTAATTTTCTATATCTAATTTTAGTATGATATTATTTTAATGTTTAATTATGTTAGGTAGAAAAAACTATACGAGTTTGGAAATGGTTAAAATTTGAACATAATATATAGAATATTTACCCCCTTTTCCTGTGTTTACATGGTTGCACATAAAGATTTATCATCCTGTTAAAAAATATAACTACTGTTTGTTTTTTATTTTTTTTCAAAGAGGGGATTAATGTTCTACTATTTATATAGTGTAAGAGTTTCAAATATTTTTAATAAACGATAAATCTGGCTCATCTCCATTATTTCTTTTAGTAAGCACTAAGCAGACGGCCAAGGAACGAGATGGTTTCTTTACGTTTGTAAACTTTAAACAATACTCACATTTGAGTTTACCTCTTTTAGATATCTACCTCAGAGGTATATTTGAAGTTATCATAAACGCTCTTTGAGAAAGCAGTTCAAACAAATACAAACTGACCTTATAGGTGATGATCCAACCCGGACCTCTTGAATCGAAGTCCTAGACCTAAACTATAGGCTATCGAGATGCCTGCGCCCAGTTATTGAAAACTAATTCCTTTTTTCTGACTACATCTTATTAAATGAATATTAAAACTATTCCAGACTGAGTACAACCATTGCCCTGTTGTCTGAAACACAAGACAACGACGGCCGCTATACGTTGCAGCAGCTATCCCTATAATGCTCAGGTCATGTGACCTGCGACCGCAGTCGTGCACTTTGTGGTTTCTCGTCCTTCTTAAGAATAAAAATTTCATTTAACTGCGTCTCGCCATCTTGTTTATTGCTACTTTTATACTGTCCAGTCGTCATTTGGGTTAACAGTGTGTCTCCTGGACGTGCCTTGGCTGTATAAGCTAAAGCACGAATCGTTGTTGCTTTGTTTGCCCAATTATAGCTTGAAACGGTAAAAGATTTTCTAAATGGTAAACTTTGTTGTAAAATTAAATGTTCTCTATGTATGATTGCAGCTTAGATGCAACTCTGCGACGAGGAAAAGTTATTGTTTGATCATTTTGACACCGATAGACCCTATAAAAACGGTTACGTCTTATTTGCGGACAGTCCAGATTGCGGACAAGGGCAAAACCTTCCAGATTGCGGACAACCCAAAAATGTAGTGGAATGCACCAATTAGATTTGTCCAGTTTGCGGACACATATTTTAATCCTGTCATAAAAACCATTTACCCAAGGAAGCAGGTAGTAAACGCACGCTGTAGGTGTTTGTGTTATTATAAATTTTTTTCATGTTTTTTACATGACCCATATTGAAAAAATTAACAAAAAGGAAAAAGAAAAAAATAAACAAATCTAATAATTGTTACTAATAAAGGGCTAAGGTTACTTAAATGTATATACAATCTTTAATTTTCTTAGTTTCTCTTTATCAAGTAAATTCGTCCAACCTAACCTAACCTAACCTAACCTATCCTAACCTATCCTAACCTAACCTAACCTATTAAAAATATGTAAGTGGCTTGGCAATCTCAGAAGAAGGGGAAACATTTACACCATGCACCGAGACCTGTCCGCAAACTGGAATCCTCCCACCCCAAGGGCCTTGTTTACCCCCCACGTAAAACCAGACATGTCCGCAAACTGGACTGTCCGCAAATAGGACTGTCCGCAAATAGGAGGACACCATAAAAACAGTCAGTAACCTTTTGAATAGAAAAATTGCTTAGTTGGTGTATTATCTGTCTTAAGACTATAAGTAGTATGCATGTAGAATCAGTAGAATCATTAGCCAGAATAAAAATTTTCCGTCTAAACTGAAAGTAAGTTTTTAAATTTAATTTAACAATATCCAACCGAAAGTTAAGGCTGCATGTATCAAAATTAACTGTATGATAGCGTAAAAATCCCGTATGAATGAATTACAAGTTTTCGATCATACGCATCTTCAACAAAATTTTCATCTCAAACAGTATGGATTAACATTTTAAAGTGAAGCTTTGTTGATTGTATACGAAATATTTCTCAATATATTTACCTGTTATATTTTACAAGAAAATCTCCTGATATAGCCTAATTTTTTGCTCATGCAGTTAAAAGTTTTTTTATAACTGACCTCGGTTCGACCTCCATTGATTGGTTCTGAGCTTTTGATTTGAGCTCTTCCGCTTTTGAACTTACAACACCCTAATTTTTATTTTGTATCCCCACCAAAACCGTTTAATGTCCACCCCGAAATATTTTACCATAACCATACGTTGTCTTAATTTTTTTTTTCAAACTCACTCACCCAATAATTGTGACTATAAAACTCAGCTGTGGTTTATTAATTCCTCAAAGCCCAAAGTGTAAAAGTCAAGGCCTGGGGCCGCCCAAAACCACACTGGCCGCTTTGTATCGACGGGTATAAAAATTGAAATCGCCCAAAGAGCGGGGCGTCGCCCGTCCGCCTAATAAAATTTGACGAACTCGCTTCCATAAAACCGGATGATGACTCATAAATAACACCCGTATTTTAATGTTTTTTATGTGGCATTGTTTATTAATCCCGTTATTATAACACGCCACTACCCGGTCGGTATTGGCGCATCGTGCCCGTAACTCATCGCAAATTGCCGATGTTGCCCAATGCGATCTCGCCGCCGAAATGCGTGGACCGTGAATTAACGCGCGATTTATTGACGATTGTCTTTCCCGACTGATTACAATAAATTAGCGGTTTAGTGTTATTTTATTCAAATAACGTCTGGATGTGTTGGCGACGTTTCGGTGTCAAGACGAGGAAGGTGTTGCAAACAACTTTTTGAATAAGGGTTGAAACTGAAACATATGTATAGGTGTGTGCCTTTATGAAAAAGACTTAAAAACTTTAATTGGCGTTACAATTTAAAACACACTTGTGAAATTGATATCACACTATTGTTCAAATTTATGGTTCATTTAAAGTAGAATAGTAAACAATTTGAAATAAGTATAATTTGAAGAATCCTATAATGTGAGATTTTTAGTTTCTAAGTTGATCTAAATAGGGGTTTAAACATTCTGTTTCATTCAATTGGCACATAACTCCCCAATATGTTTCATATAAAAATTATAGGTTCGACCTGAGTATAAATATACAAAACTTTCAACAACAATATAGAAGGAAAAAAATTAAAACTTCTCGTCAACATGTCTGTTTAGTATAACAGGTGAATTCCAAATTTAACGTTCCACAAAAACCATAAAAATAATTTTCATTTGTTACAACCCATTATTGGCCATACGATGAGACTTTTACCATGCTTTTGGAATGTTCATTACAATGCTTCACGTTCATTCATTTTCAATAGCCTTTCCTTCTCCAACAGGTGTAATCACAACTGTCACACGTAGCACTTTATTTTAATATCAAAACCTCCTAGAATTACCCTTGACCATTCAATAGGTTGCATTAATTAACCATTAAATAGGTAGGGTCCATTAGAGGCTAACGGTATCGTGGGCTTTACACATTTTGGTGGCAAATCAATGACATGCACGCGTGCTCCCATTAAATGTTAGCTATGTCATTTCGCCACTTGATTCAATTCTCAACCAATTCTGTCCACTGTAAGTTTGTTAGAATTCACGCATGCGCAGAGGCCACAATCACGTCAGCACGACGCATGCGCAGAGGCGACAATCACATCAGCACGACGCATGCGCAGAGGCTACAATCACGTCAGCACGACGCATGCGCAGAGGCGACAATCACGGCAGCACGACGCATGCGCAGAGGCTACAATCACGTCAGCACGACGCATGCGCAGAGGCGACAATCACGTCAGCACGACGCATGCGCAGAGGCGACAATCACGTCAGCACGACGCATGCGCAGAGGCTACAATCGTCAGCACGACGCATGCGCAGAGGCGACAATCACGTCAGCACGACGCATGCGCAGAGGCGACAATCACGTCAGCACGACGCATGCGCAGAGGCGACAATCACGGCAGCACGACGCATGTGCTGAGGCGACAATCACGTCAGCACGACGCATGCGCAGAGGCGACAATCACGTCAGCACGACGCATGCGCAGAGGCGACAATCACGTCAGCACGACGCATGCGCAGAGGCTACAATCACGTCAGCACGACGCATGCGCAGAGGCGACAATCACGTCAGCACGACGCATGTGCTGAGGCGACAATCACGTCAGCACGACGCATGCGCAGAGGCGACAATCACGTCAGCACGACGCATGCGCAGAGGCGACAATCACGTCAGCACGACGCATGCGCAGAGGTGACAATCACGTCAGCACGACGCATGCGCAGAGGTGACAATCACGTCAGCACCACGAATTCGCAGAGGTGACAATCACGTCAGCACGACGCATGCGCAGAGGCGACAATCACGTCAGCACCACGAATGTGCAGAGGTGACAATCACGTCAGCACCATGAATGCGCAGAGGTGACAATCACGTCAGCACGACGCATGCGCAGAGGCGACAATCACGTCAGCACCACGAATGCGCAGAGGTGACAATCACGTCAGCACCACGAATGCGCAGAGGTGACAATCACGTCAGCACGACGCATGCGCAGAGGCGACAATCACGGCAGCACGACGCATGCGCAGAGGCGACAATCACGTCAGCGCGACGCATGCGCAGAGGCGACAATCACGGCTGCGGCAGTAATGGTATGATGGTGACATTAACATCAAACCCACGACACACGGGACATCTGCGCCACAGTACAATGCCGCCCACCGTATCACACTTGTGCCACAATGCCAGGAAACCGACACAACGACGGTTAATGTTTTAATGAACCACTTACCCTCCGCGCCGATTAGACTGGAATTAACATCACTTGGCGAGTCAGTGTGTGCTGGGCATCGGTTCATCATTACAGTAGTTCATACCGTAGTTCAACTTAATTGCCTCTTAAGATGTCTTTAAATAACTATTTCAGTCGATATTGTGGATAAAATAATGTTTATTTTTGACTCTTCTTGGAAATCCATGTTTTCTCATGAATAAAAACAAAAATATGATCTCGAATTCGAATTATTTTGTTAAACTTCTTAGTAAATGCTTATGATGTCTTATTAGTTTACCTCTTTCCTTCGACTAGTGTCTATATTAAACTTAAGTTGTCTCGAAATTTAAAAATAATATTCTTGTAAAGTTGGGGTGCTCCATCTAGCTGAAAATGTACGGTAGTCTTGAAAGGTTCGATGTAAAGAAAACTGCAGAATCTCCAGATGCAGGGATACCAATATTACAGTAGATGTTTATAATTTATCCTATAGCCATTTTGGCTGCATATTTTATCGTTTTCCTTAGTTTTTAGTTCATATTTGTTAAACTCCTTATAGTATTTGTTTTAAAAATTAATTTTTGTGTACAACAAAACTACTCTTCGAAATTGTTCATATAAAATATTTGGCATCTTCAGAAGACGTTAGTTCCCCAAATATGCCTGATTATATTATAACTGGAAAGTGCCCTTATTAGCCGTTTGGTTACTTTATGTATTTTTTTAAAGTTCGAACACCTATATACTCTAATTGGATCTACGTCATTCAAGAAGCTTTGAGAATAAACAATCAAAGTCAATTAATATGATTTGTTCCATGTTTTTCACACTTTTGTGCAATAGTGAATAAACTCTTTTTGCCCTTTCTAATTGTACTCTCTTTATAACTGGTTCTGACAGACCGTTTGACGCGCGGAACGTGTCGCATAGGCGGAACGGTAATGTCGATGTCTATGTCTATGTCGGATCCCAGGAGGGCAACGCTCGCAGATATGCTAATGTCTGATAATAATAGCCTTATTAGCTTTTGCATGGGATCGTAATGACAGGAAGTGGGACAAATGATAAATTCCCGCGTATCACATGGGAATGGGGAAATGACGCCGCGTCTGCTCGGGCGTGAACGGCGCGAGGGAACGGCGGAACGCGGGCCGCGATAGCATAACGGACCGGGACGCCGGAAACGGACTATTGGTTTGGCGGAGAAACGTGTGATAGCAGTAACTGTTCTGTCCTTTGTTATTATTAGGAAACGTAGATGGTTTTTTTACCACGCCGAAAAACAATATAATAGGTAAACAGACAATCTTGATTGCCAACAAACTCACTCGTGCAGTAAAAAAATGAAATAAAAAAAACATCAAAATAGTATAATAGAAGTAGTGACCATTCTTATTTTTAAATGTGCATTTACTACATAGGAGAGTAAAACGATTTCCTTTGGTGCTCACGATTCCGTTGACGTGCTGGGACATATTGTCATTAAAAATGTGAATATATAGACTATTAGATTGTCAAAAAGATCTATAGTATGTATAAATCCACAACGTTGAGACGTGTTGAAAAAATAAAAGTACAGTACCATATACCTGATATGGATTCTTGGTGTTCTTCATTGGTCTCTCATTCTTTCTATAACTTGGCTGAATTATGCACAGGACCTTCGTTGCATTGTTTTAGCCATATCCTAATAAGTATAATAAAAAACAATCAAGACTTATTTAAAATAAGTTTACCAGGAGATTTTTTATTTTGCAAAAGAGTTATGCAATACTTATCATTTTACAATTGTTCCAAGTGGAATTGATTGTTATCAATTCGTTACAGTTAGACTTATTCGACTAAATATGATTTGTTTAAAGTTCAATTGTACAGTGAATTAAACTATAACAATACATACAGTATAAGGGGTTTATCTTGATTTGCACCAATACTTTGTAAAACATATATAGTTATAAACACATGTTAAATTTTGATCTGATTCGTTCCATTTTGCCCATGACTCCCGTTACCTTGGTAACCACCCACACTACCCCGTTTATAATCAGGCTTTTGAGGTTGGTTGCCATAGAAAAGTCGCATGGGTGTGGGTAAAATGGCAAAGAACAGATAAACAAAGCAGTGGTTACTAAGGAAATGGCGGGAATCATGGGTAAAATGGCGCCTATCAAAAAGGGACCAAATTCAATATCTTTGTAGCTCTCCATCCTATATCTATTTGAACCTCATTGGTTAATTTAGTATATATAACCTCAAATTCTTCTAAAATTATGTTCAGTATCTAAAGTATCTAAAGTAATCCAAAACATAATCAATAATTATAATATCAGTCTGAACAAGTGGCCGTACAATCACACAATGTATAGCGCCAGAGCGCGCCAGCCGTAAGGTTGGTAGACGGAGCATTAAACAGGTCGCGATTGCCCAACGCCAGCGCGTATTGACAGCAACAATGTAGCTGGTATAAGCATTTCTTAACAAGCGGAAAGCATGAATGCTCAGGCCCCGGTCGTAGCGACATCTCCCTCAGATCGGACGTGTGATGGAGGAATTCTGCCGGCAGTAATAAATATTTAACGACCCTTTGACGATTCCAACTTTAGTTTTTAAATATTCCAACAGTCATTTCGTTGTAGTATTTAACATTTACATGCATACAATCGTGTGAAGTGTTTGCTTTAAATTTAAACGTTTCAGATGTAACTTATGTAACTTTTTCAACCTACCTATATACATACTGTACTTTCAATAAAGTTGGCATATCAGATATTTATAGTGATGAAAATGTAAATTTACAAGCGTTACGTTTTTAAAATTTGACGAACTTATTATTACTTTTACAATACTCCAAAAAACTATAAATTAAATTCATAAACACAGTTTTAGATATAGAAATTTATAAAACATTAAACATTTTATTTTAGTTGAGCCCGAAAACTTGGCTCTAAGGACCGGCGCAAGATAACACGTACTAAAAAGAGCCATTAACTGAGTTGTGGATTTACCGATTTTGTTGTTTTAAAACAATCAAATGAAAAGTTATAGTGTTTAATGATAAAACAAATAAGAAATAGCATTACAAAAGTACACAGTAACATGAAAAATAAAGACAATTCATCCTTTTCTTTACTTTTCTGATGTATCGTGATTTAATGTTTTCTACTCGGACACTGCACCTGACCAATGCCAGCAGTGCTGACAACATACAGTGTAGTTGTATGACTCTGTAGCATTGGCACACCTGTCAGTTTACGATCAACAGCTGTGACATTGCAGATTGCAGTACTCTATCGTGACAGTGCTGACAACATACAATGTAGTTGTGTGACTCTGTAGCATTGGCACACCTGTCAGTTTACGATCAACAGCTGTGACATTGCAGATTGCAGTACTGTATCGCGACAGTGCTGCCAACATACAATGTAGTTGTGTGACTCTGTAGCATTGTCACACCTGTCAGTTTACGATCAACAGCTGTGACATTGCAGATTGCAGTACTCTATCGTGACAGTGCTGACAACATACAATATAGTTGTGTGACTCTGTAGCATTGGCACACCTGTCAGTTTACGATCAACAGCTGTGACATAGCAGTACTCTATCGCGACAGTGCTGCCAACATACAATGTAGTTGTGTGACTCTGTAGCATTGGCACACCTGTCAGTTTACGATCAACAGCTGTGACATAGCAGTACTCTATCGCGACAGTGCTGCCAACATACAATGTAGTTGTGTGACTCTGTAGCATTGGCACACCTGTCAGTTTACGATCAACAGCTGTGTCATTGCAGATTGCAGTACTCTATCGCGACAGTGCTGCCAACATACAATATAGTTGTGTGACTCTGTAGCATTGGCACACCTGTCAGTTTACGATCAACAGCTGTGACATTGCAGATTGCAGTACTCTATCGCGACAGTGCTGCCAACATACAATATAGTTGTGTGACTCTGTAGCATTGGCACACCTGTCAGTTTACGATCAACAGCTGTGACATTGCAGATTGCAGTACTCTATCGTGACAGTGATGCCAACATACAATGTAGTTGTGTGACTCTGTAGCATTGGCACACCTGTCAGTTTACGATCAACAGCTGTGACATTGCAGATTGCAGTACTCTATCGTGACAGTGATGCCAACATACAATGTAGTTGTGTGACTCTGTAGCATTGGCACACCTGTCAGTTTACGATCAACAGCTGTGACATTGCAGATTGCAGTACTCTATCGTGACAGTGATGCCAACATACAATGTAGTTGTGTGACTCTGTAGCATTGGCACACCTGTCAGTTTACGATCAACAGCTGTGACATAGCAGTACTCTATCGCGACAGTGATGCCAACATACAATATAGTTGTGTGACTCTGTAGCATTGGCACACCTGTCAGTTTACGATCAACAGCTGTGACATAGCAGTACTCTATCGCGACAGTGCTGCCAACATACAATGTAGTTGTGTGACTCTGTAGCATTGGCACACCTGTCAGTTTACGATCAACAGCTGTGACATAGCAGTACTCTATCGCGACAGTGCTGCCAACATACAATGTAGTTGTGTGACTCTGTAGCATTGGCACACCTGTCAGTTTACGATCAACGGCTGTGTCATTGCAGTACTGTATCGCGACAGTGCTGCCAACATACAATGTAGTTGTGTGACTCTGTAGCATTGGCACACCTGTCAGTTTACGTTCAACAGCTGTGACATAGCAGTACTCTATCGCGACAGTGCTGCCAACATACAATGTAGTTGTGTGACTCTGTAGCATTGGCACACCTGTCAGTTTACGATCAACAGCTGTGTCATTGCAGATTGCAGTACTCTATCGTGACAGTGATGCCAACATACAATGTAGTTGTGTGACTCTGTAGCATTGGCACACCTGTCAGTTTACGATCAACAGCTGTGACATTGCAGTACTGTATCGCGACAGTGCTGCCAACATACAATATAGTTGTGTGACTCTGTAGCATTGGCACACCTGTCAGTTTACGATCAACAGCTGTGACATAGCAGTACTCTATCGCGACAGTGCTGCCAACATACAATGTAGTTGTGTGACTCTGTAGCATTGGCACACCTGTCAGTTTACGATCAACAGCTGTGACATTGCAGATTGCAGTACTCTATCGTGACAGTGATGCCAACATACAATATAGTTGTGTGACTCTGTAGCATTGGCACACCTGTCAGTTTACGATCAACAGCTGTGACATTGCAGATTGCAGTACTCTATCGTGACAGTGCTGACAACATACAATATAGTTGTGTGACTCTGTAGCATTGGCACACCTGTCAGTTTACGATCAACAGCTGTGTCATTGCAGTACTGTATCGCGACAGTGCTGCCAACATACAATGTAGTTGTGTGACTCTGTAGCATTGGCACACCTGTCAGTTTACGATCAACAGCTGTGACATTGCAGATTGCAGTACTCTATCGTGACAGTGATGCCAACATACAATGTAGTTGTGTGACTCTGTAGCATTGGCACACCTGTCAGTTTACGATCAACAACTGTGACATTGCAGATTGCAGTACTCTATCGTGACAGTGATGCCAACATACAATGTAGTTGTGTGACTCTGTAGCAATGGCACACCTGTCAGTTTACGATCAACAGCTGTGACATTGCAGATTGCAGTACTCTATCGCGACAGTGATGCCAACATACAGTGTAGTTGTGTAACTCTGTAGCATTGGCACACCTGTCAGTTTACGATCAACAGCTGTGACATTGCAGATTGCAGTACTCTATCGTGACAGTGATGCCAACATACAATGTAGTTGTGTGACTCTGTAGCATTGGCACACCTGTCAGTTTACGATCAACAACTGTGACATTGCAGATTGCAGTACTCTATCGTGACAGTGCTGACAACATACAATATAGTTGTGTGACTCTGTAGCATTGGCACACCTGTCAGTTTACGATCAACAGCTGTGACATTGCAGATTGCAGTACTCTATCGTGACAGTGATGACAACATACAATATAGTTGTGTGACTCTGTAGCATTGGCACACCTGTCAGTTTACGATCAACAGCTGTGTCATTGCAGTACTGTATCGCGACAGTGCTGCCAACATACAATGTAGTTGTGTGACTCTGTAGCATTGGCACACCTGTCAGTTTACGATCAACAGCTGTGTCATTGCAGTACTGTATCGCGACAGTGCTGCCAACATACAATGTAGTTATGTGACTCTGTAGCATTGGCACACCTGTCAGTTTACGATCAACAGCTGTGTCATTGCAGTACTGTATCGTGACAGTGCTGCCAACATACAATGTAGTTGTGTGACTCTGTAGCATTGGCACACCTGTCAGTTTACGATTAACAGCTGTATCATTGCAGTACTGTATCGCGACATTGCTGCCAACATACAGTGTAGTTGTGTGACTCTGTAGCATTGGCACACCTGTCAGTTTACGATCAACGGCTGTGTCATTGCAGTACAGTATCGCGACATTGCTGCCAACATACAGTGTAGTTGTGTGACTCTGTAGCATTGGCACACCTGTCAGTTTACGATTAACAGCTGTGTCATTGCAGTACTGTATCGCGACATTGCTGCCAACATACAGTGTAGTTGTGTGACTCTGTAGCATTGGCACACCTGTCAGTTTACGATCAACAGCTGTGTCATTGCAGTGCTATATCGCGACATTGCTGCCAACATACAGTGTAGTTGTGTGACTCTGTAGCATTGGCACACCTGTCAGTTTACGATCAACGGCTGTGTCATTGCAGTACTGTATCGCGACAGTGCTGCCAACATACAGTGTAGCTGTGTGACTCTGTAGCATTGGCACACCTGTCAGTTTACGATCAACGGCTGTGTCATTGCAGTACTGTATCGCGACAGTGCTGCCAACATACAGTGTAGTTGTGTGACTCTATAGCATTGGCACACCTGTCAGTTTACGATTAACAGCTGTGTCATTGCAGTGCTATATCGCGACATTGCTGCCAACATACAGTGTAGTTGTGTGACTCTGTAGCATTGGCACACCTGTCAGTTTACGATCAACGGCTGTGTCATTGCAGTACTGTATCGCGACAGTGCTGCCAACATACAGTGTAGTTGTGTGACTCTATAGCATTGGCACACCTGTCAGTTTACGATTAACAGCTGTGTCATTGCAGTGCTATATCGCGACATTGCTGCCAACATACAGTGTAGTTGTGTGACTCTGTAGCATTGGCACACCTGTCAGTTTACGATCAACAGCTGTGTCATTGCAATACTGTATCACGACATTGCTGCCAACATACAGTGTAGTTGTGTGACTCTATCTATAGCATTGGCACACCTGTCAGTTTACGATTAACAGCTTTGTCATTGCAGTGCTATATCGCGACATTGCTGCCAACATACAGTGTAGTTGTGTGACTCTGTAGCATTTTCACACCTGTCAGTTTACGATCAACAGCTGTGTCATTGCAGTACTGTATCACGACATTGCTGCCAACATACAGTGTAGTTGTGTGACTCTGTAGCATTGGCACACCTGTCAGTTTACGATCAACAGCTGTGAGATAGCAGTACTCTATCGCGACAGTGCTGCCAACATACAATGTAGTTGTGTGACTCTGTAGCATTGGCACACCTGTCAGTTTACGATCAACAGCTGTGACATTGCAGATTGCAGTACTCTATCGTGACAGTGATGCCAACATACAATGTAGTTGTGTGACTCTGTAGCATTGGCACACCTGTCAGTTTACGATCAACAGCTGTGACATTGCAGTACTGTATCGCGACAGTGCTGCCAACATACAATATAGTTGTGTGACTCTGTAGCATTGGCACACCTGTCAGTTTACGATCAACAGCTGTGACATAGCAGTACTCTATCGCGACAGTGCTGCCAACATACAATGTAGTTGTGTGACTCTGTAGCATTGGCACACCTGTCAGTTTACGATCAACAGCTGTGACATTGCAGATTGCAGTACTCTATCGTGACAGTGATGCCAACATACAATGTAGTTGTGTGACTCTGTAGCATTGGCACACCTGTCAGTTTACGATCAACAGCTGTGACATTGCAGTACTCTATCGTGACAGTGCTGACAACATACAATATAGTTGTGTGACTCTGTAGCATTGGCACACCTGTCAATTTACGATCAACAGCTGTGTCATTGCAGTACTGTATCGCGACAGTGCTGCCAACATACAATGTAGTTGTGTGACTCTGTAGCATTGGCACACCTGTCAGTTTACGATCAACAGCTGTGACATTGCAGATTGCAGTACTCTATCGTGACAGTGATGCCAACATACAATGTAGTTGTGTGACTCTGTAGCATTGGCACACCTGTCAGTTTACGATCAACAGCTGTGACATTGCAGATTGCAGTACTCTATCGTGACAGTGATGCCAACATACAATGTAGTTGTGTGACTCTGTAGCATTGGCACACCTGTCAGTTTACGATCAACAGCTGTGACATTGCAGATTGCAGTACTCTATCGTGACAGTGCTGACAACATACAATATAGTTGTGTGACTCTGTAGCATTGGCACACCTGTCAGTTTACGATCAACAGCTGTGTCATTGCAGTACTGTATCGCGACAGTGCTGCCCACATACAATGTAGTTGTGTGACTCTGTAGCATTGGCACACTTGTCAGTTTACGATCATCAGCTGTGACATTGCAGATTGCAGTACTCTATCGTGACAGTGATGCCAACATACAATGTAGTTGTGTGACTCTATAGCATTGGCACACCTGTCAGTTTACGATCAACAGCTGTGACATTGCAGATTGCAGCACTCTATCGTGACAGTGATGCCAACATACAATGTAGTTGTGTGACTCTGTAGCATTGGCACACCTGTCAGTTTACGATCAACAGCTGTGACATTGCAGATTGCAGTACTCTATCGCGACAGTGATGCCAACATACAGTGTAGTTGTGTGACTCTGTAGCATTGGCACACCTGTCAGTTTACGATCAACAGCTGTGACATTGCAGATTGCAGTACTCTATCGTGACAGTGATGCCAACATACAATGTAGTTGTGTGACTCTGTAGCATTGGCACACCTGTCAGTTTACGATCAACAGCTGTGACATTGCAGATTGCAGTACTCTATCGTGACAGTGCTGACAACATACAATATAGTTGTGTGACTCTGTAGCATTGGCACACCTGTCAGTTTACGATCAACAGCTGTGACATTGCAGATTGCAGTACTCTATCGTGACAGTGCTGACAACATACAATATAGTTGTGTGACTCTGTAGCATTGGCACACCTGTCAGTTTACGATCAACAGCTGTGTCATTGCAGTACTGTATCGCGACAGTGCTGCCAACATACAGTGTAGTTGTGTGACTCTGTAGCATTGGCACACCTGTCAGTTTACGATCAACAGCTGTGTCATTGCAGTACTGTATCGCGACAGTGCTGCCAACATACAATGTAGTTGTGTGACTCTGTAGCATTGGCACACCTGTCAGTTTACGATCAACAGCTGTGTCATTGCAGTACTATATCGCGATATTGCTGCCAACATACAATGTAGTTGTGTGACTCTGTAGCATTGGCACACCTGTCAGTTTACGATCAACAGCTGTGTCATTGCAGTACTGTATCGTGACAGTGCTGCCAACATACAATGTAGTTGTGTGACTCTGTAGCATTGGCACACCTGTCAGTTTACGATTAACAGCTGTATCATTGCAGTACTGTATCGCGACATTGCTGCCAACATACAGTGTAGTTGTGTGACTCTGTAGCATTGGCACACCTGTCAGTTTACGATCAACGGCTGTGTCATTGCAGTACTGTATCGCGACATTGCTGCCAACATACAGTGTAGTTGTGTGACTCTGTAGCATTGGCACACCTGTCAGTTTACGATTAACAGCTGTGTCATTGCAATACTGTATCACGACATTGCTGCCAACATACAGTGTAGTTGTGTGACTCTATCTATAGCATTGGCACACCTGTCAGTTTACGATTAACAGCTTTGTCATTGCAGTGCTATATCGCGACATTGCTGCCAACATACAGTGTAGTTGTGTGACTCTGTAGCATTGTCACACCTGTCAGTTTACGATCAACAGCTGTGTCATTGCAGTACTGTATCACGACATTGCTGCCAACATACAGTGTAGTTGTGTGACTCTGTAGCATTGGCACACCTGTCAGTTTACGATCAACAGCTGTGACATAGCAGTACTCTATCGCGACAGTGCTGCCAACATACAATGTAGTTGTGTGACTCTGTAGCATTGGCACACCTGTCAGTTTACGATCAACAGCTGTGACATTGCAGATTGCAGTACTCTATCGTGACAGTGATGCCAACATACAATGTAGTTGTGTGACTCTGTAGCATTGGCACACCTGTCAGTTTACGATCAACAGCTGTGACATTGCAGTACTGTATCGCGACAGTGCTGCCAACATACAATATAGTTGTGTGACTCTGTAGCATTGGCACACCTGTCAGTTTACGATCAACAGCTGTGACATAGCAGTACTCTATCGCGACAGTGCTGCCAACATACAATGTAGTTGTGTGACTCTGTAGCATTGGCACACCTGTCAGTTTACGATCAACAGCTGTGACATTGCAGATTGCAGTACTCTATCGTGACAGTGATGCCAACATACAATGTAGTTGTGTGACTCTGTAGCATTGGCACACCTGTCAGTTTACGATCAACAGCTGTGACATTGCAGATTGCAGTACTCTATCGTGACAGTGCTGACAACATACAATATAGTTGTGTGACTCTGTAGCATTGGCACACCTGTCAATTTACGATCAACAGCTGTGTCATTGCAGTACTGTATCGCGACAGTGCTGCCAACATACAATGTAGTTGTGTGACTCTGTAGCATTGGCACACCTGTCAGTTTACGATCAACAGCTGTGACATTGCAGATTGCAGTACTCTATCGTGACAGTGATGCCAACATACAATGTAGTTGTGTGACTCTGTAGCATTGGCACACCTGTCAGTTTACGATCAACAGCTGTGACATTGCAGATTGCAGTACTCTATCGTGACAGTGATGCCAACATACAATGTAGTTGTGTGACTCTGTAGCATTGGCACACCTGTCAGTTTACGATCAACAGCTGTGACATTGCAGATTGCAGTACTCTATCGTGACAGTGCTGACAACATACAATATAGTTGTGTGACTCTGTAGCATTGGCACACCTGTCAGTTTACGATCAACAGCTGTGTCATTGCAGTACTGTATCGCGACAGTGCTGCCCACATACAATGTAGTTGTGTGACTCTGTAGCATTGGCACACCTGTCAGTTTACGATCAACAGCTGTGACATTGCAGATTGCAGTACTCTATCGTGACAGTGATGCCAACATACAATGTAGTTGTGTGACTCTGTAGCATTGGCACACCTGTCAGTTTACGATCAACAGCTGTGACATTGCAGATTGCAGCACTCTATCGTGACAGTGATGCCAACATACAATGTAGTTGTGTGACTCTGTAGCATTGGCACACCTGTCAGTTTACGATCAACAGCTGTGACATTGCAGATTGCAGTACTCTATCGCGACAGTGATGCCAACATACAGTGTAGTTGTGTGACTCTGTAGCATTGGCACACCTGTCAGTTTACGATCAACAGCTGTGACATTGCAGATTGCAGTAGTCTATCGTGACAGTGATGCCAACATACAATGTAGTTGTGTGACTCTGTAGCATTGGCACACCTGTCAGTTTACGATCAACAGCTGTGACATTGCAGATTGCAGTACTCTATCGTGACAGTGCTGACAACATACAATATAGTTGTGTGACTCTGTAGCATTGGCACACCTGTCAGTTTACGATCAACAGCTGTGACATTGCAGATTGCAGTACTCTATCGTGACAGTGCTGACAACATACAATATAGTTGTGTGACTCTGTAGCATTGGCACACCTGTCAGTTTGCGATCAACAGCTGTGTCATTGCAGTACTGTATCGCGACAGTGCTGCCAACATACAGTGTAGTTGTGTGACTCTGTAGCATTGGCACACCTGTCAGTTTACGATCAACAGCTGTGTCATTGCAGTACTGTATCGCGACAGTGCTGCCAACATACAATGTAGTTGTGTGACTCTGTAGCATTGGCACACCTGTCAGTTTACGATCAACAGCTGTGTCATTGCAGTACTATATCGCGACATTGCTGCCAACATACAATGTAGTTGTGTGACTCTGTAGCATTGGCACACCTGTCAGTTTACGATCAACAGCTGTGTCATTGCAGTACTGTATCGTGACAGTGCTGCCAACATACAATGTAGTTGTGTGACTCTGTAGCATTGGCACACCTGTCAGTTTACGATTAACAGCTGTATCATTGCAGTACTGTATCGCGACATTGCTGCCAACATACAGTGTAGTTGTGTGACTCTGTAGCATTGGCACACCTGTCAGTTTACGATCAACGGTTGTGTCATTGCAGTACTGTATCGCGACATTGCTGCCAACATACAGTGTAGTTGTGTGACTCTGTAGCATTGGCACACCTGTCAGTTTACGATTAACAGCTGTGTCATTGCAGTACTGTATCGCGACATTGCTGCCAACATACAGTGTAGTTGTGTGACTCTGTAGCATTGGCACACCTGTCAGTTTACGATCAACAGCTGTGTCATTGCAGTGCTATATCGCGACATTGCTGCCAACATACAGTGTAGTTGTGTGACTCTGTAGCATTGGCACACCTGTCAGTTTACGATCAACGGCTGTGTCATTGCAGTACTGTATCGCGACAGTGCTGCCAACATACAGTGTAGCTGTGTGACTCTGTAGCATTGGCACACCTGTCAGTTTACGATCAACGGCTGTGTCATTGCAGTACTGTATCGCGACAGTGCTGCCAACATACAGTGTAGTAGTGTGACTCTATAGCATTGGCACACCTGTCAGTTTACGATTAACAGCTGTGTCATTGCAGTGCTATATCGCGACATTGCTGCCAACATACAGTGTAGTTGTGTGACTCTGTAGCATTGGCACACCTGTCAGTTTACGATCAACGGCTGTGTCATTGCAGTACTGTATCGCGACAGTGCTGCTAACATACAGTGTAGTTGTGTGACTCTATAGCATTGGCACACCTGTCAGTTTACGATTAACAGCTGTGTCATTGCAGTGCTATATCGCGACATTGCTGCCAACATACAGTGTAGTTGTGTGACTCTGTAGCATTGGCACACCTGTCAGTTTACGATCAACAGCTGTGTCATTGCAATACTGTATCACGACATTGCTGCCAACATACAGTGTAGTTGTGTGACTCTATCTATAGCATTGGCACACCTGTCAGTTTACGATTAACAGCTTTGTCATTGCAGTGCTATATCGCGACATTGCTGCCAACATACAGTGTAGTTGTGTGACTCTGTAGCATTGTCACACCTGTCAGTTTACGATCAACAGCTGTGTCATTGCAGTACTGTATCACGACATTGCTGCCAACATACAGTGTAGTTGTGTGACTCTGTAGCATTGGCACACCTGTCAGTTTACGATCAACAGCTGTGACATAGCAGTACTCTATCGCGACAGTGCTGCCAACATACAATGTAGTTGTGTGACTCTGTAGCATTGGCACACCTGTCAGTTTACGATCAACAGCTGTGACGTTGCAGATTGCAGTACTCTATCGTGACAGTGATGCCAACATACAATGTAGTTGTGTGACTCTGTAGCATTGGCACACCTGTCAGTTTACGATCAACAGCTGTGACATTGCAGTACTGTATCGCGACAGTGCTGCCAACATACAATATAGTTGTGTGACTCTGTAGCATTGGCACACCTGTCAGTTTACGATCAACAGCTGTGACATAGCAGTACTCTATCGCGACAGTGCTGCCAACATACAATGTAGATGTGTGACTCTGTAGCATTGGCACACCTGTCAGTTTACGATCAACAGCTGTGACATTGCAGATTGCAGTACTCTATCGTGACAGTGATGCCAACATACAATGTAGTTGTGTGACTCTGTAGCATTGGCACACCTGTCAGTTTACGATCAACAGCTGTGACATTGCAGATTGCAGTACTATATCGTGACAGTGCTGACAACATACAATATAGTTGTGTGACTCTGTAGCATTGGCACACCTGTCAATTTACGATCAACAGCTGTGTCATTGCAGTACTGTATCGCGACAGTGCTGCCAACATACAATGTAGTTGTGTGACTCTGTAGCATTGGCACACCTGTCAGTTTACGATCAACAACTGTGACATTGCAGATTGCAGTACTCTATCGTGACAGTGATGCCAACATACAATGTAGTTGTGTGACTCTGTAGCATTGGCACACCTGTCAGTTTACGATCAACAGCTGTGACATTGCAGATTGCAGTACTCTATCGTGACAGTGATGCCAACATACAATGTAGTTGTGTGACTCTGTAGCATTGGCACACCTGTCAGTTTACGATCAACAGCTGTGACATTGCAGATTGCAGTACTCTATCGTGACAGTGCTGACAACATACAATATAGTTGTGTGACTCTGTAGCATTGGCACACCTGTCAGTTTACGATCAACAGCTGTGTCATTGCAGTACTGTATCGCGACAGTGCTGCCCACATACAATGTAGTTGTGTGACTCTGTAGCATTGGCACACCTGTCAGTTTACGATCAACAGCTGTGACATTGCAGATTGCAGTACTCTATCGTGACAGTGATGCCAACATACAATGTAGTTGTGTGACTCTGTAGCATTGGCACACCTGTCAGTTTACGATCAACAGCTGTGACATTGCAGATTGCAGCACTCTATCGTGACAGTGATGCCAACATACAATGTAGTTGTGTGACTCTGTAGCATTGGCACACCTGTCAGTTTACGATCAACAGCTGTGACATTGCAGATTGCAGTACTCTATCGCGACAGTGATGCCAACATACAGTGTAGTTGTGTGACTCTGTAGCATTGGCACACCTGTCAGTTTACGATCAACAGCTGTGTCATTGCAGATTGCAGTACTCTATCGTGACAGTGATGCCAACATACAATGTAGTTGTGTGACTCTGTAGCATTGGCACACCTGTCAGTTTACGATCAACAGCTGTGACATTGCAGATTGCAGTACTCTATCGTGACAGTGCTGACAACATACAATATAGTTGTGTGACTCTGTAGCATTGGCACACCTGTCAGTTTACGATCAACAGCTGTGACATTGCAGATTGCAGTACTCTATCGTGACAGTGCTGACAACATACAATATAGTTGTGTGACTCTGTAGCATTGGCACACCTGTCAGTTTACGATCAACAGCTGTGTCATTGCAGTACTGTATCGCGACAGTGCTGCCAACATACAGTGTAGTTGTGTGACTCTGTAGCATTGGCACACCTGTCAGTTTACGATTAACAGCTGTGTCATTGCAGTACTGTATCGCGACATTGCTGCCAACATACAGTGTAGTTGTGTGACTCTGTAGCATTGGCACACCTGTCAGTTTACGATCAACGGCTGTGTCATTGCAGTACTGTATCGCGACAGTGCTGCCAACATACAGTGTAGCTGTGTGACTCTGTAGCATTGGCACACCTGTCAGTTTACGATCAACGGCTGTGTCATTGCAGTACTGTATCGCGACAGTGCTGCCAACATACAGTGTAGTTGTGTGACTCTATAGCATTGGCACACCTGTCAGTTTACGATTAACAGCTGTGTCATTGCAGTGCTATATCGCGACATTGCTGCGAACATACAGTGTAGTTGTGTGACTCTGTAGCATTGGCACACCTGTCAGTTTACGATCAACGGCTGTGTCATTGCAGTACTGTATCGCGACAGTGCTGCCAACATACAGTGTAGTTGTGTGACTCTATAGCATTGGCACACCTGTCAGTTTACGATTAACAGCTGTGTCATTGCAGTGCTATATCGCGACATTGCTGCCAACATACAGTGTAGTTGTGTGACTCTGTAGCATTGGCACACCTGTCAGTTTACGATCAACAGCTGTGTCATTGCAATACTGTATCACGACATTGCTGCCAACATACAGTGTAGTTGTGTGACTCTATCTATAGCATTGGCACACCTGTCAGTTTACGATTAACAGCTGTGTCATTGCAGTGCTATATCGCGACATTGCTGCCAACATACAGTGTAGTTGTGTGACTCTGTAGCATTGTCACACCTGTCAGTTTACGATCAACAGCTGTGTCATTGCAGTACTGTATCACGACATTGCTGCCAACATACAGTGTAGTTGTGTGACTCTGTAGCATTGGCACACCTGTCAGTTTACGATCAACAGCTGTGACATAGCAGTATTCTATCGCGACAGTGCTGCCAACATACAATGTAGTTGTGTGACTCTGTAGCATTGGCACACCTGTCAGTTTACGATCAACAGCTGTGACATTGCAGATTGCAGTACTCTATCGTGACAGTGATGCCAACATACAATGTAGTTGTGTGACTCTGTAGCATTGGCACACCTGTCAGTTTACGATCAACAGCTGTGACATTGCAGTACTGTATCGCGACAGTGCTGCCAACATACAATATAGTTGTGTGACTCTGTAGCATTGGCACACCTGTCAGTTTACGATCAACAGCTGTGACATAGCAGTACTCTATCGCGACAGTGCTGCCAACATACAATGTAGTTGTGTGACTCTGTAGCATTGGCACACCTGTCAGTTTACGATCAACAGCTGTGACATTGCAGATTGCAGTACTCTATCGTGACAGTGCTGACAACATACAATATAGTTGTGTGACTCTGTAGCATTGGCACACCTGTCAATTTACGATCAACAGCTGTGTCATTGCAGTACTGTATCGCGACAGAGCTGCCAACATACAATGTAGTTGTGTGACTCTGTAGCATTGGCACACCTGTCAGTTTACGATCAACAGCTGTGACATTGCAGATAGCAGTACTCTATCGTGACAGTGATGCCAACATACAATGTAGTTGTGTGACTCTGTAGCATTGGCACACCTGTCAGTTTACGATCAACAGCTGTGACATTGCAGATTGCAGTACTCTATCGTGACAGTGCTGACAACATACAATATAGTTGTGTGACTCTGTAGCATTGGCACACCTGTCAATTTACGATCAACAGCTGTGTCATTGCAGTACTGTATCGCGACAGAGCTGCCAACATACAATGTAGTTGTGTGACTCTGTAGCATTGGCACACCTGTCAGTTTACGATCAACAGCTGTGACATTGCAGATAGCAGTACTCTATCGTGACAGTGATGCCAACATACAATGTAGTTGTGTGACTCTGTAGCATTGGCACACCTGTCAGTTTACGATCAACAGCTGTGACATTGCAGATTGCAGTACTCTATCGTGACAGTGATGCCAACATACAATGTAGTTGTGTGACTCTGTAGCATTGGCACACCTGTCAGTTTACGATCAACAGCTGTGACATTGCAGATTGCAGTACTCTATCGTGACAGTGCTGACAACATACAATATAGTTGTGTGACTCTGTAGCATTGGCACACCTGTCAATTTACGATCAACAGCTGTGTCATTGCAGTACTGTATCGCGACAGAGCTGCCAACATACAATGTAGTTGTGTGACTCTGTAGCATTGGCACACCTGTCAGTTTACGATCAACAGCTGTGACATTGCAGATAGCAGTACTCTATCGTGACAGTGATGCCAACATACAATGTAGTTGTGTGACTCTGTAGCATTGGCACACCTGTCAGTTTACGATCAACAGCTGTGACATTGCAGATTGCAGTACTCTATCGTGACAGTGATGCCAACATAAAATGTAGTTGTGTGACTCTGTAGCATTGGCACACCTGTCAGTTTACGATCAACAGCTGTGACATTGCAGATTGCAGTACTCTATCGCGAAAGTGATGCCAACATACAGTGTAGTTGTGTGACTCTGTAGCATTGGCACACCTGTCAGTTTACGATCAACAGCTGTGACATTGCAGATTGCAGTACTCTATCGTGACAGTGATGCCAACATACAATGTAGTTGTGTGACTCTGTAGCATTGGCACACCTGTCAGTTTACGATCAACAGCTGTGACATTGCAGATTGCAGTACTCTATCGTGACAGTGCTGACAACATACAATATAGTTGTGTGACTCTGTAGCATTGGCACACCTGTCAGTTTACGATCAACAGCTGTGACATTGCAGATTGCAGTACTCTATCGTGACAGTGCTCACAACATACAATATAGTTGTGTGACTCTGTAGCATTGGCACACCTGTCAGTTTACGATCAACAGCTGTGTCATTGCAGTACTGTATCGCGACAGTGCTGCCAACATACAATGTAGTTGTGTGACTCTGTAGCATTGGCACACCTGTCAGTTTACGATCAACAGCTGTGTCATTGCAGTACTGTATCGCGACAGTGCTGCCAACATACAATGTAGTTGTGTGACTCTGTAGCATTGGCACACCTGTCAGTTTACGATCAACAGCTGTGTCATTGCAGTACTATATCGCGACATTGCTGCCAACATACAATGTAGTTGTGTGACTCTGTAGCATTGGCACACCTGTCAGTTTACGATCAACAGCTGTGTCATTGCAGTACTGTATCGCGACAGTGCTGCCAACATACAATGTAGTTGTGGGACTCTGTAGCATTGGCACACCTGTCAGTTTACGATTAACAGCTGTATCATTGCAGTACTGTATCGCGACATTGCTGCCAACATACAGTGTAGTTGTGTGACTCTGTAGCATTGGCACACCTGTCAGTTTACGATCAACGGCTGTGTCATTGCAGTACTGTATCGCGACATTGCTGCCAACATACAGTGTAGTTGTGTGACTCTGTAGCATTGGCACACCTGTCAGTTTACGATCAACAGCTGTGACATTGCAGATTGCAGTACTCTATCGTGACAGTGATGCCAACATACAATGTAGTTGTGTGACTCTGTAGCATTGGCACACCTGTCAGTTTACGATCAACAGCTGTGACATTGCAGATTGCAGTACTCTATCGTGACAGTGCTGACAACATACAATATAGTTGTGTGACTCTGTAGCATTGGCACACCTGTCAGTTTACGATCAACAGCTGTGACATTGCAGATTGCAGTACTCTATCGTGACAGTGCTCACAACATACAATATAGTTGTGTGACTCTGTAGCATTGGCACACCTGTCAGTTTACGATCAACAGCTGTGTCATTGCAGTACTGTATCGCGACAGTGCTGCCAACATACAATGTAGTTGTGTGACTCTGTAGCATTGACACACCTGTCAGTTTACGATCAACAGCAGTGTCATTGCAGTACTGTATCGCGACAGTGCTGCCAACATACAATGTAGTTGTGTGACTCTGTAGCATTGGCACACCTGTAGGTTTACGATCAACAGCTGTGTCATTGCAGTACTATATCGCGACATTGCTGCTAACATACAATGTAGTTGTGTGACTCTGTAGCATTGGCACACCTGTCAGTTTACGATCAACAGCTGTGTCATTGCAGTACTGTATCGCGACAGTGCTGCCAACATACAATGTAGTTGTGTGACTCTGTAGCATTGGCACACCTGTCAGTTTACGATTAACAGCTGTGTCATTGCAGTACTGTATCGCGACTTGCTGCCAACATACAGTGTAGTTGTGTGACTCTGTAGCATGGGCACACCTGTCAGTTTACGATCAACGGCTGTGTCATTGCAGTACTGTATCGCGACATTGCTGCCAACATACAGTGTAGTTGTGTGACTCTGTAGCATTGGCACACCTGTCAGTTTACGATTAACAGCTGTGTCATTGCAGTACTGTATCGCGACATTGCTGCCAACATACAGTGTAGTTGTGTGACTCTGTAGCATTGGCACACCTGTCAGTTTACGATCAACAGCTGTGTCATTGCAGTGCTATATCGCGACATTGCTGCCAACATACAGTGTAGTTGTGTGACTCTGTAGCATTGGCACACCTGTCAGTTTACGATCAACGGCTGTGTCATTGCAGTACTGTATCGCGACGGTGCTGCCAACATACAGTGTAGTTGTGTGACTCTATAGCATTGGCACACCTGTCAGTTTACGATCAACAGCTGTGTCATTGCAGTGCTATATCGCGACAGTGCTGCCAACATACAATGTAGTTGTGTGACTCTGTAGCATTGGCACACCTGTCAGTTTACGATCAACAGCTGTGACATTGCAGTACTGTATCGCGACAGTGCTGCCAACATACAATATAGTTGTGTGACTCTGTAGCATTGGCACACCTGTCAGTTTACGATCAACAGCTGTGACATAGCAGTACTCTATCGCGACAGTGCTGCCAACATACAATGTAGTTGTGTGACTCTGTAGTATTGGCACACCTGTCAGTTTACGATCAACAGCTGTGTCATTGCAGTACTGTATCGTGACAGTGCTGCCAACATACAGTGTAGTTGTGTGACTCTATAGCATTGGCACACCTGTCAGTTTACGATCAACAGCTGTGACATTGCAGTACTGTATCGCGACAGTGCTGCCAACATACAATATAGTTTTGTGACTCTGTAGCATTGGCACACCTGTCAGTTTACGATCAACAGCTATGACATAGCAGTACTCTATCGCGACAGTGCTGCCAACATACAATGTAGTTGTGTGACTCTGTAGCATTGGCACACCTGTCAGTTTACGATCAACAGCTGTGTCATTGCAGTACTGTATCGCGACAGTGCTGCCAACATACAATGTAGTTGTGTGACTCTATAGCATTGACACACCTGTCAGTTTACGATCAACAGCTGTGTCATTGCAGATTGCAGTACTCTATCGTGACAGTGATGCCAACATACAATATAGTTGTGTGACTCTGTAGCATTGGCACACCTGTCAGTTTACGATCAACAGCTGTGTCATTGCAGATTGCAGTACTCTATCGTGACAGTGATGCCAACATACAATATAGTTGTGTGACTCTGTAGCATTGGCACACCTGTCAGTTTACGATCAACAGCTGTGACATAGCAGTACTCTATCGCGACAGTGCTGCCAACATACAATGTAGTTGTGTGACTCTGTAGTATTGGCACACCTGTCAGTTTACGATCAACAGCTGTGTCATTGCAGTACTGTATCGTGACAGTGCTGCCAACATACAGTGTAGTTGTGTGACTCTATAGCATTGGCACACCTGTCAGTTTACGATCAACAGCTGTGTCATTGCAGTGCTATATCGCGACAGTGCTGCCAACATACAATGTAGTTGTGTGACTCTGTAGCATTGGCACACCTGTCAGTTTACGATCAACAGCTGTGACATTGCAGTACTGTATCGCGACAGTGCTGCCAACATACAATATAGTTTTGTGACTCTGTAGCATTGGCACACCTGTCAGTTTACGATCAACAGCTATGACATAGCAGTACTCTATCGCGACAGTGCTGCCAACATACAGTGTAGTTGTGTGACTCTGTAGCATTGGCACACCTGTCAGTTTACGATCAACGGCTGTGTCATTGCAGTACTGTATCGCGACGGTGCTGCCAACATACAGTGTAGTTGTGTGACTCTATAGCATTGGCACACCTGTCAGTTTACGATCAACAGCTGTGTCATTGCAGTGCTATATCGTGACAGTGCTGCCAACATACAGTGTAGTTGTGTGACTCTGTAGCATTGGCACACCTGTCAGTTTACGATCAACGGCTGTGTCATTGCAGTATTGTATCGCGACGGTGCTGCCAACATACAGTGTAGTTGTGTGACTCTATAGCATTGGCACACCTGTCAGTTTACGATCAACAGCTGTGTCATTGCAGTACTGTATCGCGACAGTGCTGCCAACATACAATATAGTTGTGTGACTCTGTAGCATTGGCACACCTGTCAGTTTACGATCAACAGCTGTGTCATTGCAGTGCTATATCGCGACAGTGCTGCCAACATACAATGTAGTTGTGTGACTCTGTAGCATTGGCACACCTGTCAGTTTACGATCAACAGCTGTGTCATTGCAGTACTGTATCGTGACAGTGCTGCCAACATACAGTGTAGTTGTGTGACTCTATAGCATTGGCACACCTGTCAGTTTACGATCAACAGCTGTGTCATTGCAGTGCTATATCGCGACAGTGCTGCCAACATACAATGTAGTTGTGTGACTCTGTAGCATTGGCACACCTGTCAGTTTACGATCAACAGCTGTGACATTGCAGTACTGTATCGCGACAGTGCTGCCAACATACAATATAGTTGTGTGACTCTGTAGCATTGGCACACCTGTCAGTTTACGATCAACAGCTGTGACATAGCAGTACTCTATCGCGACAGTGCTGCCAACATACAATGTAGTTGTGTGACTCTGTAGTATTGGCACACCTGTCAGTTTACGATCAACAGCTGTGTCATTGCAGTACTGTATCGTGACAGTGCTGCCAACATACAGTGTAGTTGTGTGACTCTATAGCATTGGCACACCTGTCAGTTTACGATCAACAGCTGTGTCATTGCAGTGCTATATCGCGACAGTGCTGCCAACATACAATGTAGTTGTGTGACTCTGTAGCATTGGCACACCTGTCAGTTTACGATCAACAGCTGTGACATTGCAGTACTGTATCGCGACAGTGCTGCCAACATACAATATAGTTTTGTGACTCTGTAGCATTGGCACACCTGTCAGTTTACGATCAACAGCTATGACATAGCAGTACTCTATCGCGACAGTGCTGCCAACATACAATGTAGTTGTGTGACTCTGTAGCATTGGCATACCTGTCAGTTTACGATCAACAGCTGTGTCATTGCAGTACTGTATCGCGACAGTGCTGCCAACATACAATGTAGTTGTGTGACTCTATAGCATTGACACACCTGTCAGTTTACGATCAACAGCTGTGTCATTGCAGATTGCAGTACTCTATCGTGACAGTGATGCCAACATACAATATAGTTGTGTGACTCTGTAGCATTGGCACACCTGTCAGTTTACGATCAACAGCTGTGTCATTGCAGATTGCAGTACTCTATCGTGACAGTGATGCCAACATACAATATAGTTGTGTGACTCTGTAGCATTGGCATACCTGTCAGTTTACGATCAACAGCTGTGACATAGCAGTACTCTATCGCGACAGTGCTGCCAACATACAATGTAGTTGTGTGACTCTGTAGCATTGGCACACCTGTCAGTTTACGATCAACAGCTGTGACATTGCAGATTGCAGTGTACTCTATCGTGACAGTGATGCCAACATACAATGTAGTTGTGTGACTCTGTAGCATTGGCACACCTGTCAGTTTACGATCAACAGCTGTGTCATTGCAGTACTCTATCCTCGCCGCCGCCGCGTTTATGAATATTTTTATCGCCCAAACACAGCTCCGCGGCGGCCGATGAAACATATAAAATATATACAACTGTAAATCATCCGGTTTATATCGCGCCGTTAACGGATAGGAACGAAATCGGATTGGAACCGCGACCGGCCGCTCTCAATAATAAACATATTTTTAATACTCAACCCCCAATTTCTATAAGGTTTTATGGCACATGGTAATGGGGTTCCCGGGTTAATGCGGGCCGTTCTTTATTATTTCGCTCGCTTTCCTTGACGCCTGTTCGGACACGGGTCGGGTGTACTACCAGGATGGAAAACATCGTCTGATCATTTTATTCTCCATTGTATCACCACTTTGCTCAGCGTGGACAGGAAACGTAAATCATAAATAAATTGATATATTTCCTAGAATAATTAAGTCACAAAATTTACACAACTCTTTATGAAAAGAACATTCACAACTTACTTAGTGGTTTGCAATCAATTATATAAAAACTAATAACACGTAAAATCTCAAAATTGAATTCTTGGAAAGTCGACCATCTTAAATGTATAACTCTTAGACTTATATAAACTGAGGTGAATCAATGTTTGATTACAGAACACAAACCGAGTGGCACAACCACTTCACTTACGTATTTTGAAAAACCTGATAGGCCTACATTAAAGATATCGAAAACGCTTGATACTTAAACAACATTGAAATAATCAATTTAAGTTAAAAGTGTATTAGTGATCTTGCAGATTAAAAGAATTTGCCTTATTATGAATTTATATTGGGGGATCAGATATGGTGAATTGCACGCAGTTTTACATGAATCGTGTGCAATTTTAATACTGAAGAGCATTTTCGAGAATCTTATTCATTTCTCCTGACAAAAAATTTAATGTAAAGAAACTACAAATATCTTTACTGATAACAATATACAGTAATGAACTCTGACCACTTATTTCTCTTCATTAGAAAACACGTATCCTCATTCCCTTTTAATTGCTTACAACACTATAACGCACACTGACTCTTCCAATAAATTACACGATATCAATTCGAATTCGAATCGACACAATCCACTTACACATCCCGTTGCCCGGGGGCTCCACAGACCTTTTGATTCCTGCTGAAGAAGCTAATCAAAATGGAAAATGGCACGCGGGGCCTGGGGCAGGGCCGCGGCTGTACCATACGGCACCGGCACCGGCCAGTTATAAATCACCTGTTTTTGTTTGATTTTATACGTCATTAAATGAGCTGACGTTTAATTATCTGGGAATCGATTCCGAGCAGGCTGTGGGTTGGAGCTGCGTTTCTGATTAGCATCCACCGAGTGATAATTACATTATCGACTCTGTATCCGTGAGCGTTCCATTAGAGTCACATCATGGGCGCAATCCCTCTCTGTCCGTGCGCTTTCTATTGTACATAGACTACACCTCGGAGTTGGAATCTGGAATCCGCTGAACTCGTGCCACTTTGGCTTCGCCAAGTTTTAGGACGTTGAGATTGTCTTGTTATAATTTCCTTGGGTTGCAAGCCTGACACAATCTGTGTGATTACCTAAATTAATTGCAAGCCACAGCAAATGTTAAAAATATACCAATTTATTACCAATTTAAATTATTTTCCAGTTATCAGCTGATACTTTATCAATATACAGTACAGTGGCTACAAAGATAACGTGCACTTTGAAGGGCTACAGGAAGAAAACTATTTTTGTCGTGGGACGAGCTCCAATTGATTCCTTGTAAAAGGAGATCCCGTATGAAAAAGTGAATAAAAAACATATTTTCGAAATAAGTTTATGCCCGCACAAACAGTATTACAGTACTAGGTCTGCAAGTTAAGAGACAAAATATTGCAATGATTTTACAATACGAAACCTGGAAAATTGGTTTATAAAGCGAGAAAATAATGAAATTATGTAATTTAATGAAAATTTTAGTCTGAGTTGAATTCATTAACAAAACATTTTGAGTGTAGGCCTACGCTTTGATACGATTTCACCTCTCCTAGCCACAGTACTTCAACTTCCTTAGTTAGAATCGTTGAAAACTATTTATATTTAGATAAAGAATAATTCAGTGAAATGCTATGCTATCATAGTAACAAAAAACTATGGCAAGGATTAAATAGTTGGAACTTCGTGAGATGCAGCGTCATTAAGATATGATCAATCATGAAACAAGAAGTAACCTTCAAAAATACCTTAGGTGTTCGATGTGTGATATAAGATTCATTTCCCGGTGTAGCAGCCAGCACACGTGAACACACCGGACCGCCGTCATCGTCATCGGGGGGAAGGTTATGAAGGGTTATTGTTCTAGCGACGGCGGCGAGGTTGAGTTTGATGGTGAGGTGTTTGCTCAGGAGAGAGATCCTCACCGGTATAACGACCAGGACAAACACGCTGAAATGTTTGTCTGATTAGGTCAATAATCGTGTATTCCGGGAACTCGGACACCGCTGCGTGGCTGCCGTGGCGGGCAACCATCAGCACCGGACTAGGCCATCAGCCACCACCATCATATCAGGAGAGAGATCCTCGCCGGTATAACGACCAGGACAAACACGCTGAAAAGTTAGTCTGATTAGGTCAATAATCGTGTATTCCGGGAACTCGGACACCGCTGCGTGGCTGCCGTGGTGGGCAACCATCGGTACCGGACTAGACCATCAGCCACCACCATCATATCAGGAGAGAGATCCTCGCCGGTATAACGACCAGGACAAACACGCTGAAATGTTTGTCTGATTAGGTCAATAATCGTGTATTCCGGGAACTCGGACACCGCTGCGTGGCTGCCGTGGTGGGCAACCATCGGCACCGGACTAGGCCATCAGCCACCACCATCATATCAGGAGAGAGATCCTCACCGGTATAACGACCAGGACAAACACGCTGAAATGTTTGTCTGATTAGGTCAATAATCGTGTATTCCGGGAACTCGTACACCGCTGCGTGGCTGCCGTGGCGGGCAACCATCGGCACCGGACTAGGCCATCCGCCACCACCATCATATCAGGAGAGAGATCCTCACCGGTATAACGACCAGGACAAACACGCTGAAATGTGTGTCTGATTAGGTCAATAATCGTGTATTCTGGGAACTCGGACACCTCTGCGTGGCTGCCGTGGTGGGCAACCATCGGCACCGGACTAGACCATCAGCCACCACCGTCATATCAGGAGAGAGATCCTCACCGGTATAACGACCAGGACAAACACGCTGAAATGTTTGTCTGATTAGGTCAATAATCGTGTATTCCGGGAACTCGGACACCGCTGCGTGGCTGCCGTCTTGGGCAACCATCGGCACCGGACTAGACCATCAGCCACCACCATCATATCAGGAGAGAGATCCTCGCCGGTATAACGACCAGGACAAACACGCTGAAATGTTTGTCTGATTAGGTCAATAATCGTGTATTCCGGGAACTCGGACACCGCTGCGTGGCTGCCGTGGTGGGCAACCATCGGCACCGGACTCGACCATCAGCCACCACCATCATATCAGGAGAGAGATCCTCACCGGTATAACGACCAGGACAAACACGCTGAAATGTTTGTCTGATTAGGTCAATAATCCTGTATTCCGGGAACTCGGACACCGCTGCGTGGCTGCCGTGGTGGGCAACCATCGGCACCGGACTAGACCATCCGCCACCACCATCATATCAGGAGAGAGATCCTCACCGGTATAACGACCAGGACAAACACGCTGAAATGTTTGTCTGATTAGGTCAATAATCGTGTATTCCGGGAACTTGGACACCGCTGCGTGGCTGCCGTGGCGGGCAACCATCGCCACCGGACTAGACCATCCGCCACCACCATCATTCGAACACAACGACCAGGACAAACACGCTGAAATGTTTGTCTGATTAGGTCAATAATCGTGTATTCCGGGAACTCGGACACCGCTGCGTGGCTGCCGTGGTGGGCAACCATCGGCACCGGACTAGGCCATCCGCCACCACCATCATTCGAACACAACGACCAGGACAAACACGCTGAAATGTTTGTCTGATTAGGTCAATAATCGTGTATTCCGGGAACTTGGACACCGCTGCGTGGCTGCCGTGGCGGGCAACCATCGGCACCGGACTAGACCATCCGCCACCACCATCATTCGAACACAACGACCAGGACAAACACGCTGAAATGTTTGTCTGATTAGGTCAATAATCGTGTATTCCGGGAACTCGGACACCGCTGCGTGGCTGCCGTGGTGGGCAACCATCGGCACCGGACTAGGCCATCCGCCACCACCATCATTCGAACACAACGACCAGGACAAACACGCTGAAATGTTTGTCTGATTAGGTCAATAATCGTGTATTCCGGGAACTCGGACACCGCTGCGTGGCTGCCGTGGTGCATGGACAACCATCAGCACCACCGCGTCTTAGACTTGGAATAGACCATCCGTCACCACCATATCGAACACGTAGACTGGGGTGATCGGCAAAAGAGAAAAGTGACGATAGTCTCAGTTTCACTGATAACGGTATTTGCCTGTGTGCTGAACTGACGAGGACTAAAATTTCAGACACCTCTTGAACTTTTTCATTTTGAAACACAATTCGTTCGAGTGTCACATCATTACACAGTATGTGATCCTACTGACTCCCAAATGGTGAATCTTTATTCTGTGACGGTTGTAAAATGAAGTTCAGATAAGAAATTTGATGGAACGAAAATCCTTCAAAATGATTTTCCGTGTGTTTTAAAGAACCTGTACTTGATTAGGAACAGGTTGTTAGATGGTGTTTTCTTAAAAAATCTTTTAATTAAAGTTTTCTTTTGAAGTTTTGGGTAATTATTCCCTATTAAAACGTTATATTCATTCCAGGGATTAAATGTTAGAGTTTAGTGTTGCCACCAGCGGAAACCAAGTAATTATTTATTTATACTTCAGGATAAAACAGAGGATGAGGACAGATGTGGTGCTAAAAGATCGACACAGCCCCTTTCAAAATTGGTACAGTTATGGTAGCCAAAAATTTGTGAAGTATCAAACCTTGCACCATACCACTTAAACTCTTTCCGTCCTTAATCCTTTCTATTCTAACCTTCTTGTTATCCAGTTCGTTGCATATCATAGCATACTTTAACAAAAATTTCTAAACGAAGAGAAATACGGTAAGTGAATTTTGAATGACAATTTGTATCGATTTCCCACCGTGGTTTGCCTAGACGCCGCTGGAGTGCAGCACCGACAGCCAGCCGAGTCCGGTGACGTTAGCAAGGAGGCTCGTGCCTTGTGCCTCGTGCCTTTACAGTACCCTGCAACGGCCTTGTATTGTATGTACTTTTGCGACATTTGCATCTCCGTCCTCCGCAGGCTGTTGGCCTCGTTTCCTCTCGTCCTTGCTTTCGATTTTGAAAAATTATCCACTCATTAACTGCATCTGTCTCGTTGAAAAATCTAGGCTTTTGTGTCGTAAACTAAATCCTAGTTCATGCTTACAGTTATTCCAAATGTTGATATTTTACCAATCACGATTAATATGTTGGAAGTGCCATATCATAAGTTTCCAAAAAAGTGTAACATCAAACAAATAGGTACAACTTGAGGAACTAAGTTACGTAATTGACAATCAGTAGACCCTCTTAAAACTCACAGTTCTCAGTTCAAAATATCACACATTTATGGACAACAAACTTTGACACCTCGTCTACCCTGAAATGAAGACTTTCGCTCATGAACAAGGATAAATCGTAATTCCCGTTCATATTGCCTCATCTCGACTTGAACCCCGAATCCATCAGATTTTCCAGCTTCCACATTACGGAGCAAAGATAGATGTTTGTTGGACAACTAATCTGCCGAAACTCCGCTACCGAATTACCTCTCTCGCACAACACCTCGCGGCGGCGGAGAGGGGGGTGCTCGTTATCCGATGGTAATGATGATGATGACACTTCAATCAGCGAGGGGCGTGGTCTGATCCGACCAATCACGGAGGGGATTGATGGCCGCGCTATCTACCGGCGTGTTATCACGCTACTGCAGCTTCGCCCTGCGATCACGACCGTTTAATGTATTCGACCGGAGATGACTTTTTGATTACCCTTCCAGATTGATTTGCATCGAGATCGTAATTATCGAGAGATTAATAACGCATCATAATCACTGGAGGTTGATGGGGATTTTCTTTAAGTGGCTGCTCGAGCTTTGGATTTGTTACGTTGGGTGCAACCAACATCCCTAATTAATTCTGGAATTATTATCTGTTTCCAGTTGGAATTGTTGAAAGTAGATGGGGAGAATCCAGGAGATCTTGGAGAAAAGTATACAGAAGACAGAAAAAGGGAGGACTGAAAAATATCTGAAAGTAGGGATTTAGTCCCTAAGATGAGGATTTATCAAAAAAATTTAATCTTTCTCATTGCAGAACCTAAATAGACGATGAATCCATTTATGTGTATGTTTTAACCGTTTAACGGTGATATATTTTTTAGTGTTTTATGACTGAATTCTATTTTGTGGAATGCGTTTACCAACAGTCCTAGAAAAAAATTAAAATTTGGTTTAGTAAAGCGATTTTTCTGACGATACTTTCTGAGACAATCTGTAAACTGATTGATTCTAGAGGGCTTGTATAGCGCGCTATGGCGTGTAGGCGGCGGTACGGCTGAGACGACGTGAGGCGGCATAATCAGTGAGGGGACAAGTGTACATGTGTCGCGGCATGTGCCGGCCCCCCACATGTACCGTCACTTGTAACACGTACTGTTCCCCACCTACACGTAAATACAAAGACGAGTCTAAATTATTGATATATCGAATAAATTCAGATTTTTTCATTGAAGAATCTAAAAGAGAATTTAACCATCCCAACAAGCTTGGAGGAGAACAACGTTTGAAATAAAGAAAGTCGCCGAAGGGAATGAATCGAATTAACACCAACACTCAAATTTCTTGTCGAAAGTATTCAATAGCGAATGTATAAGGCAGATTAGAGAGTGAATTAGTCAGAGAGAGTTACACTTGTTGACGCTGTAGAAAGTCCCCAACTCCGCCCCGGGCTGGCTCACAATTAAACCAATTAAGCAACTGGAATGTCATCGATTTGCCCCCTGGATTACTGGAAACAGCCAACAATGTCGGGGCTGAACGATCCAACATACTTGGTGTGTTGATAAAGGTAATGTGCCCAAACATGTTGATCTTGTCTCTTAGCCAAAGCGCAAACAAACAAATCCTAGCCCACGTGTCCAGCGATTCATACGGAAAGCGACTTTTACAAAGACACATACCTTGCATAATTTGGGATTTAATACGTACTGATTTAAATTATACCAGCCAATGTTTTTCGTCCCTCAGTTGGAAATTCATTAAGTCAAGATTCATTGCGTTATGCAATCAAAAATCTCTCTGAATATCTCAACGAGAGATTTATTTACGTTATTAATCAAATTTGAAAGCTGAGCTTCAAGTGGGAAGATTTCACGGAATCAATTATACGGTCTTGTCGCTTTTGAACCAAAGCCTCTGATCTCTCGTGCCTTGCGCCTTCCTATCTAAAAACCATTAATAATTACGGGTGTATTACTAGTGAACCTACAATTATTCTTTGGGATCTTGAATGAAATCCTCTTATTTGCACAGTATCAAATCAAATCCTCAGGAACCTTTATTGCTATACATCCGAGACACCACCGAGACCAGACTATACCGTCGCCGGTGCTACAGCGGCGGTACCCGACTGTACCCAGATCAGATTGATTGTTTGATTTCCTCAGTCCGTTTGATTGATGGCCGGTTCGTCGTTATATCCTCGCTAGCGGCATTTCTAATTACACTTTCATACATTTTAATACGCCCGGCGATTCGCTGTTTTATCATTTTCAACTCGGCCGACGAATCCATTGATTGATTTCGTAGGAGTTAAACGACTCGTTATCTGGCTCTGCCTACAGCCACTACGGCTCTCATGATGAAACGTCAACTGATGTATGGAATTGTTTAACGTGTGCTGGAACTGGCATGACTCAATGTATGGGTTGGATGGTTGAATTTAGCGCAAAGTACTTGATGAAGTTCTGAACTCGCTACAAATAACATGCCGAAACATTGGTAAATGATTTCGCAATTCCGGCGGCAAGTTTAGCGGGTACATACCTTCAATTTCTCTCTTTGGCATGGGTATTCTCACTTATGTAGAGTATTTAATTACGGTACTTATTTATTTTTCTATCGAGGTGATATATGCTTTTACATTTCTGCCCAGAGACTCACGGAACGCAACAATGTGATGCCCTGATAGGACAGCTTTTCCCGAGGTCGAGAAGTAATTTTACCGAGAAGGGGGTTATCGCGCTTCGCGTAATGACGGGAAGACAAAACACTTCTTTTGTATACAAAGCGTGATAACCTACGCAATAAAATTTGCAAGAAGACAAGAGACAGGTTGTTAGACTACGTGTGTGAATGCCGACGCTTTCTGTCATTAACATTAACATCAACATCGGCATGGCCTCTCGGTTGATTCTATAGCACTCGCCGGCCGAGGCATGACAGTGAATAATCTTGGAAATCCGAGGAATCTATGAGGTACCGCATTTGTGTCATTAAAAATTGTGCCCAGAGTGGATTTCTCCGTAGAACTGTGCATGTAAACTCCGTTTGGCCGTGCCAGGGCCGCTGAGAGGGGGGGCAGGGGGGGGCAGATTGCCCCGGGCCTCAAGAGACAGGGTTCCTCATCTTCAGGAGTTTTTTTTCCTTCTTTTTCTATCTATAGTAGCAAAATTTTACTTCTGCATAGGCTTTGTAGTGCCACCATGTATTTTTGAAGACCTATAAAAATTTCCATACCGTAACAAAGTATACCTTATGACCTGAGTCATTACAGGCCTATCAGCCTGTATGAGTTTCCGTGGTTTTAAGCTCTGTTTTGGTGAACAGACGCCGCGCCGGCGCGGCCTCGTGTTGTGCCGGTATTTGACAGCTACGCCATTGCAAAAATATATTTTGCAACAGATCCTTTACGGCCTCGACAAATATACATTGTCCTGTCTGTGTTTTTTGGTCCAAGTATATAAGATAGAAGAGATATATAAGATAAAAGTGTATTTTAATAATGTCATAAACGGCCGTGCTCAGAGAATAAGAGAAAACTCGAAACGGTCTGAAATCATACAAATATTTTGTTCAACGGAAAACTGTATTTTGCTTATTAATTTGTCTTTTACGCCATGCATCGTTCCTAATGATCATTTTGTGAGAAATCACAGCACATAAAGCGGTCTCTAATGACAACGGTACTCCGTTGTGAAACTGATTAGCAAACAAAGAGTAGCCTAAATTACTCGTAACTTCTTCTCCCCGTGTGCAAATGTGCTGCGTTATTCATAAACGGTGAATGCTTCATAATTTGGAGTTCCCATTTTGATGAAGGGTCCAACATTAGTGTTCGTTGGCTCGAAACCAGTGGAATTTTGTTTGTAAGAAATGTATTGAAGTCTTGTTACCCCCATCAAGAGTCGTTTATGAAAATCTTATTCTCAGTTTCCCTATTGTTTCAATGATACTTTTAAGCAGCCAGTTACCAAATGATTTTCTTGCGATACAAAAACTTTGACGCAGCAGCCTATAGACAGTAAAAAATAGTTTACTTCACTTCGTGATATTAGTTGGATCTGTAATGTGATACATTCACACATAACACTGATAAATTTACAAAAACAAATACTAGAATTTGCATGTTATCGAATTTTCTCTTTCACTTGTAAGGAATATGAATTTAATATTACATAAATAAACCTACTAAAAATCAAAACAAATCAATGCCATCGAGTTCTAAGCATTTAGTGTCCTTATATCCTGAATTATTACGTACAAAAAAGAAGCATTACTGTCTTGTTCTCCTGGTAATCTACGAAGTACTCCCAAGAGGTCCACACTACCGAACGGTTTACATTTCCCTAATTATTCCTATGACTTGTCGCCGCCGCCGCCAGAGGGCAGCACCTCCATGACCCCGACATTAAAACATTCAAGCCCGCGTACTCGTCGCCTAATCACCGAATCCCCGCCTTTGTCCCCAACTGGGGGGCTTTTTCGGCTCCATCAATCCAAATTCGTTTCCGGCGGCGGCGGCGCGGGGCCGATGTATATTCATGCGGCTCCGGTCGCGCCGGCATTCAAGTCCCGGTGACGTCACGCCGCGCCGTCTAATACCGCGCCATTGTCTCCACATATTCCTCAGATACGCCCGGCCTCGCAATTAGTGGATATTTAGAAATGGACTTTACATGACAAAGCGGACGCGAGGCGACTGATGGATCCGATGTTGCCACAATCCGTGTTTCTGGGACGTCCAGTGAACGGAGGCGCGTGCCGGGGACAGACAGCCGGGAGAATATAGGGCTAGTTTCCTCTAAATCTTCCCTCAGAATGGCCCAGTCTATGCATATTTCATTTATAAAACTTGTAGAATCATCTACCAACTACCTTATTTAATATTTTGCAATATTATGGTACCGTAAACGAACGAATTACGCCCCGTGATAAGAGATACATGAAAAATATCATGATATATAAGTGAATTGTGAGATTTGTCAGCCATTTGTTTGATTTCAGTTGTTTCATCCGGGACTTACCTATGTATCTGTTATGTGCGGAAATTCATGACTTCCACGATGTGCTGTTTGTTTACAATCAAAGTTCATTAGTATTGTACCTTAAGAAATCGTATTGTGCTTCCCGTAGATATGCCTAAAGAACTCATTGAATAATTATTAACAGAAATAATTTTTCATCATACCATTGCGATAAACGTTGTTTTCGGAACGGTCAGCTATGATCGAAACTAGTTGATTACCGGTGGGTTGGATAAACGTGTTTGGAAACAAAGTTTTCGGGACTAGACCACGAAACAGTGGTTTACGGGACACTAAACAAGTTAATTTATTTTTACTAGGGTTCGCCCACTGGTCAAAATTCGACCAAAAACTCAATTCATCTTGAGTCAATTAGATTTAAAATGTTTTAAAACTGTAACAAAAGTTCTTCCTGGATTGCTATTACAGCATTTTTTTATTATAACAGCTGTCTATAATGATTTAATCAATTATCCTTCTTCCATAAGATTAACATTGAAACTTTAAAAGCCCATAGGGTGTAGCCCTGGAGGCCGATGGAAATTATAATATGATTCTGCTCATCTACAGAATGATACCTTTCTAACGGTATGCGCGGATTTCTCCTACACAGAAAAAACTGTTTTGTTGGCGCAACAAAATTTATTTTGTTGCCGTCGTTTTGTTGAGGTAACCAAATAAATTGGTCAAACCAACAAAACCAATGGTTTGGATCAACAAAAGGGATTTGGTTATAAAATTTGGTATTCCCAACAAAAAATGTTTTGTTGTGGCAACAAAACTTATTTTGTTGCCCTCGTTTTGTTGAGGGAACCAAATAAATTGGTCAAACCAACAAAATCAATGGTTTGGATCAACAAAATGGGTTTGGTTATAAAATTTGGTATTCCCAACCAAATATTTTGTTTACCCACATAGCACAGAATATTTATTTCACGTCAAATAAACGTTCAAGGTGAATCAGTAAGTTATTTCACATTTGGGCTAACTTTTTGAGTTTTAACAAAGCTCTGAACTGAGGCCGAGTAAAAAATGGCTAAGTAGTAAATTAGAACCGCTATTTTCACAGCTCCCGTGGCTCAGGTGGTTAGAGCGTCAGGTCATTGTAAAGAGGTTGAGGGTTCGAATCCCGCCACAGATATATACTTTTTGATTTACTTTTTTTATTTATTTACTTTTTTTAATCTGTTGGTTGGCATAAATGCATTAATTCATGAATTTTTATGTAAAAATAATACTTTTCAATAACTCAGGCCAACAAAATGGTTTTGTTAATTCAACAAAATGTATCAGGATTTTGTTGAAATAACAATATAGCTTTTTGTTGCAATTACAAAAAATTTTTGTTGCTTTAACCAAAAAATTTTAACAAAATTATTTTGTTAGTCCAACAAAAAATATAGTTGTCCCTATTTCAACCAAATTTTTTTGTTGGGACAACAATTTTTTTGTTACCCCAACAAAACAGTTTTTTCAGTGTACGATGCACACGAGCTGAGAAAAAAGGAGGAAACGAAACATGTTTGCCTATTAATATATAGATTTTTAATAACAGCTGTATAGTCCGTTTTTTAAGCCTGATCCTTCGAGGGAGAGATGGTGGATGGGGTTTGTTTATACTTGCTACTCTCCCATTGGCTGAAGCCTTTTGGTTTTTTGTTGTTTTTGTTTTATTTCACTGTTGCATACCAGCTGGTAATTTTACATCACAACATAATGTGTATCAGTTTTACAATATTATTGGTAGCAGTTGTTTTTTAATCAATTACTTTAGAACTGTTACTTTTTAACAATGAATAGGGTTGGCTTAAAAATATAACAGCTGACTAGGAGTTACTGAAAGATATTATAACTTATTTAAAACGTTATTTGAGGGAATCGGATACTCGACAAACGTTTGTCACGAGTTTAATTGTGTTGTTTACAGTTTCAATTTTTTGTTTACAGTTTAAACCCCTCCCCTATACCCCAATTTTCTCGAGAAGGATCAGGTTTAAAAAAACGGACTATAAATAGTTCAAATACAAGATAAACAAATAACAACGTAAGAGAGGGTATATAGGTTAAAATTTATTAATTTTTATCCAAACTATGTATATTTATTAAAGGTGGTATGATGAAAAGAATTGTTCATAACTCGTCCGAAAGTGGTAGACCTATATCGGTGCTCGATCGAATTCAAGTCGATCTTGCACTGATAACGACCACTTTCCGGACTAGTGACGAAATATACTATACCACGCGCATTCTGCTTTTTTTAATTTGTCTCAAATGGTCTAATTGGCTATTGCATGTAGCTCTTAATTTTTTTTCCTGCATTTTGCAAAAATTTAATAGTCAAACTTGAACTATAGATTCTTATAGCATTCCCCTCGATTCCATGACTTTGTAACGGTCACTAAAAAATTAGTAAAACAGAACCAATCGAACCTCGAACCCCATTACATCACCCACGTCCAAATAAACCTTTTCCGACGGCGAACGGGCCTGAATCGTTTAAAACAAAACAAAACTAATGCGTTAGATTCCGAGTTTGAGGTGCGGGGGCCGCGGCCGGGCGGTCAATTTAAATGCAAATCCTATAAACGCTCGGTGCGATATTGATGTTTCCGATGAGGCACAAATCACAACTTCACGACTCTTCTTTTTATAAGTAATTGATTATCGTTCACGGCGCGACTCGCCGGTTTCGATACATGATCGCTCCGTCACGATCGCGTCCGGTTCAATTATATTCGACGTTTTTGTTAAATTTGTTTTTTACGTTTTGATCCTTTTGAATTACATTTGGAGCGGGGTCAAGGGTAGATTCCAATCAAGCGTGTGATGTTCCTTTCGGAAAAAGTGCGTAGCTGATAATGGAGGTTTATTTTTAGTTCAAGACGAGCTCGTTCGCTCCGCTCCGCTCACTCGCCCTCACGACGGGCTCAATCGCTTCGTTCGCTCGTCTTTCAAATTTCAGACTCTTTTAAATATACCTTGCTCGTGCATGTTAGAGCGAAGGATTTGGTAATGAAACTTATTTTTTCTACTAGAATACCGGTACACTGAAAATAGTGTCTAAAGATTTCATTTATTCTAGGAGTCATTCGCTTCTTCATGAGACATATGCGATTTTCCGTCTAAACGCTATATGTTATTGGATACAGATGTCCTTGTCCTATTGCCCATTAAGGTGGCACGTCAGTAGTAAGAGGATTATAGTGAACAAATAGTCGAGTAGCTATCTTGCGTTAAGTTCTTTTCAAACAAAAGTAAAATAAGGTAAAAATTTTATTAACACAGATAAACTATAGAAAGCTCTGAAACAAAAGGGCCTCGCTTATACTGTTTATACTTTGTCGTTTTATGGCTCTAGGCATCTGATTCGCTGTGGTAAATTGTAAAGTTCGAGTTGGACAGTACGTACTGAAGATTAATGTAAAAATTGCTTATTGAGGATTTACTGTTTGTAAATATTTCAGAGGAAATCCTGTAAATTGAAAACACCAATAGATCTATAAAGTTTGAATCAACTGCGCGAATTGACCTGAGCCATGCAGTTATCCAGGGTTGCATCAACTGAGCTAACCGCTCCAAAGGACGACCAGAGCCTTAACTGTGCGAAGTTGTGGGTCTATTTCACTATGATATGGGGAAAACATAGGGTTTTAATATTTACAAATTAGTTCATGTTACGTTAAAATAAAACGAAAAAATATTTTTTTCTTTTTGTTGTAGGATGTTTAAAAAACGAAAAAATATTATTTTTTCTTTTTGTTGGCTTATTTTTTGTTAAAATCTTAGTAGGCCGCTTGTCAATACTATCAACTGCCTTCCTCTTGACGCTATGGATAAATTTTTTGACAGGAAATCTGTTCACCCAATGAAGCGGAGTAGCTTAATAGATATGTCTTTTTCCATAATGGGAGTACAAATTCTTGTATTCAAATTTAAATGTAGTTCCTGTATGGATCATACATGATATGGATGATGTATGTACTCTGACGATTTTAGAACTCTTTGGAGCCTGTAGAGTATCCGGTCTTAATTATTAAAATGTATACTCTTTCACCGATTAATTTCCCCCTGAAAAATATATACCCAAAATCATTCCACTATTTTAAACTAAAAAGGTAAATACTTGTACAAAGCACACAACAAAATATTTACAGTTAGAACACTAACAAAAAAATATTTACGAAAAAAATCCAAGGCAACGTGGTTGATGTAAAATTGAAAATTACACCGTAAGGAACCGAAATAACCAATACGAGGTGGCCCGTGCGCAAATTGCGCATTTTATGATTCTGTATGAGTGCCGCACATACAGTGTGTTAATGTTGATTATGATGAAGTGACTGAGATCTATTTTTATTTACTATCTGGCTTTTAAAATTCATCTGAAGGTAATCAGCTGTTAGATTACAATTCACATTAAATAACTTGCAATAAAAGTTGGTAAACATTGTAAAGCGCCCTCTAGAAAAAAATCAAAGGCAAAGGGGGCGAAGCCCGAAACAATATGAACTTTTTAATTACGATTCGTCACTTCGGTATATCCTAAGCTTTAAAATGACACCTCAATCTTAAAAATCGGTTCAGTGGGTCGAGAGAAAAAGGGACGTAACAGACGAAACCCTTATAGAAATAAGAATATAGATAGATAATAACACGGCTGGAGTGGAGTTGAGAAAATCCCTTAAATATTTACGAATTAGTGCCAAAACCAAGAGTTTGACCACATTTTTGATACTGGGGTTGTGATTACCTGTGAACCAGGGAATTCCTTCCACTGCCAACCAACGTATAAATAAGTCTACCTGGCTCTGGATCCGCACAGTTGATGCACATTTATGGGGAACCTTTTATAGGGCTTCACGCAATGATACAAATCAAAGGATTTTTTTACCGATGTGTGACCGTCGAATATCCCCAAAACACAAACAATTTCTTTAATAGCAGTGAACCGTTTTAATATGTTACAAAGCCGCTCCAGGACGGAGGAAGACGACGGTGCGCAGTGTCAGTGTGGTCCGTGCGGCGCGGCGAGGTGTCATCCTCGGTGAGATAGGATGTTTAAATAACGCTGTTGTTTTATTCAGCCCTATTTGTGAGGCTAAGCGTCCTGTGATTTACAAGTAATAGGGAGAGCCATCTCCTCGACAGTCATCTTTATGGCGCGAAAAATAATTGCAGTCGAAACCCACGCCCGTCGACGATCACAAGCGGGTGAGCGATCGCTTCCTGTCGACGCCACTTTCTCCGAGCAGTCAACAGCTGATCGACAATGGAACATCAGCTGATTTGGTGCGTTTTGTCTGGAGAGAGAACAGGATGGATATCTAGGATTGTGATATTTTGAATTACATCGCAGTATTCGCAGTGCACTTGCAGCCTGGCCAACGTATTTAATGCGGAGATATAAAATATTTATTTGTGTATCATTGATTGTAGATACTATTTCAATATAACTCATGTTTAAAGTGTACCAGACTATTTGGTGGGTGTTTAGTTTCTTCCTTTAGCCTATTACCAAAATGCAATATTGGACATTGCACTAAAACACGGACATTTGCATGCAACCCAGGAATAATCTATCCTTTCGCGGATTGATAAGTTATACAATGTTCGATGTAATTTAGTGAAATAGTGAAACAACCACTCGAAAAGTTACTAAATGTACAGAAATCGTATACACAATGGAATGCAAAACGTAAGTTCTATAGTTTACACTGAATTTAAATGTCAACAATGAATATTTGAATGGAATTCGTCGCCAGTAAAACTTTGTGTACGCGGAAAATTTTATAAAATGTTGAGTTCCTAAAGAATTTTCTATTACGTTTAATAGACAACAACGGCCTGTGCTCTGTCGCTCTTGCTGAACTGATCTTACGAAAACAACTGAACCCTCGCAACCCACCAATTATGCACTAATGACCACGAATTCCTAAAATCATAACCGAGAAAAATCCGAACCAATCTCATTTTAACGAGCCGATTTCTCTAAAAACATTAATTTTCCCGTTCAATTATCAAAGCGATCGCCATAAAACCGCGGCCAATATTCCGGCCGGACTTTTACAACACGGTAACTCACCGATAAGTCCCGCGGACATTTCGTTTTCGGTTTATAGCCAATTAAAATCCGGTGCGCCTTAATCGGAATAAATCAGTCCGCGGCCGAATCGACGCGCAAAAATCGATGAATTCCGAACGCGGGGCGAGGGACGGGCGAGCGAGGGAGAGATGGTCGATCATTAGCCGTGATCGAGCGGCGAGATCGACGTCGATTTATTAAATAAATCGAAAGTCGTTAGCGGCGGCCATCAGCGCCTCCGTGTATAAACAGGGAATAGCGGCGAACCGCCCGGAGCAATCGGTACCAACAATCGATCACCGCGATAAACCTATCGGTTGGCGGGAGGCCATCGGTTACAATCGTGTGGTTTTAATTGCAAGGTGAGCAATCGGTTGACGGAACTAGCCAGTTGTGTGAGTTGTCATCTGTTATTGCGGTTAAGTTATCGATTTTTTGGAATGCGATGATTTTCGATTCGAAAATGTTCATTGAAACAATAGTTTGCGATAATTTGTTAACTTAGAAACCTAGATGAGGATGAAAATACTAATTTAGATGCACTACAGCTACAGATGTACTTAGGAAGACTTAGGTAGGGATATTTTCTTGTGAAGTTAAAGAGAAAAGAGGGTGAATTTGAAAGGGTTTATGAACGTCTATTGTCTAAAGGGTCGGGTCTATTGTAAGGTCTTTGCGTTCTTAAAGTCACATTATGTAGATGCTTTTCTGATGCCATATAGAGCCTTTAAGCTTAATCTTTTTTTGAAGAATCGCTCACTATAAGAAGTCTAACTTCAGCTGTTAAAACGTTTTAATGAGCATCAAATTATGCTCATTGTTGTGCTCATTGTTGGAAAAAAACGTTTAAGGAATAAGTCTAGCTTCCGGTGATGTTTTCGTGTAGTTTAATAATTAAAGTAAAAAACCTTTAGTGACAAATTTTCAACTCAAGGATTCTTTGCGGTACCATTACCTCGTTATGTACCGTATTAAATAAATTCTCCTATTAGTGTTCAAATCTACTTTCTACATACAAGATGTCGATTTCTCACTTTTTGATTTTCAAACAAACGCTCCTCACGCACGTAGAAGAAGGGGGAATAATAACAGAACTGGCCAAGTGATAATTAGAGAACACGGAGGTGCGAGTGTGTGTGTGTGTGTGTGTGTGTGTGTGTGTGTGTGTGTGTGTGTGTGTGTGTGTGTGTGTGTGTGTGTGTGTGTGTGTGTGTGTGTGCGCGTGCGTGCGTGTGTGTGTCCGACTGTCCGACTGTCTGCCTGTCAAAATTGATTTCAACATCGACGGCCGCACCGCGAGCTGTTTGTTTTTGTGTCAAGAAAGGGAGCGGCGAAGAGAGTGCAGTTAATGTTACTTACTGACTTGTACCCACTGATGTGAAACTTTACAATTCGTGAAATTATAGCTTCAATCTCATAATGTCGTTTGATAATATGATTAACAATTCAAAATTATTAAAGCTACTTTTGTTGTATAATCAATTACTGTACCTTATTCAAGCGAAGAAAGTCATAGATTGGCCGATACGAGATGAAACTTATAAAATAATTTTTGCTTGGTAGCGCTTTTCATTTAATTTCTCAAGAATTCGTATACATGAAGGACCATGTTCAAACTTGGAGGTTATTTTGCTTTCATTTGCTTACTTTATTTGAAAGTGATTAATTTGTACCATACTGTGTAACTTATGATGTTTATAATCAACAATATTGACTTATTTTACATTGAGACTTACATATTTATGTACTGCAAGTCAATAGCATTTCATTTACAATGATTTATTACATTAGGAATGTTCAAAGTTCTTTATTTTCTCCAAACCATAAATTTATGCCGGAACCACACAAAACGTTTGTCCGGAGACTTTACCCTCTTCACTCATATCAAAAACTAAGCGAATGTGATAGCGGCTATATCTACATGGCAAGTTTGGTCATATCTTTTCATTCTTCCTTTTTGACTTAAATTTATACCCACGTTCACCTGATTCTTTATATTTTTTAGTCTCTACTGCATGAAAGGATTTAGTTGAGCTTTGTCGTCGGCCGGTAGGTGGCGCGGATCGACGCCGGTCTCAGGTCGTATTATTTTCAGATGATCCCCGCTCGTCATCCATCTCAGTCAGTCTCATCACAGTCGCTATTCCCGGCCGTCCCTGGACCACTTCATTACTCCTTGCATCCATCACTTTCCGCGACAAAACCTGCCCCAGCTTCCGGACACTCCCGACAACCGCCGGAAACGTCCGAAGAGGAAACGTCCGATGGGTGACACCAGGAGTCAGGTTCGTTTGGCTGAGCGGTGAATCAGAAGACGTCTGGAGTTCCGCAGGATATGGTTGATTAGGACCTTGTGTCCGGTCTTGTCAGAAAGTCTACCTTGCTTGAAGAAAAGGAAGTTTTAAAAGCAAGCAGTCTCAGGACTTGAATTTACTGTTCCTGTTTTCATGTGATTTGATATTTAGTTCAGGTCATTTTGTTGATCCTGAACATTTGACATTAATTCTGTCAAAAGAATCAGCAGGTTACGAAATATTCCTAAGAAGAATTGGCGTCTTAATGAAAAAGGTCAGTAAAAAATGACGAACTGAAATCTTCCTTCCTCTTCGGTAATGAAGAATCAAGCGACATAAACATATTAATTAATGAACTTGAAACAATTTGTTATTTTGTTAAACTGGACCATGGGCACAAATATATTTGAAGGTCATAAAATCTATCTTAAACCTATTACTTGTTTGATGGATCAAATTTCCAATGTGCAGCATTTAAAATCAATTTCCCAAACACCTGTCAAAAAGCTTTCAGCGAAGTTACGATAGACACTTCATATTTGACCACTACCAGGTTTTCTTTAACAGCTCTAAATCATTGTCCAGCCATTGCCATAGGCCCCTATCTCATCGTCTTATTTAGAGTCTGATTTAACAAAAGTCCACCTAATTTCTCCAACTTGTCAGAAAAGAAATTGATTGTCCTGACCTAGAAACCCCTTGAATGGCCAGTTTATTGACTGTTCCATTGTAGGTTTCACCTGTTTTGAGGGGTACCGAGTCAATAGCGCTCGAGCCCATTCACCCCACCCTTCAGTCTGTTATAGGGCGCCGTTGAAGGGCATGTAGGGTGTGTAGGGCGCGCGTTGTGGAGCCCTTCATGGGGAGCCAGGTGCCGCGTTCAACACATCCAACACTATTTAAATACAACGCCGAGTGATTTATTTACAAACAGTTCACCGCGTTCGAAATTATTGTGTGTTTATATTTATCGAAATGAAACTTGGCACAGGATCGCGGCCCGGCGTCAACAAAGTCGTCGGAATGTAAACTCGGCATTTAGTTGTGGGGATTTTGATTTGTAACGGGTCCCAGACAGGCGTAAAATAAGGTTCAAAAATGTTTTTAAATAAGAATGAAAACAATAGTCTACATTTTGATGCGATGGGGCTTCTGCTATACTATATTTTCGGTGTGATAAAATTTGGGCATATTTTCATTTAAATTAAATAAAATTGAAACAAAATCCTCTAATGACAATTATGTTTGAAATATGTCCTAAAAATTATGCGATAAATTAAAATAAATTTAATTTTTCATCAATCATCAACAATAAATTTATAGGAACATCATGTTGTGAATATTTTAATTACCAACACAAATATTTTTTATACCAACAAACTATTACTGTAACATTACATCTTGGGATAACAATAATTACTTATGAAATATTTAAAAGTGTTTCACATCCTTATTTCCTCAATTTGCGACATAATTGTGGCTAATACAAATAGAAACTGTCGCCTGTCTTCCATTTAATTAGAATGCATAAAATAGAAGATCTCACAACCTTAACCTTCATAAGTCGCAAATCATAATGCTGTACTAATTTCATATATTATGCAAAGTTATAAAACACGTGCACACCACATATAACACGTGTAGGTGGATATGAAGGTGACCAAAACAGGCAAAACTAATCTCACCGGCCGATTCATTCACAACCAAAGACAAGGATTGTCCAAACATAATAGACCGTAAAATATTATCCGAGGAACAAATAAAATGGAGGAACAAAGGCGTCAATAAATTTAAAATCTAATTGAACATTATCAGGATACGGGTAAACGCCATCTTAGTGATTTAAACAAGACATAAATCAGCTGGTCGAGCATGTGGGGCCGCTCAGGGGGGCGCGGGGGCGGCGGGGTATCGCCGATCAGCTGTGCGATCACCTGTTAATCAGCTGATTTGACATGAAGGTCAGCTGATTACCACCGATCGATGACGTCACCGTGGCCACCATGATATCCTTGTAGATTCAAAATGGTTACACTTGAATTAGTATTGTTTACAGTGAACTGTGTTCTAAAATGTGGTTTTATATTGAATTGCGGGATTTTATACTTAGACGTAAAAATATCTTTGTACAAAGATAAATTTTAGACGAGGTTTAAAAAAAGATTTTTCTGTAAGAGATATTGTGAACGAATCTTGTGATAATTGTAATCGTAGGCCTACTATCCTTCTTTAGAATAATTCTAAATGGATAACAAGTTATGCATTTTGTCTTTAAAATGTTTCATCTTCAGTACAGTACGGTTATATAAAATGCAAGGGGTCAACCAACCACTATGTCCTACCATATGACGCCACTGAGTGTTTCTTTATAACCACTTCCGTTTAGTTACTATATACTCCAGGGGTGCTATATTGAACGCTCGGAGGGATAACCACTGCCGTGTAGTTACTATACAACCTATCACGTGGCCATACTACCGCCACAACCATGGACTGCCCACCAGTGCAGGGCCTCGCACGCCCGGTCTTGTCGTCAACTTATTTCTAGGGGCGTAAATCAACGACATTGCGCCTGTTTATTCTGCATCTAAAGATTTATGCCCGGCTAAATGGCGCGGCTAAATGTAACTTTGTATTGTTGAGGCTGTGACCCGAACGCCGCAAGCATAGTAAATGCAGCCTTTGTAGATTGAAAATCGCAAAAGAAAGATATTTGTGAATTTTATTTTTACGGTTTAGGGATCTCATTGTTGGAAGATTTATAAGTGTTTTAATGGTAAATGGGGTATCTTTATAACATTACAACTAGAGAATGTAAATTTAAGGTGCAAAGAATAAAAGTATTCTCAATATTCGTTATTTTCAAAACACCTACTTTTAAAGTAAAATATAAATATTAAAACAACGAATTTGGTCTGGTTTTACTTTTGTATGTAAAACAAAAACACTTTATAATACAAGTATTGATTTTCTGGAGAAAAGTGGATAAATCGTTTCACATATCTTCCGTTATGTGAGATGATTAGTTCATCCAACCTGAAAATTGCATCGTTTGTTCTACCGCTTTCTTTGATGTTTATAATCCAGCAGTTCTAATTTTTCTTGGTGTAATATGTTTTTGTTTTCTTGTTCATAAGGTTATTTGTTGTTTTCTACTTTCAATTTTCTCTTTTATTTGGAGGATGTATGTCGTCCCTAACAGGTTTCGTTTTCGGATTTCGTTTTACAATAATATTCACAGTAAGACCCCAAACCCGGCACACTGATACTTTTCTGTTTTGAGGTTCCTAAAAGATAAAAACACCGTTCGTTCAAATTGATCTATATCTATGTGTCTTTGAACACGATAACTTTTAAACAGAATCTCCGATTTTTATTAAATTTAGTACAGACGTGTAAGATGATGTAGATGTCATCTACTTGAATTAGTTCGTAAAGCAGAGTGATCAGAGCATGGGAACGGAGTTTTATGGGGTGCCAAGAGGAACAAAAATAGGGAGTTTGTTTGTTTACCTTAAAATTCTAAAATTTTGGCTTGACTAAAACAAAAATAAAAAATCTTGCAATACGAAAAATACAAAAAAAATATTTTCCATTATCCGTACGGGAGGTAAACGAACTCCATGTACTGCTAAAATTGGCTGGATATGCAGATCTACTGCGACATTATCCTTAGCCCTACCGTAACTGTTCTAAATTATGTTACTTAGTTCTAAAGTTAATATTTTAAATAACTTATCTTGTTAATAATTGACGTTGAAGGCTGTTACACTTTTCTTTTTACTTACACCTACAAAGCTAAACGCAGCACACCGCTGAGGACTATTTAATCTAAATTAAGCCCGAGGTGTAATAAAGTCTGTATTACGTCGTGGGCCTGTGAGCCACAAACATGATTAGGCCCAATTTGAGGTGGAGGAGTTGCAGACGTGGGAAGCGGCAGCTGAGAGGCGCGTAAAACTCTTCACTTCTCACTGCCGGTATTAACACCCCATCACCGGGAATAGCGGCGGCGCGGACAAGACACGAGGCGGCGATCAGACCCGGGGAGGATCGGCCGCCGTCCGGGGAGTGACGATCACCACGGGGTAGAGTCATCGGGAGAACACAATCGTAATGATACATGGACGATGGCGGGGGTCGTTCATCATTTGCGCACTTTTTAATCCTTCTGTAAAATATTTCGAAGGGTCGCCTAATCCCCTCGCACCATTTGCGCACTCTCCCGTCCAGGTAGCCTCAGCCTGTCGACAACAATTCGCTAACAGTCGTCCCCCACACATACCACTGGACGGCAACACACGTGTATCGCACCACATTCATGAATAATTTAAGTTTGTAATGTATAAACATTTTTTGTAATACATCGAGTGTTTACTTATTTTACTTTCAATGGTTGGTGAGGATTGTATTACTGTAATTGCTCAGGCTGAAATGCATTGTACGAATTGTTTCTATGGTAAGTTTGCCTCTATTCTAACTGTAGATAGCAGCCTCTCCTATAGCCTACTAACTCCTCAGAATAAAACCACTCATAAAATTCACTGTTGCAATAGAAACAAACTACATATGGTAAACATGAAATCCAAGTGTTAATGTACGGGTCAAGGCCGTGATATTGTGTCCGATTATCTATATATATAATTCTGTAAGCGATATTTCTTGAGCAAAATTGTGAGCGTCATACAGAACGTAGAAAGATGGAAGGGGTCTCAAATTAAAGGTCTCGGTCCCATGCACGAGGGAAAACTATCGGCGTGTCCGTAATGTTAACAGGAAATGAGAAATCACGTAAAACAACCTCCATAAGTATAGCATGGGGATTCAAAAAACGTCTGCTTTGTATACACTAAAACATGTGTTATGGTTTAATTTCGAAATGAGACACAGATGATAACATTGAGTGAAGATAACAAAATAATTCACTCCGAGAGAAGCAATCTATATATAATAATTCTGTATAAGCGAAATTTCTTGGGCAAAATTGTGAGCGTTTTACAAATGGCAGGAAGATGGTAGGAGTCTCAAATTAAAGGTTTCGGTCCCATAAAGCGTATCCATAAGTTACAAGGAAAGAAGAAATATAGTAAAACGTCCTCCTTAAGAATAGCATGGGGATTCGAAAAATGTCTTCTTTGTGTACATTGAAACATATGTTTTGGTTTTATTTTAAAACGAGAGACAGATTATAAAATTGAGTAAACAACTATTCATAGCCAAATGACAAAAATTAACTCTAGAGTGGTAATACTATAATAAGACGTTTTGTTGCTTTGAGCTACTAAAAATTCTACTAGGAGTGTTAACCTTACATACTATTACAAATTGACTGCTGATTTTACTGTTTTTACTATAATTTAAATTGTAAAAAAACTGAACTGTCGTGTATGCAAATCATAAAATGCTTTCTGATCGTTAATAGAGATGCAATGGGCGATGAATTGTGGTTTGAGAAACACCTGCACTATTTCCATTGTTTTGGTTTTATTTTAAGACGAAAAGTCATATTGATCATATTGAATGACGATGACACATTAATTGATACTTAAAGTGTATCAGTCAGTGAAGTTTTGGTATTCTGTTACCTGAATTTTCCGAGAAACCTTTTAGTCATTTCATAGATTGTAGGATTATAGGAGACGAGTTAAAATCAAAGACGTTTGTCCTACATACTAGAAGAAAATGCAGCAGGTAAAAAAATTTACAACAAAATGGGAAATATATTAGAATGATTATTTTCTGAAAGGTTCTCCTTAAAGTTTCTCCATGTAGTGATTTAAAAAAAAATCTGCTTTGTTTACACAAAATTAAGAGTTTTGATTAGGAGGGATGAATATTCACAGCAAGTCAAGATGCACTTTGAGGTGCTGTGTTTAAATTTTGTGACTAAAACATAAAAAATAAAAAACTGACAGGAGCTAAAAAATCAATGTTTTTTTCATTGCCGCTTTTCAATCTTATACTATAATACGAGCAATGTCTGAAGGGATGTGTGTTCCACGATCTTGAAATCTAGCGTTTAGATTTTGCTTAAACTTTGCATTTAAGAGTGTTTTGGCCCAAAAATAAGATTAGAGACAGCCTCAACCCTAGAAAAAATCAAAATTTGTCTAAATTTAAGTTTAAAAATCTTAATTTTTAACATTGGTCTTATGGGTTGCTATTTTGGTAACGAAATAACAACGAAAGGAAAACAAAAATAGAGGAACATACATGTTAAGCAGTCTTTTTAAAACAGCTGTTAACTGTAAAGAGGTATAGTTGGTTGTTGGTGGACATTTAATAGCTTTATTATTATGACACGACATTAAAAGAGAATTAAAACCAACGAGCAAGGCTCGGTTAACCTGTTATATTAAAAAGCTGTCACAGCTCAATTAAGGGACTACGGTTTCTTTCAAAACTCATTTTCCATAGATCGATATGAGTTTAACAACAGAGAAAATAGAGCATTTACAAACGGGTGACCTAATAGTACATGATTGATATGATAAGAGTACTTGGGGGCGAATGGTCGGTTCAAACGGTATTGTTAAAATACTAGGCCTATATACCTCATATTTAAATTAAATTTTCTGGAAACATTCGTTGTGGAAGAAATACGTTATGGTTCATGCTATTTTAATTTTATGATTAGGGGCTTTTGCCCCTATGAGCCACTAGTTTGTCATTATTTCTGTTCTTTTGAATATTGTTTTGCTAGTTTTTAAACTTATATGTCTTATGCCAAACACGTTTAATCATTCAAAAGACCATTTGAACACGGACATGAGTTTTCAATAACTTTGTAAATAAAAATAATGCTGTTTCCACCACCCTGCGATGCGCAAACGATGCATATAACTGAGAGCCCCCTGGAGCTCGATGCGCAAAACAAGCATCCCTTCTACCTACCTGGCTCTCCGCATGATGCGCAAATGAGCACGCCCATGGCGGGTGTTCAAGACATCAAATGATACGCATGTGGACGCAATATGTAGGTTTTGGACTCGCTATCTGTGAAATCCGCAAGTGTTTTACACCAGTTTAGCATTTATTAATTATTTTTCATAGATTATCATAGACCCTAACACTGCGGAATTTTCTGTTTAAAAGGTCATTTGTTGCCGTTATGTTCTCGAAAGAGTGCGGTCAGTTGTTTGAATTTGTGTTTACTTCAACAAACATTTTACAGTGATGAATTGATAAGATATAGGCCTCCAGTGGGGCTCGGTACACGTGTTTGCTTATCGCTCAAGTAATCTTTTCTACAGTTGATGGTCCCAAGTACACCGGTATATTAATTTATCTTATCCATACTTTGCCGAAGAGAAAATCTTGAGACACCACCCCCTAAGTTTGCTGCCACATAAATTCTACTATGCCCTTATTCTATCACACCTTTAAAATCAACGATTCACGCGGATGTTTTTCATTCAAAATGGTTGTATATAGAAACAACCTTAAACATAACATTTTATTTATGTTTTCAGTGGTGCAAGTAAGACATCCTCTGATCGGATTAATCAAATTAAATCAATCGCTCGTAATGCATTGATTTAATTTGGGTATTGATGCTCTTTGAAGTTGAACTGATCTACTCTTTACAGCTGATGTTACACTTTTAACTGCTGATCAATTTCCTCGCCAATGTTAATCAAATGGAGAAAATACCCCCGTCGCAGCAGACCTGCGTACTCAGCGAATTTCCAAACGATCTTGAGATATTATATTTTCCCCATAAACACCATAGGAATGGGAATGTATTTTTGCTGCCTTGGGATGTTGTTAGAAAATGTTAGTTTTGTTAGGAAATGTAATAGTTACGTTAGGTAAAAGTCAAACTGTATCAATATTCGGCACTTTTTAATTTTCCCCATAAACCCCATGGGGGTGAGTATGTAGGTTTGCCGCCATTTGGGTGTTGTAAGCAAATATCAGTTAAATCCTACCTAGTGAATGTACATACCAAATATTATCAAGTTATGGTGTTCTTTTCATTTTCCCCATAAACCCCATAGGGGTGAGTACGTAGGTTTGCCGCCATATGGGTGTTGCAAGAAACTATCAGTTGAACACAACCAAGTGAATATATATACCAAATTTTATCAAGTTATTCCAATAAATAAGTGAGATACGTTTTGTTGATTTCCCATAAGATTAACATGGAAAACCTATTTTTGGCTTTTCTCCGTAACCTGTTAAGCTAAGTTAAAAATTCAAAATACTAAATTGTTTGTTCTTTTAAGCTCTTTTAAATGGTTTCAGTTAAAATTGTTGAATTTTGAATATTATGCTCCAAAAATGCAAAAAACCCATTTTTGACCCCTTTGAAACCCCATAAAACCCTGTTCCCATAATCCGATCATGCTGGTTCGCGAACTCATGAAAATAGATCTAGTCTTACAATTTCATACCAAATTTCATCAAAATCGGAGGTCCCCTTCAAAAGTTATCAGTACCACGGACACATATATATATATATATATATATATATATATATATATATATATATATATATATATATATATATATAGATATATAGATATATATATACATATATATGAAAATGAACGAACGGTGTTTTTGGCTTCTGGGGACCTCAAAATGAAAAAGTAACATGGTCCCGGGCTTAGGTCTTACCATGGCTACTACCGTAATAGCGTATTCCCTATAGGGAAATTCGCTAAAACAAACTTGTATAGGGCCTGTCTTTCGGGTGGATATTCCCAATTTACTTACAGACAACTTCACGCCAAGCTCTGTCCAATGATACCAAAATCATTCAATTCGATTGAAAACTGTATAAGAGGAGTTACATGTACAAAAAACCGTGTTGTCGTGTTGTCTATAATTAGGTACCGTATCGTATGGATATCTCATGGACAGATCTGAAGAGAACAAAAACATGTTCACCTAAGCATATTTTAGGCAAAAAATAAAAACTTTCGATACAAAAGTGCACGCGGATTTCCACACGAACATCCAGCATGTAAAACCCACAACGTTGAACGACCGCGAAGTTAAAACGCCGCGAAGTCCGGTTACTTTATTGGGCCGAAGGTTATAAACGCTGGTAAATGCGCTGTCTATAAGAATTATTAAAGCTAGTTTCAAATTAATCGGAGCTGAGTGATGGGATGGAAGCTATTAACCGGCGATGGCCGGTGATCCATGGCTAGTTGGTAGTGATGTATTGCCCGGGGGGGGGGGGGGGGGAGGGACCCAGATGGAAATTTTCTCATTTGTGTTTGAAGTTGCCCGAACTGGCACTTTGCTCTTCGCACGCGCACGCCTCGGGCGATCGCCATTTTCTATTTCGTATTTTCTGTGATTACTCTGGGAAATTTTATATAATCTTAGCTATAAAAACGCAAGCAGCTAATATTTACTGTATTGAAAGTTGTATTCGGTGTTTCTTACTTTTTATTTATTTGTTTGGTTGTCATTTTTTTCAGGAAAAATCTAAAATTACACTCTCCTATTGAGTGTGGAAAGATTCAATGTGATGATTTAATCTCTAAAACATATAATAAGTATTCTTGTAGGTTCAATATAGGCCTACTCTGAATAAAATACATAACTAGAATATACTTAGTTCTTTGTACATGTTCCAGACTTTCTTGGGAAAGTCTCAAGAAAAATGTTAAGACAATTTTGGTTAGCTTGCCCTTTTTCAATCAAAAGAAATTAACCTCGGTTTTTTTAAGTATCATGTTTTAAAACGAGAACCTCAGTTGTCTCCAAGTGTCAGTTTTAAATGCAGTTTTCTTTTTTCTAGGAAAAATACACGAAAAATCTAGGGTTCTAAAGGTTTTTAGAGCAGTAAAATATATTCTTTCTTGTTTCAGCATATTTATAAAAACCCCAAACTATAGTACACTTCTGTGCGGAAACCACATATTTTCACAGCACTAATGAACTTTCGTCTAGCTAGTAGCTACCCTTTCAAATGAACCCTTTCAAATGAAGATCCTTTCAAATGAAGAACCGTGCAAGCAAGCCAGTATCCCCGTGCCAGTACAGGGCATAGCGCCTGTAGTGGTGGTGGCGACTACATCGGTAGTCCCGGTGCCAGTACAGGGCAGCGCCTGTAGTGGTGGTGGCGACTACATCGGTAGTCCCGGTGCCAGTACAGGGCAGCGCCTGTAGTGGTGGTGGCGACTACATCGGTAGTCCCGGTGCCAGTACAGGGCAGCGCCTGTACTGGTGGTGCAAGACCTCACTACACTACAGGCCGGAGTCACCCCCTCCACTCGGGGCCTCTACGTCACAGCAGTGGATCGGCTCGAGCGGTGCAAATGCATGGGCTTAAATGGGTTTTTCACGACGCGCGCTCGAATAATCGAAGCTGCTCGCTTCATTTAAAAATTAAAATACAAGTATCTTATATCACCGTAATCTGCATTAAATGGCGATCACTATGGTGTATCACTTGATTGAGATACTTCTCCCTACACTAAGCTACAGCCTATTAATTCGGGCGATATGCAGTTTTTATTACAGAAATCCTTTTCTCTTTTGCCTTATTTAGTAAGCAAGTTGAAATATTGTTATGTAATGCAATAGAACCTTTTTAATGCAATCAGTGCAGGCCCTAACCATTATAAAACAAAGTAAAATTACATTTATTACAAATTAAACAATTTAGTTCCTACCAGTTATTATGAATTTAATTAATTCATCTTATTGACCTAATTACATTAATAAATAACTAATTTAAAGTCCAACCTTTAGGATACGTTTATGAAAACAAGTTATTTGACCCTACGTAATTAATTAATTAATTAATTACGAATAATCCTTGCGATTTCTTACTTATTATTTACCAACGAAAAAACAAAATAAAACAAATTAAATAGCAAATCCGAATGTATGAATTTGCGATACAAAAAAAGGAAATGTCTATACGAATAAAAAGTTTCATTGTTTAAAAAATATTGTATTTATTAGATTATAATTAAAACTTATGTCAATAAATTGGATTATAAAATATTTAATATATTTGCAAAAAACTAAATGACCATCAGATGTGCTTTTTACATTGTATTTATATTAGTACGGTACTTTAAATAGTTATTTACTTTATCAGCAACGCATTTCATAAAACGCTGTCAGTGTCCGCAAGTAAGTCATGTGTAGCCCGTTGTTCGAAAAACTTCATTATCTCTCCGAACTTCCTGTGGCGTACTCTTATCACGGCATATTTTCCTTTTAAACAAATTATTTTGGTACCAACTAAAACTAAATCCAAGCTTTTTATTAGATTTAGTTGCTGTCTGGTCCTTGCACGATGCTGTCGTCGTTGTCGAATATGTCGGTGAAATCAATTAAATAAATACAGTTATTATTAAATCCGTTTGTGTACATTTTTTTTAAACTTTCATGAATATTATGATACTAATTGTAATACTTTAATGTATATTGTAATTCTATTCAAAATGTAATTAATGCTAAGACATATTAGGAAAATGTGTATCATCAATAAAAATTAGTATACTAATTAATATATTAATATAATAATTTACTATGTTAATTATTATTTTATTATATAAGCTTATGTGTGGTTTTCCGTCCCTATAAAACAAATGTTTTATTAAAATAACTGTTGTGAAGTAATAATGTTACAAAATGAAAATGTTACACGAATCAAACAAAATTACTCAAACTTTGGATTTCACCAACGAATAAAAAAGTAGGTTGACATGAAAATCAATTATAAGTTATACTGTTGTATTCCTTAATTAATGCAGATTAGAATGATATAAAATACTTGTATATAAGCTTTAAAGTGTGAGTGGTGGTAAAGGATTAATGAGCGCGCGTCACTGAAATCCCATATAAACGCATGTATTGCCGCGGCTCTGAGCGATCCACTGCTGTGACGTCGCCGCGGCATGACTCCGGCCTGGAGTATAGTGGGGTCTTGGGTGGTGGCGACCACATCGGTAGTCCCGGTGGTTTGTTTTGTCCGATTAGCCAGTTCTAATTACAAAGCCCAATGAGGAGTTATTTATCGTGCCCCCCGCAGGGTCGCCTAATGGGCCGACACCTACACCGATACTCGCTCCGATCCACTCCCACTCCACTCCGCGTCATTACTTCATAAACACTTGTTTACGACGCGGAGTTATGTCTTGGTAATTCCCCCGCGCGTCTCGTCTCAACTGGGTGGCTGATAACCTCGAGGACAATGTTAATCTGCTGCGATAACTGGAAGACAATGTTAATCTGCTGCGATAACTGGAGGACAATGTTAATCTGCTGCGATAACTGGAAGACAATGTGAATCTGCTGCTATAACTGGAGGACAATGTTAATCTGCTGCGATAACTGGAAGATAATTTTAATATGCTGCGATAACTGGAAGACAATGTTAATCTGCTGCGGTAATTGGAGGACAGTGTTAATATGCTGCGATAATTGGAGGACAGTGTTAATCTGCTGCGATAAGTTGAGGATGAAGTTAGTGTGCTGCGATAACTGGAGGACAATGTTAATCTGCTGCGATAACTGGAAGACAATGTTAATCTGCTGCGATAACTGGAAGACAATGTGAATCTGCTGCTATAACTGGAGGACAATGTTAATCTGCTGCGATAACTGGAAGACAATGTTAATCTGCTGCGATAACTGGAAGACAATGTGAATCTGCTGCTATAACTGGAGGACAATGTTAATCTGCTGCGATAACTGGAAGACAATGTTAATCTGCTGCGATAACTGGAGGACAATGTTAATCTGCTGCGATAACTGGAAGACAATGTGAATCTGCTGCTATAACTGGAGGACAATGTTAATCTGCTGCGATAACTGGAAGATAATTTTAATATGCTGCGATAACTGGAAGACAATGTTAATCTGCTGCGGTAATTGGAGGACAGTGTTAATATGCTGCGATAATTGGAGGACAGTGTTAATCTGCTGCGATAAGTTGAGGATGAAGTTAGTGTGCTGCGATAACTGGAGGACAATGTTAATCTGCTGCGATAACTGGAAGACAATGTTAATCTGCTGCGATAACTGGAAGACAATGTGAATCTGCTGCTATAACTGGAGGACAATGTTAATCTGCTGCGATAACTGGAAGACAATGTTAATCTGCTGCGATAACTGGAAGACAATGTGAATCTGCTGCTATAACTGGAGGACAATGTTAATCTGCTGCGATAACTGGAAGACAATGTTAATCTGCTGCGATAACTGGAGGACATTGTTAATCTGCTGCGATAACTGGAAGACAATGTGAATCTGCTGCTATAACTGGAGGACAATGTTAATCTGCTGCGATAACTGGAAGATAATTTTAATATGCTGCGATAACTGGAAGACAATGTTAATCTGCTGCGGTAATTGGAGGACAGTGTTAATATGCTGCGATAATTGGAGGACAGTGTTAATCTGCTGCGATAAGTTGAGGATGAAGTTAGTGTGCTGCGATAACTGGAGGACAATGTTAATCTGCTGCGATAACTGGAAGACAATGTTAATCTGCTGCGGTAACTGGAGGACAATGTTAATATGCTGCGATAATTGGAGGACAGTGTTAATCTGCTGCGATAAGTTGAGGATGAAGTTAGTGTGCTGCGATAACTGGAGGACAATGTTAATCTGCTGCGAAAACTGGAAGACAATGTTAATCTGCTGCGATAAGTTGAGGACAATGTTAATCTGCTGCGATAAGTTGAGGATGAAGTTAGTGTGCTGCGATAACTGGAGGACAATGTTAATCTGCTGCGATAACTGGAGGACAATGTTAATCTGCTGCGATAAGTTGAGGATGAAGTTAGTGTGCTGCGATAACTGGAGGACAATGTTAATCTGCTGCGATAAGTTGAGGATGAAGTTAGTGTGCTGCGATAACTGGAGGACAATGTTAATCTGCTGCGATAACTGGAAGACAATATTAATCTGCTGCGATAAGTTGAGGATGAAGTTAGTGTGCTGCGATAACTGGAGGACAATGTTAATCTGCTGCGATAACTGGAAGACAATATTAATCTGCTGCGATAAGTTGAGGATGAAGTTAGTGTGCTGCGATAACTGGAGGACAATGTTAATCTGCTGCGATAACTGGAAGACAATGTTAATCTGCTGCGATAACTGGAAGAAAATGTTAATCTGCTGCGATACTGGAGGACAATGTTAATCTGCTGCGATAACTGGAGGACAATGTTAATCTGCTGCGATAACTGGAGGACAATGTTAATATGCTGCGATAATTGGAGGACAATGTTAATCTGCTGCGATAACTGGAGGACAATGTTAATATGCTGCGATAATTGGAGGACAGTGTTAATCTGCTGCGATAACTGGAGGACAATGTTAATATGCTGTGATAACTGGAGGACAATGTTAATCTGCTGCGATAACTGGAAGACAATGTTAATCTGCTGCGATAACTGGAAGACAATGTTAATCTACTGCGATAACTGGAAGAAAATGTTAATCTGCTACGATAACTGGAAGACAATGTTAATCTGCTGCGATAACTGGAAGACAATGTTAATCTGCTGCGATAACTGGAAGACAATGTTAATCTGCTGCGATAACTGGAGGACAATTTTTATGTGATACAATAACTTGACGACAAAGTTGAACTGCTGCGATAATTGGTGGACGAAGTTAATCTGCTGCTTTAATTGGAGGACAAAGTTACTCTGCTGCGATAACTGGAGGACAATATTAATGTGATACGATAACTTGACAACAAAGTTAATCTGCTGCGATAACTAGAGGACAGTGTGTTAAACTGCTTTGATAAATGGGGGACAAAGTTAATCTGCTGCGATAAGTTGAGGATGAAGATAGTGTGCTGCGATAACTGGAGGACAATGGTAATCTGATGTAATAAGTGGAGGACTAAGTTAATCAGCTGCGATAACTGGAGGAGGAAGTTAATTTGCTTTAACTGGATGACGATTCAGCCTTTGTTAAAACACCCGAACGGCTTTTCAATTTTGTACCCTGTGTAACGTATTTTTACACTAATTTAAGAGGTCTGCACTGTCAACACTAAACAAATTTTTTTCGTTTTGACCATGAGCAAAAAATGCATTAATACTTAATGAATGAATTCAATGTGATGTTTGTAATACTTTGAAAATTGAGCTTACAGATACGGAGATACAAAACATTTACATCAGCATTCATTCTGCAGAGACATTTTTGACCATGAAAAGTCATAAGTGAAGTGGAGCCCGTTCCTGCGAGGCTATGCACCCCTATCGAGGCTATGAATCCCCCACTGTCGTCTTACATTCTACATCAATCCTCCCCGAGACTTCCCCAGAGTCAACGAATATCCCGCGGACCGGAAGCGGCTGTGATCGCTCGTCACTAACGCGATTTCGCAGAATCGCTCGCCGCCGCGCCGCGCATGTGTCGCGCTAGAGGCTAGAGGCCGCCGCGCCGCTTCGCCATGTGGCCCGTTATGGTTTATAGCGCCACCCGCGCCGTGGCGGCCCCTATAGTGAACCACCGAATCATATCAACACTGCCTGGGTGGCTCTGGATACAAACAGCACCGAGGAAGCTGGACACTCGGTGGAGGGTGTGAACTATCGAGTGACTGTTTAATTGTTTCATCGCTCAGTTTTTTATGGAGAGAGTTTTATCTAGCTAGACCTATTATTATTTTAAGATTGGAATTATTATGTTTTGAAATGGTAAACTAGTTTTAGTTACGTTTGTTAAATATATAAAACACATTCTGCATTGCATACAGAGTACATAAGGCGCGAATTTTCTGTCGGTTTCTAAACAAATATGGATCTTGCAATTTGATTTCGATGCTATTCAAACCTCTTGGAATATCACGTTTATTTAAATCTAACAACTTCAGAATACTTAGACAATATCCATCAACAAGGTGCTTTGATCTAATTCCCTTCACTTGCTTATTCGCCTTGGTATGCTCTACTTTTTACTCATTATAATTTTAGCGAATTTTCCTAAGGGGAATCCGCTATTACAGTAGTAGCCGTGGTAAGACCTAAGCATGGGACCACGTTGGGAGTTCGCGAACCAGCATAACCGGGTCATGGAAACAGGGTTTTATGGGGTTGAATTGTGTTGGAAATTCGCTCATTATGTAGTAGGTCTGCTACGACGGGGGGTATTTATAGTGGCCGCCCTATGTAGTTAAACAACGATAATAGTTAAACCGTTAAAAAACAAGCAGTTGAGTAACTCATTTGTAGGCTAAATTAAAACTTCTCCCAGCAAACTCATTTTTTTGCAAGCTTTCCGTCACATTCGAGAACGAAATTTACTTAAACGGGAATAAAACTGCAACTCTGCAATTAAAGTAAAATCGGGGGATTACTTCATTGAATTATTGCCACCTACTTCAAACAGCTCTATCAGCTTACATGGTGTGATCACAATTACAAGACCAATACAGAAAAATCCAAGTTAATCACCTTTCATAAGAATAAATGCCCCAAAGAACGATTTTCCCCTAAAAGATATCAATATAGAGCGAAGTAAGCTTGCGAAGGGCCTTTGTTTGATTCAATCCCAAGTTTTAATGAGCACATCGATAGACTAGTATTTGTGCAAAATCATCGAGGACGTCGGGTTTTATACTCGAACAGCTAGATTTAGACGTAGAACGAATTCTCTTCCGGTTTTATATAAATCGTTGGTCCTCCAGACTCTAGAATTTGCCTCCATTATATGGTCTCCATATCAGATTGGTCAAGTTGACCAACTCCAATTATTCATTCAGAGAAGATTCATGAGAGTCCTAGGAATAAAGAACTTGTTCAATTAAGGATGTCCCCGTAGCCGATCTGGAGGAACACTATGAGCTCATCCCCCGGTCCAGAGACCCTACTCCGCCCGGCATTGTGCTTCACAACGCTGTATGTGCAGTACCCGCAACTAGGGCTATTTCCGTCAGATCGCCTATAAAACATCAAAGCTCGATCGGCATCGTTGCGGTTCATTTGTGGTTCCGCGAACGCGACAATGAGTCGAATAAATTTAATTCCGTCCGTCGCTCGCTCGCGGGACAGCAATAAACGCCGCTGTATTTCACACCTGTGACATCGGCGACGCCATAAAACCATAAATCCCCCGCTTTGATGGCGGACTGACGCTATTTTCGTCAGTTTTATACCTTGACCGTGTCGCTTTATAAAGTTGCATCAGTTCACTCACTGTCGTCTAATGTTATTTGCGACCGACTATAGCGCTCGTCAAAGTCGTTTTAAAGTTTCATTTATTTAATATCTTTATTTACGTACTTGCCGTGTGGTTAGTGCTTTACTCAGGCTAATATATTTATAGATTGTTATAATAATAAGTGTGTGATTGTTTTTAGTGTACAGTAAATCGAAATAAGTACTAATTTTAAACAAGTGCATTAGAGTTTTATAGCCTACTTTACAGTTGCTGAATAAGGTACAAAAACAATCCTTTAAAGTGATGAATTAAGCCTGTCCATCTTCTGCTTTCAGACTGACTATAAAATAACAAATAATGTTATTATTTTAAATAATATAAACTAAGATTAAAAACTCTAGCTTTACAACATTCTTATAGATTGATATTTTTGCACTTCCCTAATTAGATCGAAATAAAGTTGCACAAGCTATATTTTTATATGTTTACTGGTGGTAAGCATAAATTTACTTAGCGTTGTAATTTCCTGACACTATTTGGAGTATCTCGATTTTTACCTTTGTATCTAATGAGTGAGAAACATTTGTCTCAAATGTTTATGAAGGAGTGATATGGAGGAATATACCGGGTGTCCATAAAGTTTTGCCCTGATTTAAAGAGCCACGCAGTATTACTTGTTTCAAAGCGAAAGTTTTGTTTTTCATTAAGTTCGTAACAACTGATCTCAGATGATTGACAACAACGCAGTTTACTTACAATGGAGCACAAAAACAAATCAGTAATGGTGAATGCAGCAAGAGAAGTGACAGTGCGTCTTATGGATTTACGAAACTCACTCCACTACTGTCTAAAGGCAGACTTTTCATGTGAACATTTTGAAGACGTGCACCTAATGTAAAAAGTATCAAGGGGTAATATGCACAATTTTGTAAAAGAAACACTGTGTGCCACATAGAACATGTTAACCAAACCTGGAACGAACTAAAAATTTGCCTTCAAGATTTAAACAGGGACGCCACACATAGATGAATTGAGATTGTATATAGCTGTAAAAAACCACTCGTTAAAATATAAAATAAAACGATCCTACTACTATTTGCTTTCATCTATTCGGTTTCTTTATCATGGCAAGACTTTGTGGACACCCGGTGTAACACTTTGAAGCCAAACTCCTTTCCCCCGAAACTATCGGGCTCGCCAACAAAGGACGCAAGGTGTGTTTGACACGGAGCAACACTGCTGCATGTATCCACCGAGTACAAAGCGTTGTCGTATACTTAGCACGCGCCCTGGGCGGTCCCTGTGTTAATCGCCATATGAGACACGTGGCCATATTTTACCGTAAATCTCCGCCAGTTTACGGCGCCTCTATTTCAATTCGGCCGTCTATTTGTTGATGCGGCGGTTTTCTAATGTGCGCCAGAGGAGCGGGTTTTACGAGCGAGCCGCCCGATAGACAAACACTCGCCTAAACAAATACTGTAGCGCGTAGCCTGGTACAGTACAGGATACATGCGTGGTACTCGGGGCGAGGCGGGCGTTCACCCTCCGGGACCGTGGAACTGGAGTGGAGCTGCCGTCAGGTGGAAAAGGATTCAAAATCCTGAACTCGTAATGTTAAAGGTCTAGGCCTAAACCGAAATAAATTATTTTTCAGCTTTTATCAAATTTTTAGGTCTCATCAGACTTTTTTGATAGCAACAGAATCTGCAACAACCAGAACCGACCGATGGAAATCATAGCTTATTGTCTAATAATTCATTTTACAAAGGTATATTGATGATATTTTCACGCTGTTGAACAAGGTGTCTCTCGATTATATATGGTACTATATGACGATGAAAGTGCGTTCTATAATAGTCTGGGGAAAGTGTATAAGGTCATATCTGATGCAATTAGGTTAACAAATCTTTTGGAACGTTCTGCTCGAGGAATACTTTACTTATACCCTAGCTAAATTAGCCAAGAACTGGAACAAAATTTTAAATTTGTGTAGAAAGCAAACAAACATTGTTGCCAAGGGATGGGATGGTTTGAAATTGAGTAGTCTCTTTAAATTATTTATCAGAACATCCTACTCAACTTCTTTTTTTGAAATATTATGAGAAAGAGCGTAACCCATTAGTAAAATTTCTCTTAATCGATTGGATTTTTCTTCTTTTAAAATTTATTATTGTTATTTGATTTACAAGATCGTTTGTTCTGTTTGTTGTTCGTTTGTTCATTTATATATTTCCGCGTCAGTGCGCGTCAATCACAACCTAGGAGCGTCCACGTCGGCGGAGGTTAACAGATAGTTGACCGGCGGCGGCGGCGCGTTGACGTATGGGATCGGTAATGGACGACATTGCAGTTTGTGACGGCCTCGGGGCGCCGCTGTTCCGACATCCCTGACATACATCTTCTTCGATGCGTTATACAACAGGTGACACGGATAAGCCACAGACATAATAATTTGTAACGAAAAAAGAGTATCCTTTTTATATTTTAGAGGACTAACTTTTATGTTTTTTCCTTTTGGTGAGGTCCATTTTTTAAGTCAATCAAAAGTCTTTCGTAACATCAAAGTAAAAAATTATTTCCTGAAACATATTGATCATAACACTTTTTGCACAATCAGTTCATTCCTGATTTTAAACATTACTTTTTTTTAACATTGCCTAACAGAAGAATTTTGGTTTGTTGATTGGGCTTTGTCCAGTTATATTTTATCAAGACTTTTAATGCCTATTTTCCAATCTGATGTTAAAAATTTCTCTAGTGATAAAGAATCACGAGTCACGATTTGTTTGCCAAGGTTTTTAGGCACTTCTTTCGGGGCCACGGAACTCCGCACCAGTTCTTACTTCAAATAAAACTTCATGAAACTCCGCACCAGAGGGCCGGGAGTGAAAAAATGACACAATGAAATTCCGCCTGCCACCCCGGTTCCTCATGCCTTCTTTACCTCTAACCGTTAGAGTCTAACGTCACCTTACGACTACTTTTGTATCCGGGACCAACGGTTTAACGTGCCTTTCAGAAGCGCAGTTGAAGTACTAATCATAAGTTCGATATGGTAACGACGGCAACCGAACCCGGGACTTCTGGGTTTTAGGCCAGAACTCTACCCACTCAGTTTTGACTTAGAGGTGACTTAAGGTAATGTTAAAGGTGAGCTGAAAAACACGTTGAAGCGTCCGTCACCAATGCGCGCTAGTATCCTAACGGAATGCATGCTAAATGGGTACAGTGGTAAATGGGTACAAGCGGCAAATGGGTACAGCTTGGGGTGACAGGTGTTTAATGACCGTTTGACGAGGGTTTGATGCGAAGACCATGAACAGAGGGAGTGGCAAATGGGTACACTACCTGCCTCGGCAGGGGCGGCGCGGCGGCGACGGTAGCGGCCTGCCTCGACAGGGGCGGCGCGGCGGCGGCGGCAGAGGCCGGCCTCGGCCGGGGAGACACGGACACGGCGGGGGCTTACCACACATTAGAATACAGTACAGTACTTATAGTGTTTATGTGACCTAATAATCTCTTAACATTAATATAATGTCATTTTGCGAGTTCTGCAAAATTTGGTTAAGTAGGCTACTGTAGTTATCTTCATACCACTTACTTTACAGTCTTCTTCCATTTACTTTATTCTAGTGATAAAATTTTTTAAGAAGACGTATCTGACATGGTTTTCCACCCGCCCCGCGTGGTGAAACACTCCGGTTATCTCAATAGAGAGATACAGCGCTACACCACGGTCCGGATGGGATACACAGTGTAGAACATCTACCACGGAGTTCGTAACAAAGAAATATAAATATTAATACTGGGTATATGTGTTAGGGTTGTTATATTTTATTTCAAATCAAATCGTAGGTTGTATTTTAAAAGCACACCCTGTGTTAGGCCTACTTTCTCTCTCTTATTCAGACTAGCCGACCCTTTGTTTTTAGTTATTTGAAGCATTACACTTAAGGTCCAATGTCTTTTTATCTGACCATTAATTACCTAAATGAGAAGTATTTTTGTGTACTGTATTTTAAAACAACAGGAACTTTTTTTATTTCATTACGTTGTAGCGAACTATGTTGTGACTTGTTATGATAAAAACATTAAAATGAAATTGAGTGTAAATCGAGTCTTAGCGGTCGGGCTATTTTTCTTTGCCGTTAAAATTGAATATTTTGTATAGATTGAGTGGTTTGCTGGTATGCTTCTGCTTGAACCTTAGTTAAGCCGCGATGTTTTCAGGTGTAGCGCTCCCTTAAAACAAATATTTATTTAAGTTAAGATTAATATTTTCATTAATGTGTTTCGTTAATGTAGTCTGAATTGTATATGGAGTGATTCACGATGAAAAGCAGTTTTTTCCTTCGTTAGAAACACTGTTAAATAGCCTTGGCATGATTGCTCTAGTATAATGTTCTTTAAGAAATGCTACAAATACTTAGGCCTATTAGTATACATCGTCCGCCAGTCTGAATCGGAGAAAGAGTATAGGCCTAATACAAGGTGTTTCTTTTAAAACACAACCCACGATTTGATTTGAAATCAAATATAAAACACTTCTTTGTTACGAATTCAGTGGTAGATGTTCTACACGGTGTATCCCAGCCGGACCGTGGTGTAGCGCTGTGTCTCTCTGTTGAGATAACCGGAGTATTTCACCATATTTCACCAGATACGTCTTCTTAAAAAAAATTACATTATATTATATTAATGTTAAGAGATTATTAGGTCACATAAACACTATAAGTACTGTATTCTAATGTGTGGTAAGCCCCCGCCGTGTCCGTGTCTCCCCGGCCGAGGCCGGCCGCTGCCGTCGCCGCCGCGCCGCCCCTGCCGAGGCAGGTAGTGTACCCATTTGCCACTCCCTCTGTTCATGGCCTTCGCATCAAACCCTCGTCAAACGGTCATTAAACACCTGCCACCCCAAGCTGTACCCATTTGTCACTTGTACCCATTTACCACTGTACCCATTTAGCACGACACCATCTAACGTACCAGAGATTAATCATATCCAGATATTCTCTTTTAGTGCGGTTTCAATTTATTTTTGATCCGGATTAACCTTATTTCCCTGCCATTTTCGTGCCAATTGAGATTCAGCCCCGGATGGATCCTCCATCTCCGCCACAACCAACCACATCCAACTCCTCCCCCCTCCCCCACACTCCCCAGCACGACGGTGCCCGAGGTTGGCGACCGCTCCAATACGGCGCGATCGGATTCCTGGAAGTGATGATGGTGGAATGTGGCCGTCGCTTTGCTGTAATTGTTACGGTTGTATTGCGGACGATCAGCTGGCTGGAGCTGGAGCTGGAGTCACTCCAGTACGTTCCAGGCGGCGGTCACAGCCGCAGCTGTACCGGGAAAAACTCTCCCGGGGTGGATACACCATAATCCGTGCACGGCCCGTTACATCCAGATATTGTTCGACATTACTGAATTCATTCCAAAGAATCCATTGTGCTGTTTTGCAAGGAGTTGGAATGTTTTAGTGAGTTCGTGAAGTATCTACGAATACATTAGAATCAGTAGGCATATACAGAGTGACAATCAAACCTGGAGCCAATCATTTGTTTAAGGGTGCGCTCTACACATCTGCCGCGCGCGGATGCAAGGGTTTAGAATCTCCGTGATTGTCGCCCCAGTTGTAAACCGATTTGAAATATCTTGGTGTCATTCTTTTCGTAATATAATTTTGTACTCCGCTATCGTCTTAAAATTTCGATATTAATTTAAATTATTAAGCAGGGTGCTGGCTAATAATGTTGAAATAAGCGTTTTTCTATCAAGTTTTAACGTATTAAAAACAATTTTTTAAGAAAAAAATAAGACGATACACGAGTACAATATAATCTTAAGAACAAGAATCTGCAATAAGATTGGTAAAAAGTTTATAGAACGATGCGAAGAAGGGAGATGCGAAAGGTCTGCAATTTCAAAAACATCGTTATTAGACCACCGATAGATTTCGCACTGAAACCAAAAAAAAGCATTAAAGTAACAAAATTTAAAATCACCCGTCATATATTTTCCAAAATGTGAGTTTCCGCGTATAGTGGCAGTTAGCAGTCTCGCTCGACGATTTTGACGCCGAGGTAGAGCGCACCCTTAATAACTTTTCACATAAATACATAGGCGATGGTAACCTACTTTTCGGTGCCTCAACAGACCGAAGGCTATACTAATATACTATAACACATCAAGAGTTACGGTAGTTAAAACCTTAAATAGTAACATGACTTAATATGTACAAGATCAAATTACAGACATTACTTATAGTAAAATACAATTCCACAAAACACGCTACAAGTAGTTGACCCAAACAGAAATTTAATGTAGGGCCTAATCAAACTTTTTATTAAATTCAAACCTAAAATTTCAACAACAATTTATGCATATACTTTAAAATTTTCAACTAAGCCCTGGTGTGCCACCCCACTTAGTCTATTGAATCACCAGTCTAATAAAACTGAGTTGTTATAGTCTAATAAAATTGCTACTACCAGTATTGATGTGTGAAGTTTCCTACTTTTATCTGATGCGGCGAAAAACTTGTTAAATGCTAGGTTCCAGACTTAATTTTCTACTTTATGTAGTTTATATAGTATTGAATAAATGTCCATTTGGAAGTTTACAATTTAAAGGAAACGTACTAAACGTAGTCTACGTTAAACGTCCCAATAACGTTGTTAGTTGTCATTTTTTAATTAGCAACATTAAACAAATTACATGGTGTAACACTACGCTTACCATTTATCATGTTAATTTACCGTGTGTGCAACCACTTTCTAATATTAATTTTAGTTGTTGCAGCCATGACTATGTTCTACACGACCTTGACAGCCCTATTAAACTAATTCACAGGACGACCTTAAACGATCCATCACTCTGATGAATTCCGGGTGGGGTCAGTTGTGCACTATTTACAACTCAAGATGATATACAATTGTTTATGCGGCTTTACGTATACTACTAATTCACCTATAGATTCATGTCGCTTTATACAGGTATGTTTTTTATTTTACAAAATAAATTGGTCACTTACTGTATATCTTTTTGGGTACTATTCCGTTTTTAGTGAAACTTTATTCATCAGGAGGGTTATAGTTTTGGGGTTTGTGCATTATGGCTTACTATTTGCACATTTATAAGATCATTGAAAACATATCGGTTTTAACCTGATGCACTGATTAACTTGTTACCTACTTTTAAATGCTGTCCAATCACTTTTTCCGTGCGAAACGTTTCCATACGATAAAGTCAAGGGTCAGCAGTGGCTATCATGTGAGTAGCCAAGTCGACGCGAGATAAAAGCATCATAACCCGGAAATAGTTTATAATGCGCGGTGAACGCCAAAGTGACAAGTGAACCTGGCCAAGTGACACAAGTGACGCGTCGACAGGTTCACAGCCCGCTAAGTGATCACCTCGCCGCGTCACAATACTGCCGCGTCACAATACCGTCGTATAGGTAATCTACATCAAATATAGTTAAAACGTAATCCATAAATAATATCGCTTAGGCCCATTTAAAAATTGGTTTTAATGATTTAATCAAGAGTCAAGTATTCTATACTGCTCATAAGAAGGCGTTGGAGTCAATCCAGTTTCCGTATTTCCCCCATAAGAGCAATGTTAAACGGGAAACCAAATAACTCTTTTATTTGTAATCAGAAAATAATGGTTTATAGCTCTAAATAAAGGGTTCATCAAGGCGGATTTGGTTTGCGAGAGGAATTTTTGATAAAATATAGTGTTTTTCACTAACACGAAAACACAAAGCTAGTTTTTTACTAAAACATTTTCTACGGAATTTTATTAATTATTTACAAAGAATTGATCTCGCAAAAGGAACGTTGAATTTAATTGAGATTCAAACGCTATTTATTCTGAACCAATCGGACAAAAAATAAAGAAATTATATGACAAATGCCGGGGACAAGTTTAGCATTGCTCTTATGGGAAATAAATTCAACATATGGCGGCACTCCAACTCCCTCTTAACTTATGTACACATTGTCCTTGGACCGACTACATTAGAGTCGATCATCCGAACTAATTGGAACCGGTAAAGGTTCGGATAGCCAAACACAAAAATTATTTAAAATTTATCCTATAACCACTAAACTTTTTGTTGACTGCTTTACAACAAAAAAAGCTTCCTAGTAATCTATATACTTTGATAAAAATGGAGCCAAACGAAAAATCGTACACATTTCTTTGTATTTGTACAAACTTGCACTATGTTTCTCATTTCTAAATAGGCCTAAGTGGTTTTAATACTGTACACTGAATCAGGTCTAGTAAACCGTCGAGGGGTTCGGATAGTTGACGTTCAGATAATTCAAGATGACTGCAGCGCCAGGTGAGCTACATCCCATAAGAGCAATGGTGTCAGTTTCCGCGACATCCGTGGATGTCGCTACAGAGGTTTTGTTGGTTAAAAATGTGTTTAAAAACCAACATTTTAGCTACTCTTTGTTACCTACAAGTGTTGCCAACGCTGCAGGAAACAACAATCGTTCTGGTTTGCGTTAAAGATTTTTTGTTTCAACTACTATGTAGGGCCTATTACAAAATAAGGAATTCCAAAGCAAACTAGGGTAGAATTTATGGTTTTATATTTACCTTGATTGATAATTGTTAATTTGGTCACACCACCTAATGGTTTGATATTAACTAGACCCTAATAATCCAAATGTAAAATAGAGTAATATGGTGTCGTTACGATAAATATCATACCCGTGACAAGACTGTTTTATTCTCTTTTCAATCAGTCGTGTAATGGTAAATATTATAAGGTAACTTGACTTCCGTTTTAGTTTTGCCGTTTCATATCCGGAACGCAAAAAATAGCTATTCAGCTGACCTTAGGAATAAGTTATGCTTTTTCCATTCCAAGGTCGGACTGTTACAGCCTCACGGGCGGTTTTGGTGGCGAGCGCCTTACTTCGGCGCTATGCAATATATCGCCTGCCCTTATATTGCGTCACTGCGCCGTGGAGGGCGACAATCATTGTAATGGGACTGTGTGATTATCTTATTGTGTATTTTTTTTAGTTTTATTGATTTGTAAATTTATTAAACCGTAGCCCTTGAGTATTAAAAAATATAACTAAAATATAAATTTGACACTGTAATAGGCCAATAAACTGAGAAATAAGAGAATATTTTACTGTATTTCTCACTTTTTCGAAGTAAAATATTCCTACGTATCTTAACTTTTTTTAGTTTTCTAGTTCGTTTACTACAATTTTTTAATAGTTTACCAAACTAGGTTAAATTATATGGAGTGTTACAAAGATAGAGAAGTTTGTCTCCTGTTGATTGGCGCCATGTTACCCACGATTCCCGCCGTTTCCTTGGTTACCAGTCCTTTGTTTCACTTTCTCATCTGATATTAGCCACTTTACCCATACCCATCCGACGTTTTTATGGTAACCAATCTCAATAGCCTGTACACAGACCATACAGTCAAAGTGTTTTTTTTTTTTTTTTTTTTTTTTTTTTTTTTTTTTTTTTTTTTTTTTTAACAACAAATCATTGGATGTTTCAAAAGTATGATCTGTGATTTTTTTAAGCTTGTTGTAACCAATCAGAATATTCAAAACTGCTGGGGTAAGGAAACTAAAGTTAAGTGTGGGATGTTGCCAAGAAAATGGCGAAAATTGTGGGTAAAATGACGCAAATCAACAGGGGACAAAAATTAACATTTTTGTCACTCTATATGTACTTTAACCTCGTTGCTCAGAACCATGGTCATGGTCCTCGTATAACCATACTTATCAACCACGAACTTCCCATTCTTCCTCACAAAACCAATCCCTGTTTCCGGAACCGTTCGCAAACAAACGGACGGTAGTTAATTTAAATCAAATCACCGTGCAGACTGGAGTCGGCGCAGAAAAAGGTTTGTCGGTTGATGAGGCCTTTACAAACGCCATGTGTTGGCTCCGCCTTAAAAAAAAAAAAAAAAAAAAAAAAACATCGCCCATGTGATATGGTGTGATCCCCAGTTTAGGGTCTTGTCGCCCCGTATAAAAAGCACATCTGTGGAGAAAGTGCTACATAACCCAGATTCGTTCAACTGTTTGGTAAAGAATCATACTTTTGGCCATCTTCATGTTTGAATTGTTACCGCAATCTTGCAGTTTGATTTCAACCATAAACTTAGGCTTACTCAGATAGGCTACTCAGATTTTTAACTCTAAAGCCTTCTGCAACTAAAGCTGATGTTTAATTTTAACCCTCAAACTTAACGTATTGAATTTTTCAGTGCTTTTGTATTTAGAATTACTGTATTTAAACTTGAAGAAAATTAAATTTTGTATGTAATGGCTATAATATAGGCTACGTATGATGCGCGTCAATTTTTTGACTTAACACTCTTGAATGTTTTTTTTAATCAGTAGGCCTAATATTTTACGTTTTCTCTTCACTGATAATCGCTTTTAACATTTAACATTCAACTTTTATCATTAGTGTGTGTTTATTTATTTCAAAGTAAAATCAATTCAGCCAACAATGAAATGTGTACAGTTTTCCACAATTTCTGTTTCAATAATGTGTCTATAATCTTTATCGTGTTTATTAGACGATATATAAATGGCGATGGTTGTGATTTTTCTTATAACATGCTGACAATACTGAAATGACTGTAGTTTTTATCCACGGTAAGTGTGCTATTCCCTAACAGATGTAGGACGAATTCGATCACCATAATCACAAATCCAATCCCGCTAGCAAATCGCCCAGTACAATTGGCATTAAATCCATGAAATTGGCGACAATTGCGGGAAACGGCGGTAAAGAGTGTTACAGCCGGCAATTTGGCCCGATTTATTCCAATAGCAAACAGAAAGTATCGGATTGAATGCGGCGATTGTTGCACAGCTGTTGGTTGTTGGGATTTAATTGTCCTGCGCCGTTACGACGTCAAATTGCATAGGAAGTCGGTGTCGCGGCGCGGCGGCGGCGCACTTTCACCGCACCGGGCGACACTGTGCTGATATCGAGCGGCGGAATTAAAGTAGATCAGTGTAAAGAAATTCAAAGTCATGGTGGGTGAGCGAAGAGGATAAGTCTAACATGGTTTTAGAGCCACTTCATTGGACTTAAGCGCTTCAACACTAGACCAGCAGTTGACATTTCATTTGTACCTTCTTTAGCAAGTTTACTGTTCGATTGAAGTAGTTTAAAACTCTTCTACTGTATATAAATGTATGAAATATATGGAAAATTTGGAAACAAAGTCCTTTGAGGTGTAACGTCCCTTTATACAGATTAACGTTTTAATACTTCCAACAAAACTATACAATAAAATGTTAAAACCCGTTGAATATATGTACTGTAGTTGTTATCAATCTTTCATACAGATTGAATCAGCAATCTTTCATCCTTCAAGTTATAATTCAGAACTACTATAAATAATAATAAACCAACCTATTTAATTTACAAGTAGCGACGTAAAGAGGCTTTATTTCAATGAGAATATGAAAAAATATGAGGATTTGTAAGTTATTTTGTTAGTAGGCTACTATTAGTGAACAGCATGAAAGTCTATGTTGGTAATGTAATTGAAAAGCCCTTCGACAGATCGTTGTAGTACGCGGACCTTTACCAAACGGCTAATTTGCTCAGGACCGTAGGTTGAGTTATGATGTTGGTTAGTGATCTAGCCAGTAGGGTATGTTACCTCAGCAATTCCTACCAATTATTCAACTTTTATCCCAGCACGGTTAATACTTTTGCTCGCCGAGTATTTTGTGTTTGTTTTCATTATTGTCGTGCATTAGTCGGTTCCACGGCTACAGTTTCTGTAATTGCACGTTAAACGGTCGGACAGTAACACACGCCGTCCAATGCAGCTTGTTAGCCAGCGCGTTCGTGTTAACTCCATATTGTTTTTCAAGGATATTCACAACGGCGCGCAAAACAAAACTCCGTCTCCTTTAATTTGACCAGATGAACTGAACACAGCACTATAAATATTAGAAAACCGAACGGCAATTCGCCTCGGTGGAAAAAGGCGAGTAAAATAAATAGCGCAACAAAGTCCGGCGGACAATTACACATTGTGGCGGGTTGCGGCGGAAAAACGCGCGGCCAGCGGCAAAAACGCCGGATCGAGATCGATCGAGGCTCGTAAAGCGAATCATGATAATAGCGGCATCGACCAATCCGGCGTCAGCCAATCGCGCGGCAGCACCCCCCCCCCCCCCCGGGCCCCGCGCCCCCCGCGCACTCTACTGGGAGATGTATCAAACGTAATTGTAGCGCCGCACCGCGAGCCTGCGATTCTCACGACGGCGCGGCGCGGCGGACTTGGGAAACAACTGTTGTGCTGGCTGACGCTTACGTCATGTCTTTTGTTACCTGCTATATGCAAACCGTGGAGGGAAACGGACAAGTTGGCTAATACGGTTTTGTTTTAACGCGTGAAATATTCGTTAACTTTTGCATCACAACCCCAAATCCGGTATTGGCTAAGGTGAAATTGACACCTTAAAGTTGTCATTTTGGACACATAGTCGTTCATCTTGAATATGGCTTGCATCCTCTAAAAGGAAATAATAAACATCTGAGTTATTCTTTCTGTAGTCTGTCTTTGTGGTCATATGAAAATCTCCTTTATTATGTAGAACGGCATGCATTTCCTATGCAGTCATACAGGAAACAAAAATGTTACAGACCAGACGAAAAATTAAAGTTAAATCCACTTAACATGAAAACAATTTAAAATTAATTTGAAAATACAAACATTATGACGACGACTTAAAAAAAACATTAAAATTTCAAACATATTTCATGCAACACTTAGTTAACTAAAACGACACATAATTGAATAACAAAATGGTTTATAAATATTTCGGCCTCTCTAAAAGTCACAAATAACCCGTGAAATGTTGGCAGTGAGACGGCAGCCTTCCGACACGGTGGTTGTCCCGGCCGCGGGATTCTCACACCCACCGGGACACTGGGGTCGGGCGGGAGAGCGCGCTTCAGTCGCGAAATTGAATTTTATATTTAGCAAGTGTTACTTTGTGCGATCGCCGCCTGAGGTCGTTAATGAGGGGTTCGGATGTCTCGTAAATGTCAATCCAGCGCCGAGCGTCGCGCCGCCGCCGGGACCGCGGTGTCTGGCCAACACACACAGCTGATGATGTCCCGCCACGCCGGATCAAAGTACTAATAACTTTCATTACATTGCCACCTCATGAAAATAAATTTTGCAGTATGCGTCAATTGATAAATAAAAGCAGTAATTTCTTAATATCAACAATGATATACTACAGCGCCTGGCACACGTTTAGTTTTTAGTGTGCAGTCATCTTTTTGCAATAAAAAAGATGCTATCCATCAGGTCACTAAGTAAAGGGTACATATAGAGAAATGGTACCTATTCAAACGAGTTTTCCTCTCCCATCCATTAGAGGGATTACAAATACCTTGTCGAAATGTAAAAGTTACGATTGGTGAAAAATATCTTCCAGTTAATAGGTAAAATTTTTCGTCTGCCTGTGATGGCAAGTTCCATGGATCATGGACCCTTCTGCTCGACCTATAAGCTTTTCATACCAGGAAAAAAAAGGCATATACAGAATTTCAGTGCAGACGACTTTTCACTAATGAGACGCTTTACAAAACTCGTTTAAAGTATTTAAATCTTGTTTACCCTCAATTCATTCAATAAATGTCAACTCTTTAGCACAGGTATTTGGGGTCAAATCTTTGCCTTCAAATATCAGAATTTAATTGACACGAACTACCTAAATTGTAGAAACTTCTTGAAGTCACCAGAACATGTTTTGGAAGTGATTTAATGCTTTGCACTCGCAGTCACTGGTATAAGTTATACATAATGAATTTAGTCTAGCAAATCTTTTACAACGGGACACCGTTCTATATTCGAACAATTTTATCCTGTTAAAAGGATATCATGTCTTTAGAGTATAGGGTTGGTCCTAGCCACGAGTAACATTAGCGGGTTGCATAGAGAAAACAGTGGTCAGTTATAAGGGTAATAACTTAGCCTACAGTGTACTCTACTCTACTGTATCAGCCATGGTTCAACTACATACAGCACACATATTTGGTTGTACAGTAAGTAGTTCTACAACATACTAGGGTGGGAAAGTAAGTTGGAAACGGTACATAATGTCAACTGAATGACACCTGTTTCCTGTTTAAAACTGAACGAGACTAAAACTTAACAAACTGATTTCGAGTCTTATAGTCTACTTCCCAAAGTAATTAATTATTGGCCGTATTGAACCTCTATGGGGGACGGTCCACATGGAATTAATAAGGTAGTCTTAAATATAAGCAGAAAGGGCAAGATTTACGTCAATCTTGTCTCTATGAATAGAAAATGCCGCGCAAACCCGACCTTAAAAGGACTACTAAGTCAAAAATGGTAGGTGATCAAACTTTGAATTAAAATCATATTGCTGAAAACACAAAAAAAACTGGCACACTAGACCTTTTTGGGTTGAGTTTGTGGTAATTTGCTCTGATTGAAGTTTTTCTTAGGACTTCCTCTAGGGGACGTCTCTGGAAGTCGCCATTGAAACTGCATTGGCCTACGTAATATGATACATAATTATAAAGGGCTTTGCATTCTGAGCAAATTACCACAAACCCAAACCAAAAAGGTTTAGTATGCAAGGAGTTTTTGCGTTTTGAGCAATACGATTATAATTCAAAGTTTGATCGCATGCCATTTTTGTCTCGGTTGTCCTTTAAAGGTCGGATTCGCTGCATTGTTCCCGATTCAGAGAGACCTTTAATTTCATGACATGTTGAAATATTCTAACATTAACGATTTTCTTCTGACTCCTTGTGGACTGTTTCCCTTGGGAGGTTCAAGGTAAATAATCGTTTTAGGAAATAGAATTAAAGACCAAAATCAATTTTAAAAGTTTTATTTTTGTTACTTAAATACTTTTAAAGATATTGGACTATAATGTTTCCAGACTTATTCTTCCCTGTACACATAGCAAGCTCAGCCTCTGATCTCACCAGTAGCAAGCTATTCTATGGTGTCGTGGTGAACTACAGTCCAAGAACCAGTAGTGAAACGAGTTTCACTACCTGTAAATGGGTAGTTATAGTCTACGCCTATATACATGGTTATATAGTTGGCAGTTTTGTAGCCCCTTCATTGTAGAGAACATTCACTACAATGTATATTCAGTAACAGTAGCTGAGCTACACAGCTTGTATATGCCATTTCTTAGAAAATTATTATTTGGAAATTTTCCATCCATGATTAGCAAAAAAGTCCACGACGTTTCGGGGTTTGGAATCTAACCCCATCTTCATAGGAAGAACATAAGGTTACAACACTTTTATTGATGAAAAAATGTTTTAATTATTATCTTTATCTCCACGAACCGTGCCATCAGTATTACTACAGCGGTTGGCCCGAGCGGCCAGGGTTGCCACGTTGCCATGTTGCCATGTTGCCACGCCGCGCCGGGCCGGTATCGTGCCGCGTGGCCGAGCCCTACTTTATACGACCGGGAATCAGCCTCAGTTCTGGGAAAGGCCGTAAACCCGGGCTAGCGTGCAACATAATTACTGTATGAAAACATGATTCACATTTTTATGATGACGCCGTCCCCGCATATTTGGCTGGGAGGAATCGCTATTTTATTTATTCATGTGTTCCGTGATGGCGTCTAATAACAGGTCTGGACTTTATCGATCGTATAATCGTTCGACCTCTCGATTGTTGCGCTCGAGGTATCGAACGGCCTCAAATTACTCCTACTCCCGCTACCAAACTGTTATTAGTTGATATAGCCGTGTATTAAACACTGTTAAACCCCGGGCTCGTAAGCCTTCTTCTTCTCTCTCGACTGTGGGTACGACTCTTCTGGCGCGGCAATCGCTCCGTTTATTGGTTGTCTGGAAATTCTTCGACGACTGCATTTTGGCTGCAGGGGCAATTTTGGAATGGTTGTAAATTTTGAACGTGATAGTCGACAAAGAATGTTATTGGCCACCATTATGATATAACTAGTTTTATTGAAAGAGGCCATAAAAACAAACTTTAGTTTCAAACTTTGGCGCCTTGAAAAAGTAAAAAATGCATATTGTATCTTTGTAATGCCTTTGCACGTTACATAGGTAAGTGTTGCAAACAAGAATGAATATAGACGACAAAAGTCACCGTCAGTACATTAAGTCAGAAAAGCAAGTTTATAGCTATAACACCGTAGCAAAAATTCACTCATTCTCTTCTTTTTTTGTTGTTGTGCACGATGGGCGTCATATAAAAATTTGTTGATGGGTGTAGTCCTGTATATATGCGAAGATAACGTGTTCTTTCTTGTTATGTTTTATATTACGTTTATTTTACACACTATGGATCGTTAACACACAGTAAAAAATTTGAAAAAAATACTCCAATTTCAATAGGTGCTTTGGTAAACGGGTCGGAACATATCCAGATGAGTATATGGCCGCAGTACCTTAGCTAGTTTGTGGTTTGGTGGAAAGTTTGTGTCTTTGAAACTATCCATTTATTTTACTATTAGTATGATAATCGATACTGTATTTAATATATGTAAACAAATTTATGCTGGAATAAATATTTACAAAACATTGTTTTATAGTATTTCCAACAGTTTGAGCCTTATCTTCCCCTTCCCTTAACCCTAGGAGCGGCGTGTAGGCTATGTGCCCCTTTTGAGGAATCGTTCCAGAATTTGTCTGATTAGCAACACGACAAATCGCACTATATCATAACATTGTGAAATGAAATTCCATACTTCCAGGATGTAATCGCACTCTCAGACCTACTCGTAATGTTTCCCTCATTCGTATAATATATTCAAGGCCCTGCGTGCGTCCAATCCATCTCCATCTCTCACACGGCACGAAAATGAAATGACACGCCTCGTTTGAAAGCGTAATAACTCTGATTTTTATCTCCCCAGGCGTCGAAACGGCTTGTTTTACGCCCCGTTAATTAATTGGAACTTTCTCATAACACAGGGCCGTAAAGATGGAGTAATTGTACGGTGAGCGCATCTACCGAGCACACGGCGAATCAGACCACTGCGGGCCATCTTGGATGCGAGATTGGACGATGCGACGGCCCGGCGAGCAGGACAGGTGGGATTTGCCTCTCGCGTACGATAATAGCGGCAACAATTACCGCGGGGAAAATGGCGGCGATCGCGATCGAAGGGAAGTGCGCGCGCAGCCGGATGCGACACAATGCGCAGATCGGCTGATAACGCTTTTACTGCAGATAATTACAACCCGGCTCCGATAGCTCCGGAAACTACATACACGGTGATTTGTGCGCCTTCCATAAAATTGTTGCGCGGTTTTATTGTCGGCCGCCGTATAAACGTCGCCGCGCACGTATCAATTTGTCTTTTATAAACTTTAAACGGTCACAAATAACCGGCGGTTAGGCGTATTTGCATAGTTTATTTATCGGAGTTTTTGTACTTTGTACCGCCGTTGGTTTTATCCCCGGGTTTATTTATTGCGGCGACAACTGGTTACCGGTTGGTAAGTGAGCGGAGCCGGTGTTAAGTCTCTACTCTCATACATGGGCTGATTCGTTTGCCGGTGCATGAAATGTAAACTACTGTTTACTCAGTGGAGAATATTCTTGTGCTTTACTCGTGTTCAGCTCAAGGATGGTCGTCAGAAGACTCTCTGCTACATGAACAGCGGTTACAGGATTAGGCCTACAAATTTAAGTTGTTTTAGTGATGGGTCATTCTAAAATCAAATACTTCCGTATGGCAAGAACAAATCTTATATCGAATGTTCAATATCAATTTAAAATATCTTCGTCTGCTGTTTACTGCTTTATATGGTATAATAGAAGTTATGAAACTAATTTAGGATCCAGAATCCTATGAAATACATTTAGGAAAACAACGGCAATAGAGTTGGCAAAGGCATGGGTGTCCGTCGTCTTACAGGACGATCTGATTGCAGGATGAGCTGACGTTTCTATTGGCTGGGAAGAAAGTGCTTCCTAAATTTGTTCCCCACATTAAACTCTACAATGTGTGACCTTTTAATCACTCGTTTAATCAGTATAGAGAAGAGAAAGGAATCTTCAATCATATTTGTTAATTTAACGCTTGTTTTATACAATTGCGTTAGGGGCCTACAGTTCATAGCCGTGGGCTGTCATAGTCCTCCGACCTCTGTCTGTTAAATTCAAGTTGCTGAACCTACTTGACGTATAGAATAAAATAGCTGAAATATCGGATCGTGCTACAACAAGAGTTTATATCGTCGTGCCTAACAAGGAATTGGCAATTTTTTTTTAAGTCAGTGTGATCTCAATATAGGCCCTATGTTCCGTCTGCGTTTTCACCAAGTTGTGCGCCAAGTCACCTTGTTTCATAAAATGTTCTTGGTATACCCACTTGGACTAGGATTGGGTGCAATTGTTTCTATAAAAATTATGACAGTGATGATATTATTTTTCTACCTTCTTTTCTTTTCTCCACAAATCGTGTTGACCATATGTTTGAACCCAGAGGAAAAATTATCAGAGGGAACAATTTAATCCAATAAAGATAATCTTACTTAGTAAACAGTACTCTTGGAAGCTGAACAGTCACTGTCAAAACTGCACCTTACGAACTTACCCTCCTCACTCAGGACCTCCTAGAAATCCAATGTGCGTTATTACATTTTTCCTCTTACCTGTACCAAGAAATATCCCTAGCTTGTAGAAAAAGAATGGCCCATTCTACATTCTCACTCTTGAACTTTCTTCTTAAAATTTCTTCTTGCCAATTTGTCTTGATCTTTCTAGACATTCCTGATGTCCCCCAGCTCAACTCTGTCCGTGTCTCTGACCGAGTTCCTTCCTGTGTTGCAGGGACGCCCATCAACCGGCTGCCCATCATGGCCAAGTCGGTGCTGGACCTGTACGAGTTGTACAACCTGGTGATCCAGCGCGGCGGCCTCGTCGACGTCATCAACAAGAAGCTGTGGCAGGAGATCATCAAGGGGCTGCACCTGCCATCGTCCATCACCTCCGCAGCCTTCACCCTCAGGACGCAGTGAGTATAACAAACAATCTCTTGTACTAAACCCATGGGCGGCGCCTGGGGAGGATGTTTGAATAGAGACTGGAAGGTGGTAATGGCTTGACCTAAGCTTCTCCCTGTGCCACTAAAATTTTTGAACATGAAATATCCAACCGCGTTGAGTCAATGTATGTTGCTAAATTGCACTGTGTGAGCAACAATAAAACTAGTTTACTCTCGTCTTTCCAAGCTTCCCTTCCTTTAAATTCCATATGATAGGTAATTACAACTGCACGAAAAGATTATCATATACTGTACTACTTTACTGTGGTATATAGCCTAATATATACTATGCAAAATTATATTGCATTCGATTTCTTCATGTGGTTTCAAGTATTATTAGGCTATGCTAATCAAAATTTTAATAGGGCGTTGGAGTGCCGCCATGTTGGATTTATTTCCCATAAGAGCAATGCTAAATTTGTCCCCGGCATTTGTCATATAATTCCTTTATTTTTTGTCCAATTGGTTCAGAATAAATAGAGTTTGAATCACAATTAAATTCCCCGTTCCTTTTGCGATATCGATTCTTTGTAAATAATTTATGAAATTATGTAGAAAATGTTTTAAAAGTAGTAAAAAACTTGCTTTGTTTTTTCATGTTAGTAAAAAACACTCATTTTTATGAAAAATCCTCTCGCAAACAAAATCCGCCTTGATGAACCCTTTATTTAGAGCTATAAACCATTATTTTCTGATTATAAATAAAAGAGTTATTTGACATCCCGTTTAACATTGCTCTTATGGGGGAAAGGCGGAATTAGGATTGACTCCAACGCCCTCTTAAGGTAGTAATAGTTAGGAGACAATTTCTAGGCAGACATCAGACACATTTTTGGATTATGAGAGTAAGAAGGGACTTACCGGTGATGATTATCAATGAGATTGAATCATAAGATACCGACGCACTCTGTGGTTCGTATTATAAGGTGAATTTAACCTTGGGATGATTTAGTTTAGGTGTAGCTTTGAATGACAAAAAACAGCTGATAAATTTGTCAGGATCATTAATTTAATAGTCCTATGAACAAAGGCAGTCGGAATCGAATTCAAACTATCAAAACACTTGTAACTTTTCTCCTTTTTCTTAGCACAGATCTCCCTTCAAAGCACATCTATTAGTGTACTGAGTTTTTCTAAAGCGAACGTATGGAGTACGCCATTGATAGTTGTGTGTCCTTTTAGTGATAGTGATAGTGATGTAGATGTAGCCCGAAGTAGGAGGAGGTACTGCGGCGATCGCTTCTCTGATGGATGAAGAGACTCCGCCAACCAGAGCCAACTTTGATGTCGCTCGCTCATCAATCATGTCGCTTCTGCCCGAATTAATCTGCATTTGGCTCATCTCTCCGCTGACTTGTCAGTCTCCAAACAAATAATTATATTTTCAAGAAAATCAATTTTGTTTTAAAAGTAGCCCTCGCTTTGAGCGCGACCTCAGACAGATGATTTATGTCAGAGCCGCTGCCCCTTTATTAGACCCGCCCGCCTGATTAAGATCGCCCACTTTTTGGAATTCCTTTTTCGTTTGATTGCACGCTCTAAATAGGAGTTTTATTGTTTGTTGATTCTAAATTCATATCAAGAAGTTGTGGTCTTCTTATGTGCAATTAAGATTTAGTTGAAAATCCAACATTTGCTTCTTTAGAGCATCAAGAGTTTTGAATTTGAATAGATCAAAATTATCTTATCCTGTCGATTTGAAATAATTTATTTTATTAGGACGAATGAATGGACGAAGGAAAGTAATTCTTAAAACGGCACAATATATAGGCACAATAGGTTGTACGACATCAGGCCTTTCTGTGAAGGAACCAACACGAGTGCGATGAGTCATCAAATGGAGTGGATGAGTGAGCGATTAGCAATAACCGGAATGTTTAATATTTCGGTGTGGAGGAGGCAAGCCGCCAAGACGATAATAATCACCTGCTGTACCAACATTGTGCCCCAGGCGGACAAAAGTCATATCGGGGATTATACAGGGCGTTTCAAAATGAAAGAGCACATTTCATATTCTTATAACAGACAATCTTTATTGAATTATTTACATTTAAAAATACAAACGATAAAAGGAACATCTAAAGTTTATTTTACTGAGGTTGAATGCATTCGACATGCGCCCCATGTGTAGCACGACATACATCAAATCGGTAGTCGATTTCTCGCCATACATTGGCCAAAGAGTCTGGAGTAATTGATTCAACAGCTTCTGTTATGCGTACTCTGAGTTCTTGAAGCGAAGCAGGCAATGGTGGGACATAAACCCTGTCTTTTATGTAGCCCCAAAGATAAAAGTCGCATGGAGTGAGGTCTGGCGATCTGGGAGGCCAACGTCGAAAAATGAGATCTTCTTCCCCTCCTCTCCCTATCCATCGATTTGGAATCGTGTTGTTGAGGAATGTTCGAACTAGTTCATGGAAGTGTGCAGGCGCACCATCTTGCATAAAAATAAAATTTCCTGAGTCCTCTAGTAATTGAGGGAACAGCCATTGCTCTAGAGTGTCAAGGTATGTTATTCCTGTCACCGTTTTTTCTGCGAAAAAGAAAGGGCCGTACACTTTGTCAGAAGATATGGCGCAGAAAACATTCAATTTTGGCGAATCTCTCTCATGTTGAACAACTATACCGGGGTTCTCGGATCCCCAAATTCGTACATTATGACGATTAACTTTACCGGAAATGTGAAATGTGGCTTCATCAGAAAAAATTAAACGATCAGAGAAACCTTCTTCCGCCATATCCATCAGCATATCACTGCAAAACTCATACCTTTTGTTGTAGTCATTAGGATGAAGTGCATGCAATAACTGAATTTTGTATGGTTTGAAATTTAATCTCTTTTTTAGAACACGCCATACGGTTGTCTTAGGAATGCCAAGTTCAATACCTGCTCGGGATGTCGATTTCTTGGGACTTCGAGTAAAAGAATCTTGAATCCGTTGAACGTTTTCGTCAGAAGTCCGAGGTCGTCCAGTGCTGGTTTTCTTGCACACACTACCAGTTTCCACGAACTTCCTGTGCCATTCATAAATTTGTTTGTGCCGAGGTGGTTGCCTATTAAATGTTCGACGAAAATTTCGTTGCACTTGAATTATTGATTCACATTTAGCAAATTCCAAAACACAAAATATTTTTTCTTGCAGAGTTGCCATTTCTTAAATTACAAGAATGTAATGAAAATTAACACGATTTCGCATTGGGAAATAATAACAACCTATCAGCTGATACAACAATGAAACTTCATTGTTTGCTCTATCCAATGCCATATAAATCATACGTCCTAGATTAATGGGTTTAGAGTAATACATATATGAAATCTGCTCTTTCATTTTGAAACACCCGGTATTATTGGATGATAGTCAGTAATCAGGACTTCACTATAAGTGTATTTGTCTTGAAATATCACTAAGATCAAAATCTGCAGTTTTAATTACAACAAAATTTAGCCTCGCCTAAAAATATAAGTTAGATTAGGAATATTTTTCACTGAAGAATAACTAAATGAAAAATATTCTTAACTCTTTTTCTCTATATTGCTCTATAATGTTGGTCACTAACTGTTTTCTCGGGGTGTTTTGTTGGCTCAAGTATCAAGTTAATTTGCAAATGCAACAACTTATTTCAATCAGTAAAACGTAAACATTCCAACAAGAGGAAACACATTTTAGACACGACACTGAATCGATATTCTAAATAAATAAAGAGAGGGGCGACGAATCGGCGCGTGACTAAAATAATATTATTCTAGTCGAAGAACAAAGCAAGCGGAACAAATTTCCTGTCAGACTGACTGGCGAAATCGCACCGTCTGTTTAGCGGCGCCCGTGTATATATCAGACTTCGGGGTCGCTTCCGCCGCCACTCCCTGCCGCCCCTGCCTCCCCCGAACTGTTCTCTGTATAATAACGGCTACATATTTATTATACGGTCTTACATGTAAACGGGGAAATAATTCAAAGAGTGAAGTTGTTGATAGCTGACAAAATTATACAACGTTTTCGAGGGGTTAGTTATACACAAATGCCCGTTACATTGTTATCTTTTGTTATCAGCGATTAATTAATCATGGAACGAAGAAAACATGTATTAGAGAGAAAAGTATTATTTTATTTACAAAAGGTTTTGGGCCGAACTAATGTTTATCTTATTCGTAAAACAGCTAGTTCTTTTGTGAGTATAGCCTTATAACAAAAATTTTTTTGGGCTTGTACATGTTAAAATTTATAATTATGTACATCGTTACGGTCTCACCACCTTTAATACTTTGACTAGTATATACCCCCGACCACCACGGTACAAAATCTGGAGTCAAAATATAGAGATTCTTTACATTCAAATAGATAGAACGTGCTCTTTAACGAAACTAATGTCTGTCCGGTTGATATCGCTGCTGTTAAACATTTTGCGGTTATGCAATGACCATATAGGATTGTCAATGAATAATTGACTTAGAGCAGTGGTAAGAAATTTTGATAAAATATATTAGCAAGAAGTCTTGCTAATGTAGCAGGAATTTACCCAAGACAATAAAGTTTTTCTAAGTCGTATGCACGCAAGTTGGACTGGAACACCAGAACAGAGACCAAGTTTCAGATAGTGGAGCGCGAAGATCATCGGGTGTGATTTGATGGTTTAAGGTGGCCAGAATTGTAGTTCTACCAATAGTCTCAATCTCAAAAGTTTGATCGGTCAAGATTCTGCTCCTTGCGGATAACACAATCGTACAAATCGGTAATGTAGTTGATTGATAGTTATGACCCGGGAACTACACCGTTTCCAGCGGCCAGCCCGAGACAATAAACCTTTGCTGTTACAGTACAAACCTCCGTTCGCCTCCGTACCCGATGTAGCCAGATGTTACAGTACAAACCTCCGTTCACCTCCGTACCCGCCCGATGTAGCCAGATGTTACAGTACAAACCTCCGTTCGCCTCCGTACCCGATGTAGCCAGATGTTACAGTACAAACCTCCGTTCGCCTCCTCCCCCGATGTAGCCAGATGTTACAGTACAAACCTCCGTTCGCCTCCGTACCCGATGTAGCCAGATGTTACAGTACAAACCTCCGTTCGCCTCCTCACCCGATGTAGCCAGATGTTACAGTACAAACCTCCGTTCGCCTCCTCCCCCGATGTAGCCAGATGTTACAGTACAAACCTCCGTTCACCTCCGTACCCGATGTAGCCAGATGTTACAGTACAAACCTCCGTTCGCCTCCTCCCCCGATGTAGCCAGATGTTACAGTACAAACCTCCGTTCGCCTCCGTACCCGATGTAGCCAGATGTTACAGTACAAACCTCCGTTCGCCTCCGTACCCGATGAAGCCAGATGTTACAGTACAAACCTCCGTTCGCCTCCGTACCCGATGTAGCCAGATGTTACAGTACAAACCTCCGTTCGCCTCCGTACCCGATGTAGAAAGATGTTACAGTACAAACCTCCGTTCACCTCCGTACCCGATGTAGCCAGATGTTACAGTACAAACCTCCGTTCGCCTCCGTACCCGATGTAGCCAGATGTTACAGTACAAACCTCCGTTCGCCTCCGTACCCGATGTAGCCAGATGTTACAGTACAAACCTCCGTTCGCCTCCGTACCCGATGTAGCCAGATGTTACAGTACAAACCTCCGTTCGCCTCCGTACCCGATGTAGCCAGATGTTACAGTACAAACCTCCGTTCGTCTCCGTACCCGATGTAGCCAGATGTTACAGTACAAACCTCCGTTCGCCTCCTCCCCCGATGTAGCCAGATGTTACAGTACAAACCTCCGTTCGCCTCCGTACCCGATGTAGCCAGATGTTACAGTACAAACCTCCGTTCGCCTCCGTACCCGATGTAGCCAGATGTTACAGTACAAACCTCCGTTCGCCTCCTCCCCCGATGTAGCCAGATGTTACAGTACAAACCTCCGTTCACCTCCTCCCCCGATGTAGCCAGATGTTACAGTACAAACCTCCGTTCGCCTCCTCCCCCGATGTAGCCAGATGTTACAGTACAAACCTCCGTTCGCCTCCGTACCCGATGTAGCCAGATGTTACAGTACAAACCTCCGTTCGCCTCCGTACCCGATGTAGCCAGATGTTACAGTACAAACCTCCGTTCGCCTCCTCCCCCGATGTAGCCAGATGTTACAGTACAAACCTCCGTTCGCCTCCGTACCCGATGTAGCCAGATGTTACAGTACAAACCTCCGTTCGCCTCCGTACCCGATGTAGCCAGATGTTACAGTACAAACCTCCGTTCGCCTCCGTACCCGATGTAGCCAGATGTTACAGTACAAACCTCCGTTCGCCTCCGTACCCGATGTAGCCAGATGTTACAGTACAAACCTCCGTTCGCCTCCTCCCCCGATGTAGCCAGATGTTACAGTACAAACCTCCGTTCGCCTCCGTACCCGATGTAGCCAGATGTTACAGTACAAACCTCCGTTCGCCTCCGTACCCGATGTAGCCAGATGTTACAGTACAAACCTCCGTTCGCCTCCGTACCCGATGTAGCCAGATGTTACAGTACAAACCTCCGTTCGCCTCCGTACCCGATGTAGAAAGATGTTACAGTACAAACCTCCGTTCACCTCCGTACCCGATGTAGCCAGATGTTACAGTACAAACCTCCGTTCGCCTCCGTTCCCGATGTAGCCAGATGTTACAGTACAAACCTCCGTTCGCCTCCGTACCCGATGTAGCCAGATGTTACAGTACAAACCTCCGTTCGCCTCCGTACCCGATGTAGCCAGATGTTACAGTACAAACCTACGTTCGCCTCCGTACCCGATGTAGCCAGATGTTACAGTACAAACCTCCGTTCGCCTCCTCCCCCGATGAAGCCAGATGTTACAGTACAAACCTCCGTTCGCCTCCTCCCCCGATGTAGCCAGATGTTACAGTACAAACCTCCGTTCGCCTCCTCCCCCGATGAAGCCAGATGTTACAGTACAAACCTCCGTTCGCCTCCGTACCCGATGTAGCCAGATGTTACAGTACAAACCTCCGTTCGCCTCCGTACCCGATGTAGCCAGATGTTACAGTACAAACCTCCGTTCGCCTCCTCCCCCGATGAAGCCAGATGTTACAGTACAAACCTCCGTTCGCCTCCTCCCCCGATGTAGCCAGATGTTCGATCCGCGCGAGACGTTGACGATCGCGCGATGCTTTGTAGCCCCTGAAATAGCCTGAGCGACAGCCGAGGCCGCCTCGGTACTCGCTTATTAATACCTCACCTCCGACATCTCCACATCTCTACATCTCACCTCATCGCCTGCCGCAAATCGACCGTCCAAATCAGTCCCGTAGATTAAACCGCTAAACGGCCAGAGCAGCGGCTAGGCGGGTGATTGAGATATACGGCTAGCTAGAGTCTAATGAGCCAGCGATGTTCTACATTTGGGAAAGTGAATGCACATTTGTCTGCAATGTCCGCAATATGATGTTTATTGTTAGACTACTTTTTTACACGGCTAATGAAGTCTAATTTAGAGCAAATCTTGCAATCAGAAAAACTAAAATTGCCATTAAGTATTTTTTTTATCAAGGATGAAAATATTTATTTCTTAGAGCTTTTGGTCCGGTTATTCTGAGTGCTAATAACAAACTATATCCAATTGCCACTTATAATAAACTTTCATTAATTTTTTTTTTTAATGGATCTTCTATTCTTCGTGCGATTGTGGGGATCCGCTCATCCAACCAAGCTCTCATATATTTACCCTTGTTATGTACCCAAAGTTTCCAAATAAAACTATTAGGTTGTTGCCCTTATCTATTTTAACCATGGTTCTGATATCCTCTGACCTTGAAGAAGGGACCACCTGAAGTATCGTACATAATGAAATCATGTCCTGTTGCTCACATGAAACATTAAGTATACGGTACGTATTTTTTGCGAACCGCCATTCTTCTGTCCTAAGGTATAAGGAGGACATGAAGTACATAAGCTATTAATGATTATTTGTCCCGTTGTCCGAAGATACAATAATCAAAAGTTACAGCCCAACCGCTTTACCGCTGTCCGCAGATACATGGCAGACCTGCGTTCTATAAAACAATCTGTTGTTTTAATCCATGTTGTTACCACCGTTCATCTTTCCAAAGATACATGACATACCTTTAGTAACCACCATTCTTTTCTCAAAAGATACTAGAAGAACCTATATTGTAACCATTCTATCTCCACAGATTAATGTATCTGTGTACTAAATGTAAAAATCATTCTTCTCTCACATACATGAAGTCCTCGTTGTAACCAATATTCTCTCTCCTCAGATACTTGAATCACCTGATGTGACCATCATTCTTCTCTCCAAAGATATCTGAAGAACCTGTTCTAATCATTATTCTCTCTCCCCAGATACATGAAGTACCTAATATCACAATCGTTCTTCTCTCAGATAGGCCTACAGTACATGTTATAACGTATCCATTATTCTTTCTCCCCAGATACATATAAAGACTATTGTACAACTAATATTCTCTCTCCTTAGATGCATGAAGTAGGTGCCTGTTTAACCAATGTTCTCTCTCCGCAGATACATGCAGTACCAGTTGTAACTATTATTCTTATTCTTTCTGTCTCCGAAGATACATGCAGTACCAATTGTAACCATTATTCTCTCCGCAGATTCAGTACCAGTTGTAACCATTATTCTTTCTGTCTCCGGAGATACATGCAGTACCAATTGTAACCATTATTCTCTCTGCAGATGCAGTACCAATTGTAACCATTATTCTTTCTGTCTCCGGAGATACATGCAGTACCAATTGTAACCATTATTCTCTCCGCAGATGCAGTAACAATTAATTGTAACCATTATTCTTTCTGTCTCCGGAGATACATGCAGTACCAATTGTAACCATTATTCTCTCTGCAGATGCAGTACCAGTTGTAACCATTATTTCCTCTCTGCAGATGCAGTACCAATTGTAACCATTATTCTCTCTGTCTCCGGAGATACATGCAGTGCCAATTGTAACCATTATTCTCTCTGCAGATGCAGTACCAATTGTAACCATTATTCTCTCTGTCTCCGGAGATGCATGCAGTACCAGTTGTAACCATTATTCTTTCTGTCTCCGGAGATACATGCAGTACCAATTGTAACCATTATTTCCTCTCTGCAGATGCAGTACCAATTGTAACCATTATTCTCTCTGCAGATGCAGTACCAGTTGTAACCATTATTCTTTCTGTCTCCGGAGATGCATGCAGTACCAGTTGTAACCATTATTCTGTCTCCGCAGATGCATGCAGTACCAGTTCTAACCATTATTCTGTCTCCGCAGGTACATGCAGTACCAGTTGTAACCATTATTCTTTCTGTCTCCGGAGATGCATGCAGTACCAGTTGTAACCATTATTCTTTCTGTCTCCGGAGATGCATGCAGTACCAGTTGTAACCATTATTCTGTCTCCGCAGATGCATGCAGTACCAGTTGTAACCATTATTCTCTCTCCGCAGATGCAGTACCAGTTGTAACCATTATTCTGTCTCCGCAGGTACATGCAGTACCAGTTGTAACCATTATTCTCTCTCCGCAGATGCATGCAGTACCAGTTGTAACCATTATTCTCTCTCCGCAGATGCAGTACCAGTTGTAACCATTATTCTGTCTCTGCAGGTACATGCAGTACCAGTTGTAACCATTATTCTCTCTCCGCAGATGCATGCAGTACCAGTTGTAACCATTATTCTCTCTCCGCAGATGCAGTACCAGTTGTAACCATTATTCTCTCTGTCTCCGCAGATACATGAAGTACCTGTACCCGTACGAGTGCGAGAAGCGGCGGCTGAGCACGCCCGGCGAGCTGCAGGCGGCGATCGACGGCAACAGGCGCGAGGGGAGGCGCGGCAGCTACGGCACCTACGCGGAGATGATGCAGCGTAGCCCGTCACAGATGTCGCCACTGTCGCTGGTCACCGGCCGCCCCCAGGTGAACGGCGCGGCCCACCACCCCACCAACAACAACCACCTGCCCCACCAGGCGCTCATGCCGCCCGCGCTGGCCGGTCAGTACAACCACCACCACCAGTCAGTGATAAGTTGGAATTTACAAAATGATTATATAGCAAACACATAGGTTACAGTAGTCGACGCACTCTCGGTAAATCGAAATGTACTTATGAGGGGGCTAAAGGCATGTCCAGTATTCGGAGTAAAATACAGTGGCTAAAGAAACGTTGGTGCAATTCAGCTCGTGTGAGACCCAAGACTCTTGTAGATGGTGGTGACTGGTGAGGGATGAGATTTCCGCGGAAAGTAAGCCTTTTAATTAAAACTTTATGCTATTCAATGAGTTCATAGCCTGCGCGTCCAGCAGTTTCAGCGGAGGCTGTCAGTATCGGAGGTCTCGCGGATCAAAAATGCATCGCGCAGTGTTTTAGGCCTACCTTCTCTCATTTTGCGCCTTTAAGTCCGGTAAAATAGGGAAGGGTTTTAAAAGATAAAGGCTTAAGCTATTCGATTCGCTCTTTTTATATTTTTATATTTTGAATATGTGCTATGACGGTCTAAGGTTTATCTAAAGTTGGCGAATTTTGAGCCATAGCTTAGTATGGATTAAAAATTAAAAATAAGTCTTCATGTTTAACTTAAAACCTCTCCCACCTTTGTTAGACTTAAAGGCGAAAAGATGGAACAGGTGAAGCACTGCATGGCGCTCTATGAGAGGGGCCTTTTAGTCCACTCTTAAAACGGTTTTTTTAGCTACGCATGGTTTGGGTTACAGAGGTAAATTTTATGAATTCCGACTTACAGAGTCTCTGTTACTGTTGCCTACCCAACAGTGACCGCAGATATATACACTAGACCGGTTGCACCACCGATTCTCTCTGAAACCCGTGCCTGTGCGCCGGGGTTCGACTTCCAGGGGACCGTAGAGAATACTTTGTGTGTGATATAGGGGTAAATTTCGAACTATGTGGGAAAATGTACATTTATTTCAACCACTTAAAACTCATGTACGTAACTTCCAGTTATAGAGGTATAAGGTTTGTATCTCTTCGACTTATAGAAGTCAAATATGTCTGTAAAATTATTCAGAGTTATGCACTGTAGGCCGGTGGTTTTTTATTCGTGTTATCGGCACATTTCTTCAAGTTTCTCTAAGATGTAGACTACCGAAAATTTCGTGTTTTAAAGTTCAAGTAATTGAGAGTTGACTGTATTTTTTGGAGGAACATTCTTTCAACCAACTCAGGTGAACTGAACTGCATGTTCCCATTCCTGGCGGTGTATGGCCTTTTTTGGTGGTACCCATTCTGATATTTACCTGATATTTAGCTCGGTAAGAAAACGAGCCTATATCTTAGCTCACACAAAATGTCCATTATCATCTGCAAACTGCATTAGATCGTTGCATAGCCTACAACCATCTCGTCGTCACCAAATCCTAGAGAGTTTTCACTGTTACTCTCTAATGATATTCATTCACTGTAGTTAGCGAACACTGTGACTTTTTTCATTTTAGTACACATGTGAAAATTGTGTACCTCACATCGTGCAGATGATTGGGATTCTCCTTTACCATATTGCATGTTCACTTAGTGGTACGGTAACGTATTTCCCTAATTTCAAGTTTATGGAGATAGCCTAGTTTGTTTTACTTTAATTTTTTTATATAGAGGCCCCTGTACTTATGACGAATGAAAATATAGTTTGCTTTTTCTTCTTTTTGCAAAGAACCAAAATTTTATTGTATAAAAAATGTTGCTACTATGATTTTCCTTTGTGAGGAAAACAAATCCAAGAAACGTATAAGTTAGCCTAAAACGTGGATTTTGTATAAAAACTGTGTTTTTTTCCAACCCGCGTTGATTTTTTTTAATAAAACTTTTGTAATCGATTTCAAATCTAAACATTCAATGGGATAGATAACAATTATCCATAAAAGTTAATTAAGAACATGAAAAGAAGAGTCTACAATTCCTGCTGTGGCCTATTATTCCGACGAATGAAATAATATTCTATTGTCAACATAATAATAAACATGTTTGCATTAAAAATAAATCAATAAAATCATAGAACTATTTTTTCCATAGCTCAACCAGTCTAGAAAAATCTGTTACACAGGTCAGGCTATAATTATTTCGCACACGTCCAGCGGGCATTGAGCCTGTGAAAAGTCGTGTGTAAAACTAATAAGGAACGTGGCTTACCGACAAAGCACGATGATTTCCAAAGAGGCGCGTTAGCATTTGTTCAATGGGCTGGAAATTATATTTCATAAATGATTCCATTATTGCCGAGCGTACAATGGACTGCATTAGCATGAGAAAACAGGTGGACGATACCAGCGACGACGACCGGAGATACGAATTAGTATGCAATGCCGTGTCAACCATTTCTGGCTCTTTTTGATGATAATGTGACCTATTGGGGCTCCTGAACCCCGGTGATTTCTTACTATCCGACTCCGTTCTCTCTTCTAGAGGCTACTCTTTCTATTTTACAACTGACTTGTTTTCTCTTATGCCTATTAGTCTTCTTAATGAACCCTTATGAGCTTCTTTGGTTCGATTTAACAGCCGGGTACTGTTAAGTTTTATTTAGTCCCAAGGATTTAGGTCAAGTAAAATTTGTTTAGTAAGAAGCGAGTAAAATATCGAACTAGGCCCTTCTTTTAAACAGAGAAAAACTAATAATTAAACATTGTATAACCATTCGAATTGAGAAAAATACCGTATTAGCTTTGACCAATTTATGTTCTAAGAATTTTTAATTTAATGTGAAATAGGCTATATTAAAATTCTTAAAACGTAGTTCTTTCTTTGATAACTTAGTCCAAATGTCCAAAATCAACATTTTAATAGACTTCAATATAATTAGTATATATTTAACCTCCATATAGGCCTAGATCAAAATCACGTAAAATAAACAATAATATACTAAAATAAACATCTCGTTGTGACCCTATTTAAATTTCTGGCGCAATTTAATAGTAAATTATTATCTCCAGTTTTTACTTCTATGTTTTAATTCTTTCTCTTTTAGATCGTATACAATGTCAAATGTTTCACCAGCTGAACGTCTAATACATTTCTTTTAACATCGATAAACTTTATTTGAAACAATCACAGAAACTGCATTGGATCAAAAAATGTCTCATACAGTGACAACTGATTCTAAAGAAGGTTTTTCCGAATTTTAACACACTAGTATACGTGTTGCTCGAAATCGAGCAATTTATTTTAATACAATACAAATGTTACTTTTATCTCTAAATCAATTACGTCCGACCAATCCAATTTTGTGAATCTCTTTAATCACCAAAACTACACTTATTTACAGCTGATTATTAACAGATGTTTAAAATGCTTTATTTAATCACAATGTTATTTAAATGGGAAATGTTTAGATTTCAATAATGGATAGCGCCTTTATTTTCAGTCCGATTCTCATAAGTTTTTGGCGGAAACATCTACAGACCAAGCCCCATCCAACGACACCAAAAACTTGAAAATCGGTTAAAAATCGTAGGAGGAGTTCTCAAGACAAAAAAACCCTTAGCGTATTAAATAAGTATAGATGTTGAGACTGGCATTTTCCAATCAACATCACTCCAACAAAGGGAGGAAGTGGGACGCCTATTTGTAATAACTGATGGTATAAAACGTGAGAATGTTGTTTATATCTGGCGTAATCTATTGTTGGAGGTTGGCAGCCTGCCAGATAAGTGCTGCCAATCTTCTCTGATGACTGATGCTTCCTTCTTTTCCTATACTGATAGAATTCAATTTAAATTTGGATTGGACCCAAACTAAACCAACCGATCTGATCTAGATCGATTGTGGAGTGATTGTGTGGATTGTTGGCTGGGAGTCGTTCTCTGGAATGTTTAAAATTCTTTAACAATTCAGTGGCTTTTACCACTTATTTTCAAAAGAAGAGCCATTTGTGGTTCGTGTGACCTATTTTTAATGTAGGCATTTGTTAGTTGTTTGGCCATTTAAATAATTATTGTGATAATGAATAATTAATTTCTTGAATGTTGTTTATGATAAAGATTTAAGGGTGGGCCCTACCTCGGCGTCAAAATTGTCGAGCGAGACTATTAACTGGCGCTATGCGCGGAATCTCACATTTTGGAAAATATATTACGGGTGATTTTAAATTTTGTTACTTTCAAGGTTTTTTTGATTCAGTGCAAAATTGATCGGAGGTCTAATAACGATGTTTTTGAAATTGCAGACCTTTCGCATCTCCCTTCTTGCATTGTTATCTAAAAACTTTTTATCAATCTTATTGCAGATTTTTGTTCTTAAGATTATATTGTACCCCATATAATCTTATTTTTTCGCTAAAAATTATTTTTGATGCCTTAAAACTTGATACAAAAACGCTTATTTCAACATTATTAGCAAGCACCCTGCTTAGTAATTTAAATTAATATTGAAATTTTCAGATTATAGCAGGGTATAAAATTATTTTACAAAAAGAATGACACAAAAATATTTTAAATTGGTTTACAACTGGGGCAACAAACATAGAGATTCTAAACCCTTGCACCCGCGCGTGGCAGATGGGTAGAGTGCACCCTTAATGTGATTGCATGGGATCTTGTCTTAGTTTCATAATCAGAACAATAATCAAATTTAGGGTATGGATTTATTGTTGGGTTTAATTATATATATATATATAAAAACCTTACGGAAGATCAAAGCTACGTAAGCCCAGCAGAATCAAGGTTAGAATAGATTAGTCTTTATGATTCTTGTTTTTTCGTATGGTGAATATTATCCACATGTTTTAATAATTACATAGCTAATATACCGTTGTCTATTGAATAATATAACCAACCCATTTTAAAGAATGGGGGCATGCAGAAGTTTCTTAACACATTTTATTTTACCTTATATACACATCTATAGTCGACCTTCATTATTTATCACATAGTTTTTCTGTTTGATTCTAACTATAGTTTACTCTTCAGGACATGGGGCGGCCATCCCTCCAGCCGAGTTTGAAGCTAGAATGGTAGAATACGTCAAACTGTTAAATAAAGAACTTCGGACAACCGGAGCAACGCCACCTAACCACAGACATAGTAAGTTCAAATATATAAGCAAGAAATAAATACCCCTGTCGCAGCAGAGCTGCATACTCAGGGAATTTCCAACAGAAATTTGGTATTTTTTCTATTTCCTCGTAAAAACCATGGGAATGAGTACTTAGCTTTGCCACCATATGGGTTTTGTAAGTAAATATAAGTTAAACCCTACCTCTTAAATGTAAATAGACAATTTTATCAAGCTATGGTATTTCTTATTTCCCCATGAACCCCATGGGGATGAGTACAGTACGTAGGTTTGCCACCATTTGGGTTTTGTAAGTAGATATAAGTTAGGTTAAAGCCTTCCTAATTAATATACATACCAAATTCTATTAAGATATGTCAATAAATAAGCTACGTAGAAGGTTTTGTTTATTTCCCATAAAAATAATATGTGAAACATATTTTTTGAATTTTCTCCATAACCATTTAAGCTAAATAAAAAATTCATAACACAAAATTGTTTGTTTTTCTTGCTCTTTTAAATGGTTTAAGTTAAATTGGTGTAATTTAAAAAACCATGGTCAAAAAAATCCAAAAACCCATTTTGACCCATTTGAAACCCCATAAAACCCCGTTAAAATTTTTCTATCACTCTGTTTTGTGAACTCGATCAAGTAAATGCGGCCTTACACACTCCTAAATTTGATCAAAGTTGGAGGTTCCGTTCAAAAGTTATCGTGGTCACGGACACACACATGTGTATATATATATATGAATTTGAACAAAGTGTTTTTGGCTTCTGGGGACCTAAAAACAAAAAAGTAACATGGTCTTACCGTGACTACTACTGTAATAGTGTATTCCCTAAAGGGAAATTCGCTAAAAAAGAAACTACTGAAAATCCCCATTAAATTGATTAGAAAATTGTTATTATTTTTTGAAAAGGGTGATATTTGGATATAACTGTGTATTTTTCCCCCAAAACAAATCCCATATAAGACTCTGATAAGATGTATTCATAGCAAGTACTGAAATCCTGTTAAATTAAAATTACAAGCACTTTATTGAGGCAAATATTTTAAACTAGATATCGCCCACTGTTTGAAATTCGACCAAATATTCAGTTGATCTTGAGCCAATTAGAGTCCAAATGTTTTATAACTAAAACATTTGTTCTTCCTGATTTGCTAGCATTTTTTATTACAACAGATGTTTAATGATTCCATCAATTATCCTTCTCCCATGAGATTAATATTGAAACTTTGATTCTGTAGGTGTGAATTATAATACGATTCTGCTCATCTACAGCACAATACCTTTTTAACGGTATATGCGGATTGCACAAGCTAAAAAAAGAGGAGGAAAATAAACATGCTTGTCTATTAATATATAGATGTAACCTAAATTTATGTAATAATCCTTTTAAAATAAGAAAAAAATCTAAAAATTGTTCAATTTGATAATGCAATTTATTACTGTACAAAATTTGACCCAACATTTATTAAATTATGCAGCACTTGTGCATAGATTGCATTTTTACTTCCACCATATCCTTCATTTCATGTTGCAAGTTCTACGTTGCTGATAGGGTAATTATCCTAATTAATGTTATCCATGAACAGATAGCTTATAATTTCAGGGAATGACTTTTCTGTTATCAGCAATGAATGCCACCATTTGTCATTGTGATAGGGCGATTCACTATAAAACTAACATGTCAGATAGCATGAAGGACATTTGCATTTGCGCATTATAAATGTAATTTTTCTTTGCCTTTCAAAAATTAAAAAAAAAAAAAAATAAATTTCAGTCTATACAAATTTAACTGTTTGCGATTGTAAACTTAACACCAAATGAATACAGTGTCTTTAGAGACTGCACATTGTACCCCGTTCAAAAGTTATGTACGGACGAAAGATTTTTATTTCACAGCAAGGGAAAAATTCCCTCCCTACGGCTTTGAATTCCGGAATATTTATCAAACAATTTTAAAGGTACTTATTTCCCTTCAAATGTAAAAATAAGCATATTTGTTAACAAAAAGCAATTCATTGTATAAAGTGCGAGAAATTAAACGGTTGGATTTTTGGCAGTGAGGGAAAGGAAAACCACTGTGTGAATTGAAATCTGCAATTTCACCACACATTAATTTTTTGAAGGACTATAATTAGTTAGAATTAAGTGTCTTAAAACTTTAAATTAATTTTTTTTGTATCATATGTGTTTAACCCTCAATTAATTGTTAGCCACGGTACAATATATAATTTTAGGATTAGAAAGAATTTATATATTTCCTGATTTAGCGGTTGAAGTACTGCCATGTAGGATATAAAAACAATGTTAAACTTGTCTCCGCAAGATGTCATATAATTTCTTCACTTTTTGGCCAATTGATTCAGAACAGCCTTTTTATCTCTATTTAACGTACCCTTCCATTTGTGAGATTTAAAAATGAGTTATTGCATTTCCTGTAACTTGCTCTCTTGTGGTGAATAGTGGAAGCAAGATAGATAAGTTCTTTAGATGAAACTATAGAGAGAACTTACAAACAAAAATATTTAACTTACTTATCGAACACCTAAATATTCACTAACTGATGTTCTTTGAATTTGAGCAAAGATTATTCAATTTTATAACTTTTAGATGCAGATTTTATCATTTTTGTACAAATTCTTCACTTTGAAACAACATATTCTTTTTTCAAAGCTACTGGTATGAAATTTTTTTCATTCATGCTCCAGGTTGTCCTCAATGTTTTCCGTTGCTTTTGCAGACTCTCCACCCACTTCACCCCCGGAATCGGCTCTCGCAGCATTCGACATGTCGCGACTGACCCTCTGGAACCTCTATCACAACCAGGTAACCTCATAACCATCACTAGTGGTCGCACATGAGAAAAACATACCACGTAACCGTGCACACACCTGTGCGGTTGCCATAGTTTGGGAAATTATTTTTTTATCAAAACTTTTCTGTTACTATTTGTTTTTAAACTAGATCAAAGCACCAATGGATAATTTGAAATAAACAGTTCTTACTTCTAACAGTTACACTTGGATGTTAAAAAAAAATTCCAACTAGATACTCCAAATGCTTAACTCGATCCGAAGCTTATTTTGTTCTTCACTCACTGCCCCTTAACGTGCACATCACATTTTCAATTTTGTTAAAATTAAAACTACAAACATTTGTCCTTTCATAGCTATAAGGTAAAATTTGTATTTTTATGGTAATACTGCACTTGTACATTTCAAGGGGTGGAAAAGATGTAGGATTGCTAAGTTAATAATAAATTTAATGTATTATAAAACTTAACCATCCTTTTAAAAATTGAGTACGGTATCTGTATTACAAATAAAGAAAATACATAGGTCTCTTTTCTTTCTTTACATAAACATTATGGCTTTGACATTAACACGTTTACAGCTAGTGACATGAATTTAACATGGAACTAAAAGCAAACGTTCACATTAAAAAAGTGTGCCAATGACAGTGTTAGTCATCCGAGTGGCATTGTTGTGTCCAGGGGTCGCCGCCAGAGCCGCAGAAGGAACCCATCAACCTGGAGAAGCGAGAGGACCCGGTGGGGCCACCCCCGGCCAAACGGCACCAACCGGACACCGCCGTCTCGGATGAACCCAAGATCAACACTTCCACACACATCAAGATCTCAAGCAGAAGTGAGTAACACAGGATCCTAGCACTGTCGTCAGAATGGTACAAGCTAACAAGGTTAAACTACACAGAGTGATTTAGACATTTGCTGCTTCTTTTTGATTTCCGCCTCTTTACCCACAATTAATTCCTAAAGTTTTCTTGATACACATCCCACACTTTACTCTAGTTTCCTTGATTAACAATTTTTGCAGTTCTGATTGGTCACAACAACCATCAATCATCACAGATTATACTCGTAAAATATCTAATCTTTTTTTTAACCACTTTGATTTGAAATTGCTTTTGAAATCGGTTACCATAGCACCGTCAGACAGGTATGGGTAAAATTGCAGAAAACAGATGGGAAAGTTTAAAAAAAGGACTGACTGCGAAGGAAACAGAGGGAATCGTGGGTAAAATGGCGTGAATCAAAACAATAACTTCCCTATCTTAATAGCACTGTATGTAGTTTAACCTCGTTGATACAGTGACTATCTTGAAATTTAAGGGTCACTTTCTCCAAGTCAGCATAAACCTAAACTAAAGTTGAAACCAAACTGAGTTTAAGTTAAAAGTGTTTTGGGGAAAAAGTCTGAGTTGTCAACAAGTTAGTGTCCCAAGAAAATATGTTACATTACTGTAGTGTAGTATAACCCCCCATATCCGACCATGTTGGTGTGGTCCCATATCCCATATCCGGGCCCATGGTCGGAACGGCCAAAAAGTCAGATATCGACGGAGCAAATGAGATGCATTTCCTAGGTAAACAGTTATTGTAATACAACTTTATTGTACCGTACCTACATCACATTGGTTGGAACATCAAGATATGTATAACTGAAAAGTGACAATACACAATTATACATAATTGTCTCTACAAATAGCAAATAGCTTCAAGTTTCGACAGGCTCAGCAATGACGCGAGCGTGGATATTACAGATAGACAATCGGACACTAGGTCGGGTATAGGGAGGAGTCGGTTATTGGGAGGTCGGTTAAGGGAGGTTCTACTGTAATTCCAATTGGTTTCGAAACATGAATATGCAGGGGTCTATGGTGCCTGGCAAGTTTAATGCCAAATTTAAAACTTATTGATTTTCCAACCTAAAATATGTATACTAATCAATATTGTAATATAAAGAATTTTGATTTAAAACATAAATCTGGGGTTTCTAATACTTTTGGAAAAATTAGCTGTTTGAAAAATCCAGCTTAGCGGTAAATATGGTATACATAGTGCACTTTAGTCATGTTCCTAATCCTCAGCCTTAATATTGGTAATATTTCTTACACATCTTGTTCCGTCCAGAGATCAACCTATTTTCTACTTCTAATTGTTCGTAACTGTTTTGTTGCAGATGACGGCAGGGGAGGCAGTGACAACTCGCTCGTTGTCAGTTTGGACATTAACGGAATCATGTACCAGGGAGTCCTGTTCGCTCAGACACCTCGTAACCCTCGACTCACCTCGTAGACTAGCCTCGCTCACTCGCTCAGAGGTCACTCGAACCAATCATCATCATTAGCTAATATGTCACCGATACGTTGTATTTCAATATCTTTGAATATTTCGTGTATATTATGTTTAAAGCAAAAGACATAATATTTAGATATTTAGAACCTCGATTGGCTTATTTTTTTCAAGTGCAAAACTGTTTAGTCACTCCAAAAGATTGTAAAGGTAAATTTTGCAAATTAGTACTGTATCCTTCTCTGTTTTACATCTTCACAATTTTTTTTATAAAAGAAGCTTAACAAAAAGGTTATATAAAAAATCTAAGTTATATGTAAAGTTTTTTTTTGTACTCATTAATTTTACATTGGAATCAAATATGTAAATACAAATGAATATCTGTTCTGGTATTGTGAAGGTTTTGAAAAACTTTTATTAGGTGTTTAATGTAAATATAGTATAAACATACATGTTGTATGGTTGTAGAAATATATTGTTCTTCGTTGTTGTAAATCTCAAAAATATAAAGCCAAAAGGATAAAATGAAGCATTTTGAACAAAATAAAATGTTGAGGATCAAAACCAGAAATATTTACAAATACCACACTTGAAACTACAGTTTAAGTTTTGATTATTAGTATCAGGTAAGTGACTTACAAATCTCTTGACCTCAAAAAATTACTTAAATTTTCTTTTTCCAAAAATCACTCTGGTAAATTTAAGCATACCAACCTTCTAATTTACCTATCAACTAGGAAGTGACTTTCACTGTCTCTTCTAAACTGTTCTGTTACACTCAAATTAAAATTCTTTATATCATACATAATCGTTGAACATAAATGAAAACGTGATATTTAGTATACACACAATTTCAATAGTTCTAATAATTGTTTAAGCATTCTATTTTTTTGTACTGATTTATTACATTAAGTTATTGTACATAGACTTTGTATAATTAGTTACCTTGTAAATAGCCTCCTATTTTTTATGTGATTTTAGTAAAAGGACTGGGAGATGTTTTCCTTAGCTCCAAAGATTTTTTTCATGTTAAGCTACAATAACACAGTTATGTGAATATTTATTTTTGTAAATCTTTCGTATTATTTTTGTTTGAAAACAAATGTATATAATTTAAGTTGCTTTTTTGTTATGACTGAGTAGTTAAGATCCTTAAAAACTATAGGAAAGAGTGAAACTGTTTTGTGATGGACTTGGAATAAATTACCGGTATAATTTAGTTATTGAATAAAAGTCGAACCAACTGACAAATACAAACTCCAAGGTCTTTACTTAGGCAGTGATAATTGGGTCATTAGAACTCTGTAATCTTTACCTTGTGATTTTAGACTTTTTGCTGGTGCATAAAATACTCTAAAAATGAAAACTGATTACAAGACAGAGTAAATGATATTATAAATCTAAAATGCTTAAAATATCACAAGAGGCATTAATTATTCAACCATGCACAAATAAAAGAAACTATAGTAGCAAAGAGTATTTTTTAATTAGCAAGTTTTGAATTTTTTTATTAATATTGTGTTATTATTATCAAATTGATTTAATTTAATATAGAAAAACCCATTTCGTGTATCTCCTTAACCTCTCCATACATTGAAGTTTGACTAACTCAAATTTATTTTATTACCTCTTTTTTGAAGAGGTCAGAATGAATTTTTCCAGACTTCTTACAGAATATTGCTTAGAATTTATTATTAGCAAGCCAAATCATAGTAAACATGTTTATTTTTTGTCACAATTGCTTGAATTTAAAAGACACTAAGAGAACAAAAGGTCAAGTCTACACGAATCTCAATCAAGTTTTAATGATTAGAAATAGTGTCTTGAGACTCTGTGTTTTTGTTCACTTAAATTTAAGACCTTACCACTCTAAGGTTTTGTTTTTTTGTATGGACCAATTTATTTTTCAGGATTCGCGGCTTTGTAAAAAGTTCTCACTTTATTATTATTACTGTAGAATATGTAGTTTGTTATTTATTAGACGTAAATAAACTTATATTACATCTGCAGGTTGCTTTCTTTTATATTTTTCCTAATACTTAGTAGTACGTAAAAGAATAAAATTAATTTTTTTATTATACTGCTAAAAAAAGCAATTTTATATTTTGAAATTAGTTTGAAAAGTAGGCAAAACAAACATAAAGTTTGGGGTAAGCACACAGTAAAAAAATCTATTAATTTTTGTTGTACGCTAACCTGCAAAATGTATGTTTGTTTTCAATCTAAACACATTTATTTATTTATTCAAGCCATTGACAATCTGAAAATTGCATAAGCTACATATAGCTAAAAAAACAACAATTTAGAACTTTTATGTAAAAATCTTCCCACATTTTTGATGTCTTCTACCTTTATAAATAGTTTCCTTATAATTTTTTATTATTTTTTACTCAGAGCCGGCCTTAGGGCGGTGCGAGCGGAGCGACCGCACCGGGCCCCGTGCTTTCAAAGGCCCCGCGCTTACAAAAGCCCCACAAAAACAAATAATTAAAAGAGAGAAAATTATACCATAGCAGTGGGAGACGGCCTATTTCTCATTTATTGTTGTGCCTTAAAAGTGGCTGCGGCCAGGAGACAGACGTCTGGGCCCAAACATTTGGTACTGAAACCGGTGAAAAATATCTTAAAAGTGGTCACACCAGTGGCGGCTCGCCCATAAGGACTCCCGGACTCCGCCCGTCCTAAAGAATTTATTAAAAATCAAAATAAATAAACTGACAAAAATATTATTTAAGAGAATGACAATTGTATAGGTCATAAGTTGACGATAGAAACAGATCGTACCAAAATAAATCCAAAATCGACGACGATTGTGTCTCTAATTCTAACGCGGCCGGCTCGGGCCGGAGCGACGGACGCCGGCCACGGCGTCCTAGCGCTCTTGTAAAATCAAATGGTGACGCGCATACGCGCAGCTCACTCACACAGGCACACCCAACGGCTGCTAATGCAACGCTCTGCCCGGCGCCCTAGGCTGCGCGCGCCACTGCTCCAGCCACTGCTACCAACCAAGCAGTGCCAAAAGTGTAACTGTCAGTTCCCTCGCGATGCAGTCGTCCGTCTGGGTTCTGTTGGGCGTAATGTTGTACGTGTTGGTGTGCGTTGTGTTGAAATAGTGAATTATATAGATTTGTGAGGAAATGTAAATGGGTGAAAGTGTAATAGGTGGCGTTGGAGATGAGCAACATTTACACCAGGTAAATCGTATAGTAAGTAATAGAACGAAACAAACACTGAATTTTATAATTACTTTGAAGAACCTGGGGCTTCTAACACCCAATTTAGTTATTAATCAAATGCAAAGTTGAACAAAAAGAAAAATAGTTTTCATCAAAAGTGTTTTAGAAATTTATACAATTAGGCCAACTGGCTCTGTGGCTATAAAATTAAAAACTCGTTTTTCTGTAACACTTTCTTGATTATAGGGATTCAGGATCGTGCCTTAAAACTGTTGGTGGTATTTCAGAGATTACATTTGAGCTAAATAGTTAAGATACATAAAAAAAACGAGTGACAAACACATCAAGGCGTGTATATAATTTGATGAAGTAGGCCTACTTGGAAAGACCAACATTAGATTTGCGACATTAAATAAAACTGTAGGCCTACAAAATGTCTTGTGGATGCAGATTTTTTATTTATTTATTTATTTTTTGCTGGATTTCGTTAAGCAAAATCATTGACTATGAATACATAGTCAATGGCAAAATACTCCCACATTGTGATGTATCCTTTACAGTTCATAAAACAATTTATTGTATTAAGGCTTTCAAGTGCGATAAAGAATTTAAATATGAAGTACAAAAAATAAGAAACTCCCCTGAACTAGATTAGTCCAGTGTGTGAACAATAGCGTACATGAACCCAGACGTAAACATGGTTTGGAGACCGGAAATATATTGTCGCAAAGGAAGTGTGTGACATCCGGGGTAGCGGACCGCTTTCAATTCTTAGAACACACCTGTCCGCGGCAAAACTATTTCAGTCTGATTTGTTTCCTCAAATCAAACACATGTCATGAATAATGAAGTAGGCCTAAGCATTAAACGGATTCATAACTGAATAAAATTGACGGAAAACAACTGCTTGTTTTAGGTCAATTTTATTGACCTAAAAAGTCATCTCTGTTGTACATTACTGATACTCTGCAGTACAACAGATTATCAGTTATGTAAAACAGATGACTTTTCGTCAGCAATTGTGATTAAGATTTTTAGGCTATATTGTAATTTAATTCAACTTTGGGAATTATACCTGTTTGATAAACTATTATTTGTTGACATAAGACATAACCATTTTTCCTGAAGCAGACATTACTTATCTTCACTGGCATAAATATAAATAAAATAATGATAAGAGCCCCCCCAGCGTCCCTAACCACCGGCCGCCACTGGGTCACACTATATGTCATTCGAACTGATGGTCTATAAGTTTATTTGGCTGCTACAAAACAAAATAAACATTACATGATTTAGTTAAAAAATCGAGTGTTCGAGTGAAACCTACAGCATGTGCTGTGCGTCTACGTGAGTCTAACGGCACATAATGACTCACGTAATGTCTGCATTCGCATGGAGACCAAATTTCTATTATTTAGATAAAAAAATCATCCTAAACAAATGTAAGGCAATGAACAAATAATACTAGTGGTGAAAAATTGAAATTAAGAGTAAGAGATATTTTCATGTTTAATTTGTAGGTTTGTGTCCAATTGTTATTAACCTGTGGTTTTATAAGAGAACACAGACATTAGTGATTTATTAACTTTAACTTAAAACTTTTTTATTTTAAATATATTTATCTTCGGGACTTTATTCATAACTTATCTTGAATGCTCGGTTTCACCTTAAAATTAAAACTCTATAAAATTTATTTTGCCTTAATATTATTATTATTATTGATTAAAAAACAGAGTATTATCAGTTAATCATCTGAGACCACTCAAGCTTCCTCTCTATTTTTAAAGAGTGTGATTTTTTACTTTTCATAATTAAAAAACTCTTGAAATTACATTTTTATTTTAAAACATTTTGGTATAAATAAAAATACATAAAGCAAATTATTTATTAAATTGTATAATTTATAAAATTTCATGTATAACAAAGTTGAATAAAAAATATCCAAAAATGTGTAACTGTTGATGCAAACTCCCATATAATCCACACAGTAATGGCGTGTTCTTGGTCGTAGAAGCCTTACTCTGCTAGATTGAAGAAAAGGACAGTCAACCGCTTGAACAAAGGCAGGAGCTGGAGCTTTCTGTAGAAGCTCTTGTAGATTGAACCTCTTATGGAACTTCTTCCTTGAGGTCGGGAAGCCTAAAATTGAAGTTCTCGAGTGCTAGCAGTAACCCTCGTTCGAGGAAACAAGTTTACCTACTCTCTTGGACTCGAGTGAAAGGATGAACTCCTCAAACGGTGAGAAAAGCTCTTTACCAACGCCTCTCAAAACTTTGTTTTCTTCTCTGGATGTGAGGAGTTTCTACCAAGAAAACTGGAGTTGAGGAAAAGAACCCTGGGTCAAGTTTGGAACCTCTAGCACAAAATCAAGGAGATGTAGTGAGCAGCTACTACTTTCGGTAGAGAGCAGCCAAAAGTGATTAGTTGCTATGAAAACCATTTTATTTTAAGTAATTGTTGAATATGTTAAAATCTGAATAAAAAAACATGGAATCAGTGGTTTATAACTTTTTGTGTGAGTGAATAAAAGTATATGAATTACAGCAAACACATAAAAAAATGAGATGCACTTCATTGAAATAAAAACTATTCATATACTGAGAATTAATTAAGAGGAGTTATTGTTTATTTCAATCTTTTTTTACTAATTTGCAACCTCTCCTATCTTCTTGTGACTTACCTGACATCCACAGTATATTCTCACTTTTGAAGATAGTGAAGTTGTGTCAATAAATTCTGCAGAATTCTATCAACAGTATAAATAATGTATTGAGTTTAAAATATGATATTTTGCCTTCTTCCAGACTGAAACAAGTTAAATCTTGCTTCTACATGTGTAAAAAGTTGTATTTTAAAAATTGTACGTATTGTTACGTAAGTATTGTTACGTATGATGATACGTAACATTCATATGATGTATCTTCAAAACCAATATAATCCTGTAACAACGTCTGATAGCTTTTCTTTACTCTTCAACATTTCAGATCCTTATGTAAACACTGTTTTTTTTTTCATGTAAACACTGGATTATGTTTCAAACCAACTCACTTTCCCATTTTCAATATTAATAATTTACATTGGAAAAATATTAAAATGAAATTTTTATCCTCAGGCTCTAATTAATTAGATAAAAGTGGATTACGATAAATTATCTTAAATTAAAACCAAATAAAACACAATTCATACAATTTATTAATGTTAATTTAATTTAACAATAAGAGTAGGTAGCATGCATTATACAGGCATGTGAAAATTATTATCTACATTTTTATCCTAAAACCGTTAATTCTTTACAAAACAAAATGAAAAATATGTTGATAAAAAAAAACTTAATAAGGAGTCATAATTTTCTTTAAATGATGTTTCTGTTTAGTTCATAAATACATAAATTATTACTGTAAACAAGCTATCAAAATTCATATTTCATACCGGTATTACTTTTAAAATAATGAATCCAGAACTTTTTTACTCTATTCCCTTCTCATTCCTCTCCATCATACATTTTTGCTAAAACACAAAACTTTTAATTTAATAAAAAAAAATCTTTATCTGGATTCAGAAGAGTTTGGTCGACCAGGATCAACAAATGTTCTACGAGATGTTCTCGTAATTGGCACTGTACGACCATCATTTTCCAAGTACTTCCTCTTTGCAGCCGGTACTTCTCCATGAACAGAGCTACTGCCACCTATAAACACAAAGGATTTTTATGTCTTTTTATATACTCAACTAGTTAATTTTTTTTTGCAGAATTGGAATTGGAATTAATGAGGTTCAACATGTTTGTAGCGGCATGGCAACATTTGTGGCGGCGTGGCAACTTTTGTTGCCGCCAAGGTCTTCAACACCTTCCTGGCAGCAACATATGTTGCAGTTGTGCAGTTTGTGCTTCACAAAATGAGCCCTGAAAATTTCAGGATTCCAGTGAATTCATTGAAACTTGGCCCAGTACTAGTCAATTATGCGTGTTATTCACGGTTCAGCTGGGTTCCGGACGGTGCTGGATAACCTATGCTCTAAAAAAGAGGAAAATAGGAATTTATAGCTAAAAAAGTCATTAAGAATCTATCAGGTGTTGAATTAGATGAATCTCAAATTTCCGTCTTGAAAAAAGGACTAAATTTCGAGTAGGATTCCTTTTGAATGAATAATTAGTGGAGTGGAAAATTCTATTAGACATCTTCAGGAAGCTGAAAAAGAAGAAATCAGACAGGACGTCTCAGCGATAATGGGGAAAGCTCGGCTATCCACACCTAACATCACTAAGAGTGAGACGAACACGTTAAAAACTCTGAGAAATAATTCTTCAATTTTTGTTTTACCGGCAGACAAAGGAAACATCACAGTCATTATGAACACTTCTGAATACATGGATAAGATGCACAATCTGATTGACAACGAAACGTTCAGGAAAATAAGGAACTCCATCAGGCGGATTGCAGATACAGTTAAACAACTCATTAACACATCCGATTCAATAAACCAAAAAACACGTTCAACACTCATCACATCGGACCCAATGCCCCCTTGTAGTCTATGGACTTTTAAAGGTTCACAAACAAGATGTTCCAATGAGACCCATAGCAAGTGCAATCGGTTCACCAACACACAAAATTGCACGTTTTATTGCCAGAGTCAGAGTCAGAGTTCTGGCAATCCAGATACATTTATTACAGACTCCCGCCACTTTGTTAACATCATCAATACCTTAAAACTGGATGATACAGATATTCTTGTAAGTTTTGACATTACCTCCTTGTTTACGAACATTCCTATCAATGACGCCATTGAAATAGTAAAACCCCTTCTTCCTCCTGATCTATTCAAGTTGGCTGAATTATGTCTATGTTCGACGATTACTATTCTACTTTGAAGATTACTACTACGAGCAGAACGATGGTACAGCAATGGATCCCCTCTTTCTCCGATCGTAGCGAATCTCTTTATGGAAAAATTTGAAAAGGAAGCACTTTCTTCATCCCCCTTTAAAACCGAAGATTTTTCTCCGCTAAGTAGATGACAACTTTGTAGTATGGTAACACAGGAGAGAAATGCTAAATCTGTTTTTAAATTATTTAAATTCCTTACATACGAGGATTAAATTCATAATGAAAATTGAGAACAATGGATCCCTCCCATTTTTATGCATTCTAGTAATTCAGAATTATAATGGATCCTGGGACACACAGTGTATCGCAAACCAACGCATACAGATAAGATATCTACATGCAAACTTACATCACTACCCAGCTCAAAAATCAGAAGTCTTAAACACGTTAGCCAATAGAGCCCAAGCCATAGTGGATCGCCAACACTTAGCTTCAGAACAAAAACGTTTGATTGAAACTCTTCAGCAAAAGTTTAAAAAAAGGTGAAATAGTTAAGACTTTTAAAAATAAAGCAGTTGTCAACAACAAAAATAAGGAGGATTCTGACATTACATCTGATAATAAATTGGCTTTTGTACCCTATGTGCAAGGTACAACAGACAGAAACGTAAAAATATTACAGAAACATAATATTAAAACTATCTACAAGCCACAGTGCAAGATCAGACAATGTTTAAGAAATGTTAAATCCAAACATCCATTAAATACTTTCGGTGTTTACAGGATTGACTGTACTTGCGGCAAATGCTATGTAGGAGAAACGGGGAGACTCATCTCCACAAGAATAAAAGAACATATGAGGAACACAAAAAACAATAAAACAGAAAGGTTGAACACTTTTTTAAAACCAAACATGCTATTAAATTTGGTGAAGTTAAAATTATAGCAAGTTTCACAAACTTTTATGAACCTAAATACCTGGAAGAAATTGAAATTAGGAATAATCCGTACAACTTTAATAAAGATCAAGGATGGGATCCTAACCACGCATGGACACCAATTTTAAGCAAATTAAATAACACTGTGCGAAAGGGATGTAGGGCCGGACTGGCAGAACAAAAACTACCTGCTAAGACCACCGCCATCGGCATGCCTTCTCCAGAAAGGCCAACAACCCCACCCCCCTCTGTTCGTCGCCTACAGTAACAATGCATCCCAGTCGGGCCCCGAAAATTCTAGAATCGCAAGTCGTTATAAACTTCGACCAAGGACTGCTCCGGCATTCAAGTAATTTGCGTTGTGGTGTAAACTAAGTAGATCACCCTGAAGATGGAAGACGGCAATGTCTCCGAAACGTCGGCGAACATCTTCAACTCCAAAACCCAATGCCTTCCAGAAGCCATCTCAACAGGTAATGATATCGTCCATGGAAGCCTCAGTTCTTCAATAATACAATGCCTTTAACATGGAACTTTTTATGATTTAAAGTAAACAAGATAAAAGGAGAGATATTCCTGAAACTGAAGAAAAAAGCATCAGAGGGATGGAAAATAAAACATTGATTGTATAATTTTATTAGTGTTTTTTTCTTTCTTACTTTGGTGTTTAGCTGCTTGGTGTTTCATCATTTCCATCCTCGACTCGAAAGATTCTTTGCAGAGGACACAAAGAGCTCGGATGGCAGTGTTTTTTTCAGAACAAACTTCTTCCTCACGTCCCGCTCTCATCTGATAACAATGTAAAACCCAAAAAATAATATTGTGTTGATTAAAAACAGTGTTAGCATTGACTATGAACACTGATGTGAATAGACTTCTCATCCAATGCTTTATGTTTGATATCAAAACTTGGAAAGTTAGTGTACGCAGTGGCAGATTCGCTGCAATCGATGTTGTTATTATTCAGCTAGATTTACAGAGCTGCAAAAACACTTAACCAAAACATAAACACAAACCTCTGTTATTAAATGTTTCATTCTTGGTTGAAAGAGTGGTAGGGTAATACTGATATCATATGTCACTTGTACTTCATGTACGCCGCAGAAGATCGCACCACCGTCAATAGGTTTCAAACACGCCTATGCTATGAGAAGTCTTTTCATGTTAGTATATGTAGTCAAAGGTGTTAGTTCAAAATGTACACTAGAGATCAGCTTACAACTATGACTTAAAGCTGCATCTTTTTATACATTAAAAGGGACAGTAGAAGTAGGTGCAAGGCTGCAGTATGGCGAGCTCACATCACTTCTTCAATGCAGCTGCATTATCAACTGCCTTATCATAACCCAAGGTGGTCATCAATAATGTGGAAATTATTGTCCCACACTCCAATTTCTTGTAAACTAAATTTTTTTCACACTTAGTTTTTATGTAATGTCTATAATGAATAAGAATTCAAGGATTAAGATGCACAACAATTTATTGTAACACTACATTCAGAATAATAACTACAGTATTGCTTCAAATCAAATCAAATCAAATCAAAATTTCTTTATTTAACCATGTACAAGATATACACAAAATAGCGTCACATTTGAGTTTTCCAATGAAGGAAACATATAAGTACTTATTATAAAAACATACAACATATGGTACAAAATATACATACAGTAGTGTTACATTTGAGGTTTTTTTCTGAAATAACATAGGGTGTGTGTAAAAAAAATTAAAAAAATAAACATGACATTCTTTTCTAATGGCGGCTGCACATCAATTTATGATCAATACCTATAAAACTAAAACAACTTTCCAAAATTAATAATCCAAGTACCGGTAGCTACTTCTAAAATGTGCTAATTTGTTTTTAATCCCCAAAATTCAAATCAAAGAGTGCTTCATCTCATGTTTTTAGTATAAAACAATTGTGCCGCTTTTGTGCTTTTAATCTACTAAGGGCATATAGAGGCAAAAAGCCCCTAATCATAAAATTAAAATAAAGTAGACCTGAGTGAATTGCCAGTACTTTAGTAAGAAATTTTCCATAAGATTTTAAACCTTTTAGAGTATTTTCCCCGTTCTTTCTTAATTATTTGGAAGGAATGTTGCTGTTTTCACTAGTCTTTGAAACAAACATCTTTAATTTTAAACTCTCCCGATCCTATCATTCTACAATTTGTAAAACATCTAAAAACCCCCTCTTATGATCAAAGATTTTTTATCGTTTATTTGCACACATACACTAGATATTAAAGCTTTATTTTATTTAAATGATGATGTAAAAATCAGCTGTAAATTTTTAATAATATAAAAACGAAATGCCTGTCACTGACTGAGGATTTCATGACTAATCATGAAATCTCTGGAACTAGCGAACCGATTTACACCAAAGGTACACCAACATCTTTTTTATAAATTTAGATTTTAAAATAAAACCATTAAATAATATACGTTTTCACTTCATCATACCTCTGAAGAGATCCCCGGTGCAACACGATTCAATCTGCAACAAATTATCCATTATTAATTTGTAAGCCAATTAATTAGTTTTCTCAAGCAACCTTAGTAGCAATCGTTAGCAAATTTTAGTCCCTGCGTAACTGATTATGGTTGGCCAACATTTTAGCACTCTGTCTTATGGTTGGCCATCAAACAATTTTTCAAAGTAGTTTCAACATATAAAAATTACATTGGGCCAACACACCAATTACCAAAGTACAAACAAAAAAAGCTAAAAATTCCAAACCATATTTTTTTATAAAAATTTATGAATAAATACATTTTTGCTAACCAATAGTTTAAAAAAATGTAAAAATTAAGCAAAACGTGTAGACTCATGCCAGGATTTAAACTCTCGACATCATACCTACTGTCCTAACTCTTTAACCTTTAGAGCCACTTGAACTGTACTTTCAGGTGTTCTTTTACTACAATAACAACTTTTACTTCACTGGCGCACTTCGCACTTGAAAGTTTTGCAAGTCAAACTCAAAGATTTGGTTCAGATTTGAGTAACTAACAAATTGACACTTCAAAGTTTTTAGAAAATCATAGTCCTACAAAGTGCCTGGGAAACAGTTTTAATTTCGGTTGAGCCAATGGTGATCCATAGTTGGCAAAACCAAGATAAAAAATTACTACCAGCTAACAACAGACTAACAAATTACTTAATTTGGGGGGCCAACGTATTTTTACATCATCTGGGACAACGATGGTGAACAGTAGTTAGGCCAATCCACCAAGTGTCATAGTTGGCTACTAAGGCAAACGTGTAAAATTCCAATCGGGGAAAAACAACAAATAAAATTCCACAAGTATGGCTATGAACATAAAAATCTGCCTTCACAAGTTTTCTTTTTCATTCCATCCCTAAAAGTTGTTTTGAAAATATAAGGAGAGTTGAGAAAACTCGGAATAATGTTGACTAAAGAGTGGCCAGGTTTAAAACTGCTGGATTATCGAGAAGAAAAGAAAACATTTCTACTTTATTTATAATGAAAAGTACAGCGGCTTACCAGTATTACAAACAGAGGATCATACAAATATTCTTGGATAAATCGGGAAGGAGGGGGGGGGTGGGAGTAAGGGGTTGAAATGTTCCCCGTCAAAACATTAAACAATGCAACTGGCGTAGAAACATACAACAAATTATCAATTACAAAGCTCGTGATTTGTTGAAGCTGTCTTCATAAGTTATCAAACGGTGGTGTTTTCCCTCCTACCGGGGATGGTCAAGCAGTTGTCCTGACAACCTGGTTGTCATATGTCGAGTTTGCAGAAATTTTACAGCTATATAATTTTATAGAAATTCACAGTACTTACTGATTGCTAGTAGTGTTAACTTCCTTATTCTTGGGCAGACTATGCTCTTTTCCAAACTGAATCAATGCGGTTATAGTCTCACTTGTGAACTTCTGCTGCAACTCATAAGATTTTTCAAGGGGGAGTCGTCCAAGTAAAGTAATTAGATAGTTTCCAAAACATCTGTGAATATCATCATTTTCACAAGTAGGAAAATCTGGTTCATTTGGTGTTTCATCTTGAGTAGCGTCTGTTACTTCATGTGGAGGAGAGGTAAAAACAACGTCTTCGGCAGGAGGTGAACATGTATCTTCTCTGAAAAAACATAATTAATTAAACTCATTCCAAAGTTCAACTACGTATTAGTGGGTTCCATTTGAGAGAGAGAGAGAGAGAGAGAGAGAGAGAGAGAGAGAGAGAGTGGTGTAGAATTTATAAAAAAATTATTGTGTATTAATCATTGACAATTTCTTATGTTAAGGGCATGCGTAAACATGAGAGCATTCCAACACGTGTTGCTGATATATAGGAGAATAAATGGTTGTGTATGCGTTTGTAAATGGACAGGTGTTGCAGCGCTCGTCTTGAGATGAATTTGTGAAGCGCACGACTATCGTGCGCCTTGAGTTACTATGGTTAAGATCTAGATGGACCTTTATGACTCGGTCTGCATATAAACACTGCTCCAGTGTTCTGTGATCTATCAAAGGCTTTTGATTGTGTCTCTTATAAAATTTCATTAGATAAACTAAGATTTTACAATTTTTCTCATAGATCTATATCTTGGTTAATTTCATACCTTTCTGGTAGAATGCAAAGAACGGTTATTTTTCAAAATAACACAAAAATGTTATCCAATTGGCAGGAGATAATATGTGGAGTGCCCCAAGGATCAATTTTAGGGCCATTACTTTTTTAATTTACATAAACGATTTACCTACAAATATTGAGCATCTTTTGATTTTGTAAGCTGACGATACAACTTCAATAGTAAAAGCCAAGACTAACTATTTACTTTCTGAATCAGTAAGGAATATTCTTCAACAATTTCAAATTGGTTTGATGCAAAAGGGTTGGGGATTAATAGCCCAAAACCTCAAATAGTAAAATTTAGCAAATGTCAAAGTAAAGAACCCTTTGATTCGGAAATAGCATTTAGAAACCAAGAAATAGCAGTAACAAAAACTTGTAACTTTTAGGGTGTAATTTTAGATCAAAATCTCTCTTGGAAATTTTACATAGAAAAATTATGTAAATTGCTGCCAGCATTGCCAAACAGTACAGCCAAGAGAATGACCTCGTGCTAAATGAAGACAAGACGCAACAACTCTTCACAAAGAAGGACTGCTAATGCCCTACCGGATGTAATAGCATCCCAAGAGGCCAAATACCTTGGGATAACCATTGATAGTGACCTCAACTGGAAACCCCATGTAGATCAACTCTGTAAGAAACTTACGGAAAGAAAGAAGAGCACTGCTCTTTATGTCACCAAGCGCCTGAAACACATCAGTAACGCAGAAACCTCAAGGACTGCCTACTGTGCTCTATTTGAGGCGCAAATGCGTTATGGACTGATTGTATGGGGGTTATCATCTTGGGGGAACCTTCAGAGGGTATTACGTCTACAGAAAAAGGCAGTCAGAAGGCTGGACTGGCATTTCGTGACTCATGCCGGGGGGAGTTCAAAAGGCTGAAACTACAGACAGTAGCTAACCTATACATTGCCGAGGTAGTTACCCACTTTGTTAACAAAAGACCCATAATAAACTTCTCAGAGGCCCATCATTATGACACTAGAAACCAAATCAACTACATACTCCCTGCACATCATCTGTCAGCCTATGAGAAAAAAATTAGCTACATCGGAGCAAAACTATTCAACACCCTTTATTCAACACCCTTCCACCTGCACAGAAAGAACAAAAAAACAACAGGAACTTCAAAGGAGCTGTTCTCGACTGGCTACTGAAAAAGAATTTTACTCTGTTGAAGAATGCCTGGAGGGACGAGGCCAACCTCATCACTGAAGGAGAAAAATAATGATGCCATGACTGTACTTAATGTTCATGTCAATAAAGAGTATTTTGTCTTTGTCTTTGTCTTTGAATTATAGTACAAGGGCTATAGGTGATTTTTAATTTCAAATAAACAAGTTGAAATTTACTGAGCAAACACCACTTTATATGGGTATGGAATTCTTTAACAAACTTCCGCAACAAATGAACGAGATGGAAAATAATGAAAGATTTAAAGAAACATTGAAGAACTAGTAGAGCTTATTGCAAAGTAAATGACTATTTTCAGGATGTTTTTGAATTTTGATGTGTCGTTCTATTCTGTTGTTTTAACTATTTTGTATTAAAGAATCTGTTTTTATTAAAAATGAGAGTTCATATTCCTATTACAGATAACGTAGCATAGTTGCATATCGTTTTTCATTTTGACAATGTCACATGTCTTTGTGTTTTGTATACACCATGTAAAAAGATGTTTGTTACATTAAAGAAAATATTTTATTCTATTCCTTACATTTTCTTTAAAAATTTTCTTTCTAATTTAGTTGGAATGTAGAATACATTACTAGGATATCTACTCTTAAATAAATATATGAATAAAATTTTACTTAATGATTATATCAAAGGGCTTGTCCTGAGGCTTTATAAATGATGCTTCATTTGCAGTCTCCCTCTGAACTGGTATGAAAAGCTGGGTGATTTGATTCTCGAAGTCCTCAGGTTCAACCTTATTGGACGGAGGCTGGTTTGGCTTTCTACCCTGACTGCTAGGGTCAGAATTTTTACGTAATCCCTGAAATCAAAAATACATAATAATTGGCAAGTTTGCAAACACGATAGTTTGGTTGTTATCATTATCTTTTAGAGTGCACTTTACATCCTATATTTTGCACTAGGGCTAAGACTTTTTGAATGCAAAAAAAAAAAAATAAATAAATACCCCCGTCGCAGCAGACCTGCGTACTCAGCGAATTTCCAAAGAAATTTGTTATTTTGTATTTTCCCCATAAACACCATAGGAATGAGTGTAGGTTTACTGCCATGAGATGTTGTAAAAAAATTAATATTCACCATATGAAGCCATATACTAAGTTTCATCAATACCTGTCCATAAATAATAGAGTTTGATTATATGGGAAAAGAGTATTCAGGTTTGCTGCCATGATAATTACTACTAAACATCAAGATTTTTTACCATAAATGGATGGGATCTCATCCAAATGAAGCTAAATAAAAAGTTTCACCCAAAAATATTGGTTAATAAGTGAAATATTAACACATCCTTACTCTTTATAACATTATTGGGGCCTCAAAATACAATGTACTGTATTATACTTTTTAATATCTCGGTAACCAATGGAGATGGAACAAAGCTTTAATATACTAAATTGTGTGTGTGTTTTTTTTAGCTAATTCCAATGGTAAAAATCAAAGTTTAAAATTAAAAAAAATTAAATATAAAAAAACGCAAAAAATACATTTTTTGTGTACAAAATCCCCCAAAACTACCCCTTCCGGTTGGTTGGTACATCTGGTTTACGAACTCATCCGAATAAAGGTAGAGTTACACATCTCTACCAAATTTGGTCTTGATCGAACGAGTATTATGAGAGTTATTGTGTCTCACCCAATACACATACATCTTTTCTCATTATCTTATCCTATACTCTAAACAAGCTAAGTATGTTTGTATGGGCAAACCTTTTCGCTCCAAGGATTTTCTATTTTTTGGTTGAATATGGGGGTTTTGGACAAAAGGAATTGATTGGAGCGTGTCCCATGTTTGGGAAAAATCCAGATTTTGTCCCAGAGCCCTTCAAAGTTCCAATGTTATCCTTATATGGAGATTTTTAAATCGAACAAAAGTCAGCTGATAACTGTAGATATAAACCGTGGTGTAGTGGGGCGGGAACGCTTGGGAGCGGCGTTCCCACACTGGTTTTCGAAAACCCGGAAAGTCATATCTTTCTTTGCAGGGAATTTGACAAATATATCAAGCACTCCCACATTGTAAAGTGACACTACACCATTGAATATAAACATCTTTAAGAAACATCTACATGTTAAAGATGTATCTATGTGTTACATCTTTAACATGTAGTTAGGAAAATTGTACCAAAGTGCAGCACCCTGGTTCGGCCTGACGAGCGAGACAAGCAAAAAAGCTCGTCTTAAAAAGGAAGAGGGTTGAGTGAGCTTAGAGTGAGAAACCCTAATAGTTTTACCGAGTATAAGCTCGGTCCCCCTGGTGCTATATATAAATTATAATGACCATTATTTTTGGTCTCTTGGCATCTCAAAACGAAAAAGTAACATGGTCTCAGGCTTAGTTCTTACCATGAGACCTACATCAATAGCTTCTTCCTTATGGCAATTGCGGGGTGAAATTAGTTAACTAAGAACAAAAACTAATTACCGTACTTAATGTTTTGAATTGCATTGCTGGTCCTTTTTATGAGTGTCCAACCAAAGTTCACAAAGAGAAAAAGTTATGCACCTAAATAATAGACCTAGTATCATTTACTATACCAACTCAAACATTTTAAATATACATCATTATTTTATTATTATTATTTTTTTTTTGTTCATTTTTGCCTAAAAATATATCTTGAACAGGACTCATTCTCACAGACAGGCTTTAAGCCTTTGTGAGAATTAATTTCACGTATTTTATTTAGCCTATTAATAATATTTACTTTAAAACTGTTACGCATTGCTTGTATGAAATGTAATTATGTACAATGTGAAATAAAGATGTTTTTGATTTGATTTGATTTTGATTTGACTATATACTAGTATACGTGTTGCTCAAAATCGAGCAATTTATTTTAATACAGTACAAATGTTACTTTTAGCTCTAAATCAATGACATCCGACCAATCCAATATTGTGAATCTCCTTAATCACCAAAACTACACGTATTTATAGCTGATTATTAACAGATGTTTAAAATGCTTTATTCAATACTAATGTTATTTAAATGGGAAATTTTGAGATTTCAATGGTGGATAGCGCCTTAATTTTCAGTCCGATTCTCATCAGTTTTTGGCGGAAACAACTACAGACCAAGCCCTATCCAACCACACCAAAAACTTTAAAATCGGTTGAAAACTGTAGGAGGAGTTCTCAAGACAAAAAATCCTTAGCGTATTAAATAAGTACTAGTATACGTGTTGCTCGAAATCGAACAATTTATTTAAATACAGTACAAATGTTACTTTAGCTCTAAATCAATGACATCCGACCAATCCAATAATGTGAATATCTTTAATCGCCAATAACTACACGTATTTACAGCTGATTATTAACAGATGTTTCAATTGCTTTATTCAGTCCCAAATGTTATTTAAATGGGAAATTTTGGGATTTCAATGTTGGATAGGGCCTTTATTTTCATTCCGATTCTCATCAATTTTTGGCGGAAACAACTACTGACCCAGCCCTATCCAACGACACCAAAAACTTGAAAATCGGTTGAAAATTGTAGGAGGAGTTCTCAAGACAAAATAACCCTTAGCGTATTAAATAAGTATAGATAGATTTCTCAAATACCACTCACTCATGTATCATATTATCTCCGTAACTATAAGGTGCAGAGGGTTGAAATTTGGGATGGACGTTTCTCTTTGCTCAAAAATGCTCACTAAGAAACGGTTTTGCAAAATTCCTTCAGGTCTCAACCACACAGGACTTCAAAATTTCTATCTAGTGGCCAATTCTTAATACAAATTAAGGCAACAACGAATCTAAAAAACTATGGGACATACGATGTTAAAATTTGTTATGGGCGTTCTTATTTCCTCATAGGTGCTCACTAAGAAACAATTTTGCAAAATTCAATCAAGGCTCCGCCACACAGGACTTCAAAATTTCTATCTAATTTTATTTTTATTCCATTGCCAATTTTTAGTTTGAATCGAGGAAATGGGTTACTGCAGGTCTTTATTTAGTTGGTATATAGGCCTACTTCAGGCCCTTCTCAGTAAATTATTAGGATAATTTTTTATTTGTAGGATATATTTTTCCCCATTGGCTATTTCAACACTTTTGGCAGGGAACGGTCTAAACCAGTGTTTCTCAACCGTTTTGTGCCCGTGTACCACCTGATCCTACTTTAATTTTTTGGCGTACAACCCAAACTCATACAAACCCCACTCCCCATTAAGATACACCCGGGGAGAGCCTAGTTTTTTATAAAATTTATTTGTTTAATTTAATTCATATTAATTATTGTTACCAGCTAAAATTTGTTATTTTAAACCAATATTGATACGTTGAGACTAGGTGCAGATGTACTGAATCCTAACTTATCCTACTGTAAAAATTTTTCGCTACCTAGGTTATAACTAAAATAACTTCAAAGTGATTTTGAAAATCCTGCAGGCGTTTAAATTTAGGCCTACAAAAACCTATAATAAAAAACATAAGGTAAAATAGGTTTAGCATTAAACCAGTTGGGGGATCAAACTATTGACTTCAGTTGTTATAAAGTGGAACACTTTTGATTGATCATTAATTATAGGCTAAATCAAATAAAATCTCTTTATTGCTATAGGTTATTTAGAAAAGTGGTATAACACTGATTTACCTATCGGTACGAGGGGGACCAAGCTTATATTCCATAAAATTATTAAGGGTCACTTTCCTTTCTCAGACGAAACGAGCTCGTTCGTTGTGCTCACTCCAATTATAGTTATGTGTAGGCCAATTGACTAGGCCTACACAGAAACATAGGCTAAAGCATAAGGTAGCTTTGCAACTCGAAACTTACTGGTTTTAAATTTAAAGTACAAGTAACTTACGACAAATTAATTTAGATTTTTACCTTTGGGTTGCCGGTATTCTTACTTTTAAAAATCTCTTCTATCACAGGAAACCATATCATATCCGGTTTGTAACTTGGATCCTTCTCCATTTTTTTCTTTTCTTCAGAATAAATATTCTTTAAAAAGGCAATTTTCTTTCCAGTTTCAGCTGGAGTGAGATTATATGACTTCATGAGTCTACTTATGTCCTTCAAAGCATCAAAAAAATATTGCTTGTTGACGCTGTTTTTCTTTTTATTCAAGTAGAATTGGCCTACATTCTTATCACGAACAAGACGAGCGAACTCTAAAGTTGTTTTGTCATCCCAGTCACTGTTCATTCTGTTTGAAATACGAGTACTGTACATGTTACTTATCAATGTGAACTAGGTTACTAAATGAGAAAGCTTTATGCATGCACTTGAAAACCACAGCCCCAAAATAAAAAAGGGCCTAAGATAAACTAATTAGGAATGTGCAAAAATCTTATGAAAGTATCAACAGTGGGAAGGAACAGGAAATGCAATAATTGACCGATTCGTTTGTTTGCAGTGTTCCCAACAGGAAATATACCCTATGCCCGTGTTAAACCAAAGTCTGTAGAGGATAAAGCATAACTTCTCCTAAGGTTAGCTGAATAGCTATTTTTTGTGTTCCGGATTTGAAGCGTCAAAACTAAAACTGAAGTCAAGTTACGTTATAATATTTACCATTACACTGCTTAATTATTGAAAAAGCGAATGAAGCTGTCTTGCCACAGGTACGATATTTTTATGGTAACGACACCATTACCATTGACTTTAGATACTATATTTTACATTTGGATTATAAGTTATTAACAAACCATTATTAATGTTAAAATTAGAAATTATCAATCAAGGTAAAAACCATAAATTCTACCCTAGTTTGCTTTGAAATTCCTTATTTTAGTTTACACAAAACATCTCCAACGCAAACGGGAACGATTGTTGTTTCCTGCAGCGTTGGCAACACTTGCAGGTAACAAAGAGTAATATGTTGATTTTTTTACACTTTTTTAACCGACAAAAACTCTTTGGCGATATCCACGGATGGCGCAGAAACTGACACCATTGCTCTTATGGGATGTAGCTCACCTGGCACTTCAGTCATCTTGGTGTTAAACTCCCTCGTCCCTCCTCATATCAAGGTAGAGGAATAGCATAACTGCTTCTGAAGATCTGCTGGTTAACCTTTTTTGGGTTCCGTCTTTCTTGGGTACCCCAAGTTATATTTGTTGTTTAATGTAAATATGGGAATGAAAAGTTAAATAAAAATAACTTAGGGGTAATTAACTTAGTTACAGAGATTGTCTATGTTATTTCGGTCTAGATTGAATTGATAATTGATATATCGATTGGATCGATTGATATTTTCATTCGATAGTATCGTAGCCCAGACATGAAACTGCAGCCAAGTTTCTTGATACTTAATACTTACTTACTTGATACTTTGTTTCTTTCCCGTTGACTCGGCAGAGTTTTGGGAGCGTCAAGGGGGCTTCCTAAAAGAGAAGCCTAGGCCATTTTCTAGGAATTAGGCCAGGGGAGGAAATGTCAGGCAGTATGGAAACATAACATGGAAATTCAAGGTGGTTGCATGGCTAAGTAAGCTATTTTGATTTAAATCTGAAGAACTCATCTAAGCTGTAAAAACTATTTTGAATGAGGAAAAGTTTTAGATCTCTCTTGAATTTTTTTACAGAGTCAATTTGTTTTACTACATTAGGTAAGGACTGGAAAATTTTTCTACCAATGTAATCAGGTTTTTTTCATAAAGAGTTAGTCTATGCTGTTCTGAAAAATTGTTCTTAAACCTAGTATTATAGCTATGGACTGTGTTAATATATTTTGGTAATCTAAATTTGACAAACAGAAATTTCAAAAATGAAAAGACATGGAACCGTTAAAATTCCCAGGTTTTTGAAGTGTTCTCTACAATGTTCTCTTTGATTTAATTGAAGAATTGTTCGCACAGCTCTTTTCTGCCATACAAAAATCTCCCTCAGATTTGAATCCGAAGAACTCCAGAGGGGGATAGAGTAGGAGGTGTGAGACTCGAACAAGCAAAAGTATACTGATTTCAGTAGGCCGATATTGCGGCGGCCACTGAGGCTTCACAGGACAAAAACTCCTTTTGCCAGTTTGCTCTTTAATTTTAACAATTGCTCACTCCAGTCAAAACCCTCGCCCAATCTCACCCCAAGGAAGTCGGCACTACTTTCTTGATGCAACTCTGTGTATCTCCTATCATGATGATAGGGGTTTCATTGGATTTTGTCAGCTGTTTTTGTCTGGTCTGAAAACAAATGAATTTGTTTTTTTCTGGGTTCAATTTCAAACAGTTTTCATCAAACAATTGTGCCAGTTGGTTTATTTTGAGAAAATAATCTGCTTCGAGAGTATCAAAGTCTTTACTTTTAGTGACCAGAGTTGTATCGTCTGCAAAAATTAAAAGATTTTTCTCTGGTACCACCACCGAAAGATCGTTGATGTATACCAGAAACAGAAGAGGGCCAAGGATCGAGCCCTGAGGCACTCCTCTCGTGACCAATTCGGGTTTTGATGTGAAAATTGAGATTTTTGTTTTGGTTTCATGAGAAATTTCGGTTACTTGAGATCTATCGCTCAAGTATGATTTGAACCAATCCCTTGCTACTCCATTGACACCCAGAAAGGTCAACTTCCGTAGCAGGATTTCTGCATCAACACAGTCAAAGGCCTTGGATAAGTCGGCGAAACAGCCAATAACCGTCTCGCCAGCCTCAACCGCGCTGATGCAATTATTTAGGAAATCAACGAGAGCCAATTTGGTGGACCTAGATTTCCGAAAACCATACTGCCTCCTGCAGAGGAGAACATTCTCCTCCAAGAAGGCAGCCAGCTGTTCGGCCACCACTTTCTCCAGCAGTTTTGAAAAAACTGGAAGGAGCGAGATTGGCCGATAGTTACACACCTCCCACTCCTCACCCCTCTTGAAGATTGGTTTTACCCAATTATTATTTTTAATGTAATTGTTATCTTTGTATATATATATTTTTTTGTATGATATATTTTAGTTTTAGTCTAGACTTGAGTAGATTTGAAAACCAATTTTTGTAATTGAAATCCGCTTGTAAATAAAGGCCTTTTTATTTATTTATTTATACCCTAGCCTGCTTGCAGCCACTTGGGAACACACCGGTCCTGAGCGAAGAGTTTATCAGATGAAGGGCTGGTTTTATCACTTCATTTTGGCAATGTTTCATCATTTTCATATTTAGATTGTAAACCTGCGGAGGTTTTTGGTGAAAATTTTTTGAAAGTGTCGATCAATTCGATTTCTGTAATTTCTCTAAGGTGAAATGATCTATTATTGTGTACGGTAGGCTCAATTGGAATTTTTTTTATGACAATTTGCTGTTAATTCATTGGCTATTTCTGCAAAATATTTATTCATACTGTTGCAAACTATTTCTGGGTCGCTAACTAATGAGTCACCTCTATGTCAATAAGAGTAGTTACAAATAAATGTTGTTAGGCTAAATACTAAGAATTTGAAATTTTCGCCTAAAACATTGTCATCCATGTTGTAAAGCCATCGAATTGACAGGAAATTAAAATTTAACGTCGTTCAAGGACAATTAAAATATTTTATTCTACAGTAAAAATTATTTTACCATCGTTGGTTGTCGATTTTAAACAGAGCCGCAACAGTCTAACCTTCTTCGGTAACCAAGTCTTCATTTTTCAATTCCATTGTAATATTAGTGAATTTTAACAAAATAAAAGGATGAATCGTATTTTTAAACTGATTTGTAAAAAAAGGTATGAGTGTATCGTTTCCATGATTTATTGGCCTATGCGAAATGTGTGAAGCAATACTCATAGTAACAATCACCGATATATCATGCTTCTTTCGACCACACTCCACTGTTGAATCGAATCGAGTTATCCCTAAACAAAACCAGGACTGATGAAGACTGTGTTCCTTTACCCGCGGTAGTGAAACAAAACAAACATCGCTAAGTAGTCTAAACTATCAGAAAACTTAATTACAAACTGACTGTTGTTAGTTGTTATGAAATTTTTTAAACATATTTTAACTACCCAACTTGTCACTTTTGTATAAACTAATTCTCTAGATGTTAAAATGCAGTTGTTATTTTTTAATTTGTTAATATTGTGTCAACATCAGCTAATGCAATGATTTATTGACAAGCTAGTTCAATGATTTATTGAAAACAACATTTTACAATTTATTTTCAATTTTAACTCTAACCCAGTTTAATTACACATACTAACTCACACGAATATTTATATTCCCAAATTATCTTAATTTTAGCAACCTTTTGAAAAACACTCTCCATCGCTATGCAATTGAAATGATATCTCCATCTCCATATAATCGCTCACCGCTTATTTGGCTGCCTGCTTATCGTCTGCCTTCTGGCCTGGATATGATATTAATTTCGACAGTAGGCCTATAATGTGTGGTCGAAAGAAGCGTGGCATGTCGGTCACCGACCATGTCTGTTGTGAAATTAAGGCTACCCGAACACAACAACAGTCTTCCTCAGTCCTGGTTTTGATTAGTTACTAGGAGAACGCTTGTTCGACGCATATGGGGATGAACTGCAACATACGCCAGATAATCCTAGTTCCACGATATTATAAAAATAATAATAAACAATAACACATCTATTAAATTACACATATTAACTACATAAAAAAGGGCTTTAAATTACTTTGCATTCAATGATTACTAGTACTGTAGGTACTTTTTGCAAATGTTATTACTTTAGTAAATTTCTATTTTTATTTTTACTATTCTATTTTTATTTTTCAAATTTTTACAAAATACTTTCTAGTATTCATAACCTTTTTTAAAATATTTAACAAATTGTATATTATATTTAGTGAAGTTATAGTACAACAGGCAGAAAATAGTTTCCATAACACATGCTTACTCTATGTCTCACAACAAACAACTCAATCACCGTTTACCATAGCCTTAAGCACCGTTATTTACAGCCCACAATGCATTTCTTATGGGGAATTAAATTACGTCTCATTACTTTATTACTTAAAGTCTCCGTGTCCTGTATAAAGGACTATTAATAATTAATTGATTTGATAAAATGAATATAAGTGGAAGTAGAAACAATTTTATTGGCATCTTGGAGTTAAAATATGATTATCTAGCATACGGCAATGCCGTAGTCTCACACACACAGTAAACGTAAGTAAAAAATAGCAACATCAGCGTTGACCAAGGTGCAACTCTCAAAGAATCAACCGATCCCGTCAACTTCCACGCAAGCCTGCCGCCGTTTATTTAACGTGGGCCCTCCCACCAACTTTGCCACAGATCGGCTAACCCTTTTAAGAGTTGCATCACCAGGTCAGGTTTGGTCGTGAGCGGATTCGAACCCGCGCCGGCATAGACATCCTGGCCAAGGATGCCTACCCCTTAGCCACCTGAGCTATTACGACCGGCAGCCTAGTCACGAGAATTAGGGTGTTGAACGGTGCGCGACCTTGGCGCATCTATTTAAAGTAGATAATTTGACGCCTAAAATCTACTGCGAAAGTTTTAAGTGGATCTGAGGCTTCTTGCGAACGTAATCGTCGGTCAATGAAATTGGGATTTATCACTACACTGAAGGACTGACAGTCATGTATGAGGATTTCACTCCTCTTCTATCCGTTCATCCAATAACTCGATTCGATAGTGGAGTGTGGTTGACAAAAGTTTGATTTATCGGACGATAGTCTCGAACGACGATTAAGTCTGTTGTGAAGTTAAGGCTATCCGAGTCATATGATAGGCAAATCAGTTCTACCACTCTTCTCAATAAAGGATTAAACATTTTATAATGGAGGTTTTTGTGTATGCTGTGATGAAATGTTTTTGAAGCACTATAAATTCATCTGAATAATAACATCGATTGCAGCAACTCTGGTGCGGCGTACACGAACTTTCTAAATTTAGGTATAAAACTAAATGCATTGGATGAGAAGTGTATTCGCATTAGTGTACATAGTCAATGGTTTTAGCCTACTCTTCATGTTTTTAGTGAGGTAATTAAATTTTGCAACATTTGATTATTGCTATAATTGAAGTAAGTTTTATGAAATGTTTAGTTTTTTCCAGGGTACATTTAGCTTTGAAAATGAATTGAATAAAGATGTTTAAGAAAAAGCTTAAGGAATATTTACTGACATTGTGTCCGTACTATGTAGAAGATTTACAAAAGTTTACGTAAAGAAGATTTTAAAATGTTTACTATGATACTACTACAAATTTAATCAATGCTACACAAATTAAAACAATTGTTTAAAAGAGACAACATTTAAAAGATTTTTGACTTCAGTATATATAATAAGTTTATTAAAACGGTTGGGATAAAGAGAAATTTTAACAAATATATAACTGCCACAACAAACCAAAAATGGACCACATGAACAAAGATGTAGATCCTCTTTATTTTTCTGATATCTCTATTTAAATTCTGCTTTTCCATGGAACGTTAACTTTAAGAAGATTTAGTTTGTTAGAAGAGCTTATTCACTATGTCAACGACTATCTCATACAGGACTACAAGATCAGCTGCAATGAGACATTGTACAGGACCAGGGAGTCGAAATGAAATATTGAGTTTTCTTCTGCTGTCATTTACGTTTTATACGTGAAGATCCATCTACGTTACGTTATCTAGATCCATATGTGAATTTATTCTTCGTCACTTAACAAACAATACCGCCAATCTGCAATTTTTGGCGAAACTCGGGTTTTGAACGCTGCGCATTCTGTGGGCGATCGCACACACTACTAGGGTTAGTTTTCTGACGTTTTCCAATAGATAGCGCTGTTATACTGTTTGGAGCATTACCGCCAATCACGTTTCTTATCAAAATAGCGCCAATCTACTCAGTCGCCATTGGACAGTGTATTGCAACTGGTAAGCTCTGTTTTAACTTTGTCTTTAGAAGCTTGAAATGCATTACTAGAGTACGTACTTGTATATTTATTACTCAGACAATAGTCATGTAGCTTAATATGTCAAAGTAATTGTGATTTTCAATTGAAAAATACTAAAATTGCCGCGATCAAGTTTTGATTGTAGATAGGCGGATTGTAGATAGGCGGTTTTGATTGTAGATAGTGTTTTCTAATACAGCCTAACTCCCATTTCCCCTACCAAAATAATAGTAATACCGCCTATGTAAAAATCAGTGATTCCGCCTATCTCAAATTAAAAAAAAAAAAAAAAAAAAAAAACAGTGGCAATACCGTCTATGTACATTTAAAATTATTAAAACTATAATTAAACAACTAATATCGTCATTATTACACTTTGCTTAGTATAACTTAATATTTTTACATAAAACGTTTCAAAGATTGGTAACACTGCTCTTTTGATTCAGTTTTTTGTCTCTCCTGAAAAGTTTGAGTTTTGCTAGATAGGCGGTATTGTTTGTTAAGTGACGATGTTATATAAGTTTTTAGACACAGGCCTTAAGACAAAATTGACAAAAGAACGATCATGTAATAATAGCTAATGTTTACCTAAAGAACAACCACCAAATTTCAACATTATCACATTGGGAATTTGGAGAATCAGTGATGAAGATCGATTGAAGGAGCTTTACAATTGAATGTTATTCAAAGTAACAGTAACTCAATAAATTAATATTGAACAAGGTTTGCTCACCAGGTACTCTGAAAATTGCAGCGCTTCCCCTAGTTGTGAATATTAAAATTAGTTGTAGGCAATAAGTATTTTACAAAAAGGACGCTTCCATGTACATTTTTGTATGTTTTTAATAAATATTTATTTGATTGATTGATTGTAATATAGAATAGAAATGAGTTCCTGGATCGATTTTGCAACAATGCATCAACTCCCATTGGACTACTTTCGTGAACCTTACTATAGTTACGGTATACCTATACAGTAGCTGGACTACTGGAGACAAACTATTTTAAAGAAGTAAAAATATTTTTTTTTTCATAACAAATTTATTTACAAACTACTTACAACCATTGATTTACATACTACTTGTGTGAATTTTTATTCTCGATTTCCCATAGATATTCTGCCATCGCTTCATCTCTTTTAAATTTAATTTTCTTATATTCTGGGTAGGCCACAATCTTTCCAAAGAGAATGACCGAACCAATCAGCGCTACTATTCCCGTAGGCTTGGAGAACAAAACTCTTTTATATATTTGAAGAAACGTCTCTCGTGGTTTGTTCGCTTCTTTATAAACCTTTTCTAGCCTTGTTAAGGGACGCTTTTCTACTGGCTTCTTTTCCATTTTAATCTGGAAATAAAACAACCAATATTATAAAATTAGGTTAGGTATTAATTGTACCATAGCATTAAACTAAAAACTCATACAAAGTTCATGACAGCTGGTCTGCAATGTATAAATTACATTGCACACCCTTCTAAACAGTCTACAAAAATAAGACTTAACTCTACCTTAATAATGTCTTATATAATCTTACGGACCTAAGTAAACATTTTATGACATTATAATCCCAATTTGAAAATGTAAGGGACTTAGCAATATTGCAGTATAGTAGATAGATGCCAAAATAAAAGAGACTGGAGGCAGGTAATCTCAGCCTGTCCTAATCCTTTGTTGACAAAACATCCCCTATTGTAACCCGGCTGACCAGTTAGGCACCAGGAGGCTGCTCGGGCCACTGCCTAAATATATATACTCTAATACGAGTAAGATACATTTGTATGTATGCACGCACACCAATCTCAAAAACAACTCAAACGATTTTCTTCAAACTTTGCAAAATTTTTTTCTGAAATAAAAATAATATAAAAACTCTATACCAGGAAAAATCTTATTTCTTTATAAACAAATTTTTAACATTGTTCTTATGGAGTTAAAAATCAAAACGAGGAAATATTGAAAACTGCCTCATCTGTCAAAGTGTAGACCACGTGTTCTAGGATAAACATGTGGTTTTGCATGGCAGGCAGTTACTAAGTTATGAACAGTACTACTGTATGATAAAAATCATTTATATTTTTTTAAACTGTACCTCATTCTGCTGATTATAAGAAATTGCATGAATGTTTAGATAAATGAAAGTCATGTAAAATTATAAAACAACAATTTGTAGAATCGCATTTTAATAATATAAAAACAAAAGTATTGGTAAGAATTGTGAAAACAGCTGTTAACAAAATAATTTAAAAAAACTCAACACACTCAAAAAACTTTTAAATTAGTAGAGTTGCCCAATAACCCCTCTTGAAGGTTGGAGTTGTGGGTTCACAACTTTACAACTCAGAATAGAAGAAAAACCCAACTAAAAACCACCTAGATGTGGATGTTTTGGTGCCTAACGATAAAGCTTATCCTATCCTATACTCTTATACGAGCAATGTTTGCTTGTTTGCTTGCTTGCTTGCTTGCACAATTATCTCAAAAACGGCTCCGACGATTTCCTTCAAATTTTGGAATATGGGGGTTTTGGCCACCAGAAATCGATTGGAGCTGGTCCCATAGCTGGGAAAAATCCGGTTTTCGCGCTAGAGCCCTTCAAAGATCCCATGTTATCCTTATGGAAATTTTTTAACTGAACAAAAATCAGCTGATAACTGTAGATAAAATAAACCAATGTGTTACATCTTTAGGCCGGTTCCTACGTGGGCGACAGATGCGACGCTACAAGAGCGACAACATTTTAAACAAATGTAGAAGCATTGGAGCGTTCTTAGTGGGCGACAGCAGCGACAACAATTTACAATGTATAACGTTATGGCGATGCAAGCTTGTCGCTGGTGTCGCTCCCGTCGCTCTCGTCGCGTCGCATCTGTCGCCCACGTAGGAACCGGCCTAAACCTGTGGTTTTAGGAAAATCATACCAATGTGCAGCAAACCTTCCGCCTGGCGAGTGAGCGGAGCGAACGAGCTTTGTGTGAGAAACGAAAGTAATAATTTTACCGAGCTTAAGCTCGGTCCCCCTGGTACTCTAACCTTATACAGCTAACCCAATAAAGGTTATCCAAGCTTATTTGTCCAGGCAGTCATTTTACAGTGTGAATGAGTTTCTCTCACCTGCCACAAGAAATGACATGCACTACAGATCCACTGCTTGGATACAATCAAGCAGAAATAGATTGTTTATCCTATACTATAATACGAGGAATTTCTGAAGGGATGTGTGTTCCACGATCTCGAAATCTAGCTGTTAGATGTTGCTTAAACTTTGCATTTGAGAGTGTTTTGGCCCAAAAGTTTAGAAACAGCCTCAATTCCAGGAAAAATCGAATTTGGTCTAAATTTAAGTTTAAAAATCGTAATTTTTAACATTGGTCTTATGGGTTGCTATTTTGGTAACGAAATAACAACGAAATGTATACAAAAATAAAAGAACACTAATGTTAAGCAGACCTTTTGAAACAGCTGTTAACTATGAAGAGGTATAGTTGGTTGTTGGGAGAAATTTAATAGCTTTATTACTATGACACTATATCAAAACTGAATTAAAACCAACGAGCAAGGCTCGGTTAACCAGGTACTGTTTTATTATTACCCATGTGGTGTTTTTTGTTGTAAGTTATTTGATGATTTTGTTATTTTATGTGAGTTATTTTATGTTATAACTATGACAAGACTTATGTATTTGTACCTGTGTGCATGTACAGGCGTCAGTGGTGTAGTGGTGCGGGAACGCGTGGGAACGGCGTTCCCACACTGGTGTTCAAGAATCCGGGAAAATCCTAGTGCCCCGTTCAGGGAAAATCCGGGAAAATAGCCAATATATTTTTAAATACAAATCAAACAGTATAAAAATAAAAAATATATTTTATGTCAATAATAAAATGCAATACTTAACAAACATTTATAAACACGATTTTAATCTATTTGTTTCCAAGGATAACCTCATTCTTGCTTGAACTTTGTATTGTGCACAGAGTACGGGATACCATACGTCGTGGGCATCACTCTCCCGTCCCTCGCCAACCCTCCCCTGTTTGTTTATTTAGTTTTGAGTTGATTTGATTTATTAACCGTTTATTAATTAATAATCTACTAATAAACTGAAGTGTGTTCTAAATTAGTTGCCTCAGTTCAGTGTATTATGGAATCGACAAGAATAAATAATAAATAAAAAACACTCCTGTCGTTCTTCACTAAGCAACAAAATAAAAAACATAAGACCACTACGGAAGAGGATGCATTTGTCGACTACTTATGAGCATGATTTTGTCAATCTGTCAATGAACTTTCATTGTAATTAATTACTCTGTTTTTCCTCTTTTTTATTTTAGTTCTCTGCTTTTACTTGTATAGAAATAATATGTCATTTAAAAATTAGGTTATGTATGTTGATATTTTGGAGGTTAACGTACATAAAAGTAGTTAGTAAATTAATTAACAACCTTTTCTGAAACAACCTTCTTTTGTAAAACAATTAAGTTAGTTAGGCCTAAATATAAAAATGTAGGTTTATTTATTTTGGTTTTCGCAAAATCGTCCAAGTTAGATTCTTGAATCCTCAGTAAATTCAGTTCTAGCTTAAAATACATAGGCCTTGCCTACAATACGCAAAGCTATTGCTATCGTACGCATTCAGGGAAATTTTATCCTAATTTTCAGGGAATTTGACCAATATAATAAGCGTTCCCATATTGGAAAATTTGCCACTACAACACTGACAGGCGTGCCAGACAATTGTTGTTTAAATAAATAACACACCAGTAAACCACAAGGAGATTTTATTTTGAGATGATTTCTTGGTAGTTTGTTTTAATAGAATTATATCAATGATAACTTACCATTGACACTTTGTATGTAGGTTACTTCAGAGCTTTTTTTACAGAGAGTTATCTTTTTGTTCTTCTTCTTTACCCTCAATAAGATTCAAATTCTGATTTTTAGTATACTCTTTTAGTGGAGTGTTCCAAACATAGAAGCCCGAGCAAACTCCAAGGAATGTTCCCACAACTATGTTTGATGTTGTGAGGGTTTGGGGTTTTCTGATCCTAAAAGGCCATCGCATTTTTAAACCTAAAAAAATAAATAGCCTTTGTTAAAAATACCCTCTAGGCCACAAAAACTTGGATCACCAACCTACACAATACCAGAATACAACAAGTAGGGACATTTGAGCTAAACATATAATTTTTCATTAAATTATCACTCCTGAATTTTTAATAAAAATTCATGACACAATAGATTTTCGGAGTTTCATGTCTTATTTCTTACACCCAGAATGATGTGCCTAACTCAACCGGTTTAGAAATTCAGTCCTTCCTATGTGAAGTTATTATGTATGTAAAGTTAAATAATCTGGTACAGCCTCACAAACATAGATATAATACTAGAAATCACAATGTAAATCCTTCTATGCAGCATTAGGCCTATTTAAGACTTTTCGAGACAAAACCTAGTTATGTAGGAATTAAGTATTACTTCAAACTCCCATCAGTGATTAAGGAGACTCAGGACATAAATAAATTTAGAGACAAACTGAAAGTGCATCTGATTGAAGAATGTTGTTATGGGCTACCTGATCTAGTTTAAGTCTATCTTCCCCTCCTGATCTTTCTTTCATTTTGGCACTGCCTTACCTTTCCTTATAACCTGATTGGACGAAGCCATCCGGTGGAATTATTTGGATGCGTCCCATGCAAAGGAGGTCGACAAGACATAAAAAATACCCCCGTCGCAGCAGACCTGCGTACTCAGCGAATTTCCAATGGAATTTCAGATTATTTACTTTTCCCATAAAAACACCATAAGATTGAGTATGTAGGTTTGCTGCCTTTGGGTGTTGTTAGTCTTAGTTATTCAATAATTGGTAAATGTACACATAAAATTGTATTAAGCTCTGGCAATTTCTATATTCCCCATAAACCGTATGGGGGTGAGTGTGTAGGTTTGCCTCCATGTGGGTTTTGTAAGCAAGTATAAGTTAAACCTTATCTAGATAATGTACATACCAAATTTGATTAAGTTATGTCAATAAATAAGCAAGATATAGGATTTTCTTGATTTCCCATAAGAATAACATGGAAAACACATTTTTGGATTTTCCCCGTAACCAGTTAGGTATGTTAAGATAAAAATTCAAAATACTAAATTGTTTGTTTTTAAGCTCTTTTAAATGGTTTCAGTTAAAATTGATGAATTTTAAAAATTAAGGTCCAAAAATGCCAAAAACCCATTTTTGATCCCGTTGAAATCCCATAAAACCCCGTTCCCATAACCCGACAATGCTGGTTCACGAACTCATGAAAATAGACCTGGCCTTACACCTTCATACCAAATTTCATTAAAATCGGAGGTCTCCTTCAAAAGTTATCAGTACCACGGACACACATATATATGAAAATAAACCAAGGGTGTTTTTGGCTTCTGGGGACCTCAAAATGAAAAAGTAACATGGTCCTGGGCTTAGGTCTTACCATGGCTACTACCGTAATAGCGTATTCCTTTAAGGAAAATTCGCTAAAAAAAAAAAAAAAAAAACATGAAATACAAAAATATTTTATACTGTCTGAGCTATCAAAATATTTAACTAATCTTAAGTGAGGAGTCAGCGTCAGGGTTGCCACCCGTCCCGATTCTGTCGGGACAGTCCCGACATCGGACCCTTTTGTCCCGCGTCCCGACTGAGCATTCGACGGGACGCATTTTGTCCCGATTTATTGCTTTACACAAAAAATTTATATTGTTCATAGGCATTTTTATTAATTGTTTTGAGTTAATATTCCACCACTCAATGATTATAATGGATTTGATTCTGGCAACACCAAAGCGACCTCTTTCATAGTAAGTTAATACCAGCACTAATGGCGCTCATGTGAGCGCGTGGCTGCCACGACGCTGTTCTGCCGACTTAATTATAGCATAACTACTAATAAACTTATATTTAATTTAGACAAGTCTTGTGCTGACTTTATTTCAACTTACAGGAGCAACCAAAATTGATTAAAGCATCTATATGAGCAAAGAGTTGTTTGTTTTTAAGATAAAAATTCTAAACAATAGGTTATGAACTCAATTCTTCTTGTACTACCAGTTCTGTGTATTTTATTTTTCTATCTACTTTGTTTGTACTGAATAAATTTCAATTGTTTTGGGTTATATTTTTTGTATGATTTTATTATGCCTTTAAAATTGTATAAAACTTTTCCCCTCACATTGGTCGAAAACAGCAGTAATTAAATGACACTTTTATTTACATTATTGTTTATAAGTTGATCATTCCCATTATTTCAATGAATTGTTGGATTAAAGATTTGGCCATGTGGGTATTCTGGGGAGGGGGGGGGGGGGGTCCGTCCCGATTTTTCCTTAACCAAAGGTGGCAACCCTGGTCAGCGTATAGGCCTACAACTAAGGTGTAAATATAAACAACCATGGTCTAATAGAAAAAATGTTGTTTGCCATTAGTTGCCATAATATAATGAGCCAAAGCTATAAAAGAAATAATGGCTCGTACGGCCGACTCTGCTTTATTTGCAAATGCCTAAAGACGTATCCTAGACTGACTGGCCTGTGGACCCTAAATGAGATATTTCTCCTAAATAGGCCTAACCTACACATTTTATAAATATTTATGTCTAGGCTTGAAATAAGACTATAGGTAAATGAATTTAATTACACTCCCGATTGGAAATTACATAAGATGATATGTCAACATAGACTAATAAGCCTTTTAAAACCTAAGTTATTTGGTGCTACATTAAAAGTAACTCTACAATTGAGGTACCCCCCACCCCCCCTTAGAAAATGAAATTTTTTAAACTGTCCAAAATTACCCCCGATTTTGGAAACAACAGTTTTTCCATGGAAAATGCCGGAATTAGTAAAACACCCCATCACAGCAAACCTGCATAATTTTTATTTGTCAGTGTCCTAGATATCAAAATTTTCTTTAAAATTACATCAAAATTAGTATTTTTTACAGATATTAAGTTAAGGCATAGCGAATGTTTGATTTAACATTAGCCTTAACACGTTCGCGGCGCAGAGGTTTTTAGTCGAACCTCACCACCATCCTGAATGTTAAAATTGTAAAACCCACTGTAGCAGCAGCACTGCCCAGTAAAAACCCACGTGGTCCCGAAATACATTGTACTATTGAGCAGAGCTGTGCAAAGCTTTAGATTTGTAGCTCAGATCCTGGCTTAAAAATAAATCATATTGTAAAGCAGTGCAGCTTGGTAGCGATCGCACCCATCAGGATGGCATTAGGGTTCAGCGTGGGAGCAATCGCTCCCATGCCGCAGCAAGCGTGTTAAGAAAATAAAAATTAAAGGCAGCTTGCATCTTCCATTCCAGTGCCTTCACGCCGGCCGGGAGGACAGCAGTGCCGTCCTTAGGGTGGAGCGAGTGGAGCGGCCGCTCCAGGCCTCGCGCCGCGAGGCCTTGCCCGCTAAAAAGTTAGTTGCATAAACGTTTGGTTTAGGTTGAATAAAAATGACATAATAATGATACGTACCTAAAATATCGGTTTGATTACCCGCTCAATATGTTAATTAATTGTGATTTAAAAAACCTACGAACGCGATTCTATTAGTACGTAATAGTAGCGACCAAAAGGATGCAAACGCAAAACATCGTTCGATAGCGGTGGCCGGCGCGGCGGGCGAGGTGACTCGACCAAGCCTCGCGGCCGCCGAGCCATGCTTGCAGATGCCACAACCATGCATGACCGACTTTGCAAATCTCTAGCTGTTTTTCAACTGTTTGTCTGTATGTGATTTTCTAATTGATCCATTATATCTTTGAAATTATTTAATGTAGGGAATTAAAACTTGGCACAACTGTTAAGTGCGTTAAGGCACAAATGCAAATGAATTTGGACATTTCTAACATTTAGGCCTATGGTTGCAAAATGGCGGTTATTTTTGAGCTATTTTTTGAGGGGTTTTTTTTTATTCATCAAGTGTCTGGATCTTACTTTTTCGATATTAATTATTATTGCAATCACAAGATATTTTTTACCTCTCAATGTATGTTAAATATCCTATTGCATTTGTTTGACGCATGCTATACAATACCTGTATTGTCTCCAGCAATAAAGAATATTTTATTTATTTATTTTATTTATTTATTTATTTATTTATTTATTATTTAAAATTTCCAAAGCAAAATATCTTAAAAACTGCAAACAAAAAATTTGAAACTAAGTTTGGTTTGTAATGATCAACCGAGAAACAACGGATTAAGTTAATCTAAGTTTTTACATTTTATAAATCATAAAGATTTACATAGGCCTAAGTTTACGAGCAAAACCCGTGTTTTCTCAAAATAAGATTTTAATTTCTCCACTATTCATTGTTTTATCTTAACAATCTTAGTATTTTTACTCCGGTAATAAATCATGCAATTTTTTGTAAGTTTGCAAAAGTTTGTTTAATTTACAGCTTTTAAAAATATTTAGCTTTGAACATTTTTAATTACCGCCATATTGAAACTTAAAACGGTAAATGTTAGAAACGTTAAAACTTTGCACTTGCGTTTGCGACTTAATACAGGGTGTCTCTGAACTCTCTACCTTCCTTTTCAGGTATTATTCCTTGGACCAAAGACAAGACAAAATCAAAATATCATATTTAAAAATGCCAAAACCCCATAGTTACTTGTACAGCCGCCATTTTGTATTTTTTTAATAATAATTTTTAATTTAAGAACGGCTTGACGTAATAAGTTGAAATTCGGTACACAGCTTTTTGAAGTACCGGTAAAGACCTAGCTAGAAAAAATAATCAACTTTTTATAATTCATGTTTTCAAAATGTTGACCAATTAAAATTTGTAACCTTCAATTACATAAAAACTACCTAGATAAGGTAGCAAAGTTTATGTTCTTACGTGTTTTTTGCAAAATTTAATTTAAAATCCAACGATGTCATGAAAATTGGTTCATAAATAAGCGAGATAGAGCGATATAACTGAGGCTAGTCACGGTCTGACCGCTTCCCCAGGAGCAGTTTTGGTATGAAATCCATTGTTGAGCTGGCGCCGCAACCGCGCTTTTTGCGCGGTAACCCGCTCATATGCGTGACTGTTTGTATTAAAATCACTAAATTTTAAATATGATATTTTGGCTTGTCTTTGGTCCAGGAATAATACCTGAAAAAGAGGGTAGAGGGTTAGAGGGTAGAGTTCAGGGAGACCCTGTAATTAATAGTTGTGCCTATTAATTACTCAAATAATTTCAAAGATATAGAGGTCTAATGGATTGATTACATATATAGACAGTCGGAAAACGTCTAGACATAACTTGGACACATGCTGTCGTAAGTTCCATACCCCACAACCCCCCAGCAATCACCGTTAAATAAGGCCTCGCAAAAATATTTTGCTCCAGGCCTCGCATTTCCTAAGGACGGCTCTGGAAGACAGTTGATGCAGCCCACATGACTTCAGAAAATGTTTTTGACCTATATTAATTAGTAGTGGATTTCTACCGATCGGTCAAGTGCTAGCTTAGGTGGAACTAGCTGTAATAAGGTACGGAACTTGACTTAAACACATCAACTGAATTATGCCTAACTAAAATCACAACAAAACTTAAAAACCATTATCTCGTCACCTAAAAAAACATTATCTAACAGCAACCAATTATTAACCAAAAAGAGTAAATAAGTTATCTTCGTTATAATGTGTGTAAGACACAGTCATAAACCTTTTTTAACTGTTTTATATTTATTAGACATTAAAAAATAAACATACTGATCTAAAATAGGTTATCCATAATTATTTTGCAATCAATAGTAATGCCAGGTAGTGCTTCAATGATTTTCCCCTGAAAGCCAAATAATCGTAGTACATACCTTGGTACCGTATCACTTGATTGATGTTACAAGAAACCAAATTTTTGTACAAAACAATTAAACCCTTCAATTTAAAACACTGAACTCATTCATACTGAAATGGTCCCCGTCCGTTTATCTCCTTCCGTCTGCTGGCTCATGGCCTCGTTTTTCTTCGGCTTTCATCATAAGTCTTTGATTGTAAGTGCTCAATTACTGGGAGAGCACCCTAAGACGAAATTTCTAAAAAAAAGTATGGAATCATTTCAAAAGATTATGATTTAATGTGGGTATACAATATAAAGCTGCAAATTTTGATATTGATAAGAAAAACCATTTTATGTTGATGATTTTTTTAAATTTCATTTTAGTATAGAAAGTTTTAAAGCTTAAAAAGAGGAGAATCCTGGTATATGTTAAAATTTAACAATACTGAAATTTTACCCTCAAAATCTGGTTATCTCCGGAGAAACCGGTGACAGCCTATGTTAACCCATATCTCCGCCCGGTGCCCGATGGAGGGTTTAAGAGCTTATAAAAGAAATGATAATGAAATTTTAGACATATTAAATACTGTTATTTAATTTTGGATGTGGACGCCATTGGCATTTTTTAAAGTTTTGACGGGAATGGTTCGGTAATTATGCAGTTTAGGTGACACCTCTTAAAAATTGAATTTTTTTGTTCTAAACTGTCCAAAATTACACCCTGATTTTGCAAATGATAGTTTTTTTCCGCGGAAAAAGTCGGAAAATACCGGAAAATTGGAAAAACCGGAAAAACATTTTTTTGCCAAAATAAGTCAAGTGGGTACTTAAAATGACGGGGAAATCGAGCTGAATACAAATGTTCAAGGATTATCGAAATCCGTACATAAATAACGAAGTTATCGCCGGAAAAGCGGTGGAAATGCGGAAACCGGTTAGCCACCATTTTATTCAAAAAATATATCAAGTGGGTACTCAAATTAACCGGGATGTTAAGCTGATCACAAATATGTAAAAATCATTTCGATCCGATTTTAAATAAACCGGATATTGCAGGAAAAGTGTTGGAAAAGCCATCAGATGAACTATTTTTTATACTACAGTACTTAAAGTATGCCATGTGGGTACTCAATTGACGCGGAATTTCATGTAGAATACGAATATGTATATATTACTTGAATACAACTATTTAGTAAGGAATAAAAATAGAAATTAAACATTTAGAAATAAAATAAAACCGGACACTGAAACTCATATTCTTGAATGAAATACTAACTGTGGTAAAAGTGGTTGTTATTGATGTATAGCCCAAACTTAGATTAACATATAGGCCTAGTATAAAATATTATGTTATAGGTCACATATCTAACCTAACCTAACGTAACTTAACCTAACCTAACCTAACTTAACCTAACCTAACATAACCTAACCATGTGAGTACTAACTTGGTATGTTTTATTCGAAACATATTAGCCATACACATTAGCGAAACACATTACCCATATTAGGTAGGGTATATATTCGTATTTTACATAAAACTTTGCTCAATAGGACTCATATGATCGTCAGACCTTGTTTAGGTTAGGTTAGTTAGGTTATGTTACCTATAATAACACATTTTATACTAAGCTATAATATGTAAATATAAGTTTTTAAATATGCCTATAGTACTCCCTATAAGGCTAACTAGGCCTATAGCACTTTAGGCTACATCAATAACCACTGTTAAAGTTAGTTCGCTAAGTTTGAAGCATAGCCTATGAGTTTCAGGGTACTTTTATTTGATCTAATTTTTTTTTCTTTATTCCCTACTAAATAGTTGTATTCAAGTAATATATACATGTCCGTATTCTACATGAAATTCTGCGTCATTTGAGTACCCACATGGCATACTTTAACTTAAGTACTGCATAAAAAAATAGTTCATCTGATGGCTTTTCCAACACTTTTCCTGCAATTTCCGGTTTATTTAAAATCGGATCGAAATAATTTTTACATATTTGTGATCAGCTTAACATCCCAGTTAATTTGAGTACCCACTTGATGTATTTTTGAATAAAATTGTCACTAACCAGTTTCCGAATTTCCACCGCTTTTCCGGCGATAACTTCGTTATTTATGTACGGATTTCGATAATTCTTGAACATTTGTATTCAGCTCGATTTCCCCGTCATTTTAAGTACCCACTTGACTTATTTTGGCAAAAAAATGTTTTTCCGGTTTTTCCGATTTTCCGGTATTTTCCGACTTTTTCCGCGGAAAAAATTATCATTTTCAAAATCAGGGGGTAATTTGGAATAATTTGACACAAACAAATTTAATTTTTAAGAGGTGTCACCTAAACTGCATAATTACCAATGGTTCAAACCCCGGACTCTGTTTAACCTAACTTAGAGCGAGAGCATTATTCTTGAACAAATCAACATAGAAGTTTGGGTGGTGTTGTAACTAGAAAAAATTGAAAAAGTTATATATTGGCTTAATGTTTTTACCTATTCTCAGGAAGAATGACTTTGTTGTCTGTCTTCTGGTGAAAACAATAAATAAATTGACTTTATTATGATTCCTAATCTAAAAATAGCTTAAATGTTATCGAAAATGGCTAGATGGCTGGCCGAGGTGCGAGGTCAGGCCAGGCTGATTTTTTTTCTTCTAGTTTACCGCGAGGTTGGCTTTAGTGTTTTACCATGAAGCTTGCAATAGACGCTTTAATATATATATATATATATTTTTTTGTATGATATATTTTAGTTTTAGTCTAGACTTGAGTAGATTTGAAAACCAATTTTTGTAATTGAAATCCGCTTGTAAATAAAGGCCTTTTTATTTATTTATTTAAGCCACGAGGTTCAGATAACAAAACAATTTCAGTTTGACCATTGGTTTGATTTCTTAATCCCTAATTGATTATATACACATATCTTCAGTCATCACAACAATTGTTCCTAATCAATCGTTATAGTTGATACCGTAGATCGTTAAAGTAAAATCAAATGTTAAACCCATGACTATGTACACTACATCCAGTATTTATAGTCAATGGCTAAACTTCATATCAGAAACATCTCAAACTGCAACATTTCAATTTTTTTATTTATTTTAGAAAATTAAAACTTATGCGATAAGTTTATAGTAAAATAATACTGTAAAGCTTTGTGATTAGGTTGCGAAAAAAACAGGTAGAAACCCCTAACAGAGTTGTACAGGAAAATAAATGTAAAGATTTTTCATCATCATCATCAATTAATCAATTTATTCATAATTAATCCATTTATTAAACATTTTTGCAAATATTTTGCTAATTTTTCATGTATATACATAAGTTAGTACCAGGGGGACCAAGCTTATGCTAGGTAAAATCGGTAAAATTGCCTTTCTTTCTGTGACAAAGCTTGTTCTCTCCACTCAATTACCTGAAATTACCTCCTCCTTCACCGAGACCAGCAGAGCCGGAAAGGTTGCGTCACATTACTAAAAACTAAAAAAGACTTCCTTGATGGAATAAAAAAAATAAACTTTAACTGTTTACATATTGCATGCATGGCGGTGGATGAGTATTATATGAGGAACACATATAAACTGAGTTTCTGAGTTTATAGAGGAACACAAATAAACACGGCTCTACACACCACACACACTACACTAACACAACACAAAGAAGAATTGACGATTCCCCGGTCTCTAAGGACTGCGGCAGAAGACATCTATGGTAAATGGTAAATGGTAAATATATACCTGTGGTATCCTCCTCCAGGTATTCCTGCAAACTGTAGAAGGGCTTGGTCTTGAGCCACTTTTTAAGCCTGGTGGCGAAGCACCTCGATTCCTGAGTCTTTATCATTGACGGTACTCACTTTCCCTCTTCCTTTTTTAAACGAGCTCGTTCGCTTTGCTCACTCACTGGGCCAGTAGACGCTTCATTTTTTTAATAAATTTGTTAAACAATAGGTTAAATGTAACCTAGGTATGCAACGTACATGAGTTATGGCAGCGGCCGTAGCTCAGTGGTAGAGCTCTGGGTTACCACCCAGCGGGCCAGGTTTCAATTCCTGGCTTGGGGACAATTAGTTTGTTAGGCCGCTCCCGTGGTTCTGAAGTCACGTTAAGCCGTTTTGGTCCACCTGCATAGAAAAAAAGTGCAGGCATTTCAGAGGAGAACTATCAGTTAATTGCTGATCTCCCTCCACTAAAAGCCATATGATAATTAATTTATTTAAGATGTAACACATTGGTTTGTTTCTACAATTAACGTATATGCTGATTTTTGTTTAATTTAGTAACCAAAATAATCTTCATAATGATAGCATTGACTATTGATACTACTATTCATACTATGAAATATGAAGTCAATGATGATAGCATGGAAACTTTGGATTGCTCCAGGACAAAAACCACATGGGACCATCTCCATCGATTCTCCGTAATAAAACCCCCATATTCAACCAAAAAACCCTTGGATGTTTTTTATTCCAGCTTTTCAATGACCTTTAAAATCTTAATGTTAACGCAGTTTTTTATTTATATATTTTGACAAATTTATATTTTTTAGGGAGAAGGGGACAACCCAGGAGGAAAAACCGAATGGAAAACACAACAATGGAAGAAGTAGAAGAAGTAAACTAATAACTTGTAATTAATACTTAAAATGTAAATAATACATGTTGATGTCTAAATTGTTGTCACAGGCCTACTTATTTTATACCGGTAACTTCCTAATCCTTCATTTTATCGATTTTTATCTTTTTTATTTTGTCCTCTCATATAAATTAGTTATGGTTAATTTAACTAACATAAAATACAAAAACATCAACATATCCTTGGATTTCTTTTTGTTAAGTTTGTATCTAAAATTGTACCCAAGCAAAAATGGATAAATATAAAATAGAATGTGTTTATATGAAACACAAAAATGTTATAGTTCAAGCACTATATTTTGTGATTAAAAATTTAATTTTAAGATTTTTATTTTTCAACAGTAAACTTTAACCGTAACCTGAAGCATGTTTATTATTTATGAATAGTTTGGAGTATTTCAAACAATTTGACTTTATAAACTATTAGTATTTCTAATACAATATCAGTGAGAAGGCTCAATCTTATTATCTATAATTTGACCTGCAAAAAAAAACTTTCAAATGCAGACTATTCTATTATTAATGAACTTGAAGGAGAAAAGTTTGGTGAAATTCATGTTAAATACTGAATTTGAACATGGGAAAATTTGTTTAGTGATTCTTTTGCAGTTCTTAGTTTATTTTAAACATTTAGTCTTAACGGTATACTGATTTATCAGTATTATTAATATCGAATTAAAACTAAATGACTTGAGTTACGTAAGAACAGCCAAAAGTAATCTTAAAACAATTTTAACACATTAAGCTAGAAAAAGTAGTCTATTTTCACCAACCTATTCTTTTTTGTAATTTTATGTAGGCTATTCCTATTTGTAACTTTTTTTACAGTTTTTTTGGAGAAGTTGGGGGAGAGTAAGAATCAAGAGTGAGGTGAAATGTGTGTTTGCCCTTTATATTTTTATATTGGCTAAAGCCTTTTATTTTTTCTTGTTGGAGTTTGTTGTTTTGGTTTCTTTCACTGCTGCTTCCCAGCAGGTAAATTATCACCACATTATTTAGTGTAACAGTTTGTAATATTCTTGTGACAGTTCCAGTTGCTTTCTATATACCTAGGTATTTCTATAGCTTATTCTGCACAAAAAATTTTCAAGCATCGGCGTTAGAGTGAAGGGGATTTGACATACTTACAAAGTGGATAGGTAGCCATGTCTGATTATAAGGCAACTGTGACAAATAATATTACAAAATTGATACACTAAAATGTGGAGAAATGAAATTTCTAGCTGGGACGCAACAATGAAGTATAACAAAAACAACAATTTTACTGCAAATAATTAAATCGACCAGGCATTTAAAACCCTTTTTGAAAGGTTTTTGACTTAAGTCCAAAGCTTTTCTAGGGGTTAATAAAACCCTTTAAAACCTTCACACAAGGGTTTAAAACCTTTTTAATGCCTTTACAACCCTTTCTTCTGTGAAGGGTTTCCTTTGCAAGAAAAGGTTTTTAACCCTTTCTTCAAAAGGGTTAAATAACCCCTGATTTTTGTCAACTAGAACCCTTTTTAAGGCATTGTCTAAGGGTTACACCCTTTGCATTCGTAAGGGTTAATAATGGTTTTTCAATTTTAAGAAAAGGCTTTAATAATGGTTTTTAAAATGTTAAATTGCTGTCTGGGTAAGATATCCCAAGTCGTCCCGAGAGCAATAATTAATTTATGTTGTAGTTAATGTAAGTCAAGGCGATGAATATAATAATTTATAGTATGATTTTTTAATTATGTGGAGAACATTGAGTTTTATATAGCAAAAACCTAAACTTTGGATCAAACTCATTATTACAGTTTTATGATTGTTATTTTCCAATGAAACTTTCACAGTTTATTCAGTGATATAAACTCGATTGCAGCGGGCTGATGTTAGTTTTAGTTGGCCCCGATTGCGATGGCCAGGTTTGCGCCTTTAAGCCAAAATTGAGGGGGAAGGGGGTTGTGATTTACTGGGGATTTTTTATTTATTTATTTATTTTTTTGTGAATGAAGGGAAATTGCATTTTAACATTTGTAGAAGAAAATACAAGAGTATGTTGCCTAAATATTGAATTTAAAACTACACAAGAAGTGTAAAATACATCAAAAGAGAGCCCTTAATTGTATTAGTTTTTTCTCAAAAATTATAGGGAGTGCGGGGTTGAAATTTGGAGCGATCTCTTTGTCCATAGGTGCCCAATAAAAACTGTTTTGCACATATCCTTCAGGGCTCCACCCCACAAAATTACGGGATTGAAATTTGGCATGTAAATTTGTCATTACTAATGGGTGTAAGAAAAGGCTTTTCAAATATACTTTTTGAAGGTCTTTAGGTCTCCGCCCCACTGGACTTGAAAATTACTCTATGGCCTACTGGGTTGAAATTTTACGACATATGTTCCTCTTTGCTAAATATTCTATGGCAACATATACTATATGCTTATTCTAAAGAACATATAGATACATAGAATATATATGGAACATATAGATAGATATATAAAAGATAGAAGATACGTATGTTCTATCTTTTAAGGCCTATATAGTCATCATCAACACAATATGCAATTATTGTACACGACTGAATAAATAAATGCTCATCATAAGTACTTATTAAGAAAAATGGTCAAATATAGTTGTTGAATTCCTTTAGGGCTCCACCTCACAGGACTTAAAAATTACAACAATGTTATCCTTGTGGCAAATTTAAAATGCGACTCAAGGAAACAATGAATTTCAAAGACTTAAGGACCGGTGGGGTTGACATTTGTAATTAGCGTCCCCTTTTCTCATAGGTGCCCACTATGGAACAATTTTGCAAATTTTCTTTAGGGGCCCTCCCCATAGGTTTTTTTAAAATACCACATATCCTACACGGTTGAAACTTATTGTGGACTTTCCTCTTTCCACTAAATAGCTATAGGTGCTCACTGAAAAGTTTTGCAAATATAGTTTTTGAAATCCTTTAGAGCTCCGCCCACACATCTTCATAATTACTCTGGGCCTATATGGGGTTGAAATTTGACATGGACGATCCTATTTGCTTATAGTGACTCAATAATAAACGGGGTTTATCCCCCATATTTCCTTTAGGGCTCCGCTCCACAGAACCTCAAAACTACCATTGATCCTACTGGGTTGAAATTTAACGAGGACATTCCTCTATGATAATATGTACTCACTAAGGAAAGCTTTTGCAAAATAGTTTTCCTCCACCTACTATCTAAAGCCGTATTTTACTCCTTGGAATAGAGTACTAAAGTACTAGTTTTTCTCTCATGTGACTTGATTACAAGTCACCAGAATTTATTTTAAAATAATGAAAGTTGACTTAAAATTGGCCTAATCAGTAACATTTGTTAATACTGCCATAATATTTTAATGTTTTTACATTCAACAAACTAATATAATTTTAAAGTTAAATACAGGTTACAATGTGGAGGAACGGGAGCTGACCAAATGCCAACTTGTGCGTTGCTGTAGAGGGAGGGGGGGGAGGGTTAAAATTTCTAGGGGGTATTTGCTCCATGGCCTTTTGGGGGGATGGGTACCCCTGCTCTATTGATTACTTGATAATCAATTTTTACCACAAATAAAAACAATACTTAATTGACTAACACAACACAATATATTAAATATTGAAGAACACTTTTTCCAAACACTTAAAAAACACGGGGGCTCAATTTTTTTATCGAGTGAGAGGAGTTGGCTTATCCGTCAAAAATTTTCATTCACCCTTACAAGTACTCGAGAAAGAATGTAATTTTTAAGGTCTTTTAAAACTTGCGCATCCAGTCATTAATAGATTCATCAGTATTTGAAGGGATTGAAATGTTTGTCAAATGTTAACAGAGGGTGATCTCTAATACTGTGCTATATAGTTGGGTAATTGAGTAATATCCTAATGAGGAATGGCAGCTGGGTCCAGCTTAAACCCTAATGAATTTTATATCCTCATTAACAAACCTTGGACTTCGCGACAAGGCTTGCAAATCACCACTAAAACACATATAAAATTGTTTAAAATAGAGATGAGTCTAATCTCGGCAAACACAAGGTACATATTTGGACAAGAATATGAAAACAAACTTTTATTGTAATAAAAAAAATATTAAACCTAAGAAGCAACAGCTTTCTCCTCTGGCTTATCTTGATTTCCATATTTAGGAGGATGGTCCAGTATTTCATCTATGATACCAAACTCCTTAGCATCACTGGGGGACATAAACTTGTCTCGTTCCATGTTCGCCTCTGGAAAAAAACATAAAAAATAAAGTTTCTGTGAGGAGCTGGAAGTTAAAAAAAATTAAATAAGTTTTACAAAGACAAACGATACTGAAAGGCAAATTTGTTCCCAAAAAGTTGGTTTTACATTTTGTAAAAAATAATGTTACTAGTATATTACCCAATTTGCAGTTGAATGACAATTAGAATTTTATGCAACTCATTTAGAACTAAATGGAAAAATCAATATTGATTCAAGCTTTTGCTTTGCTTTTAAGTGGCGTCTCAGCTAAAAGCTGGCCGCATGAGGCAAGGCCCACTATACTACAGGCCAGCACTCAGCCCTTGATGTGTAAGCAACAGAAGGGAACGATGGTTAGGATTGCCTAAAGAGTGTAATTTCCCAGCTTTGGGGACTTGCAAGGAGAGTAATTAAAAAATATGGTATTTTAGGGGATTTTCAGGTATAATGATCAGGGGGATTACATTAAAACTGCATCATTTTAGATCAGTTGGCCCATCTCTTAATGTATATTGTCACCGGGAGTGGTGTGGGGCACTGTGGCCTGTTGTGTAGTTGGCCTTGAGGTCAAAAATGACCAAAATGTACTGTAAAGGGTACAAAACTACTGTGGAGTTAGAATTTTAATATAAATAAATCAACAATACATCCAAATTAGTAAATTAACCATACACCTAAAATAAATGAATCAATTTTCTCACCTATTCTCTCAAGCCCAAGTCCTGTGTGTTTGACGTACAGGTTGTTTATTTGTTTCTTTAGCTTTATTATTTCTTCAGCCTGGATCTGTATATCAGTGGCTTGACCCTACAAAGAAAAAAAATCCTTATTATATATTAATACATTTATTATTCAACACGTTCAATAGGTTCAACACGTTCAATAGTATTTTCTGAAAATCTTACACACAGTAGAGTTCCGCTACTTCAAACTAATTGAGATTGGACATTATCTCTTCTCGCTAAGATTTCATAGAAGGTAGAGTTCATGAATAATGCATGATCCAAGACTACATTTACTCGCGCAGTCTACTTGATGAGGTTATATAATATTAGCATTCAATGATCAGAGAGCAGAAAATCGGTCATTAGTTATGAAACCAACCCTAAATAACAAAAATACCAATCAAACATTGTAGTAATAGCTTGTCATTGACGATTCAACAAAAAAAACATAGTTAAAAATTAGACAGAATTGAGTCTAATAATATAAATTCTGTAAACAGTAAAAACCCACAAACTGGACTCAGTATGGACTTGTAGGCACTGCAGGACAATCCTGTAAACCCAGACTAATGTGGACCAAAGTTGTTCTGCCAGGCTTTCTAAAATTATCAGAATTCCAAGTTATCCAAGTCCAGGTTTGCGCGACTCTAGTGTAATGATTATGGTGGAAATCAAACTTTTAGGAGCCGATATTACTTCTGCTGTTTACTCGATCAGAGTTTGTAGTATTGACAATAAATTACGATCGGACCACAGAAAAGCAGTTGCTAATTATGGAAACACATTAATGACCGAAAATATCGACTGATCATTGTATCGTTTGTGGACAACACTTGCAGTGTAGTTAAGCGCCACAACAGCAAAAGAATTGCTTCAATTGCTAGAATTTAAATGTAATATCAACAACTGAGCCACAAAGAGTATTTGACAGTCAAGTAGTGCAAGGCCGAGAACTGTAGACATGTATGAAGATGTCAGGTTATCTGGAGTGTCGGATTGAATTGAATTGAAAATAACTTTATACATGAAGTATACATGATATACATTGAATGGCGTCATAAATTAAACTAAAAGTAATTCAAAAAAATAACTATGAAATAAAACATTGAAAATCACTATAACTCTTCAAAGCTGTGTGATGTTTTATAAATCAAATATTCTTTTAGTTTTCTCTTATACTGAGCCAACTCATCAATAGTTCTCACCTTAACTTTAATACCTTTACTAAAATGGCGACCTAACTCAATAGGTAGTTTAAAGCCAAGTATGAATGAGACATGAGTGTAGGATGATTGTGGCGCGATCTTGTAGTCTTGTTACTGACTAAGGTGACATTCTTCTTAGACAGGACTGTTAATTCATAGCCCAACAGCCAATGGTATCTAGGGACCTACAGTTTAACGTAGGATCCGAACCACAATTTTGACCTCATATCTTTGGTCATATATGAGGTCTATGTATATTGGTCATCTTTGGTCATCGGTATTGGACCTCATACAAATTGGTCTAATTATGAGGATGGTCTTTATGGATGAACTAGTATTTACTAGTGCGGACGTTAATCCCCACCAGGGAATTACACAAGCACAAGCATGGCGCATCCACAAGCCATCGCTTACAACTATCCACAATTCGTGACCTCCAAGTTGCTGGATTATAGGACATCGCCACCGCTGGCAATTTATCAAAAAATTTTTCCCTGCACAGGAAGCTTTATTATTAAAACTCTAATCAATGAGGATAAATAGCAATTTCATTTGTATGTCTGGTGTGATAATTGAGTTTATCCCCCAACTTGGCAACCACATCAGAATCAGAATCAGATTTATTTGTCACATTAATTTACAATGTAAACATATGACACGTCATAATTATTCTAATATACACCACAGAATAAATACACAGAGACACAACTATATAAAATAAATACTTCAATCAATCAATCAATCAATCAAAAGTTCTTTATTCATTCTGTACATACATACATGAATAGTGTCAATACAAAGAACACAGTTACAATAATACAAAGGCATAGGACAACTGTTAAACAATGCTCTTTACTAGTAAAGAATTCAGAAACATAAATAAAATTATTAAAACTATTACAAACTTTCCCTTAAAAAAAAAAAAAAAAAATAAAAAACAACAAAAAATATTTAAGTGACGTAGTATGTTTATTTAGCGATGGGCTTTGTACGAATAAATTAAGAAAAATATTCTTCAATTGAATAACAGCTCTTTTGCAATAAGTATGTTTTTAAAATATTTCGAAAACATGAGTTGTCTATTTTAGATTTTATGTTTAGAGGCAAATTGTTAAAAAATTTTGATCCCATATGCATTGCTTTTTTTGTAAAGAATTTCAATCTATGCTGAGATAGATTTATTGCATCTCTGTTCCTGGTAAAATGTGAATGAGTATTCCTGTGGAAATTTTGTTTATGAAACTGGCTTTTGACACATATTATACATTCAAGTATATATTGGTCATATACAGTTAGTATTTCTAATTTTGAAAAATGCTGTTTAACTGACTCATTTATGTCTAATTTAAGTATAATTCTTAAAGCTTTTTTTTGAAGTTTTAGAATTTTGTCAAGGTTTTGTTTTGATGTTCCTCCATATATAGCCAATCCATAAGATAAATGAGAATGTACATGAGCAAAATATATTGATTTCAATGTTTCCAAATTGCACAGAAAAGACATCCTTTTTAACACATATAAACCAGATGCAATTTTATTTGATACACATTGAACATGACAGTCCCAACTTAGGTGACAGTCTACGTTTAATCCTAGAAATTTTGTGACATTAATTTGTTCTATTTGATTTTGATCAATATTTATAGACATGTTAGGGGTTTCTTTATTTTGGGCTGTAGAAAAAAACATGTAATTAGTTTTTTCAGTGTTTAAAAATAGACTATTTGCCAAAAAATAAGATTGAATGTTTTTTAGCTGCTCTGTACATGTGAATTCAAGATCTTGGTAGCTTTTTGATGAGGAAATTAAATTAGAGTCATCAGCATATATAACCAGTTTGCTACTAGTGGCATGATTGTTTTTTAATACTGTGGGCATCCCTTGCACATAACAAATAAATAATAAAGGGCCTAAAATGGAACCTTGAGGGACTCCATACTTTGTAATTAATGGTTCTGAATGATATTTAGTAATTTTATTACTCTTTGAAGAAACAATCTCAACGTACTGTTTTCTGTTGGAGATATATGAACTGAACCAATTCAAAGATAATTTAGTTACTCCCAGTTTTTCCAATTTGTTTAGAAGTATTGTATGCGAGATGCTGTCGAAAGCCTTAGAAAGGTCCATGAAGACTCCTACAACTTTTTTCCCCTCATCAATTGCATCGATAATTGTTTCAGTAAATTCTAGAAGAGCGGTAGTCACGGATTTCCCCTTACGGAAACCATGTTGCTGTTCATCAAAAAGGTTGTTATTTACTAAGTGTTTTACTAATCGGTTGTACATTGCTTTTTCAAAAATTTTAGAGATTGAAGTTAGCAAAGATACTGGGCGATAATTACTTACATCGGATTCATCTCCTTTATTCTTGAAAATCGGGACAATTTTGGCAACCTTCAAACTTTCAGGAAAGTTACCAGTAATAAAAGAAGAATTAATTAAATGGGTTAGTGGTTTTAAAAGACATGATCTTACATACTTTACTAATTTTAAGGGTACTTCGTCATGCCCACTAGATAGTTTGTTTTTTAAACTTAAAATAATTTTGTTTATTTCAGTTTCGGTAACAGGATCACACCTAAATTCCTTGTTGATTTGGATTTCAGAAGAGCTGTTGCATAAATTAATTGCCATATTTCTGATTAAGGGATTTTTGTGAACTATTTCTTCTATTACATTAATGTAGTGTTCATTAAAAATATTTGCCATTTTTGAGGGATCCTTAATAATAGTATTATCTATTTTAATCTCATGAATAGAATTTTTTGGTTTGCTGTTAGATTTCCCTGACTCCCTATTTATTATTTCCCATGATTTCTTACAAACGTTATCAGAGTTATTTATTTGGCTGTCGTAAAACGATTTTTTAGATTGCACCAACTTGGATTTATAGTCTTTATTCAACTGTTTACAGTAAACTAACAAATCATTATTACCAATACGTTTAGCCTGCTTCGTCAAAGCTACTATCTCCTTATGTTCCTCTACTAGCTCGGTATTGAACCAGGAAGACTCATTCGGGTTTAAACTTTTTTTTACTTTCTTTTTTTGGAAAACAATATTAAAATAATATTGAAAAATATTTTCAAAAGTTGTAAACTTATCTTCTACTTTAGCTATGTACATAGAAAACCAACTTTCACGTGACAGCAAATTACGAAACACTTCCATATTACTCTCTGAAAAATCCCTACGCTCAATGTATTGGTATTTTCGCTCTGGCTCTAGTACGGATTTTGTTATAATTTCTAAAACCTGTCCATCATGATCAGATAGGGCTGTTATTACACCATGTACATTTGTCAAAGATTGGTCTAAATTAGTTACAAAATTGTCTATAGCTGTTGCAGAATTAATTGCAACTCTGGTTGGAAAGTCGACCATGTACCTAAAACCGTGACATTTAAGAATATTTTTAAAATCATGGACCTCTGATTTTGAACTTAAAACATCTATATTAAAGTCTCCTGCAATTATAAAGTTTTCTACATCATAAATTGAAACAAAGATTTCAAACAACTGGTCTAATCTACTTAAAAATTCTATATTTTGAAGCTGAGGCTTTCTATAAATTCCTGCCAGAATAAATTTAAAATTATTTACATTGTATTTTGCTACACAACATTCAAAAAGTTTATCTTCAGTTAAATCATCAAGTTTACTTAATTTTAAAGACTTAGCCTTCAAACCCGCCTCTGACAATATCACCACACCCCCTCCTGAAGTGGTGGTACGACAGTAAACAGAAGTTACTGAATATTTATTTAAATTAAATCTTTCTAATTCATATTTACTCATGCTGTGTTCTGTTAAAACTAAAATATTAGGTTTAATTTCTTCAATTACTATTTCCAAAGATTCTTTTCTCGAGTCCAAATGTTGAATGTTTTGATTAAAAATAGTGATTAGATTTGAAGTTGAACAAACATGATTATTTCGTATTTTTGATGTATTTGAATCTAGGTCAGGTTGATGGTATTGTTGAGAGAGGAGTTTAAATTACAACCAGGTGAAAGTTGATGGTGCTGTGATGGATGGCTGGAGGGCGAGCTGTGGGTGGTATCAGCGTCTTGTTCCACTGGTTTGGCTTGGATGGCTGTCGGTGGTGTTGTGGTTGCAGCAGCTGCATTTCCTTCTCCTTCCACATTGCTGTGTAATGGAGCTGGCAACGTTAGGTTGAGTGAAGTGTAGTGTGTTGTCTTCAGGTTGTCCAATCCTTCATATTTGTTTACAGTACCTTCAAGCACACTCAAAAATTGAGAGTGGGAGAGGCCATTCCATAAAACTCTGGATGCTGCTTGGTTATAGGATACGATGTAAATAGTGGCCTTTGTGCTACGTTGGAATTCAATCAGATTAGAGACAAAGTGGTCAATCTCTATCCGATCTCTTACACATCCCATCGCCGAACACACTAAGATTTTCAGCCCTTTCTGCTTGAAATCATCAGTCAACTGCTTGAAGGCTATGTTATAGTCTTGATGTGAAGGCTTAGCAAAATAGTCGGGTTTGGTAACCAAACTATAAACCACAGCTTTATCCATCACCTTTTGGCATGTTAATCTTTCTGCGATGTAATCTGATGATACGGGTTTTCCCCACTTACGACGGAATTTTACAGCGACCCCTGCAGACATATGGCGTGGATGTGTGAAATCAGCAGATATCGTATGTGCGAATGCTACTGTGGGGTCCAATTTCCACTGATCCATAGCGTTGAACATATCAGCTTCCACAATGTTTATTTGTTTTGCCTCGCTTGTTTTGATAAAATTTGCCGTCTTCTTTTTTTCTTCTCTAACATTTGTTTGTTGTTTCTCAACATGGCTGAAATCATTTTGGCAATACTTGTTTTCCCTCGCTTATTAAAATGCATGCCATGATTAGTGTACAGGTGTCTAGGTAATAGATGCAAAGCAAGAAGTTCCACTTTTACGTAGTCTTCAGCAATTCTCTCAAGTTCAGCGTTGATTTTAGCGATTTTGATGTCTAAATCTGGCCTGTCGTGTCTCATTGGTAGAGAGGCCAAGATCACGTTAGTGTGAGCTGATGATCGGAGCAGGCTGTGAATGCTATCTGTGAGATGAATTACTTCAGCTGACTCGACGTCGTTTGTCCCACCTATCACCAGAAGGTAGTCATCCGATGTTAGTTCTTTAGTGAGTTGTTTTACTTCTTCGACAACCTGATCTAATTTAGCCCCTGGCCTGACGAAGGAGCAAACATTGAAAGCAGTTTGCTGTTCTATTAGATTGCTAAGGGATTTCCCATGACTGTCACTAAGGATGATGAGCTTTGATTTGAGATTTTCTTCTTTGTTTACATCAGAGTTATTCCTACCAGAATGTTTTTTCTTGATATTCAGTTCTGTATATATTCTTTTATTATGAGCTGTTTCACTGCTTGCTTGCATTGGTTCCTCAAATGAGAGATCTTGGCTGAGTACATCATATTTATTTCTGCAATCAACAGGAGGTTTGCTTGTACTTGGAATATTAATAATTTTTGACTTTTCTTTTACTAAATTCCAAGATGTGTTTCGGGATGGACTTTTTAATGATGGATAACAGTGCATACATTTCCTTTCTATGTTCTTTTGAGCCTCTTCTTCCAGTTTTTTGTTTTCATTCTGTATTAGTTCGATTACAGATAGAAGGTTTTTATTTTCTAGTTTATACTTGTCTAGCTCCTGCTTAAGTATTTTAGTCAAAAAATCCCCTTGCCGAGGTTCTTTAAGCTCATCATTAAGAGTTTTTTGTTGAAGTAACTCTTTTTCCAAAGCCAAGCATTTATTTCTTAAAGCGTTCAGTTCCAATCCATTGTCGGAACACACAGGCGTGGTACTACCTGGTACTTGTTTCGGCTGAGATGTGGATGAAAGTGGAGTACCGTTATTGTTGGTCATTGGTGATTTCAAACTAACTGCTGTAGATGGGCTCATTATTTTGTTGGTTAATTTGAGAGATTCCCAAGCATCACTGATACCAGATAATGCTTTTTTGTACACCTCTTTATGCTTTTGTGCAACTGTATCTATTGTAAATTGGAGTCTTTTATCATGATAGTGACATAAATCACCCTTGTTTACTCTTGCAGTTTCATTTGTAGCAAAAAACTTGATATTGTACTTTATAACATTTTTATGAGTTTGAGTGTCAACACTAATTATCTTAGCTGGCCAATAAGGATAGCCTTTAACTTTACCAAAAACTAAGTCATTTTCTTTGAACAAAATGTTGGTAACCATTATTTCATCTGTCTAAATTAAGCTTAAAGAAGTCCTTACATCAGAGAAAACCAGGTTTTTTCCTCTCAAAAATCAGGATGTAATAATAGTACCGGTAGGCCTACTTATTGTTTATTTACAAAAACTCCAGCTAGTTACCAGCTATATAATAATAATTAGACAATTTGTTTTTATTAGACAGTTTGTTTTTAATTAAACTGGATGTTTGTTTTAAATAACAGCAGTAAATTTTTAATAGTTTTTAAATGCTGAGTGTCAAAAATAAATTTAAAAGTCCAAACTATTTACATTTAGGGTGATAAAACAAAATTGTTTTTCCTTATTCCAGTTAAATTGTACTTTCAATAAATGTGTGAAGAGAAGTACACAAAGCCAGTAGCAGGTAAGAGGGTTACTCAATAGATAAGATAAGGCCTGATGATATCCGCCGACCTTGCTCTGGACTTCCTGGTGACCTTGCCCTGTCTTATCTTGTCAGTCTTTCCAGTTATCACGATCTCTACTTTTACAGTTATATCAGTTCAGTAGTTCAGTGGAGTAACTCACCCTACAATTTCACTATTTTAATCACTGGTATGTAGAACTATTCCCTCCAACAACTCACAGGAAAAAAATATAAATGTAAACACTTTAAATTTTACTTTTTTTAAGAGCTAATTCACAACTAATAGAGACTGTCCGCCATCTTGGGGGGGGGGGGGGTTTTCTTAAAAGAGACTTAAAAGAGGCAAACTTAACAATGGTAGGCTACATAGATAATAATACTGGCAATAAAAGTATATAAAATAATTTACATGAAATTGTCATCTGTAAAAAATTCAGTCAATGAATACTATATCTTTCTTAACAAAACAGCCTTTAGCACTGTTTTGAAATGTTATGTGCCATTGATCGTTTTCAAGGTGGCTGGCAACTTGTATACCGTACCATTAACCCCATGTACAAAGGTCCTTTTTCCAAAAGTATTGTGGTCCTTTTTCCATATTGTGGTTTAGTAGTTTTTTTGTATGCAAGATTGTGTGAAAGATATAAAGACCATAAACCGTCATAATATTCATTGAAGAAAAATACTTACGTTTAAATTTATCCCATTGTAGTTATAATATAATTCTTAACACCCTTTTTTGTAGTATAAGAATTCTGTTTAAATTCCTGCCATATAAACTGATTTCAAAAGATATTTATTTATTTATTTACAATTGTCTGGCACGCCAGTACATGCATATAGGTGCAAAGGCATAAGACTCGCCATGGTTATAACATAAAATAGCTTACATAAAAATAACAAAATCATCAAATAACTTACAACAAAACATACCACATGAGTAAGAAACTCATTCACACTGTAAAATAACTGCCTGTACAAATATTCGAAAGTTTTTTTTTTAGATTTTCTTACAAGGTTCATTTTTTATGGAAGTTGGGAAAGTATTAAATATTCTCAAACAACTGTACAATGGTGCAGCTTCAAGAAAAGAGGTCCTGTGAAGAGGGTATTGAAGTAAAGAAGAATTCCTAATGAAATGATTGTGTTGATGGTTTCTGTTGAAGAATTTATCGCAGTTAACTTTTAAGAAGATAAAACATTAGAAAATGTACATTGATGGGAGTGGAAGAATGCCTAATCTTTGGAAGTGTTGTTTGCACGAATCTCTGGGACCAGTTCCTGCAATTAATCTGATGACTCTTTTTTTGGAAAGGAATACACTAGAAGCCTCACTGGAAATACCCCAGAAAATCAAGTCATAAGAAATTAGGGAATGAAAATAAGCAAACTACACCTGTCTGAGGATATCAAAATTAACTGCTTGAGACAAAGTGAGTAATGCATAAAAAGCCTTGCTAAGTTTTGGTAGGAGTGAATCGACATGCTAAGGCCATGATAATGATGAGTCTATTTCTAGACTTAAGAATTTGGATGAAGTGACCAGATTTGAGGATAATGGGAGAAGTGAGTAAAAATCTATCTCTGTTGGACGGCTGGTGTATTGATCCTGGGCAGGGAGTGGCGCATGCCCGGCGCTCTCGCCGCCAGTGAAAGATTAGCTATGCTGCAAGCCTTGCCGATACACCATATCACGACCTACAAGTCTACTGACCTGCACTCCACCGGACGGCTGATGTATCATGATCCTGGCATTGGGCAGGGAGTGGCGCATGCCAGGCGCCCCCGCCGCCAGCAAGAGACTGGCCATGCTGCAAGCCTGGCCGACACACCACGTAGCTATCGGGGGCAGTATGTACTGCATTGTGTCGTAAATCCCCAGCCCGGCTGTTACACTGCCACCTGGACTGCAACAAATGTGACTGTCAGTAACAAATTGAATCTCAATCCAAACTTTAATTCCTCTTGTCAGCCACAAAATACTTATACCGCACATTGAGAGTGGGATATACAAATCTAGTTCCTCTAAGTTACAGCTGAGTGTGATCCTAAATCGGTATTGTAATTAATAACATAGCTTCATGAAGAATGAAAAAGAATTGAGCTAATTTTTTTACTGTTATATGTAACTTAATAATAATAATTCATTATGTAATGTTTTTTTGTGATCGTCAAATATATGAAATTTTCAAACTTTAGATCTTATTCATCACTATAGCATCCTATGTTCTGTGGTGCAATGTTCAGCCTCAGATTTTCCAATACGCTCGATAGGTTTGGGCCTAGGGGGGGCAAGCATAAGGGGCGCACACAGCCAGGCAAAAAGTAAAATAAAATTCATTCTTAGTCATTAGGCTTCTATGTTTACAGTTAACTATTAAAAAAAGTGTTTAGAAAAATTCTTGGTTTTACAAAGAGTTACTATGCTGCTCAATAATACAAAAAATATTGACCTTGATACAACATTAATATCAGTCAACAACAAAAGCATAAAAAGCAGAAATTAACTAGAATGTAGTGTTAGCTGAGAAAAAGGCGAGTGGTTCATAAGCGTTTTGCCATTGTCACTGTACTAGCTGTGACTGTTATTGAACTATGGCCCGAGGGCAAGGACGAGTTGGGGCTCAGGGGCTTGTCACACTTTTGTAACCCGTTCTATCCATAAGCTATAATGTTATTATTTAAAAGTTTTATATTTTTAATGAATTTTATTAGGTTTTCATGTGATACCTTGTGTTGTACTTAGGCAACCAAAGTACGTTTATGAAATGATTTTTTTTATTATGTTGTTCATGGATTTATACTTTTTCATAATGGATTGTCAATTTTTAATCCATTTTACCATAAATTATTAAAATGAAGTAAGTTGAATTTATTAACCTCTTGTTTGATAAGCATATTAAATACTAAATAAAACTAACTAGCCCAAAGTCTCAAAGGTGTTAAAATTTATGACCTAAATTCAAATAACTTCATTCATTTGTTCACCTAACACTTTGTCTAAAAAAAATAACAAACAAAAAACATCAGAAGCTTAACATTTGTCAAACTTCTCAAGCAAATAGCAACAAAATAGAAGATAACGTGATTGAGATTATGTTTTAATAAAAATTTTTGGCATAATGAATATGATGGAACATTTTGAGAACAACAATAATGATTATAAGCTACTATCTTACCCGGCATGCTTTACAATGCCAACCAGAGGAAGTTTTTGCCCTTCAGGTGAGCTCGTTTGCTACGCTCACTCACCATCAGATTTAGCTTGTTCGCTACGCTCAATCGCTGTCAGGTTCAGCTCGTTCGCTACGCTCACGCGCCGCAAGTCTAAAATATCCTCTAGTTTTGTTATTACCAATTTCCACTCAATAATTTAAATGTGAAAATTAATATTTCTAAATGTAATCATATGTTCCAATACAAAAATGCTGCTTCCAAAAGAATAACATGGTAACTTTGAAGACGTGTGGGGCGGAGCCCTGTGGAGTTTTCTTAAATTTTCTTTCATATGATCGTTCTCCTGAAAATAACAAACACAACAAAAAAAGAATTAGCGACATTGGTCCAGCCGTCACGTGTGATGCCGTTGCCAGAGAAATGGTGATTCATTTTTGTATATAGAGATATTTGATTCTAGCACAAGATACAACAAGGGGCTCTGAACTCAATAAGTATTTGCAGAGAGCCATTTTCAATTCTGTCATTCCCTCCTTAGACCTAGTGATCTGTGTGATTGGTCAAAACTTGATGCTTCATAAATATAAGGTACTTTCAGCCTCAAATAATAATAATTCTTTATTGTAATTCAGCAATACATAATTACAATAGAGAATGTCATAAACAAATAAACAATTACTAAATACTAAATATATATTTTGCCAATACAGAAAGAAACGGAACCATACTCATAAAATATTCTATTACAGTATAGCAAAAAAACTAATTAAACCTCGGATAAATTATCATGAAGACTGCTTGTTGGAGTTTAAAAGCAATGAAAAGTCTGAATTTGAGCAAAATTCATCCACTGTATAAAAGGTGTGACTAATCAACCAATTTGATAATTTTTCTTTATATGTATTTATGTTTTCTGTAATTCTAAATTAAAAGGGAAGTTTATTAAACAGTTTAATTTGTAGATATTTATGGATTTTCATTAATTTTGAAACAAAGTTGTTGAGTAATTCACGTTTTAATCCAGCTTGTTTAAAAAATATAGTACAAAATCACTCTGTTAAAAACGTGAAAATATATGGTTTGCAAACATGTGAAAAATAACAAATGTTTTTAGGAGGGATTAACTGTTTTGGAAAACACCCTGTTTTAAAAAGCTGCGCGCGGTGCTCAATCACTGGTGCACAGAACTGGAACGCTTTCGTTGTGACAACTGGAAACAGAGAACTGCAAATGAAATTAAACAGTTCTGGGCCGACTACAGCGACAACTGGCTGTTCGAATGTCTGCGTGCGAAACAGGCTCTTGGACAATGATCACATGTGATTGTTTCTCACACACTCATAGCTTCATGGTTCCCATCACTGCCACAGTTTCATCCGTTGCAGCACTAGAGCAGCTAACTTGTTGTCTACAACTCTTTGAAACATGTTAGAACCGTCTGTTCTGGATGAAACGGTTCTATGCTGCAACTGTGAATTCTACCACAGCTAACCTGTGCAACTCTTGAAACAGTTTAGAATCGTGTGTTACTCCCAAAACAGTGCATGTAGCACTTCTAAGGACAATCTGTAAACTAAGCTAAACTGTAGTCTACAACTGTTGAAACTGTTGCAGTTGCAACCTGTTTCGTTTTGACAACAACTTCTTCCAAAACTAAGCTGGAGTAAGTTGGGTGTTCAGAAACTTCGTATTCACCAAACTTGCAAAGCTGAACCCTGAGTTAATAATTGTGAATTATTATTATTTTACAGTGAGGGGCCTAAGATTTTAAATAATGTTTTCAATATAGTTTAAAGTATTACATGACTTAGAAGATTTTAATCTCACCTGTTGATGTACATGTGAACCGGTTTCTTGCTGCTCTCAGATTGGAGAAACAACAGCTGTGCAACTACTAACGAAGATAGAGAATCATCGATCTATAACAATGATAGTGAGGTAAGTAACTAAGTTATTTGAAAACTTGCAAAAAATGAGATTTGATTATTTTTTATTAGATCTTACTCATTTTCGTTGGTGCAAACAATTACGTACCACTAATACAAAATTTAATTCAGATTTTAAACGGCTATTGACTGGCTTGTTTTACAATTTGAAAATCAACTGACTTTCATAAAAATGACTCTAGGCTTACTGTACTAGATAACCTTAGACTTCCCTTCAGTACGGTTAAAAAGTTATTGTTGATAGCGAGTCAACAATGCGTTAGTCTCAGGATTGACCAAGAATTTTATTTGATATAAACATGTGCTAATTGAATTCATGAGTGATAAGAATAAGAATAAGAATAACTTTATTGTCATAAATAAGAACATTCTTTTACAACTAGCAAAGCTAGTTCAGAACAGATGACATTGCCAGTGTACAGTACAATAACTAATCCTAAACAACAAAACAGAATTACAGTGGGAATGGAACAGAACAATTTAAGACCTGTTTAGAATTTATCATTTAAAAATGAGTCAACAGAATAATACATTTTTGTAATTAAAAAATCTTTTAGCCTATTTCTAAAACAGTTTTCATTAATTATTTGCTTTAACTCATTAGGTAGTTTGTTAAAAAGTTTTCTTCCCATATATTGTGGTGTCTTTTCAGATAATGTCAGGCGGTGTCTTGGGTACTGGAAGTTGTTTTGAAATCTTGTTTCATAATGATGCTTATGCTGAGTTTTGATTAAATTTTCAAAATTATTCCTAACAAACATCAGGCATTTTAAAATATAAAGGCAGGGAACAGTTAGTATACCCAGTTCTTCAAAAAATTGTTTACATGATTTTCTTTTAGAGGAAAATGTCATGAGTCGAATGTACTTTTTTTGCATTTTGAAAATTTGATTTGCATAGGATGACATACCCCAGAGTTCAATACCATAAGTTATAACCGGTAAAAAGAGTCCATAACATAGCATAAGTCTGGTTTTTGAATCAATAACTTCACGAAGAACAATCATTTGGAAACAAATAGAGTTTAACTTCTTAGAAATTTTGCAAACAAAGTTTTTCCAATTGAGATTAGAATCAATCTCAATCCCCAAAAAATTAACCGATTTGTTTATCCCCATTAAATTGCCTTGAAAAATAATATGCTCTTCATCAGAGTTTTTGTTTTGTCGAGTTTGAAACTTTAATAATTGTGTTTTAGATTGGTTAAGCAACAAACCATTAACTGAAAACCAATTTTGAAGTTCCATAAACGTATTATGAAAAATTAATTTTAAGTCTTGCGTTGAATTTGCTTTTAAAATTGCAGACGTATCATCTGCATAAAGTACAAGATTTGAGGATATATTTAAAGGTAAGTCATTAATATATATAAGGAATAACAAAGGTCCTAATATTGAACCTTGTGGTACACCAAATTTAATTTTCTGCCATGGTGAGACATGTTTGATGTTATTCTTAATTACTATTGTTCTTTGATAACGACTGTCCAAATATGATCTTACCCAAGACACCGCTGATTCACTAAAATTATAATACTTAAGCTTTTACATAATATGTTATGCTCAACACAATCAAATGCTTTGGATAGATCACAGAACACTCCCATAGTGCTCTGTGATCCATCCAAAGCATCAGCAATAAGTAATAGGAAGCTGTATTATATAGTCTAACCGCCCATATCCGATCATGGTCTTTTGTGAAAACTAACATTTTCTAACAACAGCAAGGCAGTAAACCTACATACCCATTCCTATGGTGTTTATGGGGAAAATACAATATCTCAAGATCGTTTGGAAATTCGCTGAGTACACAGGTCTGCTGCAACGGGGGTATTATGAATAATTTTGCTATTTTTATTTAATATATACATGTCAGACAGTGATTAACGCACCCCATTACATAGTTTGTTTAGCAATGCAGCAGCATATCATGGTGTTGTATAGTCACTAGTGTGGGAGCGGGAGAAAACACCTAGCAGCTGCTTTGTGCTTGATTACTAGACAAACTAAAAATGTTAAGAAAAAAGGTAAAATGTAAACTTTTTAGATTAACTCGTAATCTAAAACTTTGCTGATGAAAATTTCTCCCTAGCCCAAAAAAAACTTTCTTGTTTAAAAACATTTTTTGTCACATTTTCAAAAGTATTTCCTTCAATAGTTTTTATACTTTCATAATATTTAATAGAGCAAATATGTTTATACCATCAGCAATTTAAGCAGATTAAAAATACAGAAGGATCAATTTATTTATTTATTGTAAGTACGAGAAACAAGCGTGTGAATGACAGCACAAGCACTGGCAGAATCAGTAGTTTATTTTTTTTTAATATAGTCTTTTTTCCTATCCTCTTTCCTAACGCCGGCTTGCGGGTTCTGATAATGGTGTGAGCGTTCCAGGTGTTTATAGAGTTATAGTTCTATGATTAGAACATATACATTGTGGTTGAAAAGTCCCGGAATGATGAAATATATTTTTTGCCTTTATAGATAAAGTAATGAGACTTGGTATATCAACAATAGCCATAAATGTCTATTCTTTTTAGCTATTATCACTATTTTATCCCTTAAGGTGGACGGCCCATGAGGAGTAAGACAAGATTCTTTAATAGCAGCATAGGTCGAGTTTAGTATCAAATTAAAGGTCTCACTTAGGAGAGTACAATGCCGCAAACTAGACTTCAAATGGATGACCGAAACAGAAATGGCAGACAAACAAAGTTTCTATTAAAATCATAGGGGTAAAACTAAAAAAATGCAATAACTTTCTTAATATTCAACCTTTTAATGTCGGGTTTTTCACTTATTACTTTAAATGCAAAGACATTTAAGATGATGTATGAGATGACAAACGCCAAAGCAGATTTCTGTAAGACTTCCAAGAGGGACATCTCTTAAAAGGGTGTTTAAATTAAACTTGTTTGCCCTCTGTCACATTATACATCGAATCATTTTAAACGTCTTTGCACAAACCCTGATAAGCAATAAACCCGACGTCAAAAGGTTGAGTATTGAGAAAGTTATTACATTTTTAAGTTTTACCCATTTGATTTTCATGGAAACTTTGTTTGCCTGCCATTTCCGTCTCAGTCTTCCAATTGAAGTCTAGTTTGTGGCATTGTACTCTCCTAATTGAGACCTTTAATTTGATATCAAACTTGATCTATGCTGCTATTTAAGAATTTCGTCTGACTCCTGGCGGGCTGTCCCCCTTAAGGGATAAAAATGTGATGATAGCTTAAAAGAATAGATATTTATGGTTATTAATGATATACCAAGTTTCATTACTTTATCTATAGGCCTAATGGTAAAAAATTTATTTCACCGTTCTGGGACTTTTCAACCACACTGTATGTAGGTATATTGTAGGTATAGGTAGTTATATTGTTTCACTAACGATGGACATAATGACATGCAGCTAGTGCGACATTCAGACTGTCCGCCCACCACATTAGACACTAATGATTGATGGTTTCCTGTACTTCTATTGCCAGTAAATTTTATGGACTGTAATTTAATTTTTTAAGTAAATTTAAACTGAACAATTTTAGCCTAATGGCGGTTAATAAAAGAAGGGGGAGTATTCATGTCACTCGTTTTAGAGTAGTTGTAATAGTAAAAGCTAATGCCACTGTTAAAGTATGACACTCCATGTCATCGGCATTGTGGATAGTTATAAGCGATGGCTTGTGGATGCGATGTTCCCTGGTGGGGATTAACATCTGCACTAGTGAATACTGTTCATTCATAAAGAAAATCCTCATAATTAGACCAATTTGTATATGTGAGGTCGAAATTGTGGTTTGAATCACACATTAAGCTGTAGGTCCCTAGATAACATTGGCTGTTGGTCTATTAATTAACAGTGATAAGGGGAATGTCGGCCTTAGTCAGTAACAAGACTAGAAGATCGCGCCACAATCATCCTACACTCATCTCTCATTCATATTCAGGTTAAAATACCCACTATGTGAAGTCCCTGTCTCGAAATAGTGATATAGTGACATTCAATAAACTAAACAATAAGTGAAATAGTATTAAGATTCTCTATTAGTTGTAAGGATTTGTCTTATATTTACCATATGAGATACTTACTGGTCCCATGACACATATTATCCTGTCTTTCAAGAGTCTTGAAAATATATCATAGGCTCGTTCACCTCGTCCGGTTTGTTCTACAACGATAGGAACAAGGCCGTAGCTGCTCAAAACCGATGTGTGAAAACCCCCTTGGCTGCACTTTTTTATCAGAGGTGAAAATATCCTCTAAAAAACAAAAACATGTTAACTCTTAAATATTAATTTTTATCAAAAGATTTAGGTACCTACTCTACAAATGTATGGATTGACCAGATTTCATGTCCCTCTGCTAAAATTAGCCAAGAATGGAAACAAACCCCTTAATCCTGATTTAAGTCAGAAAAAAGGAGTTGTAAAGTAGGCGTTTAGAAATAGGCTGTCTCACAAGTTGCTTGAAGACAAATGTTAATAGTCTGTACAGTTTAGGCCTACCGCTGACCGCTATTCATGTTTTTGTTATGGGCTACCAGGCTGATGATGTCACATTGATTGTGCATCAGAGAAGTAGCACAGTCCTACTTTTATTAATTGTTATTCTCTGCAGCCCTGAATTAAATTGAAACAAAGCAATAAACAATCTATGACATAGGTTACAGGACAAGGGTTCATTATCCGACTCCATAATTATTATTGATTTTTGCAATTTCAGTGATGATCAGAAATCAGAAATGATTTATTTTCCCAAAAAATACAAATAATACAAATCACATGTTTGCTAACATTGACATAAGTTGTTAACTTAAAACTAACTTATACTACATACACAGATAGGCCTACATAAACAATTACTTATATTACTAATAAATAAATAAAAAAATTATGCCAGTACGGGAAATGGTCTGCATGAGGCGAAAAGCCTGTGCGCAGACCGGATGAGCTGCTTTGTGACTGTCGATGGCAAGTTATAAATATTTTGAGATATTATTCATTTCCGAGATATTATAAAATACTATATTTCATTAATAATAAATACGATTAAAAGATATATAGGTTATTGAAATTAATAATAAAATATTTAATGAAAAAGGCTAACAAATAAAAGAAAGTTAGGATGTTATCAGTGTCACTCTCAATACTAAAGGAAGGAATTTGGCAACACTAAATATTCGAGATATAAAGAATGATAAAAGAAGACATATTGCTGTACTGTCCTGGTCGGAGAGAGGTGGGAGGGGCAGTCGTGGTCGGTGCTGGGGTCAGGTTCGCCAGTAGCCGGTTCTAATTATCAACTCGGCCTCCTCAAATCCAATTCTCATCAGAAAATCATATATTCTTTTCTTAAAAATTGAAATTGAGAGACAATTAAAAATGTTCAACTCATTGTAATACCGGCAAACATTGTTATATAAAACATAGACAGTATAAACTGAATTTGTCATTTCAATAGACTTAACCAATTGCAGGGAAACCATGCCGATATTCTGGGAATAACGCATCTTATATGAATGTGGTACAACCAAAAAAATTTAATTGACTCTTTTATATACATGGAGTGAAAGGAATTTTACAAATAGTTGTCTTATTGTTAGAATTCCACTTTCTTGAAAAAGATTAACAGAAGGATATCGTCAGCATTTTTAAAATCCAATTTTCAAAATAGTTTTATGAAGGACATTTAAAGGGTGAAGAACTGTTTGTAACACTCCGCCCCATGCAATAGTACCGAATGAAAGAAGAGATTGAACATTATGCAAAATACGCTAGTTTTACATCGTTTTCATCGAGAATTTCGCTTAGTTGTTTGAAGGCAAATATATATTTTCGAATCTTTTTCTTTAAAAAATCAACGTGTTCCATCCACTTTAACCAAGTATCAAAAATTGTAATACCAAAAAGTATCAAAAAATACCTAAAGTATTGTCATCCAACCACTTTTTCAACTGCATAAGGTCCCATGAAATGTTTGACTGTACCTCTTCCCACGTTTTGCCCTTAGATAAAATTAGAGTGTCGTCTGCAAACAAAAACAACTTGCTCTTTAAATTTAATTTTGAAATATTATTTATGTAAATCAATTGGGCCAATGGCGCTTCCTTGGATATATCATTCATGTTTCATAACTATGAATGATAGCATAGTTATGAAACATTTGGCACATAGCCAGTCATACAATAATACTTACCAGTCTTTGAAGCATATTAAAAGCTTAATAATATGAGAAACTTGAAACTATTTCCTTTAATTTTTAAGCAAAATGTTAAGAGTGATGACTAAGACGATATTGGTTTATGGAATTAAAGTCAATCAAACTTGACACTTGACTGACATGGAGAAAGGTTAGATCTTTGTTTATGTCAACCATATGATAAATTTATCCAATCAGTCAGTAACTGAGCAGAAAGCTTGCCAACTTATGTCAAGGTAGATCTGAGTTAAGAAAATCAATACTTATATAAATTGTTGTATAAATAACAAAATACTGGCTATTTACCATTGACTTTACATACTAAAGGTAACTTTAGTAACAAAAGACTTTACTTTAGTACGTAAATTCAATGCTGTTTACTAAAAACAACATTCAAATACACTAATTATTATCCCTATTCAAATGTTATGTCTTTCTACGGTAAACATTTTACTTTTAAATGAACATTTGAACTTATTTCAAGTATATCAATCGCCATATTTTTGTCAAGGGAATTTTAATTTTGAATTATTTTGCTTTTATATTATCTTTTGAAAAATATTTTATATGCGTACCGTACCGTTAATGTGATAATATTTTATTTTTCAATGTTGCCTGCTGTTGAGTGCTGCCTGCTAATCAAGTTATCCAATTCCAATCCTGTTATTGAATTGACTTCAACTTCAAGTAAGAATTTGAGGTTCTTTTTCCACGTGCTGCGATAACCAGAACTTTTAAAAACTCTTCATTAATTTAGTATTTGCTTACTTCAAAGTATTATTCATTGTGGGTATTATTTATACATTCGTATTTATTTCATTTGGAGTGTAGCAAGTTATGTGAGATGAAATATTTGTAAAGGGCCTGTAACCTATTTGTTCTTACCTAGCCTAAAGAATTATTAGTCATTTTATGAAGCATAATATTAGTTATTAAGCTTAACACGTATTATTTGAAACCATTTAATTTAAGGAAATAATTAATTTCTAATTAGGCCTAAGTAGCCTACCAGTAAGTTTATTACAGCCCCATAGCAAGGGGCCCACTAGGTTATAATAGGCATAAGCCTCAATTGAGTTGGTGGTTTTCACAATTTAATGAGTGAAGGAATACCGCTATGAAGAAGTGAATCCATTAGTACTTTGCTTAAAAAATTACTTTGCCTTAAAACCCCCTTGTCCAGATTCGGCAAAAGAAAGCTTTTGAGATGCATGCTTCAGTTGCCTCCGCGCTCCCTCTGTAACGAGCATGTTCCATTAGCTCGGGACCGTTAACAATTTCAGACCCGTACATCTCTGAGGCTTCAATCTTCATTACAACACACATTACATTTCATTATCTCAGTACACAACTAAGTTAGGTAGGATAAATTATAACAATAACTTATGCAAGAACACTTTTTTCAGTCTAATCCTTTTAAAAAACAGATATAAATATTCCAGGCCTAGTACAAAAATTTCCAAATTTTCAATTTCCATTAGGTCTCAACCTAAGTTGACAAGTTCAAAGATTTGAAAGCTTTTCTCATTTCAAATAAGTTAGCTTTTAATTTTTTACCTAAAGGCCTATGCAGCCTAAGAACCTCCCATGCAAACTTAATGTGATCTCTAATCCAACCCTTATGGTCTCACCATCACTTAACTTAGCAATGTCCGAAAAGTCTTCTAGCATTTTGGCGACATTCAACGCTGAATGATCAACTAGGCCTAGATGAATCTCCAAGTAGGTACCTATTTAACTATTTGTGGGGTTTTATTGTTATAAACACAACAAATTATTTTGGAAAGGCATAAATCAATGTTTGTTGCAGGTCACAGAACATTAACTATGGTATCAACAGACATTGTAGCCAAGAAAGCTGGCTTACCAGCAGGGAACTACAAGATTGTAGCATGGGATTTGGATACGACTGGACGCAGACTGATCGACGAGTTTTGCCACATTGCTGGATACACTCCTGATGACAAGTTCTCTCAGTATGTAATGCCCTACAAAGATCTAGATCTGATTTCAAAAAGGAGACATCAAGTCAGAACTGTGACTGTTGGAAAATACCGTATGCTCAAGGATCTAAAGACCGGAAAGGTACCAAATTCAGTCTAGATTGGAACACTTAACTAGATAGCCTATTAACAGTTAAAATACTCATGAAGGCAGTAAAAATTCTTTGTTGATAGCCATTTTATTTCATATTCATATTGCATCAGGTGACGACATGTCTTTGAATTCTCTTGGTAATTTAAACATTTTGGACTTACCCTAGGTAAGCCTACTGGGAAAAATATTGAAATTTTTCTTGTGTTGGGCCAAAGTAGTCCCAATCGACGATATCTAAATTGCAAATATTTCATTCAATAATATCTGAAAATCTACTTCCTAAAATTAGTAACTTAGACCTTTGAATGTCTATTTTCAAACTTTGAACGGACTAACTTAATTCTCACAATTAAAGTAGGATCACTTTTTCCTTCCCCCTGCTTTAGTGCTCATTTTGGAAACCAAGAAAACAAATTTGAAAATACCATGACGACGTTTATAACTTAGTTTATTTTTGTAAACATATGATTCAAAAAAATATCGTCATTAGAATAACATTAAAGTTTGAAAGCCCCTTACTACAACAAAGTCTTAACAATAAAATAATTCTTCTTGAAAAACGCTTTCCATTGATACCAAATAAGCTAGGTAACTGGTGTTGTAACAACACAATACTAAAAGGAAAATTTAATATCTCCCTCTCTCGTACTATGTTTAGGCCTACTCCTCTAGCGCTATCTCTATTTGGAGTGCTCAAGTTCAGTTTCCAGCGCTCCCAGTGAAAAAAAATTGTTTGCCACTTTTTAACATGGGATGTGACCTTCTTTACGTTTTTGTATTCATCGTCCATATTATGTACCATTTCATGTATCTTAGATCTTTTTCAAATTCAAATAAATACATTTATTCCAAAAAGATATTACAAACATTACATCAGAAGAAATATAAATAAATGGAAAATATTCCCCACAAGACTACAGGTCTGAGTGTGGGGAAGAGTTCGTCATCAGACCCTTTCTGATGTGCTCTTTACATCAGTAGTATTTATATACAGAACTTAACATTCTTAGAAAAAAATATATAGAGCTAAATTAAAATAACTTTTATTTAGATGTTTTACATAAATATCAAACTTGTAAAAGTAAACCTTTAAATTTTCTAAATTCATTTAGTCTGTAAAAAAATTAATTCAGTTCAAATACAATAAGTAATGTTAGTTACTAATGTGTGACGCTATTCTATGTATTTACTTTGTAATGCTGTGAATAAAGAAATTCTGAATCTGAACGTTTTACTAAACATTCTACATGTTCTCCAAAAATTAAATAAGAATATAATATCTTCATTTAGCTTAAAGGCCTAGTGTGTTTATATGGTAGACGTTAACTGGTAGGCCTAGGCCTATATGTTGAAGATTTTTGCAATACTTTGCTACACAAACACGTCTTATAATAATATATTTGTATGAAATGTGCACAGGACATTTAGTGTTTTAGGACATTTTTACCAAATTTGGTGGCAATTCAACTAAATCCCAGCAATATGTTTTATGCTATTAATTTATACTATCCTCATTAGCATTTTGATAATAATTTTTGTATACAAACACCCTTAAGGTAAACTGCCTAAATGCCGTGAACATACCAAACGCCGTGATTCCTCACTTTACGTGCGAATACTGACGAAATCGGCAAACCAACGGTGAAATAACGATGTCATTTTCACTCAAAAACTCTTTGCTACTCTGTGTGTGTGTTTCTTGGCAGGACGCGGCGGCTAAATTTTCGTCAGTTGGCAGTCAAACGTTGCCCCGTGTAGAAGTGCTTACTTTCTTAGCTTCTTTACCAAGGATACAGGAGAGCCAAATAAGTTATTAACGCTGTATATTTCATATAAATGAGGGTTTTCATCGATTTAAACATTGTTTATAATCTTTTCTATTTTAAAACTGCTTCATTAAGACGATTTCAATTCTGAATGTCTTTAAAATAACTGTCACGGGATTTAAACTGTAATCATTCTGTTTCCAAAACCCGTGATAACGACCACGGAAATTGATTTTTGTATGTGCTTGTTCAGTAATGCATTAAAATAGTTTTTTTACGTGTCAAACGAGTTATAATTTATGAAATGTTAGATAAAGAGCTAATTTATATAAAAACTAAACTGCGTAGTTGATACTTTAACTTTTACTTAAGTAAATAACTTGTTTCTTGTCAAAGAATCTACTAAGAGGTTTATTAAGCTTTGATTATTGAGGGTGTTATTTATTTGTCTTTTAACTTATTTTTAATTGTAAAAATATATTTTTACTCAAAGCATTTTTCAGATAAGGATTTTAATAAAGTACCAGGAGGACCGAGCGTTGCTCGGTGAAATATTAGTAAATTTAAATATCAGAATAAACTTTATTGACATTTAATATGCAGTACATAAACAGCTGTTACATTTCTTTTTGAAGTTCTGAATGTACTTCTTGTTTATATGTTGTTAATTCGTTGCCAACATGGCAACCCATAAGCCCAATGTTAAAATTTTGTAATTTTAAACTTTAATTTTTAGCAAAATTAGATTTTTCCTGGGGGCGAGACCCATCTCAATCGTATTTTTAAGGTAAAACTAAGTTTATTCCAAAATTTGAAGGAAATCGTCGGAGCCGTTTTTGAGATAATTGTGCAAGCAAGCAAACAAGCAAACATTGCTCGTATAAGAGTATAGGATAAATTGTTTAAAATGTGATCTAACCTTTTAATTTCCAATTATCAATGGTCACGGGATTTGAATGACAAATAATGCATTTTTCAAATTCCGTGCTTGGAGTCACAGATTAATGCTTTTGATGAGGTGGTTTTTAGTAACGAAATGTCTAATTTTTTCCACATTTTGATCCAAGTTTAGTTGAAAAAATGTTAATTATAACACTCAAATACACAAATCCCAAAATCCGTGGTCGACATTTTGGTATTAACATTACTGAAAACACGTTTGTTGTACAAGGTTTTCAACAAGATGTTTAACACATTAAAGCAATGTAGGAGTAGAAATATTGTCATACTTTTTAATGACCTTAAATATTTCGTATGTCAATGCTCTTTTGAAAAAATGTAGTCATTTCTTGACTAAAGATATAAGCATTGACCATGGATACCGGTACTATAGAATCCATAGTCAATGATGTAAGTACTTAGCAAAAAAGTTTTCTCCTTTTGCAATAAATGTTGATGTAACTTACTTCAACTGTCGTTCTAATGTATTGTGTAAACTTGGATTAAATTTAAGAGGCTATTAATCTGGTAAAATGAAACGAATTTGATATAATATAACTTTTTTATTTGGGTTTCCTTTATTTTATTCCTCTATGAGATGAAATTTTTTACTCTATGCAGTCTTGACATCATATGCTCTAAACTGCCAAAAGACATTTCTTATATGGGTGTAAGTATTGTTTTAGCAATAATAAGTAGTTATATTGCTAAAGTAACGCCTTAAAAAAAGTTTCTAACCATAATATGGGTACAGCAGGATGGTCACGGAATTTGGCTGACATATCACGGAGTTATGTTTTGTTCTCATGGAATTATGTAAATGGTGCAAAAATGACTTGCTCTCCTAAATATTTTATATTTAATCACATTTTGAAGTTATTTACCACCTGAAAACAGTAAATTGAAGGGGAAATAATGAGGAGTAAAAAAATAATACAACATACAACCTTACTTATGGAAAAAGGTGTTTAATGGTTGAAAAGAAACTTAACCAGGCTAAAGGATGCTTAAGGTCACGGCATTTAGGCAGTTTACCTTAATGATATTTTAATGCCACTTTTACAAGACCAGTAGGTAGTTTATTTGAACCATAGAATGGACTTTACTCGGTCAGGGTCAGTTGACTCAGTCACCCGCATCGAGATCGATATCAATTAATTATAATGAAGGCACCAAAAGCTCTAACCTCTCACATATCGTCTTGTTGGAATCAGTCAGCTGGTCACAGGTCACTTTTCAATTAATTTTGAAACAACTGGAAGAAGTGAAATCGGACGGTAGTTGCACACCTCCCCCTTAGCCCCCTTCTTGATAAGAGCCTTGACCTTAGCAACATTGCAGCCGTCAGGAAAAACGCCAAAGCCGGTTGAGACATTGATAATGTACACTAGTGGTTTCAGCACATCCTGACAGTTTTCAAGAACTCTCATGCTGAAGTCAATTCCAGCAAATGATTCTTGTTTGAATCTTTTGAAAATTGTTAACAGATTTTTCTCACTGATTAGTTTAAAATTATTGAAACTTGTCGCTGTAGGCTTAATTGTATTTTGTGTGTTCCTTCTCCTAATGTCATCCGTTAGAAGATTTTACCAACATTGCAAAAATAGCTGTTCATTTTTTCGCTGATCACCTTAGGATTAATTATTGCCTATCCATTTTCTTTTAAAACAATATTTTTTTGACTGTTGAGAGTAACACCCCTGCACTCATTGATTATGCGGCAGGCCTCCTTAGCTTTATTGTTCGCTCCAAAAATTCCTTAAAATACCCCTGACTACCAGTATCTTATATTGTTTACTTTTCTGTGTCTTTACTTAAAACAAGATTCAACGGTTCAACATTTATGCTTTGTTGGAGATCTATCCAGTTGATATGAGCAAACTGAGACTGAGCCAAATATATAAACAATTGTGAAAGATCAATACTGGATTTCGCTGACCAACCATTACTGAGCCATTAATTTATGCTCTGGACTAAAAAATCAGCCGGTGCAAGTTGGTAACAAAGTTATAGACAACCCTTTTTTACTCTTATATATTCAAATGCATCTTAAAATATGCATAGATGGTATCATTGTCATGGTCACACAATGCTAGTTTTTATTTGTATAAACTAAATAAGATACAATGTAAGTCGATTTGACTATTATTGTGAAAGAAGTAAGGGAATTAAAAGTGTAAAACAAATTTTGTGAACTGTCTGTAACGGTGCTTGTTTAATGTTGACATAATGCAGGCTAAGTTATCTTTATGTTATTTTTAAGCTAGCCTCCGTATTGGAAGTGTTACAATGTTTTATAATTTGTTGTAGTTTCTCAAGACCAAAAGTGAAATTTCTGCTTTGACTGATTTTCTTCAATGGCTTGAAAAAATTAAAGGCGAAAATGGTCCAAGCATCATTCTTCTGAACTATGAGACCTACAAACTTGCACCCTCTCTTCTCTTGGAAGCTTTAAAAAAGTAAGGTTATATGTTAAGCTTTTTAATGTTAAAAGTTTTAATTGATTATTTTATAATTTTTCAATTATTAAATTATTCTCATTACTCTTTGATCACATAAGTTTCTATTCATAAATAAAAGTAGGGTATGTGTTGTTGCTTGAAATTTTAGGTACACTGCTAACCGATACTTAAAGCATACTGTACATGTTGCAAAATGTTTAGAACAATATGAATTGAGTCCACAGTGTTGTTAGCAAGTGAGTTATCAGCTATTATTACAATGTCAATGAACATTATTAGCCACAAAAACAATGCTGTCTTGCCCTTTATTATTTGGGACGATGATTCAATAACTACAACACGAGACGGAATGTGGAGGCCCTTGCAAGCCTTAACAATTCTTTCTTTGGCAGTTTTTTTGTGTAAAGTAAGTTGAAAACTATTTCTTAAAGCTTCAAAGACACATTTAGTAAGATAATTGACCTTAGGAGACAAATGAAAATTATATGATAAATTACTATAACTAAAATATTTGCAACTTATAATGATTAACCAGCCAGATCCAATATGGACTTTCCATCAAATTCAGTCATCAACTTTAACTCACTAATTTACCTAAAGATTTCAAAGGACTGACTTAAAAATATTTAACTTAGGCTACTGTGTTATTGTTCATCAAAACATTAAACTGCTCTCTGTGTTTCAGGTACCAGTTGCTCGACAGGTTTACGGCAATTGTCAAGGGTTTCGGTGATTGCTATGCTTTTGTCAAACAAAAGTGTGAAACCACTCTCACCTCCTTTTCACTGCGGGTTGTCTCTAAAGTTCTATTAGACAAAGATGATGAAACAGCCACTGCCTCAGAAAGGGCAAGGTTAGCCTACCAGGTAAAAGCAACTTCTTTGTTTTTTTATCTTTATGGCAGTAGCATTTTTAACATTATTATGTGGAACAGTAGGCCTACTATCCCTGGTCTTTTTACCCGAATGAAAATTCAACACATGGGAAACATTAGAGTCATGCAAACCCAAACTTCGCTAATCCCGTGTAACTCAGAAAACGACCCAGAGCAGTAAAGTGCAATGGGTTTCAAGACGCTAGGCCCATGGCATCGGCGAGCACGATGTGTTGTTTTTGTTTTTCTTTAAATACCTATGTTTTTAAAATTAAGGTTTAAGTTTTTTGGGTTTTGTATTACATTTTGCATGAAATAAATGTTTTCATAGGAATAAAGTTAACTATTAATACGTTTTCTTATGTTTACTCCTTTGCCAATAACCCAAAATTTTCACAAACCTGGACACTGGTCAGTCCACATTAGTCCGGGTTTGAGGGACTCTACTGTAGTCCTACTTGTTTACCTCAACCCTCATTTTCAAAAAAAAATTATTCTTTTATTATATTTACTAGTCATATTAATTTTAATCTTCATCAATTCTTTATATCAAAAAACTTGACCAATCAAAAGAAGACTATTTAAAGCCTTTGTACCACTTAATACTATGATGCAAAAGGCTACTAACCTAAAAGGAGGTTAGCCATGGGCTAGGCCTATCCTTAAAAACGATCCTTAAAAAGGAGTTAACTACTTGCTTACCTTTATAATGGAGTAGACAAATGGGTGAGTCTGTAGCGTAGCGCTGTAGCGCTTCAGAACCATGGCAGCGATGTCGTAGGTTCCAATCCGCGTTCTGCCAGTGACTTATCTGTACCATTTGCCTCATACTGTAGCGGCTCACCCCCTTACTTTGTTCAATACAATCCACCCACAGACCAAATAGTCTATGTGGAAGGGGCAAAGTAAGGCAAAAAAGGTCCGCCAACTTCTTTAAAAACAGAAAGGAATAATAGATGAAAGGGTGAATGAATGAAAATCTTTTATTGTCATTATTCGTTTTCAACAATGAAATATGCTACGTCAATGTTGTTTACAATAAAATTGCGCGTGTGACTCAAACCAAGAACAAATAACAGATAGAGATAATTTTTTTCCAATGGAATTTTGGTATATTTTCTATTTCTCCATAAAAACTAGAGGTGTGCGGATATCCGAAAATTCGGTTCGGTTTCGGATCGGATCGGATATCCGAATCCGATCCGAAGATTTTATTAATATCCGTATATTCGGGTCGGATATCCGACTTTCCCGGATAGAGTGTAAATCTGGTGTTAAAGACAAGATCAATGTACAAATATTGTCAAATATTGTGTTTTGCGCGATGGCCATTCTGCATAAAATGGTGACGATGCGACAGAACGTCTAAAATGGCGTCCAAAGTACTGAAGCAGACTAATAATAAGAAGTCAGATAATAGAATAACGCGAAATAATCACGACACCCAGCGACCAAGGTTAAGTGTTTAACATTCAACTGCACAATTGACAAAGTGCCAATTCTGAACCCTCCCGCTTGGAGCGCTAGCAGTAAAGATACAAGTCTCAGCCAATCACGGCAGCTCGAGAAGCTCTAGTTTTTATTCCACCCGCCTGAATCGCTAGTGTCGTGGTATTTTGAGCGCTAGTTGTTGGGAACAATTCATCATTCGTAGTTTCGTCGTTTCGTGACTCTATATAAGATTTAATCTAATGAAGATTACGATCGCGTTTGACTATGAACTTGGGAAGGCATTGGATCGCGATCGCGATTCAACCGTACGTTCTCGTTCTGTTGTCGTCTGTAATTATTTGCTCTTTGATGTTGATAGGTTATGTCTTTATACCTCTGATCGTGTTTTAAACTGATTTGAATATTTTTATTGTCTCTTAATTATTCTTATCTACAAGGAAAAGAAAGAGTAAATAAGTGTTATATGGAAGTCTTTTTCTAAAACTGAAAATGACTGTTTACAAAATGCTTTGTATGCAAGCTGGAGCTAGGTTATGTTTCCTACCATCATTTTGTTTTCAAATAAAATGATATTTTGTTGAAAGTCCTACTTTATCATATTGTACACTGGGATGTTTGCCTGGTGAGTAGTTTTGACCTAGGCCTATGGCAACTCTCTTTACTTAGAGCTTAGGTTAGGCGCAGTTCAAAATAATGTTGACATGTTCATTTAGGTATTAGGCCTAGGGCCAATTGATGTTTACGTTGATCATAACAAATTATAAATTGACTTTGTTTTAAAGTTTAAAAATAGTTGAATTGTTGTTAATTTGATTGATTTTGATATTCCTAAACTGTTTTATAATCAAGGCCTAGACCAAATTAAAAAATTGTGGCTTTAAATTGGTTACTTGTTTGCCTTTCTGTTTACTGCGCAAAAATCCGAATCCGAAAACTATCCGATCCGATCCTGTTACTATCCGATCCGAACCGATCCGAATCTTAACTATCCGAACCGAATCCGATCCGAAAAAAAATTTCACTATCCGCACACCTCTAATAAAAACCATGGGGTTGAGAGTATGTAGATTTGCCGCCATATGGGTTTCGTTGGTAAATATAAGTTGACATGGATACCGCCAATATTTCAGTCAATTTGTCACCATTCTCAAGATAAATTAGACACCTTTGTAATTATAACCTGAAATATTACCAACAAACTTCCTGTTTTCAAACTTATTTCAGTTATTCTACGCTGAACAATAGTTATAATAGTAGTCCGAACAGTAGTTGTTGTTTCAAATATTGTGACCCAACTTGATTTTGAACACATTAAAACCTAGGAAAAATTCTATAGTCATAGTATTAGTGATGTGTCAAGTCAACTCGAGTTACGCATTGACTGGAGTACACTCCTTCTCAACTCGAGTCAAACCGAACTCGTCCGAAGATTGCCGACTCGTCCCCCATTAGGTTTTACACTGATTTCACTCCACTCTATTTGGCCCCGACTCGACCCGCCAAAATGACACTCAATTAGTTAAAAACCCAACTCGAGTCAGAACCGATCTCACTCGAAGATTGCTGACTCAAACCGAAGTTTCCAACATTTGTTTTTATATTGCCTCCACTACTACACTCCACTAGGCCACGACTCGACTTGCCAAAATAACACGCAATTGGTTAAAAATCCAACTCAAGTCGGAACCGAACTCATCCGAAGTTTGCCGACTCGAACCGATTCGTTCCTTATATGGTTTCACGTCATTCTCCACTCGACTCGTCAAACATGCTGTTGGTTATAATTCCAACTCGAGTTGGACCCGAACTCGTCCGAAGTATGCCAAATCGTCTGACGTCGAGTCGGACTCGACTCATGACTCAAGTCAACAGGGTAGTCGAGTCGATTCAACTCGAGTCATCAAATGACTCGACTCGACATATATCACTACATAGTATAGTTGTTATACAATTTTTACTTAATTTGTGGAACGTATTGTGGGTCAGGTGCGTGACGAGTTGTGTTGGCAGGTGGTGCAGCACCTGACGGCCGGGGAGAGTGCCGGGGACGACGACGCCAGCGGACAGCGTGTTCTGGTGGAGGCCATCAGGGAACACACGAGCACTATCGATGACGAGCTGCAGATCATCGATGACATGAAGGTGACTGACATCTTACTGGGGTGGGCTAGCCATTTGGATATTGATCAATAACATTTGCTGCGGTAGATGTTTGGTATGTCCAATTGGGGTTATAATGGAACGGCGCCTTTTGTTGTTATTTATGTTGCTATGGACAACTTGCTCACTGGGAATGTTCAATGTGTATATGCCGCTTGTGAGTCTGTTCTTTTCTTTTCAAAAATATCAGTATTAATTAAGTGTTTGCATAGTTTTTTATATTAAACATAGCTTTGCCAAACTTATTAAACATTGCATGTAAACAGTACTGTTAAAGTGGATTCTCAGTTAATTGTCACCCTCGGGAGAGGTACTATGATGGTGAAGTGAATAAGTTTAACGGAAATTTGGACAGAAAATGGATACATAAATTTGAAATAAACCTGTACAGTTGGAAAATGCACTCATTAAATGCACACATCCAATCATAATATGATTCATAATGATTTCTATATCATGTAGTTTTATTATAAAACCGTTATGCCAACATTTTACTAGACAAGACTCATAGTACAGCTGAGTGAGCAGTTTTTATAAAACGTGGTTAATTCTAAATGTAAGGTTACCTAGTTTAATAATGAGGAGAATCCTATACTATACTACGAGGAATATCTGAAGGGATGTGTGTTCCACGATCTCGAAATCTAGCTGTTAGATTTTGCTTAAAGTTTGCTTTAAAGAGTGTTTTGGCCCAAAAATAAGTTTAGAAACAGCCTCAACCCCAGGAAAAATCGAATTTGGTCTAAAATTAAGTTTTAAAATCGTAATTTTTAACATTAGTCTTATGGGTTGCTATTTTGGTGACGAAATAACAACGAAATGTAAACAAAAAGAAAGAAACATTAATGTTAAGCAGACTTTTTTAAACAGCTGTTAACTGTGAAGAGGTATAGTTGGTTGTTGGTGGAAATTTAATTGCTTTTTTACCTTGACACTATAACAAAAGTGAATAAAAACCAACGAGAAAGGCTCGGTTAACCTGGTACTTTAAAACTAATGTGAGGGTTTTAAACTGGACTTTTGACCTAAATACCATAGGCCTATTTATTTAACTATGATCCTGGTTAAAGAAAATGCTGATATTGGTCTCTTACAACGCTACAAAAATATTAGTATGCAAGAAAAAGCCCTTAGGCAGATAAAGGCTGTAGTTGTGTGGGCCAGTGTCTATCAAAACTTTGACGAGGGTAAGTTATGGACCCTAGTGGTTCTGCTCCAGGGCCAGTGTTCAAGAGAGGTCAGAGTGTGTGAGAGAAAGCCACCCCTCAGCCGAAATCTGGCTCCATGAACCTTTGACCCTGTGTTGCTCTTTCAAGCACAATGGCTGTATCTGAGCTTCCACGGTGCTGCTTGGTGATCCAAGAAGCGGTTTCCAATTACGAGTCTAGGCCTATTAAAAGCTACATGGTGAATTAAAATATCACATAACCAATCCTATGTATATGAACAAATGTTTCATATTCAAAATTTTCATTATGTTTTTGGCAACACACTCTATCCACCATAAAATATGCAAACAGATTGGGTCGTGGCCTCTCTTTGAAGTTCATATATTAACGAGGCAAGCACATTTCTTTTTCTCCTTTTTTACTCAGCTTGTGAGCATCGTTGGAGGAAATTGTGCATACCATTAGAAAGGTTGTCCTATAGATGAGCAGAATCCCATTATAATATACATCGCCCCCCAGGGCTCCGCCCTACAGGCTTTCATAGTTTTAGAGTTAATCTTATGGGAGAAGGATAACTGTTTTAATCATTATACAGCTGTTGTAATGACAAATGTTAACAAATCAGCAAGTTGATCTGGACCCAGGAAGTTTAAAAACATCTTATATCAGAAACATCTTGTTATTCCTGTTTTTCTATCAATTGTTTTTACAACAGCTGTCTAAAGATCCAATCAATTATCTTTTCTCCTTAAGATTAACATTGCATCTTTGAAAGTGTGTGGGGCGTAGCCCTGGAGTCTGATGTGAATTAGAATGGGATTCTGCTCATCTACAGGAATCTATGCCTTTCTAACGGTATGCACAGATTTCTTCTGTGATGCTCATGAGCTGAGAAAAAAGGAGGAAATGGAAAGTGTTTGCTTATTAATATATAGATTGGCTCAAGATGAATTGAGTTTTTGGTCAAATTTTGACCAGTGGGCAATCCCTAGTGCTGATAAAAGCACTAAATAATTGTTTTAATTTTGTATTAAAAAATCTGCGTCAACTTTTGTTATATTTCTTAGTCTCAGGCACTGGGTACTTCTGAGAAAAGCATGACACTAGACCATCCGGTCCCTCTCCCAGTGTCGTCCTCTCTCCCCCCCACACCCCAACATGGGTCTACCTGGCAACTGGCTCAGGAGCCGCAAGATTGATTTTGACATTTCTATGACCCCAACCGATAACAATGAGCTGGCCCAGTATCCGTTTCCCAGCAGATAAGGTTTCACAAAATAAATCCCCCATTTGCAGCAGACCTGCGTCAGTGAATTTCCAATGGAATTTTAATTTTTCTCTATTTCCCCATAGAAATGGGGTTGAGTACGCCATATGGGTTTTGTAAGAAAATATAAGTTAAACCTTACCTTGTGAAGTACATACCACACTTATTAAATGACAAACGAGACACAGATTTTATATAGATTATTGTTAAATATAGTGATGAGAGTTAATAACACTAAGAAGGAACAGTTTAAATTATTTCAAATGACAACTCATTCATTTGTCTCCTCTAAAAAGGTAAAACATAAAAATAAAATATCGGTGAAAAAGTGTGTTGTATGTGTTTTTATATACATGTTTCTTTGACATATCTCTCAAGTAAGCTAGCTGAATCCTTTTCCTTTTTTGTAAACTTGAAGCTACATAAAGTTTACATTCCTTACCATTCTACAAAATACACTTTAGTTGTTAGAAAACCTAAAATATAGTGCTGTAGCTGAATTAACAGAGTTATTTTGTGGTTCTTATCATAGCAGTTGTGTAAACTTTGCCGTATTCAAGGCACTCTACTCAGCGGAGTTATCTGTTGAGCAGGTGGTGCTCCAGAGGCAGAATACACTCCGGCCGGTGTTTGCGCCGATCATGCGCCAGGGGATACAGCAGCGCAAGAGCGCCAGCGCCCTGCGGAGGCTGCTCACCGGCGCGCTGCTGGACTACGACACGCTTAAGGCTCTGTGGGACGAGGTGATGCTACGAATGCTTTTTCCATTTTTAACCTACCTATTTTTAGTTACTTTCAACCTGGAAGCTGGCCGTTGTTTCCTTCATAATTGCAATGGTAATTTTTTGTAGTAGGCCTATGTAATTAGTTTAACCGTTAAAACAGAAAATAAGATATTTGATGAATATTTTGTTCTCAGTTGAAACCCAAGCCTTTAATTCTACAGCAGTGCCTAACTTGAAGTGTGCAAATAAACTCCAATATTTCATGAAAACATCCGAACAAAATCTTGTAATTATGAAGTTAAGATACCAAAAAATCGATAAATTGAGTGTTGATTCAAACTAATTTAGTTTGTTGGGTAAAAAGAAAATTTTTTTTACTTATAATAAAAGGTCAAAACCTGATCACACCACTTAAAATAGCTTTAAAAATGTAAAGACAGCAAATGCTGCAATCAATAAATTAAATTAAAATGTGACAGTTAAAAGACTGCACTTTGAGTAATTCGTTCGATTACAATTGCAATTCGAAATCACGAGACAAGATTCAGTTTTGGATATAGAGATTGATGTGCTCCACAACAGTCAAGAGCCGATATCAAGCGCTCCTACTCATGTTGCTGCGTAACAGGGTGTCTACTGGTCACTGAATACACCACTGAATTTAAGGATTATAATTAGTGGTCACGGAAAAGTAATTTATTTTTTCTTATAATGGAGAAAAGTCACTGATTTTTTAATTTTAACAGCAAAAATTTTGCCATGTTGGTAATTTCCTCGAAATAGACCCAACCAAATTCACTGATTTTTTTTATTTCTAAGAGCCACAAAAAGTCACTGATTGTCATTCCTACACACTTAGTAATTCATCTGATATTGGTTTTTTCCATCCTGTGACTATAAAATATTGTAATTTTTTCATGTGCAAAAAATTTGCTACAAAAGATTTTGACAACACCAAGATTCCTCAGTGAGTTTTAGTAGCAAAAGATTGTTGAAGGGGGGGGGGTGTCTTTGGTAATAACAAGTTAACTAATTTTAAAATAACCCAATTCAATTCAAATTATGCACGAACCAGTCACCCAAAAAAAATTATTCTTCCCCAAAATCAGAATGGTAATTTTTACCGCTAACAACGTTAATTTTTTTTCTAGCATCAACAATGAATATTTTATTCTGGCACTTAGCAATCTCACTAATGAGATAACAAATGTGATAGCACTAATTGAAATAGGATAAATTTGTTAAAGTTCTGTTGTTTGTTATCCAGAGATAGTAATGTTACAAAATGCAAAAATATAACCTGTTTTCTTAAGAAAAACAAACTATTGCTGCATAAATTTTAATTTGTTCATAATTATGTTTTTTCAGACCTTTAGCCACCCACTATGTTTATTGTTATAGGGTTGACCGGGGTAATTGTGAATTGGGGCAATTGTGAACGCCGCTTATAACTTAGAAACTAACATTAATATTATTAAAAACCAACTTAAAACATGTTTTTTGGTCTTTTCTCAATACACAATTAAAAGTTGTTATTAATTTTCAAAGAATTACTAGTATTTTTTCCATTAGCATGAAAAAACCCTTAGATTTTTTTTTGGTGTATCACCTCGGCCACTCAACAAAAAAAATTAATTAAAAAATAAATTTATTATTTATTTTTTTTTAGAAATTTTTTAAAGCACTTCTAGAGAAGTGCTCTAAAGCCTGAGAGGTTTCTTTATCAACTGCAATAAAAATTCTAGGATTTATTGCCAATTCACAATTACCCCATAATTTTTAAATTGTGGGGTAATTGTGAATTACAAAAAGGGGTAATTGTGAATGCTGTTCACAATTGCCCCAATTCAATACAAAATACAAGCAGTGCACTTTTTTGCAGGAACTGAGTTAAATTTTGTTAATTGTAAAGAGTTAACTCACTCTGATGATGGTGACATAACAGTGCAAGGTTTCCGTTGTGCCAATAACGCAAAAACTGAATTTGTGTGCAAGGAAAACGATTTGTTTACTGTTGCTATTTTTGACATTGTTGCTGTACTCCCCTATCCCATAACAACTTACAAAAACCGCAAAACTACTTATGTATTCGATGGAGCTGTGGGAGACAGTGAGCAGTAATACTGTTTCACTTCTCTAGGTTAGGCTAGGTTTCATTTCGTTAATTTACAAAGTTCTCTCTTGAATTTTTTTAGTGAAAATGAACTAAATTTTGACATTTTTCATATTTTTCATAAGTTGTTATGGCAATATATCGTTTTTATGTTATTAATACAGTTTTGGTTAATGTTTTTTACCTTGCATTTTTTCGCAATTTTAAGAAATCTCGAACCTGCATTAAACCAGGGGGAATTGTGAATGCTTTTGTGTGACTATAATTTTGAAAGTGGGGTAAATGTGAAGAGAATTAGTTGGGCTTTATTTTGATTTGCTCCATTTCACTTTTGGTGTGTTTTAAATAATTTTTCTGATGGCATTCACATTTACCCCAGAATTGATAAGATTTGCAATACCGTGCCGGGGAATTGTGAATGGCTTGTAACAATTTTGTTTATCAGAGGAATTTCCTGAAAATTTGTATAATGTATCCTGAATAATGTAGAATTAAAAATATATATACTATAATATGATATTTGTAATGAAAAGTACTTAAAAAAAGGGTTTTTTGTCAAAACACGAAAACCCGTTCACAATTACCCCGGTCAACCCTAAATCTTAGAATTGAAAAATAAAAAAATAAACCAAAACTCAAGTTCATAAACTAGGAGTGGTTTGTATATTACAAACCACTCCTAGTTTATAAACTTGAGTTTCGCACCTCACACGCTTCTAATGTACTACAAAAAAATCTACATTGTATCAGTTTGTGATGTGACATTCCATTGAGATATTCATTATTCATATCACAATCCCTTCTAGACTACTATCCTCAACTTTTCAACTACAAAACAACTAATCTGAATAAAAAATAGTCATTAAAGAAAAAATAAACAGTATTGTTTTTTACAGTTATTATTTTACATTACCGTAATTAATTAAAGTGACTAGTGTACTTGTTGCACGAAATCAAGCAATTTATTTTTATACAATAAAAGCGTTATATTTTGTCTAAATCAATGACATCGGACCAATCCAATATTGTGAATATCAGTAGTGACAAAAAAATATATCTGTACATTAACAGATGTTTCAAATGCTCAACCCAATCCCAATGCTATTCTAATAGGAAAATTTCAAATTTAATTTTTGGATAGTGCCCTTATTTCAAGTCCGATTCTCGTCAATTTTTGGCAGAATCAACTATAGACCAAGCCCTATCCAACAACACCAAAACTTAAAACTCATTTGAGATTTTTAGGAGGAGTTCTCCTAACAAAAAAAAGCCTTAGTGTATTCAATAAGTATAAATATATGAAACTACCCCAATAGTGAATACTTTTGTAACACTAAAGTTTATGCAATTTATACATTTTGTAAACAAATTAACATAATTTATTGACTTATTTGACACTTGTAAATAATGTGACTCAGACTAAAATAAATCCATAAAAATATAGTTAACTGTAAGAAGTAAGTGTACTGAAAGTACGTAGCTATAAGAAAAAGCTCTTAGCGGTACGAATCATTCAGGTGCGGATGCGGCCGATGCAAGCAATTACAAACTTGTATACTTACTCAGTTTGTATAACAATTATTTTCAGTAGTTAAGCATCATAAAACTTAAAAAAAAAAACATAAAAATAATTATTTTTGACAATCCTGCGAATACTAGTATTAAAGGTCAAGATTTTCAATTGCCAAATATGTTCAGAATCCCGAATTCCGGGCTTAACACCCCTAACGGTTGCTTGTTGTTAAAGAAAACCACACATGAATGTTAGCGATTTTAGTTGGTATAGGAATTTTTTTTTTCTTAATACATTATTGGCATTTATTTTGTTTTATTTTTTAAGAATAACTTAATTTAGGGCTGCTAATCATTAGTCCGTTCATTTCCATATGAGCAGAATAAGCTTACTTCTGTATGATTTTGGGATGTTTTGACTGAATTCTCCTTCCATTATTTGTTCCAGGGTAGAGAAAAATTTGAAGAAACGGTTAATTCAAAACTCGGTGAGGCCAGTGATGAGCAGAAGAAAGAGATCATTAAAATGCTGGCCGACCATTTCGACCCCAGTGTTGCTCAGCCGGAGGCGGAGAAGAAACCGAGAAATCCGAGGAAAAGCAACAGGAGGAGTCACAGGGAGAGCAACGCGAAAGACAAGGACCCGGCGACCAGCTCAGACATTCCGAGCACACCGGACACGACATCCAACACTGAGCCTTCGTCGCCGTCCAAGAGCAACGGAGTCGACACACCGCAGGACGACTCACCCAAGCATGAGCCGGCCGCGCCCCAGGCCAACGGAGAGAACTGAGACCATCACCACACCTCGCGACACAATCAAATGCTCACTCTATCTGTATATATGAATTGGGTTTCTTTTTAAATTATTGAGAAGTATTTATTTGTTTTTGTAGTAAGCTTATGGTTTTGTTATTTTTTTTTTTAAGTGCCATCGTTTAGGTGTACCGCTTTTGAGCTTAGAAAAAAAGTTAATTTTGAAAAAATTAATAATTATTGATGTGAAATGTTGGTGTGTGAAAAACGTCAAGGGGATTACTAGTGCCTTTATTCCTTAAAATGATTTTAAATCGAGGAGAAGACTTATTTTGCTTACGGTTTTATATGAAATTTCTAAAAAGCTAGAGGATTTTTTATTGACATAAAGATGGAAAAGTACAATAATTTAAGTTGTAAAGTGTAAGTTAACATGTGTGATATATATTATGTGAATATAATATAAATTATTTAAGTTTGTAATTACTGATACCTTTGTTATGTTTGTACTTAAATATTGTAATGTTTATTTCAACAGATTAGGAATTTCCTTTTTTTACTTAATTTTAAAGTGTTCTTTTTTACACTTCCTTCCCAGTTATCTATTAGTTTTTTATTCAGATGTTTGTGGTATTTGATTTTCAGTACAAAATAGCTTGTACATTCCTTTAAGTTGAACAAAATGAGCTGCCTTTGTATTTTCAATCTAGGTTTTGTTGAGCTGTTATCTTTTTTTGTTATGCTTATTCTGTTTACATAATTGATCTCTGTCTAAAAACGAAAATAATCACTCTTAAAATCTTTTTTATCGTCAAATTTGTACTTTAAAGCTTTAGTTCTGATTAATGATATAATAGCATTTTGTTTGTTACGATTAATAACTGTTTTAATTGTATAATACAATTAAAAAATAATTGAAACTACATTTTGTTCTTTATTTAGTAAAATTCTTTATGAGTGAGAAATTAAAATTGTATTCAACACTCTCCCAGCTAAGAATCTTTGGTAGCAGGGACATCATCGTTGTGTCAGATTATTCCAACCAATAACATAAACAATTTATTAAAGTGTAGCCATAGGTGGTGTTGACTGTGGAGCCATAACAACAACCATAACCTAATTAAACGAGTAGGGATGGATGAATAACTTATGGTTATCACTCAACTCTTCTTGTTTTTTTTTCAATTAGTAATTCACGTGTTAATAATAAAACAAAATCAAAATAATGCCTTCAATCGAAATAACAATCATTAATTTATTTCAAAATATTAATCAGGTTGAGATGTAATTTGTTCAGTTCACACTAATCTATTAACTTTTTTGTCACTTAAATTTTTCTTCTGTTTCATTCAAATTTGTTGATGCTATTTTAATGCCTACATCATCAGCAAACATTGTAATTTCTGTTTCAAGTGAAGACACATATATGGGAATGTCATTTACATAAATATTAAAAAGTAAAGCCCAAAACACATGCTTGAGGAACCCCACAAATGGATTTTTTTTTTTTTTTTTTTTTTTTTTAGTACATGGCGTTTATAAACACTGATTGATATCTTTCATTCAAAAAAGATTCCATTAGCCTCAGAGATTTTGCACGTAAATATATACTAAACAATGTAACTTGTTTGACAATTGAATAATGAAAATACATTAATGAGACATTATAAACTAAATAACAATTAATTATATTAGTAATATGCATAAATTTACAAATGATCTGGCAAGTAAAACATAAGAGTTTGAAAGTGACTATAAAAGAGAATGACAAAGTTAGTTCAAATAAAATTTATCACAGACAATGAGAGATACTGCTTTTGAAGACGGTGACTGAGGGAGCAAAAAAATCAACCATTTGGACTCTCTCAAGTTCCTTCTTCATAGTGACCTAATGACTAAAGGCCAGATACTCATCAGTATTGGCCAATTCCTCTACGACCACACTACAGAGCAGTACTGGTACAATTAACGGACGCACAAGGGAACAGTAGAGCAGTTTAAATGCGTACAGACACTGAAGCCCAGAGATGGAGCAGCGAATCAGTCCGAGGATCCTGTAAGCCTTAGAACAGAGATGACATGCACTAGGTCTTCAGGGTGTAATGAAGGAGTAAGATCCACTTCCAAGCCGTTTGCGGAGGCGGGGTGTCCCAATACCTCATTATTCAGGTTGTAATGGAAGTGTATGGGGTTTTTGATGCGGTGAAAGATCATTACAAAACACTTCTTGACATTTAACTCCATGCAGTTCAACATGCACCAAGTCTCCACTCGCTGAAGGTTTTCCTGTAGAAGTAACAGCCATCAATTGTGGTAATCTTCCAATAAAGTATAATATCAATACATATCACATTTTCTTATAGGAAACCTTTTGGTGAGTGGAATAAATCTTGTTTGGGGGGTTTCCACTTCATGGGAAAAGTTGGGAATTTTCACAAAATGATCAGGGGACGATGCCAAACACATCCCAAGTGGTTTTCTTTGTTATTAATGTTGTAATTCTCTGCTCATAGTTTAATTTGATTTTTTATGGCACCAAACAACATGAAAATTCAAATTTAAAATAATTTTTAGCATTTGTTAAGTTGCGTCCGCACTGGTCGAACATGTTCTCTGAACAAAGTTCTTCAGAACTTTTGTTTGTTCTTAGTAAAAATTCAACAACTTTTACTAAAAAGATTTAAAAGATCTTAAAAAAAACATTTTAATATTTTCAATTTTTAACTTGGCTGAACAGATTATAGAGAAAAGCCAAAAATAGGTTTTCCGTGCTATGGGAAATCAACAAAACCATGTTTTCCATGCTAATGGGAAAACAACCATGTATCTCCCTTATTATTTGTTAGCACCAGGGGGACTGAGCTAAAGCTCGGTAAAATTATTGCTTTCGTTTCTCACACAAAGCTCGTTCGCTCCGCTCACTCGCCAGGCGGAAGGTTTGCTGCACATTGGTATGATTTTCCTAAAACCACAGGTTAAAGATGTAACACATTCGGTTTATTTTATGTACAGTTATCAGCTGATTTTTGTTGAATTTAAAAATCTCCATAAGGATAACATGGGATCTTTGAAGGGCTCTAGCGCGAAAACCGGATTTTTCCCAACTATGGGACCAGCTCCAATCGATTTCTGGTGCCCAAAACCCCCATATTCCATCAAAAAATCAAAAATCCTTGGAGCGAAAAAAAACTTTGCCCGGACAAACGGAGCTTGTTTTAGAGTATAAAGATATAACTGGTAAAATTTGGTAAGAACATTCAATAGGTAGGGTTTCATTAATTTTTGCTTTCAACACCCTTATGGTGTCAAACCTACATACATACTTACCTCCATGATTTGTACAGGAAAAACTTTAAAGTGCCGAATATTGATAAAATTTTATTTTTACGTTACCAAACCATTACATTTCCAAACAAGTAAAAAATGTTAACAACATCCCATGGCAGTAAACCAACATACTCATTCCTATGGCGTTTATGGAGAAAATATAAAACCCAAATTCCTTGGGAAACTTGCTGATTACTCAGGTATGCTGCTATAACGGGGTATTTTAATGTTTCAGTTATTTATGTCCACAGGTTTTGAATTAAACGTTTACTTGAATAATAATCATGCACACTGCATATTATAATGCAGTACTGGGTTGACATAAACTGAAAGGAAAACCATACATGGTTTTCTTTGGAGTTTAATAATAAAATATTTATTTATTACAAAATGAAAATTAATGTTTTTTTAAGGTAATTATAGACCCTAACGTTTTGGGAAGTTTATCATGAGTAGTAACTTAAATGTTAAATATACTGATTTTTATAAATACTTACGTCACATTTAGTTAACCAATGTTTTTTTTTTAGTTTTTTACTAAAGTACATAGTGATTGTCATGGCGAGTTTCAAAATTGAAATTAATTCATTTTTTAAATACCGGTGTATTTATTGTGTATTAAAATATGCGCAATTTAAATATTATGTAGGCCAGAATAAGTATAAATTTGGTTTTTGTAACCTCCCAATAGATAACACAAAGAAAATCGTGTACAATAAAAGCCATTTCACACTTTATGCAAGTGTATTTATAGACCTAATAACGAAGCGTAGCCTATTGTCCAGCAGTCAGTATAGCCGCGCCGTCAATTGATGTGGTGTATAAACTAGACTAATTGACGAGGGCACAGTTCACAAGTGTCGGCATGCTTGGAAGTGTCTTCCGAGACCATTCGTGTTTTGTCGCACAGCCGGGCTATGACTGCAACGGCGGCCTGCCCCTGTGGCAACGCCGCCCGCCATTTCCGCATCCTCTACTGCTTTGCTGCCACCTTGTTCTTTCTGCAAATAGCCGGGTTTTCCTATTTCTACGAGTACTTATCCACAGTGCGAGTCGACTGTGTGGACTCGCAATTTAGGCCCAAACGTGAAACTGGAGACTTGAGTGACAATTTGGTGAACGTTTTCGAAGACTCGAAGAACATTGGGAAACCGGAAGTGAGCAGTAGGCGGTTGGGCGACCGGAAGAACACCACGAAGGACAAGGTGCTCGCGCAAAACGAAGATGGGATGATTGTAATAGGCCATTCGACCAAGATACCGGTAAAATTATTAGACTAAGCAAACAACATTGATGCTATGCTTATTGTTCGATGACTCTCTCTTGCTTGCCTATTTTATATTGCTTATTAGAATAGCTATTTGTGTAATAAGAGCGTAAAGTACGTCATTGCCACTCGAGAATTGTAGATGGCCGCACGAAGCGTCAGCTGAGTGCGGCCAAACAATTCGAGAGCGGCAATGACTATTTGCGCTCGTAATACACACAAGATTTTTCCTACCAACATAATTGTTACATATTACATGTTTTACTGTAGTATACAAAATGTCATTTAGATTATTTTTGATTTGTTTCTGTTGGAACATAATGTTAACTATCAAACATAACCTCAAACTAAAAAAAGAAGCAATTACTAAACGACAACAATGAATAACAGCTGTAGCATGGTTTGTAATAACAGCTGATTTAAAATTGATGTTTGATCTAGCGTGCGGTAAAGAATCATTGCCGCTCTAGAGCGGGAAAGAAACGGAAACCGGAAATGAACTGTTTTGCATATGGGTTACAGGTGTGGCAATGCAATTATTTCCATGCAGTGGTAGGAAAATTTTTTTTTAATACCAGTCTTCTGATAATAACTCGTAAATGTAGGCCTACTGTATATAAAACCGACACTATCTGTTATTCCTTCTCTAAAAAATATTAACTCCTATAACTCTTAACTGACTACAGCATTAGGTTATTAAACCTACCACAGCTTTTCGTAACTCCCAGCCATTTCCAATCTAATATAGTCAAGTATAATGGGCTAAACAATGTGATTTTTCATCCCTCTGTTAGACCATGAAGTTCAGGAGATTGCACTGTATGTGGTATATAAAAGTAGATTAGTTGTCTACTGAGTTTGATAAAATATTTAAACAAAGGGACTAATCTTATGCTCGGTAAAATAATTAAAAGTCACCTTCCTTTTATAGACAAAACTCGTTCGCTCCGCTCACTCGCCCTCTTCCTTTTTAATTAAAGGCCGGCTAATTGGTATAAATTTGTTGAACCACAGGTTACAGATATACAGGGTGTCCAGCTTTACTCTTTACAAACTTTAATTAATTAAATTAATTAAAGTTTAAATTAATTAACACAACTTAGGTCGTTTTAATAGAAAAATCGCAATAACTGTTGTCAGATCCACACAAACTTGATATCATTGTTTGGATAATTTTTTTTTTTTGCAACACCGATCGGCTGGAGCACTACTTCTGTGACGTCATCTTTCTGAGCATTCCGACGTGGTGTGTAGTAGGCCTTGGCCACACTCATTATATTTGAGTTGGTCTCAAGCCATTTGTAAACATGTGTTCATTTAATGCGTGAGTTGAGATTTTATGCCCTCATAAAATGAAACACATGCGATCCTCACAATCCCAAGTTCAAAGCTCTACTCCTTTTTGTGAAATTCCTTCTTCAGCTCTGATGAAGCCATAAGGTTCGATAACTTTTAAAGGTAAGCGTCTTAAATATTTCTTATACTTTTAATCCTAAAGTAGGTGCCAACATTAATGAGACTGGAGTGGAGGCAGGTAGTACCGGCCGGTCCTAATCCATTGTTAACAAAACATGCCCTATTGTAGCGCGGCTGGCCGGTTGCCCACATATAGCAGAGTATTTTTCGGCAAAGTTGCCATGAGCTAATTAAAAAAATAAAATCTGAGCAGGCAAGTGCAACGTTAATAATAAAGCAAGCCCACTTGGGACATGTTTGGTTTGATCCCCTTACCATTTTGTAAAAATTTCCAACTTCTCCCACTTAAGCATTTTCCGCCATATTGGAAAATGGCGGCTAAGACGTGTAATTGTGTAAGGTTTCATTTGAAAATTAATTGTACAATAACTAAGGGGTTTAACAACATCAAATATGTTTTATTCTACTCGTCAAAAGATTTTCTATAAAACGAACGCTTAAAATTATTTTTAATTTAAACTTTTATGTAGTTTTGCGACAGGTGCCATTCAAATTAAAATCTGAACAGGCAAGTTCAATATTAATAATGAAGCAAACCCCTTTGGGATATGTTTAGTTTGGTCCCCTGAATATTTTTTAAAAATTTCCAACTTCTCTCACTTTAGCATTCTCCACAATCTTGGAAAATGGCGGCTAAGCCGTGTAATTGTGTAAGGTTTTATTTGAAAATTAATTGTACAATAACTAAGAGGTGTAACAACGTCAAATATATTTTATTCTACTCGCCAAAAGATTCCCTACTAGAAAATGTGGTATTTATTGTCGTTATCATAATCACTAAAAAGTGTGAATATTTGAACATAAACTTGTACAAAATTTTATTGTTGTATTTTAGGCTTTTCATATTTTGCTTCGTTCATATTGAAGATATTAAGTTTTACCTCAACCAAAGTTTTAGCCCATTGAATTTCGCATCTTATAATAATGTATAATATGTGAATATTACTTCTAAAACAAACACTGAACAATATTTTTAAAATAAACATGTATGTATTTTGTTGTGCATTTTAGTAGTTGTTTAGTGTTGTTATATAAATACTTTAATTGTGAAATAATGTAAAAAAAGCTACAGACCATATACATGTAATGGTCAAATAATTAATTATAACAAAATGTTTTACTCAACAACATCACCTTTAAAAATTTTACTAACAAAATGTATTTGTATTACACTGTTTCATTCGGTAAACCATTACATGTATGGTCAGTTAACAGTTTCTGTTTTTCTTACAACCTTTGGATGAGCTTATATGAATCCGTACAGTTTCAACATTATTAAAACTGATTAACTACCGTGTGATAAATAAAACATCAATTCTATCATTAAGTTATAGAGTTTAAAAACATTTTATTAGTCTACTCTTAAAACTCTTAAGAAAATCAACCGACCCTCTAAGGTATTTTTACCTAGCGAATGTTGAACAATCAAACGCAGAGTGACAAACGTCGTAAGTGGGGTCCGAATCAATTGGAGCGGTGTGGGTGATTGTTTAATCAAAACGGATTGTATCGTCGGGCGGCCGGCAAGATGGCTACTGGCGAGAAAACTCCGTTGGCGAGAGTCTTGCAGCGGCGCAAGTGGCATCACCTGGAGGTGAGGGTGACCAGGAACAGCAGATCCGTGCGTGACGTACAACTCAGCCTGAGGGTGGTACAGTCGGTGCTGGTGAGTGTAGTGGCGTTGCAAGTGGTGCTGATAGTCTACCTGGGACTGAACATCCGCACAGGGAGTGAGGCGGATAAAGAGGAGACCGGCGTCCGCGTGAGGACCAAGAGGGAGAGTTCCGTGGCGGAGAACGTGCTGCACAATCAGGGCTCGCAGGAGATCAACGTGGAGTTCGTCAACCCCAAGTTGCGCTCCGAGTTTGAGGAGAAGGAAAAACTAAACAAAACTGGGGATGGGACGTCCAACCCGTGGGTTTGGTTGACCTCTTACTCCAGAGTTCCGGTAATAATTGATCAGACTTTAAAATTTGTTGAAATAAATGAAAATTTGACAGTTAGAGGCCTAGTTAATTGCTTAAAATTATTTTGAATGCATAATAACAGGGTTGTGTATTCGGTGTGTGCTCTTGCATTAATGAAAGAAACATTTAATTTCACACTAATTCACATATTTTATGTCATGTTTTTTTATGTTCCTCGAGAGAAATGTTTTAAATTAACTCCAATACACTTAATGATTTCAGTTTCAGACAGAGGGAATATTCAGACATTAATTAATTGAAGCCCCATTTATGCAAATAAGTTAGAACATTTTAAATATATTAACAATTTTTACATAGGTTCTTTATTGCAGATTTGTGCATTCGAGCATTACATCATATATGTGCTTTTAACGCTCTGACTTTAATCAGCGCTTGTCCAACAAGTAAAGTAGGTATTCTGGCTGTGGGTTCAATAATACAGTAAATTTTAATAATTATTGTCAATGCACTTTTGAACTCTCTGTTACCAGAGATTTTATGTACTTGCTTTAGCCAACTTTTTAGATAAAATAAAAAATATATTTTTTAATATATTAGGATTTTTTGAATGCCGTAATTATCTCATATATTAACCAATTTGCGCTATCCTATTGACAGTGTTAATTATATGTTATGTTTGATTATCAGCAATCAATGGTGAAATTAAATACTCACACTTCTCTGCCATGTTATTTCAGTAGATATGAAAGGGTGGTTCTGGAACACCTCGCCCTTCCGATTTTCGGCCCTCAGTCAACTTCATTTTTGACAGGTTTTGGGCCAGTTTTTATCTGATTTTAGGATAATCCAAACCACTTTCCATCATTTTTCCCGCATTTTTCCGGTTTTTGAAATGGTGAAATTCCAAGTAAGTGCGAGGAAGGGTGAGGAAGGGCGAGGAAGGGCGAGGAAGGGCGAGGAAGGGCGAGGAAGGGCGAGACGCACTCTTCACCGAACCCTTGTAAACCTCATATTTGACTGGTTCTGGGCCAGTTTGTATTTGATTTCGGGTTAATTTCAGCCATTTTTCAGGTTTTTCGAATGGTGTATTTAATCCACAAAAATTAATCCAGAAATTAAATCAAAGGAAGGGCGAGACGCACTCTTCACCGAACCCTCGTAAACCTCATATTTGACTGGTTCTGGGCCAGTTTGTATCTGATTTCGGGTTGATTTCAGCCATTTTCAGGTTTTAAAAATGGTGTATTTAATCCACAAAATTAATCCAGAAATTTAATCCAAGGAAGGGCGAGACGTCATCTTAACCTTTGTTGTTTAACCTAACATAATCCTGATTTCAAAAGGATTTTCATCCACATTAGGTATTTTACACAGCGATTTTCACCACATTAATAGGTCATGTGACAAGGAAGAGCGCTGTGATTGGTTATTTCTGTTACTTAAAATCTGAGGTTGAAAAAAAAATCTCGAGACATTTTTTTATTTCCAACATCATTTTTTATAATTTAATCAGTTTACACCGGTGCTTCCAAATCCGCCGTCTTTCCGTTCAGTCTGTTCGACTTTTTCCAATCTGATACAGGGCGGTTTTTTATACATTTCACATATGATCTGCGCCACCCTATCTCCACGATGCACGGGGAAATCGATATCGGAATTATTTATCAACAGAATACAGACGTTGCCGGTATAGTCTCTGTCCACCACGCCAGCACCGACGCTTATACAGTGCTTTAGGGCTAGACCAGATCTCGGCGCGATCCTTCCATAACAGCCTTCGGGAAATTTAAACGTTATATCCGTTTTTACCAATTGTTGTCCCCGCTTTGGTACAACATAATCATATGCACTTCTCAAATCGAGACCAGCTGCATCCGGTGACCCGTTGTACGGTTCAAATCCGTTTTCACTCAACAAATAATAACCGTAGCTTTCAGCCATTATTGATTCCTAATGCATGCATAACGGATTTCCACATCAAATAAATTAAACGGGGCATTTTCAAAAATATATTTAAATTATGTTTTTTAAAAACTATTTTTATTCGTCAACCTTAAACTCGATACTGTGCTTGAATTTATTATCTGAAAGTGATATTTTACCGTTGTACAGCACATAGAGTTTCCCCTTAAAATTCAACAGTTGTTTGATATAGTTATTTGTCAACCTGTCATTCCAGCTTTCGGGAAGATAGAATTTCACATCATCGCATGTGACTAATATTCTCATACCGTATGATGAAGAGATTTTATCCATATTTTCCACAAAATATTTTTTACCAACTTCCAGGTCACCCACCCTGATGTAAGACTTTCCATTGATTTCTTTCAGTATATCATTAAAGTTAGGACCGTTCATTTTTACCTATACAAGGAATAACGCTTTGCGGCGTCAAATAAAAAATAGAAACTGCCGATTTTCAATAAATTAAAAAATACTACACCCGAATCAACTCCAAATAAATATGCACATTCGAATCGAACATCTGCAATAAATTATTATTTTGGTCTGTAATGTAAATGTTGATTTGTTGGATTTTATTCAATCCTTTTTTCAACGACACGTAATGCGGCGGCCGCGGCATCACAGCAATTTTATTACCAAATTCACCATATGGAAAGAAACTATACAACACCAAAGACTCTTTGTGTTTGTGCCAATGTTCATCATGATTGACAAAACAATTTTCCACGATATCACAGTGGACTTCAATCATGTCCCATGGTCTTATGTTGTGCGGTTTTTTCGCATTGTACGTGTCCAAGTATTCCGGGGCATCAATTTCATCGAAACCCAGCAAACGCCGCAGTGGATTTTCCATGTGAAATTTTATAGGTGAAGTGATTTTCACCCGGTACCCCGTAGTTTTAAGTATTGAAACGACCGTGACTTTATTCTTTTTATCATCCGTTTTACCGCGCAACAGCGGATCCACACCTTTTTGTATGTGTTTCTGTATGGCATCAAATGTCCAAAAACCTTTACCGAAACCGATTTTCGTTCCACCGTCAAACAAAACACTACAACCCTCAAATAAATTATAAAAGTTGTATTCGCAGAAAAGTCCGGTGAGTGCCAGCTTGTACTCAGCATCCAAGTGAATGGGATGTTCCAAGTTCAAGGTCAGTTGTGAAGTCGTACCTGATAGTCTAAAAGTCGACCATTTAGCAAAGCCCTAAAACCTAACAGCGAAGGCTTTAACCTGTGAATAGGGTCTATTGACCACTATCTTAAACCTAATGTTTTGCACCTAAGATCTAAACCTAAGGCCTTACACCTGAGTCCAAAACCTTAAATCCTAGCAGCTAAGGCTCTGACCTGTGAATAGGGCCTATTAGACACCAGCTTAGACATAATGTGTTGCACCTAAGATCTTAACCTAGGACCTTACACCTGAGTCCAAAACCCTAAAACCTAGCAGCTAAGGATTTGACCTGTGAATAGGGCCTATTTGCCAACAGCCTAGACCTAATGTGTTGGACCTATGATCTAAACCTAAGGCCTTACACCCATGCCCAAAGCCCTAAAACCAAGCAGCTAAGGATTTGACCTGTGAATAGGGCCTATTAGCCAACAGCCTAGACCTAATGTGTTGGGACTAAGATGTAAGCCTAAGGCCTTACACCCATGCCCAAAGCCCTAAAACCAAGCAGCTAAGGATTTGACCTGTGTATAGGGCCTATTAGCCAACAGCCTAGACCTAATGTGTTGGGACTATGATCTAAACCTAAGGCCTTACACCCGAGTCCAAAGCCCAAAAACCTAGCAGCTAAGGATTTGACCTGTGAATAAGGCTTATTAGCCAACAGCCAAAACCTAATGTGTTGGGACTAAGATGTAAACCTAAGTCCTTGCACCTGAGTCCAAAGCCCTAAAACCAATCAGCTAATTATTTGATCTGTGAATAGGGCCTATTAGCCAACAGCCTAAACCTAATGTGTTGGGACTAAGATGTAAACCTAAGGCCTCGCACCTGAGTCAAAAGCCCTAAAACCTAGCAACTAACGATTTGACCTGTGAATAGGGCCTATAAGCCAACAGCCTAGACCTAATGTGTTGGACCTATGATCTAAACCTTACACCCGAGTCCAAAGCCCTACAACCTATCAGCTATGGATTTGACCGGTGAATAAGGCCTATTAGACAACAGCCTAGACCTAATGTGTTGGGACTATGATGTAAGCCTAAGACCTTGCACCTGAGTCCAAAGCCCTCAAACCTAGCAGCTAAGGCTTTGACCTGTGAATAGGACCAGGAGGCCTTAGACTTAAGACCTAAGACCTAGCAGCTGAAGTGACCTATGAGCCATTTGCCTAGAACTAAAACCTGAACTAATTAGACCTAAGATCCAAACCTAAGGCCTTACATTGCACCTGAGTCTAAACTCCAAACACCTTAGACTAGACTAATTCCTCAAACCTAAGATATAATTCCTAAGCCCCAAGGCTTTAGACTTAAGACCTAAAAACCTACAAGGGGGCCGCGATTCACAGCCCCTCATGTATTGAGCAAACATTAGGCAACGAGGTCTTGTTTCTTTGATTTTAAAATCATGATCAGCTATGGTTGTCAGATTCAGATTGGGGTGTTTGAAGACCAACCTCCATCTATCTTACCCAACACCTAAGACCCTACCGCATGGACCAGACCCAAGACATAAAGCTAGACACCATAGTCTTGGCTTTTAAGTTCTTAGACCCAAGACTTAAGGCCCTACACCAGGGTCTAGAACCAACACCAAAGATCCGTGGTCTAGGATATTAGGTTCTTATTCCCAAGACCTAACACCCTACACCAGAGTCTAGAACCAATGCAAGGTCTAAGGTCTGTGGTCTAGACTTTTAGGTTCTTATACCCAAGGACTAAGGCCCTACACCAGGGTCTAGAACCAAGAACAAAAGTCCGTGGTCTAGGCTTTTAAGTTCTTATACCCAAGACCTTACACCAGGGTCTAGAACCAAGATCTAAGACCCTACACCAGAGTCTTGGACCAAGGTCTAAGGTCCGTGGTCTAGACTTTTAGGATCCTATACCCAAGGGCTAAAGGCCAAAAGGCCATTACCAGGGTCTAGAACTAAGACCAAAGGTCCGTGGTCTAGGATTTTAGGTTCTTATTCCCAAGACCTAAGACCCTACACCAGAGCCTAGGACCAAGGTCTAAGTTCCGTGGTCTAGACTTTTAGGTTCTTATACCCAAGGACTAAGGCCCTACACCAGGGTCTAGAACCAAGATCTAAGGTCCGTGGTCTAGACTTTTAGGTTCTTATAACCAAGACCTAAGACCCTACACCAGAGTCTAGGACCAAGGTCTAAGGTCCGTGGTCTAGACTTTTAGGATCTTATACCCAAGGGCTAAAGGCCCTACACCAGGGTCTAGAACCAAGATCTAAGGTCCGTGGTCTAGACTTTTAGGTTCTTATAACCAAGACCTAAGACCCTACACCAGAGTCTAGGACCAAGGTCTAAGGTCCGTGGTCTAGACTTTTAGGATCTTATACCCAAGGGCTAAAGGCCCTACACCAGGGTCTAGAACCAAGATCTAAGGTCCGTGGTCTAGGCTTTTAGGTTCTTATACCCAAGACCTAAGGCCCTACACCATGGTCTAAAACCAAGACCTAAGGTCCGTTGTCTAGACTTTTAGGTTCTTATTCCCAAGGACTAAGGGCCAACACCAGGGTATAGAACCAAGACCAAAGGTCGGTGGTCTAGACTTTTAGGTTCTTATACCCAATGACTAAGGTCCTACACCAGGGTCTAGAACCAAGATCTATGGTCCGTGGTCTAGACTTTTAGGTTCTTATACCCAAGGACTAAGTACCTACACCAGGGTCTAAAACCAAGTCCAAAGGTGCGTGGTCTAGACTTTTAGGTTCTTATGCCCAAGGACTAAGGCACCAGGGTCTAGAACAAAGACCAAAGATCCGTGGTCTAGACTTTTAGGTTATTATACCCAAGGACTAAGGCCCTACACCAGGGTTTAGAACCAAGACCAAAGGATCGTGGTCTAGGATTTTAGGTTCTTATATCCAAGGACTAAGGGCCAACACCAGGGTCTAGAACCAAGACCAAAGGTCGGTGATCTAGGCTTTTTGGTTCTTATACACAAGATCTAAAGCCCTACACCAGGGTCTAAATCCAAGACTTGAGGCCTGTGGGCTAGGCCATTAGGTTCTTAGACTCAAGGACCCACACACATGGTCTAGACCCAAGCCCCAAGGCCATACACCATGATCTAGACCCTAAGACTAAAGGCCTTACACCATGGTCTAGTACTCGGCTTCAACCGTGTGCAGTTGTATTTGTTTCATCCAACCTAGAGGAAAGTCAGCCAACAAGTTCTTCGGCCCAAGACCAAAGACCCACCAGCATGGTCTAGATCCTCAAGCCCTGAGACCATACACCGTGGTTTAAGTCCCTAGACCCAATTTCTAATCCACCGTGGTTTAGATCCCCAAGACCTAAAGCTATACACCGTGGTCCTCAGGCTATACACCGTAGTCTTAAGGCTATACACATTATTCTTAGACCCAAATGCTAATCCACCGTAGTCTAGATCCCCAACACCTAAGGCTATACACGGTGTTCTATGTTCTTAGACCCATATTCTAATTCCACCATGGTCTAGATCCCCAAGACCTAAGGCTATACACCGTGGTCTAAGTTCTTAGACCCAAATTCTAATTCCGCCATGGTCTGTATACCCAAGACCTAAGGCCCTACACCTTGGTCTAGTATTCGTCTTAAACCGTGCGCAATTAATTGTGGTTGTTTCGGCTATAGCTAGAGGAAACTCGGCCTTTAAGTCCTTAGACGTAAGACCTAATGCCATACACCGTGATCTAGACCTAAAACCTTATACCATACACCATGGCCTAGACCCAAGACCAAAGTCCCTACACCGTGGCCTAGTACTCTTCTTAAGCCGTTTGCAGTCATTACTGTATCGTCTATACCTTAGGGGAAATTGGCTATTTATGTTCTTAGACCTGAGACCTAAGCTTTTACACCATGGTCTAACACTTGTTTTAAGCCGTGTGCAGTTGTGGTTTTCATCCATAGCTAGAGGAAAGTCGGTCCTTAAGCTCTTAGACCCTAGACCTAATGCCCTACACCTTGGTCTAGACCCAATCCTTAACCCATTGGGGTCTAGTACTCGTCTTAATGTTGGGTTTTAACTTCTTAGACACAATACCTAAGACCCTACACCATAGTCTAGTACTCGTCTTAAAGTCGGTCTTTACGTTCTTAGACCCAAGGCCTAAGGTCCTACATCTTAGTTTAGACCCAAGACCTAAGGCCATACACCGTGGTCCAGTATTTGTCTTAATCCGTGTGCAGTTATTACTGTTTCGTCTATACAGTACCTAGAGGTAAATCGGCCTTTTATGTTCTTAGACCTGAGAACTAGGTTTTTACATCATGGTTTAATACTTGTCTTAAGCCGTGCGCAATTGTGGTTGTTTTATCCATAACTAGAGGAAAGTCGGCCTTTAAGTTCTTAGACCCAAGACCTGAGGCCCTATACCACGGTCCAGACCCAAGGGCATACACCGTGGTTCAGTACTTGTCTTAATCTGTGTGCAGTTATTACTGTTTCGTCTATACCTAGAGGAAAATCGGCCATTTATGTTCTTAGGCCTGAGAGCTAAGGTTCACATTCATCACCCGATTTAAAAAACGTTCGCAGACGTTAATTTAAAAAAAAAACATCGTCTACATATCGATTTTCAAAAACGATGTGTAGACGTTAATTTTTAAAAACACCGTTTACACATCGATTTTCAAAAACGGTGTGTAGACGTTAATTTAAAAAAACACCGTTTACACATCGATTTTCAAAAACGGTGTGTAGACGTTAATTTTTAAAAACACCGTTTACACATCGATTTTTACTGTTTCGTCTCGAAAAAGAGAATGTTTAAGCTTTTACACCATAACTTACAACGAAACCCCGTGGTCTAATTCCTAAAACCTAGGACCTTAGACCGATACCCTAGGACATAAGGGCTTAGATTTATTGCTTAAAAGGAATTTAAATTAGGACCTAAGGCCTCATAATTTAGACCAACCCCAATCCCAAGCATTTAAGGCATTAGACCATAGACCTTTATTTATATGACCTTAAACATTTGACCTAAGATCTAAGACTTTAACAAAAGACTTAAGCCCTAAGACCCTACCTCATGGGCTAGTGCTCGTCCTTCACCACATGGGACCGTGTAAAATGGCATGCATAATGCCAATCATATGTATTATTTGAAAGCACAGCGCCCATGAACGCCTGTGTTTGCTGTTGGGCGTTTTAATGATTTGCGCTTTCGGGCGTTTTGCAAACTCGACGCGGAAATTACGATCGCAGACGTAAATTATTAAAAAACATCGTCTACACATTGATTTGGAAAAACGATCGTAGACGTCGATTATTTGAAACAGCGTCTGGGCATCGATTTTAAAAAACGTTTGCAGACGTTATTTATTAAAAGTATCGTCTACACATCGATTTCGAAAAACGTTCGCAGACGTTAAATATAAAAGGGCATCGTCTACACATCGATTTTGAAAAACGTTCGCAGACGTTAATTATTAAAGGGCATCGTCAACACACCGATTTGCAATATGCAGGTCGAGTTTGCAAATCGTCCGAAAGCGCAAATCATTAAAACGCCCAACAGCAAACACAGGCGTTCATGGGCGCTGTGCTTTCAAATAATACATATGATTGGCATTATGCATGCCATTTTACACGGTCCCATGTGGTGAAGGACGAGCACTAGCCCATGAGGTAGGGTCTTAGGGCTTAAGTCTTTTGTTAAAGTCTTAGATCTTAGGTCAAATGTTTAAGGTCATATAAATAAAGGTCTATGGTCTAATGCCTTAAATGCTTGGGATTGGGGTTGGTCTAAATTATGAGGCCTTAGGTCCTAATTTAAATTCCTTTTAAGCAATAAATCTAAGCCCTTATGTCCTAGGGTATCGGTCTAAGGTCCTAGGTTTTAGGAATTAGACCACGGGGTTTCGTTGTAAGTTATGGTGTAAAAGCTTAAACATTCTCTTTTTCGAGACGAAACAGTAAAAATCGATGTGTAAACGGTGTTTTTAAAAATTAACGTCTACACACCGTTTTTGAAAATCGATGTGTAAACGGTGTTTTTTTAAATTAACGTCTACACACCGTTTTTGAAAATCGATGTGTAAACGGTGTTTTTAAAAATTAACGTCTACACATCGTTTTTGAAAATCGATATGTAGACGATGTTTTTTTTTTAAATTAACGTCTGCGAACGTTTTTTAAATCGGGTGATGAATGTGAACCTTAGCTCTCAGGCCTAAGAACATAAATGGCCGATTTTCCTCTAGGTATAGACGAAACAGTAATAACTGCACACAGATTAAGACAAGTACTGAACCACGGTGTATGCCCTTGGGTCTGGACCGTGGTATAGGGCCTCAGGTCTTGGGTCTAAGAACTTAAAGGCCGACTTTCCTCTAGTTATGGATAAAACAACCACAATTGCGCACGGCTTAAGACAAGTATTAAACCATGATGTAAAAACCTAGTTCTCAGGTCTAAGAACATAAAAGGCCGATTTACCTCTAGGTACTGTATAGACGAAACAGTAATAACTGCACACGGATTAAGACAAATACTGGACCACGGTGTATGGCCTTAGGTCTTGGGTCTAAACTAAGATGTAGGACCTTAGGCCTTGGGTCTAAGAACGTAAAGACCGACTTTAAGACGAGTACTAGACTATGGTGTAGGGTCTTAGGTATTGTGTCTAAGAAGTTAAAACCCAACATTAAGACGAGTACTAGACCCCAATGGGTTAAGGATTGGGTCTAGACCAAGGTGTAGGGCATTAGGTCTAGGGTCTAAGAGCTTAAGGACCGACTTTCCTCTAGCTATGGATGAAAACCACAACTGCACACGGCTTAAAACAAGTGTTAGACCATGGTGTAAAAGCTTAGGTCTCAGGTCTAAGAACATAAATAGCCAATTTCCCCTAAGGTATAGACGATACAGTAATGACTGCAAACGGCTTAAGAAGAGTACTAGGCCACGGTGTAGGGACTTTGGTCTTGGGTCTAGGCCATGGTGTATGGTATAAGGTTTTAGGTCTAGATCACGGTGTATGGCATTAGGTCTTACGTCTAAGGACTTAAAGGCCGAGTTTCCTCTAGCTATAGCCGAAACAACCACAATTAATTGCGCACGGTTTAAGACGAATACTAGACCAAGGTGTAGGGCCTTAGGTCTTGGGTATACAGACCATGGCGGAATTAGAATTTGGGTCTAAGAACTTAGACCACGGTGTATAGCCTTAGGTCTTGGGGATCTAGACCATGGTGGAATTAGAATATGGGTCTAAGAACATAGAACACCGTGTATAGCCTTAGGTGTTGGGGATCTAGACTACGGTGGATTAGCATTTGGGTCTAAGAATAATGTGTATAGCCTTAAGACTACGGTGTATAGCCTGAGGACCACGGTGTATAGCTTTAGGTCTTGGGGATCTAAACCACGGTGGATTAGAAATTGGGTCTAGGGACTTAAACCACGGTGTATGGTCTCAGGGCTTGAGGATCTAGACCATGCTGGTGGGTCTTTGGTCTTGGGCCGAAGAACTTGTTGGCTGACTTTCCTCTAGGTTGGATGAAACAAAAACAACTGCACACGGTTGAAGCCGAGTACTAGACCATGGTGTAAGGCCTTTAGTCTTAGGGTCTAGATCATGGTGTATGGCCTTGGGGCTTGGGTCTAGACCATGTGTGTGGGTCCTTGAGTCTAAGAACCTAATGGCCTAGCCCACAGGCCTCAAGTCTTGGATTTAGACCCTGGTGTAGGGCTTTAGATCTTGTGTATAAGAACCAAAAAGCCTAGATCACCGACCTTTGGTCTTGGTTCTAGACCCTGGTGTTGGCCCTTAGTCCTTGGATATAAGAACCTAAAATCCTAGACCACGATCCTTTGGTCTTGGTTCTAAACCCTGGTGTAGGGCCTTAGTCCTTGGGTATAATAACCTAAAAGTCTAGACCACGGATCTTTGGTCTTTGTTCTAGACCCTGGTGCCTTAGTCCTTGGGCATAAGAACCTAAAAGTCTAGACCACGCACCTTTGGACTTGGTTTTAGACCCTGGTGTAGGTACTTAGTCCTTGGGTATAAGAACCTAAAAGTCTAGACCACGGGCCATAGATCTTGGTTCTAGACCCTGGTGTAGGACCTTAGTCATTGGGTATAAGAACCTAAAAGTCTAGACCACCGACCTTTGGTCTTGGTTCTAGACCCTGGTGTTGGCCTTTAGGTCTTGGGTATAAGAACCTAAAAGCCTAGACCACGCACCTTTGGTCTTGGTTCTAGACCCTGGTGTAGGGCCTTAGTCCTTGGGTATAAGAACCTAAAAGTATAGACCACGGACCTTTGGTCTTGGTTCTATACCCTGGTGTTGGCCCTTAGTCCTTGGGAATAAGAACCTAAAAGTCTAGACAACGGACCTTAGGTCTTGGTTTTAGACCATGGTGTAGGGCCTTAGGTCTTGGGTATAAGAACCTAAAAGCCTAGACCACGGACCTTAGATCTTGGTTCTAGACCCTGGTGTAGGGCCTTTAGCCCTTGGGTATAAGATCCTAAAAGTCTAGACCACGGACCTTAGACCTTGGTCCTAGACTCTGGTGTAGGGTCTTAGGTCTTGGTTATAAGAACCTAAAAGTCTAGACCACGGACCTTAGATCTTGGTTCTAGACCCTGGTGTAGGGCCTTTAGCCCTTGGGTATAAGATCCTAAAAGTCTAGACCACGGACCTTAGACCTTGGTCCTAGACTCTGGTGTAGGGTCTTAGGTCTTGGTTATAAGAACCTAAAAGTCTAGACCACGGACCTTAGATCTTGGTTCTAGACCCTGGTGTAGGGCCTTAGTCCTTGGGTATAAGAACCTAAAAGTCTAGACCACGGAACTTAGACCTTGGTCCTAGGCTCTGGTGTAGGGTCTTAGGTCTTGGGAATAAGAACCTAAAATCCTAGACCACGGACCTTTGGTCTTAGTTCTAGACCCTGGTAATGGCCTTTTGGCCTTTAGCCCTTGGGTATAGGATCCTAAAAGTCTAGACCACGGACCTTAGACCTTGGTCCAAGACTCTGGTGTAGGGTCTTAGATCTTGGTTCTAGACCCTGGTGTAAGGTCTTGGGTATAAGAACTTAAAAGCCTAGACCACGGACTTTTGTTCTTGGTTCTAGACCCTGGTGTAGGGCCTTAGTCCTTGGGTATAAGAACCTAAAAGTCTAGACCACAGACCTTAGACCTTGCATTGGTTCTAGACTCTGGTGTAGGGTGTTAGGTCTTGGGAATAAGAACCTAATATCCTAGACCACGGATCTTTGGTGTTGGTTCTAGACCCTGGTGTAGGGCCTTAAGTCTTGGGTCTAAGAACTTAAAAGCCAAGACTATGGTGTCTAGCTTTATGTCTTGGGTCTGGTCCATGCGGTAGGGTCTTAGGTGTTGGGTAAGATAGATGGAGGTTGGTCTTCAAACACCCCAATCTGAATCTGACAACCATAGCTGATCATGATTTTAAAATCAAAGAAACAAGACCTCGTTGCCTAATGTTTGCTCAATACATGAGGGGCTGTGAATCGCGGCCCCCTTGTAGGTTTTTAGGTCTTAAGTCTAAAGCCTTGGGGCTTAGGAATTATATCTTAGGTTTGAGGAATTAGTCTAGTCTAAGGTGTTTGGAGTTTAGACTCAGGTGCAATGTAAGGCCTTAGGTTTGGATCTTAGGTCTAATTAGTTCAGGTTTTAGTTCTAGGCAAATGGCTCATAGGTCACTTCAGCTGCTAGGTCTTAGGTCTTAAGTCTAAGGCCTCCTGGTCCTATTCACAGGTCAAAGCCTTAGCTGCTAGGTTTGAGGGCTTTGGACTCAGGTGCAAGGTCTTAGGCTTACATCATAGTCCCAACACATTAGGTCTAGGCTGTTGTCTAATAGGCCTTATTCACCGGTCAAATCCATAGCTGATAGGTTGTAGGGCTTTGGACTCGGGTGTAAGGTTTAGATCATAGGTCCAACACATTAGGTCTAGGCTGTTGGCTTATAGGCCCTATTCACAGGTCAAATCGTTAGTTGCTAGGTTTTAGGGCTTTTGACTCAGGTGCGAGGCCTTAGGTTTACATCTTAGTCCCAACACATTAGGTTTAGGCTGTTGGCTAATAGGCCCTATTCACAGATCAAATAATTAGCTGATTGGTTTTAGGGCTTTGGACTCAGGTGCAAGGACTTAGGTTTACATCTTAGTCCCAACACATTAGGTTTTGGCTGTTGGCTAATAAGCCTTATTCACAGGTCAAATCCTTAGCTGCTAGGTTTTTGGGCTTTGGACTCGGGTGTAAGGCCTTAGGTTTAGATCATAGTCCCAACACATTAGGTCTAGGCTGTTGGCTAATAGGCCCTATACACAGGTCAAATCCTTAGCTGCTTGGTTTTAGGGCTTTGGGCATGGGTGTAAGGCCTTAGGCTTACATCTTAGTCCCAACACATTAGGTCTAGGCTGTTGGCTAATAGGCCCTATTCACAGGTCAAATCCTTAGCTGCTTGGTTTTAGGGCTTTGGGCATGGGTGTAAGGCCTTAGGCTTACATCTTAGCCCCAACACATTAGGTCTAGGCTGTTGGCTAATAGGACCTATTCACAGGTCAAAACCTTAGCTGATACGGTGTAGGCCCTTGGACTCGGTTGCAAGGCCTTAGGTTTAGATCATAGGTCCAACACATTAGGTGTAGACTGTTGGCTAATAGAACTTATTCACAGGTGAAATCCTTAGCTGCTAGGTTTTTGGACCTAAGTCTAAGGCCTTGGGTCTATGGAATTAGATCGTTGGTCTAAGGATTAATTTTGGTCCAATGCATTTGGTCTTAGGAACCATGTATAAGGCCTTAGGTTTAGGTTTTAGGTCCAACACATTAGGCCCAAGCTGATGGATAATAGGCCATATTCACAGGTCAAAGCCTTAGCTGCTAAGTTTTAGGGTTTTGGACTCAGGTATATGGCCTTAGGTTCAGAACTTAGGTGCAACACATTAGGTCCTGGCCCGTGGCTAATAGGTCCTATTCACAGGTCAAAGCCTTAGCTGTTAGGTTTTAAGACTTTGGACTCAGGTGCAAGGCCTTAGGTTTACATCTTAGTCCCAACACATTAGGTTTAGGCTGTTGGCTAAAGGCCGCATTCACAGGTCAAATCCTTAGCTGCTAGGTTTTAGGGCTTTGGACTCAGGTGCAAGGCCTTAGTTTTACATCTTTGTCCCAACACATTAGGTTTAGGCTGTTGGCTAAAGGCCGCATTCACAGGTCAAATCCTTAGCTGCTAGGTTTTAGGGCTTTGGACTCAGGTGCAAGGCCTTAGGTTTACATCTTTGTCCCAACACATTAGGTTTAGGCTGTTGGCTAATAGGCCCTATTCACAGACCAAATCCTTAGCTGCTAGGTTTTAGGGCTTTGGGCATGGGTGTAAGGCCTTAGGTTTAGATCATAGGTCCAACACATTAGGTCTAGGCTGTTGGCAAATAGGCCCTATTCACAGGTCAAATCCTTAGCTGCTAGGTTTTAGGGTTTTGGACTCAGGTGTAAGGTCCTAGGTTAAGATCTTAGGTGCAACACATTATGTCTAAGCTGGTGTCTAATAGGCCCTATTCACAGGTCAGAGCCTTAGCTGCTAGGATTTAAGGTTTTGGACTCAGGTGTAAGGCCTTAGGTTTAGATCTTAGGTGCAAAACATTAGGTTTAAGATAGTGGTCAATAGACCCTATTCACAGGTTAAAGCCTTCGCTGTTAGGTTTTAGGGCTTTGCTAAATGGTCGACTTTTAGACTATCAGGTACGACTTCACAACTGACCTTGAACTTGGAACATCCCATTCACTTGGATGCTGAGTACAAGCTGGCACTCACCGGACTTTTCTGCGAATACAACTTTTATAATTTATTTGAGGGTTGTAGTGTTTTGTTTGACGGTGGAACGAAAATCGGTTTCGGTAAAGGTTTTTGGACATTTGATGCCATACAGAAACACATACAAAAAGGTGTGGATCCGCTGTTGCGCGGTAAAACGGATGATAAAAAGAATAAAGTCACGGTCGTTTCAATACTTAAAACTACGGGGTACCGGGTGAAAATCACTTCACCTATAAAATTTCACATGGAAAATCCACTGCGGCATTTGCTGGGTTTCGATGAAATTGATGCCCCGGAATACTTGGACACGTACAATGCGAAAAAACCGCACAACATAAGACCATGGGACATGATTGAAGTCCACTGTGATATCGTGGAAAATTGTTTTGTCAATCATGATGAACATTGGCACAAACACAAAGAGTCTTTGGTGTTGTATAGTTTCTTTCCATATGGTGAATTTGGTAATAAAATTGCTGTGATGCCGCGGCCGCCGCATTACGTGTCGTTGAAAAAAGGATTGAATAAAATCCAACAAATCAACATTTACATTACAGACCAAAATAATAATTTATTGCAGATGTTCGATTCGAATGTGCATATTTATTTGGAGTTGATTCGGGTGTAGTATTTTTTAATTTATTGAAAATCGGCAGTTTCTATTTTTTATTTGACGCCGCAAAGCGTTATTCCTTGTATAGGTAAAAATGAACGGTCCTAACTTTAATGATATACTGAAAGAAATCAATGGAAAGTCTTACATCAGGGTGGGTGACCTGGAAGTTGGTAAAAAATATTTTGTGGAAAATATGGATAAAATCTCTTCATCATACGGTATGAGAATATTAGTCACATGCGATGATGTGAAATTCTATCTTCCCGAAAGCTGGAATGACAGGTTGACAAATAACTATATCAAACAACTGTTGAATTTTAAGGGGAAACTCTATGTGCTGTACAACGGTAAAATATCACTTTCAGATAATAAATTCAAGCACAGTATCGAGTTTAAGGTTGACGAATAAAAATAGTTTTTAAAAAACATAATTTAAATATATTTTTGAAAATGCCCCGTTTAATTTATTTGATGTGGAAATCCGTTATGCATGCATTAGGAATCAATAATGGCTGAAAGCTACGGTTATTATTTGTTGAGTGAAAACGGATTTGAACCGTACAACGGGTCACCGGATGCAGCTGGTCTCGATTTGAGAAGTGCATATGATTATGTTGTACCAAAGCGGGGACAACAATTGGTAAAAACGGATATAACGTTTAAATTTCCCGAAGGCTGTTATGGAAGGATCGCGCCGAGATCTGGTCTAGCCCTAAAGCACTGTATAAGCGTCGGTGCTGGCGTGGTGGACAGAGACTATACCGGCAACGTCTGTATTCTGTTGATAAATAATTCCGATATCGATTTCCCCGTGCATCGTGGAGATAGGGTGGCGCAGATCATATGTGAAATGTATAAAAAACCGCCCTGTATCAGATTGGAAAAAGTCGAACAGACTGAACGGAAAGACGGCGGATTTGGAAGCACCGGTGTAAACTGATTAAATTATAAAAAATGATGTTGGAAATAAAAAAATGTCTCGAGATTTTTTTTCAACCTCAGATTTTAAGTAACAGAAATAACCAATCACAGCGCTCTTCCTTGTCACATGACCTATTAATGTGGTGAAAATCGCTGTGTAAAATACCTAATGTGGATGAAAATCCTTTTGAAATCAGGATTATGTTAGGTTAAACAACAAAGGTTAAGATGACGTCTCGCCCTTCCTTGGATTAAATTTCTGGATTAATTTTGTGGATTAAATACACCATTTTTAAAACCTGAAAATGGCTGAAATCAACCCGAAATCAGATACAAACTGGCCCAGAACCAGTCAAATATGAGGTTTACGAGGGTTCGGTGAAGAGTGCGTCTCGCCCTTCCTTTGATTTAATTTCTGGATTAATTTTTGTGGATTAAATACACCATTCGAAAAACCTGAAAAATGGCTGAAATTAACCCGAAATCAAATACAAACTGGCCCAGAACCAGTCAAATATGAGGTTTACAAGGGTTCGGTGAAGAGTGCGTCTCGCCCTTCCTCGCCCTTCCTCGCCCTTCCTCGCCCTTCCTCACCCTTCCTCGCACTTACTTGGAATTTCACCATTTCAAAAACCGGAAAAATGCGGGAAAAATGATGGAAAGTGGTTTGGATTATCCTAAAATCAGATAAAAACTGGCCCAAAACCTGTCAAAAATGAAGTTGACTGAGGGCCGAAAATCGGAAGGGCGAGGTGTTCCAGAACCACCCTTTCATATCTACTTATTTCCTCCGTGCTACGTATTACAGCTGTTTGCTGTTTGTGTTGTTTGTTTATTGTTAGCGTCTGCGGCGTCGCGTCGGCTGATGTCAAATTTAAAGTCAAAACAATAATTCATGTATTATGTGAGCTGTTTGGAAATAAATTAAATTGTTTCAGCGTTGCAAATAAAGTACCGTTCTCAATTAATTCAAACAATAATAAAAATCTGCATTATTGTCATCTTACAAAGTGCAAAGGAATTATGCAGAACAACAGGTGTGACTAATTCCCAGGTAGCAAAAATCATTTGAGGCAAGCTTGCCTCTTACTTGCCACGACACACATTAAACACTTGCGACAAACTGGCCGTGACAAACAATTAAACTTGGGGTAAGTGTGGGGCAAGCGTTCTAGTTCCCCTCTTCAACACTTGCCACAAGCTATGATGGCAAGCGTTTAGAACACTTGGCTTCACACACGTTTTACAAGTTGTAGGTGGCAAGCATGTAGAAAGCTTGGATGCGCACACTTGGGACATATTTTCTTGGTACCATTTATTTCACACTTTCCTAGTTATTTTTGTTCCTTGGTAGCTTTTCTTAGTAGTAGTAGGTATAAGGTTAATTTCAGAGCTTAAAATGTTTAATGGGTTTATTAGTTTGCCTTCAAATTTTTATAACAACACATTTGGGAGCACCCAATATAACTTCTAATTTTATACAAGCAAACTGTTTTAGGTAAAATTTAAGTTGTTAGCAATCACTTAAAAAAAGACTTTTAAAATAAAAACATTCTAGTGTATTTACTTAGCACAAACCCGTTTAATTACCACAAACAAAAATACTGATAAATTTTTGTGAATATTTAAGTGAATTTGGCTTGACATAATAGAGAATGCTTAAATGCTACATTTAAACCAGGGAAAATGGTGTCAAATTTTCTTCTGGTACCTAAAAAACTTGAAAACACAGTTCTTTCATGTTAGTGTGTATAGATTTTTTTATAACTGAGATAGTGAATCCAGTTAAATTATAATGGCCTAATTAGTAATTAAAATTGGAATAAATTAGTTATTAAATACCAAATACATTTAGTAATAGCGAAATTAAGCTCTATATGTAGCTTTTTCAGTTTTTAGCACACTTGAGCTACCAAAGGCCATCTTGTTGAACACAGCAAATAACTTATGGAATTCATTTAAGGTTTTGTATAGATGAAAAAATTGTAGTCAATAGGCCTACACAATCTTAAAGAATTTTTTGAAGTAGGCAACACTGTTAGCCATATTTAAATCGGTTTCACATTGTTATGACCAATATATCTTATGAGTGGAGCCAGCCTAAATTATATATAAAAATAGAGTAACGGTAGCCTATAGATCAACAAGACCAGTTTTTTTGGGATCACAACTTGGATGTACCATAAAATAAAAAAAATGACCAACTAAAATTATCAAGTAGTCTAATAATTAATAGAAGCCAATTTAGATATCTACACAGAGATTATGCGCAACAAATTAAAAACTATTATTGTTGGGAGTACTTGCAAATCAAAAATATAATTAGGGCCTACATGAAATATAATATTATATTTTTTTCTAATCATTAATAACCATTACACAGGATAATTTTATGAAAAATAATCAAGCTATTTATAAACTAATTAGGTCTATTTAAATAAAATAATTTGGACAAAAAAAGGCTGGCTTGGAAAATATAAAATTTTATTACTGTTAAACAATTTACTAGAACAATTTATTACAAATAAATGAGGCATTATAACTCTTCGTCCTGGTCAAGAGTGTTGGCGGCGAGTTGTCTTGACGCTTCTGCCTGAAATCCAAATTTCAAATTTTAAACAGGAACAGTAAGGTAAGACTACAATTTCTTTTAAATTGCATTATTAGTTAAGTAATGAAAGGCTAGAACTGAAATTTTGTTGTAATGAATAACAGAATTACTTTAAAATTGAACCCTCAAAAACTACTTACTGCCAATCCCCTAAAATCACTTCTGGTGCCGCACAAGGTTCAATACTCGGCCCGGATCTCTGGAACGTTGCCTATGACAGCCTCCTGAGGTCCGAGATGCCTGAGGAAACCACTTTGGTTGGGTACGCCGATGACGTCGCAGCTCTCATTGCTGCACGCAACGTTGAGCTGGCTCAACTGAAGTTGAACCGAGTTATGCGGGTGGTCAACAACTGGATGTCCGATCACGGTCTCTCACTTGCTCTCAGTAAGACGGAGATCGTGATTCTCACGAAGAAGAGGATCGACACCGTCGTCCCGTTTCGAGTGGGAAGGGAGGTGGTCACATCAACTCGTGCCGCCAAATACCTCGGGGTTATGGTGGACACCAAGTTAAGCTGGAGGGATCAGATCTTCCGTACGGCGGACAAGGCCGCTAAGGTAGTGACTTACCTTAGTAGGCTGATGGCCAATGTCGGGGGTCCCCGATCCAGCAGAAGACGTCTGTTGATGTCCGCGGTCCAGTCTGTGCTTCTTTACGGGGCAGAGGTGTGGGCAGGCGCTCTAGATAAGGAGTGCTACAGGTTGCGACTCGCCCGGGTTCAGCGTCAAGCTGCACTCCGGGTGTGTTCCGCCTACCGGACAGTGTCCGAGCCTGCCGTCCTGGTGGTCGCCGGAGTCATCCCTGTCAAGCTCTTGGCAGGGGAGAGGAAAGCGATTTATCAGAGACAAGGCGAGATCGGCAAGGACACGGCAAGAACAGAAGAGCGCTCCCGAACCTTCCAGCAGTGGCAACACAGCTGGGAGCACGACACCCGAGGACGATGGACTGCGCGACTTATCAAGCAGGTCCAACCATGGGTGGAACGGCGGCATGGGGAGGTGGACTACTACCTGACCCAATTTTTGACAGGTCACGGCTATTTTCGGTCGTACCTGAACCGGATGGGAAAGACCGGTTCACCGGACTGCATTTATTGCCCGGGTGTTCCCGACGATGCGGAACACACGTTCTTCCGCTGTCCCCGTTGGGAAGGGCCCCGCCTGGAGGCCACACAAATCTTTGGTGTATTTTCGGTGGACTCGGTCTGCCAAAAGATTTTGGAGGATGAGGGCAACTGGGATTGTTTGTCACAGTTCGTCCGGGGCATCCTCCTGGAAAAGAAAACCGATCTGGACCGCGAAGTGGCCCAGATCCCTTGATCGAGTGGCTGGATAAGGAGCGAGCCCCACGGGCGTAAGCCAAATTTAGGCCTAGCCTGACGTAATGTGACAAACAATTCCAGGTTAGATTCCTAAAGAGTAGAGGAGGTTTTTTAGTGGGTAAACCCGTTTTTAGGGGAGCCCCACACTACAGGCTGGCCACCTGTGTGCGTAATGCATTTTTCCGCCTCTCCCTCAAAAAAAAAAAAAAAAAAAAAAAAAAAAAAAAAAAAAAAAAAAAAAAAAAATCCCCTAAAATACAAATAAATTTTGTAGAAATAATTTAAAAAGAGGTTTTTGTTAAAAAGAAGGTTTCAAATACCGGTACGGGGGATTTAATTGGATGAATTTAAAGTAATAAGATCTGCATTCGCACAACTTTTAAGCAGACATGGATCCAAAAGGTATAAAAATATGAAAAATAAAAAAAAACCTAATGCTCATCCTTGATAAAACAGGTATCAAGTAACATCAATTCTCAATTATTTTTGCTGCCGCATTAAATACAAATTCCGTTCTATACCAATCCAAGGAGAAAAAAATAGTCTAATACTTCATATTCAAAACCATAAAGTTAGTTTTATGATGGTTTTTCTTAAAAACTAAAATATGTACAAATAATCTGTTTTGAGTATTAAGCTGCGTCATCACTGGGCGTAAATTCGAGTCGAACATGTTCGGTGAACACGAAAAATTAACAAACATTCCTCACTAACAATTACCAGCCATATGATTTATTCAAAAAGGTTAGCATGAAAAAAGTTCTGAAGAACGTTGTTCGGCAAACATGTTCAGCCATTACGAACGCGGCTTTAAACAGGAAAAAAATTATCACCTCTTGAATAAAAAGTTACGCAGATTATTTTACAGACCAAAAAATTACTGACAACTTATCAGTTTAACGCCACTCAACACATTTTCATGAACAAAATGAAAACCTTAGACCCCGGATGATTTTACTGTACATGGGATGGCCCGTGTAAGCCTAATATGTTATTGCCAATACTGAAGGAGTGACATATCTAATCTTCTGTCTTTTCAGGTCACATTTACTGTTTGAAATTAGGTTTAGTAACATTCATTTAAATATGTGAAGTGCATTTTATTGTTTTCCGGGGTACAGTTGCATATAGCGCCTACACTACTTTTGAATAAAAATATATATAGATCTCATCGATACATATCATATCAACAATTGATTCAATCTATAGGGGTTTTTTTTACCTAAATAACAATTTTAGACATTAGCTTTTTATTCCCACATTTAGGCTACAACCAAAAACAATTATCGTATAACCTAATATAAAATCAACAAAACCAAAACACTACCGTACTAATCCTATACTATAATACGAGCACTGTCTGTAGGGTAGTAATCGGGTGTATAATACGATCTTGAAGTCTAGCGGGTAGATTTTGCTTAAACTTTGCATTTAATAGTGTTGTGGCCCGAAAATAAGTTTAGAAACAGCCTCAATCCCAAGAAAAATCGAATTTTGTCCAAATTTAAGTTAAAAAATCTTAATTTTTAACATTGGTCTTATAGGTTGCTATTTTGGTAACGAAATAACAACGAAAGGTATACAAAAATAAAGAAACGTTAATGTCTTTTTGAAACAGCTGTTAACTAACTGTGAAGATGTATAGTCATTAAAATCCACGATGTTAGCCCCTGAAATATAATGCAGACAATATAGGTGATCCTTACCTCCGTCAACAGTCCAATTTCGTCAGTATACAATTAAATTAAATTAAATTGTATAGGCCTACTGACGAAATTGGACTGTTGACGGAGGTAAGTATCACCTATATTGAGGTATATTCAGTTGTTCGTAGAAATTTAATAGCTTTACTAACTTACCATGACAAAATTGCTTTACAATAACCAAAGTGAATTAAATCAACGAGCAAGGCTCGGTTAACCTGGTACTCATAATGATAAAAATTTCACCAAAGAGCATAGAATATAAGACCAAATTGAATATGTATCTTATTTATAAATTTGGCCTACTCTCGCCTTTAAACGTTCCTGGGCATAGGGTGATTCTTCATGTTAATGGAGATTAATTTAGGTTGATGTTTGTTAGATTAGAATAAATTTTGTCAAGCTAAAGTTTGTATTAGCTCATTTTATCTTATTCAGTCATTTTTTATTTTATTCAATTGATATGAGAAATCCTATTTCACCCTAATTCCTACATAAGTTTGGCCCTAAATATTTGCTATAAAGGCCTATTTTCATTCGATAGTAGTGTATACGCTATGAAACTGTACCCCATTTCCACTCCGCATTGGTTTATTTAATACGGGAGGATCAGAGAGTAACTTAAACATGACTACTGAATATCGATACACCCTACACTGAAATCAAGATCAAATTAATTTTTGTATAATTCAAAGGCAAAACCTTGTTTTACCTAACCCTCTAGGTATTATCAAATGATTTAAAGACTCGGGTTTTTTGGCCTTCTAGCATTAGCCTAAGATTACGTGTTGATTTTTCGATGTTTACAATTTTACATTATAGGCTACTCATTCCAGTTACGTCTGGATTTCAACTAATTTAATATGACCCCTCATCTTATTGAAATATTTTTACGCAATACCTAAACATACTTTAAAGGAACAAAACAGTCAATTAAATATTATGGAGTCATCCTGTACCACAGACTACTCACCTATGGTAGGTACCATCATTCGATATTGTTTTAAGATCAGATGTTGAAATACAATTTACAAATAAGAGATGAGTACAAGTTACGGTATATTATTACTGAAGATCAGATAAAAAACTTTTAACTATTTTAATTAGATGACTAACTTAAGTATGATAAGTTAAGGACTAAGGTATATTAAGTAGCCTATAATAGGACTAGTTATTTCACCCCGAAACTTCTTGGAGCCAAATTTGCTGAGAAATAAAAGGAATTGCTTAGCATATTGAATGAACTTAAGACAGATTAAAAGAAATTGACTAAGGTACACTGACTTATGTGTACTTAATGGCCAAATAAATGATTTTGATTTATGAAAAACTGATTTCAACTCCTAACCTGGATCTTATAGGTCAGGGGATGCCTCAGTTTAAACAATGCTTAATGTCAATCAACCTTCAATTTGATAAAAACCAAGCTGAATTTAAAATCTCTCAGCCTTTAAAACAAATTAGAAATATTATGATATCGTAATCCTGTCAACTTTAGATTCTCAGGGAACAAGAATCGCAAAACAAATACACTTAATGAGAGCTAACTTGTATTAGGTAATAAATTATTATTGAAACAAAACTTACTTACCTGAGACAAATCTACAATTCCATTAATAAAATATCAATTAGTCAAAGTCAACTCACTTTAAAAACAAACAATAACTTCCTTAACACTTAATTTTCACCCAAGATGAGAAACTACAGCGGCGAAAACATAACCAAAATGGCGCAGTGCCGAGGTGGTGTATTCTGCTCCGTTGCCCGCCACTAGCGCTGCAGCGGTCAATCCCGGGGAGTTTCATACTGTTCCTCGACAAACTTGTCGCTAGTTTTTCCAAAGTCTATGATCGGCAAGTGTTCTTCGGCAAGTAATGCACAAACCTGTGACATACTTGTGAAAGCAAATTTTCTAAGGAATGCTTGCCTCAAATTTATGGAACACTTTTGAGGGAACACTTTTCTTGGCAAACGAAGGACAAGGCTTGCCGTAAGTTTACTTGTTACCTGGGTTTACTATAAGGATACGGTACAATAAGCTAGTAGCAGAAAAGATATGATAAAAACTCATAGTTCTTCGGTTTTAGTACCTAATTAGTTACAGTATATAGCCTAGGATATGAGCTTGAAACAGTGCAACATATGCTCAGCCTAACAGGTGCTCGGTGCTCATTAATAGTTAACTGGCTGGGTAGCTGAGTGGTTAAAGAGCTCGCCTTTGAATCTGAAGGTAGCCGGTTCGATCCTGAGAAAAGTTAGTGCTTTTTGATGGTTCGATACTGGACCCAGCTGCCTTTGGTCATTGGGCTATTAATTAATGATCCTGACAAATAAAAACAGCTGATATTTGTCAGTAACAAAGCTACACCTCATCTGATCCATCACAATCATCACACTCACCCTTTCAGTCATACTCACCTTAAAATACGCCAAAGTGCGTCGGTGTTTCAAATGAAGTCTCTGAAGTCTCTCTGAAGTTTACTTTTACCTACACTGTGCCTATAAGTTTGAATTATATTTTATATTTTTCAATCGCTAGTCAATATGCTAGGTCTAAATCACACAGAAGTACCGTATTAATATTATAGGCCTAAGAGGTGTAATAATAAATTATGAATTTTATAAAAAAAGAACCTTCCTGAGTGATTTAATGTGCAGATGGTGGCTATCGAAGGGTTTTGCCGGGCTGCCAAGGACTACTGTCCACCCGGGGCCCCAGGAACACCAGGCCCCGTGGGCCCCCCTGGGCCTCGAGGGGACCCGGGCCACCGAGGGGAGAAGGGGGAGCGAGGGGGCACGGGGGAGATGGGGCCCCGTGGGTATCCAGGAGACAAGGGCCCACAGGGCCCCCCTGGACTGAGAGGCCCACCAGGCTCGCCAGGTATAGTAAATAGTCATTGAAAGCTTAAAAAATAGCACCAGAAGTTAAAAACGTTGGACAATTTCCAAATATAATAAATTTAAGTGTATTATTTCCCTTGTGGCTATTATTTATTAGGTAGGTATCTAAAAAAGTAATGTGTTATTATCACCATTAATATTTGTACCTGACCTGATGTATCTAATGTATAGTTCCAAAAAAATTGCAAACTTTTTAGAGGAATAAATTATTGTATTATAGGTGTCGTATATCTCTTAGTCTTGGTATACTCTTACTCTTGTCACTGGATGAACTTGAATAGACTTTAAACTGAAAGTTCTTTGAATAGCCTAATCAAGTCAAGATTTTAACAATTTTATGTTTTGCACTAACAGCCCGAATTTTTTGTTTAAATGACATTTTGATGACTTATTTAAAGTTTTTACCAGAAAAAATTGCCCAGTAAATGTTTTTATCATTTAAGTTTTATTTAGACTAGGGCTATAAATAAAGTCTTATAAGAGCCTAAGAAAAAAGTTAGGCATAAACTATCTTATATATAGTTTGATTAATAAATGGAATAGGTATTACTTTTTGACATTTCTAAGAAAAGTGTCAGTAAAAATTATGTTATTCCTTAATGTTGTTATGTTTGTTTTTTACAATATAGACTCAAGAATCAAGAAGAGTTTATTTGCCATATACAAAGTTATAAGTTAAAATATAGATTATTCGTCACCTATGTCAAATTAAACCAATTAATTGTTTGTTGGTTTGATTAACACAACTGTTTCTACTGAACAGGGTCGCCAGGCCTGGATGGAAGAGATGGTGTTCCTGGGGAACCAGGATTAGACGGTATTCCCGGAAGAAATGGGCTTGATGGTATTCCCGGAACAAATGGTATGCCAGGAAGAAATGGTACTGACGGGATCCCAGGAGCTCATGGATACAATGGTAATTGACAAAATCCTTGCCATCTCGTTTTATGCAAAATAAAATACTTAAAAATAGGCTAGAAGAAGTAATAATAAGTTATAAGGGGGTTTTGTATTCTAAAATGTTATAAGGTTTGTCAACATTGCAATTTCTTACGAATGCTCTGTTAAGTAAGGCAAGTGGAGATGGAACACTTTTTTATAGTTAAAATGAATGGTCACACTCTTCAATTTTCAGTATGTCCTTAAGTAACTTTCAGAAGGACACTTAAGTAATCGACATCAACATCAACCCATTTGTCGGTTTACGATCTCAATTTAGAGACCTTTGTCAGGGCTATTGAGAGTTGTGCCACCATGATCCCAGTTTTTTTTTCTGTAGACCACTCTTTGTGCTCACTAAATTTCAGTCTGTCAAGCCAAAGTTAATCATTATTCTGCCTTAACTAACTAGCAAATCTTTTAAGGCCAAAGGTCATTATTTTTTAATAACATATTTTTTATACCACATATTTTTCGATTGTATGATTTGTTATTTAAGATTTATGTTAAGATTTTATTTAAATTCCAAAAATTGTTAATCTGCCAAAGGTCAAAGAATATTTTGTTAGCTATATTCTTTTCTAGATCCAAATCTAGTTTTATTTCATTTTCTACTAAACAAGTAAGACAAAAATTCAGTCCAGATATTGTTATAGATGAGGATTATTAGATCAGGTAGAAACAACAAAATTTCTAGGTCTTATAATTGATGAAAATTTAATTTAGGATGGTCACGCTGATTACATTTCTAAAAACATTTATTCTGATCCATACACTTTGCAACAAATGGCTACAGTCTCTAATAATGATAGTACGTTAAAAACAACAGTAGCGGATCCAGAAGGAGGGCCAAGTGGGCGGTCGCCCCCTCCTCAAGTCTAAAAATTTATTTATTCCTACTCAGGAGTTTTACTTACACATTTAAATAATCAGAAAATTCTAACATATTTCACTTTGCGGTTGTTAATTCTTTGGATTCCATCATTAAATGTTGTGTAAGAAATGAAAACGACAACAATCAAATACTAAATCAAACATATTATAAACCGGCTTTAACTCTAGTCGTTTCCTGTTCAAACTGTAGTATTGTAGTGTCAGGTCTCGGCATCATTTTTTCCATGTTCACATAAGAACAGTATACTATTCAAAACATCTAGCTATTAAAAAATTACTCTGGACGGCGTAAGTATTTAAAATAGCAATAGTTAAAGTAATTTAAAATCAAATTTGGGTGTCTTGCTTGTCTAGCGGCTAGCGTCTTGGACTTCAGTTCAAGAGGTCACGGGTTCAATTCCCGGGATGCCAACAGACTTTGAGGGGTTTGGACCAGGGGTGGACTGACACTATGAAAAGGGCGGTGGAATGGGTACCGGAGGGGCGCCATATATATGGCATTCATATTATTATGTATATAATAAAAGGGTATTTATTATACATGTTTCGACTATCATATAATTTTCTAGCAATTAAAACTGTAACCATACAATATAGTTTAATTTAAGTTAATATATAATAATTTAATATAATATAAAGGGTTTATAGTTTAATTACTTGAAAATGACATAGTTGAAACATGTGACAAAAAAAATATGGATACTTTGGTCTTTATTTCTAATGATTATAATAACAGAATCCCTTAAAATTTAAACAATTTACAATGTATCTATAGAAGTATATTACTGTAGTTTGTGAAATACAGTAAATCAAACAAGTGTTAAAACAGTAACTTCTTAATTTTCAATAAACATTATAAGCTGATATTAAAAATCAAACTAATGAAAGTAAAAATAACTTTACAATAAAAATTGAAGGCTTTGTAGACAAATATTAAACTCGAAAGCCGTGGTTTTTTTATCTTTATCAAGACCAACATATTTTATTTACATTACTGTTACCAATTACTGTTTGTTTATATTGCTGCCCTTAAAAGTTAAGTCAACATACCAACAGTTTATACGTGAAGAAGTCTTCATAATTGTTCACTCTTCTCACTCAGCTTGTCGATTATCTAATAATTACCGTATTGATCTTGACAAGAATATCTCACTCCATGTTCATGAAAAATAAGATCTGAAGGTGTTCATCAGTTAGTCGTGAGCGGAGAACGGAGCCTTGTTTTGATATATTTTAATTTTTCAAAGGGTTGTTCACATGGCACTTGGGTAGTTGGTAATTTCAAGAGATAGGCTATACTTAAAGACTTAAAAAGGTTCGTGTACAGCCTTGAAAACAAAAACATTGTACTCAAGTAAGACGTCGAATGCACACTTGAAGCAAGTATTGCATTTTTAGCACTTTTAGGCCTACACTGAATATACTGCAAATCATTTGGGTCTCTTTATTCGTCGTTGGAAACGTCTTCTTCCGAGAGCTCACCTTCAAAATCATCGGTTGGTTCTGTTATGTTTACCGGCTTCGACAACTGGTGATGATGACACGGTGATTAAAATATACTAATTCCTCTTCCAGTTTCCCCTCCTCGCAATCGGTAAATAATTCTATTATCCTTTCAAAGCTAGAAGAGTTAATGTCAATGCTGTTAAGCCGTTTGGGATCAAAATATTTTAAATCTAAGCATAGACTTTGTTTTGCTGAAAACTTTTCGTTCATACATTTGACAGCTTGATCTATAACACAGTTAAAAACGGTTACTTAAAATCGGCAATTGTTGTCTTCACTTCAATTAGGCCACGTCTCCTGATGAAGTTTCCCCCGGCATTTTCTTCTTCTTCCTACTCTCACCCCAGGCAGTTTTGTTTCCATGATGATTTCTTCCGTATTTGGAACTGTACCAGACAAGTGTTCGGTTTTGTTCGTTATTTCAGTGATGAAGACCTCTGCAGCTTTGAAGACATCGGCAAACTTGGACCTAGCACCCTTTAAATCCTAAAGGCGCCTTTTTTCCTAAGTCAAGATCCTTGGTTTGCAGGTAATCTGTAAGTGGCGTGGTGTGCTAAAAAATCATCAGGAAATTCATTACAACGATGATTGCCTGGAAACTGCATAGTTTCTGCAAAATACAAATGCATGGCATAGTTCCTAACCTGTTAAAATTGTCGATTTATTAAAATAATAAATTACAAGAGTCGTTTTAATACACGTATTTATATTTAAAATTGTACAAATCCCAGAATAAATACAAATATACACTCTGTGTAAGGTTTAACAAAATCATCCCCCTGAGATTGACCTTTACTCGTACTACGTCGCAATGATCGCACCCAGACTGACAGCTGTTTCACCGCACAGTTTAGCCAACTATGTCGAGTCATTGCTACACGAAAGAGTTCCCAGTTGGAGCAATTTATCAAAGTTGGACATTCAATTTATATGAAGATAAACGTATTGTGTTCAAGTCATGAAGTGCAAACACATAATTATCGGTTTAGGAAAAATAAAAATTCACAAATATTGAACTTTCAAAAAATGTTTTACAATTCCTTGTAATAAAAAAAAATCTCGACCTAGGGGCGCCGGGGCGCCTTGATGGGGAGGGCGCACCGGGAATTTTCCCGGTGTCCCGGCGGCTCAGTCCACCCCTGGTTTGGACTGCTTTCCCTGAAAAAGCATTTAGTTCACACTAGCAAAATGCCACTTCCGTCAATACATAAAAGAAAAAAAAAACAAATGATAACAAAGTCATCATTGAGAATGAATTTTACGTCGCTTGATGTTTGACATTGTTTGTCTATATGTGGAAAAGGAGCAAAACAGCATTGAATTTGGTAATCTCTACGCTACCGTTTGAACTGGCAATAACTGAAGGAAACTTGCAACGTCAGTCATACCAAATTAGGACAGTAACTTATTATGTCAACTAAAAACCAAATAAAACATATTATTTGGTATAAAACAGTTTGGTTAAATTTAGGTAACAATTTAAGGGATAAATTTTTCAGCTCTCGCCTTACTCATTTGACAATTACTGGAGTTTTGAATAACATAAGAGTCTTATTAATTGTATATATTAAAAAAATATATTATTGTTAGTTTATGTACAGTTGTAAATATCAACTGTTGGCTATGACGCTATTCGATGTACACTATGGTACTTGTTACATTATTATAAATAAAAGATGTTTTACTTTGACTATCAATGAGATGTCTTAAATTATCTCCATTGTCATTGATGAGGAATGAAGTGAGTTTTTTTCTAGATAAATGTCAGATAAATATCAACAACCTTAAATGAATACAAGAGAATAAATCTTTCTGTTTCGACTATAAAATTTAGTTTCTAAAAAACATAGATTGAGTGATAATTTTTCTCTCATATGCACAAATTGAGCTAGGTATGGAAGAAGTTTTTACGTGTATGTTTCAAAGGAAATGAACGGACTAATGTGATACTTTTTTTTAGGAACAAAGGGCGAGAGAGGACCTCCTGGACCAACGGGACCAATAGGACCAAGAGGTAAAATGATTAAATCAATTACAATTTCAAGTGAAAAAATCAGTTATGCCACTGTTTTGAATCAACATTAATACCTTAATACCTTTACTGAAATGGTGACCTAACTCAATAGCCAAGTATGAATGAGAGATGAGTGTAGGATGATTGTGGCTCGATCTTGTAGTCTTGTTACTCACTAAGGCTGACATTCTCCTTAGACAGGACTGTTAATTCATAGCCCAACAATCAATGGCATCCGGGGACCTATAGTTTAACATGGGATCCGAACCACAATTTTGACCGCATATATTGGTCTAATTATGAGGATGGTCTTTATGGATGAACTAGTATTCACTAGTGCGAACGTTAATCCCCACCAGGGAATATCACATTCACAAGCCATTGCTTATAACTATCCACAATTCATGACCTCAAAGTAGCTGGATTACAGAACGTCGCCACCGTCCCAGTCCAATAAAGCGAAATGTCTCCAGGATAACTGAGGAATAAACAATAGTAAACAGTGTTGTTTAATACTTAACAAAATTGTGTTAGTTGAGGTCATAAATGAGTTAAAAGTAGCAAGAAACAGTAAGTTTTGATTCAGATACTTTACATAAAATAGTGATCTAAATAATTTTTTTTCTCCAACATACAGTTTCTATAGTGAATTGATAGTTTTTTTATATTTTACATCTTCTGGGGCATCTGATGAAGTAACATTTGAGGTTCATATGTCAACCAGATTTGAAGTCAGGAGCTGGCAATTACAATGTTTAATGTCACCAATGAATCCTAGGAGCATACAGTGAAACTTCACTTTATTTTACTCTCATAATTTTTCAGATTACTTTTTGGAGTATAGTCTTTATTAAAGAAGTTTTTCTTTGGAATCATACATAACAAATAATAAAATGCATTTTTCTCAGTAGAGACTGAACCTATTATGGCTAGTAACAGGTTAGCCGAGCCTTGCTCTTTGGTTTTACTGTAATTCCGTTTTGATATTTCCACCAACAACCAACTATACCTCTTCACAGTTAACAGCGGTTTAAAAAAGTCTGCTTAAAAGTCTGTTCCTTTATTTTTGTACACCTTTCGTTGTTATTTCGTTACCAAAATAGCAACCCATAAAACCAATGTAAAAAATTACGATTTTTAAACTTAAATTTAAACCAAATTAGATTTTTCTTGGGATTGAGACTGTTTTCAAACTTATTTTCGGGCCAAAACACTCTTGAATGCAAAGTTTAAGCAAAATCTACTCGCTAGATTTCGAGATCGTGTAACACACATCCCTTCAGATATTGCTCGCATTATAGTATAGGATATTGGTGTCTGTTGATTTATCTTGGCATATTGATGATAAGAAAAATATTGAATCACCGAGAAAATGGTCTATATCTCTATAAAAAAGGATATGACACGTTTTAAAGTAATATTCAAGAATTTTTAGCTCTTTTGTTTCCTGCTTGACTTGTGGTAGCCTCACGTGTTGTTAACTTGAGAACCACTACTGCTAGGCATCCAAGAACTTGAAAGTAGAACTAAATTGTTAGAGGTTTTGGAGTGAATACCGTAGTTCTTCCACAGGAATAGCAGGTCCGAGGGGAAGAAACGGGAAACCGGGATTGCCCGGGAACCACGGAATACCCGGAGTGAGCACCTACCAAGTGACCATCAACGGATCAAAGTCATCGGAACTGCTCATCGCACCCAACATAGTAGGTTCGTCATAGAATAGTTCCATTGGCTGAGAAAAAAATAAGAAATGTCTTGTTAGTTTGCCTAGATTTTCGTTTTAAATTTTATGTTTATATGTAACATTTCAATCATATAATCAACTTACAAACCTCACATCCAAATATTTTTTGGGATGAAGTGTTTCAATAAAAAAAGAAGCTAAGTACATTTGTAATTATTGTTCAATTCAACTTTCAATTTTAGGACCAGTTTTAACAGCACCAGTTTCAGCCAACGAAGGGGATAACGTTAGACTTGGGTGTATCGTAACCGGTCATCCGACGCCGTTGGTGCAGTGGCGAAGAATAGATACGTCCACCATAGAGCTGGGGGCTTGGAAAGGTAAAGAGTTTATGAGTAATAATGACGCTCTCTTATCACTTGTGATTTTAGGAACTATCTAACCATAAAAATCCATTTCAAACCTACAGACAGAAGTAAAGAAGTGCAATGTTATTTATCAATTCAAATAAAACTCAAGCGTTTTGTGTATTGTTTTAAATTTAATGTGTCACACTCTCCTGCCACATAATGACTTGGAAGAGTTATTTTGCCATTTATGTAGGAGTATAAAGAGAATACAATATACACAAATACAAAAGATTGCTTCAGGCAGTAAGTACCAATTATCTGATATTATAAAGCAATCTAGAACCAGATTTTCCATAACATAAAGAGAATATTCACTGTAGAGTTCTTGTAAAGAGTCCAGGGTTCTCTGTTTAGTGATACCATGAATAAACAAGATAGAAAGCCTAGTTTAAGGTGACTAAAGGTATTTTACAGTAATAAATTATTGCAGTACATTTTTAATTCTTACGTGACAGATTCATCAATTGTGGGCCAGATCCTCAATATCACAAGAATCCGGAGGGACCAGATGGGAACATACATGTGTGTGGCGGAAAACGGCATCCCTCCACCAGCAAACCAGACCTTCAACCTGGAGGTCAAATGTAAGTCAATAGTGCACTCAAACTAATGTGGCGGACCGCCAATTTGGCTGTCAAATATTCGGATGAAGTGGAATCGGCCAAGAGCCATCATTTTCATTTTGCGGCTACCAGTTATGGATATATTCACTATTATTGATGAGATAATACAAGAGATCTTCTAAAACTAAAGTACAGTAGACTCCCTCCTCACCGGCCACCTTTTAACCGGTCTCCGCTTTAACGGGCCTACTCTGGCACAAACACATCGTCTTTTTAACTGGCCATTTTTTATCTCAACATTGTTTTAACCGGCCATGTTTCGCGGGAATCTTTGTTTTCTTATCTAATGTATCATTCAATTCCACATTATATCATGATGTTCTCAAACCACCTAAAATGTACTGTCCTGGACTAAAGTGTATGCCACTGGAAGTGAATGTGTTTGGACCTGCTATCCAATAGATAATATACGAAACGAATTATTATTAGTTTTTTTTTGGTCACTGATTTCATCGGTGTCGGATGTTAGCTATAAATTATATAGAGTAATATATTTATTGTTGGTTTTTTTCAAGCCATAATTGCATTTAAGCCATATGAAATTGTAGGTTGGAATTTTTAAATGTACATCGGTTTAACCGGCCTAATCATTAACCGGCCGAGGCCTGGTCCCGAGATGGTCGGTTTAGAGGGAGTCTACTGTATTAAGTCTTTTAATCTAGATTTTTAATTGTGAGTAAAAATAACCTTTTATGTTGATGGACAAGTTTTTAACTATAAGCAAGATAAATCGAACTTTCCTCTTTGCATATTACCTTTACAATATAGATGAGAAGACATACGTAATCTCTGCAGAACAGTCAGTTTGGAATGAATCCGTGGATCTCCAAAATATGAGATCACTTAGATAACTGCTATCACTTGATTGTATTAATTCACAATTTCATGTCTAACGTTCATGAATTGGGAAATATATAATCTGTACCCTCAACTAAACTGAAATAATAGTGATTTGATACTGTATATTTTGTATTTTCAGTTGTGCCTATGATCAAGGTTGGAAATCAGCATTTGAGAGCGGTTGTTGGTCAGAATATAACTTTGATATGTGAAGTCGAAGCCTTCCCTGAGGCAGTGAGATATTGGAAAAAAGACAATGTTCAGCTACTGGAAACCGACTACAAATACACCATGACCGTTATAGAGGACCCCGTCAGATACAAGGTACAAAACAATACTGAAAAATGTTAACGCGTGCTACGTATAATGTTTTGTCATGAATGCGACTTCCCAGTTGGCCAGACTGAGAAGCCACACTACATGACTGAGGGCGTAGCTCATTAAATAAAAAGAGACATGTTAAGATTCAAACCAAATATAATTAACAGATATTAAAATCAACATAACAAACATAAAATACAATCGTTTCAAACTAATGATAAACAAGAACGGAATTCAACTTATACATTTATTAAATTTAATGTTAGGGTTAAAGTAGACTGGAACTCCCAAAGAAATAACTCAAACCTTTAAACTAGAAAAACTTTAAACAAATAATCAAATTTTGGATCGGACCCCCCCTTAATTTAGAAAACCCCAACTAATTTGGACTTACCCCGGGCCCCAGGCCTTGAGCCCCATGGCCCCTCTGACCTAACCCCCCTAAACCTTTACACTCACATCACTGCACTAGACACACTCCCCTGAATCTAAGTCTGCTGACCTATTTAAGCCAGAGCTACCAATAGGTCAGCATAAACAAGCTATTGTTTAATAACAGTTCCAGTCTACTCATACAACAGCAAGCTCAAATACTCCCTCCTTACATTACTGCCTTGACCTCGCCTGAAACTAAAAATTTTAAAACCCAACAATCAATAGTTAATAATTAAATAAAACAATATTAATCCAGTTCCCCCCTTACATCCTCCCTTCTTCCGAAGACGATGTCCTCAGCGTCTTATATGAAATTTTAAATTTTAAACATAGTTAATTTCCCTACTTATACATTTTACAAATTAAAATATGGAAAAATTAGGAAGGAAAATTATGGAATGGACAGGACTGACCATACAATGTCGGCTGGGGTGCTCCTGTTGTGCAGTAGTGCCGTGGTCCATCTACCCTCTCCATCTGCGATGCTGCGAGTCTCCAAAAACCGCAAGTGTCAGCATCGAACCCTTGGGTCCCCACCAAGCTTGAAGTTCCTGGATCGTCTGCGTCATCACGTGTATAGATGGTGGTTGTTCCTGGCCAGTTGAAGAAATGCCATGAGCCGGATATAATGTTCCTCCTTTGATGTCTGAAACTCGGCCCAGCCACAACAATGATCGCTCCACGAAGGCCACACAAGATGATGATACTGAAGATAATCCCACTGATGAAGTAGTCATCCAAAAATGAAGTCCAGCAAGAACTGATAGGTTGAGGGTAGATCCATGATGTCAAGCAGCCGAAGGATGTCTCTTTGGTCAGTTAAGGATGGGAGTCAGTTGAGGAATTGAGAACATTACAAAACATTACTAAAAAAAAGTTAAAAAAAAACATCTCATAGTAGACCCTGACAAAATTTACCAATTTAAAATCCCAGATAAAAAACTCTACTTTAACCCTAACATTAAATTTAATAAATGTATAAGTTGAATTCCGTTCTTGTTTATCATTAGTTTGAAACGATTGTATTTTCTGTTTGTTATGTTGATTTTAATATCTGTTAATTATATTTGGTTTGAATCTTAACATGTCTCTTTTTTAAATTTACTCCAAACTCGTTTAAACAAAACATTTAAAATTTTGAAAAGTACGTACTTAACCCTTCTGTAAACTGAAACCCCCAAATCTAAAGCCAATTCCAAAGAGCAGTACCAGGATCGAACGTTTTGTAAAACAAAACGTCCGGCGCATCCATCACCTGTCATGAATGCGACTTCCCAGTTGGCCAGACTGAGAACCCAGTTGGCCAGACTGAGAAGCCACACTACATGACTGAGGGCGTAGCTCATTAAATAAAAAGAGACATGTTAAGATTCAAACCAAATATAATTAACAGATATTAAAATCAACATAACAAACAGAAAATACAATCGTTTCAAACTAATGATAAACAAGAACGGAATTCAACTTATACATTTATTAAATTTAATGTTAGGGTTAAAGTAGACTGGAACTCCAAAGAAATAACTCAAACCTTTAAACTAGAAAAACTTTAAACAAATAATCAAATTTTGGATCGGACCCCCCCTTAATTTAGAAAACCCCAACTAATTTGGACTTACCCCGGGCCCCAGGCCTTGAGCCCCATGGCCCCTCTGACCTAACCCCCCTAAACCTTTACACTCACATCACTGCACTAGACACACTCCCCCGAATCTAAGTCTGCTGACCTATTTAAGCCAGAGCTACCAATAGGTCAGCATAAACAAGCTATTGTTTAATAACAGTTCCAGTCTACTCATACAACAGCAAGCTCAAATACTTCCTCCTTACATTACTGCCTTGACCTCGCCTGAAACTAAAAATTTTAAAACCCAACAATCAATAGTTAATAATTAAATAAAACAATATTAATCCAGTTCCCCCCTTACAGTTTTATCATATACAGTGTGTAAATTAATCAAGGAAACAACATTTTATTTTAAAAACCAAATGAGGTATAAAAATTATGTTTGCAGCAAAAACTTCCACACTTTTTGACATAATTTTTTGGGGGGTGGGGAAGGGGGTTAAAAGTCTCAGTTGCGCGCCTTCAGTTAAAACAGGAGCGCTCGCGTGGGGTAAAAAGTCTCCGACAGAACACAACGTGCTGTTTTCCCCGGCCACCATTAAGGACACATTGTTGCTAATGTGTTTCCCAAAACCTCAAGGTGAGGTAGTAAATGAGTCAACTTTAAGGTGTAAGAGTGCGGTAAGCTCTAAAGAAGGTCTTTACTTATCGTCCACTTACTTAAAAGCCACTTACAAAAAACGGCAGCTAAGGTGAGAACCAGGACTAACATTGTCCATCACCTTGCTGGTTCGACATGGGGAGCTAACGCACAAGGTCTGCGAACCACTGCTCTGTCATTGGTATATTCAACTGCTGAGTACTGCGCTCCTGTGTGGTTAAATAGTGTGCACGTCAGAGAGGTCGACGTCCAGCTAAACAGGTCCATGAGAGCTATTAGTGGTACACTCATGGCCCTGGCTCCCGGTGCTGTGTAATATCGCTCCTCCTGAAATAAGACAAAGGGATGCACTCATTAGGGAATACACTAAGATCTTATCTGCTCCACAACTGCCCATCCATAATTAACTACTCCAGAATACGGGCCGATTGAGGTCCCGAAAAACCACCTCTATGAACAGCCTCCCTGTTGATGGACATGAACTTCACCAGTCCATACAAACTGGACTTCCTTCTGGGACGCTTTTCAAGGTCGGAATCACTTCCTGATAGCTGACCCGACCATAGTGGTAGATGGTATGAAGGCTCGGAAGCGTTGGACTATACTCAATCGTTTCCGCACTGGAGTAGGGAGATGTATTCATTGGAAGTAGAAATGGGGAATAGCACAAGACCAGTCATGCGACTGCGGAGCAGAGTATCAAACTATGGAGCACATAGTCGCAGAGTGCCCACTGAGTGCTTTCCCCGAAGGATTGGCCGGTCTGCATAGCTCAAGTGAAGCTGGACTGCAATGGCTGAGCGTCCTGGATTTAGCTCTATAATAGAGAGATTTAACTTTAATTTTAGTGTTTAGTTTTTTTTCTTTACATATACTGACTCAGGTCAGTACCGCTCTGCACTGCAGAATTTATTTTCTTATTTTTAAACCTTGGTGGCTGGCTAAATGAGTCATACGATATAAATATATATATATATACTTATCGTCCATTGTTTTAAAAAATTGTGTGGAAAAAATTTAAATGAAAAATAAAAAAAAATAAAAATTTAAATGAAAATTAAAAAATGAGCGAAAGATATAACAGAACTATTATCAACTTAACCACGCAACCAAACTACAATAGCAGCTGTCTCTCCACTCTCTGTTGACTTTACTGCCTTTTGGGACTCAGTGAAAACTGGACCAACCTAAATACCTGAAATATATGAAAAATGTTAACACAGGTCAGTATTTTATTGTAATGTTTCATATTTCATTGTTTTTCACTATACAAATTTAAAATAATTGGGGGTGCCTACAACTAACAAGTGCCCATTATGTTTCTGTTCCCAAGTTGGAAGTAGTGTTTAAGATATTATGTATTGTAAAAAAATACTTTTTTGTCCATGGATTTGAAGAGTTTTTTTTTTTTTTTCGATATATTATTAAGTTTAGGAAAATCTAGTTGTCTCAGTTCTAGAATTATTCATTGTTACAGGTCTTTGTTTTACTCAAATCTAAGAAAATGTTTCTGCTTTACAGTCCAAAATGGAATTATTAATAAACAATGTTCAGCCATCTGACTTTGGGCAGTACCAATGTGTAGCAAAGAATGAGATTGGGAAAACCGGGGGTAAATTTCAGCTAGAAGGTAAGTTATATTTTTACACTGAACATAGTCAGTATTGTATTGATGGATTGGATCAGAGAAAGTTAGAGTGGTAGAGAGTAGAGTGTGACTCTATAGAGAAAGTTATTAAAAGGTAAGTTTATCCTGGCCCGACGAGAGGGTGGGGGGGGGGAGGGGGGCAAAATCCCGGGGGCCGATCAAGTTCGGACGAGGAGTGGGGGAAGCACTGAGAGTGTTACCAACTTCACATATATGCACGGCGGAGACCTCACGAACAATGCTGTAAACCGTGTTTACGAGTGAGAGAGGCGGAGACAAAAGAATAATATATACCGAAGGTCGTTATTATTAGTAATGATTATTTAAAAGACTAATTATATAAATAATACACCATTAACTTTGTGATAAGCATTACTGGTATTTTTTTACCAAGTAACAAAAACACGAAATAACCAGTGTAATTGACTTTAATTGTTTTACTGGGATAGAGTCATAATTCATTAATAATTGGCATTAATAATAGGTCTCATACAATGCCATACATTGTTTTTGCTAGTAATTTATGATTCTTCTAATTTTAACTCTTATCAATAGGTAAAAAAAAATGTTAACGCTTGTTAGATTTTGATTTATAAAAATTAACCTATGGCCTAGAAATGTTTTTGAGTCGCAAATTATTTTATAATGCCTGAGAACAAATGTAATACTACTCTGTAATTGGTATATTACGTTATTAATTTTGTTAAATATTTAAAAGCATAAGCCTATTTCAGTAAAAAATGTATATTTTTAAGAGAAAACTTAATTTTTTATATTTTAATTAAAACAGTCAATAGATTTTGTTACATATTTTAAAATTAAAATTTTAAAGTTTTAGTATTTATCCGTTATATTTTAAACTCAGATTTATCTGTTATGTACTTCCGAGACACCCGTTTTCTCACAGCCTTTTAGAATAATACACACCGGCGTCTATTTCCTCTCTATCAAAGTCTTTTAAATAATCATTGTCAATAATAACGACCTTTGGTATCATTCTTTTGTCTCCGCCTCTCTTACCATGACCATCTGATCACATCTGTGATCTGATGGCCGTGCTCTTAATCGTAAACACGGTTTTCAGCATTGTCCGTGAGGTCGCGCGGCCGTGCGTGGCATTTGCGGCGTTGGTAACACTGTAGGTGTTCCCCCACTCCTTGTCTGAATTTGCTCTCCCACAAAATGATAACGGGGGGAAATAGACACTAGTGGGGCTGGCCACAGTCTTTAAATATAAAAATTGAGCTCAGTCAAGTCTCATCTTCGAAGCCCCACTTGGCGCTGGGCGGCCCTGTATCCATACCTAATACGTAAATTTTGTTAACTAATCCCAGTGTAACCTGTTCACTATACAATTGTGTCACACAACATCTAACAGTAATTAGGCAACACTTTATTCTTAGTAATCCACAGTTTTGTGAAATCTAGTTACTAGCATACACAGCATTTCATACTGATGACTGGCCTATTAAAACTTGAAATCGTCCTGCAAAGTAATGACAGAAGATCTAACAATTAGATAATTGACTTTTTATGCAGCACTAACTTCTCAAAACTGCGAGTTTCCAATATTTTGTAAAAATATTAATTTGAATTCCATTACTGCATGTTAGCTTCTACCCAATTGATTTTAAAATAAATTATAAATTAAAGCATGGAATTTTGGAAATTACCAATTTCATTACAGAGGATTAAAATTAACTATCAAGAAAATTAGAATTGAGAAAATACAATAAACTGTTTTTTAGTCCTATGGATTTAGTTTTTGAGTCTTGAAATAAAAAAAATGATATCAAAGTTAAGTCTAAAATTTGTGAAACATCACAATGAAATTTTCATTTAAAAAATAAAGTATCATGCCAATTTGTTATTTTGCTGCAGTGCACCCAGTATAGTGTTGATAAAATGTTTTAGAGATGGACAGAAACCTAGCGCGGCCACCGAGTTACGATCTGGAGACAGACACTGGAGCTACGTTTGGACCAGAACCTCCTGAAAGGGTCAGTGCAAGTTAGCTTTGGTAAAATTATAAGTATTAAGTAAAAAAAAAGAAAATTAGAAATATATGATAAGAAACGGTTTGATTAGTGCATTCAACCTTAAGATACAGTGAACATAAATAATACATATTGTATTGCAATGAATGATGTTTATGAACTACTACAAGAAATCTTCAAAAATTAAAGACACATCTTTACAGTATGTAACAGAAAATGTAGACTTGTGATTGACTTGTAAATTTATTTCAATTTACTAGTACATTAAGGAATACCATTTTTTAATTAGCTCAGGGTTCTTTCCTCAACATGATATTGCACTTGTCTGTTCCAACTACAAATTTAACTGCATTTTTTTATCGACTCCCTAGCATTAGTGTGTGCAGTTCATCCTCTAAAAAAAGTGTTTTCACTGTTCTCCCTTTATTGACATAGCCAAAACAAATGTAGTCCAGTCAAACTAAAAAAAAAAAAAAAATATTACTGAACCTGGGCAAAGTTGCTTCATAAGCGATTGAAGTGGTATTCAACTCAAAATATGTTGTTTTATAACATGTACAAAATCCGACCATGGGAAAGTAATAAAAAATCAATCTTAAAATATTCAAACCCAGTAAGGCATGGAGTAATTTTTAATCCAGTTGGGCGGAGCCCTAAAGGACTTCAAAAACTATATTTCCAAAATTGTATCTGTTCAATTTATATACAGTAATACATGAAGCAAACCACACCCCGGCGGATCTTACACATTCAATATGGATCGCAATATTACTTTCTCCCCCTATATGGAGAAAGTATTGTTTTCATCAAAATTTTCGAATTTGAGTTGTTTGTGGATTTATCCATTTTGGTGCCCCCTGAGTCCAAAAAAGTGGTTTTTGGAGTGATGTCTGTGTGTATGTGTCCGTGTGTGTGTGTGTGTGTGTGTGTGTGTGTGTGTGTGTGTCCATGTGTGTGTCTGGATGTAAACAGAGCTAGAGAATGCCCCAATAGTCCGATTTTAATGAAATTTGGTATGTAGGTCCAACTCACGATAATTCCAGGGGTTTTTTTAATTTTTTTGATTTTTAAGGGTATTTTACCCCCAAAAACCCTCAAAAATTGTGAAAAATCCAAATTTCTCAAAAATGGCTCCAACGATTTTGATTAAAATTTTGTGGTTTACTAAGCTTATAATGGTGAATAAAATGACACCACCCGCATCTCCAAGAAAATGCGCGTTCAAAAGTTATACAACAATAAGTGTTTAAAAAATAGATTTTTTGGATTTTCAAAATAGTTGTTATTTTGAAATAAATTTTACTTATCATAATTGAATAAAGCTCAAAAAACTAAATAATCCAGTATTTTGAATTATTGCTCTACGTTAAGTGGTTGCGGAGAAAATTCAATTTTTCGTTTAGCAGTAAATGCAGTACGTTGTTGAAAATCACATACGCGCGTAGGGTGAAACTCGAGCTGCTCAGCTGTTAGCTATGCGACTGAGCCATCAAGATATTAATGTTTGAAGCTTTTAACGCCTATTTTATGTTGTTGGGAGAAAGTATGTGTCAGTTATCTGATACCGTTTATTTGGATCGTGATCCTGGATCACAATACGAATTGAGTGTATGAAGTCAAATATTGATGTGTGGTCCATACATCAATATTTGACTCTATACACACTCAATCCGTATCGTGATCCAGTAATTGTGAAATATCGCAATCCGTATTGAGGTGGTAAGATCCGCAATTATCATATGCTTTCAATATTTGTATTTTAACTCACATTTCATTGTTTACAAGGGCGGATCCAGGATTTTTCCAAGGGGGGGGCGCAGGGGGATTTTAGAGGTGTTTCATACGTCTACGATATGAAAAAGGGGTGTATAGGTAGCTAGCCTCTTCTCTTGAACTTAATAGGCCTACATGGAAACTTTTTAATGACAAAGTAACGAAATCATTTCTTTTGAATAGCTACTTTAGCTTGGTGGAAGATCTACTTTTCTCACTTCGTTCGATTTACCAACTCGAAAAACGCATCTTATGTACCGCTCCCCGGCGGTGGCCCACGGAACAAGACTCTACAAACAAACAGAATTGCACGCCCACTCCATCACAACCAAACACCAGCGAGGATTTACGATAATGTCCGAACGAAGTTTGTGGAGCCGACATCACTAATGTGAATAAGTTGTCTACCATACACCCTACATCATCGAAATCACCGTGAGAAGCGACCTCAATAACAGAGGCCGAAGTCACCTCCACAGTCTAATATAGGTTATTGGGAGACAGTCACGACACTCGTATCGTAGCTGCATGTTTAATGTTGTCCGCGGTGCAACTAGCGCTTTAAGCGGATGGAACCCAAGGTCTGTAAAGGAAGAAGCATAACTTCTTCCCAGGTCAGCCGAATAGCTTTTTTTTGTGTTCCGGATATGAAGCGTCTAAACTAAAACGGAAGTCAAGTACGTTATAACATTTACCATTACACATCTGATTGAAAAAGAGAATGAAGCAGTCTTGCCATGGGTACGATATTTATCTAAACGACACCATATTACTCTATTTTAAATTTGGATTATTAGTTGATAACAAACCATCAGGTAATGACCAAATTACAAATTATCAATCAAGGTAAATCTAAAACCATAAATTATACCCTATTTTGCTTTGAAGTTCCTTATTTTAGTAATTATTGAGACAAAAAATTCCCAACGCAAACGAGAACGATTGTTGTTTGCTGTTGGGTTGGCAACACTTGCCGGTTAGTGTAGTAAAATTAAACCAAAATATGGCTGGAAAATGAAATAATTTTTGGACAGCAAATTTTTGCTGAAATGTGTTCTATGCCATCCCCTGACCTCCCTCAGAAAAGTCCCCTGAAATCCCCCTTGGGCAACATGCCTAAAAATGATGGGATGGCCCACGTGGAGTCAGAAATAAATCTTTCTTCGACCAATGGGTTTATGTACATCAAATTAAAGCTCTTAAGTAGTAGAATTTAATGCCGCAAACCCCATCTCAAAAGGTTGCCTGAGTCGAAAACGGCAGCCTGTCAAACTTTGAATAAAAATCAAATTTTAACGTAAACGCCTAAAAATATAATAATTTTTGAAATACTTGACCTTTCGAGGTGCGGTTTGCGGCAAACGTTTGCTTTTACAATTACCTTTGAAAATGCGGATAGCTAGTTATATGCTTATCATACTACCCTTGAACCACCCTCCACATAGACGTCCCAAAGAGGAAGTTTTAAAAAAAATTTCTTAGACCATACCCATCCTATACATCATTTTAAAGGTCTTAGTAAGGAGAGTACATAGTCGAAAACCAGACCTCAAAAGGTCAAATATGTCGGAAGTTATTGTATTTCAAAGTTTTGATAGTATTATTTTATTCTAAACTTTGAACGCCTGCCATTTCACTCCCGTTAGATATATTGATGTCGGGTTTACGGCATTGTATTCTACATTTAAAGACCTTTAATTTGATATATATAAACCTTCTGGAATGTATTTAAATTTAGTATGCTTAATATCAAATCTTAATGTAACTCCTTATGGGCCAACCCCTCATTTTTAAGCGTGATCCCCATATGGGATTTCTGGGGACTTTTCGGAGGAAGGTCAGGGGACGCCATAGAACACATTTCAAAAGAAATTAGCTTTCCAAAAATTATTTCATTTTTCCCGACTAATTTTACTACACTAGGTAGGCGACATCCATGGATGTCGCAGAAAGTGACACCATTGCTCTTATGGGATGCGGCTCACCAGGCCCTGGCCTACAGTCACCTTGGATGGAACCGACGTGACTGGAGTCCCCGGCCGTTTTCGCTATAACTTAGGCCAGAATGTAACTCCAGTGAGCGGTAACCAATTGGGAAAAACATTCCCGTCTTAATCATTCGATTGGGATTAAATTTGACAATTTAGACTGTTATCAGCATTTTATAGTATATGGCATTTCTAGCTGTGTTTCTGTTAGCTGCGATCACTTGTGAATGTGTTGTCATCTCAGACCCCAACCACTATAAGCGCTAGTAAATCCACGCTAGCGCTCCAAGCCACTCTTGCGTAAACTGGAGTCCTCGGCGGATGGTTCCGACGGACAACCTAAAAGTGATGGAGTGTCACGACTGTCTCCCAATAACTTATATTAGACTGTGGACTGTGTCATCTCAAAACGAATAATAAAATGACCGAGGATTGACATTGGTAGTATTCCGGGCGCCTCACCGGTGTTACCGGTGACTAAAAAAACGATAATTGTCGTCTGCTAAACAATGCAAATGCCTTGTTAGCAGACGACAATTGTCGTTTTTTTTAGTCACCGGTAACACCAGTGAGGCGCCCGGAACACTACCAGTGATAACCTGAACGGCGAGTGGCGCTGTGTTTTCATCTGCATCTGCATTCAGCACACGGTTTGATGAAAATATTATACTGTCAGTTTAACTATATACATTAGTATATAATTGATCTGTAAGCATCATTTTTAAAGTATTTATTTCTTTTGTACTTTTTAAGACGGTTTCAGCAATCGGATTACTGTACTTCGGAATCGTTAGGCATGGTTTCGTAGATTGCAGCTCGGTTACGTTCGTAAATCCTCGACAACGCTCGCGGACCGTGAAGAGAAGTGATGGGGGGGGGGGGTTGCGAGTTGAAATTCTGTCCCTTGAGTCGAGTGCGTACGGACGCATCTTTGCGCCAAAATAGCGAAAGATGCATAATAATGAGGATACACGCACCTCGACGTTGGGTCGTCGGGATTCACAGACCAGTGCTAAACCAGATAATTTCTTTAATACTATTTATACACATTTTTCTTTGGCTGAGGGGGGGGGGGGCGCGCCCCCCGCGCCCCCTGTCTGGATCCGCCACTGATTGTTTATAACATTCTTTACTCTTGTTTTGAATATACCTTCGTCTCATCTCTCTTTTAAAGGTCTTAATTTCTTTTTAACATCTTAGCTCAGGTCCTTTGAGTATTTTGATTAGTTTCCCCTCCAGTATCTTAGTGAATATCATGAACAAAGAGTTAACCCTGTAGGCTCTATAGTAGTTTTGATGTTATTTGGGGCAGAGCGATGAAGGGAATATGTAAACAACTTTTTATTTAACAGCTATGACCAAAGAGATCACTCCAAATTTCAACCCCGCAGCCCTATAGTTTATAAATTTTTTTTTCTTTTAAATTCGTATTTAATTGGCCATAATATTGTAACATTATATTGAAATTTTGAAGACATGTGGGGCGGAGCCCTGAAGATATTTTTGTAAAGCGTTTCTTAGTGAGCATCTATGAGCAAAGAGGAACAACGTCCATGCCAAAATTCAACCTGTAGGCCGAAAAGTAATTTTGAAGTCCCTTGGGGTGAAGCCCTAAAGATGCTTTACAAAAGCAATTCTTTGTGAGCATCTATGGGCAATGTGTATCTTCCATTTCAAATTTCAACCCCTTTGGTCATCTGGCTTTTCATATTCATTGTTTCCTAGATAAAAAAAATTGGCTATAAGAATAACATTAGACCTAAATTGAAATCGTGTGTGGCAGAGTCCTGATAGGATTTGGCAAAACAGATGGTTTTTTGGTGCACTTATTAAAAGGCTACAGAAAAGCCAACTTTGTGGACTAAATACAGGTCAGAAAACAGCTGTTCTACGGGCAGTATGATGAAAACAAATTTGTTTGCAAAAAAGCCCAGATAATCAGTTTTTTCTTGTGAATCTGGTTACCATGCAATTTATCGGCCGAAGCTTACAGAACAGTTTTGGTTTTCCCTAAGGTTGTTTTAACAGATGAGTTTAAAATTTTTGTTTTGTACACATTTTGTACTATGTACATTATGCAATAACTAAATGGCTGTTATAGGAATAACGTAAACTATGCAAAAATTTTCTTATTTTTACTCTTTTCCCAACTGTTGTGGGAACTCTTTTCTACTATATTATGTGTCAGGTGGACCTGAGGGACCTGTGTCCGCCCCCGCCGGTCTGCCAGACCTGCCCCGACCCCAAGCAGTACAGCAAGAGCTGCAAGTCGGGGCTGTACAGCGTGCACGAGCTGCTCGGCTACAAGGAGCTGGATGTTAGGCCACTGCACAGCGCCACCTCCTACCCCGGCCTCAAAAACAGGGACCTCAGTGAGTCATGATGAATTTGAGTTTTTCAAGAAATTACATTAAGATTTCATTTCATGAAAATAATGGATTTGGTAACTGTGGAGGAGTGGATGGATTAATTTTCCCACCACCTGTTATATAACATTTTTCTCCTCGTAAAGAGTGGTTAAGTCCCTAGGGAGGCAATGTAAACAATAACATTGGCAATCTGACAACACAGAGCGGTGAAATCTGGTAACGTTTTACTACTCCAGCTGATATTAAACAGGCAACAATAGAAGTTCTGAGTTTAAGGTTAGGTAACCAACACAATGGATAAAAATAGTGGGTGTTTATGATTTTTTTATATTTTCTCGGAGAATTTTGTGGTGGGCAAGAAATGTTGTGTATATTTCGGGTGCCCAAGCCCCTAATACACAAATAACCATTGAAGGGATGAAGAGTTGATGATAACTGAAAAAGTCAATCTTAAACAATGTTTTGGATAGGTACTGGGTATCTTAAGTCATGAAATACTACAAACAGCTAGCAGAATAATTTAGTGTGTTATTAGTGTTTATCTGTAACTCATAACAGAAAAGTAAAGTTCAGAAGTGTTAAAGGAAAGCATCATACTTAATGGTGAAAGATTACTTAATAATAATATGCAACATTTTATATTTCAAATCCTCTTAACTCTCCCTCAAAATGTGTTTTAGTTAGAATCACCATTCATCGTGCTTTCCTGTGCCACCTCTAAAAAATAAATAGGGCAATTGCTCTTTAAGATTTTCCTAATTACCTTCATAAGAAGAGTTAGCATGCCCATTATCTTTTCCTCCTTTTAAGAGAAGATTTGGCAACCCAATAATCTTCTTTTTTTTTAAGTACACTAACTGAATTCACTTTACTTTCTTTGGATGTGGTGGTTAGTTAAGGGTGTTTGAGCTTTTAATTAGTTAGGGGTCATTAAATCCATGTAGATCTTTTACTTATTTCAAAGATTGATTTGGTTTGAGATTTTCGGTGAGTTAAAATAAGTTTATAAATAGATCCATAAGGCTCCATTTTGTAAATTCAGACTTCTCTTTGGAAAAAACACTATTTGATGAAAATTGTCTTTTTAACTAAACTAAAAATGGAAGATATAAATAACTAAACCAAAACATTCAAATGAATTTAAAATTTAACTTTTTGCATGTTTAGCATACAGAATTACTTTAAGGAGCCAGTAGTGTCAGGTCCGATTGTACAATAAACAGTCTTTCCGCAGATTGTTTGGTGTACGCAGTGGGTAAGCCGGTGTATCACAGATTCACAGAAGCCACTTATGGTTCGTGGATGAGGGATCCAGGACCAACACAGCCGGAATTCACGGACGACACCATCTGGACCACCGACGAAAATGATCCCAACCATCTGTTCGAGTTCTCCAACAAAACCACGTTCCGTCAGAACAAATCTGCGAGGAAATATGAACTGATGCATCCCTTCACAGTAAGAATAGATGTTAAAGAATGAATGAGGCTCCATATTTTAAATTGTTAACCCTCTTTTCCTATTTCTGTGGATAAATCTGTTTTTTCATATTCATTTTAAAACCAATATACATAAACAATGGTGACTTCACATTTGATTTGTAGTTGTTACTTTATTTATCCTTAAAAATAAAATTAGAAGATGACTTAATGGTTAGGGAGGTTACCCTCACCTTCTTAGGCTTTTCTTGCTTCACTTTATCACTTTATTTGATTGAATTCCTTTGATGAATAGAATTTTTTAGAGCAAAGATATACTCTTTCTTAAGAATCATATTGATACATTGAGGTAGTGGTGGGCGGAGCCCGGAGCAATGAAGGAATTTTGCTTTTCTTGGTGAACACCTATGAGCAAAGAGGAACGACTATGTCAAATTTTAATCCCCCCCACCCCCCTCCTGACATTGTTGTCATACTGAAGATCTGTGGGGTGGAGCCCCAAAGAACTTTAAAAACTATATTTGCAAAACTGTTTCTCAGTGAGAATCTATGAGCAAAGATGAACGTCCTTGTTAAATTTCAACCCTGAAGGCCTAAGAGTAATTTTGGAGTCCTGTGGGACAGAGCCCTAAAGGACTTCAAAGACTATGTTTGCAAAACTGTTTCTTAGTGAGCACCTATTAGCAAAGAGGAACATCCACGCCAATTTCTAAAACGGCATCCAGGGGTCTCGTAGGTCAAAAATTCATTGTTCAGTGCTTCGCCCGTTTTCATTTAGTTCTCATTTAGTGCCATTTAGTGCCTCATATAGTATCGAAAATTATCTTCAATACAAATTATAAAAATACTTTACTGATGATTCAAAATTTGTGTAGTATGTATCTGTAAAAAGCCTATGCAATTTATATAATTGTCAATGGCCAGTAAATAAAATAAAATAAATAAAAAAGTGTGATAAAAGGGTGAGGGGTTTTAAATAAAAGATAAAGACTTGGGCTATTTGATTTGATTTTTTATTTTGAATCCATATTATTAAGCTCTAATGCTCTAAAAAGTTAATCAACTTTGAACCATTAAGTCTAATATGGATTCAAAATATTAAAAAATCTAAAGGCGAATCAAATAGTTCAAGTCTTCATCTTTTATTTAAAACCTTTCTAACTTTTATTGGACACAAAATAATAAAGGCACAAAATGGGAACGGGCAAAGCACAGCATGACGTTCTGAGAGGAGCCCTTTCATTCCGTCTTAAACTGATCACTCAGAACAATCAACTGATCAATCGGTGGATTTCCTTCCTTGACTCTCACTAAACTGTCAACTTTTTACCATTTACACAATATTTTTTAACCTTTCCCTAGGTTTCCTTTCATTTTATTCAAATAGGAAAATGCTCACTAAAACTCAAGATTAATTGCTTCAAACATTAATTTTTTCAGGGCAGCGCTCACGTAGTGTTCAACGGAACGTTCTTCTACTGTTCGATCAAACAAATAGATGAAATCAGCAAACCGGTGATTGTCAAGTACGAACTGAACAGTCGCATCTCGCACATCAACGATCAGGTGCCGTACGCTGTCATCAGCAACAACACGCGGTTGTACAACGAGCAACACAACTACATGGACTTTGCCGCGGACGATAACGGCCTCTGGGTCATCTACGGACTGGAGAACTCCAACAACACGGTGATCCTCAAACTGGAGACCAAGAGTTTGGAGGCAGGTATTTAGGTTTAACTTTGAGAAGTTATGCTAAAGAAAACATACTTCAAATTCAAAAAGATCATTATAATAGTCTCTAAGATATTTTTTTATTTTATCTAAAGTACTACCTACTATCCTTTGGTCACTAAAGCACATTTATTATTCTGTGATAAATTCTAAACTTGCACAACCCGATGGCATTTCATTGTACTGAAAATTTTTAATTAACCTTAAATTAACCTTTAATTAACCTTAAACCTTTAATTAACCTTAAACCTTTAACCTTAAAGGTTAAACCTATTAACCTTTAACCTTAAATTAACCTTTAATTAGAGGAACACCTCTAATAAAAACTATCACAGAAAAAAATCATCAGGTTAATAACAAAAAAAAAAAAAAAAAAAAAAATGCTAATTTTAATGCTCAATTCATTTTTTTTTTTTCAATTAGTCTTGATTCCTGCTCTTGTACACATCTGAAAGATATTCGTTGCATTCTTCAACTTAAGTGGCGCAGGTCCGACTATATGTAATAAATATTCAAAATCATTGCTTTAGACAAGATGAATGTTTGATAATATTTTGTTTTCCTCAGTTTAACTGAAGCTTGTTCAAGAAATGTTTTGTTGATCACTTAAGTTTTTTTATGTAATACCTGACTTTGTTTTGCAAACAAAAAATCAATCAGTGCAGGCAAGAAAACGTTTAAAAAGTGATTTTAACTAAAAATGATGACGAGATTGAAGATTTGTATGTTTCACCCTAATACTATCTTTATGGTTTTGTTAAATTTTTTATTTTTCTAAGAAGATTTATTTTCTTGTAGGTTTATATTTCTTTCCATATTATTAATTTTTAATAGTAGTTTTCTGTTGATTTTTTTCTCGATTTTGTAAATTACCTTAATTTAACTGAGACATTCGCCCAAACAAAAAAGACTAGCTCTTCTCAAGGTTGTGAATTATTTTTCTGCAAGTCTTATTTTATTTCCTTCAGTATAAATACTTTGTAGTACTTATGGAAAAATAAACATGTAATCCTTATCACTAGGTGCAGTACGCGTGGAACATCAGTGTGGCCCATCGCAAGGCCGGGGAGATGTTCATAGTGTGCGGTGTTCTGTACGTGGTCGACAGCACACAGGAGAGGAACACCAATATCAGGTAACTCGGCATTTCACAGGAACGCCAGACACCCAGTGTGCGGTGTTCTGTACATGGTCGACAGCACACAGGAGAGGAACACCAATATCAGGTAACTCGGCATTTCATAGGAACGCTAGACACCCAGTGTGCGGTGTTCTGTACATGGTCGACAGCACACAGGAGAGGAACACCAATATCAGGTAACTCGGCATTTCACAGGAACGCTAGACTCCCAGTGTAGCTACTCACTATTCATTTCCGTCCGTCCAGGGGAGTTTTCTACCAACTAATCCTGACTGTCGCTGTGCTGGGTTGCTGAGTGGTTATAGTGCTTGCCGTTGAATCTGAAGGTTGCCAGTTTGATCCTGAGATAAAGTTTTTTAATGGTTTGAAACTGAACCTGGCTGATATTGGTTGACTCGCTATTAATCAATGACCTTATTTGTTTCAAAGCAGGCTATCGACCCCAACCCTTTGATCCATTTATTAAGGAAAATAATACTAATACCAGCAGTCGGTAATTTCTATTCCCCCCTCCCTAGGAAATTCCTCCCCTTTCCCTAAGAAAATCAGCTCTGGAGCTTCCACTCAGTGGCGTAACAGAGAGGCCCGTTGGGCCCACAGTGCGGGGAGACTAAGGGGGCCTGCCCAATGGGCTTTATGTTATGTATAATTTTAACTCATGTAACAAATTTTAATTTGATATTATGGTAACATTGTATTTTCTTTACATGCCTAATAATACTTTAACTTTGTCTCAATAATTTTTTTTATAAACGATAAGTTTAATACAAAGAACTCTACCACCACCTGCATCCATTGGTTGACTGGTGGGAAACCGTGATAACCGGTCACTTGACCTATCGTAGGGGGCCCCGAAAATAAGTTTGTAGGGGGCCCAAAATAAGTTTGCAGGGGGCCCAAAAATTAATTTGCAGGGAGGCCCGAAAAAATCAGTTACGCCAAAACTACCACTGAAAATAGGATACGATCACACTTTCGGTACCAATAATAAGCTTAAGTAAAGTTTTTAAATTTAATGCAAAGTGCTAATAAAGTTTATTTTCAGCCTATTATTTAAAGTTATGATGTGTTTAAAAGTTAATTACTATTTTAATTAATAACGATTTTTTTCAAATATTTTTAGGAAAAACGAATGAGTTTTTCATCAATGAACATAGTTTTGTAAAGAGGTTTATTTATGTGTATATAGCAAAGTCCCGCAAACCCGGGATTTTGGATAGCCCGAAAAGCCTGCCAGAGCAGGAAAGCGCTAGGTTTCAAAGTGCTAAGTGCCATTGCATTATCCAGAGCCCAATCATTGGCTGTTTTATAGAACAATTTTGGTTTTTCTTTAAGTTTATTTTAAGTTTAAATTGTTTGGTTTTTGTTATTATTTGATAACCTTAATGAAAAAATATTTTTTACAAAATATTGTAATTTTGGTACTTTTTCTTGTATATTTTTTTCCGATAACCCGGAATTTTCACAAATCTGGACACCATTCAAGTCCACATTATTACGGGTTTGCGGGTTTCGGGGTCTTCTGTATTCAATTTTCACTGAGAACATGAAGTACTTCTGATGAAGGCTATTTGGTATATTAACCTCTATTTATTTTAAAATTAATTGACAACAATCATGGTTTTCCAGATTTGCTCTTGACTTGTTCACAAATAAACGTGTTGAAGTCGATATACCGTTTACAAACCCCTTTAGGCGAACAACGATGATCGGATATAACTACAAAAACAAGGTAAGAGCGTTTTATAACATTAATTAGCAAACTATACACTAACAGTGTCACAAAAGTTAATTCTTAATTCAATACAAATCAAGTGTCACTATAAGTAGTGGTGAATTATTCAAAATGTTGAAATTTCATGGCTGTTAATTCAATTCCCCCCACACAATGCAACTATTTTCTGTAGTATTTTTGTATAATATCAGACTTGATTTCAAGGGATTATAGCAGAAGTTATAAACCAGTACTGCTAATAAAAAAGTTTGTATTGCCAAAACTAAAGCACAATTGTTTTAAACATAAACATAAGTTTGTTATAAACATAATCAAAAGATACAAACCTGTTAAATATATGCTTTCAACTACAATACAATAAAGCAGGACTTGACGGATGAAAAATTTACTTTCAAGGTATATCAATTAGCAAGTAAAATGATGTGATAAAATTAATACCATTGTTAATAGATTCTTATATTCCTGGCAAAAATTACCTTTACAGAATTATCTATTTAAAATAAGAATGCAGCGGTTTAGTGCTGCACTCTCAAAGCAAACTCAAATACCAATGCCTACAGTTTTCCCCGCCGCGAGCGTACACCGTTCAAAACCCTAATTCTCATGCCTAGGCTGTCGGTAGTGATAGCCGAGTTTTCTAAGGCTTCTTGGCCAAGATGTCTACACCGGCTCGGGTTCAATTCCCGCTCACAGCCAAACCTGACCTGGTGATGCAACTCTTAAAAAGGTCAGACGATCTGTGGCAACGTAGGTTGGAGGACTAACGTAAAATAAATGGTGGTAAGCTTGCGTGGAACACACAGGGGATCGGAACGGGATGGGTTGAAGTCAACACTGATTTTGCTACTTTTTACTTACGCTTACTGTGTGTGTGCCACTACGGCTTTGAAATATGGAAGATAACCATGTTGTTTCTCTAAGATGCCAATGAAATTGTTTCTACTCCCTCTTATGTTCATTTAAAGTCCGGCGAGTATAAGGTCACGATGCCCCGAGCTATACTCGGACTTAGGGCTAATAGTGTTAACAATCAACTCCTGTCAAGAGACATGTCCTTCATAGGAAAAATATATATATATATACCTCATAGAGAAAATTGATGGTGACATGTTTTTAGAAGCTCATTTCTTTATGGTAACATATAAATGGTGTACTGTAGGAGCTGTACACATGGGACAAAGGGAACCAGCTGACTTATCCAATCCGCTACCACGACCAAGGCCTGGCCAACCAGACCAAAGATGAGCAGAAGGAAGATGCTGGCCTGCACAACATCACTGGTTTTGTGGTGGAACCAACAAATCTGGGCTGATGTACTACATTAAATGTCATCATTGTTAATATCCCATTTTCTAATTTTTTATTGAACTGAGTACTGTAGTATAAGCGTGACAAATCGATAGGGTATTCAAATTTGGTAAAATCTATGGCTTAAGAATATTTTATTATACAAAAAAAGAAAAATTGTAGTATACAAAAGAAATAAATTTTATAAAATGTTTAAGATGTTATAAGAATTTTTATATAAAGAACAGACAAGCCATGATTTACAAAATTGATCAAACTACAGATGAAAAGAATTAGTTTTCTCTGTAACCAAAAGTATTAATTAAACTTTTGGTAAAGTAAACTTCCTCTAATGCGGCATGTCTGGGACTTAACACATGCCAGATCACAAAATATATCATATTACAGGATGACTGTCAGGAAAATGTGAAATCAAGAAATACATATTTTATTCTTTAAACTGTTTTAATACCTACAGTATAAAAACATTGCATAACATACTGCAATGAAAAATACTGTACAGGAGTATGAGACTAAAATGAGAACTATACGATTTCACCCGATGCATATACAACATACATACATCCCACGTCGTCTCGATTAACCAGCTCTTGGTATGAGGCCTGTAATTTTGCTTCTAAGCCCCACTGTTCAGAAGTTTTTCGTGGCGGAATGGTAAAAGTTTAGGTCAAGTTAGGTTAGGCGGGGGGGGGGGGGGGGGGGTAGTATCGAATAATGAAAAAAAATGAAAAAAACGTTGTTCCAATAGGTATTTATTAAGTTCACGTTTAAATCTTTTCAAGTTGTTTATTTTGAATGAGGTGGGGCAATTGTGAAACTAGCTTTAGGGCTATGTACTCAGGTTTACTTTAGAATAATTTTAGCTTGTGAGAAAAAGATGGATTGAAATTTCTATTTATAGTATGAACGTTGATGAGCCCTTAAAATATTGCGTTCCTTAACATAGGTTATTACTTGTTACATTTAGATACAAGGTACCGTACGGTAAGAATTCTAAGGACTGAACACAATTGATGATGTCACATGAATATGACTCCCCTCCCCTCCACGCCTTCCAAAGTGCTTTGTATGGCACAGTGTTGTCCCCTCGTGACTTCCAATCCCAAACAAACTTTAATTATCTTTATACTAATCATTAAAAACTGAATTAATTTACGAAAATCATGCCGGATTATCAAGAGTGCCAGATTGGTGGAAGTTTACTGTAGGCCTATATCATTTTATGCCATTAAAAAATTTGTAATTTATTTAGATAAGTAAGCATTTATTTTACACTATAGTGTAAACAATCATGCAAACTTTAATGTTAACTTTGTTATATTTAAACTAGACTAAGCAATGCAAACTAATAATATGAATTTTTTGTTTGATTTCATAATAAATTAATGAAAGCCGTGGTCTCTGTTTCTAACCCAATTTACAAAAATCATTTAAGCCTTGTAGAAAACATAATTTTATGGATAAATGACTTTATTAAAAAAATTCAAAGTATTACTTCTTGCAAGCTCTGCAGTAGTCAAGACTTAGCACCTCTCCCCCTCCCCAACACCACTGTAAAAATGTATTATAAAGCTAAAAATTTATAGTACTAAAAAATTAACATGCGGTATCAGGTGTTAGTTGAAAAGTCCACTCCATCAGAAAATCTTTTCCTAATGATAAATTCCCTCAAAACTGACAAATTTTAGACTTGAATATGGACACGATGTAAAATAAAGATAGGCTGAAGAAAAAAATCCAAGCCAAAATTCAACAAACAGATTACATTCTACTCTTTAAAAAAAATAACCTCTTGTCTCGTATGTAAATAATGATGCCATTGTTGGACTTATGATAAAATAGTATATTTCGTTACAAGGGCCAAAAATGGTGTTTTGCTGGCCACGAGATGGTGTTTCAAGTTAATTTGTTAGTTTTGTATTAAACTTGAAACAAGATCTTGAGGCCACCAGAACGATTTTGGCCGAGGTACAAACGATATTTTTCATCACACTACACAGGGCCGTATTTCTAAATAGGCTGAAAAGGCTGGAGCCTATAGCGGCAAAATTTTAGGGGCGGCACTTTGTCAATTTACTAAAAATTGAAAATAGTTTTACTAATTTAATATGAGCAGAAACTTCTTTAGGCCCATCTTTCTGATTTAAAGTGTTTTACTCTCCACATAATCTTGTAGCACTTTTTTCATGTGGGTAATGTTGTAACGACACTGACAGTTTGTATAAGGCCCAGAAAGAGGGAAATACACTAGCGCTCCCAGTGATTTGCAACTATTAATTTCCTTTTTGACTTTACGAATAGATTGGTCACAAAATAATGACAGCAAACATGTGGTTTTGATTTCCTAATAACCTCACCAGCACTACTTGGCAGGCGGAGCTGTTCTGTCAAACAACCAATCTACCGCCAACATCAGAATTCAGATTAAAGTGGCATAACACATTCAATTTAAGAATACAAAACAATTTATATTTTTGATTGATATTGAGACTTCAAATTAATCTGGTGTGTATTTTAAGGTTAATACTCCCCTATATAAGTGATCATAAAAACTATGTATGTGTCAATCCCCATCGGGGGGGGGGGGGGGGGCAGAAAATGGTATATTCCTAAATCTGGCCCTGACACTACTCATTTAACAAACAAAACACACTTAAACTATATGGTATGGCTTTTAGTGGAGAGAGATCAGTAGAGGTTATTTGAAAGAAAGGACCATGTGGTCCTAAATTCGCCTCAATAACCCTCGAGAGGACGCTATGCGGAGGAATCTTCCAGGTCATAATTTTTGCTGTGGGAAATATTTATCTTGGGGTTGACAGCACTGTACTTTTGTGTAGCTGTCACCCCCCTTCTCATCCCACATTTGATCTCCCCTTATCCTGCTTTCAGCGACCAGGGTCAGTTTGGCAAGCGCTGTCCTGAGGTTCTGGACGTGAGCGTTCTTGTGTGTTTTGTGAACCCAGAGGAAGAGTCCGTGTGCGATCGTTTTTTATTTGGTTTTTTGTAATTGTTTAGGCTACAATTGCCATTTTAGATTTGTTTTTATTTTAAGTAACTTTTTATTTTTTCATGTTTAACTATTTGAATTGATTGTAGTATCATTGTTATAATATTTAATTTATGGTTTATGCAGGGAAACTACATAGTAATTTTTATATAAAAGCTTTTTTATTTGTACTCCAAAACGTTATTTTTACTATTTTTATACTATTTTACAAAACTCTTATTAAAAAATATTAAGCTATAAGTAAAAAAAAACTTTAATTAACTATAATAATTAACTTTAATAATTTAACTTTAACTTTATGTTTTATATAATCCATTAAAGTTATAAAAATTACATTTGTTAAATTAACTTTGCCATCCTTTTTTGCAGGGATGTGGCGTGAAATATATTTTATAATCATTTTCTTATTTTATTTCAAACAAAACTATTTATAATACATTTTGTGCATTTATTTAACACGTTCGCGGCAGCATGGGAGCGATCGCTCCCACGCGGAACCCTAATGCCATCCTGATGGGTGCAATCGCTCCCAAGCTGCACTGCTTTACAATATGATTTATTTTTAAGCCAGGATCTGAGCTAGAAATATGAAGCTTTGCACAGCACTGCTCAATAGTACAATGTATTTCAGGACCACGTGGGTTTTTACTGGGCAGTGCTGCTGCTACGGTGGGTTTTACAATTTTTACATTCAGAATGGTGATGAGGTTCAAGCAAAAACCTCGCCGCCGCGAACGTGTTAAAACTCGGAGAAAACCTCCTTGAGTGAGAGACGGCGTTTTAAATTGTAAGCGACCTCTGGAGGGTTAAATAAGTATTTTCATTTATTCATTCATTCATCAGCAGTTAACTGACAGAGTTCTCCTTGCCTGAAAGACCTGTACTTTTTTGTTTTCTATGCCAGTGGATCAATGGCTTAATGTGACTCCCGAACCAAAGGAGCGGAACGATTTTTTTGTCCCCGAGCCGAGAGTTGAAATCGGGTCCCCTGGGTGATATTACTGAGCTACGGCTGCTTCTTATAACTTTATAACTAACCCAGCGGGATGCACTGATGCAATGCTCGTTTTTTTCCAGTTGCTAGGCAGTGGAAGGACCGAAAATTTTTGGCCCTTAACCTCAAAGCATGATTTTCATTGTTTGACGTGAGGGTTGAAAACAGGAGATATTGATATAGTGTGATGAAAAAAATTATATAACTCTTAGCAGCTGTGTAAACAAATATTGTATTCTTTGTTTGAAATATTATAATGCAGGATGAGGAGTGTAGGTTCTGATTTTGTCTTACTAGTTTGCTTTCAAATGGTAGAGTTTTATGGTGTAATGAGGATACAAAACAAATAAAAAACCAATTTTTCTAAACAAAGGATTATAAATTTATTAAAATATGGAATATTTTATAACATATCATTACACATTTGATGTATAAAGTATAAACGCAGATCTATAACAATATAAATGCAAAAGAGGAGATACATTTTGTTGCAACATGAAAGACATTCTGTTTCATAATGTAGATCAAGTTAAACACTTTTATAAAAAATTATTAAAAATAATAAAAAGACAGTAAAAGTAATCAAATTAATATTTATTAGTCTATATTTGCCTCTAGAAAAAAGTGACTTTAAAACAAATTGTAATCTAAAATATTTGCCCCATCAATTAAGGAATTCAGTTTTGCCGTAAATGTCTAAATTGCCTTTGATGAATGTTGCAATTGATTTACCCTTAAAGTTTGCTTAATAGTTCAAACCAATATTCACCAAATACTTTTCATAAAAACAAGTAGTCATCAAAAAATGTATAGGCTAGAGTAAAAATTTGGAAAAAAAACACTAAAACTAAAGAAAATATGAAAAACAAATGTTGTAAATGCTATAAAATTAGATAGGCCTTGTACAAACTGTTTGTAGCATTTGGCAAATAATCGTAAATGTCCACTCTTACTCTCCACGATACAGAATGATATTTTTATCGGTTTCAAATATTTTCACCTCATATAAAATAGACGGGTCTTCTAGCTCCTTCTTCAGGTTATTCCAGATGAAGATGGCAACGTTTTCAGTGGTGCTCACGACGTTTTTGAAGTACGGGACGTCCTTGTCAAGGTTTTTGTGGTCCATTGGCAACATGATCGCATTGTGCATGTGCTTCTTGAGATCGTTTATATTCATAACCATCCCTTTGTTCTCTGACACAGGTCCTCTCAAAGTCACTTCCACTGAAATAATACACAAGCATCAACACTGTAGTAAGTTTTCTAGACAACTAGAAAGAATGTGAGTTAGAAAACCTGATTAAGTTTTTAATTGGGAACCAAATTAATTTAGAAGTAACTCCAGGATTTTTAAATTTATGTGGATACAAAGATCTTAAATATTTTTAGTCATTAACTTGTTAGTATTCACCTTGTTTTGTTGGTTGAGATATCTTACCCGAGCTGATAAAGTTTCGGTTTTTGAAATTCCAAAATTTTCAAGAGTAAGATAATAGACCAAGGTCAGGTGCACGTTGTGTGCACATGACAATATAGAAGCGTCCCGTTAATCCGAAAATTCACGAAATCCGATCATGTTTCATAAAAAAATACCAATTTTTTCCTTAACTTAGAGACAAAATCAAGAAAACATAATCTTTTTTTTTGTGAAAAACCAATTATTTTTGTTAGCAAAAGGTTAATTATATCACATTAGATAATAATAGAGTTAAATATGTTGATTGACTCTTATGTAAAAACAAATCATAGACTAGCAAAACCTTACATTTTATTGGGCGTCGTTAATGTCTGATCTGTTGTCAGCTGGTATATTCAGCACAGTACAAAACACTAATTAAACAAGGAGTTGGGTGGGTAATTCGAACAGTCAACACTCCTTCAAGTCAGTGATCGAGGGACAATGGACTTCCTTCCAACCATCCGTGCACCGTTCATGGAGCAATACTAAAGACATGAGAGTTGACATTAGCGTTCAGCTGATGTCTCCATGAAAGTAAAACCTTATTAAGAAATAATAAACCCTGCCATAAAGTTTTAATATTAGCAGATAGTCACGGACGTAGCTTGAGCTCTAAACTGGCCGAAAAAATACCTACACTTGACATTACCAGCATTTTCAAACCGAATGCTTGTTTACATGATGTTGTATCAGAACTAAAAAACCTAGGGAGCACTTTTACTAAAGAAGACACAATAGTTGTAATTGGTGGCTCGAATGATGAGCTACAGGGTGAAGAAGATGGCATGTTGAAAAAATATGAAGCAATAGTGGCTGCAACAACTCACACTAACATCATTGTGGCTGCACTTCCCCTGAGACACACACAACCTTGGATATGCACCAGTGTTGACTACATAAACTTTGAGCTGGATCACTACATAAAGAGAATTCCTCATGCTAAATTTCTGCCCATACATGAGCTTCCACGTCACATGTATACTCGACATGGCCTACATTACAACCAAAAGGGAAAATGAAAAATAATTGAAATGGTAAAAGAGACACTTTATGCTAAAGTATCTGCAGTAGGCCTAATTGATCAGGAAACTGTGGTGGAGGCAGAGCTACAGGCAGACTCTGTGGTGGAGGCAGCACATCCAATGGCGGAGGCAGCACATCCAGTAGCGGAGGCAGCACATACAGTGGCGGAGGCAGAACCACCAACAGTTGCAGCAACAGCAAGTGCTGTGTTTCCAGAGCTAAGAGACTCCATCAGCAGCACCCCCACCAGCCCCCGTACTCCGACACAGACTACATCCTCTCAGAACATCCCTACAACAGACTCTCCACTTTTTGGGTTTTCAACACCAAAAGTAACTGATTTAGAACGTAAAGTAGCTTTAATAAATGCCCTTGCCTGTTTGCCTCAATCTGACTCTTCTAATTCAAAAAACTTGTCCAATGTGTCAGAGGAAATAACGTAAATAATAATCCTATTTTTAAATATTCAGGGACTGGATGGTAAATTAGACATTCTTGATACACTTATGGTAGTGAACCGCTGTGATTTTATATGTTTGAGTGAACACTGGCTAACTAGTTTTGATATTGATTTTTATAGACTAGATGGGTTTCACATGTGTGCTTGGTATGTAAGACCACAGATGAAACGGGGAGGGGCTCTAATTTATGTTTCAAATTATTTACAATGTCGCAGCCTAGATATCTCTGGTTTTTGCATTGAAAAAGACTTTGAAGCATGTGCTGTTATATTAGATAATAATAAATTAATAGTAGTATCCTTATACCACACACCTGATGGAACTCTTATTTTTAGATGTTCTAGAAAAATTGTTGAATTTTTTACAATCAAAATCGGAGGTTGCCTTCAAAAGTTCTAAGTACCACGGACATATAAGAAAATGGATGAACTAGTATTCACTAGAGCGGACGTTAATCCCCACCAGGAAATATCGCATCCACAAGCCATCGCTCACAACTATCCACAATTCGTGACCTCCAAGTAGCTGGATTACAGGACGTCGCCACCGTCCCAGTCTATATATATACATATATATATATATATGTATATATATATGTATATATATATATATATATATATATATATATATATATATGAAAATGAACGATCGGTGTCTTTGGCTTCTGGGGACCTCAAAATAAAAAAGTGTAAAGTGGTCCCGGGCTTAGGTCTTACCATGGCTACTACCATAATAGTGTATTCCCTATAGGGATTTTAGCTAAAAAATCATATTAAATATTGCACAGAATTTCAGCTGCCTGCTCACATCCTAAACTTGTTTTCTGGTGTACCAAAACAAAAACTAATCACATCTAAACATAGACTGATGAGACAAGAATTGGTATTGTGATCTACTATAATAAATGTAAACCATCGATGGAGGCCGGTCTTAAGAGGGAGTCTACTGAGGGTGAAGAAAGTAACTACCGATCCGATGTGCATTAAATCAGCCCGAAACATGCAGCATTAAATTACAGTGTTATTTGGAATAAGAAAAAAATCATCTTTAGACCATCCTTTTAACCTTAGTGCAGGCATTTAAATTTCAAAACGGGAGAGTTTGCATTATGTTTAGTTCCGCATTACATAATTATACACATTTATTCTATGTTACCGTAGGCTACTCGATTTTGTTAGTTTTTGAGTTAAACTGTAACAAAGTTATTAGAAACTAATTTTATTGCTATTATATCGTTCATTAAATTATTGGTTGTATTAAAAAAAAAGATAAAAATGGTTAAAAAAGTTTCTACAACGGACGTTGAAGGAGAAGAAGGCAGCCAAGATTTGTCCTGCAATTTAATGCGTTCGCGTTTATGCGTCTAAATTGCAAGTCAAACAGAAACTACTGTATTGGTGGGGGTAAATCGTATTGGGAGATTCCAGGAGGATACAGGAATGAGGAAATAGGAGTACAGAGCTGGGCACGACTGCAGACCCCTATTTAGTAGTAGTTTTATTCTGACAAAAACTTAATGAGCAGAGCTAAACTCCACAAGTTCCCCCTTGAAGGTTTAAAACAAAAAACTTAACTTTAGGAAAAAATGTATATCTCTCAAAAAAGTGTAAACTGAAATAAAAAATTTAGCCTGCATACCAAACGTCTACGATTTAAAACAGATTTGTGTTTCACAGGAAATTAAGCGATTCTATTAAATTAACAGGGTCGATGCATGCGTGGGGCGACTGATTAGCCTTGGGCGGCATGATCCTGAGGCGCCAAGCCTCTGTGGGTTAAAAAATCTATTTAATGTGCCTGTAGTCTAATTTAATTTATAAGTACTTAGGCAATATTTACCGGTATAATTATGGCCATGTCCATGATAGTTGTTGCATTTTCCATACGTCTCCAAATTTTCTTCATCATTTAGATGAGGGCTGAAAAATTTACTCAATTTAACTAAAGGCTTAAAAATAATTAAAAAAAGAAAAAAGTACTAATGAATAAACGAATGAAAGATGCGAACATAGGACAGTTGTTTTGAACAGAAGTGTTGATTGAGGATAAAACATGTTACAGTTAACCTCTTAACTATCGTACTGTAAATAAACATTGTGGTAGACCTATTTAAAATTTAACACATAGGCCCTAGCAATAAAATTAAAACAAAAAAGTCAATATCTAAGCAAATAAATTAACTTATAAAAGAGGATAGTTGTATACATATAAAATGAATGAATGAATGAATGAATGTATTTATTTATTCCAATAATTTTACATTTAAGAATATACACAAAATAATCTTAATTTAAAATTAATTAAAAAGTAAATTGATTAAAATAAAAATCAAAACAAAATAAAACAAATTCAACTGTTAAATAATGAAAATAGCCCATGGAATTCAGCAGACATAGGTGCAAGCCTGTGTGTCTGCTGATGTTGCTTAAAACAAGATATAATTTGAATTTTTTTGAAGAAATGTAAAAAGAATTTGTAGTGGAAAATGATTTATTTAATGACACTGAAGCGATCCCGACTATCAAAGAGTATCTTGTATTGTGCGAGTGAGCAATATATTTCTTGAAATATAGTATTGCTGTTTTTAAATATATTAATTCAAATGCTTTTGATAAAAAGTTTACGGCCAGTAAGAACAAATGATTCTGCAAATTGAGCGTCAGTTGGGTAACGGCGGTTTTTCCCAAAAGCAACTTTTAAAATTGATTTTTGGACAACATTCAAAGGCTCAAGCGGCTTCTGAAACTGCCCCCCCCCCCAATTATGATTGACTGCACATAGGCAAAATATGCCATCTTCATTTCTTTATATGATAGGACTCAATTCTCCTGTCTAAAAGCAAAAATATATTTTCTGATTTTATTTTTAAGGTATTAAATGTGATGGGTCCATTTTAGTCTATTGTCAAAAAAACTCCCAAATATTTATATGATTCTACCTTTTCAATGCTTTCACAAGTGCAATTATTATTTTGAAAGTCACTGCAAGTATGAATTAAGATATCATGCGAATTATCATATGAAAATTTACTAATGGAAATGGGTAGGAACTTGCTTTTTGAAATATTTAAAGAAAGTAGGCCTATATTTTGATCCAGTCATTTTTTAACAATTATTAAATAATAATGCATTCCTTTTTCATTCACCTCATGCCAAGATTTCCCCTGCAGGAAAATAAAAGTGTTGTCAGCAAACAAAAATAATTTTCCAAAAAGATTCAATTTAGTAATGTTGTTTATATAGATAAGAAATAAAGCAGGCCCGAGGCTACTGCCTTGGACCACCCCGTAGTCTACCGGCATAGAATCACTATTTGTACCACAAATATAAATAAACTGAGATCGGTTCGAAAGATAGTTTTTAAACCACTTAAAAGTGGTTCCATCTTCATTAACAACTTTGTACAGTCAATTGAATCAAAAGCCTTCTTGAGGTTGAGGAAGATCATCAGTCGATGGTTGTTTCCAGAAATAGAATTATTTAGTTACATATTTATGACAAACAAAGCATCGTCTATATTTTTATCTTGCCGAAACCCATACTGACGCTCGCTAAGAATATTGTTTGATTGGAGATATGAAATTAATTGATCCTTTACAACTTTCTTGATTATTTTGGTGAATACACTAAGCAAAATATGGGGCGGAAATTATTTTTATCTTTAAAATCATTAGCTTTAAAAAGAGGGAAGACTTTCCTGACCCTTTCCAAGACCCTGTGAAATGAATTGTTTATCTATTTATGTTTCCTGTTTATATATTTATATAGAGCACATGATTTTATTTTCTTGTTCATATAGTTTTGTTCAAAGAAATTGTAATGTTTTTAATGAGTATAGCTCCAGAACTCTTATGAAATATATTAATTAATCTTGTAAAGGAACCCCTAAACGGACATTTTGTATTAGGGGCCCTATTTTTCTGAACTACAATTTTATATTAAGTTTGAGGTCAGCCTGGTTTATTGTAAATTAACCTATGTTTTGTATTGAAACTTTGTAAAACTGTACAATGTTCAGAAAATAAAGATTTATTTATTTATTTATAATTAAGTCCTAATCCGTAAATGTCACCTTGAGTAATTTGTGATGCAGTTGCAGATAATTTTTTGTTAGTGTACACAATGACTCCGTCGTTCTGATTTCGTTGTGTCTCAGTATGATAACAGTTGAACCCCTCCAAACTGGTTCCCACCCCTCCCTCGCCCAGCCAACACTCCGTTGAAACAATAACATCCAAATATTAAATAAAATTATTTAAATAAATAAAAAGTTCATTGAAGTTATTATTATAACTGCAAATACTAGAATTTAAAATACACAAACCGTCACGACCATTATAAAATTATGGTATAAATCAGTAAATTGAGCCACGTCCTCCAATTCCTGGCAATGAATTATTTCTCAAAGAAAGCCGTCATCGTCGTCGCACAGCATAGATCAATGACCCCGCCTCCTGTCTGCTTAAAACCATGCCTTCTAATATCAAAAGAATATATATATATATATATATATATATATATATATATATATATATATATATATATATATATATATATATGATCAATGAACTCGGAAACCACGGTATATATGTGGAAAATTACATGGAAAAGGTGTGTAAGCCATTTGTTTTTGTATAGTCCTGAGGGCTTAGCCCCAGGATTGTCATAAGTGTACCCAGGGTATTTGAAGTAATTGAATGGCTCCGCCAAAAAATGTTCTATGCGACAAAAATAAAAATTTCGAGATTTTTAGTGAAAAAGGTTTTAACAGACCTCCCCAACATCGTGGGATATTTTGCGTTGGAAATATTTATGTTGGCATCCCTGATTTTAGCTGTCCATTCCAGCGCCGATTTCGGGAGTTCGCGGAGTTGTTGGCGAATAAGGTTCTATCAGCCGCGATATGTATCCTCCGTCGGCTGTGCCGCTGTCACCCGGCGACATAAATCGTCTTAGTTTTGGGAAAAAAGGAAGTTAAATGTCGAGAAATGGAAAGATAAGAAAAGAAAGGAGAAACGCTGGATTGCCATATATAGGCCTATCTAAAACCAAAAAGCCTGTACCAGGAAAACTGCCACTGGAAGAGGTAAGTGGAATAACGTTCTAAGTGCTAAAGTCTGATGCCTTTTGATACCGGTATAAGTTTAAAATTGTCATCTTTTCATAATATTGTTTTCTAATAATTTTGAAAATGAATTTTTTTCTCTAACAAAAATATTTTTTGGACTTAACTATTTTTATTATTATAAAACTTATATAACATGTTGAACAATAATATCGTACGTTAAGAAAACATTTTAAGAAGTATTAACGTTTTGTGTAAGACTTTAATGTTATCTTTTTATAATATTATTCTAGTAAAAGTGTTTTATATTAAATTTATTATTGAATTCATGTTGGTACTCCTACATTCCACGATGATTTTTAGCGGCAGAGGCTACGTCCAGGAAAAAACGTTTCAAAGGACAGGCGATTGGAACGTTTTACCCCCTAAAAATGCATAAAAATAGTTTAAAATCTGATTGTGGTGAGTAAAAGTGTTGTATAATAATACTATACGAGATTATATATGTAGATTGAAAAGATTATTGGCAAAAAATAGTTCCTACCTAAAAATTATGTAAAATTATTTTAGAAATCAATCTTCTTTCTGCTTTTTTCAAAAATAGGTTTTTATCGCATAGAACGTTTTTCGGCGGAGCCATTCAATTATTTGATCTGAGGTGCTTATGAACACAATATATGGCAAAAATATTTCTCTGTAATTAATTCTATACACAGCTGTTCTCATTTAAAGCATTGGATGAAGTTCTCATTTAAAGTATAGAGGGAAGATTGGTAATAAAAAACTAGAGGATATTATAAACTTGCGACAAGTGAACATGGCGAACGAGCTCACCAGAAGGGCAAAAGATTTCTCGGGTTGGTACTGAAAAGCATGCCGTGTAGCAGCTAGTACCTAATAATTTAATCATTTGCACAATAACAACACAGTTATATATTTATATAAACTAGGGATCGATTAGATTAGATTATGCCGCATATTCTAACATGTAAATGGGAATGGTTTTGCTCTGTGCGTTTTTAGTGCTTTTTGATTTCTTGTTTTAACATTTATTTTTTTTGGTTTTAGTTTGTGTGTTTAAACTTAGGCTATAATTGTAAAAATCTAAAGGCTCATTGAAAGCCTTGAATTTTTAAGCCTATCTATCATGGATAAAAACTGGTTACTGTAGGGCAGTTACAAAATAAACTAATTAAAACATTCTACCAAAGTTCTAGCAATGATGTTGTTGGTTAAGAAATGTTACCGCAAGTCTAAAGCAGTAGAGGCCTAAGTTATTATTTGTTATATAATAGGCTATTAATGAGAAAAATTGAACAAAGGCAATGAAAAATTAGTTTTGGACTAGAACTTATATTAAAGTTATTAATAAAATTCCTTGTTGAAATCCATCATTATGTAATAATCTAGCCAAGAATAAATTGAGCACATATGCTGTTACCTGTGAAGTCTGTGGCATGCGCTAAATTTTTCAACTCTCGTCAGATAAGCAATTGGTTGCTTATTGGTAGGGATAGGGGTCATTTTCGTCTTCTCTTGTATACAATTTAACTTGATAGGTAATTAATAAAAGTACGAATACACAACTTCAGTCCTGTAGACTTTACAATGCCGATGCCGATGTCCGACTAAAAAATAACTCCTTATTATATAACATACCACAACCTCTTGATAACCGAAACCGATTTCTTTTTCTTTTGGTTTTGATCCGGGAATAGGAGGGATTGAATGACTGTCACAGATTGAGGTTATGTAAACAACCTGTTAGTTGGAGCATGGAGCACGAAGTGGTTGGAGTTGGTTTCGTTCAAGATGACTGTAGTGCCAGGTGAGCTACATCCCATAAGAGCAAAGGTGTCAGTACTTACTTCTTACTTCTAAAGAGTCGTCCTGATAGACCACGTAAGATCAGTCAAGTTTCAAGGATGGGAAAAGAGAATGAAAGGAAAAATGTATGAATTTGTTGAATCAAAACTCCAAATCAAAGGTCCTCTATCTTATAAAGACATCTTTCAACGAGGAAAGATTTGAGCCTGCGCCTAAATATGTTTTTATTCTTAACTGATTTGAGTTCAACTGGCAGTTTTTGGAAAACTTTGCCCCAGCATAACCTGGTTTGGATTCATTGAGTTTTAATTTGTGCATTACAGCAGTTTAGTCTAGTAAAATTAGCTAAAAAAAATGCTAAACCCGGAAGTAATTGCAAACTTAGTGATTTTGATCTATTCTTATGTAAAATTACCCGAGAAAAACGATGGTGAAAAGTCTACCACTCTCCGAGGCTGCGTTCACCTGCTATGGCTGATTTTTCAAAATGGCGGCTGTTCTTTTGTAAGTTTTTGTTAAAAATCTCTCAAACCAATAAACATAGCTAAAACATGTAAATTAGTAAAGTGTAGAGGATAAAATTGTGCACATTTTGGTATATAATATGTGTTGGTAATTGCATGCTACTCTCGTTAATTAGTTCTTTAAAGATATTTTTCATTTTTCAAATTGTAACAAATTTTTCCAATATAAAATGAGCTATTACGGTACTTGAAATGGTAAATCCAACCCCGACGGCATGATAACTTTTTACTTTAAGGTCCATAGAACTCGAAAATATGGTTTTAAAAAATTTATATAAATGTATGTATGTACTCATATATGTATATATATTTATGTAGATAAAATCTTTTTAAATCTAAGAACTTTTTCCCAAAATATCCGATTTTGATCAAATTAGGTAGAGAGGTGTAAATTAAGGTATATTTGTAGGATTTGGCAAACCAGGACGGTCGGACTGTGGGAACTGGGTTTTATGGGGTTTTTATGGTTAAAAAAACAGTTTTTCATTTTTTTCACCTAAATTTTATAAAAATTCACTATTTTGGTTGATACTTTTTAAAAGAGCATAAAAAAACAAACACTTTAGTATTTTGAATCATTACCGTAGCTTTACCGGCTGCTAAGAAAATTAAAAATAAAGATTTTCATACATTCTCCCATGTTATTCTCATGGAACTAAAAATGAACTTTAATTACCTGTAGCTCAATAACCGTAGGGTTTAGAAAAAAATGTCAGAGAATAAAAATGTCTCAAAATTACATGTAAATCCCAAAAACACCATAAAATACAGGGTGTTCCATAAGAAATTTTAAAGTTGGCCGCCATATTGGAAAAATGGCGGGAAATTTTGAAAAGTGAAATACATGTCTGAAAGCAAAATAAAAAAGTAAAGGGGGTCCCCATAAGAAGTATACTGTCAGAAATAGAATAAAAAAGTTAGCTATTGGATCACTTTAAGAAACTCAACCTGTGTAAAAAATATACGGTATACCCACTATAAAACTCGTAAGGATTAACAAATTGATTACACACAAACGCTTGATCCAATAGGTAACTTTTTTATTCTATTTCTGACAGTATACTTCTTATGGGGTCCCCCTTTACTTTTTTAATTTGCTTTCAGACATGTATTTCACTTTTCAAAATTTCCCGCCATTTTTCCAATATGGCGGTAAAACTTTAAAATTTCTTATCGAACACCCTGTATTTTATGGTGTTTTTGGGATTTACGTGTAATTTTGAGACATTTTTATTCTTTGACATTTTTCTCTAAACCTAACGGTTATTGAGCTTCAGGTAATTAAAGTTCATTTTTAGTTCCATAAGAATAACATGGGCGAATGTATGAAAATCTTTATTTTTAATTTTCTCAGCAGCCGGTAAAGCTACGGTAATGATTCAAAATACTAAATTGTTTGTTTTTTTATGTTCTTTTAGATAGTATCATCCAAAATAGTGAATTTGTATAAAATTTAGGTGAAAAAAATGAAAAACTGTTTTTTTAACCATAAAAAACCCCATAAAACCCAGTTCTCACAGTCCGACCGTCCTGGTTTGCCAAATCCTACAAATATACCTTAATTTACACCTCTCTACCTAATTTGATCAAAATCGGATATTTTGGGAAAAAGTTCTTAGATTTAAAAAGATTTTATGTATATAAATATGAGTACATACATACATTTATATAAATTTTTTAAAACCGTATCTTCGAGTTCTATGGACCTTAAAGTAAAAAGTTATCATGCCGTTTGGGTTGGATTTACCATTACAAGTACCGTAATAGCTCATTTTAGTAGTGGGGTTTGGTTACTTTCAAAACGGAAGTCGTGCCAATTGCCAGCCGCTGCCGGCCAGCTGCCATCGGCCAGCTGCCAAATCAGTCGCTGCCGCCATATGCCAAGCCATATAGCTTCCGGTGGGGTAGGAGATGTTATTTGAAATTTGAAATTGAACTTGACAATTGGGTTATGGAAAGTATGTCAAGGTCATCCAGAGTAAGTTTTAAAAAACCCTATCCCGCTACCACCGGAGTAATAGTTCGGAGAGTGGAACTAACTCCGGTGATAGCGGGATAGGTATAGAATTAGGTTTGTGAATTTTATTTGTGAAAAACATACAATCAATGTGTGACAGCAGTGTTTAAACAAGTTGAAGTTTTGTTATGAACTACAGAGTTGTAAACACAAACACCGACGACGATGAGAAGGTAAATGCAGAGTCCCCAGATGATGTATTTAAAAAGTTTGAACAAACGTAACATCTCGAGTTGGTTTTCCCGTTCCATTTCCAATCGTTTGATTTCCAATTTCAATTTATCCTCTTCCATCCTTGTTACAAATGGAACTTCATCCATCATATCCATCATGTTTGTGTTTTTTTGAAATTTTGAAAGAAGCGATGTTGATAGTTGAAGAGGCGAGGATGGAATGAGAGTTAAAAGAGGGAAATGTCGGTTAAATAAAGAAGTGGTGGGGGGAAAGAGCGTTGTTACATAGAAGCGGTGGGGGAAAGATGCTGCTCATCATTTGCCTCAGAAGTTGTGTCCGACTGTAGAGGGGTAAGAGGAGTAGTATTTAGTAAACTGTCTTCATCAGAACTTTCAACCTTATTACAAATAGGACAAGCGTAAGTTATTTCCAAATTCATTGTAATAGCGTTAAATTTATCTATAATTTCATTTAAAGCATTAAATATTTCTTGTAAATCATCTTTTGAGTTTATTTCAAAACTAGCATTCATTCGTGCCAATGGAGAAGTGTTCATCGTTAGAGAGTTGGCAATCGAATGAGGATTAGCGCCTAGGGAAGGGGGCTTATATAATGGCGACCTTGAGCAGGTGTTTAGGGAGGGGGGCTTTTTAGGGAGGGGGCTTCTATATTGGGGACCTTGAGCTTATGATTGAATAAAACGTTTAGTTCTTCTTCTTCGTCTTTTAATTCAATTATTTGAACCGAAGTAGTTGTTTCATCCTCTTCACTCGATGAAGAAAACAATTCTCCAGGATTTAAATATTGAACTACAATTCTGAACCATCTTATAGGATATTCGTCAATGACAGAAAGTAAGTTTTGAAACAATTCTTCCATCTCCTCCCTGTCAGTTATTATATGTTCAAACTTGATAAATTTTCCTTCCATGTTGTTAGTTAGAGTGTTGGAAGTGGAATGATTTAATATTATATAAAAATTAGAATTAATGGTGGGGGAAATCTCAAGGTCATCCAATTGAAGTTTTAAAAAAGAGTGTAAAACTGAAATTATACATTTGATGGTTCTACAGGATCGGAATACCAATCTGATCTGTATTTACATCTTTTTATCATATGTGTACAAAAATCATCTTGATGAGACTTGGTGCGTTGACAATGAGCAAGATCTAGAGGGTGAAATTTGAAACATCTTTGAGGACAACATGTATGAAAATATCTTGATTTGTAAAATTTGAAAGTTCGCAATTCCGGTGGCGGTAGTTGTTTTGTTTTACATTTGCAATAACAAGATCCGAAGAATTCACATTTAGTACAAGCTAACCCATCCACCATCATTGGTCCTAAATCTGTACACTGTTGTTCACAACAGTAACGAGGTTTGTATTTGTATTTTTGCTCTTCCATATTGACGCTGCGGAGTCTAGTGAAAGAATAAGATTGTATAGTGATGAATAGCGAGTTTTATGTACTATGAAAAGTGGTAGGGGTAATTTCAAGGTCATTCAAATGGAGTTTTAAAAAATTATACCTTACAAGTGTAAGGATTATTGAAATTTAGGAAGTTTGTTTCTGTTTGTTTTCTTCAGACTTTTTTTCTCTCTCCGCCTTAGCCATAGCAATAAGTTCTTCTGTTGATAGTGGATGTACTTCAGGAAATTTTAAAATTAATTTAGCTTGATATCCTTCTTTAGTTAATACATCTAAATCTTGAGTCATTTGTTCAACAGTGTTATAATCCTTTCCATAGATTTTCCCATCAAGTTCAATCATCATTCTGTATAACATTTTGTAGAATAGATCTTGTTGTGGCGAGAGCTGAGAAGCGAATGATTATTTATCAAACTGTTACATCCTTTTTATGAACTTGACATTGATCACGTGATTCCTTAGTTGTAATTTTATTTATTAAAAGTTATTCAACATTGGTAATACTTCTGGAACTTGACGTTATGTTGACCAGCTGGCGATGAAGAAGTTGTAGGTTGTGTAGAAAAAAATATTTCATCATCGCAATATTTTGTTTTAGTGAACATCCTTGTATTAGTAGCACTAACATCAACAGTTAAGTGATAACCACCGGTAAGTAAAACTCGCATTTCGTTAGTTAAATCTTCAAGTTGTTCAAAAGTAGTTATGGTGTTGGTATCATAAGATGCACACTTAACCTTTAGGGACATGTTGAGGTTTTGTATTTAGTGATAGAGAGTGAGATGTGTACGGTACGAAAGGTAGTCGTAGACTGATGAATTTAACAAGTTGATTTTCACTTTTATTATCACACAAAATTGGGTCAAGGTCATCCCATGGAATTTTTAAAAAAAGCAACATATTGTAATGTACAAACACATTACAATATGTTGCTTTTTTTATTTTATTTTTTTTTTTAGGTTTATATCATATTTATTGAGAAACAAATACAAAGAAATATTTACAATCTTATGTACAAACTAATCAGTAGTAGGTGTTACATGAATTGTAAGTTCAGTAGAATTGTTTCCACTTGGTCCATGTGATACCAAATAGAGTGCGCCGGGTTGAATTATACGAAGATCTTCATTTTGTAGTAGTTGTACGAAGCGCTTTGGTAGGAAGATTTGAAATTTTGCTTCATCACCAATTGTATAAGGTGCCTCGCTTAATGTGCAATTTATAGCATCACCTACTGAAGTTTCCATCTTCTTTATTGTATGAATGATGTAGTGTTTTTCTTCTTTCAGCTCGGAACATTTCTTTGTAGGTAGGATTGTTGATTTTGAATGAGCGTTGAATTGTTCAACTAAATTTTGAAGTAAGTTGTTTGATGCCATCTTAATGTTTTTGCTGATGCTAATCTTCTTGTTAATAAGAATATCCGTTGGAGATGTTGTCTCTTCGGAGGTTCGAGTAATACTCATGCTGTGTCATGGTAGCGCTCTCACTTTTATTATCGAGACTACCCCCACCACTGACACTACCCCCACCACTGATGCTACCCCCACCACTTTGTTGAAGGAAATTATTCAAGCGGTAGGCATTCTTCAAAGCACACTGTGACCTTCGATGTTTAAAACTTTTTGATGAAATACAAAGTTCATTAAAGTAGCATTGGAAATCTCTATCTATTATTGCATTTATCACTTCATTGCTTGTAAATGATTGTATCCAATTTGCTTTTTCCAATCCTCTTGTGTAGATAGTTTTAAACTCTTTACAATAATGATTCATAATATGCGGCATCATGTTATAATGAATAAAACCTTCATCCCATTTTAAGTTATGAAAATGTTTGTTTAACCATTTGTTTGTAACTTTCGCTTTAGTTGTTAGTTTATTGAATGGAAATGGAGGTTTGAACAAGTAATGATAAATTACAGATGTGTTCATATCCAAAATTACTAATTCTTTAATAATGAAATTTCCATCATTCCCTCGAAAAGCTTGAAATTCAATTATACCTCTTTTAACTTCCATTAACTGTGATGCAGTAGAAAACAAACCACCAAACACCCAGTGGTCAGACACAGTTCTCCCAACTTTTGAACATCCTGTGGTATATGTAGGTGACTTCAACAGTCATCATACCCAGTGGGGATACTCGTCTGATGATGACAACGGCACTCGTCTTTCAAGCTGGGCTGAAAATAACAACCTTTTCCTGGTATATAATGCCAAGGACCCACACACCTTCCATTCAGCCCGATGGCGTCGTGGGTACTCTCCAGACTTGTGCTTTTGCTCCCGTGAACCATCAGCAACACCCGTGCCTACTTCCAGGATGGTCCTTGGTGCATTCCCCCACTCTCAGCACAGGCCTGTAATAATATCAGTAGGAATGCAAATTCCTCTCGTAAGATCTTTTCCTCGGCCTAGGTGGAACTTTAATAAAGCTGAGTGGGAGGCCTTCTCATCAAGGCTTGATAGCGGCATCAGGTTCATCCCCTCTAAAATAAAAAACTATGATCGGTTCACTCGCCTTGTCCTGTCTTCCGCTAAGGCGACAATCCCAAGAGGTTTTAGAAAAGAATACATACCAGGATGGAGCAGAGAGTGCGAAGATCTTTACAGTGAGTTTACAGACACTGCTGACAGAGATGTAGCTGACCAACTCCTTAACTCTCTCGACAACTCCAGGAGAGAGAAGTGGGTGAAAACTGTCGAAAACCTGAACTTCACCAAAAGTAGTCGGAAAGCTTGGTCTCTGCTCAGGAAACTCTCCACTGGTAAATCAAGTGAAAAACACGATGCCTCACAGCCTAGCCCTCGTGAAATTGCAAAACGCCTCTCCGTACTTTCAAAACCTGTGCGTACGTCTGCAGACAGAAAAATTAATTTCAAGCTTAATGAGATAAAGGAGAGTCGGCAAGCACCCTTGGAAGTCTCTAGACCCTTCACTTACGACGAGCTGGAAGTGGCGATTGATGCGATGCCAATTGGCAAAGCAGCAGGTTTGGATGACATTTTCCCGGAGTTTATAAAACACTCGGGTAACAAGGCTAGACAGTGGCTTCTGGAAGTTTTTAACACCACTCTGAAAACCGGCGACATGCCTGGGATATTTAGAAAATCCAAGATCATAGCTATCCTGAAGCCCGGAAAGGATCCAAAACTGCCTGAAAGTTATCGGCCTATAGCTCTTTTAAGTGTTTGTTATAAGCTGCTAGAGAGGTTGATTTATAACAGAATCCTCCCTATTCTCAATGCCAGCATTCCTGTCGAACAAGCTGGATTTAGGCCTGGTCGCAACTGTTGTGACCAGGTTTTAGCTCTGACTTCTTTCATTGAGGATGGGTTTGAGCGAAGACTGAAAACCTCTGTGGCTTTTTTAGATCTGACTGCAGCATATGACACTGTCTGGAGAAAAGGCCTCCTAGTTAAATTTTACGACCTTATTCCTTGCCCTTTCTTGTTGCGTCTCCTCAACTCAATGCTCTCCAATAGGATGATAAAAGTATATCTGGGACGCAGAGAAAGTACGTTTAGGCAACTAAAGGATGGCCTGCCACAAGGGTCAGTGCTCGCCCCACTGCTCTTTAATGTGTATACTGCCGACATTCCTGTAACTCGGTCCTTAAAGTTTATATATGCAGATGATATTGCATTGGCATATCAACACCAGCATTTTCGACAAGCTGAGGAAACACTAACAAATGACCTCACGACCCTCGGTGAATATTTTGAAGCCTGGAAGCTAAATCCAAACCCAACAAAAACTGAGGTTGCTTGCTTCCACTTGAATAATAGACTGGCCAACCAAAAGCTTAAAATCGTATTCAACGGAGTTGAGTTGAAACATAATGACCACCCACAGTATCTGGGAGTCACTTTAGATCGGTCTCTCACGTTTAAAAGCCACTTACAAAAAACGGCAGCTAAGGTGAGAACCAGGACTAACATTGTCCATCACCTTGCTGGCTCCACATGGGGAGCTAACGCACAAGTTCTGCGAACAACTGCTCTATCATTGGTATATTCAACTGCTGAGTACTGTGCTCCCGTGTGGTTAAATAGTGTGCACGTTAGAGAGATCGACGTCCAGCTAAACAGGACCATGAGAGCCATTAGTGGTACACTCATGGCAACTCCTGTACCCTGGCTCCCAGTGCTGTGTAATATCGCTCCTCCTGAAATAAGACGAAGGGATGCACTCATTAGGGAATACACAAAGATCTTATCTGCTCCACAGCTGCCCATCCATGATTACCTACCCCAGAATGCGGGCCGATTGAGGTCCCGAAAACCACCTCTACGAACAGCCTCCCAGTTGATGGACTCGAACTTCACCATCCATACAAACTGGACTTCCTCCTGGGATGCTTTTCAAGGTCGGAACCATTTCTTGATAGATGACCCGACCGTAGCGGTAGGTGGTATGAATCTTCCTCGGAAGCAGTGGACTATACTCAATCGTTTCCGCACTGGAGTGGGAAGATGTAATTATTGGAAGCACAAATGGGGAATGACACAAGACCAGTCATGCGACTGCGGAGCAGAGTATCAAACTATGGAACACATAGTCGAAGAGTGCCCACTGAGTGCCTTCCCCGAAGGATTGGCCGGTCTGCATAGCTCAAGTGAAGCTGGGCTGCAATGGCTTAGCGCCCTGGATTTAGCTCTATAAAGAGAGATCTAATTTTTATTTTTTATTTTATTTTAGTGTTTAGATTTTTACTTATACTGACTCAGGTGCTCTGCACCGCAGAATTTATTTAATTATTCTCAAACCATGGTGGCTGGCTGAATGAGCCATACGATATATATATATATAGTAGAAAACGAAACCCGTTTGTTCATGATGAAGTCTCATCCACAACTGACTGTTATTACAAACACGATTGTTCTTCTTTTATTTCTTGCGCTTCTTCGTTTATATTAAAATTGGTGTGATAGTTGTTTAATTGTCTCCACATATCCACTTCTTGAGGTATTAGATTAAAAATTGAAGTATCCACAGGACCATATAAAATTGGAATGAATGGTTGTCTGTCCAATGTATCGATTAGATAATCTTTAATTATTGTACTAGTAGTTAGATTTGGTTACTTCTGGCTCAGGTCAGCTGCCCCGGAAGCCACGTGCCGGGGCACATAGCTTCCGGTCGTATATTAAATGAGGGGTGAGGAGGTGGGGTGAGCGTTTGAAGTAGATTTGCGCATAAATTAAAAGTTAGTTCAAGACTGAAATTCAACAATTTGGGGTTGAACAAAATGTGCGCATAAATTAACCGGGTTCAACTAAAACTTCGCATAAATTAAAAGTTAGTTCAAAACTGAAATTCAACTTGATAATTGGGTTACGGAAAGTATGTCAAGGTCATCCCGAGTAAGTTTTAAAAAAGCCTATCCCGCTAGCACAGGAAATAGTTCTGAGAGTTGAACTACCCGGTGATAGCGGGATAGGTAGATTTAAGTTTTGAACTTTATTCGTAAAAACAAATACAATCAATGTGCAAAAACAAATACAATCAATGTGCAATACAAGTTGAATTTTTGTGATGAAATACGGAGTTGTAAAAGCAAACGCCGACGACGAGGATAAGGTACAGGCAGAGTCCCCAGATGACATACTTGACAAGTTTGAAGAAACGTAATATTTCGAGTTGGTTTTCCCGTTCCAATTGCAAACGTTTAATTTCCAATTTCAATTTTTCTTCTTTCATCTTTTCCTCTTCCATCCTTGTGACGAAGGAAACTTCATCCATCATATCCATCTTTAGTGTTGTTTTTTGGTGTTTGAAATTTTGAAACAAGTGATGTTGATAGTTCAAATGTTGGAGACGGAATGAGAAGTGAAAGCGAGGAACGTTAGTTAAACGAAGAAGTGGTGGGGGGAAGTTGAATTACAAAGAGGTGGTGGGGGGAAGTTGAATCACAATGAAGTGGTGGGGGAAGGAGGTTGCTCACCATTTGCTTCCGTACTTGTTGTTGTCGTGTCTGATTGTAGAGGTGTAAGTGGAGTAAGATTCAGCAAACTATCTTCATCAGAACTTTCAACCCTATCACAAATAGGACAGGCGTAAGTTATTTCCAGATTCATTTTAACAGTGTTGAATTTACTAACAATTTCGTGTAAAGTATTAAATATTTCTTGCAAATCTTCTTTGGAATTTACTTCGAAACTAGAATTCATTCTTGCCAACGGAGAGTTGTTCATCGTGCGAGAGTCGGTGATTGAATGAAGATCGGCGCTTATTTGTCGGTGAGCATGAGCTTGTGACCAAGTAAATAGCTAAGTTCCTCTTCTTCGTCTTTCAATTCAAATATCTTAGCTGAAGTAGTAGGCGTTGTTTCGTCTTCACTCGATGATGAAGAAAATTGAAATATCCTAGCTGAAGTAGTAGTCGTTGTTTCGTCTTCACTCGATGATGAAGAATCACGAGGACGTAAATAGTGAACATCAAGTCTGATCCATCTCATTGGATATCTATCCATGACAGAAAGCAAATTTTGAAATATTTCCTCCAATTCTTCTCTGTCAGTTATTATATGTTGAAACTTGACGAAAGGCGATCCCATGTTGTTAGTTAGAATGTTGGAAGTGAAATAATTCAAAGGTGGATTCAATAAGATACAAAACTTAAACTAATGGTGGGGGGAAGTCTAAAAACCAATGGTGGGGGAAATCTCAAGGTCATCCAATTGAAGTTTTAAAAAAGAGTGTAAAACTAAAATTACACATTCGATGGTTCTACAGGATCGGAATACCAATCTGATCTGTATTTACATCTTTTTATCATATGTGTACAAAAATCATCTTGATGAGACTTGGTGCGTTGACAATGAGCTAGATCGAGAGGATGAAATTTGAAACATCTTTGAGGACAGCATGTATGAAAATATCTTGATTTGTAAAATTTGAAAGTTCGCAATTCCGGTGGCGGTAGTTGTTTTGTTTTGCACTTGCAGTAACAAGATCCAAAAAATTCACATTTAGTGCAAGCTAACCCGTCCACCATCATTGGTCCTAAATCTGTACACTGTTGTTCACAACAGTAACGAGGTTCGTACTTGTACTTTTGTTCTTCCATGTTGACGCTGCTGAGTCCAGTGAAAGAATAAGAGTGTATAGTGTTGAATAGTCAGTTTTATGTACTACAAAAAGTGGTGGGGGTAATTTCAAGGTCATCCAAACGAAGTTTTAAAAAATTATACCTTACTAATGTAAGGAATATTTATACTTAAGAAGTTTATTTCTGTTTATCTTCTTCAGACTTTGTCTGTTTTTGTTTGTCTTCTTCAGCCTTTTTCTCTCTCTCCGCTTTAGCCATAGCGATAAGTTCTTCAGTCGATAGTGGATGTACTTCAGGAAATTTTAAAATTAATTTAGCTTGATATCCTTCTTTAGTTAATATATTTAAATCTTCAGTCATTTGTTCAACGGTGTTGTAATCTTTTCCATAGATTTTTCCATCAAGTTCGATCATCATTCTGTATAACATCTTTAAAATTAGGTGTTGACGCAGCGAGAGTCGGGAAGCGAATGATTAGTTATACAAGTATCATTCCCTTTTTATCAACTTGACATTGATCACGTGATTCCTTAGTTTTATTTGTTAAAAGTTATTTAACATTGGTAATACTTGTGGAACTTGATGTTATGTTGACCAGTCGGTGATGAAGATGTTGTAGGTTGTGTTGAAAGAAATACTTCATCATTACAGTATTTTGTTTTAGTAAACATCCTTACATTAGTAGCACTAACATCAACAGTTAAGTGATAACCACCGGTAAGTAAAACTCGCATTTCGTTGGTTAAATCTTCAAGTTGTTCAAAACTCGTAATGGTGTTGGTATCGTAAGATGCACACTTGACCTTTAGGGACATGTTGAAGTTTTGTATTTAGTTATAGAGAGCGAGATGTGTACGGTACGAAAGGTAGTCGTAGACTGATGAATTTCACAAGTTGATTTTCACTTTTATTATCACACAAAATTGGGTCAAGGTCATCCCGTGGAATTTTTAAAAAAAGCAACATATTGCTATGTACAAAGACATAACAATATGTTGCTTCTTTTATTTTTGTTTTTGTTTTATATCATCTTTATTGAGAAACCATTACAAACATATATATTTACAAAGTTATGTACAAACTAGTTAGTAGTAGGTGTTACATGAATAGTTAGTTCAGTTGAGTTGTTTCCACTCGGTCCGTGTGAAACTAAATAGAGTGCGCCAGGTTGAATAACTCGAAGATCTTCATTTTGTAGAAGTTGTACAAACCGTTTCGGTAGGAAGATTTGAAACTTCGGTTCGTCACCAACTGTATACGGCGCCTCGCTCAATGTGCAATTAATAGCATCACCAACTGAAGTGTCCATCTTCTTGATTGTATGTATGATGTAATGTTTTTCTTCTTTTAGTTCAGAACATCTCTTCGTCGGTAAGATTGTTGATTTTGAATGAGCGTTGAATTGATCAACCAAATTTTGAAGAAAGTTCTGCGATGCCATCTTGATGTTATTGTTAATCTTCTTGTTAATAATAATGTCCGTCGGAGATGTTGTCTCTTCGGAGGTTCGAGTAATACTCATGCTGCGTCATGGTAGCGCTCTCACTTTTATTACCGACATTACCCCCACCATTCTGTTGAAGGAAATTATTCAAGCGGTAGGCATTCTTCAAAGCGCACTGTGACCTTCGATGTTTAAAACTCTTTGATGAAATACAAAGTTCATTGAAATAGCATTGGAAATCTCTATCTATTATTGCATTTATCACTTCGTTGCTTGTAAATGATTGTATCCAATTAGCTTTTTCCAATCCTCTTGTGTAGATAGTTTTGAACTCTTTGCAGTAATGATTCATAATGTGCGGCATCATGTTATAATTAATAAAACCTTCATCCCATCTTAAGTTGTGAAAATGTTTGTACAACCATTTGTTTGTAACTTTCGCTTTAGTTGTTAGTCTATTGAATGGTAATGGAGGTTTGAATAAGTAATGATAAACTACAGATGTGTTCATATCCAAAATTACTAATTCTTTTATAATAAAATTTCCATCATTTCCTCGAAAAGCTTGAAATTCAATTATACCTTTTTTAACTTCCATTAACTGTGATGCAGTAGAAAACGAAACCCGTTTGTTCATGATGAAGTCTCATCCACAACTGACTGTTATTACAAACACGATTGTTCTTCTTTTATTTCTTGCGCTTCTTCGTTTATATTAAAATTGGTGTGATAGTTGTTTAATTGTCTCCACATATCCACTTCTTGAGGTATTCGATTAAAAATTGAAGTATCCACGGGACCGTATAAAATTGGAACGAAAGGTTGTCTGTCCAATGTATCGATTAGATAGTCTTTGATTATTGCACTTGAAAATATTAGTTGTTTCAAATATCTGGTGACGGGACCGGTAGTACAACTTAAAGTGTAAAATTCTTCTTTAGTCAAATGTAATTTTACATCATGTCTAGTTAAATCTCTGAAGCGAACCATTTGTCCCCCACGATGTTTCACTATATCAACTTCAATATTTGATTCCAATAAACTTAATCTTGTTCTTCTTCCAAATGTGTTGTTACTCAAATAACATTCCAAAAGATGTAAATGTTTCATAAATGATTCCCAAGAAGTTTCAGTGAATGTAACCATTTTATTTCCATGATTTAAAATAACAATCGGTGAATAATCCAATGATTTTAAAATTCCAACTGAAATACTTTTCGTCATGCATGATGAAATGGGGTAGAAAATCCGAAGAAATACTTCTGTTAAAATATTAGTTGTAATGTTAACTTCAACCTTTTTTCTTTTTACTTCTTTTTCAGCTTCTCCTTCTTCTTTTTCTTCTTCTCTCTTCTTATGTTTGTTAAACTTGAGGAACTCGTCCATTTCTCGTTCAACTTGTTTTTCTATATCTGAACTATTCTCATCCATTAGAGGTGTATTTTCTTCTCCGTTAGTAGAACTCATCTTGCGAACGATGTTTCCCATACGACGGTCGAATATAAAATGAACTTTCCACTCATGATTTTCTCTCTTTTATGTTTTTCGTGAAATCCTTGAAATTTATACAATCACATAAATGTTTGTTTTCAACTTGTTTTTCACAAACGAAATTCTAACCTCAAAAATTGAAGCAGATAATTCTAACCTCAAAAATCTGCAGTCGTTGTACTAATTCTTTTTAAAGTACATTCTTCACAATTCCGGTCAGCGGTGTGTAAGTAACTATTTTATCATGTAGAATTAGACAGTATGCTGAAGTTCCATCTGCTACTGGTTCTTCAAATTCCATTTCAATTTTTATATCCACACTTGATGATTTTACCGATTCATTTTGTTTTGAACAATCGATTACAATTATCGGAGCCTTGGAATAATACTGGTCAGGCGATAATAGTGGTGTATTAGTCTTTCCATAATATGACGATTGAAATCTTGCATACATATCGTATAAAATGGAAAAACGTTTTTTGCTGAACATGACATTCAAATTGTCATACGGAAAGAATTGAGAGTTTAAGAAAACTTTACAATTCTTTATTTTACAGTGATCAAATTGACCGGCATTTGCAGTGATAACATCTTTTCGCTTAGTTTGAAAACCGAGTATTATGTACCTTGCCCGTTCCAAATAAGTTGATGTCTTGACGGTCCATGTTTGTCGTTCTGTCTGAGGTAGTGTAGGATATTCATGGAATTCCCAACTTCGGAATGGCATCACAATATCACGGTCAGACTTTAACTTTCTCAATAATACGATTCTATGTTCATCGGCCAATCTTACATGAGGTACTCTCCAAACAACTTTATCCAATTGTAGTTGCCATTCCAGTTTATCTTCCGTAGTTGCAGGGTCTGCAAGTATCAAGTCCTTGTTAGTTGAAGATCTGAGTAATACCAATTCTTGTTTGACATTTATTATTATTCGTTTGTAATCTTCAGCGAATCCCAAAAGCAATCGTAAGGGTACATGAAAATCAAAGTGACCGTTGGAATCCGGTGTTATAGTGTCTTTATCAGGGGCAACCCATCCGGCGGTGACTATTGAATTCTTCTCATGCGGTGTTAATGATGTTAATCCTTTCAATGTCGTTGTTATACCAACCTTTTTTGTCGAATCAACTGTCACCCCTGATATCTCATATCTTATTTCATCAAAAAGATATGCCATCGGGTTATTTATAAAAGGAACTGTTGAAGCAGTTTTTCCATCCAATTTTAATACCCGTCCTTCAATGTACAAATAACTTTCACACGGCAATGTGTAAATATCTTGTTGTTGAATGGGAATCCTTATTTCATCGTTATTGTTTAATTTTGATGAAGTGTAAGGGTTGTGCGTGTGATATTCCTTCTCCCATAGTGTTTCGTCGAATGTCGGTCCTTGAGATATATCCAGGATATCCATCGTTGTTAAGTTTCAATCCAATCTTCTGTAGAAAACGAATGTTGTCCGATGTTAACTCTTCCAATGTCGAGGAGCTACTGAGCTCCCGACTCTTCCGTTGCGGTTTAAATGATAATCCCATGTTGACCTTTATGTTGCCGCTCTGATGTGTATCCGTATAGTTATCGTTTCTCCTCTAAAGTCAACACTAACACCGTCTTGATCCAATATGTTCAGTACGATGTCTGAAATGAAACTGGTGTTTAACGGTAGGTATATCAAGTTTTGTGGCTTCTCAACAATTTTAAAACCAGGAGCCACTGTTGGATAAAATGTATGTAAAATATGCTGATTCACTCCTTCTCTATACGATCCGTGTATAATATTACACGTTACATCGATACTATTGACTTTCAATATTGTAACAGTTGTATCACCTGAATGAGTAGTTCCAGGAGTTAATATATTCTTTTTTGTATCTGTAAATCCAAGTAAACTGCCAATGGAGTTTTTCAAGCTGACATCGATATAATATTTTGAAGTTATTTCTGCTTTTAAAGTATTATTGTTTCCTTTAACGGTGATATTTTCTTCTCCGAGTTGTTTTTGTAGTAATTGGTTTATATCATCGATTTCATAAGCTCCAGTAGGAAATGTAATTATTTTCAATTCTGAGTATTTTCCTGAAGCATCCTTAGTTTCATAATAATGTAGTAAATTGTTCTTTCCTTCCGTAACATTGGGAATTGAGTTGTAGGTAGTTAAATCAAGTAATGCCGCTTCCCATAATCTTTCCTTGGATAGACGCAATGCTGGGAACAGCGTACTTTTCAATGTGGATGAATTTCCACTCAGTGACACTGTATACGATGACATCTTAAAGCTGACTGACACTCTTCGCTAGAAACTCCAAACATAAATGCCCACATATTTCAGTATTGTTAGGTTGTTCTCTTTTGTAATTGTAAAAAATGTTTTTGGAGTTTCGAAAATAATGTTGCAGTTCTTTCGGCGGTGGTAGATTGCCAAAACTGTCAAAGTAGTAAACGGTTTGTCCGAGCTTTTTATAGCATACCCAATGAGTGCCTGGACCATAGGTGGAATCCAAATTTACTATTCCAGTTTCATTTTCCCATATTTTAGTTGGTAATGCATCTTTCATAAAAACTCCTCGAAAAAATGGTATTTTTAAACATTTTACATAATCATTTAACTGATGATTTGTTAAGGCTTTATTTGGAATTATCAATTGATTCTTCTTATTTAGTACACACGGTACGGTCTTAGGTATAAACCTGCTCCGTTTTTTACCATTGACCAAATAGAAGCTTTCTTTACTGTTGCTTTACGAGTTCTACGACGTCTCTTCTTAATGTTTCCACCTCTTTTGGGAGCTCTTCTCTTTGCAGGTCTTCCTCTGCGACGTCGTCTTCCAGCACCAAATTTAGCTTTCGTCTTCATGGCTGTAGTTACTGCCCAAGCCGCTGCTTTTTCTGCAATACTTGCGTCACTTGATTTTACTCTTTGCCAAGCTCTTTCCGCTAGAATTTTATCCGCTATTGATCTATTTGTTGAATCTTTATACTTTGAATATGCTATATCGTGTTCTTTGCAAGCTTGATCTAATTTATTAATTCCAGGATCTCCTCTTGCTAAACGTTTTGACAACTTAGTTCCAGGTCCACAATATTGATAACCTCCGGGCAGATGTAATTCGTATGGTAAAGCGTCTATCGCTCGATTCACAACAGCACCAATTGGAATCCGTCTGAGCAGGGATAATGCAGCTGATGTTAAACCACGTCCTCTCTTGCCGCTGTCTTGACGACGACTGAGCGATACGGTCTTCATTATGCTGTTTTATGTAACCAACGTCTTCACTCTATGAAATACTTTATGATAATGAATCCTTTTTTTTGTGTATTCCATACTTAAATATTCATAAGTTTTACTAGTATCTATCAATGATTTCATCTTTAATCCATTGGTTTCTCTGAGAATCTTCGATTTTATTGTGTTTCATCGATGCATTAATCAAATGATTATGCATATCAATAACTACATTACCTACAAGATTCATTACATACTCTACATTAGTAGCATCTTTGTTACGTGTAGGATTATCAAGATTTGTGATACGTTTACCATTACATGTATACACAGATGGATCGTTATTAGAGGTTGCTATAACTTGATTAATAGTAGCAACATCATTCGGAGCTATTCCTGCTGATATGTTAGATATTCTTCTATTTTTTCCATCATATAAGTTATTTATTTTATCTAAAACTATAGTTTGTTTCACAACAACACAATCATTATCATCTTTACCAGATTTTACATGGGTTAATCGTCTACCTCCACATATAAAGTTAACACCAGTAGCTGATAGTTGTGGCACTTGTGTTAAAATAACAGCATCATGTTCTTCCGTGCCTAAACTTATATTTGACAATCTTTTATTTTTTCCATCCCACTTGTTATTTTGTAGTTGTAGTAAGGTAAACTTTTCACTTCCTTGCACAAACTCATCACCTTTCTTTGACACCACCTGATTTTGTTTAACAAAAGCGGATGTTCCTTTCTTCAAGCTTTCATTCATTTGTCTCACAGTAGCAGCATCCGATGGAGTTGAACCATCTTTCAGATTGGACAACACTTTTCCATGACAATCAATAACAGCACCATTATATAAAATACAATTATCTTTAATGTATTTAATATTAACACCATCACTTTCTTCTTTAGGATATCCAATATCGTTTATAGTATATTTATAGAAGGAAAATCCATCTTTTTTCTTTTCTGGTATTACAGAATGCAAATAACGCTTATTGATTGTATCTGTATCCTCGGTTGGATCTGCTACATTAGTTATTTTATAATTTAAAGCATTGTACTTTTTTCCACTTTTAGTCTTTTCCAACAGTAAAGCGTATTCCATCGCAGATAGAAAATAGCCTTTATTAACAACATCTCCATTGTTGACTGGTTTTGCAACATTAATAACCCTGTGAGATTTTGCATCATACAGTTGGTTGTTGTCGAGTTTTAAACTTGTAGATGTTTCCTCCTTTACTGTTTTTAAATTTGTTGCATCTCCATCTTCTTCTGGATCCTTAACAAACTTTAAACGTTTATTATTTATGTTATAGTCACCTTCGGGTGTTTGCGGTAATCCACTTCTTTTTCTGTTTTCTCCAACTTGCACTCCTAACGCGGAGTATCGTCCGAACTTGTCGACGCTCATGTTAGAACTGACACATTATACGCCTGCAACTCTTATATATCCGCAGACAATTATACGATTATGCCGCGATTCCTGAGTTCGTCAATCAGAGCTACCCATTCATTATTTAAACCTGTATGACCGGCTTCCATGGCTTCATGCAATAGTCTCATTCTATCAACCAATTTATTGATGTCGTTGTAGTAAATCACATTCGTATTGTATAGATTTTTCATCAATCCTTTGCCAGATGTTGAAGTATCTCCTTTACTCTTTTTACCATGTTGTTCAAGAAGTGATAAATCCATAAGTGATAAAGATTTTCTTTTCAGTGGTTGTCTCACCGCTGGTGCAGTACGTAATGTTGGCAATTTTCGTGGAGGAAACAACTTTTTTATAACAATGTTATATTTTGTTGCACGTGAACGATTAATCATTGCATCCTTTAAGTAGTTTCTTTTATGAGCGTTAGTATTTTGTAGAATTTCCTTAAAAACACTTAAATCTTTGGATAAATATCTTAGTGGTATGTTTTTAAAAATTAATTCATAAAGTCCTTTTGTTCCTTTATATTTATGCTCACCAATAATGATGTAATCGTCTTGTGTTATTTCAAGCTTTGAATCGCCGATCTTTAATTCATTCCCATCAATTCTTGCTCCGTATACGTGTGATCTACTCAAATTCGGGTTTGATTTCATGTCATGTAGCATTTTCATTATATATTTTCTTCCAAGAGGTCCATGTTGTAATATATCGCTACTCAATTGAGTTAAATTTGGAATAGATTGTTCAGCTTCAGGTATTGGCTGTTCTTCTTCCTTTTCAACAATTGGTTCTTCTTCTTCTTTTGTTTCTTCTTGCTCACTAGCACTTGTATATGAATCATCATCTTCTTCTTTTTTTAATGCTTGTACTTCTTGTTTAGAAACTGGTAGTAAAACATCTCCTTCATAACGAGGTTTACCAATAGTTTCTGATATCTGTTTTAAAGGTTCCGTAATAGGTTTAAATGTAGTCTCTAGAAATTCTTCTCTTTCACTTAAACCCATCCTCAATGCACGATTCTTCATCCTAATAGAATCACTGAGTGATTTTATTTCTTTTAATAGTTTTTCTTGATTCACCATGTTTACACTGTGAAGTTCAACGTGTAACTAGATGTAGCATCGGTAGTTCAACGCATAAATACAAATTTATCCAACCCTATACGATATCTACCATTTTTAATATCTTCTTCCTTCATAATAACGAGAAAGCCATATTTCTCATTCCATGCTTTGCCACACATTTCTTTAAATTTCTCAAATGGCATATCCGCATTTACATGATCATTGTATATATGCTTTAAATTTGTTTCATCTTGCTTGAAGATGATCAACATATTTGCATTGTCTCTTATGAGTTGTTTTGGAATCTTACTGTATGTTTGACCAATATAAATGCTATCGATATTATGATGTCTTCCCATAGCGAAGTAATTCCTTATAGTGTCGTGATTTTCACAAGACACATCGTCAAAAATAAAAATAGAAAATGGTTTTGCTTCATTTGGTTGCATAATTGTTTCACTGGCATTAAACTTGTAGAAATGCACTTCAGGTACACTTGCAAGTACTTTATCCAATAATTGATATTTTGGTTGTTGCAATGATTTTGAAAAAATGTATATATTGTTAAAGCGCAATCCTTTAGGATTAGTTATAAGGTTAAAAACAACATTTGTTTTTCCACAATTTAAAGGACCAGTTATTAAACATCTTATTGTATTTGGTAGTAATTCACCATGTTTACCATGATTTAACTTATCATTGTCAACCGTCAATTCATCAATATTATTGATATTAAATCGATCTTTTTGTTGTACAATCTCCATCTTGTGTCAAGGTTAAACACACAATGAGCTATTAAGTTACTATACCAGGTCTTTTGAAGGAATCCAAGAGTCTTCACTTTTATCGAATCCTAACCACCGGACTTTAACCATATCCTTTTTCCTTTGTAAAACCTTCTCAACAAGATATACATCACCGACTGTTGATTTCAACAATTCATGTCCGTAGAATCCACCTTGAAGTAATTCACCCTTGTTATCCTTTAATAAGTAGGTTTCAGGTATAGTTGGTTGCACTTTATAAACTGTAAATACTTCATTAGTCCAATTTGGTAGATATCTTTTACTAAATACACCTTTGTATTTGCTTATACGAACTTTATCGTTGACTTTAAACTTTTTTGGTTGTAACTTTTCCAATTTAGGTGTTGTATTATTTCTGATGCGTTGTAATACAACCTTAGCATTAGCGCTGTTTACCTGGATAGGTTTCATTCCGATGGTACGATGATATTTGTTGTTATACTCTTTTATAAGTTGTGGTAATATGTCATACCACACGTATGATCCTCGTTTTGAAAATTGTTTGTACATCGCTCCTTTTAATGTTCTATTGAATCTTTCAATTATTGAAGCTTTAACTTCAGAATTTGTAGAATAATGATTTATTTGATATTTCTTCATTAAAGCTCCAAAGTCTTTATTAAAATATTCTTTTCCATCATCGGTCTGTAGATGTTTGATTTTGAATTTATTTCTTTGTATCGTTGTTTCCATAGCTTTTGTAACACTTTTACCAGTCTTATCCTTCAATGGTAAAGCGTCAGCTATTTTAGTAAAACAGTCTATAATTGTTAAAATATATTTGAAACCTTTGTTTAATTTACTGTGCGGTATCATTTCAATGAGATCAGCTTGATACAGATCATTCATTCCCTTAATAATTGTACTTCTTCTTGGAAATCTTCTTCTTGCTGGTTTATGTAGTTCATTTACAATCTTGTCCTTCACACTTTCCATCTTCAGGTGTTGCTTGCACATCGCTTGTAAAAATACTGATCCGTACAACAGTTCTTTCTCTTTTATATAGTTTGAATATAGGTCAAGGCCATTTCATATTAGTGTAAAAAAGAGGGAACATGGCATTGGGCTTGCCATGTCCCCTCTTCTTTACGGAAAGGAAAAAAGGAAGAAGGTAGAGGACGAAGAATAGGTTTACTGGTCGATAGGGTTTAGAGAGTAATGTCCAAATGGCAGAGTTCTTATGTTGTCTTCAAGGATGTATCTCTTGTCATCCTTATAGCTCAATGCCGATTTGGTTTGCTTCACACTGAAAAGACGATGGTTGAAGCTTCTTATGGTGTTAAATGTTGCAGTTGTTTCAACATTTTCAAACAAACATCTTTTATAATGTTCAAACTGTACGTTCTTCTTCAGGAAAGAGGTTTTTATTCCTTTGGCTTTCTTCGTGACTTGATGTTCGTTCCTTTCGCTTATGTACAGTTGAAATGAATATAGTTTGGACATTAATGCTACAATTTCCATCATCGGCACACCATTTGTTTCATCTTTAAATTTTCCCAATACTTTCTTGTTTCTGTCGTAGTCGTAATTTGGATGGTCCTTGGGATAATCGGAAAAGTCGAAATCATCTTTATACATAAAAGTGCGTAGATCTTCGTACATGTCATTTGTTTTAATCCAGTAAATTAGTGCATCCGTATCCATATATGCAATACCAATGTTCTCTCTTCCATAATAGTTAACCATCTTCTTATAATGAAACTCGTACATGTGTGTTTTAGAAATATCCAAGATTGACATTCCTAGATACAAAGGACGATCCATTAGAACTGACTTCTTGTTCATGGAAATAACAACTAGATTTTCATTAATAATTACAGATGAACCAAAGTTTGGTTGTTGCACTAATTTCTGTAGTTTTACTGGATCAGTTACCAATTTGATATCCTTATGTTTCCTTTTGTTTTCCAAAGTCTTGCCAAATATTGCGTTGTTCATTAGTTTGAAGAAATCTTTTTGAAAACTTGATGTAGCGGCGGCTCTTCTTCTTGTGTTGTTGTCAATGTACGGTTTTAACCAACAAGATTGAGAGAATTGTAGTACTCGATTAATTTTTGTAATTTTCAATCCCAAGTCTAAGGCCTGTTGTATCATCCAGTAGTGTCCAACATACCGAGACTTGTTGGTTAAAGTCATCAATAATTTCGGCCATCTTCCAGTTGGAGAAATTTCAGTCTTCGGAAGAAGTGGTAAATCATAATGTTCGTCGTGAAGATGTTCGGGATATTCAAAATCGACGTCGAATATATAACCAGTTTCTCCATATTTCGGTATATCCATTATGTTTCCAATTGATTCTGGGTCTATCCATTTGAAATTATCATATGGAAGGGGATTCGACATTGCCCATCCGTACAAGTTATTTGCATCAAAATAACCCAGGAATGTTGTTGGTTTTGATGCATCATAATCGGGCAAATATTTATTGTTCGCCTTGACATGACGTGTTACACTTTGCGTCAATCCTCCTCGAACTCCTGATTCTAACATCAACACCATATCTATATCTGTAAGAAGTTGTATTTTACAATTTGTTTCTTTTAACATGGCTTGCCACGCTAGTCCAGGCGAAGTGTACGAATGAAGAGGGTCTAATCCATATGACGCAAAACATGTATTTCTAAATTCTTCCATCACATCACATAATAAAGTCACATCTAATTTAACGTAGAAATCTGAATATTCCCCCAATGTTCTAAATCCTAATTCGTTCCATACTTTGCATGCATGATCATAATCCTCTTGAGATATATCCATGTCGTACAGTTTACTTTTAAATTCTTCTTTTGGAGGTAGTGATGTTTCATTAAATCTTTCTAAACTGTCTATGTAATCATATGGGAAAACACCTTTTCGAAGTACCAGATCCAGTTTGTCGCTATTTACAATCTTCTTTGTTTCGATTAAATCTTGTTTCCTTAGGTTTTCAGAAAGTTTAGACAAACTCGACGGCAAAAATCGGTAGGAGTCCAAGAATCTTAGTTTGACATTTCCAACTTCTTTGGAAAAACTTATGAACTTCTCTGAAGTTTCAGCTAACACATCGATTTTACCGTCGTCTCTTCCTAATTCAGGTATTATAAAATGAGCGTCGTACCCACTAAGATTATGCAGAACCACAGGGATAAATAGTGGTAAACGATAGCTCAAGTTGCATTTATTACAAGCAGCACCCCTGTAATATCCTGTGAGGTGGTCGTGATCTTTAACTTTATAATTCTCAATAGTAAAATCATTTTTGCACAAGAAACAGTGAGTCGCATTTTCATGTTGAATTTCTTCTTCTTCGTCCATCGGTTTCATTGGTACAATATTTGTATATAATCTTTGTGTATTTCCAGCTATTGAATATAGGTGATCAAGAAATATTTTTTCCGCATTTTCACCACGATATACTAGAGGTTCTGAAGTTAATCCATATCTGTTTAAATGTTCTTCTGATAATGTTGATTTGACCATTAAACAAAAACTGTTTGGTTTGTGCATTTGATACTTTACACTTTTTCTTGCTTCACAATTTTCATCTTCAACTGGAACAAGTGTTGATTCAAAATCCGCATACACAACTAAAGGGATACGGTATTGATGATGAACCTTTTCAAATGTAACGAATGCTCTGTTTTCCGAAGGTAAATTAATCTTTGCTTCATAATTATTGTTACATAATCTTTTGTGTTCTTGTAACCATTCTCTTCCTTGTCTTCCTTCTCGTTGAAAATTAAAACATCTCTTACAAATCAACTTTTTGTTTCGATTTTTTGAAAGTTGCTTATTAACAAGACGATCGAATTGCTTTATGTACACATAGTGAGACACATCTCCTCGCGTTGGTAGTAGTAAATCCGTATGATCTGGTAGCTCTTCTTTTGCAATACGTAAAGGATACACTTTGTTTGAACTATCTAATGCAAAAACATTAATAGACGTGCCGGGATTTTTCTTTTCAAATTTTGATATATCTTTCGTAGAAACGGGATATGTTATTCCTTGAAAATTGTACCTGTGTCTTGCGTCTTCATATTCTTGGTTGGGTCTACATGGATTTTGTGATACAAACTTTGTCGTCATAGCATAGCGAAAACATTCATTATCTTCATTTTGAACATTAATACAAGATTTTGTATTTTCAATTATTTTTGGCAAAGGAATGTAACTAGATCCCATTAGTCCATATCCGTGTTTGTGAACTCTTATATCTAATACTTCAATACTTGTAAGACTCCATCCGGATCCTCTTCCTTCGTGTTCCTGAAGTTTAGTTAATATTTCTTCTATACAATTCTCGACTATTGAATCAATGTTTGAATTTTCCATGATGGTTCGGTTTTTTGTTATGAATCCTCTTGGTGATAATTCTTCTTGTGCATTTATAAACATAGCTTCTAGTAGTAAACCAAATTTAAGAAAATTCAATCTTTTCAATTCTTCTTTTAAAGTTTTACTTACGATTGGTTTTGCTTCTCTAATAAATTCTTCTAAGTTCAAGTTTTCATTTTGAATCTTATGATGCATTACTACTTTACCGGGTAAAGCAAATACTTGTAGATTCGGTAAAGTAGTTGAAGATGTTGCTGTTATTTCTTCTTGTTCTTCTTGTTCTTCTTGTTCTTGATCTTCTTCTGTGTTGTTGTGAATTAGTTCTTTATGTATATCTAGTAGAATTTCATCGTGAAACGATTCCGAACATTTATCGCAATGATACATGTTGACGATGTTTACTCTTCGAAATTTCGCCGAGAAATGAAATGGGCTCTGACGGTCCCGCTTTTATAACGGTTCCCCCACCACTATTTCATCATCATCATCCTCTTCTTCTTCTTCACTATCCGAGGAAAACAAACGTCTTGGACGAAACATTAATCTTCTACTAACTGATTGTTCATTTGTGTTCTCTATTCCAGTTGGGGTTTCAGTATGTACTTCTTCATATTCAAACGATGATGAAGATTCTGACATTACTACATCCATATCCAAATTTTCATTCTCCACATCATTTACACTTCCTACTTCTGATGTTGTTAGATCTACATCCATATCATTTACACTTTCTACTTCTGATGTTTCACTGTTATTATCATCTTCTTCCATATTAAAATCGTCTAGTTGAATTTTATACAATATTTCAATAAGAGGTTTCCTTGGATAATCGGTGTTGTCCACAGGAGCCATTTCAAGTAAATGAGGAATAACTCTTTGTGATTCGGCTTATATGATATTTTGATAAGTATGTCAAGGTCATTTTAGATTAAGCGAGAACTGGGAATAGATCACTAAGCGGCATGTTATTTCATTACCACAAAGTGATCTATTCCCCATTCTCTAAGAAGTGTTCAATCAATAACCAAAGTCCAAATCCATTTCCTTTTTTTTTTTTGTTTAATTTGAATCTTTTGTTACATAGTTTATTGGTTGACTGTTTGAAATTTCAATGTGTCGTCTTATTATTTGTTCCAATTCTTCTATTTTTGCTTGTTTTATCATTAGTTCTGTATGTAACTCATTAATGTAATCAGCTGCTTTATCCACCGTTCTTGTTCGTATTTCACCTAACATAACACCAGGAATCAATCTCTGTAGTCTGTAAAACTTAAACTTTATTCTAGACTCTCTTGCCTTAGCCATTTCCCGAAGCCTTTGTTTCTTATTGTCTTTACTTGTAGTCAAGTCCATACTCGTGACAAGTTCGCTTTCAGAATAATTCGACTATAGTACACTCGTCTTTTATACACTTTCCCCCACCACTTTCAATTTCCCCCACCCTACTAATATAGGTCAAGGTCATATGGTATTAACGCGAGAACGAGGAATAGAGCACTAAGTGGCATGTTAGTCCATTACCACAAAGTGATCTATTCCTCGCTCTCTATTCTACATCTAATTTTTTTGGGTTTTTGTTATTTTTATCTTTTTTTTTGGTTTTTCTGGGGGAATGAGTGTTTGAATATTACTTGGTAGAATGTCCATTTTTCTTCTTCAAATCTTCAATAGTTTCCAACAATTGTAACAAATATGCGTTAGTTTTTTCTAAAGTTTTCAGTCTGCTACATCCAACTTGAATGGAAGGCACTATTAGTTGCAATTTTGCAAATTCTATCTTTTCTTTCTTGCACCTTTCTCTCATTTTTAGGTTTTTCCTTAGTCTTGCCGAAGATGGTGTTATAGGCTCGTACATACAATCTGGATATGGTTTTGACATTTTTAACACTGATGTTGAAGTACAATGAGATACTTGCGGCCGTTGAGCTTGATAATAATTTGTTGTTGGAGTATTGCAATACATCTTCGGTTCTAAGTTTTGGTGGCAATCTGTAGTTGAAAGTACTGGTGTTGCAGAAGGATCAGTCATCTTTCACTGTTGTCGTACAGAGTGAACTCTTTTTTTAAGTTTTACTTCTTTTATCACATTTCCCCCCACCACCGACTTATAAATTCTTCCCCCCACCATAATTATTTATACTTGTTTTTCCACATTTCAAATTTTATACCATACTTCCAATGTGACATCTGCGTCTTCCTCTTTCAAGTATTTGACAAATTCAGGACTCCTCGACGATACATTCGGTCTGTTTAGATAGCTCATCACCTTGTGATGGCTTTCCTCATTTTCTATATAACAATACACTTGCATCAACTTGTTTTCTTCCTCTTTCGATGATATGAAATTTGCAACAGAGGTCCACTCTTCATATTTAATCTTGAAATGACGCACTTCGAATTCCATTATGTTTCTTCTAATGCCGCAACAATAATAAAACTCTCTTCAAACAACCTGCATTTATACACGTTCCCCCACCTAATTATAACCCCCACTCTTTTCCCCCCTCTCCTTTATATGTGGAAGGGGTATTATGGTTTGAATGCACGATACTTAATAAATTCAAACAAACACTGTGCACAAATGTCGCAAGTGTTATTACACGTTTCGAATTTCATTATTTGACCTTTTACAAGATGAACTAACCTACCTCCATCATCTTGGAATTGTTCAAAATCTAAAACAGACGCTTTTCCACAATCATGACACATTTTTGTACCATCTTTAAAAGTATAAGCAAGATAGATAGCAAATCCATAATTGTCTTTCTTAAATTCAATGAGCATTTCACGAATTGCTTTAGGTATTTGACACTCATTTGATCTCATAATGTAATGGTAAAGAAACCCATTATTGATAATTACTTGTAAACACAGAACCAACAACCTATCCATCGTGTTCGACTTATACTGATAGTTACATCTAAAACCTTTTTCTTATATGATTTTCCCCCCACCACTTTTATATAGGTCAAGGTCATTGGATATCAAGCGAGAACTGGGAATAGATCACTAAGTGGCATGTTATTATATTACCACAAAGTGATCTATTCCCCATTCTCTAAGAAGATTGTTGATAATTTAGATTCCTAATATTTCTTTTCCTTCTTCTTCACCTTTTTGATTTGTAGTATTACCAGACATATGTGATATTAGTTTCTTCATTTCTCGATTTTCCATTTCCACTTTCTTCAATTTTAAATCTCTTGCTTCGATTTGTAGTTTTAAATACTTGATGTAACTTCCAGCCCAGTGTAGGGTTTTCAATTTTGGTGCTCCCATTGCAATTCCAGGTATTTGAAATTGTAGTCGATTGAACTCCATGTTCATATCTTGTCGGTCTTGTTTTTCCTTTTCTAGTCTTTTCAATCTTTGATTCTCCCTTAACGAAGAAGTTGGATCACAAGGAATATGACGAAACATTTTGGTCAACGATATCTCGAAGAATAAGCTTCTACGCAGAAAACCAACACATTTATGCACTCCCCCCTCCAACTTTAGGCTAGTGGTGGGGAGAATTACATTAATTTAATACTTATTTCCACCGTTACACTTGCTCCATTTTCAAAAAGGTATCTGTAAAATGGTTCTGGATACTGGTATATTTCACGTCCTATATTTTCCTTAAGAAAGTTGAAAGCTATTCTTTTCGAATAGTCATTATGATATACTTCTCTTAAATTAACAAGAATTCCATCTTCCAGGAATTTCACTTGAATCATTGGTATTTTGCTTACATCATCTTTGTCTATCAGAGGTAGCCTGTAGGTGAACGTATTTGGTGGTAAACGTAAGGTTCTATCAAGTCGAGAACAGAATATTTTGAACAGTTTTTGATCATTGATTGCAATCTCATGAATACCTATCATTTTATAGTACGAAGGTTCAAAAGGTACAGCACGAAACGTTTTTACTAGACAGTTACTCGAAGAAGGTTCTGTAGGTGCGTTAGGATTGAACATTTTTTAGTCGACAGTTTCCTGACGAATAAGCTTCTACGCAAATAACCAACACATTTATGAACATTCCCCCACCAACTTTAAGCTAGTGGTGGGGAGAATTTTCCCCCACCACTTCTTCAGAATTAATAGCTTCAATTTGAATTACAACAAATATATTTGACGCAAATTCCCAAAAAACTGAATATGAAACAGTTTCTTCCACATCTTGAGATTCATTTTGTGTTTCAACCATTTCCATCATTGAAGGTTCTTGATCAATTTCTGTTACTTCCATCGCTTCTTCTACAGGATTTTGTATTGTGTCGGTTGTTTCAACTTCATCTTCTTCTTGAACTAACGTAATATTTCGTTGTCTCACAATTTCAATTAATTGTATAAAAGAATTATCTCTAGGAGACATTATTAACCATACATGTAGCTCCAACAAATGCTGACTTACTAATGACAAAACTCTCAATTTATAAGACTTGTTTGAATAATAAAGTGGGGGAACTACCTTAGTCCAATTCGGATTCGGATTCAGAAGACAATAAAGGTGATATGGGTGAATCCAACGATGAATCTAATATAAATGTATCAATAGCTTCCTTAACTATATCTTCGTCACTATCGTTTATCATTTCTTCAAAAAGTTCTTGTTCAAACTGTACCATTTCTTCTTCCATCGTGGAATCATTATCAGTTTCGTTATAATTTTCTTCTATATTGTCTTCTTCCATTTCATTTGTATTAATATAAACATTTTTAACTTCAAAATAATTAACAAATGGAGTATCTTTAGACAACATATTTGTTCACCACTTCTTTTACCTCGAATAACAAACTATGTATCGCTTACTTAGTCTTATATACTTCTACCCCCACTTTTTTTGCACAACGTAAAGGAAGGTGGGGAGAAGATTTTGTAGCTATTCTTCTCTATTTAGGTTATATTTCATTGCTAGCACATCTACTATAATTTTCTGCTTTTCAACTTCATCACGAATAAAGATTGTCCAGGGAAATAGTTCATTAATATTGTTGATTGTTACTTTTATATCATACAAAAAATCAATATGTCTTAGTAATGAAACAATAACAATAACTCCTATCCCATTGTTTGCCATAATTGTTTCTTCAATTTTAATACGCAAGTTTGTTATCAAACTCCATATATTAATATCATTGGCTATAAAACCATCAAGTCTAGTACTCATCTTGACGGTGCAAGTACAGACTAAAAACCTGGAGGTTCATAGTCCGCCTTTTATGAGTTTTAAAAATGGGGAAGGGGAAGGAATAAGGATTGGGAGGGGATAGGGTGGGGGTGAGGGAAGGGTAATGTGGTTATTAGACCACTTGTGCGACAAAGTAGCCACCAATACTAACTTCGAGCTCATAACACTTCATAACATCATCCTGCCAAGTCAACATACGTTCTCTAGTATTTGGTGTTACACAGAAGAACCTACTGTCATTATACACAATAGCTGAACCAATTATAACATTGAATCCTAAATTTAGCCATTTGTGTGCTTCCGTAATAAATCTTTCTATTGTATCAAAAGGAAATTGTTCATCGATGTAGATTGGTCTCATTTGTTCATCAAGTTCAATTACATCTTCATCTTCACTGTCACTGCTACTATCATTTTCATTGTCACTGCTACTATCATTTTCATTGTCACTGCTACTATCATAATAATCTATCACATCTTCTTCAGGCTGTTGGAAAACATCAGCAATTTCGGAAGGATTGAAGTTTTCACTATGGTGAGGAAGCATTTTAAAGCAAATAATAACGGCAGAGACGAAACAACAAGTGTGGCGCGTGAAAGCAGAATGAAGGAGTGAACAATGCTTGCTTCGCTTTTATAACGATATGTTAATGAGAGGGGTAAGAGGTGACCCGGGAGGTGGGGAAAAAGGAGAAGAGGGGATATTTATTTTAAATAATTTGCATAACTTTTGACTAAAATAAGATAACCAAATTCTTCTTTTACTAAAATGTTCGTCTTACATAGACCTTTTCAATGATGTATCGCTTGTCGTAATCGATCAAACCATTATCGAGTTATAGCCATTTGAATTTTCGGGGGGGGGGATTTAATCTCCATTTTTTATGGGGGGGGGGTTCCGCTTGAGTGAACACGGGGGGGGGTTCCGCTTGGGTGCTCATGCGGAACTGATCTTCTCACGAGATAGTCGTTGTGTGATAATGAAGACAAATGTTCATCACGCCGCGACCACTAATTAACTCGCATTTGCGGTGTTCACATCTTTCCTACTCATTACATATACGTTTCCTACTTCATTATTTCAAGACTAATTAACTTGCAAAACAACAGTCTCTGTCTTTGAATGCTGATGAGATTTCATTAGGAACCATTCTTTGCACGCTATATGAAGCTACACTGGCTATGCAAGTCAGAGCGGTCATATAACTGTACAACAACCACTGAAAAGTAGGTCACGAGACTTAGAGTGTTAAAAAATAATGGGGGAGAAACACAACGCTATAACGCATTGTGTTTCTCCCCCATTATTTTTAGCAAAATTTGGAAAATCTATGTGAATTTACTGTTTACGTCCCCACCTTGTAACACGATCCTTTTTATCCCTGAGGAGAAAGTCTTGAGAACTTAAATTGTTAAGTCTCTTCTCTTTACACAAATTGTCAGGAACTTTAATTTTATATTTATTGCCGTTACATTTTGCCAATATGTGTTGGTGGTCAACAACACTTAGAAAAAAATATCTCAAACCTTTCTTAAGCCTCTCTCCTCTGACGGATATTATTTCAGGATCGTCTTCAACAGTGGGGATTTCTGTCAGTTGTGGTTCGGAAAGATGTTTTACGATATGTACACGGCAGAAACGTTCGTTCTTAACACATTTCCTACCACAAGCTGATCCTTTCTTAATTCCCCTAGCGAGCACTTCAGGGCAAGTAGTGGGACGGCTAAATGCCCTACGACGCTCTTCTTTTAATAATTGGAAACGCTCTGAAGGAGCAGACTTAGGAGATTTATTTTTAGGATAGGCGTGATCTTTAGGAATAGTAAGTGGTGGGGTAGGAGGCAATGGTGACAGTGGAATGACAGGTGTACTAAGACAATGAAGCAAGGTTTCAAATGAAGGGGTATTAGGACGAGGAGCTGGCTTCTGCGGTGGTGGCATGTTAGTTGAAGGCGGTGTGGAGTCATTTGAAGACGAAGGCGGTGAAAATATGCTGCGACGTATGGTATTGTTGGCCGGGGGAAGAGGAGCTCCAGAAGTTGAAGGTTTCGAGTCTAGTTGCTTCTTATACCAATCGGGAGCATTTTTCAAGCGAAGAGTTTTCTTTACTGGAGTTGAAGCCGTAGTAGAAGTAGAAGTTGAACTTGTAATAGAAGAGCAGGCTGTAGTGGAAGTTGTAGTCGGCAGGGATGACATCGTGGTAGTTCTGTTCGCAGTTCGCAGCTTAACGTCTGGAATCAGAATGAAACGTTAGCCGTGGTCGATGCGTCTTTTATAACGGTATGCTAATGAGAAGGGTTAACAACCGTTAGGTGGGGGAAGGTGGGAGAGAAGGAAAGAGAGGGGGTATTTATTTCAAATAATTCGCATAACTTTTGACTAAAATAAGATGACTAAATTCTTCTTTGACTAAAATGTTCGTCTTACATAGACCTTTTCAATGATGTATCGCTTGTCCTAATCCGTTAAGCCATTATCGAGTTATAGGCATTTTAATTTTTCCGGGGGGGGGGGGGTTCCGCTTGAGTGGACACGGGGGGGGGGTCGGTCATTGACCCTTCCGAAAGTGGGTCAAGGTCATTTAAGACTTATAAAGAACCAAGGTGATGGGAACAGTAGTAACTGTTCCCACCACCCTGTTTGCCTAACGGTTCCCACTCCCAACCCACTAGTTACGTTCTGCGAGGGACATCGACGCAATTTTGTTTGGCCCGTCCGGGTCCATCCGTAACGGGCCGGTCCGGGTCCATCCGTAACCGTGAATTCGAAGGGAAACTGGAACACCTAATGCAGAAACGCAACTCTAACACCCACCCAACTAATCCCACCCATCATATTCCTAAACAAAATGCAAAAACCTAGTCCGCAATTTGCGGATGTCCCACCCCTTCTAAGTGAAGTTCAACGGAACTTCTGAATTTACAGTTAATCTACCCCCTATCATCTAGCTGAAAGGCAAAACAACAACATTAATTATAAATACCAACACTTAAAACTAACAACACATCATTATTAAATATCAAATAATTCAACACAACCAAATACCATCATTATTCTTAAAATTAATACACCTTTAACGCTAAACACAACTTATAACTAACATCGCAATGCGCAAATTAATTCTTAAATTAAGTGCAACTTACAACTAATATTTACACACACACACACACACACACACATACCACATTGCATTAAAGAACGCAACGTAGTATAAGAAGTTCAAATATATATAGGCCTACTATATATTTGAACCTCTTACCGAGTCGCCAACGACTTTTCGCTATGAAAACTCGTTGACGACTGACGCGAAAATCGGGCTCGTATCGCTCCTCGGGTTTTTGAGTGGTGGGGGTAATTAATGCAGTGGTGGGGAAATTGTTTCACTCCAGTACGGTCTTCAATCCACTCCAGTTCGCAGCAGTGTAAAAATGAAACGAAGGAGTGGGGGTGGCGCATGCGCAGCGACGTAAAATCCAATGTTTGAGGTTAGAACTTTCCGTGCACAGTAGAGCTAAATTGAGTAATACAGGACTCGGCGCATGCGCAATAGCGAGGAGTGATTCCGATCCGGAGAACTCGTTGCATTCGCAGCAGCGCTAAAGTGAGTAATACAGACTAGGCGCATTCGCAGTAGCGCTAAAGTGAGTAATACATGACTAGGCGCCGTAGCGTGAAGTTGGCTCACTCCAGTACAAGTTATAGCAGCATAAAAATGAAACGAAGGAGTGGGAGCGGCGCATGCGCAGTGACGTAAAAAACCAAGGTTTGAGGTTAGAATTTTCCATGGTAGCTGCCATGTTTAATTCTGTTTCATTCAAACAATAGTAGTTCATGGCTGGCATGGGATGTGAAGTGTGGTAATTAGATGGGGTTAGCAACCGGTCGTGACCGGCCATTGACCGGTCATCGACCCGGCGGGGTTCCGCTTGAGTGAACACCGGGGGGGGGGGGGTTCCGCTTGATTAGTCACGGGGGGGGGGGGTTCCGCTTGATTAGTCACGGGGGGGGGGTTCCGCTTGAGTGAACACGGGAGGTTCCACTTGGACGCTCATGCGGAACTGATCTTCCCACGCGATAGCCGTTATAAATAGGAGATTGTTCATCGCGCCGCGACCATTAATTAACTCGCATTTGAGTTGTTCACATCCTTCCTACTCATTACATATACGTTTCGCCAACTTCATTATACAAGTCTAATTGCTACTAACCTGGAGTTTCATTTACATTAGCACATGTCGTCCTGTTTGAATCACCTTCGCGTGCTCGACGTTATATCTCATTCATTTGTCTTGTTCTCACTTCTACACGTCTGACATACTTCTTGTGATGGATACGCAATGTTTGAAATTGAAGCTTTTGCGGACACAACATATATTACGAAATAATTACAAACCATCGGTTTCAAAGACTAAAACAAGTTTAACAAAAGTGAGGAAGAAATTAAGTTTTAACCCGTTATACTCTGTTAGAACTTCGCAGGTTCACGTTGATGATAATGTTATTCACAACATTTTGCGTTCGATGTTACGTTTCCACAACTTCGAACTTGTTACACCTATCGACTGTGTTCAACAGGTTTTTCTATTTCATCCCCACCATTCTTTATATAAGTGCGCTCACGACAATTCTTGTTTCATTCTTCTATACGCTCTTCGACCGACAACTACTCCGCTCTAAATTACACACTACAAGAAGATGGATACAAACCAAGAACAAGTACAAGTTCACGAAATATCGTCTACTACCCACCCGAGGGAGAATCCTCCGAGAACTTCGCCTTCACCGAATCCACAGGACCCTGTCCAAGTTTCGGATGTGTCTTCGACGGCGAGGAATGATCTTGAAGCTATTCTTCGGTCGCTCGTCGGTTTCGACTGACCTGTACGACGATCGCCGTTAAACTGAACTCTTAGAAGTTCAGTCTTTTTTAAAACTTCCTCCGGATGACCTTGAAGCAATTATCCCCTCTCCTTTTCAACTAACTTCTACTTTTGTTCAACTGTTGAATTTCAGTTTTGAACTAACTTTTAATTTATGCGAAGTTTTAGTTGAACCCGGTTAATTTATGCGCACATTTTGTTCAACCCCAAATTGTTGAATTTCAGTCTTGAACTAACTTTTAATTTATGCGCGATTCTACTTCAAACGCTCACCCCACCTCCTCACCCCTCATTTAATATACGACCGGAAGCTATGTGCCCCGGCACGTGGCTTCCGGGGCAGCTGACCTGAGCCAGAAGTAACCAAATCTAACTACTTGTACTTGAAAATACTAGTTGTTTTAAGTATCTAGTGACAGGACCGGTAGTACAACTTAAAGTGTAAAATTCTTCTTTAGTGAAATGTAATTTTACATCATGTCTAGTTAAATCTTTGAAGCGAACAACTTGTCCCCCACGATGTTTGATTATATCAACTTCAATATTTGATTCTAATAAACTTAATCTTGTTCTTTTTCCAAATGTGTTGTTAGTTAAATAACATTCCAAAAGATGTAAATGTTTCATTAGAGAATCCCAAGAAGTTTCAGTAAAGATAACCATTTTACTTCCTTGATTTAACATAACAATTGGTGAATAATCCAATGATTTTACAATTCCAACAGATATACTTTTTGTCATGCATGAAGAAATAGGGTAGAAAATTCGAAGAAATACTTCTGTTAAAATATTTGTTGTAATGTTAACTTCAACCTTTTTTCTTTTTACTTCTTTTTCATCTTCTCCTTCTTCTTCTTTCTTCTTATGTTTGTTAAACTTGAGGAATTCATCCATTTCTTGTTCAACTTGCTTTTCTATATCAGAACTATTTTCATCCATTAGAGGTGTATTTTCTTCTCCGTTAGTAGAATTCATCTTGCGAACGATGTTTCCCAAACGACGGTTGAAGATAGAATGAAGTTTCTACTAGTTAATTTCCTGCTTTTATATTTTTTGTAAAATTTTTGAAATTTATACAATTACATAATTGTTTATTTTCAACTTGTGTTTTATAAACAAAATTCTAACCTTAAAAATTGAGGAAGATAATTCTAACCTCAATATTTTGCAGTAGTTGTACTAATTATTCTTAAAGTACATTCTTCACTATTCCGGTCAGTGGTGTGTAAGTAACTATTTTATCATGTAGAATTAGACAGTATGCCGAAGTTCCATCCGCTACTGGTTCTTCAAATTCCATTTCAATTTTTATATCCACACTTGATGATTTTACTGATTCATTTTGTTTTGAACAATCGATTACAATTATTGGAGCTTTGGAATAATACTGATCAGGTGATAATAGTGGTGTATTAGTCTTTCCATAATATGATGATTGAAATCTTGCATACATATCATATAAAATGGAAAAACGTTTTTTGCTAAACATGACATTTAAATTGTCATATGGAAAGAATTGAGAGTTTAAGAAAACTTTACAATTCTTTATTTTACAGTGATCAAATTGACCAGCATTTGCAGTAATAACATCTTTTCGCTTAGTTTGAAAACCGAGTATTATGTACCTTGCACGTTCCAAGTAAGTTGATGTTTTGACGGTCCATGTTTGTCGTTCTGTTTGGGGTAATGTAGGGTATTCATGAAATTCCCAACTTCGGAATGGCATTACAATGTCACGGTCAGATTTTAACTTTCTTAACAATACGATTCTATGTTCATCAGCCAATCTTACATGAGGTACTCTCCAAACAACTTTATCCAATTGTAGTTGCCATTCCAGTTTATCTTCCGTAGTTGCAGGGTCTGCAAGTATTAAGTCCTTATTAGTTGAAGATCTGAGTAATACTAATTCTTGTTTAACATTTATTATAACCCTTTTGTAATCTTCAGCAAATCCTAAAAGCAATCGTAAAGGTACATGAAAATCAAAATGACCGTTGGAAGCAGGTGTTATAGTGTCTTTATCAGGAGCAACCCATCCGGCAGTGACTATTGAATTCTTCTCATGTGGTGTTAATGATGTTAATCCTTTTAATGTAGTTGTTATACCAACCTTTTTTGTTGAATCAACTGTCACCCCTGATATCTCATATCTTATTTCATCAAAAAGATATGCCATTGGGTTATTTATAAAAGGAACTGTTGAAGCAGTTTTTCCATCCAATTTTAATACCCTTCCTTCGATGTACAAATAACTTTCACATGGTAATGTGTAAATATCTTGTTGTTGAATGGGAATTCTTATTTCATCATTATTGTTTAATTTTGATGAAGTGTAAGGGTTGTGTGTGTGATATTCCTTCTCCCATAGTGTTTCGTCGAATGTCGGTCCTTGAGATATATCCAGGATATCCATCGTTGTTAAGTTTCAATCCAATCTTTTGTAGAAAACGAATGTTGTCTGATGTTAACTCTTCCAATGTCGAGGAGCTACTGAGCTCCCGACTCTTCCGTTGTGGTTTAAATGATAATCCCATGTTGATTTTTATGTCGCCGCTCTGATGTGTATTCGTATAGTAATTGTTTCTCCTCTAAAGTCAACACTATGACCGTCTTGATCCAATATGTTCAGTACGATGTCTGAAATGAAACTGGTGTTTAACGGTAGGTATATCAAGTTTTGTGGCTTCTCAACAATATTAAAACCTGGAGCAACTGTTGGATAAAATGTATGTAAAATATGCTGATTTACTCCTTCTCTATATGATCCATGTATAATATTACATGTTACATCAATACTATTTACTTTTAATATTGTAACAGTTGTATTACCTGAATGAGTAGTTTCAGGAGTTAAGATTTTCTTTTTTGTATCTGTAAATCCAAGTAAACTGCCAATAGAGTTTTTCATTCCGACATCTATATAATATTTTGAAGTTATTTCTGCTTTTAAAGTATTATTATTTCCTTTGATTGTAATATTATCTTCTCCGAGTTTTTTCTGCAATAATTGGTTTATATCATCAATTTCATAAGCTCCAGTAGGAAATGTAATTATTTTCAATTCTGAGTATTTTCCTGCAGCATCCTTAGTTTCATAATAATGTAGTAAATTGTTTTTTCCTTCTGTAACATTAGGAATTGAATTGTAGGTAGTCAAATCAAGTAATGCCGCTTCCCATAATCTTTCCTTGGATAAACGCAATGCTGGGAATAGAGTACTTTTTAATGTGGATGAATTTCCACTCAGTGACACTGTATACGATGACATCTTAAAGGTGACTGACACTTTTCGCTAGAAACTCCAAACATAAATGTCCACATATTTCAGTATTGTTAGGTTGTTCTCTTTTGTAATTGTAAAAAATGTTTTTGGAGTTTTGAAAATAATGTTGAAGTTCTTTAGGCGGTGGTAGATTGCCAAAACTGTCAAAGTAGTAAATGGTTTGTCCGAGCTTTTTATAGCATACCCAATGAGTGCCTGGACCATAGGTGGAATCCAAATTTACTATTCCAGTTTCATTTTTCCATATTTTAGTTGGTAATGCATCTTTCATAAAAACTCCTCGAAAGAATGGTATTTTCAAACATTTTACATAATCATTTAACTGATGATTAGTTAAGGCTTTATTTGGAATTATCAATTGATTTTTTTTATTTAGTACACACGGTACGGTCTTAGGTATAAACCTGCTCCGTTTTTTACCATTGACCAAACAGAAGCTTTTTTTACTTTTGCTTTACGAGTTCTACGACGTCTCTTTCTAATATTTCCACCTTTTTTGGGAGCTCTTCTTTTTGCAGGTCTTCCTCTGCGACGTCGTCTTCCACCACCAAACTTAGCTTTTGTCTTCATGGCTGTTGTTACTGCCCAAGCCGCTGCTTTTTCTGCAATACTTGCGTCACTTGATTTTACTCTTTGCCAAGCTTTTTCTGCTAGAATTTTATCTGCTATTGATCTATTTGTTGAATCTTTAAACTTTGAATATGCTATATCGTGTTGTTTGCAAGCTTGATCTAATTTATTAATTCCAGGATCTCCTCTTGCTAAACGTTTTGCCAACTTAGTTCCAGGTCCACAATATTGATAACCTCCAGGAATATGTAATTCGTATGGTAAAGCGTCTATTGCTCGATTTACAACAGCACCAATAGGTATCCGTCTAAGCAGGGATAACGCAGTTGAAGTTATACCACGTCCTCTCTTGTTGCTGTCTTGATGATGACTGAGTGATACGGCCTTCATTATGTAGTCTTATATAAACTGGTGTGTTTACTCCACAAGATACATTACATAAATGAATAAGTTATGTATAATTTTTTATATTTAAACACTTAGTTATTCAAATTAATTATATATTGATTTATAATTCTATTTTTAATCCAAGCTTCCCGTTCATCGGGTTGAATTATCACATGACTCGTTGTACTAGCTATATGATTATGGGTATCAATAAGTAAATTGCCCACTATTCTTATTAAACAATCTAAATTTACAGCATCTTTTGGATGTTGAGGATCATGTAATTGCATAATACGTTTATCATTACATGTGTAAGCTGTTGAATCACTTTTTGATGTTTTTATGACTTGTCCAATAGTAGCAGCATCATTTGAATCTTCGCCTGGTAAAATATTAATTATTTTCTTCATCTTTGCATCATATTTGGTCCCAAAGTGTTTATCCCAAGTTATTGTTTGTTTCATTGTAACACAATCATTTGCTTCGTAACCAGGATAAATATCTTTTATTCTTCTATTACGACCATTGTATGTACCTAATGTACCACCAGTAGCAATTAATGTTTGCACCATTAGAGGTACATCTGTATCTTTTATACCAAATCTTCCATTTGTTATTGTTTTACGTCCTGCATCCCATTCATCATTATTTCCTTGCATTAAATTAAACTTTTCATTTCCATGTATAAATTTATCTCCCCGCTTTAACACGGCATCTTCATGTTTTACAAAATTGGATGTTTCCTTTTTTAATTCTTTAGATAATTGTTCTATAGTAACAGCATCTTTTGGTTGAGAACCAAACTTTACATTTGTCAATGTTTTACCATGACAATCGATTTCATTAACATCTTGTAAAATACAGTTGTCCTTGATGTATTTTAGGTTTACAGCATCACCGTCTTCCTTTGGGTATCCAATGTCATTTATAATAAATTTATAAAAAGAATATCCATGTTCAGTTTTTTCCGGTATTATAGAATGTAAATATTCTTTATTAACTGAATCTTTATCATTTTTGGGATTTCCCACGTTGGTTATTCTATAATTTCCAGCATCATATGTTTGTCCATCTTTTAAGTTGTTACCCCATTGCAATTTTAAAGTATTTGAAAGTTCAGATGATAAGTACTCTTTAGTAATTGCATCAGAACCTTCAGTTGGTTTACCAACATTAATTAATCTATGTGATTCAACATCATAAGTATTTTTATGTAATTTCAATGATGTTGAAGTAGCTTCTTTTACTGTCTTTAAATTTGCTCCATCAGTATCTTCTTCTGGATCTTTAACTAATTTTAAACGTTTATTACTTATGTTATAGTCACCTTCAGGTGTTTGCGGTAATCCACTTCTTTTTCTGTCTTCTCCAACTTGCACTCCTAATGCGGAGTAGCGTCCGAACTTGTCGACGCTCATGTTAGAACTGATACATCTTATACTTGTAACTTCTTTATATTTGCGGACAATTATACAATTATACCACGATTTTTAAGTTCATCAACTAGAGCCACCCATTCATTATTTAAACCAGTATGACCGGCTTCCATAGCTTCATGCAATAGTCTCATTCTGTCAACTAATTTATTGATGTCGTTGTAATAGATAACATTTGTATTGTATAGATTTTTCATTAATCCTTTACCAGATGTTGAAGTATCTCCTTTACTCTTTTTACCATGTTGTTCAAGAAGTGATAAATCCATAAGTGATAAAGACTTTCTTTTTAAAGGTTGTCTCACAGCCGGTGTAGTACGTAATGTTGGTAATTTTCGTGGGGGAAACAATTTTTTTATAACAATACTATATTTTGTTGCACGTGAACGATTAATCATTCCATCCTTTGAGTAGTTTCTTTTATGAGCGTTAGTATTTTGTAAAATTTCTTTAAAAGTATTTAAATCTTTTGCTGAATATTTTATTGGTATATTTTTAAAAATTAATTCATATAATCCTTTTGTTCCTTTATATCTATGGTCACCAATAATGATATAATCGTCTTGAGTTACTTCAAGCTTAGAGTTACCAATTTTCAATTCATTTCCATCAATTCTTGCTCCATATACATGTGATTTACTTAAATTTGGATTTGATTTCATGTCATGTAGCATTTTCATTATATATTTTCGTCCAAGAGGTCCATGTTGTAATATATCACTACTCAATTGAGTTAAATTTGGAATAGATTGTTCTGCTTCAGGTATTGGTTGTTCTTCCTTTTCAACAATTGATTCTTCTTCATTTTTTGTTTCTTCTTGTTCACTAGCACTTGTATATGAATCATCATCATCATCTTCTTTTTTTAATGCTTGTACTTCTTGTTTAGAAACTGGTAGTAAAACATCTCCTTCATAACGAGGTTTACCAATAGTTTCTGATATCTGTTTTAAAGGTTCCGTGATAGGTTTAAATGTATTCTCTAAAAATTCTTCTCTTTCACTTAAACCCATCCTTAATGCACGATTCTTTATCCTAATAGAATCACTGAGTGATTTTATTTCTTTTAATAGTTTTTCTTGATTCACCATGTTTACACTGTGAAGTTCAAAGTGTTACTAGATGTAGCATAGGTAGTTCAACGTATTAATACAAATTTATCCAATCCTATACGATATCTACCATTTTTAATATGTTCTTCTTTCATAATAACGAGAAATCCATATTTTTCATTCCATGCTTTACCACACATTTCTTTAAATTTATCAAATGGCATATCCGCATTAACATGATCATTATATATATGCTTTAAATTTGTCTCATCTTGCTTAAAGATGATCAACATATTTGCATTGTCTCTTATAAGTTGTTTTGGAATTTTACTGTATGTTTGACCAATATAAATGCTATCAATATTATTATGTCTTCCCATAGCAAAATAATTTCTTATAGTATCATGATTTTCACAAGAAACATCATCAAATATAAAAATGGAAAATGGTTTTGCTTCACCTGGTTGCATTATTGTTTCACTAGCATTAAACTTGTAGAAATTCACTTCAGGTACACTTGCAAGTATTTTATCTAATAATTGATATTTTGGTTGTTGCAATGATTTTGAAAAAATATATATATTGTTAAAGCGTAAACCTTTAGGATTAGTTATAAGGTTAAAGACAACATTAGTTTTTCCACAATTTGAAGGACCAGTTATTAAACATCTTATAGTATTTGGTAGTAATTCACCATGTTTACCATGATTTAACTTATTATTGTCAACTGTCAATTCATCAATATTATTAATATTAAATCGATCTTTTTGTTGTACAATCTCCATCTTGTTTAAAGGTTAAACACATAATGAGCTATTTAATAACTATACCAAGTCTTTTGAAGGAATCCAAGAGTCTTCACTTTTATCAAATCCTAACCACCTAACTTTAACCATATCCTTTTTCCTTTGTAAAACCTTTTCAACAAGATATACATCACCAACTGTTGATTTTAACAACTCATGTCCATAGAATCCACCTTGAAGTAATTCACCCTTATTATCCTTTAAAATGTAAGTTTCAGGTATAGTTGGTTGCACTTTATAAATTGTAAATACTTCATTAGTCCAATTTGGCAGATATCTTTTACTAAATACACCTTTGTATTTGCTTATACGAACTTTATCATTAACTTTAAACTTTTTTGGTTGTAACTTTTCTATTTTTGGTGTTGTATTATTTTTGATGCGTTGTAATACAATTTTAGCATTAGCACTGTTTACTTGGATAGGTTTCATTCCAATGGTGCGATGATATTTGTTGTTATACTCTTTTATAAGTTGTGGTAATATGTCATACCACACATATGATCCTCGTTTTGAAAATTGTTTATACATAGCTCCTTTTAATGTTCTATTAAATCTTTCAATAATTGAAGCTTTAACTTCAAAATTTGTAGAATAATGATTTATTTTATATTTTTTCATCAAAGCTCCAAAATCTTTATTAAAATATTCTTTTCCATCATCCGTTTGTAAATGTTTAATTTTAAATTTATTTCTTTGTATTGTTGTCTCCATAGCTTTGGTAACACTTTTACCAGTCTTGTCCTTCAAGGGTAAAGCATCAGCTATTTTAGTAAAACAGTCTATAATTGTTAAAATATATTTAAATCCTTTGTTTAATTTACTGTGTGGTATCATTTCAATAAGATCGGCTTGGTAAAGATCATTCATTCCTTTAATAATTGTACTTCTTCTTGGAAATCTTCTTCTTGCTGGTTTATGTAGTTCATTTACAATCTTATCCTTTACACTTTCCATCTTAAAGTGTTGCTTGCACACTGTTTGTAGAAATACTGATCCATACAATGGTTTATTCTCTTATATATAGTTGAAATATAGGTCAAGGTCATTTAATATTAGTGTAAAAAAGAGGGAACATGGCATTGGGCTTGCCATGTCCCCTCTTTTTTACGGAAAGGAAAAAGGAAGAAGGTAAAGGACGAAGAATAGGTTTACTGGTCGATAGGGTTTAAAGAATAGTGGCCAAATGGTAGAGTATTAATTTTATCTTCTAAAATATGTCGCTTGTCGTCTTTGTAGCTTAATGCCCACTTTGTTTGTTTGACACTAAAAAGTTGGTGGTTATAACTTCTAATAGTGTTAAATGTTGCAGTTGTTTCAACATTTTCAAACAAACATCTTTTATAATGTTGAAACTGTACGTTCTTCTTTAGGAAAGATGTCTTTATTCCTTTAGCTTTTTTTGTGACTTGATATTCGTTCCTTTCATTTATGTACAGTTGAAATGAATACAGTTTAGACATTAATGCTACAATTTCCATCATCGGCACACCATTTGTTTCATCTTTAAATTTTCCCAATACTTTTTTGTTTTTGTCATAGTCGTAATTTGGATGGTCCTTAGGATAATCGGAAAAATCAAAATCATCTTTACATACAAAGGTCCGTAAATCCTCATACATGTCATTTGTTTTAATCCAGTAAATAAGTGCATCCGTATCCATATATGCAATACCAATGTTATCTCTTCCATAATAATTAACCATCTTCTTATAATGAAACTCGTACATGTGTGTTTTAGAAATATCCAATATTGACATTCCAAGATATAAAGGACGATCCAATAGAACTGATTTTTTGTTCATAGAAATGACGACAAGATTTTCATTTATAATTACGGATGAACCAAAGTTTGGTTGTTGCACTAGTTTCTGTAATTTTACTGGATCAGTTACTAATTTGATATTCTTATGTTTCCTTTTGTTTTCTAAAGTCTTGCCAAATATTGCATTGTTCATCAGTTTGAAGAAATCTTTTTGAAAACTTGATGTAGCAGCAGCTCTTCTTCTTGTGTTGTTGTCGATGTACGGTTTCAGCCAACAAGATTGAGAGAATTGTAGTATTCGATTAATTTTTGTAATTTTTAATCCCAAGTCTAAAGCCTGTTGTATCATCCAATAATGTCCAACATACCTAGACTTATTGTTTAAAGTCATTAATAATTTTGGCCATCTTCCAGTAGGAGAAATTTCAGTCTTTGGAAGAAGTGGTAAATCGTAATGATGATCATGAAGATGTTCAGGGTATTCAAAATCGACGTCAAAAATGTAACCAGTTTCACCATGCTTTGGTATATCCATTATGTTTCCAATTGATTCTGGATCTATCCATTTAAAATTATCATATGGAAGGGGATTTGACATTGCCCATCCGTATAAGTTATTTGCATCGAAATAACCTAGAAATGTTGTTGGTTTTGATGCATCATAATCGGGCAGATACTTATTATTAGCCTTAACATGTCTGGTTACACTTTGTGTCAATCCCCCTCGAACTCCTGATTCTAACATTAAAACCATATCTATATCAGTAAGAAGTTGTAATTTACAATTTGTTTCTTTCAACATGGCTTGCCATGCTAGTCCAGGTGAAGTGTATGAATGAAGAGGGTCCAATCCATATGCTGCAAAACACGTATTTCTAAATTCTTCCATTATATCACATAATAAAGTTACATCTAATTTAACATAAAAATCTGAATATTCTCCCAATGTTGTAAATCCTAATTCATTCCATACTTTACATGCATGATCATAATCCTCTTGAGATATGTCCATGTCGTATAGTTTACTTTTAAAATTTTCTTTTGGCGGAAGTGATGTTTCATTAAACTTTTCTAAACTATCTATATAATCATATGGGAAAACACCTTTCCGAAGTACGAGATCCAGTTTGTCGTTACTTACAATCTTCTTTGTTTCAATAAAATCTTGTTTCCTTAAATTTTCAGAAAGTTTAGACAAACTCGACGGCATAAATCGGTAGGAGTCTAAGAATCTTAATTTGACATTTCCAACTGTTTTAGAGAAACTTATAAATTTTTCTGAAGTTTCAGCCAATACATCTATCGAACCATCGTCTCTTCCTAATTCAGGTATTATAAAATGAGCATCATACCCACTGAGGTTATGCAGAACCACAGGAATAAATAGTGGTAAACGATAGCTCAAATTACATTTATTACAAGCAGCACCCCTGTAATAACCTGTAAGGTGGTCATGATCTTTAACTTTATAATTGTCAATGGTAAATTCATTTTTACATAAGAAACAATGAGTTGCATTTTCATGTTGAATTTCCTCTTCTTCCTCCATCGGTTTCATTGGTATGATATTTGTATATAATCTTTGTACATTTTCAGCTATTAAATATAAATGGTCAAGAAATATTGTTTCCACATTTTCACCACGATATACTAAAGGTTCTGAAGTTAATCCATATTGGTTTAAATGTTCTTCTGATAATGTTGATTTAACCATTAAACAAAAACTATTTGGTTTATGCATTTGATATTTGACACTTTTTCTAGCTTCACAATTTTCATCTTCTATAGGAATTAGTGTTGATTCAAAATCAGCATATACAACTATAGGGATACGATATTGATGATGAACTTTTTGAAATGTAACAAATGCTCTGCTTTCTGAAGGTAAAATAATTTTTGCTTCATAATTATTGTTACATAATCTTTTGTGCTCTTGTAACCATTCCATTCCTTGTCTTCCTTCTCGTTGGAAATTAAAACATCTTTTGCAGATCAGCTTTTTGTTTCGATTTTTTGAAAGTTGTTTATTAACAAGAGAGTCAAATTTCTTTATATACACATAATGAGATACATCTCCTTGTGTTAGTAGTAGTAAATCTGTATGATCTGCTAGTTCTTCTTTAGCAATACGTAAAGGATAAACTTTATTTGAACTATCTAATCCAAAAACATTAATAGATGTGCCGGGATTTTTCTTCTCAAATTTTGATATATCTTTTAGTGATACAGGATAACTAATTCCTTGAAAGTTATATCTATATCTTTGATTTTCATAGTGCTGGTTTGGTTCATTACAATGATTTGGTACAAATTTACATGTCATCGCATATCTAAAACATTCGTTATCTTGATTTTTCACATTAACACATGATCTTGTATCCTCAATTATTTTTGGTAAACGAATATAACTAGATCCCATTAGTCCATATCCATGTTTATGAACTCTTATATTTAATCCTTCAATACTTATAAGACTCCACCCTGATCCTCGTCCTTCATGTTCCTGAATTTTAGTTAATATTTCTTCTATACATTTTTCAACTATTGAATCAATGTCTGAACTTCCTATGATAGTTTGATTTTTAGTTATAAATCCTCTTGGTGATAATTCTTCTTGTACATTTATAAACATAGCTTCTAGTAGTAATCCAAATTTCAGAAAATTCAATCTTTTTAATTCTTCTTTTAAAGTTCTACTGATGATTGGTTTTGCTTCTCTAATAAATTCTTCTAAGTTTAAATCTTCATTTTGAATCTTATGATGCATTACTACCTTTCCGGGTAAAGCTGATACTTGTAAATTTGGTAAAGTTGTTGTAGGTCTTGCTGTTATTTCATTTTGTTCTTCTTGTTCTTCTTGTTCTTCTATGTTGTTGTGAATTAGTTCCTTATGTATTTCTAACAGAATATCATCATTAAACGATTCCAAACATTTATCGCAATGATACATGTTTGGTGGTGTTCACTCTTCAAAATTTCGCCAATAAATGAAATGAGCTCTCCCTTTCCTTCTTTTATAATAGTTCCCCCACTACTATTTCATCTTCTTCTTCTTCACTTTCAGAAGAAAACAAACGTCTTGGACAAAATATTAATCTTCTACTAACAGATTCTTCATTAATATTCTCTATATGAATTGGAGTTTCAATATGTATTTCTTCATATTCAAATGATGACGAAGACTCTGATATTACTACATCCATATCCAAATTTTCATTCTCCACATCATTGGCATTTTCTTCTTCTGATGTTGTTACATCCACATCCACATCCATATCATTTATAGTTTCTACTTCTGAAGTTTCGCTATTATTTTCATCTTCTTCCATATTTAAATCTTCTAATTGAACTTTATACAATATTTCAATCATAGATTTCCTTGGATAATCGGTGTTGTCTACAGGAGCCATTTCCAGTAAATGAGGAATAACTGTTTTTGATCCGGCTTATATGATATTTTGCTAAGTATGTCAAGGTCATTTTTAATTAAGCGAGAACTGGGAATAGATCACTAAGCAGCATGATGATTCATTACTACAAAGTGATCTATTCCCCATTCTCTAAGAAGTGTCCAATCAATAACCAAAGTCCAAGTTCATTTTTTTGTTTAATTTAAGTCTTTTACATCTTCTTCTTTTATTACACAATTTATAGGTTCATTGTTCGATGTTTCAATATGTTGTTTTATCTTCTGCTCCAGCTCTTCTATTCTTGCTTCCTTTATCATTAATTCCGATTGTAAGTAACTGATGTAATCAGCCGCCATGTCTACCGTTCTTGATCTTATTTCTCCTAACTTAACACCAGGAATCAATCTCTGTAGTTTGTAAAATCTCAACCTTATTCTTGACTCTCTTACTTTAGCCATTTCTCGAAATCTTTGTTTTCTATCTTCTTCTTTGCTTGTGGTCAAGTCCATACTTCTGACAAGTTTACTTTCACAGTGATTCCTCTACAGTAGGCTTCTCCTTTATACACTTTCCCCCACCATTTTCAATTTCCCCCACCCTACTAATGTAGGTCAAGGTCATCCAATATAACGCGAGAACGAGGAATAGAGCACTAAGTGGCATGTTAGTCCATTACCACAAAGTGATCTATTCCTCGCTCTCTATTCTACATCTACTTTTTTTTTCATTTTACTATTTTATTATTTTTTTTTTTGTTTTTCTTGGGGGGAATGAGTGTTTACTTTTTACAATGTTCATTCTTCTTCTCCAACTTTTCAATTTTTTCTAACAATTCCAACAAATATGCATTGGTTGCTTGCAAAGTTTGTATTCTAGTACATCCCACTTTAATAGAGGGAACTGTTAACTGTAATTTTGTAAATTCTATCCTTTCTTTCTTGCACCTTTCTCTCATGTATGTGTTTTTCCTGATTCTTCCTGATTGAGCTGATATTAACTTATTACAATCCAAATGGGGTTTTGATACTTTAAATACTGATGTACAAAAATTAGTTGATGTTGTCGGCTGTTGATTTTCATAGAAATTTTGTGTTGAAGTAATAGTTTGCTGATTTCCATAACAATTTATACTTGAAGTGGCCGGTTGCTGATTTTCATACCAAATTGAACTTGAAGTACTAGGCAGCTGATTTTCATACCAATTTGAATTTGAAGTGCTAGGCTGATGATTTTCATAACAATTTGAACTTGAAGTATTTGGTTGATAATTTTGATGCCAATCCACAGATGCCAATACAGGTGTTGTGGAAGGATGCTCCATCATTGTATAGAGTGAATTCTGTTCTTCAATTTTGCTGGTTTTATCTCATTTCCCCCACCAATAACTTCTACATTTCCCCCACCACAATAATTTAAATTACATACCAAACTTCTAGGGTCACATCCAAATCTTCTTCTTTTAAATATTTTATAAATGCAGAGCTTTCTGATGTTACATTAGGTGTGTTTAAATATGCCATTATTTTGTCATGACTTTCTTCATTATGAATATAGCAATGTACATTTAGCAACTTTTGATTATCTTCTTTAGACTTGACAAATCCTGCAACAGAGCTCCAATCTTCATATTTAATTTTAAAATGGCAAACTTCGAACTGCATGTTGTTTCAACAAATGCTGCTACAATATTAAAAGTCTCTTCAAACAGCCTACATTTATACAAGTTCTCCCACCACTTTATAATCCCCACTCTTTTTCTTCCCCACCTTCTTCATATGTAGAAGGGATATCATGATTTTAATGCACTATACTTAATAAATTCAAACAAGTTTTGTGCACAAATGTTACATTTTTTCTTGACTGTTTCAAATTTCATCACTTGGCCTTTTACAAGGTGAACTAATTTACCTCCATCATCTTCAAATTGTTCAAAGTCTAAAACAGATGCTTTTCCACAATCATGACACATTTTTGTTCCATCTTCAAAAATAAAAGCAAGATAAATACCAAATCCACTATTGTCCTTCTTAAATTTCATGACCATTTCACGAATTGGTTGAGGTATTTCACATTTATTTGATGTTATTATATAACGGTAAAGAAACCCATTATTGATAATTTGTTGTAAACACAAAACTAACAAGCTGTCCATAGTGTTAGACTTGTACTGAAAGTTATATCCATAACTATCTCTTTATATGCTCTTACCCCCACCACTTTTATGTAGGTCAAGGTCATCGGATATTAAGCGAGAACTGGGAATAGATCACTAAGCGGCATGTTATTACATTACCACAAAGTGATCTATTCCCTATTCTCTAAAAGGGGTGCTGATAATTTAGATTCCTAAAATTTCTTTTCCTTCTTCTTCACCTTCTTGAACAGTTGTATTACCAGACATGTGTGATATTAATTTCTTCAATTCTCGATTTTCCATTTCTAATCTTTTCAATTTTAGATCTCTTGCTTCAACTTGTACTTTCAAAAATTTGATATAACTTCCAGCCCAGTGGAGAGTTTTCAATCTTGGTGCTCCAAGTTCAATTCCTGGTATTTGAAATTGTAGTCTATTGAATTCCATCTTCATATCTTCTCGGTCTTGTCTTTCTTTTTCTAGTCGTTTTAATCTTTGTTTTTCCCTGAAGGAAGAAGTCGGTACATGATGAAACATTTTGATCAACAATTTCTTGAAGAGTGAGCTTCTACACAGATAGTCAACACATTTATCCATCAAATTTAAGTCAGTAGTGGGGAGATGCCAATGGTGGGGAGACGTCAATGGTAGGGAGAGTTATACTAATGTAATGGTTATTTCTACAGTTACACTCGCTCCATTCTCGAAAAGATATTTGTAATATGGTTCGGGATACTGTTCTCTTTCAGATCCCGCATGTTCTTGAATAAAGTTGAAAGCCAATTTTTTTGAATAATCATTGTGAAATACTTCCCTGACACAAACAAGAATTTTTTCTTCCAAAAATTTGACTTGAACCAATGGTATTTTGCTTACATCGTCCTTGTCCATGATAGGTAGCTTGTAGGTAAAAGTATTAGGTGGTAGTTTTTGTGGTTTATCCAGTAGAGAACAAAATTTCTTGTACAATTTCTCCTCAATGTCTGGAAAACGATGTATATCAAACAGATTGTAGTATGAAGGATCAAAAGGTATTTTACGAAACATCTTCGGTCACTAGTCTCTTTAAGACTGATCTCCTGCACAAATATTTAACACATTTATAAACATTCCCCCACCAACTTTTAACTTGTGGTGGGGATATTTTCCCTCCACTACTTCTTCAAAATAGTGGGGGTACCTTAGTCCAATTCAGATTCAGATTCAGAAGACAGTAAAGGTGATATGGGTGATTCCAATGATGAATCCAATATAAATATTTCAATAGCTTCCTTAATTATATCTTCATCACTATCATTTATCATTTCTTCAAATAATTCTTGTTCAATCTGTACCATTTCTTCCTCTTCCATCATAGAATCATTATCAGTTTCGTCATAAGTTTCCTCTATGTTTTCTTCCTGTATTTCATTTGTGCTTTCAAAAACATCTTTAACTTGAGAATAATTAATAAATGGAGTATCTCTAGACAACATGTTTCCTTACTACTTCTTTTACTTCAAATAACAAACTATGCATTGCTTACTTAGTCTTATATATACTCCTACCCCCACTATTTTTGCAAAACCAAGTAATAGGAGGGGGTTTATATCTATTCTTCTCTATCTAGGTTATATTTCATTGCTGTCACATCTACTATAATTTTCTGCTCTTCAACTTTATTGCGAATAAAAATTGTCCAAGGAAATAGTTCATTAATATTGTTAATTGTTACTTTTATACTATACAAAATTTCAAAATGTTCTACTAATGAAACAAAAACTATAACTCCTAGCTCATTGTTTGCCATAATTTTTTCTTCAATTTTCATCCGTAAGTTTGTTATCAAACTCCATATATTAATATCATTGGCTATAAAACCATCAATTCTGGTAAGCATCTTCATGCCGCAAGGTGTAGGTACAGACTAGAAACTTGGAGGTTCATAGCCCGCCTTTTTATTAATTTTAAAAATGGGGAGGGGGAAGGAATAAGGATTGGGAAGGGATAGGGTGTATGGTGGGGGAAAGGTAATTTTTGTTATTACACTACTTGTGCAAGAAAATAGCCACCAGTGTCTACACCTTGTTCATAGCACTCCATCATAGATTGTGCCCACTGCAACATGCGGTCTCTGTCATTTGGTGTGACAAGTAAAGAATGACTATCACCATACAATATAAAAGAGTCAATTCGTATATAACATCCTAAATTTAACCATTTATTAGCTTCAACCATAAACTTTTCTATTGTATCAAATGGAAATTGTGGATCAATTGCTATGACTTTACGTTCTTCACTAAGTTCAACACTATAATCATCATCGTCTTCACTCTCACTCTCACTACCATTATTTAAAATGTCTTCAGGTTGTACAAAAACATCGGAAATTTCGGAAGAATTAAAATGGTAATTCACATTAGGAGGCATTTTTTCAAACAAATAATATTTTAAAAGGTGGAGGAAAAAATACAAGAGATGTACTTCACGGCACAAAGTGCGAGTACAGACTAGAAACCTGAAGGTTCATAGCCCCACTTTTATAAATTTTAAATATGGGGAGGGGGAAGGAATAAGGATTGGGAAGGGATAGGGTGGAGGTGGGGGAAGGGTAATGTGGTTATTAAGCCACTCTTGCAACAAAGTACCCAACACCAATGTTCAGTTCGTATGATCTCATCACATCGTCCTGCCAAGTAAGAATTTGTTCTCGATCATTTGGAGTTACAAGGAAGAAGTTACTGTTATTGTAGACAATAGGTGAACCAATTATAATGTTGAATCCTAAATTTAGCCATCTATGTGCTTCAAAAATAAATCTTTCAACTACATCAAAAGGAAATTGTGTTTCTATAAAATATACTTTGAATTGTTCATTAATTTCAATTTCATCTTCACTGTCATCTTCACTTTCATCTTCACTGCTATTATCCATGTCTTCTATCACATCTTCTTCATGTTCTTGGAAAGCATCTTCTTCATGATGTTGGAAACCATCTTCAGGTGGTTGAAAAACATCTGCATTTTCTGAAGGATTAAAATTTTCATTAAAGTAAGGAAGCATTTTAAAAATAAAGATATTAAAACTGGCAGGAACAAAGCAACAAGAGCGGCGAAGCAACAAGAGTGGTGGAAGAAACCAGAATGAAACACTAGCCATAGCCGGCGCGTCTTTTATAACGGTATGCAAATGAGAGGGGTTAGCAGCCGGCCATGACCGGTCATTGGCCCGGGAGGTGGGGGAAGGAGTGGGGGAAGGAGTGGGGGAGAGGGGGGGGGGCTCCATTTTTTCGGGGGGGGGGCTCCATTTTTTCGGGGGGGGGGGGGGTCATTGACCTTTCAGATCCGGTCATTGACCCTAAGGAGTGGGGACGGACACAGAACCCTCCTTTGCCTACTACTACATAGATCAAACTAGCCATGTAGCAGAACTTATTTCTGCTAAGTCGCATGTAAGCTAAATAGCTTACATCCCTAAATTCAAGTCTTAGGTGGCCCTGAAAAGGGCCGTTTCGCTGGGTTTGGTGAACTGCTATGGAGCTTAAGGCAGTTCAATGTTGTTTTCCAAATTAATTTCAGCAGGATCGGCTTGTATAAACTTGTACAAATTAATTGCACAAATATCACATTTTTCTTCTTCTGGGATGATAAACTTGTATGACAAGTAACATTTGTATTCATAAATTCCACCATCTATTGTAAAATCCAATAATCCATTTCCTATTGCAGCCGAACCACATTCTGGACACATATTTGTTCCATCCATAAATTTATACTGAAGATAATGAAAAACTCCAAAATTTTCCCTATAAAAAGAATACACTTCTTGACGTAGTGTTAGTGGAAGGTTTCCATCTTCAAATGCAAGTTCCACCAACACTATATTTGAAACTATCTGTCGCAAACATAATTCTAATAGAGTAGGCATGTTGCAGCAGTGGTCTCACGGATTGGAATGAAGACTCTGGAGTAGCTAGTATAACGGTTAGATGTAGGTAGACAACCGGTCATGACCGGCCATTCACCCAGAGGAGTGGTAGGGGAAAGAATGGTGGGGGAAGGAGTGGTGGGGGAAAGGGGGGGGGGCTCCATTTTTTCGGGGGGGGGGGGCTCCATTTTTTCGGGGGGGGGGGGGGGTCATTCACCTTTCAGGTCCGGTCATTGACCCGAAGGAATGCAGACAGATACAGAACCATCCTTTACTCACTACTCACATGAAAGTAGGTCACGAGACTTAGAGTGTTAAAAAATAATGGGGGAGAAACACAACGCTATAACGCGTTGTGTTTCTCCCCCAGTATTTTTTAAGCAATAATTTGGAAAAAGCTATGTGAATTTACTTGCTACGCCCCCACCTTGTAATACCATCCAGTTTGTGTCTGAGGAGATAGTCTTTAGAGTCTAACTCATAAACTGATTTCTCTTTGCGCAAGGATTCAATCACTTTAATATTATATCTTAAGCCGTTACAAGTTGCCAAAATGTGTTCGTTGTCAATAACACTTTCAAAAAAATAGACACAACCTCTCTTAAGCCTATTTCCTTTCACACCAATAATTTTGGATTGGTATTCAACAGTGGGGGTTTCTGTCACTTGTGGTTCAGAAATGTGTTTTACGACATGTACACGGCAAAAACTTTCGTTTTTTACACATTTCCTCCCACAAGGTGATCCTTTCTTAATTCCCCTAGTAAGCATTTCAGGGCAAGTAGTGGGACGGCTAAATGCCCTACGACGCTCTTCTTGTAATAATTGAAATTGCTCTGAAGGAGCAGGTTTAGGAGTAGGTTTAGGAGTAAGTTTAGGAGCTGGTTTAGGAGCTGATTTAGGAGATGGTTTAGTAGCAGATTGAGAGGAATCAGTTTTGTGATAGGTATGATCTTTAGGTGTACTAAGTGGTGGGGTAGGAGGCAATGGTGATAGTGGGATAATAGGTGTGCTAAGACGATGAACAATGGTTTCAACGGAAGGGGTATTAGGATAGTGATGAACTGGCTTCTGCGGTGGCGGCATAGTAGTTGATGGTGGTGCGGAGTCCTTTGAAGGCGAAGGCGAAGGCGGTGAAAAAATACTACGAAGTCTAGAAGTGTTAGTTGGCGGAAGAATAGCTCTAGAAGTTGAAGGTTCAGATGCAAGTCGGTTCTTGTAGCAATCAGGAAGGTTTTTGAGGCGAAGAGTTTTCTTAGGTGCAGGAACAGCTGTAGTAGAAATAGAAGTCGAAGTAGAAGTAGTAGTCGGTACAGAAGACATGGTTATAACTCTAAGTTCGCAGCGTAACGTCTGGAATCAGAATAAAACACTGGCCGCGGCTGGCTCGGCTTTTATAACGGTATGCAAATGAGAGGAGTTAGCAGCCGGTCATGACCGGTCATTGGCCCGGGAGGTGGGGGAAGGAGGTGGGGGAAGGAGTGGGGGAAGGGGAAAGGGGGGGGGCTCCATTTTTTCGGGGGGGGGGGGCTCCATTTTTTCGGGGGGGGGGGGGTCATTGACCTTTCCGAAAGTGGGTCAAGGTCATTCAAGATTTATAATGATCCAAGGTGATGGGAACAGTAATACTGTTCCCACCACCCTGTTTGCCTAGCGGTTCCCACTCCCAACCCACTAGTTACGTTCTGCAAGGGAGGTCCCTGGGCCGTCCGCATCAAAGCGTAACTTCCCGTCCGCATCAAAGCGTAACCATTAATTTCAGGGAAACTGGAACAGTTAATGCAGAAACGCAACTCTAACCCCACCCAAACTAATCCCACCCATCATATTCCTAAACAAAATGCAAAAAAAAAGTCCGACTTGCGGATGTCCCACCCATTTTAAATGAAGTTCAACTGAACTTCTGAATTTACAGTTAATCTACCCCCTAACATCTAGCTGTAAGGCAAAACAAATGCACAAAACAAACATAAATTATTAGTACCAACACATCATTATTAAAAACCAAATAATTCAACACAACCAAATACCATCATTATTCTTAAAATTAATACACCTTAATGCTAAATACCATCATTATTCTTAAAAATTAATACACCTTAATGCTAAACCCAACTTATAACTAACATCGCAATGCGCAAATTATTTCTTAAATTAAATACACCTTACAACTAAACACACACACACACATACCACATTGCATTAAAAAACGCAACATAGTAGAAGAAGTTCAAATATATATAGGCCTACTATATATTTGAAACTTCTTGCTGAGTCGCCAACAACCTTTCGCTATGAAAGTTTGTTGGCAACTGAAGCAAAGGTATAGCTCCTATCGCTCCTCGGGTTTTCAAGGAGTGGGGGAAGTTGTTTCACTCCAATACAGTGTTCAATCCAGTCCAGTTCACAGCAGTATAAAAGAAAGGTAAAGAAGTGGGGAGCGGCGCATGCGCAACAACACAAAACCAAGGTTTGAGGTTAGAATTATCCATGTGCAGTAGCGCTAAAGTGAGTAATACAAGACTAGGCGCATGCGCATAGCATAGACTCATTCCGATCCAGAGAAATTGTTGCATGCGCAGCAGGTTTGAGGTTAGAATTATCCATGGCAGCTGCCATATTTAGTCTGGTTTCACCACATAAAGTCAACAACCGGTGGTGACCGGCCATTGACCTGGAGGAGTGGGGGAAGGAGTGGGGGAAAGAGTAGGGGAAGGGGGGGGGGCTCCATTTTTTCGGGGGGGGGGGGGCTCCATTTTTTCAGGGGGGGGGGGGAGGTCATTGACCTTTCCGGTCGGTCATTGACCCCAAGGAGTAGGGATAGACACAGAACCCTACTTCTCTTACTACTCAAGTGAAAGTCGGTCAACCAGTCATTTGCTTGCCATCTGCCGCCATCTGGCTGGAGTTATTGCCTCTATAAAGGTGGGTAGTTTATCTCGCTACAAACATTCATTGCCTCGCATCCGCTCGGTCATCATCTCTCGTTAGTTTTATGTTATGACTACTTCACTTACTAGGTTTGAGGTTAGAATTATCCATGAAATAGCCTTTGTAAATTCTAACCTATAAAATTACTACTCTGGCTTTCTGTTTCAATTTCTTTTACACTTCATTTTATATCTCAGTCTTCTTTTAACTTCTGAACTTAACACATCGATTATAATGACTGCACAATGTTTAAAATTAAAGCTTTTGCGAACACAACACATATTACGAAGTACTTCTAAACCTTCAATTTCAAAGTGTAAAACTAATTTAAATAGAGTTAGGAAGAAGTACAGTTTTAACCCATTATACTGTTCAACAACTTCTCAGGTTAATGTTGATGATAGTGTTATTTATGACATTTTACGTTCTATGTTACACTTAAATAACTTAGAACTTGTTACACCTATCGACTGTGTTCAACAAGTTTTTTTATTTTACCCCCACCATTCCCTATATAAGGGCCCCGACAATAATTCCTACTTCATTATCTTCTATGCTCTTCAGCTAACAACATCTCCACTCTAATTTACACTACAATAATAATGGAAACCAACCAAGAAAATGTTCAAGTTCATGAAGTATCATCAACAACTCATCCAAGGGAAAATCCTTCTAGAAATTCAACTTCAACAACTCCTCAGAACCCTGTACAAGTTCCAGATGTATCTTCTACAACAATAAATGATGTAGAAGCTATTCTTCAATCCCTTGTCGGTTTCGACTGACCTGTATGATGATCACCGATAAACTGAACTCTTAGAGTTCAGTCTTTTTTAAAACCCCCTCCATATGACCTTGAAACAATTATCCCCTCTCCTTTATACACTAACTCCTACTTCAAAAATTAACACCATCTCCTCACCCCTTCTCCACCCCTTCATTTGATTTAGCCTCTCCCCACCTGAAGCTATATGGCATGGCATATGGCGGCAGCGACTGATTTGGCAGCTGGCCGATGGCAGCTGGCCGGCAGCGGCTGGCAATTGGCACGACTTCCGTTTTGAAAGTAACCAAACCCCACTACTCATTTTATATTGGAAAAAATTGTTACAATTTGAAAAATGAAAAATATCTTTAAAGAACTGATTAACGAGAGTAGCATGCAATTACCAGTACATATTATATACCAAAATGTGCACAATTTTATCCTCTACACTTTACTAATTTACATGTTTTAGCTATGTTTATTGGTTTGAGAGATATTTAACAAAAACTTACAAAAGAACAACCGCCATTTTGAAAAATCGGCCATAGCAGGTGAACGCAGCGTCGGAGAGTGGTAGACTTTTCACCATCGTTTTTCTCGGGTAATTTTACATAAGAATAGATCAAAATCACTAAGTTTGCAATTACTTCCGGGTTGGTCAACATTTTTACTAGACTAGTTCTTACATTTCTATTTCTAGAGTTGTAACAATGAGTTGGAGGGACAAACATTTATTTGGTCATGCAACTTGGTAGGCCTATACATTACAGTCTCATAGATGTACAGACTTGGAATAGTCATTATGTCTAAACTCTTGAAAGAATCAGAGCAGTGATCTCTGGGTTTAAGTTTACACATTAGCCGAATTGCTCGCTTTTGGAGCTTGAAAATTTTTTCAATGTTAATTTTGGTGGACATTCCCCAGAGAATTATTGAATAACTAATATATGATGCTATGAGGCTGTAATATACCAACTTGCAGAGATTTATGCAGTCAAGACGCGACATGTAACTCAACACGAACAAACCCGCGGAAATCCTGCTGCAGAGAAGTGATACATTCCAGGAAAGATTAGAATCCAGCTCAACACCCAAGAATTTGGTTGTTGAGGAGAGTTCCAACTGATGGTCTCCAATGAGGACACAAGGGGTGGAGTTTACTCTTGAGTTTTGCCTTTGCCTGGTTTGAATGAAGATGGTGTTTGTTTTCTCTGTGTTGAGGCTTGCAATCAGAAATCAGTCATTTATTTGCCATTGACATACATATGCATTAGCAATTGTCAGGTACAAAAATATTGCTTGGACAATATTTTTGTTTATAATACTCCCTTACACAGTGAAGACTGTGAAGTTTTACTCTTTCCTTTTTCAGACCACACGATGGTGTTTTTTACAAAGCCTTTTATGCAATAAGTAAAATCGATAGCGCAAACTCAAGGCAGAAAAACTCTGTAAATTTGGTTTTGCCAAAATCAAATTTTTGTAAAGTTTTTGACACCCTCAATAGCTTTGACTGGAACAATATTTTATTTGCTTCAGGCATATGCTCTGTACCAATGTTCTCATTGTTTTTTTTTTCAAATTAATCAATGTTATAGACTATTATATGGTAGTTAAAAAGAGACATTGTAACGGCAGTCTGAGTAAAAATCTCTGGTATACAAAAGAACTAGAATCTATGAAAGGAAATATTCTTGTTTTAAGTAGAGCTTTTAGGGAATCAAACTCTCCCCAATTAAAGATTCTGCTGAAAAAGTTAAAGAATGAATACAAATTGAATATTGTGAAGGCCAAAAAAGCCTTTAACTGCAGTAAAATTGAGTCAAGTAAAAACAAATGCAAAACCGCATGGAGTATTGTCAAACAAAATATCTCGGATGTTCCAAGTAGTAATAGCATATTAATTTCCCCTCAGGAATTTAACAACTTCTGTGTCAATTCTGTCCGTAATATCAAAAGTGGGATCATCAGCCCTGGTTTAAGCTCACATGATTTAGTTAAGAATGCCCAACCTGTAATGTCAGAATTTGCTTGGAGGGTTGTGACGCCAGAAAATGTTTTCAACGCTATCAGAAAGTTAAAAAATTTAGATTCATTAGATATTTATAACATGTCAAATAACCTTTTGAAGCACATAATTGGAAGCATTGTTTTTCCACTCACTGTAATTATTAATCACTGCTTTGAAAATGGAATTTTTCCAGAGGAGTTAAAGATATCCAGAGTCTGTCCTGTTTTTAAAAAGGTGCCTAAGGAAATTCCTGATAGCTATATACAGATGTTAGAACAGGGGCCAATGATTTAGAGCAATGCTTTAAAACTGATGGAGGAATACCATCGGGTCCAGTCCCTTTAAATGGATCAAGAGACTCAAGCTTCCTTGCCACTTCACTTTCAGAAAAACTGCATGATGCTATAACGTGGGGAAAATCAAACTCAAAATCGGGAGCTGTTTCAGAATTCTCAGAGAATACAGAAGAAAAGAATGATGCAAACAGTTCACAAGACTCTTCACTGTTTTTTACACTGTCATTTTACAGTTTTTATTTTATTGTTATTTTTTTATTTCAGCATCACGGTATTTTTTATTTAATTACCGTAGATCGGGCTTGACCCGGACACATTTTTGCTATTTTTAGGTTATAGTACTTTTCCTACCTACCTTTCACCAATAAAAATATTACCATCATAATATGTGTGTTTCATTTATTATTTCCATAACCCATTTGTTTAGTTATAAGTTAAAATAAAAAAATAAAATAAAGTTTCCGGGTCAACCTACCCAATCGGCCCTCACCCCTACACGTACTTAAATTGACACGATGACGATAACTTGAAAACTGAAAACTAACCTCTCCTGTCCTCATACGGACAATGGGACAATGTTTTGAGTCGTCTGCTATCTTTTAACTTATCAAAGACGTTATAGTATGATTTTTGTTTATTTATTTATTTATTTATATATATACGGTTACACCATTTTCAACAATTTTCAATTTCAGTTATAATGCAGTCAATTAGTGTTTACCATAGGAAAAAATTGGGGTAGTTTTGATTTCTTTTGTTTCTTATGTTTTTTGGGGTGCTGAATCCGAATCTGAGGTTTGCTAACAAAATTTCTTGACGGAACATTGTCAAAAATGGAAAAATGTGAAAAATTTTTATTTTTTGTAATTTTTTGCTTATAACTCAAGAACTATTAACTTTTCGTAAATAATGTATATTTTAAAAATTAAAGTACACAAAATTTGCTACAAAATGCATCCCCTATTTGTTATTCTCCGATGAACCGTTTGGGCTCCAGGGCTGTTTGAATATTAGAGTTTTAGCGAATTTACCTATAGGGAATACGCTCTTACGGTAGTAGTCAAGGTAAGACCTAAGACCGGGACCATGTTACTTTTTTTGTGTTAAGGTCCCACAAAGCCAAAAACACCGTTCATTCAAATTGATATATGTGTATATATATATATATATATATATATATATATATATATATATATACATGAATACATGTATATGTCAGTTAACACGATAACTTTTGAACCAAAACTCCGATTTTGATAAAATTTGGTACAGGGGTCTAAGGCAGCATTTACTTGATCGAGTTTGCAAACCAGAATGATCGGACAACATTAACGGGGTTTTATGGGGTTCTAAAAGGGTTACCTTTTGGTTTCAGGCTTTTTTTAACCTTAGTTTGTAAAATTCGACAAATTTAACCTAAACTATTTAAAAGAGCTCAAAAAACAAACAATTTGGTATTTTGAATTTGTTATTTAGCTTATATGGTTATGGAGAAAATCCAAATATAAGTTTTCCATGGTTTTCTTATGGGAAATAAACAAAACCCTCTATCTTGCTTATTTATTGACTTAGATTTATAAAATTGTTTATGTACATTCATTTTTAAGTGGTGATAAGTTTGAGATCGGCATACAACGGCGAGAGGATATGGGTAGGGCCTATGATTAGAGTGCGTATGAGTGATTAAAGAGTCAACTTTGCTTTTTCATAGTAATCAATCAGAATATGCTAGATCTTCTGAGTTCTTGTAGGCCGTTTCAAGCATTAGAGTGCAGGGTCAGCTCGAAAAAATGACAAAAATAACGTTAAATAAATATAACTAAAGCAACATCGGCTATATATTAGTTTATGTCATAAGTTTCATTCTTGTTACATTGCATGTAGTCAAAAAATGGTTCATTCTACAATCGTGCTAAATAATTTGTTAAACCAATATTTGAGGATACATACTTAATTCAAATTAAATTATCCTACTAGCTAATTTGGGTCATTTGTGAAAAACATAAAATTTAAATTGCATAGATTGACTAAAATAGTTTATATATAATATATTTATTAAATAATTCAAGAGTTAACAAATCAAGAAAATAGTTAGGGCCTACTGAATGTATGTTCCAAGTACGTGCATAGTTCATTCTGCGTAACTGTATATCGTAAGCACAAAAATAATTTGTACATCATATGATAGTACAACATGAAAATAAAATTAGGCAAACGTTTAATACGTTTATAAATTGACACGATGACGATAACTTGAAAACTGAAAACTAACCTCTCCTGTCCTCATACGGACAATGGGACAATGTTTTGAGTCGTCTGCTATCTTTTAACTTATCAAAGACGTTATAGTATGATTTTTGTTTATTTATTTATTTATTTATATATATACGGTTACACCATTTTCAACAATTTTCAATTTCAGTTATGCTAGGATGACATGCAGAGTCGTGACATGTGAATCAGGTGTTTGTCGTTGCAGGTTAGTTTTATCTATATATATAATTCCGTAAGCGAATCGGTCCCCACGAAATATCTCGAGTTAGAAGAAAGATAGGGTAATGTATGAGGGCTCATTTTAAAGCTTGAGGGCCAAGGACGCAAGGAAAAATAACAGAATTATAAAAAGTTACATGGGCTTTGCCCCATTGGACGTTGAAGTTCCAATGTTAATCTAATGGGAAGAAGATTTTTAGATCTACACGTGTGATAAGCAGATGTTCCAGTGAATAACTTTTATCATAAACTCAGCTGATTATTGAACAGATATTTTGAGTTAAGATAACCATTATAACTTTTTTTAAATTTGCAAATCACTATAAAAAAAGAAAACACTAATAGTGATGCAAAAATTACGGATCCACAGTAGATTTCTTCTTTGGGGTCCCATCTATGTCATTTGATTTTGTTTGCTGAATGTACCGCAGTTAAAAGTGATTTAGCCGTGATATGGTTGATATGTGATAGTTAATAAATTGTCTTTACTCAGTGTATGTTGTTTAGTTATTACGTTAGTGCTTTATCTATTGGCTATTTAGTGGTTAGAGATGAATAGTTTTTTAAAGTAATCGTGTATTTTTGACTAAATCATTTTATGTAAACCACTAACATATAAACCTTCGCATGAGGAATATTTTGTTTTATTCATTCTCTGCTTCTTTCCTTGCATAGGTCGTACGGAAACAATAAATGCCCATTAACACATAAATACGGGGAGCTTTTCATATAAGGAATGTGCGAAAACTAACAATATGAAAAAATTTTATATTTTATCGAACGAATAGACAAAATAGACTACAATCATGGCACAAGGAACGTCGTTAGACTCAATGGATGGGTGGGGAGCATGGGTTCACGGGAGAACGGTGTGTGTGGGTTCTTGGGGGGCACTAAGGGTGTCAGTGACACAAGGGGCAGGGGGGCATGGGGGCCTCGGTGGGGGCATGGGGGTAAATACTGGACATGGGGAGGAATGGCAGGCAAGTGGGCAAGGCGGTATGGGGACCACGGGGGGCACATAGGAGGCACGGGGGAGGAACGGCAGGCATTGGGGAACGGGGATACATAAGGCATGGGGAGGAATGGGGTATCATAGGGGGTACATAAAGCACGGGTCACGAGAGGGGGCATGGTGAAGACTTAAGGGTAAATAGGGGGAATGGGGGACATAGAAAGTACGGGGGCATCGGGGAATAACGGCGGACATGTGAGCACAGGAGAATGGGGGTCAGAGAGGTATAGGGGGTACGGGAGCATGGGGGGGGGGTACTCGGGTTGCGAGGCATAGAGGTACAGGAGACACGGGTCACGAGGGGGGCATAGGGGAGGCTTGGGGGACATATGGGGCAGGAGGAAACGGCAGGTATCGGAGAACGGGGATATGGAAGGTACGGGGAGGATTGGTGGTTATCATAGGGGGTACAGTAAGTACGTGTCACGAGGAGGAGGGCATGGGGGAGACTTGAGGAGACATAGGGGGCACGTGTGATGAATTGGGGACATAGAGAGCACGGGGGCATTGGGGAAGAACGGCGGACATGTGAGCATAGAAGGCTGGGGGTCACAGAGGCATAGGTGGTAGGGGGTCATGGGAGGTTTGCTCGGGTCGCGAGGCATAGGGGTACAAGAGACACGGGTCACGAGCGGGGGGCACGGGGGAGGCTTGGGGGGACATAGAGAGCACGGGGAGGAACGGCAGGCATCAGGGAACGGGAATATTTGAAGCACGGGGAGGAATGGCGGGCATGGAGGCACGATGAAATTGGAGACACGGGGGTATGGGCATGTTAGCACAAGGCGCAGTAGAGACGTCAGTGGCACGGGGAGGTAGCTGTGTATGGGGTGTACGGGGGAGAAATGGGGGGCATAGAGGCATGGGGGAACTGGAGTAGGGGGCTTGAGAGTACTTGGGCCAAGGGGGAATATATTGGGTACAGAAAGCACGGCATGGGAGCACGTAAGTATGGGAATGGGAGGCATGGGGCATTGGCGTATTGCAAAAATGGCACTAGAGACGCCGGTGGCACGATGGTTAGTTGGGCATGGGATGCACGGGGGAAGAATGGGTGACATAGAGGACACGGGGGCCTCGAGGAAGAACGGCGGGCATGTGAGCTTGGGAGAATGGGGGGCACAGGGGTTCGGGGGAACGGGGGTACTCGGGCCACGGGTCATATGGGTTACGGGAAGCACGGATCACGAAAAAATGCCACAGGCGTACATATACACAAAAACAAAATACAAAGGGGACGGGGTACACGGCGAGTGTGTGGGGGGAGGGGCCACAGGTGTCGTAGATGCAATAGTGTACATTATTAATGGGATAATAACAATTTCGTCATGTATTGAACTATTGTATTTACTTGAGTTACGAACTCATTATGTGTACATGTTTAAGGTAAAAACTAATTTGATTACGTTCGGCAGTCTAATAGTGCACAAATTTTATTTTTTCTAAAAAATAGACTTATTGTATTTTAATTCAGTGGAGATTATTGGTGAATTACTGATTTGATACCACCAAAAAAGATTGATCAATATTAAGTAATATTTATAAGAAAATCCAACCGTGTAAATGCACACTACAGCTTGAGAAGAAATGTAGTAATTGTCCAACTAGGTGATGAATTGAAACTTAATTTTGGAAATAGCATCATCATTTGGATTTTTAGGGGCCTTTGCCCCTACAAACCCCTAGTAAATATTTATTTTTGTGTGATTGAGCAATCTGTTTTAGTACAAACCAAGGAATCTAAAATCTAAAATTTTATTTATTTTAGATTCCTTGGTACAAACTACAGATTGTTCTGCTGCAATCTAAATTGGATTGGTATTTAAGATGGACATTGAAGAAGAGGTGAAGATTTCAGAACTAAGTTAGTGGATCGGGCAATCGAAGGTCCAGAGGTTTAGTGCAATTGCCATTGCACTGAGGATTGGAGCGGAGGCACGTAAACAAATCAAGAAACTTAAAGCAATTAATTATCTTTTTATAGAAGTGAATGACTGAAACTACTACTGCTCAACGTCCAAACTGATCGTAATGGGAAGTGTTTTGTCAGTTTTGTGATTTTTAGTGACAAACTTGAGGGGAATTAAAAATAATTTGATGGAAGTTCAAAATAGTCATAGCCATATTCTAGAAATTGATGGTGTCAGATTATTGAAAGTTAGACGGAGGATAACCAAAGGGAAAAGGCCGTTATGGTCTGATCAAGAAACAAGAGCCCTAATTGATATAGTAAGAGAGAAAAAACTCCTACCCTCATTAACATGAAAAAAATATGGGAGGTATGAAATGTTTAAAGTAGGCTACTTTCAGAAGGCCTTAAGGAAAGGGGGTATTCAAGAACCGCTGAACAAGTAAATACAAAATGGAAACAATTGAGGGTTTCATACCATAGAGCGAAAGCAGAACTTGTAGGTACTTCTGATTTTGGTAATGATAACGGATCATACGTAATTCCTGAAGAATGTCCATTTGTCCATTTTATGATGAATTGGAGGAACTGTACACTGGAAAGAACAGGCCAAAACCCCAGCCTTCTCAACCAATTCAGCCTGGAACTTTTATTCAGCTCGATCCTGCTCATTTAATCAAAATCGAACCTTCCCAACTGATAAGGATTGACTCATCAAATTGTATCTTGGGTAAGTTGTAGGCTTCCACAGTAGGCCTATTTACTATAAATGTAATGCTTAGGCTTGCCATAACTTATTAGGCCTATATCCTGGTTTGAGCGCCCGGTATTTCTCTCGTCACCTTACAGGCCTAAGTTAAGTTATTGCTTATTGTTCCTGTCTGTCAGAAAATATGGAAAAACACTTAAACAACTTCATGTTTAGGCTTCCAGATCGAACTTAAGTAGGCCTAATTTGAATAACAACTATAACAGCTTAACCTTTCTCGGTGCTACAGAATGATACAGTAGCCTATGTCGTTCCTCACTTTTCCTGCGAGCTGCTAGCCTATAGAACAAAATATTAATCTTATGCCTCGCTTTTCATAAGAAAACTGGTAAGTCACGATGTATAGCCTATCGATTTACTGCCACTTGTAATAAATTAGGTAGGCCTAGGCCTACTGTAAACTTATATAACAAAATCGTTGCCTTTGACTCAAAAGAAATTGAGCGGAACTTCGTTATCCGACTCGATCATTATTATTGTTGTGGTAACTTCGATCACTATAAGTTAATTATTCTATTTATGATACAATTACATGATACGATTAAGATACGATTTTATCGCTGATTTAGTTTTGTTCTAATATGGCCTAATTAAACACACCTTTTGACAATAAAACAAATATGAACAAGTAACAAATTAACTAAAACAAGTACAAATTTAAGCTAATGTAACCTGTAACATTATCAAACAACAACACAAAATAAACTAGGCCTACCCAAAATTATTGTATCTTAATTGTGAGGAGAAGACTTCAATAGACCTAAAATGGCATCACTTAAAAGCTGTCAAACACGAATCGCAATGGTACAATTTTTATTTGCTATTGTATTGAAGGAATATTTGTTATAAATGTTTCCAAACACGATTTATTATTATGTTGTTATAAAAATCTTTGTCAGCAAAGTGACAGAGGTTTAAGTTACGGTTAGATTGTTAGGTTTAAGGTTAGTTTGTTAGGACACAATAACTTACATAGAAACTTAAGTTTATAACATTGATAATAACGGTGTAGTCGGAACGAAGTTTCACCAGAAATTGTTCAAGGCCTATTTGGAAACAATAATGATTCTAGATTCAATTTTCTAATGATCGAGTGGTACAAAATATCGTCACCCAGCAGTTTGGGTCGACAAGTTAATTTTTATAGAGTTTTTTCTTGTGTGCTCACCTATTGGATACCGTAGCAGTTTTCGGTAGGGTAGTTGTATTAGGGTCTACCTAGTAATTTTAGCACTTTCTTTAGCAACAGAAATGTTAAATTAGGCTTGAAATGTCAACATTTTCAACCACCTCCCCCAAAATTGTCAAAATTTTTAAATAGTAACCCCCCATTTTTAACGGAAGACGGGATACCTAGTAAGAGCCAGGGAAACAAAAGACAAAACTGAAAAAAACCTTAGAATATTATTTTTAAATTGTCCAAAAATACACATAAGTTAGGCCCTCAGAATCATTTTTGATATTCTATCTTCCTTACCAAACATTGAACATTTTTTTCAAACTTACGATTTTACTGAGAAAATTACCTAGTGACTTTTTCATAACAAAAAAATTAAAATTGAGTTGAAATTTTTTAAATAAGCAGATGTGTTTTTTACCAAGGTGTAATGGAAAATGTTTTTTACCACAGTGTTATGGAAAACTGAGCAACTTTTACAATTGTTTCATGATTTTATTTAAGGTGAATTTTGAGCATGTCTCTGTCTCTTGGTAATCTTTTTTGAAAATATTGAAAGAGTAATAAGAGAAGCTAATTTTTAAACATGATGTCACTTCTATTCATTTTGCTAGGCCAATTGGGCAAAATTAGATGGTTTACAACAAAGTGAAGAAGGATTGCAAATTGTAGTTTCTTTAAATTATTCAAAATACTGTATGCATGTCTATATTTATTCATTATTGCATGGATTGGCAATAATGCATGCAAATATGATAAATTCATATTTGTAATTGTATCGAGCTCACTCATTTCAAGGCATAGCACCAAGGGCGGATCCAGGATTTTTCCAAGGGGGGGGCGCAGGGGGATTTTAGAGGTGTTTCATACGTCTACGATATGAAAAAGGGGTGTATAGGTAGCTAGCCTCTTCTCTTGAACTTAATAGGCCTACATGGAAACTTTTTAATGACAAAGTAACGAAATCATTTCTTTTGAATAGCTACTTTAGCTTGGTGGAAGATCTACTTTTCTCACTTCGTTCGATTTACCAACTCGAAAAACGCATCTTATGTACCGCTCCCCGGCGGTGGCCCACGGAACAAGACTCTACAAACAAACAGAATTGCACGCCCACTCCATCACAACCAAACACCAGCGAGGATTTACGATAATGTCCGAACGAAGTTTGTGGAGCCGACATCACTAATGTGAATAAGTTGTCTACCATACACCCTACATCATCGAAATCACCGTGAGAATCGACCTCAATAACAGAGGCCGAAGTCACCTCCACAGTCTAATATAGGTTATTGGGAGACAGTCACGACACTCGTATCGTAGCTGCATGTTTAATGTTGTCCGCGGTGCAACTAGCGCTTTAAGCGGATGGAAACCAAGGTCTGTAAAGGAAGAAGCATAACTTCTTCCCAGGTCAGCCGAATAGCTTTTTTTTGTGTTCCGGATATGAAGCGTCTAAACTAAAACGGAAGTCAAGTACGTTATAACATTTACCATTACACATCTGATTGAAAAAGAGAATGAAGCAGTCTTGCCATGGGTACGATATTTATCTAAACGACACCATATTACTCTATTTTAAATTTGGATTATTAGTTGATAACAAACCATCAGGTAATGACCAAATTACAAATTATCAATCAAGGTAAATCTAAAACCATAAATTATACCCTATTTTGCTTTGAAGTTCCTTATTTTAGTAATTATTGAGACAAAAAATTCCCAACGCAAACGAGAACGATTGTTGTTTGCTGTTGGGTTGGCAACACTTGCCGGTTAGTGTAGTAAAATTAAACCAAAATATGGCTGGAAAATGAAATAATTTTTGGACAGCAAATTTTTGCTGAAATGTGTTCTATGCCATCCCCTGACCTCCCTCAGAAAAGTCCCCTGAAATCCCCCTTGGGCAACATGCCTAAAAATGATGGGATGGCCCACGTGGAGTCAGAAATAAATCTTTCTTCGACCAATGGGTTTATGTACATCAAATTAAAGCTCTTAAGTAGTAGAATTTAATGCCGCAAACCCCATCTCAAAAGGTTGCCTGAGTCGAAAACGGCAGCCTGTCAAACTTTGAATAAAAATCAAATTTTAACGTAAACGCCTAAAAATATAATAATTTTTGAAATACTTGACCTTTCGAGGTGCGGTTTGCGGCAAACGTTTGCTTTTACAATTACCTTTGAAAATGCGGATAGCTAGTTATATGCTTATCATACTACCCTTGAACCACCCTCCACATAGACGTCCCAAAGAGGAAGTTTTAAAAAAAATTTCTTAGACCATACCCATCCTATACATCATTTTAAAGGTCTTAGTAAGGAGAGTACATAGTCGAAAACCAGACCTCAAAAGGTCAAATATGTCGGAAGTTATTGTATTTCAAAGTTTTGATAGTATTATTTTATTCTAAACTTTGAACGCCTGCCATTTCACTCCCGTTAGATATATTGATGTCGGGTTTACGGCATTGTATTCTACATTTAAAGACCTTTAATTTGATATATATAAACCTTCTGGAATGTATTTAAATTTAGTATGCTTAATATCAAATCTTAATGTAACTCCTTATGGGCCAACCCCTCATTTTTAAGCGTGATCCCCATATGGGATTTCTGGGGACTTTTCGGAGGAAGGTCAGGGGACGCCATAGAACACATTTCAAAAGAAATTAGCTTTCCAAAAATTATTTCATTTTTCCCGACTAATTTTACTACACTAGGTAGGCGACATCCATGGATGTCGCAGAAAGTGACACCATTGCTCTTATGGGATGCGGCTCACCAGGCCCTGGCCTACAGTCACCTTGGATGGAACCGACGTGACTGGAGTCCCCGGCCGTTTTCGCTATAACTTAGGCCAGAATGTAACTCCAGTGAGCGGTAACCAATTGGGAAAAACATTCCCGTCTTAATCATTCGATTGGGATTAAATTTGACAATTTAGACTGTTATCAGCATTTTATAGTATATGGCATTTCTAGCTGTGTTTCTGTTAGCTGCGATCACTTGTGAATGTGTTGTCATCTCAGACCCCAACCACTATAAGCGCTAGTAAATCCATGCTAGCGCTCCAAGCCACTCTTGCGTAAACTGGAGTCCTCGGCGGATGGTTCCGACGGACAACCTAAAAGTGATGGAGTGTCACGACTGTCTCCCAATAACTTATATTAGACTGTGGACTGTGTCATCTCAAAACGAATAATGAAATGACCGAGGATTGACATTGGTAGTATTCCGGGCGCCTCACCGGTGTTACCGGTGACTAAAAAAACGATAATTGTCGTCTGCTAAACAATGCAAATGCCTTGTTAGCAGACGACAATTGTCGTTTTTTTTAGTCACCGGTAACACCGGTGAGGCGCCCGGAACACTACCAGTGATAACCTGAACGGCGAGTGGCGCTGTGTTTTCATCTGCATCTGCATTCAGCACACGGTTTGATGAAAATATTATACTGTCAGTTTAACTATATACATTAGTATATAATTGATCTGTAAGCATCATTTTTAAAGTATTTATTTCTTTTGTACTTTTTAAGACGGTTTCAGCAATCGGATTACTGTACTTCGGAATCGTTAGGCATGGTTTCGTAGATTGCAGCTCGGTTACGTTCGTAAATCCTCGACAACGCTCGCGGACCGTGAAGAGAAGTGATGGGGGGGGGGGGGGGGTTGCGAGTTGAAATTCTGTCCCTTGAGTCGAGTGCGTACGGACGCATCTTTGCGCCAAAATAGCGAAAGATGCATAATAATGAGGATACACGCACCTCGACGTTGGGTCGTCGGGATTCACAGACCAGTGCTAAACCAGATAATTTCTTTAATACTATTTATACACATTTTTCTTTGGCTGAGGGGGGGGGGGGGGCGCGCGCCACCCGCGCCCCCTGTCTGGATCCGCCACTGCATAGCACACATCATGCAATTTGCTTGGTTTTTTTGCATCTTGTCTGAATTTACTTCGCAGCCATATTATTGTCCTTACCATATGTTTATATTGTTCTCTGTTGCAAATGTGTTTTTGTTGTACGTAATGTTAAAAAGGGTTGTCCGTTAATAAATAAATACCCCCGTCGCAGCAGACCTGCATACTCAGTGAATTTCCAATGGAATTTCAGATTATTTACTTTCCCCATAAAACACCATAGGATCGAGTATGTAGGTTTGCTGCCATGGGGTGTTGTTAGAAAATCTAAGTTAATCAATAAATGGTGAATGTAAACACAAAATTGTATCAAGCTCTGACAATTTTTTTATTTTCCCCATAAACCCCATGGTAGTTAGTATGTAGGTTTGCCGCCATATGGGTTTTGAAACCAAGTATAATTTAAACCCTATCTAGATAATGTACATACCAAATTTGATTAAATTATGTCAATAAATAGGTAAGATATAGGGTTTTCTTTATTTCCCATAAGAATAACATGGAAAACATATTTTTGGATTTTCTACGTAACCATTTTAGCTAAATTAAAAATTCAAAATACTATTGTTTTTTTTTAACCTCTTTTGAATGGTTTTTTTAGTTAAAATTCATGAATTTTGAAAATTGAGGTTAATTGGATGAACGGATCGAAGATGAGTGAAATCCTCATACATGACCGTGTGTCGCTCAATGTAGTGACAAATCCCGATTTAATTGACCGACGATTACGTTCGCAAGAGGCCTGAGATCGAGTTTAAACTTTCACAGTAGGTTTTAGGCGTAATTTGTAAGGTCAAGTTCGTTTCTGAAGTTATTCTGTTAAGTAATAAAGTAATGAGGTGTATTTTAATTTCCCATAAGAAATGCATTATGGGTTGTAAATAACGGTACTTAAGGCTATGTTAAACGGTGCTTGAGTTGTTTGTTGTCATAGAGGAATAGAGACATAGAGGAAGGATGTGTTATGGAACTCTTTTCTGCCTGTTGTACTGTAACTGCACTAAATATAATACAATTTATTATTTATTAAATATTTTAAAATAGGTTATGAATACTAGATAAATTTTGTATTAACAAACAATTATAAAAAGAAAATATTTACTAAAATAATAAAATTTGAAAACGTACCTACTGGTAATCAAATATCTTGAATAATTAAAAAAAATAATAGGCCTAACTTAAAACCTTTTTCTATGTAGTTAATACGTGTAATTTGATAGATGTTTTAGCGAATTTCCCTATAGGGAATACGCTATTACGGTAGTAGTCACGGTAAGACCTAAGCCCGGGACTATGATACTTTTTCGTTTTGAGGTCCATAGAAGCCAAAAACACCGTTCGTTCAAATTAATATATATGTATATATATATCTACTAGTGGCTCATAGGGGCAAAAGCCCCTAATAATAAAATTAAAATAGCATGAACCATAGCGTATTACCATGTCTTCCTCAACAAAGGTTTCCAGAAAATTAATTTTAATTTGCGGTATATAATATTTTAACAATACCGTTTGAACAGACCATTCGCCCCCAAGTACTCTTATCAATCCTGTACTATTAGGTCACCGGTTTGTAAATGCTCTATTTTGTCTGTTGTTAAACTCATATATATCTATGGAAAATAAGTTTTGAAAGAAGTCGTAGTCCCTTAATTGAGCTGTGACAGCTTTTTAATATAACATAGAAAGCGGCAATGAAAAAACATTAATTTTTTAGCTCCTGTCAGTTTTTTTGTTATTTTTTATATTTTAGTCACAAAGTTTAAACACAGCACCTCAAAGTGCATCTTCACTTGCTGTGAATATTTATCCCTCCTAATCAAAACTCTTGATTTTGAGTAAACAAAGCAGATTTTTTTTTTTTAAATCACTACATTTAGAATCTTTAAGGAGAACATTTAAGAAAAATTATCATTCTTATATATTTCCCATTTTGAAGTAAAGTTTTTTACCTGCTGCATTTTTCTCTAGTATGTAGGACAAACGACTTTGATTTTAACTCATCTTCTATAATCCTACCGTTCATCGAAATCGATACTTGTACCCCGTCCGTCTGTATGCTGTAGCCGAAGCGTTCCGGGCAGGAGAAGTAACGCCTCCAGTAGACAGCCGCACCTCCGGATTCTTCATCGTTGAAATTTTTCCACGATGACGGTGTATTCTTCGGATCGACCCTGCGTAGCAATTCCTTTAAGACCCCCCCTGTCGTAAGTGATGTGTGTCGCACCGTGTCTCAATTGGGGAAACAAATTGAACGAGTGTTCTTTCGGATTCGAGGCGAGCTCTTTCTGAATCTTATAAAACAGAGGAACGAACTGCCAGTAATCTTTCTTGAGATTATTACAGGTAATTCCGTTTTGTACAAACCATTCGGCGCAGGGACCCACCGTGTCTTCCGTGTAGAAACACTTGGAAGAAGATTCGTGGATATCCTTTTTGTCGACTTACGGGAATTTCGCCTGTAGGTAGCGCTTCAAACGATGGAAGGCGTGTGTTCGAATATTGGTTTCAGTTATGATTTCATATCTTTTGGCGATGTTTCCCAACAGGAAATTTTGCAATCTGCAATCGTAGAAGCCTCGATCCGTTCGCATACTGAGAAATTTCGCAATGACTCCGGTGGTATCGAAGATTTTATGTTTTTCTTCCGGCACCCCCTTTAAGATGTATAGAAATTTGAGAGGGTCCAACTTTTTGAATGTCGATAGAAACCGGTCCGCCGTTAGACTGTTCCCTATATCTGTACAATGTGCAGAAACTATTTTTGGAGTGAAGCTTGGCTATTCATACTTTGAGGTGGACCTAGAAGAAGTTCAGCATGCTTTTAACACTCATACTCTCTCTATCTGCACAAAGAGCGGTTTTATATTTAAGACTGTCAATGGTGTCATACTGCCCGGATATCTTGCAGATGGTTGACTTTCATGTTCCACGCCAGAGCCGCCACTGTGACGTCATTCCGGGGAAGGGAAAATAAATAACGTTTCGAATAGTTTCCCCACCTCGGGAATACGTCACCGAAATAAATGCCACGGATAATGCTCAGGCGGAGCAAACAAAAATTCCAGGGGTCGATTAAATTAATTTTGGATTTGAGATAATTTTTAAGCGATGCCAATTTGAAGTTAGAAAATTAAAATAAAAAAAAAACGCAGGGCTCAGAACCCAACCTCTACTAAAATAACGATCAATTCAAAGTGTTGGGTGCGTTCATCCTTGCCCTCAAAAAAAGATTTTGGAATTTTACGTAAACTAAAGGTTTGAAAGGTTCAATTAATTAACGTTCGCGAATAGATGATTCCGTAGGCCTCACCCAAATATAAGATTATATTCGAGTTACTTTAGGCAGTCACCAGACGACGCAGGCATGCGTGTCTGTACTAAGATGAAAATTTACAATAAAAGGAAATACAAATAACGTCGTTTGGGGCGTTAGAAAATAGTTAATAAATCGAGTTCAATTTGAAGACTTGACGAAAATTATAATATAGTTCGGCGAACGGTCGTCCCGGACAAACCGTGACAGGTTAGCCGGCGAAGAATTAAACTAAAAATAAACTACGGAGAAAATGGAATTAACTGATAGTATTGGTTTGGTAATTTAGAAAAACTGATTTTACTAAACGTGAAAAGAAATCTCTGAACGAAAACTAATACCGTGATAGAGTAAAACGTACCAGGGAGAAGGCGAAATATCGTGTACGGGGCTCGTCGTGCTGCTCGTTTCGTATTCGGTAGAAGAATAATCTTTCCACACGAGGTCGGAGCTTTCCTTCCCCCACCACGGTCGGAGGAATCAGCTGGTTAAAATGACGTCGAATGGTACTTCCGGCGTTTGGCGAAAAAACTGCGGTTTCACCAGCTGATGCGAAGAAGAAGAAAGGTCCCTAACGTCACTACTAACGTCGGGTCTCAACAAACGCTCTTTGAGGTTATGTTTATGTTTTGGTCGATGAAGTTAGTTCGGTTGTCGGCAGTCATTTACGTAGATTATGGTTGAAATAAAAGTATTCCAGTGTATTTAATGAAGGCTATTTGCTGTCAACAGTAATGGTGGTTAATTATAGTTGAGGAACGACGTAGGCCTAACCTAGCCTATAGCCCAGCCTATCCTGTGTTCTAGTTTGTACTATGTGATTCATTCTGGGTGAGTCTTGAGCGTTTGTTTACATAGACACGTTATTTACCCCTCCTAAAATATGACACCTTACACCCCCTACGAACTTCGGCAAAAAAAAGAGAAAAAAAAGTTCTCTTACGTCGGGGTTACGGTGCGAACGGCGTTCGTCATGAAGACGAAAAAGATAAAGCGGTCCACGTTTGAAAGAAAGTACGTCACGAGGACGCTGAAAGCCCACCAAGTCTACTTGTTACAGACAGAGAAAAAACGAAACGAAAAACGTACTCCAATAAAAGAAAGAAATCTTCGAAAGAAAAGAAACAAAACAAAAAGCCCACCTGGGGAAAGAAAACGAAAACAAACCTCTTCTAATCTGCAACGGTGCGTTGGTGGTAGGGCTTCAGGTCTTTGACGTGAACGATGTGCGTCGTTTGTGTCTGGACGTCTTTCACCTCGTAAAGGTTTGCTCCCTGACGTCCTGTCACTTCACATGGGCCACCAAACTTGGGCGCTAGTTTGCCCACGATGGCATCCGTTGCTGAAGAGAGTGTGTGCAGGCGACGCAATACTCGATCTCCCTTCTTGTACGTCACCTCCCGACGTCGGAGGTTGTAGTACTTTGCCTGCTGGTTGTACGCGGTCTTGAGATTCTTTTGTGCCTTCTCGTAGATCCGTCGAAATTCGTGTAGTCGCTTCTGGTGAGTTTCTTCTACCGAGGGTTCGTCACCCTCGGTCACTTGCTGCAGGGTAGGCCCAGAAATCGCATTGGGCACCTTGAGTTCCCGACCAAGGCACATCATCGCCGGCGTATATCCCGTGGAATCGTGGACGGCAGTGTTCATGGCAAATTGAAATTCTCCAAGATGGAGATCCCACGACCTATGATTCTCCTTGACGAACTGGGAGATCATGGTCTTCACCACCCGGTTTGCACGTTCCACCGGGTTTGATTGTGGGCTGTACGGCGCCGTGTTAGTGAAGCGGATGTTCCAATCGGCAGCCAAGTTCTTAAAGAGGTTTGACACGAACTGAGTCCCGTTGTCAACGATGATCGATTCCGGGGCTCCGTAACGTAGTAGCACCTCTTTAGTTTTGGCAGTGACGTTCTTGGCTGTAGCGTTTCCGATTGGACACAGTTCGACCCACTTACTAAACGTGTCCTGGATCACCAGCAGGAATCGATGACCTCTACCTGACCTGGGTAACGGGCCTACCAGGTCAGCCGATACACAATACCAGGGGCCTTTCGGGCTCCTGAAATACATCTTCCCTGCCGGTTTTTCCTGCGCCACTTTGTACTTCTGGCAGGTATCACAGGACCGCACGTAGCTCTTCACATCTTTCCGCCATCCAGGCCAGAAATATTCTTCTCCGACTTGACGAAGGGTCTTCTTAACACCGAGGTGTCCGGCTGTGGCGACGTCGTGATTTTGTCGTAACACCGCCTCTATCTGGTCCGGGGGTACACACACTTTCCAGAGGAGGTTATTGTCACCTCTTCTCTGGGATGAGCGATAAAGGCGGTTCGAAACGATTTGGTAACGTTTGTGGCGGTTTGGGTGCGTGGTCACCGCCGCAAACAGATGGTCGTACCACCCCAGGCGTTCGGGGTTATCAGCCGCGTTGTCCGTCGATGCAGATCCAGGTTTTCCGTCGGGCGCATTTTCGATGGGAGCCGATTTCCGGCTTGGGCGTCGGCCTCGTCGCTTTCGCGTCACATTCGCAACTTCCAGAGTCGGAGAGGTTGAGTCGGCGTGGTCGGGTCGGTCACCGCAGTCAACGGGCTGTCTTGAAAGAGCGTCCGCGACTCGGTTTAAAGTTCCTTTCCGATACCGGATCTCGAAGTCGTACTGCTGCAACTCCATCACCCACCGAGCCAATCGTCCGCTTGGCTCATGGAGTTTCATGAGCCATCTCAGCGCGACGTGGTCGGTTACCGCGATGAACTTGTAGCCTTCGAGGTACGGCTTGAACTTTCGAACCACCCAAACCAACGCGAGGCACTCCTTCTCGGTCGTCGTGTAGTTCTTCTCCGGGTCCGTGAGCAAGCGACTGGCGTAAGCGATGACGACTCCTTGCCATCTATGTCCTGAGTTACGGCGGCACCTAAACCCGTATTTGACGCGTCGACCTGCAGGACGAAGGGCACGGAGAAGTCCGGACAAGCCAAGATGGGAGTGGAAGCGAGACGGCGTTTGAGTTCCTTGAACGAAGCTTCCTGCTCCGATCCCCACCGCCACCGATAGTTCTTCTTCAACAGCTGTCTCAACGGTGCGGTTACATCGGCGAACTTATCGACGAAGCGACGATACCACGACGCGAGACCGAGAAAACTCCGAAGCGTTTTGGCGTTAGAAGGGCGCGGGAACTCTTCGATGGCCCGCACCTTCTCCGGATCGGTCGAAATACCCTCGCTGTTCACGACGTGTCCGAGGTACTTAAGTTCCTTCTTGCAGAAGTTGCACTTCTCCGGGTTTAGACGCAGGCCGGCCTTTCGAAGGCGTTCGAAAACCACGCGGAGAGACTGCAAATGCTCCTCGAACGTAGCAGATACAACAACGAGGTCGTCGAGGTAGGCGAAGACCTTCGGCTCTAGCTCAGGTCCGAATAGAATAGAATAGAATAGAATAGAATATCTTTATTTTCCATTAAATAACAGCTGTTACATTAGGAATTGTCAAGACAAGTTTATAGTTACATCAAAATAAATACATACCCATTCATTTAATATATTACAATCATTCAATTAACAATATTTTGAAAAAAAAACATTTTTAACATGAAAAAAATGTATGATGGTATTTTTAAAACATAAGGCCCATCTAACTTAGTCCAACAAGTCAGACATATCACATGTCATGTATTCCTCAAGGGAATAAAAGGCTTTGTGCTTCAACCAAGATGCAATTACTGACTTAAATCTATTGAAAGGTAAATTTTTTATTTTGGATGGTAGCTTGTTAAATAATTTAATTTGTTGAAATCTATGGCTATTTAATGTCTTACTAAGTCTTAAATTTGGAAGTACCAGATTTTGTTTGGATCTTGTATTGTGTTCATGTATTGATTCATGAGGAATAAAAGCATGAATATTTTCTTTTACATGGAGTAAATTTTGAAAAATATAAATACTAACAAGTGTCATTATTTTAAGATTACTAAAAGAATTTCTACATGACTCCTGTGGGGAAAGACCAACCATCAATCTTATTGCTTTTTTTTGCCACATAAAAACCCTCTTTGAAGCACTTGAATTGCCCCAAACGCGAACAACATAAGATAGATGAGAATGAAAAAGACCAAAATATGTCATTAAAAGGACTTCAAAATTTACACAGTATTTCAGTTTACGTAGTAAAAATATTACTCTTGATAGCTTTTTACATACACTTTCAACATGGCTGTTCCATGATAATTTACTGTCCAGAACAATACCTAACAATTTAACAGGTTCAAGAGTTTCTTTATTTAAATCTAAAGTATTTTTTTTAAGTGTAAAGAATATATTATTAGTTTTATTTTCATTAATGATGAGTTTGTTTGCTACATACCACTTTTTGGCTTGCTCCAAAGAACCAGATAATTTTTGATTGAGAGCTAAAGAATCAATATCAGAGCAAAGAAGGGTGGTGTCGTCTGCGTACAGAACTGACATGGAATTTACATTAGCACTAAAGTCATTCATGAAAACTAAAAACAAGAAGGGACCAAGTACAGAGCCTTGAGGGACTCCAGCAACTATGTTTTGATACCTAGATGACTTATTATTGATAGTTACCATTTGCATCCGGTTCTCCAGATAACTTTTAATTAAACATAACTCATTTTTCCTTACACCATAATAATCAAGTTTTTTAAGAAGAATAGAGTGGTTTACAACATCGAAAGCTTTACTTAGATCAATTAGAGAAGCCCCTACAACTAATTTATTCTCCAAACCAATCAGAATCTCTTCAACAATACATTCAATAGCCATAGAAGTTGAGTGACACGGCCTAAAGCCAAATTGTTTGTCATATAATAAATTATTGACATAAAAATATTCATACAATTGTTTAAATATACATGATTCAATTATTTTGCTAATTATAGGTACTAATGTAATAGGCCGATAGCTTTCACTCGACTCTTTTTGTCCTTTTTTAAATATTGGAGTTACTTTACAATATTTAAGCGAGTCTGGAAAAACACCTGTAGCTAAAGACAAGTTTACAATATGTGTGATAGGCAACACAATTACATCTATAATATTCTTGAGTATGAAATTAGATAGGCCATAAACATCCTCACTTTTTGAAGAGCTCAATGCCATCACTGCTGTTTTAACTGTTTTAGTATCAATCAAGTTCCATTTAAATTCATTTTCTTCATTAATTTGAGGCCGAGAACATTTGTTTAACATACTAACATAGGTATCATCATCAAGTTTAAAGTTATTACAAAGCTTAATAGGTACATTAACAAAATGATTATTAAGTTCATCAGGAGAAAGAGATGTAGAGTTTTCTTTACTTTTGGCTACAAAACCACCTGTCTCTTTTTTTACTATTTGCCAAGCTGTTTTACATGTATTTTGAGAGTTTTTGAGCAGGGAATCATTGGCAGATTTTTTTGCTTCTAAAATAGCTTTTTTATACAATTTTTTAAAGTTTTTAAATCTAATTTCATCATCTTGAGATGAACTACGCTTCCAAATGTCATAAAATATTAATAAGAAGGATTTCATGAGTTCTAGTTCAGGTGTGTACCAATTATGTTTCGGTTTACAATTAATTTTTTGCTTAATATTTATAATTGGGCAGTTTAAATTAAACAGTGATGTTAATGAATTCAGGAAATAATTACAAGCCATATTCACATCAGTAACATTAGCCAAAAAAGTCCAGTCAGTACTATCAAGACTATCCCTAAAATTTCTTAATCTAATTGGATTTAATAGACGTTTGGTCCTGATCTCAGATTCACTAATTGATGATTTTTTAAATTCTAAATTAATACAGACAAAAACTCCAGCATGACCAGAAATGATGTCTTGCATCAGCAAGGAACATGTACATAGATTATTGTCAATATTTGAAAAAATGTTATCTAGACAGGCCTTATTTCTAGTTGGAAGTCTATTTAAACTATAAAGATCCAAAGATCTTAGTGTATTAACAAAATGTTGTACATCAATATTATTTTCAAACTTTAAAATATCTACATTTAAGTCACCAGTCAATGCAAAATATTTATATTTTCTACTCATCAAAAAACACAATATCCTCTCAAGATGATCAATAAAAATACATATGTTTGAGTCAGGAGTTCTATAAATATTTAAAATTATTAAATTGAAATCAAGTAAGCAAATAGCGGAGGCCTCGCACAGAGAGTAGATACAGTAGTTTGAGACATCTAAGGTCTGGTATCTAAGTTCTGATTTAATGAGGATTGAAGATCCTCCACGCTCCAAGGGAGGCTTCCTACAGTAATATGACGCAACAATAAACCCGCTCGGGACATATAGAGGGATTTCTTCCTCATGTAAAAAATGCTCACTCAAACAGACTATGTTAGTTTCATTTTGTTTTAAAATGATTTCTAACTGGCCAAGTTTGCTTCTAAGGGATCTAATGTTCAATATTAAAAATCTTAGGCTAGGTTTAAGTGAAACTTTTGGTGAACAATTATCAAAATTAGGTAGTGAAAATGGTGGTTGTGCTTTAGGTGTATGTGAAAAGTTACTTGGATTACGGGTACAATAGATTATATTATAATTTTTATCTTTTTCAAATCTATTCTGGAAGGATTGACTACCAAAAGCAGAAATACATTCTTTGTCTTTTGAGTTTAGTTTAAAGAATTACATACATCACCCAAATCAGTACCAAAATTATTTGATTTTGTTTTTAAAATATCATATGCTACTAATTTACTACAGCTAGATATGATGCACTCACTGACACTCACTTCTGGCTCACTGACTGACATTAGCACACACTCATCACTATCACTAGCAGCATCTGAGAGAGACTGGGGTAGGTGGTCATCAAAGACATCTGTAGGTGTTGTTGGGTCCGCATGAGTTACCTCCGGAACTGCTATCTCCTCCCCTCCTAAGTGGTGAGAAGAAAACCCAGTTGTTTGTGTTGAAGTGTCAGTATGTTGTTCAGTAGATTCTCTCCTGCTCATACATCTAGCTGCTTCCATTTCTTTGTACAATTTTGATAAGAATGAAGTGAAATCAAGTCCATTGTATAGTTGTCTTGTTGAATTTTCGTTATTCACAACAATGAAGACTGCAGCTCCAGTTGACAGTTGGAAATCCATTATGTTGGTGACAAATTTTTCTATGGGCACACAGTCCCTAACACAACCCATAGGGGAACATATGAGCGTGTTAAGCCTTTTACTTTTGAAATCATCTGTTAGGTGCGAAAAACAAGAATCATAAACTGCAAACTTAGGCTTATTAAAATATTTTGGTTTGGTTAAAAGTCCATAAACGCAGGCTCCACTATCCAATTGTTGACAAGCCAGATATTTATTAATGATGTGTGAAGGCTCAGGTCTTCCAAAATGCCTCCTAAACGACAACGCTACACCTGCGCTCATGTTTTTCTTGTGATCAATGTCACTGGAAATACTGTGAGCGAAAGCAACAGATTTATTGCCTTTCAACTGACCAATGATATCTGACATGTTCTCTTCCACAATTTTAATGCCATTTAACTCACTCAGTAAGCCATTAATATTACTTTGTTTTATTTTCCTTACTGCTTCAATTATTAGTTTGCCAATTTTTTCTTTCCCACTACGATTAAAATGTAGTCCATGATTTGTATACATATGACGGGGCAGATCGTGGAGCGGAAGAATTGAGGGTTTTTTGTTCAAAGTACCCACTGCTTTAATCATAAGATCATTTATTTGGGATATCTTACCATCCAGATTTGGATTGTCGTGGCGGAGGGACAGAGTGGCAACAATGACGTTAGTGTGGTCTAAGGTGCTAGATAAATCAATAATTTTTTGTGGTAATGTGTGGTAATTTTTCTTTTCAATGTCATTGGTTCCACCAATGACTACAACAAAATCCTTTTTGGTAAAACTTGCTGAAAGAATTTTAATATCATGTGTAACCTGTTCAAATGTAGCATTTGGTCTTGAAACAGTAGATACTGAGAGGAAAGTCTGTTCCTGAACGTACCTGTTTAACTCTTTTCCATGACTGTCTGCTAGTATAAGGATCCTGCCATCAGTCACACTGTTTTTACTGAATTTAGGTTGTTGATTATGACTATGATGATTTTTTACCTGGACAAAATTTCCTGCCTTTTTATTTGTAGTTTTTTTGCCACAGTTAATTTTCTCTTTTCTTGTGCCATCTGGATTTTTTGTATTGATGATGTTGATCAGGGACGTTTCATGACATATAGGATCCTTTTCTTCCAGATTGCTTAATAAGTCAAATTTATTAGAAAGAGAAACTGTCGATTTGTGAAGAGGGGGCTTCTTTAGAGATGGCTTATTTGTGTTTTTCATTTTTACCTCGTTCCAGTTGCTCTGTACAACGGTGCTAATCTTAGTATGACTAACTTTACCACATTCACATTGTTGAACAGGGGAAGTTGTGTCACGATTATCCTCATTAATTTTATCATGAGCACTTTCATCATACATGAGCCTGCATATTTCATCATTACTCATAAACACATTATTTTTTAAGATATAAGCTATGAGTGATCTTTTTTTGATTAAGTCAGTAGGCTTCAAAGTAAGATATTCATTTACTTTATTCTCATTTATTACTCCACTCACAAAAATATCATTCTCAAAAATGAGAAGGTTGATGAAAAGGCAAACATACATGCCACAATCAAATGAGTTAATTTGTTTGGGACCATTAATCACAAAAAACTTGTAGTCTGATATATTTAAGTATGAAGCCATTTTATCTGTTACAATTTTTGCATCACTCAAATTATGGTCTCCTAGAGAATCATAGTAGTGGAAACTATTGTCAGGTTTAGTATAGATGAGGACACTCCAATGAGAGCCACTCACACCATTAAGCTGCGTTGAATCATTTATTGGCATGATTATAGAGTTAAAATCCTTATTTTCCAATGGTTCCAAGAAATGAGAATATTCATCCAAATTCTTAATTGCATGACAGATCAAAGGGTTAAGAATCACAGAATGATCAGAAGTTGATGTTAGGAAACGTGTATTAATTAGATCAAAATATTTCTGAAGAGTCAGGTCAGATAGCCATTGATTTCCCAGCAGTTCATCTATTACCAACATACTGTTATAAGTATTGTCGGTTTGGATCTCAACAGTGCATTTAAGCACCTCCTGATCAGCATCTTTGATTGATAAATCATGTTTATTACAGTCATCACCAGAAGACAAAGAAATTTCACTCTGAGAAGTGGTAGAACTATTAAGCGATTCGTTATTTACTGTTTTGCCACCTTTTTTCACTGTTGAAAAATTAAAATCCTCAATTTTAATGCCTAGTTCTTTTTCTTTTATGTATTTATTGAGCTCAGCTTTTGACCTAAAAAGACGCCCATTTGGCGATTTAATATAGACATCAATTTTTCCCTTGCTAAGTCCACTTTTCCTTGTATGTTCTTCCCGCACCCATCCCTTAGGAAGAGTAGTGCGGTTCTCATTAACAACTCCCATTTTAAAAATCAGAAATAAAAATTGTCCAATAATAAAAATTGTAAGATTTGTCAAAATGTAAAATTAAAATAAAAAAGCACTAAAAGCCATAAGACATTGTTTACAAACAAACATAGCCATAGCCACACAAAGTGACAGGGTGCTCTTATCTAACAGTCTAAAGGTCAGACTGACCGAGTGGCCGGCTCTCTTATCTTGGGTCCAATCTTTTCCTTATCATAAACTATCATGAAAGGGACAGAAAACTTTTAATCTTTAAATAGTGTTTATGGTGTTATAAATTCTTCTTCACTTTAGCTACTTACACATTTTAAGAGATAAATTTCTCACTCACACTTTTATACAAAAAATACTTTTAAGTACCCTATTTAACCACTAAAATTTGCTAAAAAATAGGGAGCACAAAATCACATGTTCACTGGTCTACTGGTCTGTTTAAACTGTCCGATGACCTTATCGAGGAGCCTTTGGAAGGTCGCACCGGCCGAGTGGAGGCCGAACGGCATCACGGTAAACTGGAAGAGGCCCAGTCCCGGGACCGTGAATGCCGTTATCGGTCGGCTCTCCTTCGCCAACGGAACTTGCCAATAGCCCTGTTTAAGGTCCAGGGTACTGATATATCGCGCCTGCCTCAGTTTCTCGAGAATCGCGTTGATTCTGGGCAGCGGATACGCGTCGGGGATAGAGCTATCGTTTACGCGGCGCATGTCGATGCAGAAACGATATTTGCCGTTGCTCTTCCTCGTCAGTACCACTGGCGAACTCCAGGGACTATCGGACGGTTCGATGATTCCGTCGCGGAGCATGGTCGCCACCTCCTCGTTGATGATTGCTTGCATCGCGGGGTTTCTTGGGTAGTACCGCTGTTTAACGGGGACGGCGTTGTCTTTGAGCTGTATCGTGTGCTCGGCTAACGTCGTCTTCCCCTCAACAGCGTCGAACAGTGGTAACTCGTGTCCCAAGAAAGCCGCAAGCCTCGTGTCTTCGTCGGTCGTCAAACAACTTAAAGCATTCACGTCTCGGGCGTCGTCAGACGTAGAGGCGTCGTCGTCGGATATTGGAGTTTCGTCCGAGGTCGAGGTATCGTCGTCGTCAAGGAGTACTCGTATGAGGTTGAGGTCCGTGATGCACCTCATACCAAGTACTACCTCTGTCGTCAATCCGGGGACGAATATGGCGTCAAGGGCGTAACGTCGGCCGTTCACCTCACAGTCGACGCGATAGGAGTCGGCGACTCGGCAACTAGAGCCATCGGCCATCCGCAGCTCCACCCTCTTTACGTTGGGGTTTATGCCGCTGCTGCGGAGGTGCTCTTCTGCCCGAGGTCCTATCAAGTTGACCACGGAGCCAGTGTCAACGAGGGCCCGAAACGTCTCGCCCTCGATCGTCACGCTGGCAAAGGGTCGAGTGTCGCTGGGGTTTTCCACGGTGCCGACGGTGCCAGTGAACGCCTTTACGGCCTCGAGCCATTTTCCCCACTCCTCGGAGGTCGTGCGCTGTTTCGGTGCGGGCTCAGGGGACCTCCGGCCGACTGAGTCCGGCTCCCGTTTCCCGACTTGCAACGGCATCGGTGGGTCGAGATGCCTTCCCGCTTGCACCAAAAGCATTTTAGTACTTTTGGTTTTTCGCACTCGCGGAACATGTGGCCCGTTTCATCGCAGTTCCAACAGACCGGGCCGTCGCGCTCTGGAGTCCTCGATCGGGCCCCAGCCGGGCTGGGTGACCTAGTGCTCCGGGCGTACTCTGCCTTCGCTGGCCGATCATTACGGGAGGGCGACGTGCCTCGAAGCGAGTCGTTGCGGAAAGTCACCCGCGACTGGCGTCGATCACCCGAGGTTTCTCTCGGCTTGGAGTGAGCCTCAGGTTTGGCGACGCTCCCGAATTCGCCTCGGTCCACGCCCGCGCTGTCGTAGGCCTTGTCCGCCTTCCGTTTGTGGACGTAGGCTGTTTCCGTCACCAGTGCGAGAGAAGGCGACGGCGGCGGACGAAAACTTTGACGGCTTCGCAGGTACAACTCGTAATCTTCGGCCCGCTCCATCAATCCTTCCAGGGTGCTAAAGTCACCACGACGTACCATGACCTTATATTCCGGGCGCATGTTGCAGTAGACAAGGTCGAGCTTGGCTTGTTCGGAAAAAGTGCCGCTCCGGCGGATCAGGGTTGTAATCGCCGTGACGTAATTTCGAATCGATTCGCTCTCACCCTGAGTCCGCTTACGAATTTCTTGGTCCAAATCGTGCCGATATCCCGGTGGCAGGAATTGGGCCTCGAAGCTTCGTTTGAAGTCGGCAAACGAGTGCCACTGGTCCTTGGTGTTGCGGTACCAGAGAAGCGCCATCCCTTGCAACAGCTCCGGCATCACCCTCAAAGTTTCGTCTTGAGAGATCGAGTAGGCGGTGGTCAGCTCCTCCAATCTCTCCAGGAAGGAAACGGCGTCCTTCCTCCCGTCGAACCGCAGGTTCCACTTGCGAACCAAGTTGCAAAGCTTCGGAAAATCGTATGCAACTTTGGTTCCACCCTGAACGTGAGGGTTGTGTGCAGTGGAAACCGTTGGAGGGAAGCGAGGATCGTAGTAGTGCGATGGCGGATGGGTCGGAGGGAAAGGCGGACCGTAGCCCGGAACGAAGTGTCGGGGTGGCTCGTCGCACGTCGTGACTGTTGGCCTCGGCAGGCCAGCGTAGGGCGTCGGCTCGCGAAACCGTTCGCTGTACGTAACGTCAGGCGCGAACGTAGAACGTGCTGCCATACGTGGTGGGGCTAAATGGAAGTCTGGGTTACGTGATAACGAATCACCCGAGACTGCCTCCCTCCTCGTAATCGCTACCAGAGTCCGACGAACGGCTTCCGAGTCCGCGTTCGGCGAAAGGCCCAGAATTTTCCGGATGCTAGCGAGCTCGTGCATGATCGGTGCGGGAGGCACTAGCCATTGGGCTGCCGCGGCCGGTGGTGGCAAACTCGCAGCTTGTTTTGATAAATTCCCGTGCCGGTCCTCATCGTCGTGACCAGGTGGACGAACCACGAGGGTCGGTATCTGCGCACCCGAAGTTGGAGCTATCGATGGCAGCAAGCCGGCAGCTCCAAATGGGTTTTTCCAAAAATCGCAGAACCGTTTCCGCAACTCGGCCACGGTGCCTTCCGTGTCGAGATTAAATTTCGCCATCTCCGCGACCAACTGCGATTTATTCAACTCGTGGATCCACCCGACGCGAGAATCCTCCAGCGGAGATTCATCCGTACTGCTCAATGGCAATTGTACTTGAGCCGTTGTTGTAACCGCCGTCGTCCCATGCACCAAGACAGACGAAGTCGCCGTCTCAGTTGTCGGGACCGTCGTTGTCGTAGGGGTCGTTTTGTCGGGATTCTTACTACCGGCGTTGTCGCGCTCGATGACGTTGAACGCCAACAAAAGTTTGAAGGGTCGTAAGAAAAGTTCCAAGTTCTTCATAATTTTTTCCGATGAAAGTTTTTAGTTAAAAAAAATAGGGTCACTCAAGTCCCTGTTCGGCGGTGCCAAAAATGTGACGTAATTCCGGGGAAGGGAAAATAAATAACGTTTCGAATAGTTTCCCCACCTCGGGAATACGTCACCGAAATAAATGCCACGGATAATGCTCAGGCGGAGCAAACAAAAATTCCAGGGGTCGATTAAATTAATTTTGGATTTGAGATAATTTTTAAGCGATGCCAATTTGAAGTTAGAAAATTAAAATAAAAAAAAAACGTGCAGGGCTCAGAACCCAACCGCAACTAAAATAACGATCAATTCAAAGTGTTGGGTGCGTTCATCCTTGCCCTCAAAAAAGATTTTGGAATTTTACGTAAACTAAAGGTTTGAAAGGTTCAATTAATTAACGTTCGCGAATAGATGATTCCGTAGGCCTCACCCAAATATAAGATTATATTCGAGTTACTTTAGGCAGTCACCAGACGACGCAGGCATGCGTGTCTGTACTAAGATGAAAATTTACAATAAAAGGAAATACAAATAACGTCGTTTGGGGCGTTAGAAAATAGTTAATAAATCGAGTTCAATTTGAAGACTTGACGAAAATTATAATATAGTTCGGCGAACGGTCGTCCCGGACAAACCGTGACAGGTTAGCCGGCGAAGAATTAAACTAAAAATAAACTACGGAGAAAATGGAATTAACTGATAGTATTCGTTTGGTAATTTAGAAAAACTGATTTTACTAAACGTGAAAAGAAATCTCTGAACGAAAACTAATACCGTGATAGAGTAAAACGTACCGGGGAGAAGGCGAAATATCGTGTACGGGGCTCGTCGTGCTGCTCGTTTCGTATTCGGTAGAAGAATAATCTTTCCACACGAGGTCGGAGCTTTCCTTCCCCCACCACGGTCGGAGGAATCAGCTGGTTAAAATGACGTCGAATGGTACTTCCGGCGTTTGGCGAAAAAACTGCGGTTTCACCAGCTGATGCGAAGAAGAAGAAAGGTCCCTAACGTCACTACTAACATTGAATATACATCTAAATAGAATAGCCAAGCAATGCTTTAATTTGAAGCCAAGCTTTTGAGAGCGCGACTAGCGAACCTGTTGGATTTTCAGCCAATCTCTGAGTTTTTTTCCCAATGCAGTGCTGCTTCCGTGGTCGTCCCTGGAACTAACGGCGCGCCGTGGCATCGTCTGCTTCCCGGCCGAGATATTTTGGTTTGGCAATGCTCCTCTCCTCACCCCACCTCACCGCTACCGATGAGCCGGCCGGCGCGGCGCGGCGCAGCGAGCGGACTGGCACGAGTGCCACAACGGACCGGCTACGTAATAATGGTGTCTGTCTGCATGATGCGAAAAGGCCTTATGTTTCTCATTCACTTAGTTGCTGATCATTATTATTGTGCTATTAAACACAACCATCTTGATTTTACATAAACAATTGCAACTATTAGTTGATACTTAAAATTGAAAATTTTTATTAACTATTTATGTTTGTATTCTCTGGTCCTTATGAGTAAATGAAAATATTTTTTGCTTATTAATTTCGATGTAAACTGTATGTATATTTATAAGATGATTATAGCTTATCGTCTTAAAATCTAAATTACAAAGAATGATCTGTAAATAATTATTATTTTGCTTTTCTCCATAACAGACAAGAGTAGCCTATATTAACATACTGTTTGACATTTCATTATTATTTGTCCTTTTTATCGATAGTTTGTCTGTCTCTCTCATGTTGCGCCAGCATTGTTGCGTCATTGTTGTGGCCCGTAAATTTGTATTATTAATTTAAGTACCTTTTTTCAAAATCGTAAATTATCCTTCTAAAATGTTATCCTAATGCACTCATAAAGCAGTAGTGTAGTGTTTGCTTTTTTCTCTTACTACAGTATGTTATATTAAATATTATAGGGTCTATTTTTCTGAATACTTGTTTATTTTCCTTGTGACGTCCAATTAACTTATTCTTTTTATAAATATATGTGGAAATATATATGGGTGACCAATAGTGCAAATGCAAGTTTGTTGACTCTTCCTGACAAAACTTTGAATAACAAAGTTCTTCTTCACTTACCCAGATAGCACAAAAACGTTATTTTCACGTGAAAATAACGCTTCATTTTAAACATTTTCACGTTAAAAAAAGGAGGAAATCAAGTTATTTTCGCAAATGACATAAAAATTGCACTGAATTTCGCGTCAAAAACCCGTGAAAATAAAACGTGAAATTCAAATTTTAATTTCACCAAAATTTCACTCTATCGCAAATTTATCACTGAATTTTCACCCTTTTTTACTCGATTTTCACATGAATTTCGCATTATTTTTACAATTTTTTTTGCTAATTTCACGTGAAAAAGACGTGAAATTCACGTTTTCAAATTACCAACATTTTACCTTTTCACTTAATTTTCACATTTTTTAGGCTACTTGCGAAATTCACATCACTTAAAAAATTGTCTGCTTTGTTTTACGTTACATTCACAAAATATTTTACATTTTCAAATATAAAATATAAGAAAATCAAGTAATTTACATTAAAAAAACCTGAATTTTATTTGAATTTTATTTTTACCTGAATTTTATGAACCTAATTTTATTTTTTTTTAAACAGTTTACTAACTTCTTTTTTAAAAAGTACTATATCTTGCCAATTTGTTTTTGTTTTTGTTAAAAAAAATAAAATTATGACTGGCTTAAATGGATTTATGGATAATGGAAACTTTTAATTGCAAGAATGTCATAATTTAATATAAACATTGCTTTAAGTTCTACCATATTTTGGTAAAGTTTTACAAAGCAATATTATTTGGTCTCTGGTCTACTAACCATTTTGTATGATTTTTTATTTTTTTTTGTGTGTATCTAAATTTTTGTTATTTCAGTTACAATGGAACACATCTCTAAACCTGTAAATTTCATCGAATTTTACAAGACACAAACAGTTAAGAAATTTTATCCATATAAATTTGTACGGATTTGAAAACAAATAACGTAGTTATTGCCATTTTACTGCAGAAAACATTGATTTTGAATTATACTTCCTGAAAATTAAGGTGATTTTATTAGAAAAAAATCGCAGATTCTAAAAATTTTCAATTAGTTTCAGAAATAAAAATTACTGGGTGTAATAAAGAAAATGGTGGCTAGTGCTATATATGTTCACATGAACTTTTTAGTTCATTTAGTTAGATCAAAGGAATCTTGTTGCTTAGAGAAGGCAAGTTGGCTGCAAGTATACTGTCCATTACGTCTATTTTCCTAAATTAAGGAGAAAAGTACTTCTATAGACAAGGTTAGTTTGCAATAAGTGCAACAGACAAGTACGTGCAGCCATCAACTTGCCTTCTCTACTTTCCCCGTCTCTAAGGAAAATTTCCTTTACGCCAGGTGAAATTTCATTACTAAAATAGTATTCAATAAAAACAAAAGAGTTTATAACTGTTGGCAAAAAATTTATTTCTAAATAACAGTAAAATAATCAACTTAAAAATATAATGCTATTAAATATTTATTTTTTTGTGAAAATCTTTGATTATTATAAATTTTTTATATATAAAAAAATAAATAAATAACCAATGGAAATTGACGGAGTACTCAGGTCTGCTGCGACGCGTTTTTTTTTAATCAAACTAAATTCAAGGATACACTGGCATTTTCAAGTCTCAAGGAATTTTCAAGGCCAATTCAAATTAAAGGCGTTTTCAAGGTTTTTTCAAGGTTGTAGACACCCTGCTCCCAAGTTATCAAGAATTCTAGGTTTTAAGGACTCTACTTTATCAATAAAATGAATGTTCAAAAATATTCTGAAAAAAAAAACGAGTGATCTAAAAAAACCTCAACTTACTCGAGTGCAATTAAGGAAAAGATGAAAAATATTCAACACATCACACTTTAATTTTATTTAAACTTTGAATAGGTAATATTTCCACATATTTGGTTATATATAAGGTTGAATTGTTCATTGTAAGAATAAAAACAATTTTACAAAAATGAATAAGATAATACAAACAAAAAACACCAGCTTAATAATGTTGAAAATATGACACTAACACCGATTGAAACACAAATTTGCAATTCGAAGATTTACACATCATCAGCTTCTTCTTGTTCTTTTATCCTGGAAAAAAAAACAAGTATGATATAAATAGGCCAACGAAAAAAATCACAAAATAAATATAGGCTAATTCACAAGTTCCGTTCTTGACCATTTTGATGCTATGGAGCTATATAGCCTACCATATCATTTATCGTGTTTTCCCATAAAATACTAATTATCGATACATTGTGACTTGCTTTTCATCCAAAAATTGCGATGGAACGATATATCGGCTCGCCGATGTCAATAAGGCAGACTTAATCGGGAATATCGGCTGTCTCGATTGTTATTTTAAAACACCGATGATTTACTTAGATTCTGTATATGATTGAGATCCAAAATATCGCTCTCTAGCACTTTTTTGTCGACAATTTATTATTTATAAATTTTTATCTCATGCTCTTTCCTCCACCTGCTTGGAAAAAGTTTCACTTTCAGGAAGTTATATATGGATAATAACCCAGGACTTTTCAAAAGTTGGGTGGTATTTTTCTAGCACTGAAATTTTAGAAAAGGTCCTTATATGAAAACGATATTCAATTTAGTATCAACACAAAGAAAAAAACATTCTTTCCCCATATTAATATTTTTCAAGAACATTATTTGAAGCCTAAAATGCAAAGCTTGATAGCAATTTGACTTGGTTATTTAAATTAAGGTGGGTTTGTGGATCTAACTATGTCTTTACTAAGGCCAATGTACTATTGACATACCGGTAGCTATATGCTTAGGTATAAGAATCAAGACGTCATCAGTTAGCCGTTCCCTTAAAATGTGAAGTGATAAATTAAAACTTTCGACAAAATTGTTCAGCTTGGGTAATCATGATATAAAAAATAGTTTACAATAAATTAAGAAATACTGTTAACCCTCAAGCAGCCGCTTCACCAGTAAAACGGCAGAGAGTGCATGCGGAGTTTTACTCTGCAACAGTAAATTGCACAAATTAAATCCATTTTACGTGTTTTATGACGAAATATTGTATTTAAATGTTGACTAACTTCATCAGGAACCACATTTCATCATTAGAACCATTAATTGTTTAACTTAATAGGTTTAATATTTCAACCAAACATTGTAAGTAATTTTATAATATAAAATAGTTAAAATCACTGTGTTACATGAGAGGGATTATGAGGAATTTTTCTTTGCATTAATCTAAAAATATAAAAGAGAAAACCCTCAATTACTCACCCACTGACTCACTCATCACTAATTCTCCAACTTCCCGACTAGAGAGTGCTGAAATTTGGTATACTCATTCTTTAGGCTTAAAATAGGAAAGTCTAACTATTGTCATATTAATATTTACAATGGGCAACGCCCTAGATCTCCTCAAAGTTATCATGTTATTCTTATGGAAGCAACATTTTTGTATTGTAACATATGATTACTAATTTTTGGCGATCATTAATTTAATAAACAGCTCTTCTCATTTATATTATTGAGGGAAGATTGGCAATAAAAAACCAGACGATATTATAGACTTGCGGCGAGTGAGCGTAGCAAACGAACTAAGCCTGATGGGGAGTGAGCGCAGCGAACGACCTTACCTGAACGGCAACAAATTTCTCAAGTTGGCACTGCGAAGTATGTCGGGTAAGCTAGTATAATTAAAAATCAATGCAGACAAAATGTATTTGATAATAATTATAAATCAAATATACATAAACCATACTTATACACACATACTATAACCTATAACAAAGAAAGTTTCATGGGGAAATAAGCTCCGCACTGAGCATACTCGCGAGATAGGGCGCACACAGAGAAAATCTCCTCCCCCTCTCTTCCCCCTCCAAACCCATGCTGGGCCTCAAAGAACAGTCCCTTGCTTTCAAAGTACCCAAAAATCTAGTTCTTCACGTGGGTCTCGTAAAATTTGCAAAAATAGGAATTAAAATTCATTTTGTATAGCCCCAGAATAATAATTAGGAATGACGGATATTTCTAGGCCTGTAGCTAGAACTGTAGCTTAACATGGCTTCAGGATTATTCTTTTTTTTAACCGGAAGGATTTTGGAGATTTAGTAAACTTTTTCGGAAAAATTTTATTATCAATTATTAACTATTATCAACCTTCAAACACAGGGCCAACAAGAGGTGACACCTTCTGGTTTTCCACCTCACATACAGTTTATAAGTGATTCTGGGGAAAATATGGGGGTTGCGAATTTGGAAAATAATCAGTTTGTTAAACATTGGTACAACAATACGGCCTATAGGGCAAACCATTAATCCGATTAACATACTTTAGGCCCAACAGTTATTTGTTATGAATTATGCTTACAAAGAACTACATTATATTTTTATTTTTACTAACTACCTGCATTATTAATAAATTAGCCTATTTGTCTCTTTCAACAAAAATAAAATATAGGCCTACCCCCAAATATAAGTAGCCTACCCTTCTTAACAACCTCAAAACTAAAAAGTAACTTGGTGCCGGGCTTAGGTCTTACCACGACTACTACCATAATAGCATAGGCCTATTCCCTATAGGAAAATTCACTAAATAAAACTTAAACAATCGTTTTTACAACGAAATACAACTCCAAAATCCTCCTGTATAGAAAATTAGTGTGAAATGAAAAGAGAATGAAACTTTGCTTTACTGACCTTTTGCCACAAGAGAACTTCATGATATGTCTCAGCTAATTCTTTGCTTCTGAGCATCCTTTGTTGGTCTCTTTAAAGGTAGGCTCCCTGCCGCTGAAAAAAATAAGTAAAGCTGTAATTCATATAAGAACCAATAAATCATTATTGTAGTTTCATTGTGTGTTGTTTATTCTGAATCACGTTGACTTATATTGCTAAAAGGTTAAAATACCTGATACAGCCAGTGATCCTCTTACTCCAAGACTGGACTACGCGTTTCGATTTTAAATTACATCATCTTCTGGTCACACAAAAACTTGGTTTCAACACATCCTTATGATGGTCACGTCACAGTTTAAAAGATACACATAACACTAACACAGACAACTAACACGGACGAATAAAAACTGTAGGCCTACTCTTATTAAAACGTGAGCGCTCATGACGGGTGCCGAGTCTCGACTGCCAGTAAGCTATCAGGCGGGTTTACATGGGATGGGAATAAACTAGTTCTGCCTGTTTTCTAATTTGCGTTCTCGGTAGGCCTACTTCTTGTAACTGTGTAACGCCATTTTTCAAATTGAATTCATCTACCACATTGACAATATAGCCCAATCAAGAAAGAGCATATCTTTACAGTGTTGTTTTACAACGTTTGACAACAAATTTTATAATTTTCCAAAAGACAAAATGATTAGAAAAGGCTCCAATAAAAACTTAATAAACAACGGCATGTAAATTCCTTCCATATGTAGACCTATCTTTCACAAGAATTGCAAAATAAAATGCATTTGGTCTACTACACAGAAGTCAGAGATATTGGCATTAAATCAGGAAAGTCAGGGGAATCCATATAGGCTAAATAGGATCGTTTTATAAAATAGTATAGGCCTAAAAGTGTTCGACTAAACGTTATCCTTCAAATTCTTGTTTTTCTCGTTACAAAATTAACAATCTTTACAGTACGGTACCGTACCAAGCCTTTCAAAATTTTTTCTCGCAAATGATCATAGATTATCTGTTTGTATTTAATTTGTCACATAGAATTTTTCATTAACTCATGTCCAGTCTCATTCTTTAATCAATTCAACCGCATCACTTAGCCTATCTAGTCGTTTGTACATTCGTAATCATTATTGTTATCAATTCAGGTAGCCTACAGTTTCATATATCTTAGCGCCTACACAACTGTCGAATAAAAGTATGTATCGATATTTCGATTGAATGGGATAACAAATTACTGTGAAATACAAAATTTAGCTTAACAACATTTATTCTATTCTAAAAAAACTACCATACAGGGGTGCAGAAAATGTATTGACTCCTAAAATTTCCCTTAATCCTACTGTTACGGATCACAGATTTCCCCCAAGATTCATCAGCATTCATATAGGCTACTACAGACACATAAATTAATCCCTCTAGCTTACACGATTTAAAGCTCTTTGAGAACAAACCAGAATATATTAACCTCAAGCTCCTAGTTAAACTAGCTCAAAACCTTGCAATGTAAATAAACCCAAAATGGAATTAAAATTTTATTTAGGCCTATTACTTGAAGCTTTTGGCAGCTTCCATCCTATTTGCGAACCAGGAGGCCTAACCTCACCAAACAAGTAGGAATCAAATCACATCAAATAACCGTATTAAAACCAATCAGCATGACTTTTGTTTAAATCGGCCTACCACTTTGTGTGCTACTTTATCCCAAGACAACCACCGCAATAGTAAGCAATATTTATTGTCGTGAAGTATTACAATCATGCACTGGACATTGTCATCATCCAACTAGGCTATAGGATTAGAATTAATCCACTATTGAATGGGATGGAAAACTACAATTTTTAGTAATGGTCTTAAGCCGCTGAATTTGTTGTTAATCTAGGTGAGGCAGGATGTACTATGTACCGGTGTGTAGCCTATATGAAACTTAAGTTCCGTAAGTTTAGGCCCTACTATCCTACACACAACATTACCGTATTCTAAAGTAAATAGTGTTATAGTAATAGGCTAGTGTTCAATAAGAGGTAATACAAGCTATAAAATAATGTATAAGACTTTCACAATAGAAAGTAAGGACTATCAATGGACTATCAACTCACCTTGAAGTTTGTTGCATCTTGGATCAGGCTCTGCCATAGCACAGCTATTGAACGTTTCCTTCCAGGCAGAAATTTACAACAAATATTTTTTACTGCTTGAGTCACCACAACATATTTTATTAATTAGCCTGAAAGCTAAGCTGTTACAGGTTTGCTCCAAAACTCAATCTAAAGCCTATGCCTTGATTAACTTATAAAAGAGTAATTAGTGATTGAAGTTCATTTCAATAATATATCTGAAGTAAATAAATTGTAATGTGGGATTATATAAAGACAAAAGTAATTCAAGGGGGTGAAAAGTAAAATTATAACTTATGTCTTGTATGCTGCTGTACAATAATAATAATATGTTCAATTATTAAATGACTAAATGAGGTTAGTTCTAATATGGCGGCGATCAAGTACAAATGTAAACAAACCAGCGCCAGCGCTCTCTAGCGTGACGAACATGAACTAATTTCACGAACAGGCACAAATTCGTCATAAGCTTGGTTCGTCTATTTGTATCCTTAGTCAATGCTACTAACGTCGGGTCTCAACAAACGCTCTTTGAGGTTATGTTTATGTTTTGGTCGATGAAGTTAGTTCGGTTGTCGGCAGTCATTTACGTAGATTATGGTTGAAATAAAAGTATTCCAGTGTATTTAATGAAGGCTATTTGCTGTCAACAGTAATGGTGGTTAATTATAGTTGAGGAACGACGTAGGCCTAACCTAGCCTATAGCCCAGCCTATCCTGTGTTCTAGTTTGTACTATGTGATTTATTCTGGGTGAGTCTTGAGCGTTTGTTTACATAGACACGTTATTTACCCCTCCTAAAATATGACACCTTACACCACCAACAGTTGTTCTCAAAGCAACACGCTCTCACAAACTATCCTTACTACATCACGATGCCCCGTCTGATGAGAACTAACTGCTAATATTCTGCTAATACTGCCTTTAAGTGTAAGAAATCCTGCATAACCTCCTTCAATATACCTAAAATTGAAAATTATTCATAATGGCGGGAAAACCTAATCTCAACTACATTCCTCGTGGAGACGTGAAGGGGGCTTGCAGGCAGGCAATCAAACCTATTCATAAAATTCCCTCATAAATAAGTTTCTGCTGAAAAATAATTTTAAAAAATGTATTACAGTAATATTAATAAAATTTATTATAACTTTTGTGATTTAAAGGGACTGTACAATGTAAAGCACTTAGATTGCAATTTATTTAGTTAAAAACAACCAACTTAATCATATTAAGCTTTGAAAAGATACTCAGTAGTAACCAACCTGAGTCCGAACTGTTCATACCCCTGCCGATTGTAAATGCAAGAAGCTACAGTTTAACATACAATTTGTATAAGCCACTTTGAAGGCACTTGTTTATGAAAGGTGATGAAACGAACGTATTGATGCACAGGCTTTAGCTTCTCCTCTCTGTGATACCCTTGCTCGAGACAATTGTTTTGATCTTGTTTTTAGGTTTAATTGATAGTACAATATTTCACCACATTCATAATGTTGAGCTTAGAGTTTTTAAACTTGGTTTACTTAGACTTAAGATCACTGTAAAACTTTTGCTTTTTTAGCTAAAAAAGTAGAACATTTTAATTTAATGTTTCGACTATAAACGAGGATTAAAAAATAATATTGTGGGCGTTTAAAACCGTTATAGGAGAGCAGTTAAAAAATATAAAGATAACAATTTGGCCGGATGATCGCAGAGGTGGCAAAATCGACACAGGCGTGGAAAGGCCGGCAATTAATTATTGACAGCTGGTGGCGCCATACTCTGTCTGCCGCGGGTATGGCGGGAAAACCTAACCTCAACTACATTCCTCGTGGAGACGTGAAGGGGGCTTGCAGGCAGGCAATCAAACCTACAAACCCCTCGCTGTCGCTGGCTGAGACGATGATAGAACGGCTCACTGCAAAACCTGTATTTAAACTGTGGGTGAACATTAGTACTGAAGAATTCTAATCATAATCAATGATTTGCAGTGCCGGTATCATTAAGTTTTAGACTTGAATACGTTATCATATTTATTTCCAATAAATTAGAGCCATGACAAATAATGTTATATTTCAGAGTAGGCCTAAGCGTATGCTTATTCGTAGTTTACAAGCTTCACACTCGAATAGTGACAAAATATTTAAAGGTAGTTTCAGCCAGTGCGAAGAATGTGATCCACAACTAATTTAACACACAAGTAATTAATTTAGGTTAAAGTTTTAAAGTTTAAAAAAAAATTTAGTTTAAAAAACTCTCACGATTTTTTAAGCAATTAAGATTTTTTGCAAATAAAACGATATTCATCCTATTATCTAAAACACTACTGGGTTTACCGAGCCTTGCTCGCTTGCTCATTGGTTGAAATTTAATTTTGTTATAGTGTCATGGTAATTTAAGTTTACACAAATTACTTGTTTGGTTGGAACGTCCGGTATCAAGTTACAGTTTAATATTGATTTTTCAACTTTTGCTGCCTAACCTTGGGTTACATTTTCGCTTGAGTAAGTCCTCTCGTCGTCTAACCAACATTCACATTTCACAATCTAACCATCGTCAGGAAATAAGCAACTTAAATTCACATAACCTCTTCATTTGTTTCCTAACACATTTTGTGGCCATTCAGTGACGTCACATACAAAGCAGAATTTGTCCGAAAATCATCCACAGCCTTCTCGATCGTGCATCGCTACTACCACTTAGTACTATATATAATCTTCTACAAGCAATTACCATGGCGGATACAAGTTCCCAAGAGGTCTGTCAGCCGTGTATGAAGAAAGTGGAAAATAAAGGAATCCAATGCGATGGCGATTGTAAGCGATGGTTCCACCCTGATTGCGTAAACATGAGCAAAACTGAGTATGCAGCTTTTGCCAAGGACAATAATAAACAGTGGTGTTGCGCCAGGGTTGACTGTGTTCCTGCTGTCATAAATCCGCTTTCGGTAATGAGCGCAAATATTTCTGAACTCCTAGCTAAAGTGTCTAATATCCCTACCAAAGACGAACTGAATCAGGTCATTCACGGTGTTAATGAACGCATCGATGATCTAATGTCAATCTTGTCTGACATGGAGCCCAGGATCACCAAAGCTGAAGAAAAAATTCAAATCCTCGAATCTACTGTGGCTGGGATCAAGAATAACTCCGGAACTGTCAACAATACCGAAGAGATCATTTCTGAACTCAACGATAGACAAAACAGACTACGTAATGTAATCGTGTATAAAGTCCCTGAATCTGTCAAGACCAACAACGAAGAGAAAAAATTGCACGATTCTTCTAAAATACGCAGTATTCTGGATGCGGCTAACATTAACCAGGATACGATGCGTACTTTCTTCCGTCTGGGAAAACTTAAATCAAACAACCCTAGACCGATTAAAATTATTTTCAAAAGTCAAGAATCTGCCGTGGGTCTCATGAAGAATTTCAAGCCCAATATCATCATTGAAAATGATGACTCTCTGAAGGATATCACTTTAGCCAGTGACAGGACACCCAGGGAGCGGAGCTACCTTAATTCTCTACGTGAAGAACTGAAGAGACGCACAGAGGCTGGTGAACCTGACTTAACCATTAAGTTCGTCAATGGAGTACCCCGCATTATTACCGATAAAAAAAACTAATTAGCTTCAACGGACAACCATCTTCTCTTTATTATCAGAATGTAAATGGACTTAGAACAAAACTCGAAGAATTGAGGATTGAGCTGGCATCCTGTTTTCATGATATCCTAGCACTGACTGAAACCAATCTCTCGCCTGAGATATCCGATTCTGAACTGGGCTTCACCCTACACAAAATCTATCGATGTGATAGGAATTCCTTTACTAGCGCCAAAACTAGTGGCGGTGGAGTCTTGTTGGCGGTCAGCAACAAATTAGCCTCTTCTCTCATTCCAGTTACCCCTGTTGATTATGAATGTCTCTTTGTCCAACTTGAACTCAATCATAACACTTCGCTTGTACTATGTTGTGTGTATATCCCGCCCAGTATGAATTCAGACGTTTACGACAGTTTTTGTACTTTGGTTGAAGATGTGGTTACATCCCGTAGTAAACCTGGAACTGAAGTATTGCTTTTGGGTGATTTCAATCTTCCTGAAGCTCAATGGGATCTTGACCCCCCCTCATGCCCTACTATATCATCCCAAAATCTCTTACAACTTGCTAGTTTTTTCAACCTTAAGCAATTCAATCATATTCCTAATCAAAGGGGAGTTCTACTTGACCTGATCTTTTCAACCTTGAACACTGTTCAAGTTTATGAGGAGCCTTCTCCATTGGTGGTTCCCGACCCCCATCATCCAGCTTTGAATGCTACGTTCACTCTCAACAGTCCTCGCTACTGTCGCCCTACATCTCAGGTTTACGACTTTAGGAAATGCAACCTGGATTCCATCGTCAAAGAATTACAATACATAAATTTTGACTTTCGCCATGGATCTTCGTCTGATATAGACAGCAATTTCAACACTTTTACATCAGAATTAAGAAATATTATTCTTCGCCACACACCTTCGAAGAGACCGAGATCTACTGTCTTTCCTGTTTGGTTCACCTCTGAGTTAAGGCAGCTGGTTATCGAGAAGAAGAGACTGCATAAACAATACAAGATGTCCTTATCTCGAGCTACATATTTGCAATTTTCCTACGTTAGAGACAGATGTCGTGTTCTATCAAGGGCTTGCTTCTCGAACTACACCATTCACGTTCAAAATACAATTCCGACCAACCCAAAGATCTTCTGGACTTACCTGAACAACGTCAGACGTCAAGACTCATTTCCTTCAACCCTGCGATACGATAACCACGAAACCAGTGACCCCTCTGATATGTGTGAGATGTTCGCTAGATTCTTTGCTTCTGTTTTCACCCAACCGTCGGCACCTGCGGAGAGCTTCACATCAAATGACAACACATCACTGGCTAAAGTCGAGATCTCTCGAAAAGAACTTCTGTTGGCTCTCGATGACATTGACGACTCGAAAGGGTGTGGTCCTGACCTTATTCCACCCAAGGTCTTGAAATACTGTAAACTCATACTTGTTGATCCCTTACTCTTTCTCTTCAACTCGTCACTTTCTCACGGAGTATTTCCAAGTGCTCTAAAACAGGGTCACATCGTCCCAATTCACAAGTCCGGCTCAAAGGAAGAAGCTAAAAACTACCGTCCAATCGTGATACAACCTGCTTTGGCCAAGTTATTCGAGAAGCTGGTTCTGTCAAGGATGGTTTACTACTTCTCTTCAAAGATCTCTACTTGCCAACATGGCTTCTCTTATCGCAGGTCTACAGCTACCAATCTGGTCTCTTTTCAATCCCAAATAGTGGCTACCTTCAGTGACCGGAAGCAGCTCGATACCATATACCTTGACTTCTCCAAAGCCTTTGATAGGGTGAGCCATTCGCACCTATTGGCCAAGCTCAACGGCTATGGAATCACGGGATCACTCATACTGTGGCTTCAAAGTTATCTTGAGGGGCGGAAACTGTCTGTCAAGTTTGGTGGGACATCATCTACTGTAATTTTGGCTACCTCCGGTGTTCCTCAAGGGTCACACCTTGGACCCCTGCTATTCAACATCTTTGTTAACGACATAGTCGACTTTATTGGATCATCGTGCCTTCTTTTTGCCGATGATATTAAACTATTCAGGAAGATTACAACTAATGATGACTGTTTACTTCTGCAAGATAGCCTTCAACGTGTGGAGACTTGGTGCGCTTTGAACTGCATGGAGTTGAATGTCAAGAAGTGTTTTATAATGACCTTTCACCGCATCAAGAACCCCATACTTTTCCACTACAACCTGAATAATGAGGTATTGGGACGCCCCGCCTCCGCTAAAGACTTGGGAGTTGTTCTTACTCCTTCATTACACCCTGAAGAGCATGTGCACGTCATCTGTTCTAAGGCTTATAGGATCCTCGGACTGATTCGCCGCTCCCTCTCTGGGCTTCAATGTCCGTATTCATTGAAACTGCTCTACTGCTCCCTTGTGCGCCCGATACTTGAGTACTGTTCTGTTGTGTGGTCCCCTCATCAGATCACCTTGAAGAAGGAACTTGAGAAAGTCCAAACCCGCTTTCTTCGTATGATTGGAGTACGTCATGGCTTCAGGTTCAGGGAGGTTCCTGTGGATCAATTGGCTGATGCTCTTGACCTCCTCTCATTATCTACCAGGAGAGATCACCATGATATTATATTTCTCTACAAGTTAATCAACAACTTCATTGACTCTCCTGAACTCCTTGAGGCAATATCCTTCCGATGCTCACTCCGAACAAGGTCCGGAGATATCTTCTGGCGCAGATACCTGAGGACTAACTATGAACTCAATTCTACACTCGACCGTATACAGCGTCTTGGAAATGAGGTGTCGTCTATGGTGGATTTCTTCGCTCCCTCAGTCAGCGTCTTCAAAAGCAGTGTGAAGCGGCTCTCTCATCATCTGTGATTAACTTCATTGAACTAGTCATCCTTTTCTAGTCACTTGTTCATTCTTGTGTTTTTCTTGCCAGATCATTTATAAATTTTTGCTTGTTATTTATATGGTTGTTATTTAGTTTATAATGTCTCATTACAATGATTCTATAATTCAATTTTCATACATGTCACTTGTTTGTAAACTAGCACGATTACAACTGTTATTTTCTATTTATTCACAATCTTGCATGTTTATCTTGGCTAGCTCTCACATTGTATTATGTTTTGTCGATCATGATATTACTGCACGTATTATTATTGTATGATTATTATAGTATATTATGATTTCGTTCCTTTGTTATGTTATATTGTTAGCAATAAGGCCATCACTTTATTTCTCTTTATTTCTGTAAAATGGTTTGTCCGTTGATGCAAATAAATAAATAAATAAATAAATAAAGACTGATGAGATCCTCAAGAAAATTACGGCCTTTATATACCCTCGAAACTAGGTCAAGGTCATCCAAACGTGTTTTTAAAAAAAGCAACATATCGATAGTGCAGAAACACTATCGATATGTTGCCTTTTCTTATATATTTTTTTCATTTTTATTTTTTATTTATTTAGAATCAGTTACACACATGTACAACAGTATATATAAACTACAGACTAGTTGCTAGTAGGCATAACATGAAGTGTAAGTTCAGTAGAGTTGGTTCCGCTAGGACCGTGCGATGCCAAATAGAGTGCGCCGGGGTGAATCAGTCGTAAATCTTCATTCTGCAGCAGTTGAACGAAGCGTTTGGGAAGAAATACTTGAAATTTCGGTTCATCACCAGGTGTGTAGGGTGCTTCACTCAATGTGCAATTGATGGCGTCTCCAATTGATGTTTCCATCTTCTTAATAGTGTGAATAATGTAATGTTTTTCTTCCTTCAATTTTGAACATTTCTTTGTCGGTAGTATTGTAGATTTAGAATGTTTGTTGAATTGATCAACAAGTGACTGTAGAAAAGTTTGCGATGCCATTATTTTCTTCTTACTATTGTTCGTCTTCTTCTTCTTGTGCTTGCGCGTCAGAGGTGTTGACTCCTCGGAGGTTAGAGTAATACTCATGCATTGTTATAGTGCCGCTCTCGCTTTTATACCCATCGCTTCCCCCACCACTTTGCTGGAGATAGACATTCAAACGATATGCGTTCTTTAAAGCACATTGAGACTGCTGATGTTTAAAGTTTTTAGATGCAATACAGATGTTAGCAAAGTAGCAATAAAAATCTTTCTCCATTTGCACATTTATCATTTCATGGTTTGTATATGCTTGTATCCAATTTGCTTTTTCCAATCCTCTTGTAAAAATAGTTTTGAACTCTTTGCAGAAATGATTCATAATGTGTGGCATCATATTGTAGGTTATAAAACCTTCATCCCATGTTAGATTATGAAAATGTTTCATCAACCATTTGTTTGTTACTTTAGCTTTGGTTGTTAATCTGTTGAACGGCAAAGGAGGCATGAATAAAAAATGATAAACAACAGATGTTATCATATCTAGTACCACTAACTCTTTGATTATAAAATTTCCATCATTACCACGGAATGCCTGAAACTCTATGATACCTCGCTTTACTTCCATTATTTCCGTCTTCTTAGAGAATGAAACTCGTTTATCCATGATGACGTTCAGTAGACAACTGGTATGTCAATGCGGATTGACAGCCTTTTATACTCCAACATTCTTCTTCTTCTTCTTCTTACTTACAATATTCTTTGTCTGTTTTAATTTGTTGTTGATTGTTGATTGTTGAAACGTGATTCGTTTTCCTTGTTTTCTTGATTTTTTTCTTCATCTAAATTAAAGTTGGTTTGATTGCGGTGTAACTGTCTCCACATCTCTACTTCATGCGGGATCCTATTGAAGATTGAAGTATCTACTGGACCGTATAGGATTGGAACATATGGTTGTCTATCCAATGCATCAGTTAAATAATCTTTGATAATTGTACTTGAGAATATTAGCTGTTTTAAATATCTTGTTATAGGACCAGTAGCACAAGTTAAAGCGTAAAACTCTTCTTTTGTCAAATGTATTTTTATATTATATTTAGTTAAATCTCTAAATCGAACTAGTTGTTGACCACGTTGTTTAACAATATCGATTTCAATATTTGATTCGAACAAACCTAGTTTTGTTTTTCTTCCAAACGTATTGTTACTCAAATAGCATTCCAAAAGATGTATATGTTTCATAAAAGATTCCCAAGAAGATTCAGTGAAGGTTACCATTTTAGATCCGTGATTCAAAATAACAGTTGGAGAGTAATCCAATGATTTCATTACTCCAGCAGACACAGTCTTTGTCATACAAGAAGAAATAGGATAAAATATTCTAAGAAATACCTCCATTAAGATGTTGGTAGAAATGTTATCTTCAATTTTCCTTTTCTTCGTTTCTTTTTCAACTTCCTCTTCGTCTGTCTTCTTATGTTTAAACTTGAGGAACTCTTCCATTTCCTGTTCAACTTGTCTTTCTATATCCAAACTATTGTCAGCCATAAGAGGTGTAGTTTCTTCATTAGCACTTGATGTAGCAGAACTCATCTTGCGGACGATGTTACCCATACGACAATCAAAGATGAAATGAATTTCCAGCTCTTCTTTCTCGCTTTTATACTCGCAGATGACCTAGATATTGTTGATCTTTTGTAAAAACCTTACAAATCGTGCAGATGTTGTATTAATCTTTTTTAAAGTACATTCTTCACAATTCCTGTCAGTGGTGTGTAAGTAACTATTTTGTCATGTAGAATTAAACAGTATGCTGAAGTTCCATCTGGTATTTTATCTTCAAATTCCATTTCAATTTTTATATCTACACTTGAAGATTTCACAGGTTCATTTTGTTTTGAACAATCGATTACAACAATTGGAGCTTTTGAATAAAATTGTTCTGGTGATAGTAGTGGTGTATTTGTCTTACCATAATATGACGATTGAAATCTTGCATACATGTCATATAAAATGGAATAACGTTTCTTGTCAAATGAAACATTTAAACTGTCATATGGAAAGAACTGAGAGTTTAGAAAAACTTTGCAATTCTTTATCTTGCAATGGTCAAATTGACCAGCGTGCGCAGTTATAACATCTTTTCGTTTAGTCTGAAAACCGACTATTATGTACCTTGCTCGTTCTAAATAAGTAGAGGTTTTAACAGTCCATGTTTGTCTTTCTGTTTGAGGCAATATGGGGTATTCATGAAATTCCCAACTTCTAAATGGTATTACAATATCACGGTCAGATTTTAATTTTTTCAATAATAATACTCGATGTTCATCCGCCAATCTGACATGTGGTACTCTCCATACAACTTTATCCAATTGAAGTTGCCATTCCAAATCGGCATCTTTTGTTCCACTTGGCGCTTGTATTACATCCTTATTCGTTGAAGATCTGAGCAGTACCAGTTCTTGCTTTACATTTATTATTATTCTCTTGTAATCTTCTGCGAATCCCAAAAGCAATCGTAAAGGCACATTAAAATCAAAGTAACCTTTTGAATTAGGAGTAATAGTGTCTTTATCAGGAGTCACCCATCCAGCCGAGATTAAAGAATTCTTTTCATGGGGTGTTATTGAAGTCAATCCTTTCAAAGTTGTTGATATACCAACTTTTTTTGTTGAATCAACTGTTACTCCAGATATCTCATATCTAATTTCATCAAACAGATATGCCATAGGGTTATTTATAAAAGGAACAGTTGAACCAGATTTTCCATCCAATGTTGTTACTCTTCCTTCGATATATAAATAACTTTCACATGGTAATGTGTAGATATCTTGTTGTTGAATGGGAATCCTTATTTCATCATTATTATTTAATTTTGATGAAGTGTAAGGGTTGTGAGTGTGATATTCCTTCTCCCATAGGGTTTCGTCGAATGTCGGTCCTTGCGCTATATCCAGTATATCCATGGTTGGCAAGTTTTAGTCCGATCTTCTGTAGGAAGCGTATGTTGTCCGGTGTTAACTCGTCGAATGTTGAGGAGCTACTGAGCTCCCGACTCTTCCGTTGTGGTTTAAATGATAATCCCATGTTGACTTTATGTTGCCGCTCTGATATGTAACCGTATAGTTATTGTTTCTCCTCTAAAGTCAACACTAATGCCGTCTTGATCCAATATGTTCAGTACGATGTCTGAAATGAAACTGGTGTTTAACGGTAGGTATATCAGGTTTTGTGGCTTCTCAACTATTTTAAAACCAGGAGCTACTGTGGGGTAAAATGTATGTAATATGTGTTGATTTACTCCATCTCTATATGATCCGTGTATAATATTACACGTTACATCAATACTGTTCACCTTTAATATTGTTACTGTTGTATCGCCAGTATAATCATTTCCAGGGGCTAAAATTCCTTTCTTCTTTGAAAATCCGAGCAAATTGCCGATTGAGTGGTCTAAGCTAAAATCTATATAATACTTTGAAGTTATTTCTGCTTTTAATGTATTATTATTACCTTTTATAGAAATATTTTCTTCTCCAAGTTTCTTTTGTAATACTTGGTTTATATCGTCTATTTCATATGCTCCTGTAGATAATGAAATTATTTTTAATTGTGAATAATTTCCTTTTTCATCTTTACTCTCATAATAATGTAGTAAATTATTTTTTCCTTCTGTAACATTGGGAATTGAATTGTATGTAGTCAAATCCAATAATGCTGCTTCCCATAGTTTGTCCGTAGATAAACGTAACGCTGGGAAAAGTGTACTTTTCAATGTTGACGAATTTCCGCTCAGCGACACTGTATACGATGACATCTTAAAGCTGACTGACGCTCTTCGCTAGGAACTCTAAACATAAATGTCCGCATATTTCTGTATTGCTAGGTTGCTCTCTTTTGTAGTTGTAGAATATATTCTTGGAGTCTCGAAAATAATGTTGAAGTTCTTTTGGTGGCGGTAAATTTCCAAAACTATCAAAGTAGTAAACATTTTCTCCAAGTTTTTTATAACATACCCAATGAGTACCTGGTCCATAATTAGAGTCTAAGTTTACTATTCCAGTTTCATTTTTCCACACTCTATTTGGTTATGTATCTTTCATAAAAACTCCTCTGAAGAATGGTATTCTTAAACATTTCACATATTTTGACAATTGATAGTTTGTTAATGCTTCATTTGGAATTATCAATTTATTCTTCTCATTTAATACACACGGTACGGTCTTAAGTAAAGACCCGATCCGTTTTTTACCATTGACCATATGGATGTTTTCTTGACTTTCCTTTTAGGGTTAGTGCGATGTCTTCTTTTGATGTTCCCGCCTCTTTTTGCAGCTTCTTTTTTACTAGGTTTTCTCCCGCGTCGTCTTCCACCACCAAACTTAGCTTTCGTCTTCATGGCTGTTGTCACTGCCCAAGCTGCTGCTTTTCCCGCAATACTGGCGTCACTTGATTTAACCCTTTGCCAAGCTTTTTCCGCTAGCGCTCTATCCGCTATTGATCTATTTGTTGAATCTGCAAACTTGGAATACGCTATATCGTGTTCTTTGCAAGCTTGATCTAATTTATTAATTCCAGGATCTCCTCTTGCCAAACGTTTTGCCAACTTAGTTCCGGGTCCACAATATTGATAGCCTCCGGGCAGATGAAATTCGTATGGTAAAGCGTCTATTGCTCGATTTAGAACAGCACCAACAGGAATCCGTCTTAGCAGGGATAACGCAGCTGATGTTATACCACGTCCTTTCTTGCCGCTGTCTTGATGATGACTGAGAGGTGCGGTCTTCATTATGTTGTCTTATATAACCAGCGTGTTTACTCCACGAGCTGCTTTACATAAATGAATAACTCGTGCACAATGTTTTATATTTAAATATTTAATTATTCAAATTAATTATATTCTGATTTATGATTCTATTTTTAATCCAAGCTTCTCGTTCATCAGGTTGAATCATCACATGACTCGTTGTACTAGCTATATGATTGTGGGTATCGATAAGTAAGTTTCCCACTATTCTTATTAAACAATCTAAAGTTACAGCATCTTTCGGATGTTGAGGATCATGTAACTGCATAATACGTTTATCATTACACGTGTAAGCGGTTGAATCACTTTTTGATGTTGTTATAACTTGTCCAATAGTAGCAGCATCATTGAAATCTTCACCTGGTGAAACATTAATTATTTTCTTCATTTTAGCATCAAACTTGGTTCCATTGCTTTCATTCCAAGTTATTGTTTGTTTCACTGTAACACAATCATTTTCTTCATAACCAGGTATAATATTTTTTATTCTTCTATTATGACCTTCATATGTACCTAATAAAGGACCGCCCGCAATTAATGTTTGTGCCATTAAAGGTACATCCGAACTTTTTTCACCAAATCTTCCATTTGTTATTCTTTTACCTCCCGCATCCCATTTATCATTACTTCCTTGCATTAAATCAAACTTTTCATTTCCATGTTTAAATGTATCTCCTCGCTTTAGCACGGCATCTTCATGTTTTACAAAATTCGATGTTCCCCTTTTGATTTCTTTAGATAATTGTTCCATAGTAACACCGTCTTTCGGTTTAGAACCAAACTTTACATTTGACAACACTTTTCCATGACAATCGATTTTATCAGCATCTTGTAAAATACAGTTGTCCTTGATGTATTTCAGGTTTACAGCATCCCCGTCTTCCTTTGGGTACCCAATGTCATTTATAATAAATTTATAAAAAGAAAATCCGCGTTGAGTCTTTTCCGGTATTATAGAATGTAAATATTCTTTATTAACTGAATCTTTATCATTTTTTGGATTTGCCACGTTTGTTATTCTATGATTCCCAGCATCATATGTCTGTCCATCCTTTAAATTATTACCCCACTGCAATTTTAAAGTATTTGAAAGTTCAGATGATAAATACTCTTTAGTAATTGCATCAGAACTGTCAGTTGGTTTACCAACATTAATTATTCTATGTGATTTAACATCATAAGTATTCTTGTTTAATTTCAATGATGTTGAAGTTGCTTCTTTTACTGTTTTTAAATTTGCTCCATCTGTATCTTCTTCTGGGTCTTTAACAAATTTTAGACGTTTGTTACTCATATCATAGTCACCTTCAGGTGTTTGCGGCAATCCACTTCTTTTTCTGTTTTCTCCTCCTTGTACTCCTAGCCCGGAGTACCGTCCGAACTTGTCAACGCTCATGATTGAACTGATCCACTGTATGCTCACTGCTCTCTTATATATCCGTGATGATTTATACAATTATTCCACGATTTCGAAGTTCGTCAACTAAAGCCACCCATTCATTATTTAAACCTGTATGACCAGCTTCCATGGCTTCATGTAATAGTCTCATTCTATCAACCAATTTATTTATATCATTATAGTGAACCGCACCCCCGCGGAAGCGCACCCGACCTTTGGAAACGTGCTTGCCCAAGGCGCTCCACGGGAGGGGCTCACCAACGCTCTCAGGAGTTCAGAACAAAAAAAAACAAACTTGTGGAACCAGCAATTTAATTTAACCCAAAGTTAATACAGCAAAATAAACAACAGCAAAAACAGAGCAAAATCGGGAACATCCAAGGTCCACAGTGATAAATTTGATAACAAAAGAATTTTACCAGAAGTCAATGTCACCAAGGTTGGCCAACCAGAATATCGATATTCAAAATTCAAAAACAACGGTATTTAAAAAAATTCCCCCTTTCTGAAACTTAAACTTTAAAATTGGCATTGATAAATTAAATAAATAAATAAATAACAACAAATAAATTTCAATAAATAAACATAACAATTTACAAACACAAAATACACAAAAGAATTGGCGTGCCGAATTTTGAGGTTGACAAAAATAATTCCACCCGGAGACCTGTGGCGCAGGGCGGGCTCCTAATAGGAAATTAACCTAACATAGAGACTACAAATAAATAAATAAATACTGTCACATATAAATAACAAAATATCACAGTTCATTGGTGGAGTGGCATATCACAGTAGTTCGTTTATGGCGTCATGGCACTGGAAAGAAGAGCGTCGGCCTGCAGCTCCGGCAAGTGGGGACCAAGGCCATGTATGTCCCCTAGGTGGGCAGGCGGACGGACCAGGCCGGAACCATCATCTGCATGGCATTGTCGGTGGGACCAAGTCCCCAGCTGGACCCTGGTAAACCGCAAAATTTGCCAATATTTTTCCATTGAAGACACATTCAGTAGGCAATTAGTGTCAACAGTGCAAAAGGTAGAATTGCCACAAAAAATATCCACTGTTCCAGTTTGGACAATTTGCCACTACTAACCACAAATTGCTGACTTTTCAGTTTTAATCAATTTTACAAATTTTCATGAAAATTGTGACAGAAAAACATTTTAAGTGTGACAGACAGTTTTACTTTGACTACAGAAATTACAGCAAAAGAAATGAGATAGGCCATAGGCCTACTCAGAAAATCACTAAACAGGGGGGTGTGAGTACAGCAAAATACTTGAGACATGAAAAACAGCTAAACTACACCTTAATATTAATTCTACAACTAAATTAAACAGGTTGAAAACATTTGACCGGGTTTAAAGCATAAAATAATTCCATTTTTAACATCACAACAAAATTTCAGTTTTGGCTGACATTGCCCTTCTATTTGGCTCATATCTCAAAAAGTTACTGACCGAATTTAAAAATTTTACCTTTAAAAGTTGGGCCAAAAGTGAGGCTTCAAAATAAAATATAAACCAGAACTTAACTCAAAGGCTACTTTATTGTGGACCTAAGATTACCTGACACTTTACCCCCAAACTGGTGTGCTACCAACAGTACAGTAACCGGCCCAGGAGAATGCACTTGAATATTCAAGATCATATGGATCAAAATGGATCACATTTTACAATTTAAATCCATAATTGTTGCATTACATTTCTAAAAACATTTCTTTCGAAATCATATGATTGTTTAATTATGACAAATCAAAACATAATATTATAGTAGAGTATAAAGATTGCTTAGCAACAAGTTGATTTTACAGGAGCCGATATGGCTTTTGTCGTTCACTCGTTCATAGCTTATATTGTCGGCTCTAAATGACGATCGGACCACTGAAAAGAGGTAGCTAATTGTTAGCTACTGTAATGGCCAAAAATGCCAATTCATTATGTCAATTTCGTCGGTGAAAGACGGCCGCAGCGCATAACATTTGCCGCAATTTCGGCAGATTCAATTCTAATGTTTATACGTTGCATGAAATATCGACGAACGAGACGCGAAAAAAACCTGCTATTATTATTTTGTGAGTCTCGTGTGGCAAGTACGAGCGCTGTAGCCTCATGCGGATCAGTGTTGTCCGGAGTGTGGATCTATTGGGAGTCGAGGTTTTATTGTAATTTGAAAGGAATTTCATGTAAAAACCTTTTATGCTTTGTAACAGTAATGAAATGTATTTCATTACTTTAAGTTGTTGCAGTAGTGTTTAAAAACGAATTAAAAGATATTACTTTTTCATCAAACCTCTATGATTTGAACAAATGTATAGCCTAGAACAGTGATGATCCATCAAATTTCAAGACCCATTTATTAATCAAAGCTGTGTAAATGTGTTTACATAATGTACAATTTGTTTTATTTTTCGTTAATAATTAAATCTCAGCATATTCATATCAAATTTGGTATCAAAATAATTGGAAAAAACTTGTTATATTAACAACTTTCAATAAAATGTTGAATTGGATTGAAAATGACATAACAACACTGGGTTTCCTGGTACTTGGCGTCATCGTGTGCAGGAAAGCGAAAGTGATATACGACCACTAGTAATCTTGCCGAGGAACAAGTGGGACGGTTTGCAGTCAATATCATGTCCGGGAACAAGCTGGGGTCGGACCAAGTGTGACGTAACCTCGGATCACCAGAAATATTCATGCAGTACGTTTAGTTTATTAATAAATGTTTGGGGAAAAAATATAATTAAGACATTTATGAGTGGAGTGTGGGTATTCTTAGCGTCCATCCATTAAACATTTAGTAGAAAGATAATGACGGTCAGAATCAACTTCGGCCCCTTGCTAACGCTACGAGAGGTTTAGAGTTTTGTTTACCCTCCAGATTTAACCATCCAATGACCGTTTTATTTACAATACATATCACTTCAATTTGGTATAATATAGAAAAAATAGCATCCATTTTGTTAAACAGGTTAATTTCATTTCTATTTGTAAAGCAGCAATTATTTTCATACGCAGAGTTCTAGTTTAAAGGTGGCAGTAAAATAACAAAACAAAACCTGGGATAAGCATAACTAATAACATTAGCCTAGTTTTAAGAATTGCTACAGTTTTCAAACAAAACACATGTTTGATGGTAAACATTTCAGATTATCTCTTAAGACAATGTTTATTTTTGATTGATTTATTTTTTTTTTTAATAAGACGATGTTTTTAGTTTAGTTCATACATCTAGGTGAATATTCAATTTGAATGGCTGGATTGTTATCCCATATGATTGTTTACTAATGGATCAAGTGCATTCTCGTGAGCCGGTCACTGTAAAAGCTAGGCCTAATTCATTAATTATGAACCAAAATTGATAAAACTTTACATAGGCCTAGCTCAGGGCCTTAGGCCACTTTGAGAACACAAAAACCCTAGTAAACTAAACAGGAAAATGAGTTATAAAAGAAAAACCTTGGCAGCATCACCATTTAGGCTATGAGCCTATTTTGACTTTACAACTTACAATATCCCCATCAGACCACTGGGTGGCCAATATAAAGTTGCACTGAGCAATAACAAACAATATTTAATGCAAAACAAACACTGAAACATCTTAATTATTACAGGAACTTGAAAAACATGTGTTCAGCTCACTAACAAAAATTGAACTCTAAGAGCAAAAGCGTGGATGGCCCAAAATGCAGTCTCAAAAGGAGAACAAAATTGATTGTTTTGCTTGAAACAATGAAACAAAATTCACAGAACACTGGTTCTGGCCTAAAACAATATTTTTCAGAAGACTGGGCATTTTTGCAACGTGGTCGTCTGACCGAATCCAATTGCATCAAACATATTTCTGAATTTAACAGGAAAATTCTCGTGACTCACCCAAAATGATGCGTTGGGCGGTTTAAATCACCGCATTACAGCACAAAAATCACTGGTAGAAAAATATCTGAATTGGTGTCGTTTCTTTTGAAACGCCGAGAAAATTTGTACGTCTTGCGGTGACAGTTCACCACGGCACCTATGATCTTTTTCAGGACGTTGCGTCACAGCTGGTGAAAAGAAGAAAAACAACACCGAATATTCCAGAATGACAGCATACAGAAAACACTAACCAGAAAAAAAACAACACTATAACAAATGAGACGTGACATCACACATGGTGGGCAAAACGTCACGGCTCAACCTCCCCCTCCAAAAGGGAACCACCCGGCAAAACAAAAGGCAAACAACCTCTCCCCAAAACAAGAAGAACACTCACACCAGGAACGCTCAGGACAGTCTGAAAGCGGGGGCGTCAAGTTTTCCCAAAACCAGGGGACTACTCACCCAAAGTTTTTGTGCAGGCCTGCAAAAAAAGAAACAGGGAAAAACCAGAACAGAGTGAAGGGGACAGAAAGGTGATCAGGCTTCCTGGCCCTGCACACTTCCCGCACAGACTTCCGAGCTACTTAAGGATTTCCGCGGTAAGGCTTAAGATGACTAATGTGCACCTTCCGCAAAACCTTTCCGGTCTGGGAATCTCCCAGCCGGGCCGTCACAGGAGTGAGGAACTCCAAGATGCGGTGGGGACCTGTCCACCTGTAACACAGCTTGGCGGCTCTCTTGTCAACAGCCGAACTGGCTGGATGAGCCTTGCAGAAAACCAGATCCCCCACCTGGAAGGGGTTGTCAACTCTACCTCGGTTGTATTTCCTCCTCACAAGTTCTCTAGCCCTAATGAGATTACGCCTGGCCGCTTGCCAAGTTTCCTTGACATCGGGCGTACCAGGCGGTGGCAGAAGGTCGCCAATCCTCCAAACATTTGCCAAGGGGTTGTTTGGTTTGAAGCCAAACATCAACTCGAAAGGAACCGCCTTGTGACTCTCATGGGTAGCAGTGTTGAAAGCGAATTGGATCCAAGGGAGCTCTTGATCCCAGGTTGTCTGTCTTTCAGCATGGAAAGCGATGAGAGCGGAACGAAGATTTCGGTTGAACCTCTCAGCATGAGAAGGCTGTGGGTAGTAAGGGGATGTGGTCACATGGCGGATACCGTTCCCAAAGCACATTCTTTTGAAAAGATGCGAAACAAATTGGGTTCCGTTATCGGAAACTATGGTGGCGGGAATCCCAAAGTGTTGGAACAGTTGGGTTCGAAGTACCTGAACGGTGAGCTGTGCAGTGGCATTCCTTAAGGGAAAAAGCCAGCAGAACTTGGAGAAGGCATCCACACAAACAAGCAGGAAATTGTTTCCCGACTTGCTACGTGGGAGAGGCCCAACATAGTCTATGAAAACCTTCTCCAGAGGTCTCTCCGCCACCTCAGATGACAACAACCCTAACTTGGCATTCTGAGCGGGCTTACTGAGCGAGCACGTTTGGCAAGAACGCACCCGCCCCGCAATGTCCCGGCCCATACCCTTCCAGATGAACAGTTCCCTAATCTTGGAGATGGTCTTGTGGATCCCTAAATGCCCACCCACAGGGGAAGAATGAAAATACTCAAAGACCATCGGAATAAGAAGACTTGGCAGCACAATTTTAGGTTTACCCTGTTGCCGAGCTCGACAGCAGAGGGCACCCTGGGACAGAAAATAAGGGGGGTGGGCTCCCCCATTCTGGAGCTCACCAATGATTTTAGCCAGCTCAGGATCGTTTAACTGGTGGGGAATGATATCCGAAAAGGCCAGAGGAAATTCCAGAAGCACGGCACATTCCGTCTGCTCCGGATCAGAAAGATGGTCGTCGGGGGAATGATACATCCTAGAAAGGGTGTCTGCAATGACATTCTGAGTGCCTCGTACGTGTTGGACGGTAAACTTAAGGGACGAAATTTGCACCACCCAACGACCAATTTTCCCGAGCTGGCGAGGGTGCGCGAGAAGCCATGAGAGTGCCTGGTTGTCGGTCTCCAGCAAAAAATCCTTATGTTCAAGGAACCTTCGGAACTTGTTTACACCAAAGACAACAGCCAGACACTCCAGCTCGTATACAGAAGAACTTTTCTTCTCGCAAGATGTCAAAGTTCGAGAGGCGAAAGCGATAGGCTGCCTAACACCATCTACTTCTTGGGATAACACGGCCGCAATGGCTTGTGAGGAGGCATCCGTCTGCAAAATGAACCTACGACTGAAATCCGGCATCGCCAACACAGGAGGTTTCATCACCGCCTCCTTCAAGAGCTCAAAGGACGTCCGCTGCGCTTCACCCCACTCAAACTTGGCGCCTTTCTTCCTGAGCGCATTCAAAGGTGCGGCCAACTCCGCAACATTGGGGATGAAGCGTCGATAGAAATTCACCATGCCAACAAACCTAGCAATGCCTTTGGCGTCCTTGGGCGGAGGAAACTCCCGGATGGCTTGAGTCCTAGCGGGATCTATGCGGACGCCCTTGGAGGAGACCAGATGGCCCAAGAAAGAAATTTCGGCTTGAGCGAAACTAACTTTGTCCGGGTTCACGGTAAGGCCAGCCCTACGCAAACGAGTCATAACTTCCTCCAGATGAACAAGGTGGTCCTCAAAACTCTCACTGTAAACAAGAAGGTCGTCCAAGTAATTGAACACAAACTTGAACTTCACATCGTGAAAAATGGAATCAAGAAGTCGGGTGAGGGTTTGAGCTCCCACAGCTAAGCCCATGGGGACTCGTGTGAACTGATACAAGTTCCACGGAACACAGAATGCAGTGAGAGGTCGGGACTCCACCTTCAATGGAATTTGGTGATAAGCCTGATTGAGATCAAAAACAGAGAAATACTTGGCCTTACCGAACCAGTCGAAGGCAGAATGCAGGTCGGGGAGAGGGACGGAGTCGATTTCAATCTTGGCGTTGAGCTTGCGATAATCAATGACCATACGAGACTTTCCATTTGGTTTCGGGACAAGAAACGCTGGACTGGCATAGCTGGAATTGGAGGGTTCGATGACCCCATTTTTGAGCAGGTCATCAATGATGACTCTGAGAGATTCCATTTTGGGTGGAGCTAACTTGTACGGATGAGAACGTACAGGACGAGTGTCCGTGAGACGAATTTCATATTCCAGCAGATTGGTAGCCCCCAACCTTGGCGTAAGCACCTCAGGGAAAAGCTTGCAAAGATCCCTGATAGTCTCAGCCTCCGTCGGAGCTAGATGCCCTAAAGGATCGGTCTTGGTACCATTCTCTGTCTCAGGCTCTACAGCAGCAGCGGCACTCAAGACCTCATCGGCAAAAGGAATGGACACTCGTCTGGAAAACTGAAAGTAACACTGACCTCGATCTAAATCCAAAATTAGGCCAGTGTGTTTGATGAAGTCCGCTCCCAGGATGATTGGAAAGCAAAGGTCCTTAGCCACAAGAAAGCTCCACACCCAGGAAAAATGCTCAATCTTTATTTTGATTTGAGCTTCGCAATTGATGACAAGAGGTGATTTAGAAGCAGTCCAGCATATAGAAGAGTTTGGCTCAGTCTGCCTGATGAAACCTCCAGAAAATAATTCTTCATAAAACGCAAGGGAGATTAGACAACGGGCGGCTCCAGAATCCACAAGGGGCCTTCTGCACCGTGTCTCCAGCTAAGATGTTCAGGCGAGGGCAGACTGAGCGTGCCGCTTTGACTCCCATCGAGGCAACCCCACGCATCCCCCGCAACAGAGGCTCCTTCTCAGCAAAATCAGAACTAACTACCTCTTTGGACCCTTTTTGCAGCATTCCACTAGAAGTCTTAGAAAAAATCTTAACATCATCTTTTACTTTATTCCCCGAGGACTCCCGTGACAAGAACCCCCGGGTCCTCACAAGTTTTTGGAAGGTTAGCATTCCTTCTTCCTTGTTGACAGTCACGTCTGACGTGACCAATACCACCGCATCCCCAACAGGTAGGAACACGCCTCTGCTGCTCATTGGTGGGAGACACGTGGGATACCCCGACAGAAGCCGCCACGACACCGGGTCCTCTCCGGGGAAGATGCCCCAGGGACTGGGCCCTTTGAGAATCAGCGGCCTGGACAGTGCGTGAAAGGATGGACAACCTATCCAGGTCCGCGAAGGAAGATGGTCTTGGAGCGAAAACCAGCCGGGATCTCTCCCCAGCATTGAGACCCACGAGAATGATGTCCACCAGCTGAGTCTCGGTAAGGTCCAACCGCAACACTCGCCCCACCATGCGGATGTCATTGGCAAACTGGCTGAGGGACTCGTTGGGTGCCTGCGGGCGGAAAACTTTCTCAACCTTCAGTCTTTCCATGACTTGAAAAGGGACGAAGAAATTCAACACATCAGCATGAAAGAAATCAAAGCTCGTTTGGCGCTTGAGGCAGTCTACCAATCTGTCACTCAACGGCTTCCTGCAAAGCGGAGCAAGAAGCTCCAACAGCATGATATCGGAGATGCCAGGATGTTCCTTAATTCTCAAAACCTTTTCCAGGAACTTGATCAGTGCCTCCACATCCAGTCCGTCAATTGGTCGCAGGTCCCCAACGAATTGGACGCAAGGGCCCATAACCCAGAGGTCCGTGGATCGTAACCACGCTCTGCTACCATCTGAACCGCACCCCCGCGGAAGCGCACCCGACCTTTGGAAACGTGCTTGCCCAAGGCGCTCCACGGGAGGGGCTCACCAACGCTCTCAGGAGTTCAGAACAAAAAAAAACAAACTTGTGGAACCAGCAATTTAATTTAACCCAAAGTTAATACAGCAAAATAAACAACAGCAAAAACAGAGCAAAATCGGGAACATCCAAGGTCCACAGTGATAAATTTGATAACAAAAGAATTTTACCAGAAGTCAATGTCACCAAGGTTGGCCAACCAGAATATCGATATTCAAAATTCAAAAACAACGGTATTTAAAAAAATTCCCCCTTTCTGAAACTTTAACTTTAAAATTGGCATTGATAAATTAAATAAATAAATAAATAACAACAAATAAATTTCAATAAATAAACATAACAATTTACAAACACAAAATACACAAAAGAATTGGCGTGCCGAATTCCACCCGGAGACCTGTGGCGCAGGGCGGGCTCCTAATAGGAAATTAACCTAACATAGAGACTACAAATAAATAAATAAATACTGTCACATATAAATAACAAAATATCACAGTTCATTGGTGGAGTGGCATATCACAGTAGTTCGTTTATGGCGTCATGGCACTGGAAAGAAGAGCGTCGGCCTGCAGCTCCGGCAAGTGGGGACCAAGGCCATGTATGTCCCCTAGGTGGGCAGGCGGACGGACCAGGCCGGAACCATCATCTGCATGGCATTGTCGGTGGGACCAAGTCCCCAGCTGGACCCTGGTAAACCGCAAAATTTGCCAATATTTTTCCATTGAAGACACATTCAGTAGGCAATTAGTGTCAACAGTGCAAAAGGTAGAATTGCCACAAAAAATATCCACTGTTCCAGTTTGGACAATTTGCCACTACTAACCACAAATTGCTGACTTTTCAGTTTTAATCAATTTTACAAATTTTCATGAAAATTGTGACAGAAAAACATTTTAAGTGTGACAGACAGTTTTACTTTGACTACAGAAATTACAGCAAAAGAAATGAGATAGGCCATAGGCCTACTCAGAAAATCACTAAACAGGGGGGTGTGAGTACAGCAAAATACTTGAGACATGAAAAACAGCTAAACTACACCTTAATATTAATTCTACAACTAAATTAAACAGGTTGAAAACATTTGACCGGGTTTAAAGCATAAAATAATTCCATTTTTAACATCACAACAAAATTTCAGTTTTGGCTGACATTGCCCTTCTATTTGGCTCATATCTCAAAAAGTTACTGACCGAATTTAAAAATTTTACCTTTAAAAGTTGGGCCAAAAGTGAGGCTTCAAAATAAAATATAAACCAGAACTTAACTCAAAGGCTACTTTATTGTGGACCTAAGATTACCTGACACTTTACCCCCAAACTGGTGTGCTACCAACAGTAAAAGCTAGGCCTAATTCATTAATTATGAACCAAAATTGATAAAACTTTACATAGGCCTAGCTCAGGGCCTTAGGCCACTTTGAGAACACAAAAACCCTAGTAAACTAAACAGGAAAATGAGTTATAAAAGAAAAACCTTGGCAGCATCACCATTTAGGCTATGAGCCTATTTTGACTTTACAACTTACAATATCCCCATCAGACCACTGGGTGGCCAATATAAAGTTGCACTGAGCAATAACAAACAATATTTAATGCAAAACAAACACTGAAACATCTTAATTATTACAGGAACTTGAAAAACATGTGTTCAGCTCACTAACAAAAATTGAACTCTAAGAGCAAAAGCGTGGATGGCCCAAAATGCAGTCTCAAAAGGAGAACAAAATTGATTGTTTTGCTTGAAACAATGAAACAAAATTCACAGAACACTGGTTCTGGCCTAAAACAATATTTTTCAGAAGACTGGGCATTTTTGCAACGTGGTCGTCTGACCGAATCCAATTGCATCAAACATATTTCTGAATTTAACAGGAAAATTCTCGTGACTCACCCAAAATGATGCGTTGGGCGGTTTAAATCACCGCATTACAGCACAAAAATCACTGGTAGAAAAATATCTGAATTGGTGTCGTTTCTTTTGAAACGCCGAGAAAATTTGTACGTCTTGCGGTGACAGTTCACCACGGCACCTATGATCTTTTTCAGGACGTTGCGTCACAGCTGGTGAAAAGAAGAAAAACAACACCGAATATTCCAGAATGACAGCATACAGAAAACACTAACCAGAAAAAAAAACAACACTATAACAAATGAGACGTGACATCACACATGGTGGGCAAAACGTCACGGCTCAATAGTAAATCACATTTGTATTATATAGGTTTTTCATTAAACCTTTACCAGACGTTGAAGCTTCTCCTTTTTTCTTTTTACCATATTCATCCATAAGTGATAAGTCCATAAGTGATAAAGACTTCCTCTTTAACGGTTTCTTTAAAGCGGGCGCAGTTCGTAATGTTGGTAGTTTTCTCAGCGGAAACAATCTTTTTATTACAACTGTATATTTAGTTGCGCGTGTTCTATTTATCATTGAATCTTTGGAGTAATTCTTCTTATGAGCATTAGTATTCTGCAAAATTTCTTTAAAAGTATTTAAATCTTGTAGCGTATATTTTATATATATATTTTTAAAAATCAGTTCAAATAATCCTTTTGTTCCTTTATATTTATGCTCACCAATAACAATATCATCATCTTCAGTCAAATGTACTTTTGAATCTCCTATTTTTAATTCATTTCCATCAATTCTCGCACCATATACATGTGACTTGTGTAATTTTGGGTTATTTTTTATTTCATGTAACATCTTCATGATATACTTTCTTCCAAGAGGTCCTTGTTGCAATATATCACTACTTAATTTTGTTAGATTTGGAATTGATTGTTCTGCTTCAGGTATATGTTGTTCTTGTTCTTCTTCTTTTTCAACATTTATTTCTGGTTCTTCTTGTCTTGTTTCTTCTTCTTCTTTTTGAGAAACTTCACTATCACTTGTGTAAGAATCATCATTATCATCTTCTTCCTTTTTCAAACTCTTTACTTCAAATTTAGAAACAGGTAGCAAAACATCTCCTTCATAATGAGGTTTACCAATAGTTTCTGTTATCTGTTTTAAAGGTTCTGTAATAGGCTTAAATGTAGTCTCCAGGAATTCTTCTCTTTCATTCAAACCCATTCTTAATGCTCGATTTTTAAGTCTAATCGAGTCACTCAGTGATTTTATTTCTTTTAATAGTTTTTCTTGGTTCACCATGTTTACACTGCGAAGACCAATCTATTACTAAACGTATCATCAATCGTTCAATGGATTAATACAAATTTATCCAACCCTATACGATATCTTCCATTTTTTATAGCTTCTTCTTTCATAATAACAAGAAATCCATATTTTTCAGCCCATGCTTTGCCACACATTTCTTTAAATTTATCAAATGACATGTCTGCATTTACATGATCATTATATATGTGCTTTAAATTTGTTTCATCTTGCTTGAAGATAATAAGTAGATTTGCATTATCTTTTATTAGTTGTTTTGGAATTTAACTGTAAGTTTGACCAATATAAATGCTATCAATATTGTAATGTCTTCCCATGGCAAAATAACTTCTAATAGTGTCGTGATTTTCACAACATACATCATCAAATATAAATATAGAAAATGGTTTAGCCTCGTTTGGCTCCATTATAGTTTCACTAGCATTAAACTTGTAAAAATTAACTTCAGGCACACTTGCAAGTACCTTATCCAATAATTGGTATTTGGGTTGTTGCAAAGATTTGGAAAAGATGTAAATGTTGTTAAAACGTAATCCTTTAGGATTTGTTATTAAGTTAAAAACCACATTCGTCTTTCCACAATTTGACGGTCCAGTTATTAAACATCTTATTGTGTTTGGCAGTAGTTCACCATGTTTTCCATGATTTAACTTGTCGTTGTCAACTGTTAATTCATCAATATTATTAATAAAAAATCGATCCTTTTGTTGCACAATCTCCATCTTGTGTAAAGGTTAAACACATAATGAGTTCATAAATTGTTACACCAAGTCTTTTGTAGGGATCCAAGAGTCTTCACTTTTATTAAATCCCAACCAACGTACTTTAACCTTATCCTTTTTTTCTTTGTAAAATTTTTTCAACAAGATATACATCGCCAACTGATGATTTTAACAGCTCGTGTCCGTAGAATCCACCTTCAAGTAATTCACCCTTGTTGTCTTTTAAGATGTAAGTTTCAGGTATTGTCGGTTGCACTTTATAGATTGTAAACACTTCATTAGTCCAGTTTGGCAGATACCTTTTACTAAATACTCCTTTATACTTATTTATACGAACTTTATCACCAACTTTAAATGTTTTAGGCTGCATTTTTTCACGTTTAGGAGTTGTATTATTCCTAATACGTTTTAATACCATCTTAGCATTACCGCTATTTACTTGGTTAGGCTTCATACCAATGGTTCGATGATACTTGTTGTTATATTCTTTTATAAGTTGCGGTAAGATATCATACCAAACATATGATCCTCGTTTGGAAAATGTTTTATACATTGCTCCTTTTAATGTTCTATTGAATCTTTCTATTATTGAAGCTTTAACTTCAGAATTTGTAGAATAATGATTTATTTTATACTTCTTCATTAAAGCTGCAAAGTCTTTGTTAAAATACTCTTTCCCATCATCAGTTTGTAGATGTTTGATGTTGAATTTATTTCTTTGTATAGCCGTTTCCATAGCTTTTGTAACAATTTTACCAGTCTTGTCCTTTAGCGGTAAGGCATCAGCCACTTTAGTAAAACAGTCTATAATCGCTAAAATGTATTTGAATCCTTTATTCAACTTACTATGTGGTATCATTTCAATGAGATCGGCTTGGAAAAGATCATTCATTCCTTTTATAACTGTACTTCTTCTAGGAAATTTTCTTCTTGCTGGCTTATGAAGTTCATTTACAATTTTATTTTTTAAGTCTTCCATCTTCAGTTGTGTCTTCCACATCGCTTGTAAAGATACTGATCTCTAAAATGGTTTATCCTCTTTTATATACGGTTAGGATATAGGTCAAGGCCATTTTACGTTGGTGTAAAAAAGAGGAAACATGACATTGGGCTTGTCATGTCCCCTCTTCTTTACGAAAGGAAAAAGGAAGAAGGTAAAGGACGAAGAAAAGGTTTACTGATCAATAGGGATTAGGGAATAGTGGCCGAATGGCAATGTGTTGATGTTATTTTCAAGAATGTGGCGTTTATCATCCTTATAACTTAATGCCCACTTTGTTTGCTTTACACTATACAGTATATGGTTGTAGCTTCTGATGGTGTTGAATGTTGCGGTTGTTTCCACATTTTCAAATAAACATCTTTTATAATGTTCAAACTGCACTTTCTTCTTTAGATATGAAGTCTTGATGCCTTTGGCTTTCTTCACCACTTGATGTTCATCCTTTTCACTGATGTACAGTTGGAATGAGTACAGTTTGGACATTAAAGCGACAACTTCTTCCAATGGTACACCATTTGTTTCGTCTTTAAACTTGCCCAACACCTTTTTATTTCTATCGTAGTCATAGTTGGGATGATCTTTAGGATAATCTGAAAAGTCAAAGTCAGTAGTATATACAAAAGTACGTAGATCTTCATACATGTCTTCTGTTCTTATCCAATAAATGAAAGCATCTGTATCCATATATGCTATCCCGATGTTTTCTCTTCCATAAAACTTCACCATCTTGTTGTAGTGAAAGTCATACATGTGGGTTTTAGAAATATCCAAAATAGACATTCCCACATATAGAGGACGATCCATTGTTATTGAGATTTTGTTCATGGTAACAGCTACAAGATTCTCGTTAATAATTACACTCGTTCCAAAGTTTGGTTTTTGTACTAACTTTTGCAACTTCTCCGGATTGCTTACTAATTTTACATCTTTATGTTTTCTTTTGTTTTCCAACGTTTTGCCAAATATTGAATTATTCATTAATTTGAAAAAGTCCTTTTGAAAAGCGGATGTTGCTGCAGTCCTTCTTCTTGTGTTGTTGTCGATGTATGGTTTTAACCAACAAGATTGATTAAATTGTATTGCTCTATTGATTCTTGTTATTTTCAATCCCAGTTCTATTGCTTGCTGTATTGTCCAATAATGAGCTACATATCTTGACTTGTTGGTTAACGTCATCATTAATTTGGGCCATCTACCAGTTGGTGATATTTCCGTCTTTGGCAATAGTGGTAAATCGTAGTGGTGATCATGCAGTTGTTCAGGATATTCGAAGTCGACGTCCAAAATGTATCCAGTATCGCCATATTTGGGTATGTCCATTATATTGCCGATCGAATCTGGGTTCGCCCACTTGAAATTACCATATGGAAGGGGATTTGACATAGCCCATCCATATAGGTTATTTGCATCAAAATAACCTAAGAATGTTGTTGGTTGTGACGCATCAAAGTTTGGGAGATATTTGTTGTTAGCTTTTACATGTCTAGTTACACTTTGCGTCAATCCTCCACGAACGCCTGACTCTATCATCAAAACCATATCTATATCTGTAATAAGTTCAAGTCTACACTTTGTTTCTTTCACCATAGCTTGCCATGCTAGTCCAGGCGATGTATAAGAATGAAATGGATCCAATCCATATGCTTCAAAACAGGTATCTCTAAATTCTTCCATTATATCACAAAGTAAAGTCACATCTAATTTAACATAAAAGTCGGAATATTCTCCCAATGTTGTCATTCCTAGTTCGTTCCATACTTTACAAGCGTGTTGATAATCCTCTTCACTGATGTCCTCTTCATACAACTTACTCTTGAAGGCTTCTCTTGGCGGAAGTGATGTTTCTTCAAATTTTTCCAAACAATCGATGTAATCATAGGGAAAAACACCTTTGCGGAGAACCAAATCCAATTTATCTTTACTAACAATCTTCATTGTTTCTATTAAATTTTCTTTCTTTAAGTTTTCAGTGAGTTTACTTAAGCTAGATGGCATAAAACGGTAAGAGTCTAAAAAACGTAACTTAATATTTCCAACCGTTTTACTAAAACTAATAAACTTTTCACTAGTTTCCGCTATCACATCGATTTTTCCATCATCTCGTCCCAATTCCGGTATGATAAAATGTGCATCATAACCGCTAAGGTTATGCAAAACTACAGGTATAAAGTTGCGAATTTGATAGTTAATATTACATCTGTTACACGCGGCCCCTCTATAATAACCTGTCAGATGGTCATGATCACGTACCTTGTGGTTTTCCAAAGTATATTCATTTTTACATAAATAACAATGGGTTGAATTTTCATACTGAATCTCTTCTTCTTCATCCATCGGTATCATTGGTACAATATCACTATACATTTTTTGTACATTTTCTGCTATCAAATATAAGTGGTCAAGGAAAATTTTAGAAGCATTTTCACCACGATATATAACAGGTTTTGATGTTAGGTCATATTTATTTAAAGGATCTTCTGACAGTGTAGATTTAATTAATAAACAAAAACTGTTTGGATCATGCATTTGATACTTAACACTTTTCTTGGCTTCATCATCATTATTTTCAATAGGAACAAGTGTAGATTCAAAATCCGCATATACAACAATGGGAATACGGTACTGATGAGATATCTTCTCAAATTTTAGCTCGGCCTTATCTAGTGATGGTAACATTATTTTGGCTTCATAGTTGTTGTTACACAATCGTTTATGCTCTTCTAACCACTGTCTTCCTAGTCTTCCTTCTCGTTGAAAGTTGAAACATCTTCTGCAAATTACCTTCTTATTTCTATTTTTAGATAATTGATTACTAACAAGAGTTTCAAATTTTTTGATCCATACATAGTGGGAAACATCACCTCTTGTAAGTAATAGTAAGTCCCTATGATCTGGTAGTTCATTCTTCACCACACGCAATGGGTACACTTTATTCGAATTGTCCAAACCGAAAACATTAACAGATGTTCCAGGGTTTTGTTTTTCAAACTTTGGGATGTCCTTTAAAGCCACTGGGTAAGTCAATCCTTGGAAATTATATTTATATCTATGTGTTTCATATTCTTGACTGGGTCTATCCGCATGGTGAGGTGGTACAAATTTTGCCGTCATTGCATATCTAAAACATTCCATATCTTCATTTTGAACATTTATGCACGATTTGGTGTCTGAAATTTTCTTTGGGAGCGGAATATAACTGCTACCCCTTAATCCGTAGCCGTGTTTATGAGTTCTAATATCCATACCCTCAATACTAACCAAACTCCAACCAGATCCTCTGCCTTCATGTTCTTGAATTTTCGTTAATATCTCTTCTAAACAATCTTCAACTATTGAATTAATATCTGAACTTGCCATGATGGTCTGGTTTTTTGTTATAAATCCTCTTGGTGACATTTCTCCTTCTACATTAGTAAACATAGCATGTAGTAATATGCTAAATTTAATGAAGTTTAGTCTTCTTAATTCTTCTGTGAGTGTTCTCCTTGCAATTGTACTCACTTCCTTAAAAAACTGCTCCAATTTCAATTTTTCATTTTGAATTTTGTGGTGCATTACTACTTTACCTTCTAAAGCAAATACTTTTAAACTTGGTATAGCATTCGAGGGTCCTGCTAATGATTCTTCTTGTTGTTCTTCTTGTTGTTCTTCTTGTTGTTCTTCTCCATATAGTTTTAAATCTTCATATTCGGTTTCTGTTACATCTTCATTATTATTATGGAATAACTCTTTGTGTATTTCTAGTAGAATATTATCATGAAAGGTTTCTAAGCAAATTTCACATTGATGCATCTTGTTGATGTTTACTCTTTGAAATTTAGCAGCGAAATGAAATGATTCTCTACTGCTCCCTTTTTATAACCTCCCAGTTGTAGTGGGGAGGGGGGACGGTAAGATTTTTAGTAAGATGTTAAAAATAGTAGGTTAAGACTAAAGCTGAAAAGTAATGATTAAAGCCTATATTTTCTTCCAATTGCAAATACTCCACATATGCCTCCGCCCATAGCCATAACAGATCACTGTTACGCCAATATACACCAAAGGTGGGTCTATCATCAACTAAAATTGGTGATGCTATGTTTACTAATCTTTCATTTTCTATCCATGTCATAACTTCAATTACAAACCTTCCTATAATATCCTTTGGAGAATTTGGATCCACAAATATTCTTGTTACAACATTTTCACTTAATAAAGGCTCTTCAATTTCTTCATTGTTTTCTTCATTGTTTTCTACATTGTTTTCTACATCGTTTTCTTCATTGTTTTCTTCATCCACCTCCAATACTTCTCAACTTTTGTACATTTGTTATAAAATATTGGAGCATCTCGGGGAGACATGTTTATTCTAGCTATTATTGGCAATGAATGTCCCAACGCAAACCACAACACTCTTATATAGGCAAGTCAATGAGTGGGGGTTTCTTTTAATAATAAATTTTTATTAAAAGAAAATAATTTAATTCTGTCTTTACCAAAATATTACTCTTAATTAGAGCTTTCCAATGATGTATCGCTTGCCCTATTCCAGCAAACCATTCTCAAGTTATAAGTAAATTTGTTAGCACTTGGCTGGTGGAGGGGGGGGGCTTCCGGTTTCCGGTCCTGTCGGGGGGGGGGGGGGGTCATGCATGAATGGATTGAGGTCAAGGTCACCAAAAAATAATAATGATCCAAGGTGATGGAGGCGGCTGTAACCGTCTCCACCACCCTGTGTTCCTCAAACACTCCCAATCCCAACCCAAAAAGTTACGTCTTGCTAGGGATCCCGATTTTTGGCCCGCACGCACGTGGCGATCCAGTTTGGTAGTCTGTGATACGGGCGGCCAGCCTCGGGCCTGGGCACTGGACTTGACCATTCCAATTTTACAATGGGGACTCTGAAACAGCTAATGCAAGACGCAACTCTAACCTCCCACCCTTAATCTAAACCCACCCAAACATATTTTTGCCTGGCCAAAATTAAAAACAAAAATCAAAAACAATAAAAATATGCGCTACCTACGGCACAACGCGCATGTCCCACCCATATTAAATGAAGTTCAATCAAACTTCTTCAATTTACATTTACATTTTAATTTAATCTACCCATCCTAACAGCTAGCTGTGGAATATAAAAAATTATTAGCACACAGATAAACACAGACATAGACACACACACACACACACACACACACACACACACACACACACACACACACACACACACACACACACACACACACACACACACACCATAACCCAATACTTAAAATTAAAAACACATTTCTTAAACATAAATAATACCATAACACACCTTAATGCTAACATCGCAATGCGCAAGTTAAACCTTAAAACTAACACATCTTAAGACTAAAACCAAATAACACTTTGCATAAAAACCATAGACACACACACACACACACACACACACACACACAACAAATATTAAATAGTAATAGCCTAACAACAAGAGTAACTCAAATATATATCGGCCGCTTATACATTTGAGTTGCCCTCTGAGTCGGGTCGGAGTGCCGCGTCCGGAGTTCCGAGCCCGACTGCGGCGGCAATAGTCGTCAGGGTAGTTCTCGGCTCCCAGAGTGGTGGGGGGGCTCGGTAGGGGTTTAAGGGGTATGGAAATTTCCAAACGGATGTGCTTTGTTACATGTGGGTCGGCTAAAACGCAGGTGGAGCCTTGTACCTCTCAATTTGCATTAGATAGCATCAAATTACATCCGCTGACAAGTAGGAGCCTTGTACCCCTCAATTTGCATTAGATACCATCAAATTACATCCGCTGACAAGTACATCCGCAGCTTTCCCCATTGCGTGACAGCATAATTATCGTCGATTGTTATCCAGCCTCTTCCAACGCTTAATTATAGTTCCAACGGAAATAGGCCGCCGGTACACGCAACTTGTTTTTAACATACAATAGACTATTGTTTGGAAATGCATTACTTATGCGCATAATCCTTGGTCTGGTCGGTACTTCTTACACGCTACACCCAAGACGTTGTGACGTCGGCGGGGGGGGGGCTTCCGGTTTCCGGTCCGGTCGGGGGGGGGTCATGCATGAGTAACCATCCGCATGTATATAAACGACGGGAAGCTCGCGCGCCTCCCATATAGGGAGCTGACACCCCAGCGGTAAACAACCAATCCGTGAGTTCATAACACATAACACATATTTTTACACTATTTCTTAACACTACATCAGTTATTTTATATATCTTAATTTTATTTTCGTGTCGAATTTCCATTTTTTTTTTAACTAAAATATGCTAATTAACATCGTGTGCAGGAAACTCACACTGATTAATTGCAGGTTCCATTCTTACACACCTGTTTCCTCCTTAATATGCAAATTACTCTCTTACTTTAACAACACTTAAACTCTGACCGCTACTTCTCGGTCATATTAATATAATTAGTGCTACACTACGGGATTTACCTGTGCAATAGTGCACGCTGTTTCCTGCACGTCTGCAGGTAATACACCTTACAATCATATACTTATTGCTACATTACACAAGACATTTCTTGCACACCTGCAGGCAATACACTTGCTGACCGTCTACTATTATAATTATTGCTACAGTACGAGAGACATTTCTTGCACACCTGCAGCTTATACACTTTACAACCGTTTAATATTAAAATTATTGCTATACTACAATAGTTACCTGTTCAATCACAGTTGTGGTCCCCCCACTTGATTATCCACAGAGCAATACTTGCAATCCTACAACTGAATAATTAATTAACTTCCGCGATCACCAGTACTTTTTTAAACTATCCATCTCTTCCTCTGACTCTTGTGACCGTAGCCGCAGCCGACTGACAAATAACCGAGCTCTCCCAAACCTTGCTCTTTTATGCGGTTTTCTCGGGGAGGGGGTTGGAGGGGCGTCGCACGTGACTCATTGATCGCATAAAAAGGGGTGTTGCTGCCGCGCGCGCGCCATTTCGGTGGCGGAATCGGTCGGGTGAGGTACTATCCGTTAGTCTCTTGCGCTTTTATAACTAACGCTTGTTACTCTAAAATGTGTTTGCACTTAATATGCTAATTAGTCTTTATATTTGTGCACAGGGCATTTCCTGCACACCTGCAGGTGATACACCTTACAACGGTCTACTATTATACTTGTTGCTACAATACAAGATTTACCTGTCCAATTGGCAATTGTAATCCCACTTAGTTGTGCACGGGATATTTCTTGCACACCAGCAGGTCATACACTTTACAACCGTCTAATATTATAGTTATTGCTACAGTACAAGATTTACCTGTACAATTCACAATTATATTTCTACTTATTCATGCACGGAACATTACTTGCAATCCTGCACCTGAATAATTAATTAACTTCTGCGGCTACCAATACTTTTTTTTCGCCTATATGTTTCCCCCTGCTACATGCTACAACCTTTCGCGGCGCCACCCAACAAATAACTGAGCTCTCCAAAGTTCTGTTCTTTTATGTCATCCTCTCAGGGGGAGGGGTTGGGGAAGGGGGGGGGGCACACAACCCCCATATAACGGGCATCGGTACCGCGCGCGCGTCATTATAGTGGCGATAGGGCAACAGTGAACAACTATCCGCAAGTCTCTAACACCTAGTCTAACACTTTTTTACTCTAACATATGTTTGCACTTATTATGCTAATTAGTCTCTATATATTCAGGCACACTCGCGGGCGCCGGTCATATACTCGCCGATTGTCGGAGAGTACACATCTCCCCTTCGTATATTATCATGGCTTCGCACTCTTTACAACTAAAACTTTTACGCACAAAACATATTTTACAGAAACAATCTAACTCCACACTTTCTAAACCGCGTACTACATTGGCTAAGCTTAAGAAATACTACAGTTTTCACCCGTTGTACTTTGCAAAACCTAGCCTGTGCAACACTGCATACTGTACTGATACTGTTTTGCACGCTGTCTTAACTGACATGCTGCAGTATCAACATTTCAATCTTGTTACACCTATTGACGACGCTATCCAATTATTCTTATTCACTATATTACCGGGTTTATATGATCGTTCTTCCTTGGACACATGTCTCATTCTACTGTATCGACTCGCACTGTAAACACCTAGGAGCTCTCCTATCATGCAACTATTATTTTAATTTGATTTTAAAAATAAACGAAAACCTCCCGCGGCCCGGCGCCGCCACCCCCACCCCTCCCAAACCCCACTGAGCCCCTGCGGCTCCCACTTTTTTAAAACCCCCTCCAAATGACCTTGACCCACTTCCCAAACCCATCCATCACTGTCACCCCCACCCCACACTTCCAACCCCACACCTGCCACTTCCAACCCCACACCTGCCACTTCCAACCGCTGACCTTGAACTGGGCCAGGAGTAACCAAAAGACACTACTATCTTGCAATTTGTGAGTGAAGATATTATCTCATCTAATCCATCACAAACATCACACGCAGTGTTATTCACCTTAATCATAAAGTGCATTGGCGTTCAAAAAAGTATCAAAATTATGAAGTCATCGAGACCCATTTTGCTAAAATAGTATTTCGTTACAAGGGCCGAAAATTGAGTTTTGCCGTCCTCGAGATCGTGTTTCAACTTCGAGTATTTTATGGCCGAGCTACGAACGATATTTTTCATCACACTACACTATGCAATAAATTCGAGCAAATGAAATTTGATAGCATGGTAGCGAAAACTGCATAATCTACATTAACTGGACGAGACAATATAAGGTATAATTAGCGCGAGGCCATTAAGGTTTACAATACTCCTTACCTTAATGTAAGAAACTCAGTTTATCTCCGAATTTTCAGTTTACTAGTGGCGTGTAGGGGCAAAGGCCCCTAAAAATCAAAATGGTGATGTTGTCTCCGAAAGTAAGTTTCAATTTATCACCTCCTTGCAGTATTACCATAGATATTCCATCTATGGTGTTACTGTATTTTCCTCAAGCTGCAATGTGAATTTACATGTTTGGGTTTTCTAATAAAATATTTCCTAGTCTTGACGAAACTTTTTGATCGGTATCAAATCAGTAATTTACCAATAACTTCCTCTGTACTAAAATACAATAGTCTATTTTGTGGAAAAATACTGCCCTATTATACTAACGAACGCGGTAAAAGTATAGTCCATTTTTTTTGTCCTGATCCTTTTCGAGAAAATTGGGGTGGGGGAAAGATTTAAACTGTAAACACATAATTTAAACTGTAAACAAAACATTTAAACTCGTGACAAAGATGTTCGAGTAGATTTACTTCAATGACGTTTTTTATAACTTATAATACCTTTCAGTAACTCCTAGTCAGCTGTTATGTTTAAAAGCCAAATATATACTTTGTTAAAAAGAAATGTTCTTAAGTAAACTGATGAGCTTAATTAAATGAGCTTAAGTAAAAAGCAACATCCCGATCTAAACAATAGTATTCATGTTACTCATTTTAATGTTATGTTAGGTTTGTTTCTGTTCAAATTCTAACTCATGTTCTTTTTTTTAATTACCTCACATTTGCTTATTGTTTTGTGATGAAACAGATTGTAAATAAAAATTGTGTTAAAAAAAAGCAACAGTTGCCAATATCATATGACAACATATAGTGTATCAGTTTTACAATATTACCAGCTGGTATGCAACAGTGAAATAAAACAAAAACAACAAAAAACCAACAAAAAAACCAAATGGGAGAGTAGGAAGTATAAACAAACCCCCTCCACCATCTCTACCTCGAAGGAGCAGGTTTAAAAAACGGACTATAGTTTTAAACTTAAACATGTTCATGAATAAATAAAATAGTTCAATACAACATAAGTCCATTAATACTGTACACTCCTTCACCCTGGACCCCTGGACTTCTGTGCCCCCATTCCCCAACACTCGCCGTGACTCAGTGCCTCCCCTTGCTCCCGTTCACCTCTCCTGACCAGTGTTTCCTGTACCCCCTATGTCCACAGGGCCCGAACACCCACCATGTCTACCTACTCCCTTACCCCCTCATGTCCCTGTGCCACCATTCTCCCGTGCCCACATGCCAATAGTTCTTCCCCGTAGCCCCCGTGCCCTCTATGTTCCTCATTAATCCCAAATGCCCCCCATGCCCAATCAACTTTTGTGACACCGACGTCTCTAGTAGGCCCTCCAGCTTGTGCTCCGATTTCCATGCCTCCACCCCCGCACCCACGGTACTTCTGTGCCCACATGCTGGCCGTTCTTCCCCGTGGTCCCCATGCCCAATATGTTCCCCAAGCCTCCCCCGTGCCACCGAGATGATTTCAGTATCCATTGTGCCTTCCCAACCCCCGCGTTACCATGTGCCCCCGGGCACCCTATGTTTCCATGCCCATTTACCCCTTTTGCCACCGACGCCTCTAGTTCTCCTTGCGCCCCCGCGACCCCTCCGCCACGTGCCCCAGTGCATCCCCATGCCTCCCCAGAGTGCCACCTATGCCCCCGTATCACCGTACCCAAAATGTTTTCTGCCCTCGTGCTCGCCGTCCATCCTTGTGCCCCTATGTTGCCCATGCCACCACCCTGTCCCTCATGTCCCCCTTTCTCTAGTTCCACCAACACCCCTCGTGCCCTTCGTGCCCCATATCCCCTAAACCCCTGTCCTTTCCATGGTCACGTGCCGTCAGCCGTGCCAAGAACAGCATACCCCAGCCTTCGGTGTTAGCCGATATTCTTCTCCAGCGTGCTCCTAGGCCTGATCTCAGTTTCCAGTGGGATATGGTGTCATGTGAGAGTGTCCGAAGCTTAGTTGCAAATATGAAATCGTCAAAAAGCAAAGATGTGTATGGTTTTTCTAATTTTGTGATAAAGAAGATCATTGATGTAATATTGATACCTCTTGTTTTCTGCCTCAACATATGTTTGACCGAAGGAATTTTTCCAAATTCACAAAAGGTTTCTCGAGTCATTCCTGTCTTTAAAAAGGGTGATAAGTCCAAAATTGAGAATTATCGGCCGATCTCTCTGATCCCAACCATTGGCAAAATATTTGAGTTGGCCATCAAGTCGCAGGTATGTTGTTTTCTTGAATCACTTGAAATTTTTTCCAAATCTCAGTTTGGTTTTGGTAGTGGTAGGTCTACGACGGATGCCATGGGCTCTCTTCTGACCCAGATTTTTAATTCTTTTGAAAACAGACAACTTGCTCAGATCACTGCGTGTGATCTGAGCAAGGCTTTCGATTGTATAGATCACTATATCTTGCTGTTAAAACTTGAGCACTTTGGCATCCGTGGTACACCTCGCGTGTTTTTTGTGTCATACCTGTCTGATCGCATGCAGTTTGTTGATGCAGGAGGTAAGAGGTCGGAGAATGTGTTATTGAAATCAGGCGTTCCCCAGGGCTCTGTTCTGGGGCCCCTGCTCTTTCTAATAGGTGTAAATGACCTGCCGTATAGTATATTAAATACATTTACAGTTATGTTTGCTGACGACACCTCTTTCTTTAATGCTCATTCTGATTATAATGAATTAAAATGTATCTCACAACAGGCTGTGAATGAAGCTAGTTTATGGTTTAGTGCCAATGGTTTAGTCTTAAATCAAGATAAGACTCAGACTTTGATTTGCATGCCTAGAAACAAACAAGTAGGCGTAGATTTAGAACAGCATGATGTAAAGATATTAGGGTTAGTTATGGATAAGAATTTGTCATGGCATCCGCATGTGGAATCTGTATGTAATAAGTTTGCACGAGTAATTTATTTACTAAGCAAACTAGTCAAGGCAGTACCTGAAACTTATATTTTATCTGCTTATCACGCATTTTTTCATTCAGTTATAAGTTATGGATTGATCCTTTGGGGTAACAGTAGTCATGTTAAAAGTGTGCTTCTGCTTCAAAAGAAAGCTATAAGAATTGTTTCAAAATCTTCTTTTTATGAGCATTGTAGGCCTCTGTTTATCAGGACTAAGGTTCTGACAGTCATTAACATGTACATCTTTCAATGTTTATTGCATGTAAAGAAAAATCACAGTAATCTTCAACTTAGAATGGATGTCCATTCTTACAACACACGAAAACAGTCGTCCATTGATGTGCCATATAGTAGATTAAGTGCATGTACCAGAAGTTACCATATTTTAAGTTTAAATTTATTTAACTTTCTGCATGTTGACACCCAGTCTTTACCGTACAAAGATTTTAGAATTAGGATTCATGACTGGCTAACTTTAAATCCCTTCTATAATATTAGTGAGTTTTTTTAATCTGGTGCTATATAAGTGATACCGCTTTGCATAACTGAAGATCTGTGATAAGTATTTAAGTTAATTTAATTGTATATTTTTCTAGTCATTTTCATACGCATGTGCCGCTTTTATTTATTATTATCAGCATTGCCTTTTATTACCTGCATGTAGCCTATTTATGTGCATGTACGGTAAGCTAATTAACTCAGTAGTCCTATTAGACACAGGAATGTTTTAAGCTTGTTTATATTAAGTGCTATTAATACACCGACTGACACTGTCTATTGCAATATTGTGTTTGCTTAATGACAATAAACGATGATTATTTGATTATTTGATCATATCCGCCATCCCTCCCCGTTCCTCCGTACTCTCCTGTGCCCCACGCCGTTTCCCCTATTTCCCCCATGTCTCCCTCGTGCCCCCATATCCACTTACCCTTCGCGCCACCGAAGTCCCTCGTACTTTGATTGTAATCTATTTTGTCTGTTCGTCAATGAAGTAGATCACTGATTGATGTACTATTAGTTTTCGCAAACTACCATTTACATGAAAAACTCGACGTCTTTATGGATTAACGGGCGTTTATGGTTTTCCTACGACCCACGTAAAGAAAGAAAACAGAGAATAATTCTCTGTTAATAATCAATAATTATCAATAATTTTATCAATAAATTTTGATAAAATTATTGATAAAACCAAAACAAATTATTCCTCATATGGAGGTTAGCCAATGTTAGGAGTTTGCATATTCAGTCGAAAATAAACAAACACTTAACAAAACGATTTAACTTTTCAACTCTATCTACTAAATAGCCAATATATAAAGCAGTAACGTAATAACTAAAATACATTCACTGTCCTAGCCAAATTTAACTTTAAAATATTATTATGAATATACCAATCATTTTACTTCTGTTTCTTTAATGACATAGGTGGGGGTCACGAAGATGAAATCTCCTGTGGATACGTAATCCGTTCATGACTATTAGTGTTCCCCTTTTTTATAGTACATTGCCAATTTTAAAAAGTTATAACCATGCAGTTATCTTAACTCAAAATATCTGCTCAATAACCAGCTGAGTTTATGATAAAACACTGGAAAATCTGCTTAATCACACGTGTAGATCTAAAGACGTCTTCCCATTAGATTAACATTGGAACTTCTAGGTCCAATGGGGCAAAGCCTATGTAACTTTGGAGAATTCTAGTATTATTCCTTGCGTCCTTGGTCCTCAAGCTTTAAAATGAGCCATAATACGTTACCCTATCTTTTTTCTAACTCGAGATATTTCGTGGGGACTGATTCGCTTACGGAATTATATATATAGATTTCTTTAGTTTTTCCAATTTGAGGGTTTTAAAGATTTCCTGATCGCCTCTCTTCAAGTAGAACAACCATACCCAGAGGAACATCTGAAAGATGACAGAACACTTATTTACATTGTAGTTTTTGTCACTAAAGTTGGTTATGTTACGGTGGTGTTTTAGAAAAATAATTTTAAATATCTTTAATTTTTTGTATCGTGAATATCGAAGAGAATGAATTAAAAAGTTACAGTTAAATTGTGTATACAACTTTTTAAACATATTTCCTAATGCCTAGCAAATAGGCTACTTTTGAAAACTTATCATCTGATATAAATAATTTTTTTTAAATCTATTGTTATAATAATTGCTAAGTAACAGAAAAAGTTAAATTTTAAACAGTGATTTTTATGTTGCCTACTCATCGATTGAAGCGTATTCGTGAGTAATAGAATAAGATTATGTATTTACTCATATTTTTGAAGGACTACATTACAATATTATTTACGTTATTCACCATTAATTAATTTTTGTATGTTTTGTCCTCGATTTATTATTATTGTTTCCAATATAAATGAGGTTGAACACAGTGCAATTGTATACAAATTCTGTTGTTCAAATGTTGGAACTCCGCAGTTCTCAGTAGTAAAAAGAATTATTTTTTATACAGTACTTGCAAAGTTGTTGACAAATTAAATTAGGATCCGCACACATGGATATTTTGAGCATTGTAATTACCCATTATTAGATATCTGGAAACTGAGTATTGAGTTGTGGATATAAATGGTTAGAGGGTTGGAATATCAACTTGAATTCAGAACTGGGAAATGATAAGAGGAAAAATAAACTATTTTTAACAGTTCTTGGATTAATCGCTAACTTGTATATATTAATACGCAAGCATGTTTCATTTCCTCCTTTTTTTCTCAGCTCGTGTACATCGTAGAAGAAATCCGAGCATACCGTTAGAAAGGTATATTCCTGTGGATGAGCAGAATCACATTCTAATTCACATCGGACTCCAGGGCTACGCCCCACAGGCTTTCAAAGTTCCAATGTTAATCTTATGGAGAAAAGAGAAATGAATGAATCATTAGACAGCTGCTGTAAAAACAACTGCTAGAAAATTAGGAAGAGTTCTAAAATGTTTTTAAGTTTCTTGGGTCCAGATCAACTGAAATTTTGATCGAATTTCGATCAGGAGGCAATCTCTAGACTATGGTTCTTTTGAGGATTTTTTGTTGGCTTTAACTCATGTCATTGATTAGCACCTCGATAAAACGAGTAAAAAGAGAAACTGACGACATAGGTGATGCTAAATTTGGCGTGGAGAAAAGCAAGTGCATACACCATTCACTAGTGGAAAGCGTTTACTGTGTACAAGATGGAGAAGGGCTTGGCTCAGGAGCATTTCGATTGATACATTGACGTTGACGTCTGATTGACAGGTGGGAGAGCGTAGTGGTACAATTTTATCAACTGCCCCACTGGCTAACCGCACGACACTCAAAGTGTAATGTACGCTGGGTAATTAACCACATTGTACCAAACTGTTGTGGTTATCACCGGACACACCGTACCACTGCCGCGACACATGATAAGATTCTTATAACTTAGTATATGGTTTTATTAATCAGCTGATCAGGGTTATTCATGTGTCATAGAATGTAAGTTTTTGTTATTAAACAAGAGTATATAAAGGTGGAAAATTCAAAGATTTGGGAACCCTTTTTAAAATACATAGCCACATTAAACAGAAAACTTTGAGTTGGATTTGTATGATTAGGTCACCTTACCCTAAGATCACGGTTTTCTTCATCCGCGGCCTTCCCTTTTCTGGTGTCCCAGCCTGATCGGCCCCAGGCGTGAAGATCTACCTACCAAATCCTTTTCTTTAAAATAGTAGTAAAACTCTAACAACCTTGTGTATTAAGTTAAACTAATTGATGTATTTTATGTTGCAGATCTGTGAACCTATAGAAAGAGTATATAAACATTTTTTAAAATGGCACCGCCTATAAAACGACGTCTTCTCAAGGTTATAAAGGAACACAATGAAGTAAAAAAGAAATTGACGCAAAACGGTGAATGATTTTGTCCCTGTAGCTGAGGATGAAGACTACTTATTAGAGGATAATATTATAGAGCTTCTAAAGCCACTTTTATTGGACCCTCAGTATTCAAATTGATATTATACAGTATTCAATTTGATAACAGCATTGAAAACAATGCAGTGTCAATTTTGGCTAGGATTTCCAGTCAAAACGACCGAATGGCAAATGCTGTAGTTGAAAGTGGCGCTTTTAGTATGATTTTAAGAAATTTACACAAAAAAACGATCGATCACCAAAAAAATGCAGTGTTGACAATCAAAAATATTTCAAAATACAATTCAGATTTGGCAGAGGCTGTCGTTCAAAGTGAAGGAATTAAAGCAATCAAGTATTGTCTAGAAAGTTCTGATAGTGAAATTAAAAAAGCTGCGGCCTGTGCAGTAGCAAATATAGCTCGCCACAACAAGGAACTGTTGCTCCTCACCATCGACGGAGCCGGGCTGGTCCCAGTCTTGGAACTGTGTCTGCAGGAACCCGAGTTATGCCTCAAACAAAATGTCTGCCTCGCGCTTTGTGAGATGACAAAACATTCCAAACTTGCACAAAGTGTCGTCGACGCTCACGCCACCCCAGTGCTGGTGGAACTGGCATCATCTCACAGTTCCAAGTTGAAGGCACAAGTTTATAAAATACTCAGTCACATCAGCGAACACTCGGTGCCACTGGCAGAGGCAGTCGTGAATGCGCAAGTCCTGCCGCAAGCCACGCTGGACATGGCACACACAGACCTGACTGTCAAACGAAGTGCCACCATTTTGTTGAGACATATTGTTAAACACAATGTTAAGTTCGCTAAACTAGTTTTTAAATCCGAAGGGGTAGTATCGTTGCTTATAAATTCTCTTTCTGATAAAGATGGGAACACCATACTGGCAGCCATCGTCACCTTGGGGTATATAGCTGCTTATTCTGATGAATTTTCACTCGCCCTTCTAGATTTAAATTTAATCCCTAAGCTGAGTAAAATACTGGAGGAAGTGACGGCAGATCATATTTTACAAGCAACAGTATGGACTCTAGGTAATTTAGGCCGATACACAGCAGGTCATGCCCAACACCTGGCTGAAGCTCACATATTCACAGAATTAATACACATCCTGCTGAATGAAAGTTCATCTGAGGGTTTGAAAGGATACTGTCGAGAGACTTTGGAATTTACTATTAAGAAATGCTCAGACGTTAAGTTTTTAGGACCATTGTTTTAATCTGCACCACCTGATGTATGCAAGAACGTAATAAAGCGATTCAGCAAGATTCTGCCAAAGGACACTGAAGCCCGAAGGTCAGTTGTTTGTAGTGGAAGTCTGGCGAAAATACTAGAAATTGAAATTGAAGCTGAACCAGGAACACCGATTATTAAATACATTTCTACTATCAAAAGTTGCTTTCCCAAGGAAATAATCGAATACTGTAAACCGAGAAAATTTCCCACAGAACAATTCGAGCAACTCGATTCTTATATGCCACAAGTCCCAAGTTTTATGAGCAACTGAAAAAGAACACTAGATGAACCTGTAGAAATCACTAATACATAAGCAAATTTACTTTTGATTAATTTTGATTTTGATTTAGTTTTGTAATAAACTTACTATTTTTATGTTGAATATTTATTTTTATTTTTTTTACAGTTAAAAATTAATTTGCTTTAACCAGTTTATACATTTATAATAAAAGTTCTCAAGTTCACATGAGTAGATGGGATTTGCCGGTTCTGCACACTAAAATTTCATTAAATGAATAAATGAATATACTTTATTTCTGTCCTAAAATTAGTGGTTTCTTCACTCTTTAGAAGAGTGGAATTTCATCCATCACAGACTGAAATCAAAACCATTGAAAGGTTGGTATTTCTGCAGTTTAGGTGACCCCTCTCAAAAATTGATTTTTTTTGACAATCCAAAATTATTCCCTGATTTTAAAAATTATATAGTTTTTCTGCTGAAATATGTCATATGGGTTTTCAAATTAACTGAGAAGTTATGCTGATCACGAATATGTAAAAATTATTTTGATCCGATTTGAAATAAGCCAGGAAATGCGGGAAAAGAGTCGGAAAAGCTATTAGATGAACTGATTTGGAAGTAGGTATGTCATGTGGGTACTCTTCGGCATTTTATGTAGAATTCATATATGTGAATAATAATCGCAAACAACAATGTATAGTGACTAAAGAGAAAAGAAATCACTTAGAAATAAGATCAAACCACTCTGAAACTTAGACCACATATTTTTAGTGAACCACTAACCAATGTTTCAAGTGGTTGTTATTGATGTTCCTTAAACTATTAGGTAATAGGCAGTACTACATAAATAGGCCTACCATAACTTAACACTATATCTAACATAACCAAACATAACTATCATGTACCATACCAAGCAAAGTTTTATTAAAATATACATATTTATGGAATAACATAGGCCTATACCAACCCATACAGCACACTAACCTCTTCAAGATAGTTAAAAAAAGTCTTGCTCTGACTTGGTCAACGTCTTCAAAACGACTCGCAAGACTCCTAAACCAGTAAATTAAACGTTTATTTGACCAAACTTTTCGTACACTTAATCGGTCTAGAGGAAGTCTAGATTCCGTCTCGGAGGACATTTTCAAGACATATTTTAGCCGTCTACGACTATAAATTTGACCATAAGGTATAATGGTATCCCTCTTTTAACCGTTTTAAAGCCTCCTTTTTTATCTATTGACATCTACTGTACATCTTGAACACATTGATAATGTTAAAGAAGTCTTGTTGATGTCTCTTTGAGATGTAATTAAGATGTCAATCTATTTTGTACTAGAAGATGTATTCATTTATATGCCTTGAAGATTAAAATTACTGATGTGGCATACAATAGATATCCTGGATATGTTTAAAATGTCACAGATTTCTTTTTGGAGCCACTTTGAGATATACTCAAGACATGAAATCACCCAATAAAGAAATGTTCTCCCAATTATAATTATTTAAGGTGTTACTGTAACATTAAATCGAGTACATCATAAAAAGTCAATAGGCTATGTATATCATTAAACTAGGTATTTGACAAGTTTTACTGGATGTAACATAATTTTCAATAATATGTAACAAAGTATTTACCGTACTACTTCAATTTTTGTATGTTAAAATGAATTTATTTAATTAGGTATAAATTTTGCTGGATGTATTTTCATCTATAATTTAATCATTAATAATAATTATTAAACTCAACTATAATTTAAAAAAATTGAATTAAATTTACAGCAAAGGATTTTAATAAAAAGCCAATAAATTTGAATCTTAATATATTAAAGATAACATGTTAATTTCACAGATATAAGATTTACACTGCAGCCCACAAATAACATGTACAATGTCAAAAGAAGTTTCCCGTTTCCTGAATGAGTGATTCATGCGAGAAGATCAGCAACCCAGATCTGAAACAAAAAGAAAAGAAAATCATTAACAACTGGAACCAAACCTTTCAAACAGGGAGTTAAAAGCGAGGGAAAGAAATTAAAAAACAAATTGTTTAACGATTATTTTAGAGATGAGGTTAATTTTCTCAGTCCAACTGAAAAGAGGTTGTTGGGGATAGCGGTTGAGCTTAAAACCATTATGAAAAGCGTTTAAATTTACGGTTTCTGATATTATGGAGAGCATAAATGAAAACTCGAAAACTCAGTTTACACAGTTTACTGGTACAAAATTATTAGAGATAATAGCAGTTAAATAAATTAGGTAAACAAGTCAGAGAAATACTAAGTGTAAATGTTCTACTTGCGGAGAGTCTTTTCTTGAAACTTGAGCTGGAATCTTGGACGAGAGGCGCAGTGCAGACTAGAGGTTGAAGCGAAGAGCAGAGGCGGTTCACCATCTCAAACGCGAAGGAGTTACCATGGACTTGGGGTAGCAGCGTAGAAGAGGCTCCCTCGGTAGATGCTGGTGACCGTAGCGTAGCATATAGTTGAAGAGCAGAGTGTAGACATTGCTTAGTAGAGTCCAGCTTCAAGGTTACAATAAAAACTATTGCACTGGAATAGTCACTCACTGAGGATTTAGAAACATACAAGTAATATACTCTGACTGAATGAATTAAACTTTGAAACCAAATTTTACTATATGTGTAATTTATTAGAGTTCAAGAAAATAACATTTTAAACAGGACAGTTTAACTGTGTTAACTGAGTGAGCTGCAGATCTAGAATGGCAATGCTGGACAATACTGTCTGGCTCAGATAAAAGAAGATAAAAAGAGAAAGGAAGGGAATTCCTTTGTCAGACAGACAGACTATTCATATCCACTCAAATATCTATCTCTGTCTCTCTCTCTCTTATGAAAATATTAAAATATTGAATATTTTAGACTCAACATACCGCCCACCCAAATGAATATTTGCAAACAAATGAATAAAACGCAAAAAAAACCAAATCAAATCATGAACAAGGAGCAGGTTTAAGGATAAGGCGTCAGAGGCGGGTAAAGGAACCAACTTATGAACTGGGCGCACAAATGTTCCTTGAGTCGTTTTGATCTTTACTGCTCTAACGACTCCGTCACATCCAGGAAAGGTCTCCTTGATTCTTCCAATAGGCCATTCAAGTGGACTTGTGTTCTTGATTTGCAGATAGGCTACATCTCCAACTTGCAAATTGGGAAGAGAGGAAGTCCATTTGTTCCAAGATATAAGAGTCTGTAGATATTCTTTTGACCATTTTCTCCAGAAACACTGGGTAGCTTGTTGTAGAAGCTCGTATCTTTTAAGACGATTCATGGGTATCTCTGTGTAGTCTATTTCAGGAGGAGCTAGAAGGGGTGCTCCAATTATAAAGTGATCCGGGCTTAAATAATCACCATCATTTGGATCAGTACTCATCGCTCCAATAGGTCGACTATTTAGTATGGCTTCTATTCTTGTTAAAAGAGTATTCATTTCTTCATAGGTGAGGATGAGTGTTCCTATGACTCGCTGCAAGTGATGCTTGGTGGATTTGACAGCGGCCTCCCATAGTCCTCCAAAATGAGGAGCGGATAGCGGATTGAAGTTCCATTTGATTTCCTTCAGGGAGAGATGGTGTGAAATCTCAGGATTGGCTTCTTGCAGGAATTTCTGAACTTGTTTGAGATGGTTGGAGGCACCTTGAAAGTTGGTACCGCAATCACTGAAAATCTGTTTACACATACCTCTTCTGGCACAAAATCTATCTAGAGCAGCAAGAAATGAAGTTGTTGACAAGCTTGTGGCAAACTCTAGATGAACTGCCTTTGTAGCAAAGCAGATGAAAATGACCAAATAACCCTTTGACCGTGGAGATTTCCTTCGGTGACTTTCTTTAAACTCGAAAGGACCAGCGTAATCTAATCCTACTTGGAGAAATGGCCTAATGTTGTGAAATCTAGAGGCGGGTAGATCGGCCATCCTGGGTGTCATTGGTTTGGCTTTGAAAATGTAGCAACTACTGCATCTGAATATTCGTCCTCTTAACAATTGTCTAAGGCCGATGATCCAAAATTTGCTCTGTAAGAGTGACTGAGTCAAACGAGGGCCGCCATGCAACGATAGCTTGTGATAATGATCACACAATAAAGTAGCTAATCTTGTTGATGATGGGATCAATAAAGGATGTTTTCTTGAGTAGGATAGCTGTGAGTTTTTCAAGCGACCGCCCACCCTGAGAAATTCTCTTTCGTCTAAGAATGGAGTTAATGCTCGGTATTTCGGTGAACAAGCCTTTTGGTCCTTTATGTTATTAATTTCCTTACTGAGGTAGTTGTCTTGGGTGGCTCTTACACATAGCATTAATGAATCATCCAGTTCCTTCGGTGTTATCGGTCCTTTTCTTTTGTTTAGACCACTTTTCTTGCATTTGACGTTGTAGATGAATCTCAACACGTAGGCGAGAATGAACTGAATCTTTGATAATGCTGAAAATCGATCCATTAGATCCAATACTAAAGTGTTGTTTTCTTTACCAGTTAGTAGAAAGGACTTTGTCCTCATCTCAGACATAATTGTTTCATTATCTGCATAAGAAACAGGAGATGGCCACTGGCTGAGGGGTTCAAGCAGGAATTTTGGACCTTTCCACCACAAGTCATAATTTATTATTTCTCCTGGAAGCATGCCTCTGCTGGCACAATCACATGGGTTTTCCTTAGATGGGACGTGATGCCATTGCTTTGGATTAGTGTCTTCTAAAATGTCAACTACTCTATTGGCAACAAAGGTTTTGAGCTTGTAGGGGGGAGTCTTAAGCCATGATAACACTGTTGAGGAATCTGAGAAAAGAATTATTTTGGATAATTCAAAGTTGAGGTGGTTTACTGATGTTAGTAATTGTGTGAGCAACTGAGCGGCTAATAATTCCAGACGAGGGATGCTCATTATTTTCAAAGGAGCAACTTTACTCTTGGCTTTAATTAGGTATGTTTTCACTTCTGAAGATAATTCAATACGAATGTATAAGCTGGCTGCATAGCCCTTTTCCGAAGCATCACAAAAACCAATGAGCATGGTATCATTAGCTGATGTTACTGGTATGTGTCTTTCGATCTTAAGCTTAGAAAGCTGAGGAAGATTGGAAATGAAGAGAGACCATTGATTGGCGACATCATCTGGAAGAGGTTCATCCCAGCACAAACCAAGTAACCATAATTTCTGCATCAAATGTTTTGCGTAGAATGTTATTGGTGTGATATATCCCAGCAAATCATAGATTTTGGAGATTTCAGAGAGCATTGACCGTTTAGTGAAAACTAGTGGGTTAATCTTAATTGAGTATGTAAAACAGTCATCATTGCTTTTGTACTGCAGTCCAAGAATTTTCATTCCATATTCTTCTTCGGATCCAATTTGAAGAGGTTGTTCCCGATGGTCTTCAGGTACTTTGTCCAAAATAGGCTGATAATTACTAGCCCACTTGCGTAGAGTAAATCCTCCTAATTTAAATATTTGGTTTAATTCCTCTTGTAATTGTAGGGCCTGTTCTGGAGTATCGACACTTGTACATATATCATCTACAAATGTTTGTTGCATGATAGCTTCTGAGGCTAGTGGAAATGGTTTACCTTCATCCTTTACTAGTTGTAACAAAACTCTTTGTTCCAAAAATGCACTAGATGTTACCCCATAAGTGAGGACGTTGAGTTCATACTCGTCAATTTGTCCGTTGGGATCTGTCCGGTAAAATATGTGCTGTAACTTGCCTTGTTCTGGTACAACAATAACCTGTCTGTACATCTGCTTAATATCACAACACACAACAATGGAATGAAGGCGGAAGTTGGTTATGATTTCACAAATATCCTTTTGTAATTTTGGTCCAGGATATAAGATATCATTTAGTGAAACATCAGATTCTTTAGGTTTGAATGAAGCATTGAAAACTGTTCTGAGTTTAGTGGTGCTGCTGTCTTCCTTTCTTACACAATGATGTGGAATAATGTAGGCTGAGGGCGTAGAGGCAATACTCATGTGACCTTGAGCAATGTAATCATCCATAAAATTTCTATATTCTTGATGAACTTCAGGGGCTCGTTTCAATTTATTTTCTAAATTGATGAGACGTACCTTTGAAATTTCTCTGGTGTTAGGCAATTTTTCTGGATCTGATTTTACAGGTAACGAGACGATGTATCCTTTTGTGTTATTTCGGGAATGAGTTAATTGGAAGTATTTCTCAACTTCAGAATCCTCAGGGTTTAGCGGCTTCTCAATTTTAACCGACTCATTTTCCCAAAATTTTGTTATTGATTTTTCAACTGATTCGCAACAAGTGAGAAAGTACGAGTGTTCGCTGGATTCACTGAGGCCTGGCATTCTGCCACCAATAATCCATCCAAAAATGGTTGCGACTGCTGAAGGTTGTCCTTTAATTATATTATGCGAATCAAGAATAATATCATAAAAAATATCAGACCCAATCAAAAAGTCTATAGGTGCACTTGAGTCAAATGTGGGATCAGCTAACTTTAGATTTGAGAACTTTGTGCGAATTGAGGGATCCACTGGAATGTTAGGTTGATTTGATGATATTTTAGGCACAACTATTGCTTCAGTATTCAAAACCGTATCAGGAGTTTTCAATGGACTAATGCTACAAAGTACGGAGCCTTTGTTATGAGACACAGACGTATCGGCAACTGCTACTAATGTAATTTTGCTGGCACGCTTTTTAAGTCCAAGGCGTTGAACGCATTCCAATGTAATCAAACTTGTTTGTGAGCCTCCATCGACAATAGCTCTAGCAGGTTGTAATGTACCATTTTCATCTCGGACACCAATGATGGCAGTGCTTAGTAACATATTTGTAGTAGAATTAGCATTAGCAAAGTTGCAAGTTTTTGAATCATTATTAGAGACAATAGGCTTAGCTTCGGTAGGGGTTACTATGTTTCTTTCTTCTGAGCGATGCAAGAGTGTATGGTGTCTACCAGAGCACTTAAAACATTTGGCTTTTGACTTACAATCAGAGATTCTATGTGACCCAAGGCAACAAAAACAAAGAGAATTTTTCTTGGCCTGCTCATATCGCTGTAACACAGACATTTCTTTAAACTTAGAACAACCATATATTTTGTGAGTAGTGTCCTGGCAACAGGGACATGCAAGGTGTGACCTCGTATCTGTATGACGGGTAGGACTAGCTGTAGCAGTTGAGAGCATAGCGCTACGAGAGGTGGTTGGTTTAAAAGTAGGAGCATGTTTTTGTGGTTTAGTCTTGGCCTTTGATGAAGTTATTTCTAGAATTTTAAGTTGTTGCTGAACAAACTTAATTAGGTCTTCAAATTTAGGGACATCAGTATCGGATTGTTGGGTTTCAAATTCCTTACGAGTAGTTGATGTGAGTGAGCGTAAACCAACATGCAACATGGTGAAGTCAAATAAGTCTGGTATGCCAAGAACCTTAAGGGCTGATAAATTGCTATTAAAAACTTCCATAAAACTTGACAATGAGTTTGTTGAATCTTCTGTCATTTGGCGAAAAGATAATATTTTATCTAAATAACTTGAGGCTAATAGCCGCTTATTCTGATAACGCTCGATAAGTATTTGCATGGCAATATCATAGTTTTCATTTGATATGGCTAAGGTTTCAATTAAAGCAAGAGCATGGGATTTCAGTAAACTACGTAAATACGTCAGTTTTTCAGCTTTAGACAAGGAATCATTCTTATGGATCATAGAGTTAAAGAGTGCGAAAAAATTGGGCCAAGCAGTTATTGTTCCATCAAAGGGGTCAATTTCAAGCTTAGGAAGTCTAGCTACTTGCGGAGGTTGTGGTGGGGGAGCAGACTCTTGGCTAGTGTCAGCCTTACCTGGTGTAGTGGTCTTTTCTACGTTCATTTTACGAGCTAAGGTTTTAACATTGAAATAAACTTCATCGTAAGCTAGGGAAGCATTCAAAACCTCAATCTTATCTTCGTCTTCTACTTGACTATTCAAAGTGCTTATGGCATCATTAATTCTTTCATACACATTATAATCATCATCTATTTTTTGAAAACGAGAAATAAAAGAGTCGAGTTCTGCAGTGAACGGCTGTTTGGCCTGGTGAAGTTGGATACATTTTTTACCAACATCATAAAGAGCTTGTAGCCTAGAGAAATATTTCTCTCGCTTTTTTACTAGCGGTTCTAACTCCTTTTTTGGGTCAAGAGGCATTTTATTTGGTGAAAGGAGGTATTAGAGGAAAGGAATTGTTGGACTACAAACCCCATAAAATAACTTGAAACAAGAAAAACTATTTTCCTATAAATAAAAATCTGAAAGAAATAAAACTTTAATGCTCTCCAAAATTAAGAATAAAATACGTTAACATTAGGCCTATTAAAATCCGGCTCGAAGGACCATTTTGTTGGGGATAGCGGTTGAGCTTAAAACCATTATGAAAAGCGTTTAAATTTACGGTTTCTGATATTATGGAGAGCATAAATGAAAACTCGAAAACTCAGTTTACACAGTTTACTGGTACAAAATTATTAGAGATAATAGCAGTTAAATAAATTAAGTAAACAAGTCAGAGAAATACTAAGTGTAAATGTTCTACTTGCGGAGAGTCTTTTCTTGAAACTTGAGCGGGAATCTTGGACGAGAGGCGCAGTGCAGACTAGAGGTTGAAGCGAAGAGCAGAGGCGGTTCACCATCTCAAACGCGAAGGAGTTACCATGGACTTGGGGTAGCAGCGTAGAAGAGGCTCCCTCGGTAGATGCTGGTGACCGTAGCGTAGCATATAGTTGAAGAGCAGAGTGTAGACATTGCTTAGTAGAGTCCAGCTTCAAGGTTACAATAAAAACTATTGCACTGGAATAGTCACTCACTGAGGATTTAGAAACATACAAGTAATATACTCTGACTGAATGAATTAAACTTTGAAACCAAATTTTACTATATGTGTAATTTATTAGAGTTCAAGAAAATAACATTTTAAACAGGACAGTTTAACTGTGTTAACTGAGTGAGCTGCAGATCTAGAATGGCAATGCTGGACAATACTGTCTGGCTCAGATAAAAGAAGATAAAAAGAGAAAGGAAGGGAATTCCTTTGTCAGACAGACAGACTATTCATATCCACTCAAATATCTATCTCTGTCTCTCTCTCTCTCTCTTATGAAAATATTAAAATATTGAATATTTTAGACTCAACAGAGGTATTTTTCTAAGAGGTATTTTCAAAGAGGTTTTTCAAAGAGGTATTTAAAAATCTAAGCCTTTAAATCTTTTATTGAATCCACAGAGAATAAAAGACTATTAAACGATGGTGAACCATCGTACCTATTAGGCGTACATGAAATAGGTGTACTATACAACACAAACTATAACGATAAGTTCGTAACTTAAAATTCTAAATTTTTATTTTGTCAGGGTTACAATTTTATCAATGAGGTGCTATGCCCAGGATATGATTAAATTAATAGGCCGATTGTTATATTTAAAACTAACAAAATGTTCTTCAGCAGCTTTGTCAATGAGGGAGTGTATGTTCTATATAGCGGGTAGGCTATATTTTGAAGCTGTATTGAACAATGTATTTTACCAAGAGAAGATCCCCATGTGTTATGTTAAAACAGTCATCGTCAGATCCGCCCAAAACCGAGAACACTTAATACTTGAATGTTGAGTTGAAATTTAGAAAAAGTTTACGAATGTCCCTATAATAACAATAACACATGTAGTCTACTTAACCAAATCAAAACTTAGCGCATAAAAATATACAGTGTATATATACCATATATCTACTATATATTTGTCAAATACCACTCACTCACGTATCAGAGTATCTCCAAAACTATAAGGCCTAGAGGATTAAAACTTGGCATGTACTTTCATCTTTGCTCAAAAACGCTCACTAAGAAACGGTTTTGCAAAATTCCGTCAGGGCTCTGCCCCACACGACTTGAAAATTTTGTTACAATGTTATTCTTATGGGGGATTTTTAATAGAAATCAAAGCAACAACGAATCTCCAAAACTAGCCAACCTGAAGGGTTGAAATTGTGTATAGACGTTCCTTTCTACCCATTGATGCTCACTAAGAAACGGTTTTACGAAATTCCTGCAGGGCTCCGCCCCACACGACTTCAAAATTTCGTTACCATGTTATTCTTATGGAGCACTTAAAATACGAATCTATGAAACAACGAATCTCCAAAACTATAGGACATACAGGGTTGAAATTTGGAATGAATGTTCCTCTTTGCCTATAGGTGCTCACTAAGAAATGGTTTTGCGAAATTCCTTCAGGGCTCCGCCCCACATGACTTCAAATATTTGATGTAATTATCTGTTGAAGATTCAAAGCTATCAGCTGTTAGCGAAATGATACATTTAAAGGATGACATAACCATATATGACAATATTTTTATCTTTGTAAACACTTTTATACTGGTGTAAAAATGTTTATTAGTAGAGTTTAGGTTAAGTTCGGTTTAATCTACTTTGTCAAACACCACTTTCTCAGTATCACCGAATCTTTACAACCATAGGGTATAGGGGGTTGAAATTAGCCATGGACGTTCCTCTGTATTAAAAAATGCTCAGTAAGAAACGGTTTTACAAAATTCTTTCAGGTCTCTACCCCACAGGACTTCAAAATTTCCATTTAATATTATTCTTATGGCCAATATTTTATACAAATCAAGGCCACAACGAATCTGAATAACTATAGCACCTACGATGTTAAAATTTGGAATGGGCCTTCTTCTTTGATCATAGATGCTCACTAAGAAACGGTTTTGCAAAATTTCATTAGGGCTCCGCCACATAGGACTTCAAAATTTCTATGTAATGTTATTCATAGCTAATAATTTTTAGTTCGAATCTAGGAAACAACGAATCTGAAAAACTATAGGATCTATGATGATGGAATTTGTCGTGGACGTTCCTCTCTGCTCATGTGTACGTGCTCACTACGAAAGTGTTTTGCCAAATTTATCAGGGCTCTGCCACACACGATTTAAATTTTGGTCTAATGTTATTCTTACGGCCAATATGAATCTAGGGAACAACGAATATGAAAAACTAATAATGAAAAAAGATGTAAAGCGAATATGAAGATGATCTAAGGGGTTGAAATTTGAAATGGAAGATACACTTTGCCCATAGCTGCTCACTAAGAATCGCTTTTGTAAAGCATTTTAGGGCTTCGCCATACGGGACAAAAAATTACTTTTAGGGCATACAGGGTTGAATTTTGGCATGGACGTTCCTCTTTCCTCATTGGTGCTCACTAAGAAACGCTTTCACAAAAATCCCTTCATGGCTCCACCCCCCATGTCTTCGAAATTTCAATATAATGTTACAATTAGGGCCAATTACAATACGAATTGAAAGAAACAACGAATCTATAAATTATAGGGCCTGCGGGGTTGAAATTTGGAATTTCTTTGGTCATAGGTGCTCAATAAAAAGTTGTTTACACATTTCCTTCGGGGCTCTGCCCCAAATAACCTCAAAATTACTATAGAGCCTACAAGGTTAATTTTTTGCATAGACACTCATCTTTGTTCATAGGTATTCACAAAAATACTAGACACTGGAGAGGAACTAATAAAAATCCTCGAAGGACCTGAGGTAAACTATTAAATAGAAATTAAGACCTTGAAAAGAGAGATGAGATGGAGGTATATTCAAAACAAGAATATAGAATGTTATAAACAATGACATGTGAGTTAAAATACAAATATTGAAAAGATATGATAATGAAAGTAAATTTTTAAAATAATGGGTTGTGATTTGCTTCATGTATTACTGTATATAAATTAAACCATAACGTTTTGGAAATATAGTTTTTGAAGTCCTTTAGGGCTCCACCCCACTGGTTATAAAAATTACTCTATGGCCTACTGGGTTAAATTTGACATTGATGTTCCTCTTTGGTCATGGGCATTCACTAAGAAAGGATTTTACGAATTTTCTTTTGGGCTCCGCCCCACAGAACCTTTAGGTTACCATAGGTCCTACGGGTTAAAATTTGACGAGGACATGTCTCTTTACTCAAAGGTACCAAGAAACGGATTTGAATATATAGTTTTTTAACTCCTTAAGGGCTTCGCCCCTCAGGACTTGATTACTCTACGGCCTACGGGGTTGGAAATTGACATGGACGTTACTCTTTACTCATGGGCATTCACTAGGAAACGATTTTGTAAATTTCCTTTAGGGCTCTACTCCACAGAACCTTTAGGTCACCATAGATTCTACGGTATTAAAATTTGACGTGGAAAGTCCTTTAGGGCTCCAACCCATTGGACTTAAAATTACTCTATGACCTGTGGGGTTAATATTTGAAATTGATGTTCCTCTTTGCTCATAGGAAGTCACCAAGAAACGGTTTTGGAATTATAGTTTTTGAAACCCTTTAGGGCTCCGCCCCATTGGACTTAAAAATTACTCTATGGCCTACGGGGTTAATATTTGACATGATCGTTCCTCTTTGCTCATAGGTGCCCCGCTTATGCTATTTCAATGTATTAATCTTAATGTATATCTTAAAGAAGAAGAGTTCGTAGGTCTTAAAAGAGATTAAAAAACAAATTCAACACGGGCGAAGCCGTGACGGGCAACAGCTAGTATATACATATTTTTTAAGTAGGCCTACATGTTTTTGTATGGTAGTTGAGTATGGTAACCACTTTGATACAAACACCAGTTAAATTAACAGAGAAACAAAATTAAAATCTTGAAACTGTACTGCAATACTTCACAGAAATGAACAATAGGATATATTACCGCCGACACATTGTTTATTTATTTATTTTATTTATTTTATTTCCCACGGTTAAACCAATTTTACAATTTGTATGAGTATACAAGATGGTGACTATGACATTAAATTAAATTACTTTGAATATAAACTATGCAACAAAATAACAAGTACAATATAGATAGATAATACGATAACTACCTTTGAATATAAACTATGCAACAAAATAACAAGTACAATATAGATAGATATAATATGATAACAAGAATAAATATACTTAAAACGGAAGACAACAAAGAAAATAGATATGTACATAGTGTTGGTTTAGGATTATTTTTGTGGGGAGACCATGCCCCCACAGACACTGGTGTAGCCCTTTAACGCAGCTACCAACAAATCACAAACACTAAGTTGAGTGGGAATGTGAGGAGACCATGCTGCCAACAAACACAAATGTGGGCCTTTAACGCAGCCACCAAGCACACACTTCACTGAATACACTCCACACACAAAGAAGACCCTACTCTCCATCGTTGTTGGGTAGAGAGAGGACCGAACGTCTGAAAGTTCCCAGGGAGTCCGAGAAGAAGTCCACCAGATTGCAAACACCATTTCCAGCCCTCAGCATTCTGGGAATAGGACTGTGAAGAAGGTAGGTTGTACCTCTATACCTGATCTCGAAGAGGTAATGTGCTCTGGTAGGTGAAGGGATCCTGAAGTTGACCAGTTGAAGCAGGTGAGGACAATCAATATCTCCATGGATCAGCTTGTAAAGAAATATCAGATCGGCCACAAGACGTCTAGAGGCCAGAGGTTGCAGACCTAAGTTGGTTTCAATTTCAGTGATAGGGACATCTCTGTAGGCAAAGCCATTCTTCACTCCCAGTATCCTTATGAATCTTCTCTGTATGGATTGAAGTTTATCAATTTGTCCCAGCTGATACGGAGACCATACAGAAGAAGCATATTCCAAAACCGGTCTAACCAATGACCGCCTATTATTGGTTTACAGAATGTGTTAGGCCAAATCATATTGGAGTACAGTATCAACAGTCTACTGTACTGCGACCATTTTTGAAAGCCTGATAAAGCTCTGAGTTTTCTAAAAATAAACCTGCTTATGAATTTATTTTTTAAGGCAATTAGCCTATGTTACAACCAAAACTGTTAGGCCCTAAACTTTAAGGAGACTTGGGTGAGATACTTTTAGAAGCTACCGAACAGTAGCCACTTTCCTTTAGACATTAATAATTAAATGGCTTAGAGCTGTATCAAACAAACAATAAACACGTAAGGTTTCTTTGTCAAATTTTATAGTACAGACACCCTCAAATCCGGCGACCGTGGAACCGGCCCACATGCCGGTTTTAAAAATGGCCGGATTAACTGGCGGTTTATTGAACAAGTTTATATATTGGAGCTCAGAGGTCGGGCTCACTAACCCTAATAGGTACGGCCGTAGCGCTAGGCAAGTTTCATGCATGCAGAGGTAAACGGGAATGATGTTTTAAAATTAACTCATTAAGATATAGATTGACTCAACTGTTTCTAAAAGTAGAAAGAAGGACTCGCCTTCTCTGGTTTTAAAATGTTTAAATAAAATTTCTATAATTTCAGTTATAACTGTCTAAAATCATCTGTTTTTCTCTAGTGGCGAGTTTTATAGATGCAGAGGTTTACGGTTAGATTAGTTAGATTGTGGAGTGGATGAGTGGTCATGAACAGTTCAGTTTTTGTGCTCTGTATTTAAAGTGAAATATTTTGTAAATAACCACAAAAAAAACATGTGAATTGTGAGTAAAATGGACAGTATTATGTAAAAAATCTTTTAAATCATAAACTTTTAATTTTGCTTTTAATAAATTTAAAGAAATAATATAAATTTAAATATACTCACTGCAAGAACCTTTAGAAGCACATGTTTTTGCACACTTTTAAATTGAGACTTCTGAACAATTTTTTAGTATAAGTTTGTTATAAAACTGACTTTTTTTAAGACAGGACATCTTATTCAAGTGTTCACATTTAATAAAACACAAAATTATTGCAAAAAACTATTTTTTTCACCCAACAAAACAGGAAGTGGGGAGCAAACAGGAAATAGCAAAAGAAACAGTATCACTACATGGACAACTAGTGGCTGGCTCGTCTTTTACAAATTAGCTAACTCTCAGCCGTTACACCAACTGATAAGAAGCGGCAAGTGATAAGGATGTAAACAAACCATTGACTTCCTTGTTTTACAGGCTTGACTCATCCTTTGATGATGATTCTCCTTCAAACACAAATCTGACTTAACTTTTTGAGACCTTTCAGAGTTTAATTATATTTGACAGTGTGGAGATAAAAAAATATTAATAATAAGAAATAGAACATTAACATTACAGACTTTTCCTAAAAAAAATAATAAATAATAAAAAAAGAACTATGGCTGGTAAAGGGAAAAATATTTCACTACCTAAAGGATGGAAAAGGGAAGAAGTTCCAAGGAAAAATGGTCTCTTAGCTGGCAGAGTTGATGTTAAAATAACATCACCAGGCGGCAGAATTTTTAGGTCAAAAAATCTCTCCAAGAGTATTTTAATCAAAAAAACTTGAACTACAAAATTGAAGTTTTTTACCCCCCAACCCTTCAGAAAGGGACGGAGCTGGAAAATAAAACACAAATAAATGATTTAGAAATAAGCACATCTGAATTAAGCACTAATACAGAAAATTTACTTAGTCCGAGTAAGAAACAAAATGAACCTGTAATAAATAATGCCATTTCATTAGACTGCACAGAAACTAACTCCCCTTCAATTTCATCATTTAACAACACTTAAAGTTCCTCATTTAATGACTCCCTAGCTATAAATGATGCAGCCAAGGAATCTAAAACTTCACTAATCAAACTTGATAACAACAATAGTGAACATATAACCAGCACTGTCACATCAGCCATAAAGGAATTATTAGGACCAAACTGGTTGTCCGATGAGACCCTTTGGCAGTATTTGAACATTATAAACGACACAGTTCTGTCAAAAAACAGTGGTATTATTTGTTTGAACCCTACCATCAGTCAAGGTGTTAAAATGTTTAATGATTTTGAATTCATATTGGAGCCATTAAATTTGCAAAGTGCAGATTATCTACTGATACCAATTAGTGATAGCGAGGACATAACATACTCTGCTGAAAATGTGGGTGGAGGGTCACATTGGAGCTTGATGATATATGAAAGACTTTCTGGGTTTATTTACCACTATGATTCTATCAAAGGCTACAATCATGAGAATGCACTAAAAGTTGCCAGGAAAATATCAAGATTTTTTTCAAATAATGGGGATGTTGAGGAGCTATTCTTGGAGGCAAAAACCCCACAGCAAATCAATTCCTATGACTGTGGAATTTATGCTATAATTATAGCAGAACTGGCAATTGAACAGCATACTGCCAAGACATTTAATGGCCCTACCTGGAAAAATACTTTCCCTCAATGACTGAACTGACTTTGGCAAAAAAACGAAGTCAGATTGCCTACGTCATAAATAACCGAGTCTCGGTAACAGGTGAATTTGTGCGATCATTGTTTAAAGATAATTTTTCTATTGCAACAAACCATGAAAATGCAGAGAAAACAAAATCATTACTGTCTCATAGTAGTGAGAAGGTGAAATGTGACTCCAGTAAATGGGAAAAGGTTAAAATTAAAAATACTAAAATACAAAGTCGTCAGGAAAGCAAGAGTGACAGTGTGCCCCTCAGTAACAGATTCAGCCCTCTAACCACTTGCGAAAATAAAGTGGACTTAAATGATTCTCTTTGCCAAGACTGTACAAATGAGGCCAATGAAACTGTTGCACATAAAAATAACCATTATAAACAAAAAAACCATGTCAAACGAAATCAAAAACAGGGAGTAAACCAATACAAATATACTTGGCAAAATCAAACTTTAAAAAGTAACATCGCTCAGAAGCCAAAAAATCATATTGTTTTGCTTGGAGACTCAATTGTAAAATTTGTATCACTAAGCAATGGAGCAGTGAAGTCATACAGAGGAGCAACCACATCCCAGCTGTCACAGAGGCTTGAGAAAGAACCTAAATCTACTGATGAAGTTAAGTGTGTATTCCTACATATAGGCACTAATAATTTGGGCCATAACCAAACTCCGGATGATGTCATGGGATCTATGATAAAATTAATTAAACAGGTGAAAATACGATTCCCTTCCGCTAGAATATTTATTAACAGTATTGTTTTAAGAAGAGACATCAGCCATAAAATAATCAAAGCTACTAATAAAAATATTAGGTGGCTGTGTCTTCATTATGGAGCTGTTTACGTCAATCTAGATAATTATCTGGACAACTCATGTTTGGCGAGAGATGGTTTGCATCTGAACCAAAGAGGCACTGACATCTTAGGCCGAGTTATCTCTAAAGTGGCTTCTTTAGAATGGAATATGTCGCAGGGTCATGATGTAAAGACAGGAAGGCAAACAAGTTGCGATAAAAATTGTGCTATTTCGGTCTTGGGCGGAAACATGAAAACGGCAATCCAACAGTTTTGTTATGATAAAAACACTGCGTTTGCACACTGCATTTCTGCAGACTTTAACAGCAACCGACATATGAGCGCTGGCGTAGCTGTGGTGTTTAAAAAAGAATTTGGCAAACCCTCACAGTCAGACTGCATCAACAAACATCTAGCTCATCAAAAATATACAAATGAAGCATCTGCCTACAGCTTGATTACGAAGGAAAAGTTTAACGGAAAACCTTCAAAAGACAGTTATAACAAATCCTTCAGTCATCTAACAGAAGATTTTAAGAAAAGGGGTTTTAAACGGCTTATCTGTTCCCCTATGGGATGCGTCAGAGACAAAATTCATCCCTCGCAATTCACTGCCAACTTGGTGGAATTCCAGAAAACTACAGGGGCTGAAGTTTTGGTTATGGTGCATGAGGAGCATGCTTCAAGAGTGCTCTGCCGTACCAAGTTTTTAAAATAAAAATGAAAGAACTCATACACATAGAAGCCGCTCGCTACACCAGTAAACACCGCAACTCATCAATGCAGAAGCTAAAATTGGTTAATTGCGACGAGACCCAAAAAAACAACTCCCCACCTGTAAGACAATCTACAACTCAAGACTACCATTGCGCCACCATAACAATGAATCTGAGATCCGTGGAGGAGTATCCACCTCTGTTGAGGCCAGCATCTGCGAACACCCACACATCCAACCCTGGAACTCCTTTTGGAAATGACCGACCTTCCGACCAGCCCCCCAGCTCACCATCGCAGCTGTCTACCCAGCCTGAAAGTGTCATGTGCAGTGTTGAAAATCAATCTTGTGCAAATTTAGCTTCAAAAGGTGTAAATAGTGGTCAAGATTTAAGTATTAAGATTAAAGATAAAAGTATTAATATTATAGAGAAAAATATTGTAAATGATCAAGTTTTTTTAGAAATCTGAATCTGTTGATTTTTCATTATAATCTTCAAGGGTCTCCAAATAAAATGGAAGAATTAGATATTTTTTATCAAAATACCAAAATAAAAACAAAATTTTACTTTTATCAGAGCATTGGTTAGACTTTGAAAATAAAGAGTATTTAAACAACTGTGGATTATCTTTTGTAACAGGATATTTTAGGTCAGAGATTAAAAAAGGTGGCTCTTGTATATTGGTCAGTAAAAATCTAATAAATAGGGTAAACGTTGTATTGAATTATGATGAGTTGTCACTTGATCGCGTTTTTGAAATTTGTGCAATTGAACTTAGTATGTATAATTTGTCTTTTTTGATTATTTGTATATACAGAATTCCTGACAAAAACAACTTTGAATTGTTCTGTACTCATTTAGAATTACTGCTTAGCAAAATAAGGCATGGTAAAAAATATTTAAAGCATAGGATTATTTTAGGTGGAGACTTGAATGTAAATACTTTAGTTATTGATAAGTATTCGAAAAAACTAATAGATATCGTCAGTGCTTATGGTCTAGCACCTAGCTATAATGTTCCCACTAGGATTTCCAAAACATCTAAAACCTGCATAGATCATATTATAACAAATTGCGTGATCAAAAATATGGAAATTCTACAACCTGGACTCTCAGACCACACTGCTCAACTCGTTGAGATAGATGGGGTTGAGAACGTCATATGCCACAAAACCTTGGTCCGTAATTTTTCAGAAAATAATATAAAAATTTTTTATAAATTTCTAGAAGGTGAATGTTGGAAAATACTTTATGATATTGAGTACAACAACAATGATTTTGCTTTTGTTAATGCCATTTATAAAGAATTTTTACACATTTTCTTGCTCCACTTTAATGCGGCTTTCTCAAAAAAGCACACATTAAAAAACACCAAAAACAATAAAAAAAAAAAAAAAAAAAATGGCTTACTGATGAAATTATTAATCTTAGTACAAAGAAACATAATCTGTTTACCTTAACAAAAGAAAATTCTGGTGACAGAACTTTGGGATTTTATTATAAGGAGTGTAAACAAATTTTAAGAAAGAAAATACGAGAAGCGAAACTACATCACCACCATAAATCAATCAAGGGCTCTGACAACATTTCTAAAACAGCTTGGAATATTGTAAACCAAGAGTTAGGTAAATCCTACAAAACAAAAGGTAATATCAAGGTACATACTGGTTGGAAAATCTGTAACAGGAAAGAAGCCGCAAGTTTATTGAATAGGCATTTTGCTACCGTATCCAAAAGATTAAACCTCAACCCTGATATTAGCGAGGCCCTAAAATTTTCTCAAAATTACTGTAGTCACATAAAAGAATCACTATTTTTCTGTCCAGTAGATTCTCATGAAATAGTATCCGCAGTAAACAAACTTAAAAATAAAAGATCCGCTGAGTGGGACGAGGTTCCCATGTTCTTAATAAAACATGTTGGTAAAGTTTTAGCCCCTCACTTAGCCAATAGTTTCAACCAATGCTTAACATTGGGAATATTTCCAGATCTTTTAAAATACTCTCTAATTAAACCTATTCCAAAGAACAAAAACAAACACTTGGATGACTTTCGTCCAATCTCTATTCTCTCAGTTTTTTCACAACTATTAGAGAGAATAATTTTAAACAGACTTCTACCATTTTTACAGAAACACAAAATAATTAATAAGGAACAGTTTGGCTTTAGAGTAAATTTATCTACTATAGATGCAGTTGCAAATTTTACTGATCATATTTTTAAAAATTTTGATTCAAAAACTCCATCTGCTGATATTTTTTGTGATTTGACTAAAGCTTTTGACACTATCGAAAGAAGTATATTATTGAGGAAGATGGAAAATTATGAAATCAGAGGAATATCCAGTAACATCTTCAGATCTTACTTTGAAAACCGTTTCCAAAAGGTACAGATACATGACCAATACACAACTTATCAGAACGAATCAGAATGGGAATTGAATAACATTGGTTGGTAATTGAATATTGATCCTTGAGGGCACCAAGGATCAATATTAGGACCAATTCTTTTCTTAATATATATGGCAGACTTACCAAAAAATATAAATTCTAAATTTGCTAATACCATCCAGTATGCCGATGACACTTCCTTGATTGTAAGAGAGGGGAGCCTTAAAATATTAGATATGAATGTCAATGAGTGCATTCAAAACTTAAGTGATTGGTTTAGAAAAAATGGTCTCTTGCTTAATGAAAAAAAACACAAATCATCAAATTTGAAAAAAATTATTCTAACCTAAATTCAGACTCAAAGGAAATAACATTTTGCAAATTTTTAGGAATCACCATTGACCACAAATTAAATTTTTCTACACACATTGATGAATTAAGTAAAAAATTACATTCATCTTGTTTTGCTTTAAAAATTTTATCGAACAGCGTCAACAGTAAAATTTTAAGAATGGTTTATTGTGCAACCATTCAATGCCGTTTAACTTATGGTATCACAATTTGGGGAGGCACTACGTTGGAAAATTTTAACAGAATATTTTGCACCCAAAAAAGAGCTGTCAGAACAATCTGTAATGCTGCTACTTATGAACCCTGCCAATAAATATTTAAAGATTTGAAAATAATGACCTTGCCTTTACATTTATGAGCTCTGTAAGTATTTTATTAAATACCAAGACCTCTTTTGCAATACCAGAAATATGTACAACACCAGACATAACTTTATTGAATACCCCTTGCATTCAACTGCTAAATTTGAAAAGTCCTCAAAGTATATGGCGTGTAAGGTCATCAATAAACTTCTAGTGTCAAACAAAAATATAGTATTTAATAAGCGTTTCTTAAAAAATGTAAAGGAATATCTCATTATAAACGCTTTTTACAGTATCAACGAATTTTTTGGAACAGAAATTAAATTTAATTTTAAGTAGACAATAAGCCTTATGTTGTTCTCCTTCAATGTAATCTAGGTTACTTCAACATTTTTGTGACGGTTCTCTATGTACTATTTTGTATTGTTATGGAGAAATAAAAATTCTTATTCTTATTCTTACGGGAATCGTGTTTTAAAATTATCCAATTAAGGTAGACAGATAAAAGTAAAAAGACAGATCTCGTCTTCTTTGGTTTTATAATTTTTTTATATAATTTCTAGTTTCAGCTAATAACTGTCTAGAATCATCAGTTATTCTCGATCCAAATGCAAGGGTTTTTTTTTTAGAATCTTGTTATCTTCGGCTAAATGCAGCCTAGATCTATAACTAAGGTGTCATTAAAGAAGAATAACTGTGCAAAATTTCCTTTGTTAGTCTTTGGTAATTATTTCATCCAAACTAATAGAAAACTTCAGTAAAAAATCGAGAAAACAAATGATTTTGGATCGACAAAATTAGAAATTTTATTAAAAATTCTAAAACCAGAGAAGAAGAGATCCGTCTTTCTACTTTAAGAAAAACTTAAGAGCCAATCTCTATCTTAATTGGTTTTTTTTAAACACGATTCCCTTAAACCTCTGCAGCCATCAAACTTTCTTAGCGCTACGGCCGCGAGGCGGCATTCGGTAACGTCGTTTGGGCTCTGGTAGAGCGGAACGACTTGTGTTCTGAAATTGCATCAACAAATGTAATAAATTTTGAGCACTTTTTAAGAACGTATTTGTTGCGCCAGTTTTCATTCAAAAAGTGAGTTTCATTGGATACATGCTGGAATGCAACATTGCTGTATCCAATCAGAAGTCATAATCGCGATTTACGGCGGGAAAACGCTACATGAAAACGTCCATATACAGGGCTCGCAACAATTGTTATTGAACATTAAATACACTGAATAGATGTGTCAAGATGTCTTCGAAATAATACAAATAGTTTTATTTACAAAACGGGTTTATTTACAAAAAAACTAAACGAATAAAAACGAAAACGTAAGTACTTTCACTTAAAATAACAATATGAAATGTGGTTTAGTTGGACAGTGGCGGCCGGTGGTCAGGGACGGCGGGGGGGGCTCTTTAGGCCTATATTATTTATATTTACGCCAGTGACGATAAGTAATGTCTGCTTCAGAAAAAACGGTTATGTCTCGGTCAATAAATATAGTTACTCCATAAAACAGAGACAATTCGGTCACAAAGTTGAATTGAATTGCAATATAAAAATTTGAATCACAATTGCTGACGCAAAGTCATCTCTGTTGTACATAACTGATAACTGCAGAGTTATCAGTTATGTACTACATAGATGACTTTTTTTAAGTCAAAAAAATTGTTACAATTTATTCAGTTGATATGAATCCGTTTCAGTGCATAGGCCTACTTCTTTTTGTGACATTTGTTTTTGAAATCAGGAAACAAATCAGGCTAAAATAGTTTTTCCGCGGACAAGTGTTTTAGGAATTGAAAGCGGTCGCCTACCCCGGATGTTAAGATGTCCACACACTTCCTTTGCGACAATATGTTTCCGGTCTCCAAACCACGTTTACGTGTGGGTTCAGGTACGCTATTGTTCACACTGGATTGATCCAGTTCAGGAGAGTTTCTATATTTTTACTTCAGTTTTGAATTCGTTATCGCACTTGAACGCCTTAATACAAACAATTGTTTTATGTTGAAATTGATTGTAAAGGACACATCACAATGTGGGAGTATTTTGGTAAACGAAATCCATCAAAAAAGAAAATCTGCATCTGCATCTCAAAACATTTTGTAGACCTATACATTTAATGTCGCAAATCGAATGTCGATCCTTCCAAGTAGGCCTAATTCAAATTCTATACACGCATTTAATGTGTTTGTCATTCATTTTATATTTCTTAGCTTTGTCATTCAAGTGTTTAATGTCTGGAATACTACCAACAGTTTAAGGCGCGATCCTGAACCCATATTATCAAGCAAGTGTAAAAGAAAAACGAGTTTTTAACATCACAGCCACAGAGCCAATTGGCCAAATTGTATAAATTTCTAAACACTTTTGATTGAAACTAATTTTTTTTGTTAGATTTTGTATTTGATTAATAACTAAATTGGGCATAGGAGGCCCCGAATTCCTCAACGTAATTGTAATATTCAATGTTTTTTTATTCATTCTATTACCTACTATAAACGGTTTACCTGGTGTAAATGTTGCTCATCTCCAACGTCGCCCATTTCACTATCACTCATTTACCTTTCTACACAAATCTAATTAATTCACTATTTCATCACAACGCACACCAACACGTACAACATTACGCACAACAGAACCCAGACGGACGACTGAATCGCGAGGGAACTGACAGTCACATTTTTGGCACTGCTCGGTTGGTAGCAGTGGCTGGAGCAGTTGCGCGCGCAGCCTAGGGCGCCGGGCAGAGCGCTGCATTAGCAGCCGTTGTGTGTGCCTGTGTGAGTGACACACGCGTATGCGCGTCCCCATTTGATTTTACAAGAGCGCTAGGACGCCGTAGCCGGCGTCCGCCGCTCCGGCACCGGCCGGCCGCGATGGAATTAGACACACAATCGTCATCGATTTTGGATTTATTTCGGTACGATCTGTTTCTATCTTCAACTTATGACCTATACAATTGTCATTCTGTTAAATATACTCATAATATTATTTTTGTTAAATTATTTATTTATATTTTTTAATCAATGCGTTGGGGGGGCGGCGTCCGGGAGTCCTTATGGGCGAGCCGCCACTGTAGTTGGAGTTACTTAGTTTTTTTTCTACTTGATTTTAATCTATAATAGCAAATGAATCAATAACAGTAGTTATTTAAGTCCATTGAGTATTACTGTAAATTCTTACTCGGAGACAACAATGTAAATTCAACACTTTAACTCACGATTATGCGTTACAAGTTTGTAGAAAACACAATTTTTATTTAGAACTATAATTTAATAAATTAATATTAATAGAATAAAATGTTTAGTAGAAGGTAACCATAGGATAGGCTAATTATTAGGCCTACAGACCACATTGGCAATTGGCGCCTGATTCTGCCGCTGCTTAGTGGCGTACGAAGTGAATACGGGATGGCAGAGCGAAAGCGCGCGACCGCAAGCAACGACGCGACATTACGTTCGCCAGACTAATAGGAAAAGGGCGGCACGGAAAATTCATCACATCCGTGTAGTGAATAAATTATTGACTTTTAGGTTTAACTTTAAGGTGTTCTAGAATAACTTTATACTTAATAAAAGCATTTTAAATAGCAGATTGTCGTTCAAAAAATATTTTCCACACATTTTTTTTTTAAAGATTAAAACTCCGATTTTGTAATTATTTATTCCCCCAAATTTTGCCGCCCCCTAAAATTTGCCGCCCTAGGCGCGCGCCTAGTCCGCCTATTCGGAAAAAAATATCCCTGGCCAAAAGTACTACATTATGAGGTAATTCTTTACTTTTAAGCCCCATGTGTCTGAACCTTACTCTCAAGACTGATTTGCAAAGCTCTACATATAGAAAAAGGGTTGTGGCAGACCTTTCTTACACCCTCTTATAAGAGGTCATACACATATGTTGTTATACTGTATGTTGTTAATTTAATCAAAGACGGAATGTTCAACCACTTAAATTTAACCAATTAACTTTCAGAACTTAAAAAGAGCCCTATTATGCACGCGTTTTCGAACGGACGAATTTAAATACATTGAAACAAATGAGCGCATTTATGCACTGACGTCCGTTTTTCAGCTGTTGCGCGTTTCTAAAACATCTCGCAGACGGACGTTTGCTCAAAGTACGCGGTGTTATATGGCTGTGTTTATGCAAACGCGCGTTTTCCACTGAACACCTTGAATTTTTAACATTTTGAATTTATGTCATGCGTCTGACGCACGGCATACATTCAAAACGGACGACACAAAATTTACGGTCTATTTTTTTACTGTCCGTTCGAAAATGCTTGCATAAAAGGGCTCTAAAACTTAACAAACGAAACTTTTATTCAAACAATTGATGACAAATGCTTTGAATATGATGGGGTAAACCAACGTAAAGGGTCACTCTTTCAAATCCTGGTCTCCCATTGACAAACAGACAAAAAATGTATTAACAGTAGTTAATCTTATTGCAATGACGTTGGAAATTTTAATATGGATAAAATAACTTTGTACAGTAAAATTATTAAAATGGATCGAATCATTAAGGTACTATTGGATAGTTTTAAGGTTTAAAAATTTGTTTAAACTAGGCCTACATTTAAAGTTTTTTTTAAATATGTGTATGGTCCCTTTGAAACACAATAAAATTCATTAAGCTAATTTAACTATGTAAAAGCGAGTAGATAACATACCAATGTGAAAAAGGCAAAACCACACATTTACTTTGGATTTGTTGAATAGACCAAGTCTGTAAGGGGCGCGCTCTACCCATCTGCCGCGCGCGGATGCAAGGGTTTAGAATCTCCGTGTTTGTCGCCCCAGTTGTAAACCGATTTAAAATATTTTGGTGTCATTCTTTTCGTAATATAATTTTGTACTCCGCTATCGTCTTAAAATTTTGATATTAATTTAAATTACTAAGCAGGGTGCTTGCTAATAATGTTGAAATAAGCGTTTTTGTATCAAATTTTAACGTACTAAAAACAATTTTTAAGAAAAAATAAGACGATACGTGAGTACAATATAATCTTCACAACAAGAATCTGCAATAAGATTGGTAAAAAGTTTATAGATAACGATGCAAGAAGGGAGATGCGAAAGGTCTGCAATTTAAAAAAAATCTTTATTAGACCACCGATCGATTTTGCACTGAAACCAAAAAAAGCATTAAAGTAACAAATTTAAAATCGCCCGTCATATATTTTCCAAAATGTGAGTTTCCGCGTATAGCGGCAGTTAACAGTCTCGCTCGACGATTTTGACGCCGAGGTAGAGCACCCTTAAAATCAGGATTCTTGTCTGTCATCATAGATTTTTTGGAATCAAAATAGCTGTTTGCTACCATTTCGGTATAACGACCAACAAACTGTTGAAGTAGCTTCTCTTTATTGAAAGAACAAAAACAATGTTGCAAAAATGAATAAGATTAATAAAAACAAAAATATTAGCCTAATAATATAAAAATATTACACCAACACAAATTTAAACACAAATTTGGAGTGCGAAGATTCACACATCATCAGCTTCTTCACCTTATTGTCTTATCCTGAAAAAAAACAAGTATGATACAAATAGGCTAACGAAAAAAATCATAAAACAAATATGGGCTAATTCACAAGTTCTTGACCATTTTGATGCTATGGGGCAATATAACGTATCGTTTATCGTGTTTACTCAAAAAATGCTAAGTAACATTACATTGTGCCTTGCCTTTCATCCAAAATGTGGGAACTTTCATCAACTCGGCGATGTCGATATGGAAGACTTAAACGTGAATATCAGTTGTCTTGATTGTTATTTCGAAACACCGATGATTTAATTAGATTCTCCATATGATTGAGATCCGAAATACCTCTCACTAGCACTTTTGGGTCGACAATTTATTTTTTATAAATTTTTGTCTCATGCTCTTGCCTCCACCCGCTTGGAAATCATAGCACTTTCAGGAAGTAATATGGATAATACCCCAGCACTTTTCAAAAGTGGGGTTGTATTTTTCTTGCACTGAAATGTTTAATCGTCCTTCATGGAACCGAATCTTGAGGCGGATAAACCACAAAGTCGGATTTTAATAGTAAAATCAGATGCAGATAAAAAAAATTAAATGTAGGTAGGCCTAGGCCTATAGAAAGACTCATTTTTCATTAATTGAACATTTTCAGTTTTAAATATTTCCTTGCTTATTTGTTATATAGTTGCCACTTTGATGGTTATTTTTTCTTTAGAACCTAAAAAGAAGAGAATATAAATTGGAAGAATGGTATTCTTTGAACATTTTGTGAAGATTACACAATTGTATGTTGAATGGTTTTTAGTTCACATTCTCAGCCAGGTTTAGGCCCGCCGCACATTGGAGCGAGGCGAGGCGCAGGAGAGGTGCAGGCGGAAGCTAGGACTTTTAGCGTGTCACCGCACATTGAGGCGAGGAGTGACAGAGGTTTCCTCGCTTGGCTCGCACAATACCGAATTTGTCCATACAAAAATACGGGAGGGCAAACGCAGGCGCGTGCGAGGTGCAGGAAAACTGTATCTCAACTACAACGCCGCGGAGGCCTGCGCGAGGCTGCACAGAGGCTGCGCGCAGCCTCTGCTCAATGTGCGGAACTCTATTTGAACACGTGTATTACAAAATCAGCGGCGCCTCGCCTGCACTTCGCCTACGCCTCGCTTCAATGTGCGGCGGGCCTTACAGTGCGCTGCACAGCGGTTAGGTTAAGTATGTTATTGCAAAAAAACTAAAAAATAAAAAATACCTTCAAAAGTTATTTAAGGGCAATTAATCATTCAACTGGCAACTCAACTGACTATCTTCCCGTCAACGACTTGAGATTGGCCTTTTTATAGCTGTCCAAAAGACCAGAATTAATTAATAGTTCATCAATACAAGGTGATTTGATTTAATTAGGAAAGTTTTCCTTCGACAAATCGAGCTATAATATACCTTACCTAACCACCGCAGCGCACTTTAAACTTGAGATCTTATTTGTGCTTTAAATATTTCAAACTATTCTCATTTTTTAAGTTTTATTGTTTGTTAATGTTTATTACTTGTTATCTATACAATAGAGGCTAAACAGAGTTACAAATTTATTAAACTAAGTTATGGCTTAATGTCAAAATATTTCCTTGGTTTATTGGTAGGTTAGACTTGGTAGTTAGTGATGCAACTTTGGCTTATATTGCGGCCTTAGGTGTGTCGCATCATTCAAACTCAGTGACATCGGTGTGAAGCCGTAATATCATATTCTAAAGGACCTAGAATTATTAACAACACTGGAAGAACCTTTTTCCACGCTGGGTTTTACTTTTTTGTTCCTTATTTAGAGTACAAAATTTTTTTATCAATACATCTAGGCCTATTCTATTCTAATCTAAATACTTATTTCAGTATTTTGTGTGATTTAAACAGCTTCTGAGGCAGTAATTTTTCTATAGGCCTATGTTGTATTATAATTCTTTGTAGGCTATGTGTGGTTTGTGTGTCTCGGAAATCATTGGTTAACAATCAGTGAAAGTCAAGTAAGTTATTAAAATTGTTCTGAGGACAACCTGTATTGCCCCTCATTATAATTTCATTGAACATTATTAAGTTTAATAAATCCAACATGTATCGTTTAACACTTAATGTGAATTGTAAGTTAGAAACCTACCTTGACTTTTCCTTGTTCGACAGTAGAGTTTTCAATGGTCTCAGCATTTCAGACAGTTTCTAATTACGACCTCTATTTCCTTTGTCTCTGGCATCTAGATATTTTCTGAACTGCTCCTAAAAATAATAATAATAATAAAATAGGCCTACCTATAATAATAAATATGTAGGCCTACTATTAAATAAAACAAACAAAGTTTTCCTGAGAATGATTTCACACATGGCTTTTTTAAGGAAATAATTCACCCCATACCTATTTCAGTGAACGGATGATTGTAAAAAGACAGAACTTCAGTACCATAGGCTATTTCATTTATGTTATAGGAAAATCCTCCTAATTTACTTCCGTTAAGAGGGAATGATGATCTTCAGATCGATGAGTAAATGGGTAGGCGGAGAGCATTTAAAACGTCATCATTGGATTCAACATGTAGAGTATATGTGACAACTTGTTGCCATAATTTTATTTTTGTAACTTTTCCTCTTCATAAGTCATACGTTAACCTTTTCAACTGTAAATACAACATTCAATTAACAAACACAAATAATTTTTCCTAGGAGAGCACTCAATCGGACATGTGTTTAAAGCTACAACAAGTTTCCCCATGCCTCTGTTATTACTCACACCATAATATGACATTTTGCAGGTCAGTCTGGACACTGGTACAGTCTTCAATACAAGTGATTCTCTTGAAGAGCTTAACATCAGAGCTTAGATGTTGAGGAAGGTCATTAATAAACAGGTTGAAAAGGAATGGTCCCAGGTGTGATCCCTGTGGCACGCCAGATGTTGCGACGAACTGTTCAGACACTTCCCCATTGAATCGGACAGCCAATCTTCTTCTGCTCAAGTATGACTTAAACCAGCTCAACAGGGGATCCCGAAATCCGTAGGCATGAAGCTTCTTGACTAGGTGACAGTGGCTCACACGGTCGAATGCCTTGGCAAAATCTAAATACACACAGTCAACCTGCTTTCTATCCTCAAACGCAGAAATTACATGGTTCTGTAGCGTAACAAGATTAGTAACGGTGGAACAACCAGCCCGGAAACCATGTTTTTCGTTGCCTATTACATTCTTAAAAAGCGGCAAGACCTTCTTCAGAACAAGGCTTTCAAATATTTTGACCAACACAGATTGGATAACAACTGGTCTATAATTTTCAACATTGGATTTGTCACCAACCTTGTGTATAGGCACAACATAACCGTGCTTGAGGGAATCAGGGAACTGTCCCAGAATAACAAGTTCGTTACATACAGATGTTAGAACAGGGGCCAATGATTTAGAGCAATGCTTTAAAACTGATGGAGGAATACCATCGGATCCAGTCCCTTTAAATGGATCAAGAGACTCAAGCTTCCTTGCCACTTCACTTTCAGAAAAACTGCATGATGCTATAACGTGGGGAAAATCAAACTAAAAATCGGGAGCTGTTTCAGAATTCTCAGAGAATACAGAAGAAAAGAATTATGCAAACAGTTCACAAGACTCTTCACTGTTTTTTACACTGTCATTTTACAGTTTTTATTTTATTGTTATTTTTTTATTTTTTATTTCAGCATCACGGTATTTTTTATTTAATTACCGTAGATCGGGCTTGACCCGGACACATTTTTGCTATTTTTAGGTTATAGTACTTTTCCTACCTACCTTTCACCAATAAAAATATTACCATCATAATATGTGTGTTTCATTTATTATTTCCATAACCCATTTGTTTAGTTATAAGTTAAAATAAAAAAATAAAATAAAGTTTCCGGGTCAACCTACCCAATCGGCCCTCACCCCTACACGTACTTAAATTGACACGATGAAGATAACTTGAAAACTGAAAACTAACCTCTCCTGTCCTCATACGGACAATGGGACAATGTTTTGAGTCGTCTGCTATCTTTTAACTTATCAAAGACGTTATAGTATGATTTTTGTTTATTTATTTATTTATTTATATATATACGGTTACACCATTTTCAACAATTTTCAATTTCAGTTATAATGCAGTCAATTAGTGTTTACCATAGGAAAAAATTGGGGTAGTTTTGATTTCTTTTGTTTCTTATGTTTTTTGGGGTGCTGAATCTGAATCTGAGGTTTGCTAACAAAATTTCTTGACGGAACATTGTCAAAAATGGAAAAAATCTGAAAAATTTTTATTTTTTGTAATTTTTTGCTTATAACTCAAGAACTATTAACTTTTCGTAAATAATGTATATTTTAAAAATTAAAGTACACAAAATTTGCTACAAAATGCATCCCCTATTTGTTATTCTCCGATGAACCGTTTGGGCTCCAGGGCTGTTTGAATATTAGAGTTTTAGCGAATTTACCTATATAGGGAATACGCTCTTACGGTAGTAGTCAAGGTAAGACCTAAGACCGGGACCATGTTACTTTTTTTGTGTTAAGGTCCCACAAAGCCAAAAACACCGTTCATTCAAATTGATATATGTGTATATATATATATATATATATATATATATATATATATATATATATATATATATATATATATATATATATATTATACATGTATATGTCAGTTAACACGATAACTTTTGAACCAAAACTCCGATTTTGATAAAATTTGGTACAGGGGTCTAAGGCAGCATTTACTTGATCGAGTTTGCAAACCAGAATGATCGGACAACATTAACGGGGTTTTATGGGGTTTTAAAAGGGTTACCTTTTGGTTTCAGGCTTTTTTTAACCTTAGTTTGTAAAATTCGACAAATTTAACCTAAACTATTTAAAAGAGCTCAAAAAAACAAACAATTTGGTATTTTGAATTTGTTATTTAGCATATATGGTTATGGAGAAAATCCAAATATAAGTTTTCCATGGTTTTCTTATGGGAAATAAACAAAACCCTCTATCTTGCTTATTTATTGACTTAGATTTATAAAATTGTTTATGTACATTCATTAGAAAAGGTATATACTTTATTTACTTATCCTTACTAATCCTACGTATATTCAGATGAGTTTATAAACCAGACATATCGACCTACCGGAAGGGGTAGTTTCGGGGGGTTTTGTACCCCAAAAATGGTTTTTTTGCATTTTTCATATGTAATTTTTTTTAATTTAAATTTTTTATTTGGACCGTTGGATTAAGCTCAAAAAAACTCAATTTAGTATTTTGAAGCTTTGCTCTATCTCATTTAGTTACTGAGATATTAAAAAGTCTAAAGACAGTACGTTGTATTTTGAGGCTCCAATGATAATCTTATGAAGATAAAGGAAGTGTTAATATTTCACTTATTAACCAATATTTTTGGAAGAAACTTGGTATTTAGCTTCATTAGGTTGAGATTCAACTATTTATGGTAAAAAAATCCTGGTTTTTGTTCTTATCATGGCAGCAAACCTGCATACTCTTTTCCCATGTAAAATCATATTGAGAAAAGGAAAACTCTTTTACTTATGGACAGAGATTGATGAAACTTAGTTTATATATTCATATGGTCGAAGTATGGTCGAAATCAAGGAATCTAAAATAAAAATAAATAAAGACAAGGTAGGGGTCAAGACATGCAACGCTCTCTATGAACCAGGTGTTCTTTTGCACCTATGACATCACCATTTACTAATACTGTTAATGCTAATGATGACGTCATAGGTGCAAAAGAACACCTGGTGCATAGAGAGCGTTGCGTGTCTTGACCCCTACCTTCTCTTTATTTATTTTAGATTCCTTGGTCGAAATATTTTTTTTACGCTAAAAACCTACTTTTAGTGTTCCCCGTGGCAGCATACCTACATACTCTTTTACGATGTGTATCATTAGGAGAATAGTCATTTATATCCCTATTTATGAGCACGTAATGAAATTTTGTTTACGGGTTCATCTAGTCAAAATTCATATTACTAATTTAGAAATTCGCTAAGTAGTACGCAGGTCTGCTGCGACGGGGGGTATTACCATATGGGGTTGTAAGGAAATATAAGTTAAAACTTGCATAACGAATGTGCATACCAAATTTGATCAATTTCTGTTATTTTTATTTTCACCATAAACCCAATGGGGGAAGTATATAGGTCTGTCACCATATGGATTTTGCAAGTAAATAAAGTATATACCTTTTTCTAATGAATGTACATAAACAATTTTATAAATCTATGTCAATAAATAAGCAAGATAGAGGGTTTTGTTTATTTCCCATAAGAAAACCATGGAAAACTTATATTTGGATTTTCTCCATAACCATATAAGCTAAATAAAAAATTCAAAATACCAAATTGTTTGTTTTTTTGAGCTCTTTTAAATAGTTTAGGTTAAATTTGTCGAATTTTATAAACTAAGGTTTAAAAAAGCCAAAAACCAAAAGGTAACCCTTTTAAAACCCCATAAAACCCCGTTAATGTTGTCCGATCATTCTGGTTTGCAAACTCGATCAAGTAAATGCTGCCTTAGACCCCTGTACCAAATTTTATCAAAATCGGAGTTTTGGTTCAAAAGTTATCGTGTTAACTGACATATACATATATTCATGTATAATATATATATACACATATATCAATTTGAATGAACGGTGTTTTTGGCTTTGTGGGACCTTTAACACAAAAAAGTAACATGGTCCCGGTCTTAGGTCTTACCGTGACTACTACCGTAAGAGCGTATTCCCTATAGGTAAATTCGCTAAAACTCTAATATTCAAACAGCCCTGGAGCCCAAACGGTTCATCGGAGAATAACAAATAGGGGGTGCATTTTGTAGCAAATTTTGTGTACTTTAATTTTTAAAATATACATTATGTATGAAAAGTTAATAGTTCTTGAGTTATAAGCAAAAAATTACAAAAAAATAAAAAATTTTCACATTTTTTCCATTTTTGACAATGTTCCGTCAAGAAATTTTGTTAGCAAACCTCAGATTCGGATTCAGCACCCCAAAAAACATAAGAAACTAAAGAAATCAAAACTACCCCAATTTTTTCTAGCGAGGGGAACTTTTGAATACAAATTTACAGGATTATTATGCTAGGATGACAGGCAGAGTACATTTGATCTAAACAGCTATGACAATTAAAGAGTGGAGAGTGGATAACAATGTACATTGAACAATGTATTTGTTGGGGGGGGGGGTCAAAGCCATGTAAAATTACGTCACTTTTCAAGGTGTTTAGAATACAAAACAGAGATTATAATTTATGCTAATATAAAAGGTGAGGATGTTAAAATTACCAATCACTTTATTAATAAACACTTATTTTATTATTGGCTTATAACAGACAGTATACAAATCGTGGCGCGAAGCGCGGTCACGGAGTACGAAACTGATGTGTCCGGGTCAAAGCTTATAAACGTAAACAGCATTTTTTTTTTACATACTTACTTCTTACTTCTGAAGAGTCGTCCCGATTGACCACGTAATGGCGTGAGACCAGTCAAGTTTCAGGATAGGAAAAGAGAATGTAAATTTACGAATTTGTTGGATCAAAACTCCAAATCAAAGGTCCTCGATCTTATAAAGACATCTTTCAACGAGGAAAGATTTGAGCCTAGGCCTAAAGATGTTTTTATTCTCAACTGATTTGAGTTCAACTGGCAGTTTTTGGAAAAACTTTGCACCAGCATAACCCGGTTTGGATTCAAGTTTTAAGTTGTGCATTACAGCAGTTCTAACATTTCTATTCCTAGTGTTATAATAATGAGTTGGAGGGACAAACATTTGGTCATGAAACTTGGCATACAATACAGTCTCATAGATGTATAGGCTTGGAATAGTCATTATGCCTAAACTTTTGAAAGAATCAGAGCAGTGATCTCTGGGTTTAAGTTTACACATTAGCCGAATTGCTCGCTTTTGGAGCTTGAAGATTTTTTCAATGTTAATTTTGGAGGACATTCCCCAGAGAATTATTGAATAACTAATATGTGATTCTATGAGGCTGTAATATACCAACTTGCAGAGATTTATGCAGTCAAGACGCGACATGTACCTCAACACGAACAAACCCGCGGAAATCCTGCTGCAGAGAAGTGATACATTCCATGAAAGATTAGAATCCAGCTCAACACCCAAGAATTTGGTTGTTGAGGAGAGTTCCAACTGGTGGTCTCCAATGAGGACACAAGGGGTGGAGTTTACTCTTGAGTTTTGCCTTTGCCTGGTTTGAATGAAGATGGTGTTTGTTTTCTCTGTGTTGAGAGCAAGTTTGCAATCTGAGAAATACTGAGCGAGTTGGTTAATCTGAAGGAAGGCAGAGATTTCAAGTTGTTCAATGTCCCTGTGCTGAACAAAAAGGGTAGTGTCATCCGCATATGTGACCACACTATCACCAGGGACGTAGTCAGAAATGTCATTAATATAGATGATAAACAAAAGGGGTCCAATGATGGAGTCCTGCGGCACTCCACAGTTGATATTTTGAACCTCCGAGGCGTAGGAAGTTTTGGTGCCATTTACACCTGAAGCTGAGATTTCAGTTACCTGTTTGCGATCAGAAAGGTATGATGAAAACCAGGACAGGGGAGTCCCAGTTATTCCTAGGGCTGCCAATTTCTCAATGAGAATCCGCAAATCCACACAGTCGAAAGCCTTGGACAGGTCCGCAAAGCATCCGAGGATGCTGCAGCCCCCGTCCAAGGCCCCGAGACAATCGTTGATGAAAGAAGTCAAAGCTAGTTTGGTTGATTTACTGGGCCTGAAGCCGAACTGTTTCTCAAAGAAGAGATTGTTGGATTCCAAGTAGTCATAGACTTGAATTGCGATGACCTTCTCAAGAATCTTAGAAACTGAAGAAAGAAGGGCTATATCGGCCTATAGTTAGAGATGTCTTGTTTGTCACCTTTTTTGAAGATTGGTTTAATTTTTGCTGTTTTAAAGATTTTGGGGAAAATACCCGACCTGAGAGATGTGTTGATGAGATGAGTAAGCAAAGGGACAAGCTCCTCTACACAAAATTTAATCACTTTCATGGATATGCCATCCAGACCAGATGAGGATTTAGATTTGAAGCTTGAGATTATAGAGAAAATCTGAGGGACATTGATCTCCTTAAACTCCGTAAAAGTTGTATGGGTTCTAATAGGAAAACCCGACAAACATGTTGGATCTTGATTAAGTGAAAGCTGTTTGGGGACATTGGAGAAGAACTCATTCATTGAGTGGCCAATTTCAAGGGGATTTTGTGAAGTTACACCGTTAATTGAAATTTGAATGTCACCATCCAGATCAACAAATTTCCCCCTACCAGGCCCGGATTATTCACTAGGCCAACCTAGGCCATGGCCTAGGGCGTCAACCAGGGGGGGGGGCGTCAAACGGGCCTTTTTTATAAAACGTTTTAATAACAACAATACCGCAAGTATAATTTAAATCTGGGTTTTCAAAGTTTTTTTTTATTAAATTCTGTAGTAACGAGATTAAATAGAATATTTGGCAAAAGAGAAAGAAGAAATATGTCATTAGGTGAACTAGGTGACCCCCTAAGGTGCCGGGACCCGGGGGGTTCCTTCGTGGAGGGGATGAGCGCCCCTGATATGCCGTAATGAGTTTCCCTGATTAGCGGTCAAGACTATAACCCGCGGTAAACATTGCCCTCTATATGGTCTTGATCAGAGTTAAATCATGCCCCCGACCGGTGGTAAAGAGCGCCCCAATAGCATCTGTGATCAGCGGTGAAGAGCGCCCCCGAACAGAGGTAAACATTCCCCCAATTGACGGTAAACAGCGCCCCTTTACTTTGACCTGTGCATTTTAAGGTTTGCCTTGACTTTGTTTCTTTGCGCTGGATTTAAATTTATTTCTGTATTACAATTAATTATATAATATTTGATTTCATGTCGAAAATTAATATGGTGGTTTGGTACATTAATTATTGTTGCAAAAGGATTACGTCCACGGATTAAAGTGACAAAAATGATGATCATCTCATTCGTTAGATAGTTCTGTGGTTTTATACAACAGCCAATAAGCCCATAAATCGGTTTGTATTTTTTAGGGGGGGGGGGCGTAATTGTGAGCTTTGGCCTAGGGCGTCAAGAAGGGTTAATCCGGGCCTCATACTCTCATTGATGATTTTCCAGGATTCCGTAGAGGCATTGTTTGCATTGCGGATGTTTCTTTGAATAAAATCGGATTTGGCCGATTTTATTTTTGCCCTATAGAGTTTCTTCGAGTTAAGATAAATATCCCGGTCAACTTGGGATTTTGACTCAATAAGCCACTTTGAATAAAGAATGTTGAGAATTGACTTGTGATTGATAATATCATCAGTGACCCATCTCTTAGATTTGGGTTTCAACTTTACCTTCGAAGAAGGACAGGCTACATCGAAATGAAAAATGAACGTCTGCATAAATTTCTGCCACTTCAGTTCATCACACTGCTCAGCTATAACATCCTCCCATCGTTCAAGCCGAAGCCTGGTTTTAAGTTCATTGGGGTTAGAATTCTTAATTGACCTTCTAAAGGCACTAGGCAAAGATTTACTGTCATTGTGAAGAGTGGGAAGTACAATCAGCTGAGCGGTATGATCCGAGACATGGGGTTCGATCACTGAGACCGTTACAAAGGGACAGTTAGTAATAAAGTTATCAATACATTTAGAGCTAGTTTCTGTAATTCTAGTTGGTTGGTCAATCACTATATATCTAGATCATGACTAATGCATAAGTTTTCAATTTGTTCAGTTTTCGTATCAACTTCATGAAAGGGGACGTTAAAATCGCCACCAATCAAGATTCTATCACTCAGGCCTAGGCCCACAAGTTTTCCCAAGTAGTCATCGAAAGTGTCCAAAAAATTGTCAAAATCCCCATTTGGGCTTCTATAAATAACAGAGAGAACTGTTTTCTTATTATCTAAATTAATTACAATGTCAGTGGCCTCAAAGTCAAAATCAGTTGAGAACTGGTTGCCAATACCAGAAATTTTACAAACTACAACAGGACTATTAATTTTTCTAAAAATACCCACTCCACCCTTAGTTGAAGATTCTCTACAGTGAAACGTTAAACACTCATACCCATTCAGACAAAAACTTTTAATGTTACTATTTTTAAGGCCTAGCTCAGAAATTAATATAAAGTCAGGTGATAAATCATCAAAAAATATTTCCAACGAGTCTTTTTTCTTAGCAACACAGTCAGCATTTAGATGTATAACTTTTACTTCAGAATTTGATAATTTACTGTCTTTTGTGATGTGAGTTTTCCTTACGTGACGTGACACCCCGTTCCTATGTCTAAAAAATGATGAGTCCTAGGTCCTGCGACAGGAGAGTCCTTACAATGTCTAAGATAGGTTTCAATCAGAGCACAAATAATTGTCTTACCATCTAAGTTAAGGTGTAACCCATGTCTCGTGAAAGACGATCTACTCAAAAGGCTATTGATTGCAACAAAGGCAAACTTATTCTCTAAACAAAAGCTCTTAACTAGCCTATTTTGACTGTCCACTACATTATTTAAATTAGGGTTGTCATGTCTGTGAGGAGTCTCCAATATGATTACATTTCTGTCCACTAGCGAGATCGCAGCCTCCCCAAGCGCAGACTTGAGTCGGGTCAGTCCGCCCTTGCCTACATCGTTAGTGCCGCCCATCAGTACAAACCAGTCGTCCTTCCCAGCATCCCCGGCTCGCTGAGCTGCCTTCCCCAAAAGATACGAGAGCGGGGCCCCAGGGTGCACATCGGCAGAAATCACCATATAAGGACTAAGTCTTGAATATAGATTCAAACCACAGGTTCTTCCTTTTGGCTGTCTGAGAAGAAGTACAGCCTACTCCCAGTAGGCCTATCACCGCCATTTGGCTTCGAAGCCGCAACATCAACCTGATGCACATTAGCAACTGAACCAGAATTTACATTTTTAAAGTTCTTGTTTAAAGTTTTTTCAGAGAGACCAGTCCTTGAAGGAGCTTGATCATGCCCAGCAGCAGTCAAGGCATAATTTGCGTCATTTAAGCTAGTACTATGATGCGGTCCGTCCTCTGAACCATTCGGTACGCTAGGGTTTGTCACAAGTTCATTAGGCTTACTAGGCCTGCCTAACTTAAAACTATCATCAAAGTCAGAAGTGTTTGACAACTCAATACTAGATACTGTGACTCAATACTACTAACATTTACCTTACTATTAACACCTTAAAATACGCCAAAGTGCGTCGGTGTTTCAAATGAAGTCTCTCTAAAGTCTCTCTAAAGAAGAAGTCTCACTAAGTCTCACTTGATGTGAATGAATAAAGTAATTCTGATTCTGATTCTGATTCTGATTCTAATTTCATTGGGGCTTATTTTGGTTTGAGATTGCGAACCTAGATTGGCCACGCCACTATGTTTTATATTACATGTATGTTTTATATTATATCAAATATTATAAAATTTTGCGCTATGAAATTCTGAATAAATCAATAGAAGTAGGAACCCGATACGACAATATTGACGAAAGCTATATATCTAAGTTAGACATACATTTTATTTTTTTGAAAAACTGAATGTTGGTGAACCTGATAAATGAAAAAGAAAGAATTGAAATACGGACTTCTAATTGGTGCAGTAGCTTGAACGATGTTCTTCTCTGTCTAAAAAAAAGACATCGTGACATGTGAATCAGGTGTTTGTCGTTGCAGGTTACTAGGTTAGTTTTATAAATATTTATTTTGTGTGATTGAGCAATCTGTTTTAGTACAAACTACAGATTGTTCTGCTGCAATCTAAATTGGATTGGTATTTAAGATGGACATTGAAGAAGAGGTGAAGATTTCAGAACTAAGTTAGTGGATCGGGCAATCGAAGGTCCAGAGGTATAGTGCAATTGCCATTGCACTGAGGATTGGAGCGGAGGCACGTAAACAAATCAAGAAACTTAAAGCAATTAATTTTTTTATAGAAGTGAATGACTGAAACTACTACTGCTCAACGTCCAAACTGATCGTAATGGGAAGTGTTTTGTCAGTTTTGTGATTTTTAGTGACAAACTTGAGGGGAATGAAAAATAATTTGATGGAAGTTCAAAATAGTCATAGCCATATTCTAGAAATTGATGGTGTCAGATTATTGAAAGTTAGACGGAGGATAACCAAAGGGAAAAGGCCGTTATGGTCTGATCAAGAAACAAGAGCCCTAATTGATATAGTAAGAGAGAAAAAACTCCTACCCTCATTAACACGAAAAAAATATGGGAGGTATGAAATGTTTAAAGTACTTTCTGAAGGCCTTAAGGAAAGGGGGTATTCAAGAACCGCTGAACAAGTAAATACAAAATGGAAACAATTGAGGGTTTCATACCATAGAGCGAAAGCAGAACTTGTAGGTACTTCTGATTTTGGTAATGATAACGGATCATACGTAATTCCTGAAGAATGTCCATTTTATGATGAATTGGAGGAACTATACACTGGAAAGAACAGGCCAAAACCCCAGCCTTCTCAACCAATTCAGCCTGGAACTTTTATTCAGCTCGATCCTGCTCATTTAATCAAAATCGAACCTTCCCAACTGATAAGGATTGACTCATCAAATTGTATCTTGGGTAAGTTGTAGGCTTCCACAGTAGGCCTATTTATCCTATAAATGTAATGCTTAGGCTTGCCATAACTTATATCCTGGTTTGAGCGCCCGGTATTTCTCTCTTGTCACCTTACAGGCCTAAGTTAAGTTATTGCTTATTGTTCCTGTCTTTCAGAAAATATGGAAAAACACTTAAACAACTTCATTTTTAGGCTTCCAGATCACTTAAGTAGGCCTAATTTGAATAACAACTATAACAGCTTAACCTTTCTCGGCAGGGACGTATTTAAGTATTTGCCGCCTATAGGCAGCGACGTTTTCCGCCGCCCCCCTCCCCCCCCCACCCAAACTTGTAAGCGCGCTCCCCGACCTCACTACACTAACCCTAATACATGCCGGGTCAGAATGCCGTGATTTTGAAGAAAAATAATAAGTAGCCTAATTGCGTTCTGAAAATGCATGAACGAACATAATACATTTTGAGCACTTTTAAGAACGTATTTGTTGCGCCGTTCACATTCAAAAAGTGAGTTTCATTGGATACATGCTGGAATGCAACATTGTTGTATCCAATCAGAAGTCATACTCTCGTTTTACGGCGCGAAGACGGCTCATGAAAACGTCCAACACTACATTGATCAGAGCGTCTTGATTGGCCATCACAAGTGTCTCCAAATTACAATTTTTTATAACTTTTAAGACCAGAAGGCAAATTCAAGACTAATTTCAGACTTTTCAAGACTATTGTTAAAGTCAATACTAATTCAAGTCTTTTCCAGATTTACAAGACTAGACCCTGTGTAAATTTATACTTGATGGAGACAAACATTTAAATTAAACACTTTAACTCATGAGTATGCTTTACAAGTTGGTAGAAAACACAATTGAAGTATAGGCTACCTACTATAGACCACAATGTTTACATTGACAATTGGCGCCTGACGCTGACGCTGCCTAGTGGCGTACGAGTAAACACGGGATTGCGGAGCGAAAACCCACGCCCGCGACCGCGAGCAAAGATAGGCTACCGACATTCGCCAGACCAATTAAAGGAAAAATGCGGCACGGAAATCCTAGAACATCCTTGTAGTGAATAAATTATTGACGTTTAGTTTTAACTTAAAGGTGTTTTTGAATAATTTTATACTTAATGAAGGTATTTTAAATAGCCGAATTGTTGTTGTTCTCAAAATTATTTGCTAAACATTTTTTTAAATACTAAAATTTCAATTTTTTAATTATTCCCCTAAATTTGGCCGCCCCCCAAAATTTGCCGCCCTAGGCGCGCGCCTAGTCCGCCTATTCGGAAATATATCCCTGTTTCTCGGTGCTACAGAATGATACAGTAGCCTATGTCGTTCCTCACTTTTTCCTGCAAGCTGCTAGCCTATAGAACAAAATATTAATCTTATGCTTCGCTTTTCATAAGAAAATTGGTAAGGCACGATGTATAGCCTATCGATTTACTGCCACTAGTAATAAATTAGGTAGGCCTAGGCCTACTGTAAACTTATATAACAAAATCGTTGCCTTTGACTCAAAAGAAATTGAGCGGAACTTCGTTATCCGACTCGACCATTATTATTGTTGTGGTAACTTCGATCACTATAAGTTAATTATTCTATTTATGATACAATTACATGATAGGCTACAATTAAGTTAGGCCTACGATTTTATCGCTGATTTAGTTTTGTTCTAATATGGCCTAATTAAACACACCTTTTGACAATAAAACAAATATGAACAAGTAACAAATTAACTTAAACAAGTACAAATTTCAGCTAATGTAACCTGTAACATTATCAAATAACAACACAAAATAAACTAGGCCTACCCAAGTTTATTGTATCTTAATTGTGAGGAGAAGACTTCAATAGACCTAAAATGGCATCACTTAAAAGCTGTCAAACACGAATCACAATGGTACAATTTTTATTTGCTATTGTATTGAAGGAATGTGTGTTATAAATGTTTCCAAACACGATTTATTATGTTGTTATAAACATCTTTGTCAGCAAAGTGACAGAGGTTTAAGTTACGGTTAGATTGTAAGGTTTAAGGTTAGTTTGTTAGGACACAATAACTTATAGAAACTTATAACATTGATAATAACGGTGTAGTCGGAACGAAGTTTCACCAGAAATTGTTCAAGGCCTATTTGGAAACAATAATGATTCTAGATTCAATTTTCTAATGATCGAGTGGTACAAAATATCGTCACCCAGCAGTTTGGGTCGACAAGTTAATTTTTATAGAGTTTTTTCTTGTGTGCTCACCTATTGGATACCGTAGCAGTTTTCGGTAGGGTAGTTGTATTAGGGTCTACCTAGTAATTTTAGCACTTTCTTTAGCAACAGAAATGTTAAATTAGGCTTGAAATGTCAACATTTTCAACCACCTCCCCCAAAATTGTCAAAATTTTTAAATAGTAACCCCCCATTTTTAACGGAAGACGGGATACCTAGTAAGAGCCAGGGAAACAAAAGACAGAACTGAAAAAAACCCTTAGAATATTATTTTTAAATTGTCCAAAAATACACATAAGTTAGGCCCTCAGAATCATTTTTGATATTCTATCTTCCTTACCAAACATTGAACATTTTTTTCAAACTTACGATTTTACTGAGAAAATTACCTAGTGACTTTTTCATAACAAAAAAATTAAAATTGAGTTGAAATTTTTTAAATAAGCAGATGTGTTTTTTACCAAGGTGTAATGGAAAATGTTTTTTACCACGGTGTTATGGAAAACTGAGCAACTTTTACAATTGTTTCATGATTTTATTTAAGGTGAATTTTGAGCATGTCTCTGTCTCTTGGTAATCTTTTTTGAACATTTTCAAAGAGTAATAAGAGAAGCTAATTTTTAAACATGATGTCACTTTTATTCATTTTGCTAGGCCAATTGAGCAAAATTGGATGGTTTACAACAAAGCGAAGAAGAACTGTAAATTGTAGTTTCTTTAAATTATTCAAAATACTGTATGTATGCATGTCTATATTTATTCATTATTACATGGATTGTCAATAATGCATGCAAATATGATAAATTCATATTTGTAATTGTATCGAGCTCACTCATTTCAAGGCATAGCAAACATCATGCAACTTGCTTGGTTTTTTTTGCATCTTGTCTGAATTTACTTTGCAGCCATATTATTGTCCTTACCATATGTTTATATTGTTCTCTGTTGCAAATGTGTTTTTGTTGTAAGTAATGTTAACCCGCGAGGGGTCGCGCACCTGTCTTTTCCACCGGGCGATAGGTAATTTTATTTTTACTTTTTAGCGTGGAAGCTTAGCGCTACCCCCCCTCCAGTACCTTCAAATGGACTCGTCTGTTACGCCATCGCGCATTCCCTCACCCCCTCCAACCGGCCTGTCGGCTGCTGTATTGCAACAAGTTAGCTACCTGTGGTTTCCACCGTGCGCGACATCATTGTATAACATATGATGTCGCGCACGGTGGAAACCACAGGTAGCTAACTTGTTTTCATATAGTATAATTTTTATACTATATGTTCATAGTATAGTGTTATAGTTCATATAGTGTTTTAGTAGTTAATATTCTATGTAATATGTTGAATTGTATCAATAAAATGGAAATGTGTACAACATTAGCATTTATTTATAAACCGGTGGAATCCACCGTGCGCGACCTCTAAAGTGATATATTTTGCGCGACCTCTCAAGGGTTAAAAAGGGTTGTCCGTTAATAAATAAATACCCCCGTCGCAGCAGACCTGCATACTCAGCGAATTTCCAATGGAATTTCAGATTATTTACTTTCCCCATAAAAACACCATAGGATCGGGTATGTAGGTTTGCTGCCATGGGGTGTTGTTAGAAAATCTAAGTTAATCAATAATTGGTGAATGTAAACACAAAATTGTATCAAGCTCTGACAATTTTTTTATTTTCCCCATAAACCCCATGGTGGTGAGTATGTAGGTTTGCCGACATATGGGTTTTGAAACCAAGTATATGTTAAACCCTATCTAGATAATGTACATACCAAATTTGATTAAATTATGTCAATAAATAGGTAAGATATAGGGTTTTCTTTATTTCCAATAAAAATAACATGGAAAACATATTTTTGGATTTTCTCCGTAACCATTTTAGCTAAGTTAAAAATTCAAAATACTATTGTTTTTTTTTTAACCTCTTTTGAATGTTTTTTTTAGTTAAAATTCATGAATTTTGAAAATTGAGGTTAATTGGATGAACGGATCGAAGATGAGTGATATCCTTATACATGACTGTTGGTCGCTCAATGTAGTGACAAATCTTGATTTAATTGACCAACGATTACGTTCGCAAGAAGCCTGAGATCGATTTTAAACTTTCACAGTAGATTTTAGGCGTAATTTTTAAGGTCAAGTTCGTTTCTGAAGTTATTCTGTTAAGTAATAAAGTAATGAGGTGTATTTTAATTTCCCATAACAAATGCATTGTGGGTTGTAAATAACGGTACTTAAGGCTATGTTAAACGGTGCTTGAGTTGTTTGTTGTCAGACATAGAGGAAGCATGTGTTATGGAACTCTTTTCTGCCTGTTGTACTGTAACTGCACTAAATATAATACAATTGATTATTTATTAAATATTTTAAAATAGGTCATGAATACTAGATATTGTCCGGAGATGACTTGTTGGCCAGTGAGGGGGTTGCGGGGAGGGGGGAAGGCTGAAGCATGCCATTGGCCAAAAACAATTTCCTTTTTGTTTTTGTTTTTTTTTTTATTCCACCATATGTTAAGCTATATCAACAAAACAAAAAACCTACAGCATCGCTACTATGTTTTCTTTTATTTTGCAGCAAGCTGTCTTTCTCTACATTGAATTAGGCTAGTTGGTTTGTAAACAAAGATAATTGTTTACTTTTTTTTAGCAAAAATGTTTTCATGTAGAATAGTACAATCTAAGTTTGTTTTTATTCCTTAGTTAACCAAATTACCGGTAGGTTTCGGATGTAAATTTCCCCTTGCCCCCAACCCCCTCAGTGGCCAACAAGTCATCTCCCGACAGTAGATAAATTTTGTATTAACAAACAATAATAAAAAGAAAATATTTAGGCCCCCTACTAAAATAATAAAATCAAACATCAAAAGCCAAAAATTTTTCTCTGAGTCCAAAATTAATTTTTTAATATTGTTACTCTATTTAAACATAATTCGGAAAAGTTTGTTAATATTAATAATTCCAAATCATTATCAAATACTGTTTAGCATTAATTATTCATTAGTTTAGTGAATAATAGGTTTTTATAGTGGGTTAACCTCAAACAACATAAACATAACTTACAAATAACTGTAGAAAATGGACTTCAAAATCAAAACACCTTTTCAAATACAAATCAAAGATGGAAAGCAGTTTATTATGTTTGACAATAAAGAGTATTTCAAAGCCATAACACTTAGAAATGGAAATATTTGCTGGCATTGTGTTTCTATAAACTGCAAAGCATGTATTAAGACAAACCAGGATGTAAGCAATATAATGTTTCTTGAACCAACTCACAATGAATCCTGTCTTAAATCATGTACAGCAAAAAGTATACATACATCTGCTTTGTCAAATCTAAAAAAATGTCCAATACGAAAAACAGCATTACAATCCACAAATTCTGAAAACGATAAGCTAAAACTCAAACCAACTTTGAAATCAACATCTTGTCAGACTGATACTACAGAAATATATTGTGTGAAAACATTGCTTAAAAGAATAGAAGTCATAATGAGGTATTCCCCGAATTCCATAATTGTATAATTTATTAAGTAGTAATTGATGATCGACACAATCGAATGCTTTAGACAAATCAAGAAAGATTCCTACTGGTGTACAGTGCTCTTCTAAGCCTTTAACAATTGATTCAATTAAAATGTTGATTGCGTCCATTGTCGATTTACCTTGTCTAAACCCAAACTGATGTTTAGACAGTATATTGTGTTTATCTAAATAAATAACTAATCTATCATAAAATATTTTTTCAAAAATTTTACTAATTGTTGGTAAAATTGAGATAGGTCTGTAATTAGTAGGTAATGTTGGATCATCTTTTTTAAAAATAGGTATAATTTTAGCACATTTCAGAGAATTTGGAAAATATCCACTTGCAAAAGAAAAGTTAATTAATGTTAATAAAGGTTCAAGTAATTCATAAGCACATTGCTTGATAAGCCACATAGAAATGCCATCAGCATCACAGGTCTTTTTTGAATTCAGATTTTTTATTGTATATTCAATTTCATGTAAACTAACAGGTGTTAAAAGCATTGATGACGATGGAGACTTGTCATTAACATAGTTACAAGTATTATAATTTTTTAAATTTGAATTTGATACAGTTGAGAAAAACGTGTTCAATGTATTTGCAACAATTAAAGGATCTTCAATAATATTGTTGCCAATTTTTATATGGATTGGTTTAGGGGAGGCTTTTTCTCTATTATTATTTATAATTTTCCAAGCGGTTTTGGATATGTTTTTGGAAGAAGCAATTTTTTTATTAATTTCATACGTTTTTGCGGCTTTTATAACTCTTCTGTATATACGTTTATAATTTTGAAAAAATATTTGAAAACTTTCATTTTTGCAATTTTTTGCATATTTGTAATATATTTTTATTTTTTTCCTGGATACTAGGATTCCTCTAGTGATCCATTTATATTTTTGTTTCGTATTTAAATTAATTTGTTTGAATGGACAGTTTATATCTAAATTATTTAGTAGTCGGAACCGAAAGAACTCATACATGTCTTCTACGGTTTCAAATTGATTTAAGATATTCCAATTTTCCTTTGACAAACTTTGTTGTAATTTTTCCATATTGGTTTTATTATACAGTCTTCTAAAAGCAAGGTTTGGCGAATTGTAACTAGGGACATAATTTTTAACTGAAACTAATTGTGCATCGTGATCAGCCATTGCCGTAATAATTACTGAAATATTAAGATTTGAAATGTTACTTATGACGTTATCAATAGCACTTTGACTAGTGGCTGTCACCCTAGTAGGTTCGTTGATGGACCACTTCAGATTGAATGTATTTAGTAATTCCTCGAATTTTTTTGTTGTATGGTGATCTATATCGAGCACATCAATACTAGGAGTACGCTTATTCTGCGCGTATGGGGATGAACGGCAAAAATAGACAAACAAATCTGCGGAAGTAGTATTTATCTGTAGAAAATCTTTGGTCATGTATACGTCAAACGTCTGTGTAAGATATCTACATAAATTTTAGCATACCTGATCTAAGCTTTCATCAATGTCATCCTCATCATTTTGCACTATTGCTTCAATACTATCAGACATTTTACCATCTTCAGGCAGTAAAGATAAATTTTCATCACTGATGACAATGTCATGATAGTAAGGGTTGTTGGTTTTTAACCACTCCTAGAGCCTCTTTTACTTTCATGGCTCTAACGTGGAAATCAACAAAAGTTTTAGTACTGTCCTGTCTATTTTTCATTCTTACTGCCAATACTGATGTAACATCGTTAATTCTATGTGGAAAACAGGTTGCAAAGGTTTTTATATCCTGCGGGAAGTTTATAATATGTCCACGGTACCCTAATTGGTGGCCCTTTATTTTATATACACTTATAACTGGATGGATCCGTGCTATAAGTTATTTTTCTAAATAGGTCAGGTCGCTTAGTTCAAGGGGTACTATTCCTGGGTCCATATTATTCTGTGGAGTAAATCTTTGACAATTCTTTTTGCAAGATTTTTGTTTCAATCCAAAGTATGACCGATTACAATTTTTACAATAATGTTTTTGCACTTTACGCATTTTGTCTTCAAATTCTTTTTGGAATTGGTCATACTTTGGCGAAGTATCTGGGGCAACTTGGGCCTCAAGTGATCTGCAAAATAAATTAGAAATAGAAACCTTTAATGTAGTAACAGAAAAAATTAGTACCACTTAAGTGCTCCCATAAGTTGTAATGTAATTAAGTAAATTGAGATGTAATTCGTATTTATTTCATCTAGACCTGATAGCCTATAATTAATTTGATTTAGATAAATAAGTAAATAACTTTATTTATTTTCCTTTTTTTTATTCCATGTTACCTTTTAAGAAGTAGGACTTTAAAAAATAAACCAGCTTTTATATAGGCCTAACCCTTAAATAGTTAAGGTACTTGGTATATTAAGGTAAATTATTATTTATGATATGCAATTCATGTAAGCTCTTAAATAGTTGAAAATATAGTGTTTTTTACCAAAATACTCACTCATGTCTTAGATTAAAAGCTTCATCTTGCCTGGCGACTTCATTAATAATTTTCCTCTTTTTACGTCTTTCTTCGATAATTTGTGACTTGGACTTTCTTTTCAATCATGGCATCTAATTAAAATAGGAGAATATATTTTGACAAAAGTTGGTATGCTCAATTTGGAACATGGTATATAAATTTAGTAAGTGTAGTTGCTTCACTCATTGTAAATTCACCAATGACATGTATATATTAAAAATTAAGATTTTTTATTGAATACAGTATAAGCCCTCAAATCCGGCCAAAGTTTTCTACTCCATCGTTACTGTTTATGGTTTGGTTTTGTTTAAGATTTTGCGATAATATTTCTATTTTATAAATAATACTATTATAATAAAAGTAATCAATAGTTCCAAACTACAATTAAGATTTCAATGCCAGATTCTTTCCTAAAAATACACAGTATAGTATTTTGAAGCTTTGCTGTATCTCCATTGGTTACCGAGATATTAAAGTCTAAAGACAGTACATTGTATTTTGGTTCTCCAATGTTAATCTTATGGAGAACAAGGATGTGTTAATCTATATATTAATACGCAAGCATGTTTCATTTCCTCCTTTTTTCTCAGCTCGTGTGCATCGTACGATAAATCCGAGAATACCATTAGAAAGGTATAGTCCTGTGGATTAGCAGAATCGCATTCTAATTCACATCGGACTAAAGGGCTACGCCCCACATGCTATCAAAGGTCCAATGTTAATCTTATGGAGAAAGAAGAATTGAATGAATCATTAGACAGCTGTTGTAAAAGCAACTGCTAGAAAATTAGGAAGAACAGATGTTTTAGTTCTAAAATGTTTTTAAGCTCCTTGGGGCCAGATCAACTGAAATTTTGATCGAATTTCGATCAGGAGGCGATCTCTAGTTTCACTTATTAGCCAATATTTTTGGATGAAACTATCTGTATTTAGCATCATTTGGTTGAAATTCATCCATTAATGGTAAAAAATCTTGGTTTTTGTGCTTATCATGGCAGCAAATCTGCATAATCTTTTCCCATTTTAATTAAACTAGTATACGTGTTGTGTGAAATCGAGCAGTTTATTTTCATACAAAAAAATGTTACTTTGAGCTCTAAATTAATGACATCCGACCAATCCAATATTGTGAATATCTTTAATTACCAAAACTACACGTATTTACATCTGATTATTAACAGATGTTTAAAATGCTTTATTCAATCCCAATGTTATTTAAATGGGAAATTTTGGGATTTCAATTTTGGATAGCGCCTTTATTTTCAGTCCGATAGGCTACTCATCAATTTTTGGCCGAAACAACTACAGACCAAGCCCTATCCAACGACACCAAAAACTTGAAAATCGGTTAAAATTGTAGGAGGAGTTCTCAAGACAAAAAACCCTTAGCGTATTAAATAAGTATAGATGTAGAATATGCAAACTCCTTTAGCAATGTACAGATAAACATATATTGATGAATTTAGTATATGGCTTGATATGGCCGAAATAATTTTTTTAATGCTTAAAACCTACTTTTAGTGTTTTTGAGCGGAGCGAGCGAAGCGAGCGAAGCTCCTATACTACACTCTGGTTTTTTATTTACAAGTACTTCTCCTGAACGGCTGGAGTGATCCTCACGAAATTTTGCTCGGTCATAGTAACCATCTATGGGAAGGTATAAATCTGAAATGGTCCAAATCGGACATAAGGGTTCTGCCCTACGGCCCTTTAAAGTTACCATGTTATTTTAATAGGAGAAATATTTTACTTGGTTTGTTTACTGTGTGTTGATTATACAGCTGTTATTAGGACCAAATTTAACTGCAGACTGTTACTATCAGCTGTTTGTGAATACATCATTTTTATGTGAAATTGGTGTTTTGTTTATTTTAGTGGTTTATTTACCTTTGTACGTGAATGAAATAGGTGCAAATCTTGGGCGACGCACCACTTAATATATTGTAAACATATAATAACCCGTCGCAGCAAACCTGCGTAATCAAAAATTAATAGAGTATTGCAGACTTGTGGTGAGTAAGCGCAGCGAACAACCTAAAGGCCTATTTTCCCAGACGCGTCTCGTGCGTCTGTCGCTCCGCGATGATCGCTAGAGCGATGATCGCTCAGCGACGATCGCTGGAGGCTATTTTCCCAGAGACGTCTATTCGTTGCGATTATTAGACCAGTGAGTAGTCTTTGGTGGCAAAAGGAGTGGTGTTGGTGCTGTTTGTAAAATGAGTACCGGTATTAAAAAACAAATAGTTAAGTATTTATTAGCTGAGGAGGTAGATGATGAACAAATTTTAGAAAATGCTGCGTGAACCCAGGGAAAAAATGCTTTCTATGTTTTTAAAGAGATCTGAAGAGGGATATTTTAAAATATTAAAAGAAAAAGATTTACGTTCTGATGAGTACAAGTTTTCTGAATTTTTCAGGCTTGATTTTACACAGTTCAACTCCGTGCTAAGTTTAATCATAAATTAAGCATACTCCAAGCTACTCCTTCAGGAGTATGCTTAATCTATGGTATAATTAAAAATGAGTTGTACACGGCATCCTTTGAATAACAAATCCCCATAATCCATAACAGCAGAAGAAAACTTGCTCTAACTTTAAGGTATGTTTTAATCATGTAGTAAAATGGTAATTATTTGCACAACATTTCAGCCTTCTTCCATTTTAGTAATAAAAAAGCACATTTTAACCCATGGGTCAAAAGATTTCGAACCTTTTAGTTTGGTTAAGGAAAAATAATAACAGCATTTCCAGAATATAGTTTTTATACATTGTAATTATCAAACCTAATTATTGCAATTGGCAAAAGGTGAGTGTGCGCAGCGTACGAAATAAATTGACGACGAGTGAGCGTAGCGAACGAGCCGACCCAAATGGCGAGTGAGCGCAGCGAACGAGCTAAACCCTGACGGCGAGTGAGCGTAGCGAACGAGCTCACTTGAATTACCTATAAAACATTTGCTATTATTGATTTTTAAAATTAGTCGCTCCGCTCAATATTGCAAGCAGACAACTGCATTGTATACCTAGTTACATAGGTATGCTACCCATGGCAGCATACTTGCATACTTTTTCCTTATATTTATCGGAAGGAGAATAGACATTTATTTCCCTATTTATTGGGACGTAATGAAAATTTGTTTACAGGTTCCTCTAGTCTAAATTAATATTACTAATTTGGAAATTCGCTGAGTACGCAGGTCTGCTGCGATGGGGAGTATTGCATGTTTCAAGAAAACCATTGTCGAAATGTTTTACAGTTATATGGTTAGGTTCAATTTTTACAATACATTCTCATCTCAATATGTTGTTGATTTGATTGTTTCCATTGAAAAATCTTAACCGCAATATAAAAATTCCAAACAGATAATAATTGTCTATTTAAATAAAACTAGTATACGAGTAGTATACGAAATAGTAAAACTAGTATGTTGCTCGAAATCGAGCAATTTATTTTACTACAGCATAAATGTTACTTTAGTTCTAAATCAATGACATCCGACTATAATAATCCTGTATTGTGAATATCTGTAATTACCAAAAACAACACGTATTTACAGCTGCGGATTATTAACAGATGTTTAAAATGCTTTATTCAATTACAATGTTATTTAAATGGGAAATTTTTAGATTTCAATGGTGGATAGCGCCTTTATTTTCAGTCCGATTCTCATCAGTTTTTGGCGGAAACAACCTCAGATCAAGCCCTATCCAACGACACCAAAAACTTGAAAATCGGTTGAAAATCGTAGGAGGAGTTCTCAAGACAAAAAAAACCCTCAGCGTATTAAATAAGTATAGATTACTTTCAAAAACATAACCATATTTATTAGAGAATTTCCCATAGGGAATAAGCTATTACCGTAGGTCTCATGGTAAGACCTAAGCCCGAGACCATGTTACTTTTTCGTTTTGAGGTGCCCAGAGACCAAAAATAATAGTCATTAAAATTTATATATATATATATATGTATGTGTCCCTAGGCACAATAACTCTCGTAAAAAAGGTCCGATTGACACCAAATTTGGTAGAGCTGTGTAATCCTACGTTTATTCGGATGAGTTCGTAAACCAGACATATCGACCTACCGGAAGGGGTAGTTTTGGGGGGTTTTGTACCCCAAAAATGGGTTTTTTTTGCATTTTTCATATGTAATTTTAAAAAATTTTTAATTTTTATTTTGACCATTGGATTTAGCTCAAAAAAACACACATTTTAGTATTTTGAAGCTTTGCTCTATCTCCATTGGTTACCGAGATATTAAAAAGTCTAAAGACAGTACATTGTATTTTGAAGCTCCAATGTTAATCTTATGGAGAATAAGGATGTGTTAATATTTCACTGATCAACTAATATTTTTGGATGAAACTTGGTATTCAGCTTCATTTAGTTGAGATTCATCCATTTATGGTAAAAAACATGTTTTTTGTGCTTATCATGGCAGCAAACCTGCATGCTCTTTTCCCATGTTAGTCATATGGAGAATAGGCAAACTCCTTTAGCAATGGACAGATATTGATTAAACTTAGTATATGGCTTTATATAATAATTTAAAATTTATGAAATAATTTTTTTGTACTAAAAACCTACTTTTAGTGTTCCCCATGGCAGCATACCTGCATACTCTTTTCCTATATTTATCATAAGAATAGACATTTATTTCCCTATTTATGAACAAGTGATGATATTTGGTTTACAGGTTTATCTGGTCAAAATTAATATTACTAATTTGGAAATTCGCTGAGTACGCAGGTCTGCTGCGACGGGGGGTATTCAATTTAAGCTAGATAACAACTAACTGTTTTAAAAACAAAAACAATAATAAATAAATAACATATGATAATTTGACATGTGATATACATCTCCCTCTTGAGTTTGATCTTTTAAACAAGTTCGTGTATTCCTTCTGATAAATATAGCGTTTCGCCATTTCATACCCTTATTTTTATTTTGCACTTATCAGGAAAACAACCTAACCCTTCGAAAACATCTTTATTTTTCTCAAAAATTGATTGTTTCTCATTTTCTAGGTATGGTTTGTCTTCTTCATTAGACACACTGTCAATACGCCTTAACAAATTAAGTTTAATACAAGTCTGAAGACCTAATATAGGAACTGTATTTTCATTTTTTTACAATCAAAAAGGTTTCTACATCAATCTTATCATCTGTTTCGATTTGCCCGTCAAAAATACCCCACGGCTTAATGCTAAACCCTCCGAATGACTGTAATGTGGTATTGCATGATTTTACTTTGCAAGACATTTTTAGATCTTTAAAATAATGGTAAGGCAACACGTTGACATCGGCCGCACTATCAAGTTTGAACTTGATCTTTTTACCTTCAACAGTAAGTGTTTTGTACCAAGCATTTTTATTTTTTATACAATCAACAACACAAAGGCTATTGATGTTTGATTCATCAACAGGTTTCTCTTCATCTGGGTTGTCAAGCCTATCTAAGTAATTACATTGCCTAGTCCTGCAAACATTAGAAAAATGATTAGATTTATTTCATTTTTTACAAATATTTCCTAATGCTGGGCATAGATGAATGCCGTCGTGGACTCCTCCACATCTGTAGCAATTGTTTACCTTGTTTATAGCTGGCTTTGCTGTGCCAGGACGTTGTTGTGATCTTGATCCGGTTGAATTATTCAGTACAAGGAATCTGTAGTTCTTCAAGACTGCGCTTTGTCTATTTAATCAAATTACTTTCAAAAACATAACCATATTTATTCAATTTAAGCTAGATAACAACTAACTGTTTTAACATAAACAAAAACAATAATAAATAAATAACATATGATAATTTAACATGTGTTATACAATAATGATGGAGTAGGATTTAAAGAAGTTTTGCCGTTTTATAAGCCTAAATAAATACGGTAAGTGAAATAAGGTGTTGGACAGCAAATAAGCTCAAGGCAAGTAAAATTAAAAAGTCAAAGAAACATTGGAAAACTCTTGTACGGAAAAAGAGAAATAACTTACTTCTGTAGGTGTAGGTGCAAGCCTATCACATGGAGGCCTATTCCATATAAAGTAGTAAAAATTATAGGCTTCTTCCCTTACACTATTAAATTTACCTTTTAAATAACTTAAGGCAAGTTATAAGTTTTTAGCAAATTTACAACAAACTGGGAAAGTTTAGGAGTTTAGGTCTGGGCCTAGATCAATTGGGGGCGTGACCTAAAAAAATTTAAGATGAATTAGGCCAATACATTGACTTTAAAAAAAGGTTTTGTTGTAAGCCTAAAAGGTTCCCTATTTATTAGAAAAAGCAATGATCATTTAATTAATGTGTTATAGGCCTAGCTCATTACAACTAAAAAAAATAATAATCTGAAAAATGTAAGAATGAGGTGCACCTCTGTAAATTATAACGTGATCCAAAACGTCTTAAGCCTATAAAGTTGGTTTGAGTAAGTTAATTGTAGAAATGTAAAAAAAGTTGTCAATCAAAGTAAGAAACCATTAGGCCTATAGGCTTTCCGTTTTCTATTACAAATAAAAGCAGAATGTAAAGGCATTGGCTCACACCAAACTGAAAAATTAATAACGATAAGCTAATAAATAAGAAAAGGTGAAGCTTCTATACTTACCTTTCAGCAAGTTAGATGTTGGCAGTCATACAAAATTATTAAAAACAATTAACTAACACAAGTGATTCACTTGTAAGTGAATGAGGAATAAGTAATTTAATATTTGCAATATTAAAATTTGACAACGGTAAAATGGTTTATAAGGAATCGCTAGTTATAACTATTCAAACTTGAACGCAATACCATATCCGATATGGCTCAACGACGTTCTACAGAAGAGGAAACGACAACAAACCGGAAATGGTATTATTTTTTTAAAAGTAACAACATATATAATGCCGTTAGCATAAAAGAATAATAAGTAAAATAATTAGTCAGTTTTAAACGATGAAGACACCGACTGAAATCAATAAAAAAGAATTGTAAAATTATTGCAGTTAGCTCAACAACTATGCATAATACCTAAGTTAATAGTAATAAATAGCCAAGTACGGCATAAAAGAGCTGCCATCCAACGTCAAGTTTGAAATGAAAATTTGCAAAATATAACAAAGTGCACATTGGTAAAACTTTTGTTTTGTTATTGTTTCTAGTTGTTTGTTTACTTTATTTTCATTTACATTTTGTATTTTTAATCGTGACATAACAAATGGTTTAGTACCACAACAACAGGCATAATATATTTTTCATATAATACATGCTTTCTATATGTCAGACAACTAACAAAAATAGCACCGTTTAACGTAACCTAAACACCCTAAACACCGTTATTTACAGCCCACAATGCATTTCTTATGGGAAATTAAATTACGTCTAATTACTTTATTACTGGACAGAATAACTTCAGAAACGAACTCGACCTAAAGAATTACGGCTAAAATCTACTGTGAAAGTTTGAAGTCGATCTGAGGCTTCTTGCGAACGTAATCGTCGGTCAACGGAATCGGGATTTGTCACTCTAGTGAGGTTGTAACAGTCATGTGTGAGGATTCACTCCTCTTCGATCCGTTCATCCAATTAAAATCACCAATTATAATGTACTTTAATTTTTTTGAAACCAAATTTTTTAGAAGAATTTCTAGTTTTAGAAAGAAATCTTCTATGTGACCTGAGGGTGATCTATATAAGCCAATTACCAATAACTTGGAATTGTTTTGATCAAAAATACTTATACTGCTAACCTCAAAGTTTTTATCAACTGAAAAATTTATGTTATAATTAGAATATTTTAGTCTTTTTTTAACAAATATTGCAACACCACCCCATTTGTAGTTTTTACGTTGATACGAAGCAGCACGTTCATAATTATCAATTTTAAAATATTCAATGGTTTTATCATTAAAACCTTGTTCAGAAATTACTAATATGTCTGGTGAGAGTTCATTACAAATAATTTCTAACTCATTAATTTTATTGGTGGCTACCTGTGAATTTTGGTGCAATATTCTAATATTGCCTTTATTATTGTCTGTTTGATTTGGTATAATGTGCTCTGTATTGTTGGTTTTAAATTCTTTTGATTTATTTGACGTACTTACGTAATTTGGAAACCCATTTGTTAAATCTATGGATGTGTTAAGTGGCCTTAAACTAAAAAATTATTATTACAACCAATTTTACAACTTGTAGATGCTTGGACACAATGCGTTTCTTCAGTCATTGCTACAATTTTTTGTTTTTGTTGGTTTTTGTCCAGACATCCTTTATTTTGGTTAGTGAAATTATTTTTCCATTGGAAATCAACCATTTCTTCTCTTCTCTTCCATTCTTGTACATTATTTTGTTGCATACTTGGTCTTGTGAACCCAGGTTGAATTTTCTGTTCTAAACATGGAAATTCTTTCAGTGAATATATGTTGGGAAAATTTTGAATCAGATTATTATTTCCTTCATAGATGGATGTATTATTCGTAATCTTATCCTTCTTTGAAATTCCATCTATTATTAAAGAAGCCAATTTTCTTTTGCCAAACTTGTTTAAATGGAGACCGTGCTTCGTATATAAGTTTCTTTCAAATGACGACAAAGAGATAAATTTACAATTTGAAAAAGATTTTGTTATTTCATCCAATTTGTGATTTATTTCCATTATTTTTTTTTTCAAATATGGTTTATCAAATCGTTTGAGGATTCCGCATAAAACAACATAAGTTTTTGTAGTTTTTGACAAAGTATTTTTCATGTCTTCCAGAATGTTATTGTTAGAGTTTCCATGAGATATATTGTTTGTGCCGCCTATAAGGATCACTGTATCATTTTTACTAAAGTCCTTTATCTCGTTGTCAATTCTTGTTACTATATCACGGATTTTTGCTCCAGGATAAACTATAGTCTGAACAATTGTATGATTGAGATTTTTATTTAGAATTTCTCCTAAATTTCTACCGTGACTGTCCGATATCACTTTAAGTTTTGGGTTTAACTTGGCTTTTGTATGTGAAACTTTAGGTTTTTTGTCTGATTGGTTGTATATAAACGGTGTTCCTTCCTTAGTATTTGTCATTCTCACATCACTGTCATTTATTGTATTGCTTGAGGGCAAATTCCTTTCTGGGCAAAAAGCATTCAACAGAGAAAATCTGTTGAAAACAGGAACTAAATAGTCACTCTCCATCGTGTCATTATTTATATTTTTGTTTTCAGGCATGTTCTCAAAATCCTTTTCATTTTTTGTGTAGTAATCATTCTCACTCTCTTTTATGTCATGTCTAGGTAAGTCCATATCCTTCAATGGAATCTCCGTTGGTTTTACTGTATGAGTTGTTTCCAATTCTTTTCGTGCTGTATGTAGTTGAAATTCAACTCTTTCCAAATCCAATGATAGCTCTTCAAGTTTAGCCATCAATCTAGATTTTTGACATGTTAATTCTTCTATTCTTTTAAGCAATGTTTTCACACAATATATTTCTGTAGCCTAATTCAATGTAGAGAAAGACAGCTTGCTGCAAAATAAAAGAAAACATAGTAGCGATGCTGTAGGTTTTTTGTTTTGTTGATATAGCTTAACATATGGTGGAATAAAAAAAAAAAAACAAAAACAAAAAGGAAATTGTTTTTGGCCAATGGCATGCTTCAGCCTTCCCCCCTCCCCGCAACCCCCTCACTGGCCAACAAGTCATCTCCGGACAATATCTAGTATTCATGACCTATTTTAAAATATTTAATAAATAATCAATTATATTATATTTAGTGCAGTTACAGTACAACAGGCAGAAAAGAGTTCCATAACACATGCTTCCTCTATGTCTGACAACAAACAACTCAAGCACCGTTTAACATAGCCTTAAGTACCGTTATTTACAACCCACAATGCATTTGTTATGGGAAATTAAAATACACCTCATTACTTTATTACTTAACAGAATAACTTCAGAAACGAACTTGACCTTAAAAATTACGCCTAAAATCTACTGTGAAAGTTTAAAATCGATCTCAGGCTTCTTGCGAACGTAATCGTTGGTCAATTAAATCAAGATTTGTCACTACATTGAGCGACCAACAGTCATGTATAAGGATATCACTCATCTTCGATCCGTTCATCCAATTAACCTCAATTTTCAAAATTCATGAATTTTAACTAAAAAAAACATTCAAAAGAGGTTAAAAAAAAAAAAAATAGTATTTTGAATTTTTAACTTAGCTAAAATGGTTACGGAGAAAATCCAAAAATATGTTTTCCATGTTATTTTTATTGGAAATAAAGAAAACCCTATATCTTACCTATTTATTGACATAATTTAATCAAATTTGGTATGTACATTATCTAGATAGGGTTTAACATATACTTGGTTTCAAAACCCATATGTCGGCAAACCTACATACTCACCACCATGGGGTTTATGGGGAAAATAAAAAAATTGTCAGAGCTTGATACAATTTTGTGTTTACATTCACCAATTATTGATTAACTTAGATTTTCTAACAACACCCCATGGCAGCAAACCTACATACCCGATCCTATGGTGTTTTTATGGGGAAAGTAAATAATCTGAAATTCCATTGGAAATTCGCTGAGTATGCAGGTCTGCTGCGACGGGGGTATTTATTTATTAACGGACAACCCTTTTTAACCCTTGAGAGGTCGCGCAAAATATATCACTTTAGAGGTCGCGCACGGTGGATTCCACCGGTTTATAAATAAATGCTAATGTTGTACACATTTCCATTTTATTGATACAATTCAACATATTACATAGAATATTAACTACTAAAACACTATATGAACTATAACACTATACTATGAACATATAGTATAAAAATTATACTATATGAAAACAAGTTAGCTACCTGTGGTTTCCACCGTGCGCGACATCATATGTTATACAATGATGTCGCGCACGGTGGAAACCACAGGTAGCTAACTTGTTGCAATACAGCAGCCGACAGGCCGGTTGGAGGGGGTGAGGGAATGCGCGATGGCGTAACAGACGAGTCCATTTGAAGGTACTGGAGGGGGGGTAGCGCTAAGCTTCCACGCTAAAAAGTAAAAATAAAATTACCTATCGCCCGGTGGAAAAGACAGGTGCGCGACCCCTCGCGGGTTAACATTACTTACAACAAAAACACATTTGCAACAGAGAACAATATAAACATATGGTAAGGACAATAATATGGCTGCAAAGTAAATTCAGACAAGATGCAAAAAAAACCAAGCAAGTTGCATGATGTTTGCTATGCCTTGAAATGAGTGAGCTCGATACAATTACAAATATGAATTTATCATATTTGCATGCATTATTGACAATCCATGTAATAATGAATAAATATAGACATGCATACATACAGTATTTTGAATAATTTAAAGAAACTACAATTTACAGTTCTTCTTCGCTTTGTTGTAAACCATCCAATTTTGCTCAATTGGCCTAGCAAAATGAATAAAAGTGACATCATGTTTAAAAATTAGCTTCTCTTATTACTCTTTGAAAATGTTCAAAAAAGATTACCAAGAGACAGAGACATGCTCAAAATTCACCTTAAATAAAATCATGAAACAATTGTAAAAGTTGCTCAGTTTTCCATAACACCGTGGTAAAAAACATTTTCCATTACACCTTGGTAAAAAACACATCTGCTTATTTAAAAAATTTCAACTCAATTTTAATTTTTTTGTTATGAAAAAGTCACTAGGTAATTTTCTCAGTAAAATCGTAAGTTTGAAAAAAATGTTCAATGTTTGGTAAGGAAGATAGAATATCAAAAATGATTCTGAGGGCCTAACTTATGTGTATTTTTGGACAATTTAAAAATAATATTCTAAGGGTTTTTTTCAGTTCTGTCTTTTGTTTCCCTGGCTCTTACTAGGTATCCCGTCTTCCGTTAAAAATGGGGGGTTACTATTTAAAAATTTTGACAATTTTGGGGGAGGTGGTTGAAAATGTTGACATTTCAAGCCTAATTTAACATTTCTGTTGCTAAAGAAAGTGCTAAAATTACTAGGTAGACCCTAATACAACTACCCTACCGAAAACTGCTACGGTATCCAATAGGTGAGCACACAAGAAAAAACTCTATAAAAATTAACTTGTCGACCCAAACTGCTGGGTGACGATATTTTGTACCACTCGATCATTAGAAAATTGAATCTAGAATCATTATTGTTTCCAAATAGGCCTTGAACAATTTCTGGTGAAACTTCGTTCCGACTACACCGTTATTATCAATGTTATAAGTTTCTATAAGTTATTGTGTCCTAACAAACTAACCTTAAACCTTACAATCTAACCGTAACTTAAACCTCTGTCACTTTGCTGACAAAGATGTTTATAACAACATAATAAATCGTGTTTGGAAACATTTATAACACACATTCCTTCAATACAATAGCAAATAAAAATTGTACCATTGTGATTCGTGTTTGACAGCTTTTAAGTGATGCCATTTTAGGTCTATTGAAGTCTTCTCCTCACAATTAAGATACAATAAACTTGGGTAGGCCTAGTTTATTTTGTGTTGTTATTTGATAATGTTACAGGTTACATTAGCTGTAACCTATAGCAACCTATAGCAAATTAGTAATAAAAAAGCCTTTTGGGGGTCAAAAATTCGCCTAAGAGAAATTTAAAGTCGATCGTAAAGAATTTTATACTCTATGTTCCATATAGTAAAAAATTCAATTAAAATATCAAAAATCTAAAACCTTAATTGCAAAACTACGAACTGAGACCATTCTTTTGACACCTCTAACTTTAAAATTGGTCCAGAAATAAGGGAGGAGTAGTGTTAACAAAAAAAGGGCATCACGTATTATATATATAGATACTAAGATCTTATCTGCTCCACACCTACCCATCCATGATTACCTACCCCAGGAGACGGGCAGATTGAGGTCCCGAAGACCACCACTGCGGACAGCATCCCAGTTGACGGACACAAAATTTTCAATCCATACCAACTGGGCTTCCTCCTGGGACTTTTTCCAAGGTCGGAATCACTTTTTGATTGCTGACCCAACCTTAGCAGTAAGTGGTATGGATCTTCCTCGGAAGCAGTGGACTGTTCTCAATCGATTCCGCACTGGAGTGGGAAGATGTAATTATTGGAAATACAAATGGGGAATGACAGAAGACCAGTCATGCGGCTGTGGAGCGGAGTGCCAGACTATGACTCACATAGTCAATGAGTGCCCTTTGAGTGCTTTCCCGGAAGGGCTGATGGGCCTTCATTGTGCAAGTGCAGCTGGGCTGCAATGGCTTAGCGCCCTGGATTTAGCTTTATAGAAAGATCATAAATGTTTATTTTAGTTTTATTTTAAATCTATTGACGCAGATGCTTTGCACTGCAGAACATATTTTATTTATTTTATTATTATTATTATTAAGATGGTAGCTGGCTGTGACAGCCATACGATGTAATATATATATAGAACCAAGAATTAGTTGGCTTTATTCACTGTATTTAGGCAATGTATACAGAACCGAAAAAGTAGGGACATCCTTATGGGGAAGTGAGAACGCCGCCCCCGAAACACAGATAGCACCACCAAGACGTAATTTTTATTCAAGGATCATGCTGATTGGTTTAAGGAAAACAGATGGCTAGAATAATTTTGCAGACGTTTGTTATTGTTTTGATTTTTTTGTAAACAAATACGCTCATTTTGACATTTGAGAGATAGAAAGAGCGCTTCCTGTGACAATAAGGAGAAGTAATCCTAGCATCAGCGCTTTGTTTTACTCTGGTTTTCGGGGGCAAAACTAAAATTTTTTAACATGGGATGTCCCTACTTATTCGGTTCTGTATACATTGATTTAGGCTAGTGAAAAGTTAAAGGGTTGGATATGAAAGTGTTGCCATCTGTGGTGAAAATGACAAACTGTCTAATTCAGCTGGTTAAAAAGCATAGATAAAAAGGTAGAATTAAGTATTCCCATAAGATTAACTTTGAATATTTCTTTTACTATAAGGCAGAGCCTTTTTGACAAACGATGCTTTAGAGCAGCTAAAATTGTTCTAATTGCACCATTTAACAGTAAAAAAAAATTTCATATCATTTACTAAAGCCCTTGTCGTGTGAAAAGAGACTAAAGATTGGTATTTTAGCACAACTTGGCTACTTTGAGGTACACTCTCGTTCATTGGAACTAATGTGGCGGACGGCCGGTTCGGATGTCAAAAAATTCCGATAAAGCGGAGTCCGTCGTGAGTCATCATTTCCGCCCTTATGGTGACCTATCGTGATTATATTCACTCTTGTTTTTAAGATAACACAAGAGATTTTATGAAAATAGGCAATCAAACTTTGAACATGGTAACAATGAACCTATAGGAATAAAAACCACGCAGGAAATAAAGATCCAAAATCATAATTAAACATATTCCATATTCATATTCCAGCAGTCAACTGACTTCCACGTAACACAGGTGCAGTCGCGACGCGATACAGACTGAATGACAGTTTGGGAAGCGGTCGACGCGGATGTTCACTGCTTGCCCCCTTCCTCTTTCTATTTTTGTGCGTATACTCCACGGCCTCGTAAATCACATCAATGGGTACAGATTATGGAAAACGCCTGATGATTTTAGATGCAAAATGCGATCTTACTTCACTGTTGTGCGGATAGAACAAATGAAAATTGAAGGCGCTAAAACGGAAAAATTATTCATTTCGTAAGAAAAAAAAAAAATTAATAATATCCGGATTTCCAGTTTTGATGAAGCGGAGTTCCGATGTCGCCGAGTCCGATGAACAAGAGTGTACTGTACTATGGGGTAAAGCCTTAAGGTCGCTAAGACAATAAAAGTTGCAATGAACCTTTACACCACTCTAGTCTATGAAATGAAAAAAAATTAGAGCATTAGGTAAAATCGTTATCCCATGAAAAGAGGACCCATGAGCGTTACAGAGCGACAGAGAGAGAGAAAGACAGGGGGAAAGAAATTTAGATGACACCAATTTTGGATTCTGCAATGCATAAAAAATAAAAATAACCAAAAATTTCAAAATTCTAATCAATGTACAGACAAAATTCTAATTTTATTAATATACAGGGTGAATCTCGTAAGGTGTCCTAAATTGATTACAGACAAACACTTTTCCCTACAACCTTCAAACAAAATTTTTTCCACTAAATTGACCCCAAGGAATAATTTAAAAATATTTTTAACGTTGTATAAATACAGGGTGTACAAAAAACTGGGAATCACAGGTTCGAATCTGGAAATTTCAAATACAAACATATATCATATTATACATCATTAGAAAAGTCTATTTAATGCAAACATTTTGGTGCAAACAGAATTTAGTTATTTTTATTCGTTTCAAAATGGCGCCCATTTTTGTAGCCAAAATCAAAATTTACGGAATACCTTGTAATTCTTTTTATTATTTGTCATATATGACTTCTGATTCAAAATACTTATTTGAAATAAGCTAAGCTTTACAATGATATGCTACAAGATCACATTTATTTAAAAAACTAAAAAATTTTAAATGGCAACCAATGTCATTTTGTATGTCATCTTAAAGCTCTCGTTGAACCGAGCAACTTTGTAATTTACACTAATGCCGTATCTATTTTGGTTTTTCAGTAATAATGGAATAATGTTATTTCCCCATATATAACTTGGGGTAATCTTTTGGGTATTCCAAAAAGGGGTTATTTGCATTTATCATATGTAAATTTTTTAATTTTAAATTCTGATTTTCACCACTGGATTTAGGCCTAGTTTATTTATGATGATTTGCCACCTGGATTGATATCAGACTATTATAATATAGGTAACAATACCTCAGACAAGATGTTCAGTAAATTCAACTTAGACATTTTGAAGGTTTCACAATGGGACATTGTTCCCGAAACTAGTAATCAATCAGGAAAACCAGTTGGATTGACGACGGTCTGAGATATTGTAACCTACATTATAATAGACTAGATTTAGCTAAAAAAAAAACACAATTTAGTATTTTGAAGCTTTGCTCTAGCTCCATTGGTTACTGAGATATTTAAAAGTCTAAAGAGAGTACATTGTATTTTGAGCTAGAATGTTGATCTTATGGAGAATAAGGATGTCTTAATATTTCACTTCTTAACCAATATTTTTAGATGAAACTTGTTTTATTTTTATATGTCATTTGTTGAGATCCATCAATTTATGGTAAACAATCTTGGAATTTTTGAACCTCAATTTTAACTGAACCATTTAAAATTTGGTGATTTGGATTTTTATCTTACTGGCTACGGGGAAAATCCAAAAATGTGTTTTCCATGTTATTCTCAAGAAAACCCTATATCTTGCTTATTTATTGACATAACTTAATCAAATTTGGTATGTACATTATCTAAATAGGGTTTAACTTATACTTGCTTGCAAAACCCATGTGCCAGCAAACCAACACACTCACCCCCATGGGGTTTATGGGGAAAATAAAAAATTGCCAGAGCTTGATACAATTTTGTGTTCACAATCACCAATTATTGATTAACTTAGATTTTCTAACAATACCCCATGGCAGCAAACCTACATACTTGATCCTGTGGCGTTTTATGGGGAAAATAAATAATCTGAAATTCCATTGGAAATGCGCTGAGTACGCAGGTCTTCTGCGATGGGGGTATTTTGTGATTATCATGGTAGCAATCTTGCATACTCTTTTCCCATGTTAATCATAAGGAGAACAGGCAAACTCCTTTATTTATGGACAGATAATAATGAAACTTAGTACATGGCTTCATATGGTCAAAATAATTTCCTTATTTTTATGAGCACATGATGAAATTTTGTTTACAGGTTCATCTGGTCAAAATTAATATTCCTAATTTGAAAATTCGCTGAGTAAGCAGGTCTGCTGCGATGGGGGTATTTATTAATGTGTTCCCAAGATGGGTGATAATATGGAAGACATTGGTCTTTTAAGATATATATATATATTTTGAAACTAACCACAATTTTAAACATTTCATATCACTACCTGTTTACCTATACAGTAATTAAAAACTGTTACTCTATATCAGGCAACCGTGCAGTTATATTTCATGCTAGTCTGTTTTTACTTACAGTCCAACCACCTGCAGTTCCTTTTGTGAAACAACAACCAACACAGAGGATATATTCAAATGCTCTTGAAAACAAAGCATGGCTCACCAAAGTTCTGGAGACTACAGAGAAGAAATGGGAAAATAGCCGAACACTAAAAGAAAAAGAGTTAACTGAATTAAGAAGTTGGGAAGAAACTCTTGTGGAAAAACAAAGTGCAGCTTTATCTAAAGCCAACGAGGAATTTTTGAAAGGCTTAAAAGAAATAGTGGAAATGTTTAAAAAATCATAAAATATTTCAGGTTGTATGTAAATGTGTAAAAATTTCATTGTAAAATATATCATTAAATTTCTGTAACATTGTCTAGAATATAGTATTACTTGTTATTTTTTTTAAAGTATCGAATTCCTATTAATGAGAGCTAAGTTAAAGGCCTTGATTACAACTAAAATAATACAATACTTCAGGTTGCATGTAGATATGTGTAGTAATTTCATTCCAAAATATCATTAAATTTTTGTAACATTGTCTAGAGTAGGCCTACTTTTGATTTTTTAAAGTGTTAAATTTCTATTTAAGAGATCTAAGTTAAAGGCCTTGATATAAACTAAAATCATACAATACTTCAGGTCGTATAAAGATGTGTAATAATTTCACTGTAAAATACCATTAAATTTCCATAACATTTGTCTAGATTGTTGTATTACTTTTGATTTTTTCTATTAAAAAATTCCTTTAAGGTGAGCTAAGTTAAACACCTTGATACCACACTTCAATATGTTTATCATAATAACATATAGTAAAAAAAAAAAAATATAACAGAACTCCATTATGTTGACTAAGTACTATGAAATACAGGGGTGTAGGAGTACTCGAGACCCGAGTATTTTTCTAGCCGAGTTTGTACTACTTGACTCAACATAGTACAAGTTTTGGAAATAACTTGTCAGTTCGAGTTGAGGTTTCCTGCTGAGGCATGAAGTGAAAATTATATACAGGTTTGAACATAATGAATAAATGTAACGCACAACCAGATTAAAATTCTTTTTAGCGAATTTCCCATAGGGAATAAGCTATTACCGTAGGTCTCATGGTAAGACCTAAGCCCGGAACCATGTTACTTTTTGGTTTTTGGGTGCCCAGAGACCAAAAATAATAGTCATTAAAATTTTTATATATGTGTCCCTAGGCACGATAACTCTCGTAAAAATGGTCCAATCGACACCAAATTTGGTAGAGATGTGTAATCCTACGTTTATTCGGATGAGTTCGTAAACCAGACATATCGACCTATCGGAAGGGGTAGTTTTGGGGGGTTTTGTAACCCAAAAATGGGTTTTTTGCATTTTTCATATGTAATTTTTAAAATTTTAAAATTTTTATTTTGACCATTGGATTTAGCTCAAAAAACACACAATTTAGCATCCTGAAGCTTTGCTCTATCTCCATTGGTTACCGAGATATTACAAAGTCTAAAGACAGTACGTTGTATTTTGAGGCTCCAATGTTAATCTTATGGAGAACAAGGATGTGTTAATATTTCACTTATTAACCAATGTTTTTGGATGAATCTTGGAATTCAGCTTCATTTGGTTGAGATTCATCCATTTATGGTAAAAAATCTTGGTTTTTGTGCTTATCAAGGCAGCAAACCTGCATACTCTTTTCCCATGTTAATCATATGGAGAATAGGCAAACTCCTTTAGCAATGGACAGATATTGATGAAATTTAGTGTATGGCTTCATATGGTCAAAATATTTTTTTTTAATGCTAAAAACCTACTTTCAGTGTTCCCCATGGCAGCATACCTGCATACCCTTTCCCTACATTTATCATAAGGCGATAAACATTTATTTCCATATTTATGACCTTGTGATGATTTTTGGTTTACAGGTTTATCTGGTCATAATTAATACTACTAATTTGGAAATCGCTGAGTACGCAGGTCTGCTGCGACGGGGGTATTTGTTAAAGTAAAACCAAGAAATTTTGTTATAATAACTCTGTATTGTAAGAAATGAAAGTGGTTATGTTTCATTGTGCATGTTGGCTGTAGTACCTATTCGATCCGATCCGAGCGAGATTGAAAATATCACATGGGTTTTTAAACAAAATCCTGATCACATGGTCATGAATGCCATCACTATAGTAGGATTCACGAAAATAGTCTGATGAGAGTTGATACATTGTTGAAAAATTTATTCTGAAACACATTTTAATACTGTAGGCCTATTACACATGGTAAATATAACCACAAATGACAACGTTGCAGGGAGAGGAGGGGGTGAGGGGAGACACAGCTGTTAAAATTTCCATTGGACTATTTTTGTGCATCTTACTATAGTCATCACTTTGTGTGAGAGATGTACGTAATTAAAATCAGTACGGTACCTACTACAAAACATATTGCTAATTATTTTTTATGTAAAAAATATTAATTTTTCTACAGGGTGTTTCCGAACAACTTGGAAATATTTTGTATATATGTTCCTTAGGTTGAGACAGTAAAAAAAAACATATAAACATATATCCTAAAATGCTTTGTTAAGCTGCTATCCACCATTTTTTTTTTTACACCTAATAATTTTTATTTCATTGACGGTTTGTTGTATTGAGTTCATATTTGGCATGGAACTTTATGACACCAATGTCCATTTTCAGGAAAAAAAATTATTTTTGTCCGATGTGTATTTTCAAAATGGTGGCCATTTTAAATTTTTAAACTCAAATATCTCAAAACCGGTAAATTTTATAAAAATTTTACACGAGACATAAAAGTTAAAAAATAAAATTATGTAACTAAAGATACCAAGATTATAAGGATTGAACAACAGATAACAGAGTTATTGCCATTTTTGTGCATAAAATCTTTGGTTTTCCATTTAAATGCATGCAAATTTAGGTTACTTTAGAAGAAAAATTTCAATAACTCTGTTATTTGTTGTCATATCCTTACAAACTTGGTTAGATAATTGAATTTTTCATCTTTTTTGCTATTTATAGTATTTTAATAAAATTTACCGATTTTGATATATTTGAGTTTAAAAATTTCAAATGGCCCGCCATTTTGAAAATACTCATTGGACAAAAATAATTCTTTTCCTGAAAATGGAAATTGGTGTCATAAAGGTTCATGTCAAATATGAATTTAATACAACAAACCGTCACGTTAATAACAATTATTATGTGTAAAAAACAAAATGGCGGCTAGCGGCCTAACAAAGCATTTTAGGACATATTTTTATATGACTTTTTTTATTGTCTTAACCTAAGGAACACAAAGACAAAATATTTCTATTTTGTTCAGAAACACCCTGTATATTGATTAGTTTTACAGCATATTGAAGTTCAAGATGTACATATACCGGGTGTCCCAGACCACCCGTACACCCCTTTTAAAATCTACAAAATTGATTATTCACAAAAACAAATTGTTCCATTAAAGGTAAACTGGTTGCACACATACATTATACATTGATGATAATTTCAATGTACAGGGTGTACCAGAAGTAGCCTATCCAGACCAAAAGTCATTAATTTTAAGTACGAACCCCTACTTTTTATGGTATTTTTGGATTCTAGACATAATTTTAATACTACTTTACAATTTAATGTGTATCCCTAATCATAACGAATTGGTAGATAATGGAGGTCAAAGTTAGATTTTTCCCATAAGAATAACATGGAGCAAATTGTCATATCCATTAACACTGAAACTTTTACCTTTAACATAACTGTCCAAGCATAAAAATGTCTTATAACCTTATTTTAAATAATATTTCATTAAAAAATACCGATTTTCTTGTAATTAATTTTAGTTTACTACACATTTTAATAATAATTTCCACCATATTGACAAATTCAATGAAAAATAAAATAGTTAAGACAAAACTAATAATTTATAATGCTATAGTGCTTAAATAAGAAACTAAGGCTAGAAATAAGAAAAATAATGCTTGCTTATTTGCTTAAATAAGAATGCTAGGCCTTTTTAGTTTAACAGGAAATTTACAGAGATAATGGATGTGAAATTTAGCCCCCTGTTATTCTTATGGGAAAAAATAAAACTTCGACCTCCATTATCCCCCAAACCGTTATGATTAGGGTTACACATTAAATTGTAGAGTAGTCTTAAAATTTTGTCTAGAATCCAAAAATACCATAAAAAGAGGGAGTTCGTATTTAAAATTAAAGACTTCCGGTCTGGATAGGTTACTTCTGGTTCACCCTGTACATTAAAATTGTTATTTATGAATAGAGCGCAACCGGTTTACCTATATTGGCACACTTTGTTTTCGTGAATAATTAATTTTGTAGATTTTAAAAGGGGTGTACGGGTAGTCTGGGACACCCGGTATCGGTACTCAAATTCAAATTTCTTTATTGCCACAAATAGGTTTTTTTAACTAGCAAAGCTAACAAAACTGGTGACATTGTCAAAGTGTTGTATGATTAAACTAATCCTAATTAAAAATAAAACATAAAACCATAGGAATGGTTAGTCTGGACAATATAGTTTAATACTAAAAGAAATAGGCTGAAAATGTAATTCCACTGAGAAAGAAACTTAAAATAGCTCTCAAGATTACATTAGTGATCTTCTTGAGAGAAAAATTCATTTACACTTAACATTCATAAGCTTGGTAACATTTTGTTACCAAGCTTAAGGGACCATTTAAAAGTATTTGAACAAATTTGAGATTTTAATACTAATGGGAGGTTATTAAACATTTCCATCCTTGCATATGAAGGAGATATTTCAAAAAGATACAAGCGGTGTATTTTGAACTGGAAATTGTTTTTATGCCTTGTACAATACTCATGTTTATGTTGCCTCCTCACTAAGCTTATCAAAATTTCTTTCTAAAAACTATAAACATTTATAAATATAGAGAGAGATGGAAGAGTCAGTAGTTTCACTATTTGAAAAACTGGTTGGCAACATATCCTATAATTAGAAAAATTTATGATTCTTATGATTTGCAAAAACATTTATTGAACCATTGATGCTCCCCACATCTCAATTCCATAATAAACTATTAATCTGGTTTCCTAATCAATGGTACTTCTTAATACTAGCATCTGTTAACGTGCTGAATTGAGTCTCTTAACAACAGTACTGAGATAGAGTTTACAATTTAGATTTTGATACAACTCTATTCCTAAGAATTTAGTTGAAATTTTTGAAACCATCCTGCAGTTATTAACAGATACATCAAATTTAGCCAAATTTCTACTGGTTTGAAATTTCACTAAATTAGTTTTATCACAATTTAATTTCAGACCATTTACTTGAAACCAATTTTTTAAATCTTATAGCGTTTTAATGGTTAAGCTCTCAAGGTCCTGCATATTGTTAGCCTTCAGAACTGCAGTCGTATCATCGGCATACAAAATAAGGTCAGCATTAATATTCTTGTTAAGGTCATTAATGTATTTTAAGAATAAAACTGGACCTACAATTGACCCTTGAGGAATGCCGGCTGAAATATTTTGCCCTTCAGACTTTTATTTAATGGAATTTTTACTAATAATTACTCTTTGCTTGCGATCCCTTAAATAAGAAGATAACCAAGAAAGCGCAGTATGGGACATATTGTATGAATGAAGTTTTTTTAGAAGAATATCGTGGACAACATAATTAAAAGCCTCGGACAGATCACAGAAAATGCCACATGTCCTCTGCGACCCATCCAAGGCTAATAAAACCTGTTAAACTAAATCAGATATTGCCAAGCAAGCATTTTTACCATTTCTAAATCCATTCTGACGTTTGAAAAACATTTAATTTTCTTAAAAAAATTCAAAATTTGCCTTCAGACCACAATTTCAAAAACTTTAAGTAAAACAGGTAAAATTGACACTGGACAATATAGTTATCTGGATTCTTTTTATCCCCTTTTTTAAAAACTGGAACAACCTCTGCATATTTCATTTGAGATGGAAAATAACCCTCTTTTAAAGACTGGTTGATAAGCTGACATAGTGGGTCAGCAATAATATCCAAAGAACTCTTCACCAAAGACAAAGGAATTCCATCCCACCCAAGTAGTGGCAAAAGGGGGCTGCTGGGCCAGTTCAAGGTCACCCGAGCGATGACCTCATCGATGACACGTCATCGTTCGGGTGACCTTGAACTGGCCCAGCAGCCCCCTTTGCCACTACTGTCAAACCAACCCTTGGCGGTGAACAGACCGCTCCCTGCCAACCCAAAAGCATTGACTATGTGTATTCATAGTCAATGCCAAAAGCCTCTTCTCAACTGTCACCCTCATACAGTAAGGTGGTGTCATCGGCATACAAAAATGTCTGACCTTCAACCAGATTGAGTTTGGATGCCTAGATTGTTTACAAATATTAAAAACAGTAGAGGTCCTAAAGTGCTATCCTGGAAAACACCATAGTCAACATTCTTGAAAGAACTTGTGATATTTAAAATCAAGACAACCTGGTAGCGATAGGTTAAGTAACTTTGAAACGGTTTCAAAGCAATTCCACGAACTCCATACACTCTAGTTTGCTTCGAAGGTTTCTGTCAACGATATCGAAAGCTTTGGTTAAATCAATAAAAACTACTTAAGTTTTTTTTTATTTTTTATTTCGTTCTATGGAGTTATATGAATATTTTTTCTTAACAAAAATAAGTGATCATTAAAATTTTTATCTTTTCTAAACCCGAAATGATTGGAAAACAATAATATTACATTAAAAAATTCTCTATTGAAATCTGACACACCTTTCAAGTAATTGAGGAGGTTGGTGGAAAAACGACCTCAGGTGACTGAGGTCGTTTTTCGGTAAAACGCTTTAAATGATCCGTCATTTAATCCTCTTTACAGCAGTGTTTGTTTCATGTCAATATCTTGTGTTTTCACTGAGTTATGAATTTTTTTCTGAATGCTGTCAACTGTTACGAGGCAGTCTGGCTTCAGCTGGAGGAAACAGTCTTGTGCTGAAAAACATTATGGGTTATTGCTAACCGTTGTATTGGTTTTCTTTGTGTGAAAATTGATGTTTAAACGAGCTATCTTTTATTTAAATGTTAAAACTCTTTAAGTAAAGTCTTTGATAGACCATTGTATCTCCACAAGTTTATTTTAAGTTTTAATGAATAAAATCGTTGCTCGACCTATTATATTTTATTTCAAATAAATTTAGTTAAAATAAATATTTTATTTGACTTTATTTCAATCCATTTTGATGAGTTTAAATGCATAAAATCTAAGTTTTTAAGATTGAAAAAGTGGATTGATGGAAAAACGACCTCTGACTCTGCTTCATATTTTGTTCAATAACTTTTGATGGAAAGGACATATAAGCAAACAAAGGTTATATTCTTAATCTAAAAGAATGTATCTTGCGTAGTATAAGAATCCGAAGAGTAATGCAATTTGGTAAGAGGCTATAAAACATAAGTTTAATATTCAAAGTCGATTATCTCAAAACACGTTTTTTGGACTGAGGTCGTTTTTCCACCAAGCTCCTCAATTATCATAGCACACTGGCTAGAGTGATTGGTCTATAACGTACACATTTGTCCTTTTGTCTCCCCCCCGGTATAGATCAAAACTAACTACTTTACCTACTTTAAATATTTTAGGGAAAATCCCTGATTAATACTTTGATTTATTATGTGAAGTAAAGGAAGTTTCAAATACCGTAATCAACACAGTTTTTACAAGTGATTCAGGAATGTTGTCCATGCCGGGGGCTGAGCCGCCTTTTAACCCGGCAACAATGCTGGGCAGAGCCTCCGTTATAGGTTCCAGCCGGAAGTCGATGTCCACTCTCGTTACTCGTCATTTTCCTAAACTTTCATTCATTCATTCATTCATTCAACAATACGAAAACCGGAACACGTCTAAAACTAACGGATATCCAAACAGAACAAAATTACTGAACAAAGAGAATGTTTGTCAACATCAGGGTTGTAAACCACCCCCTCCCTCCACCACAGTCGTCGTATCACCCATCCTATCCTATTGTATGTGGTGCCGTGGTGCCTCAAGGCTGAGGTGGCCCTGTAGGCAGCCGGGCGCCGGGGTTGCAACTGGCCGTTGCCAGCACTCCAACGCAGATTCCCTGCGATACCGTCAGCTACAGTTGAGCCACGGCCATCTCTAGTACATAGTACTAGAGATGGCGGTGGTTGCGAGCGAACAAGGATAAACTCGAGAATGAGAAGTTACACGAGAGCTCTCGAACCCAATTTTGAACTGCTGACTACGCTAACCTGCGTTTAGAGATATTCCCGGACTACCTAGGTGCGACCTCTCAAACGCCTCTAAGTATCGTTATGGACTCACTTAAAACTACATTTTTATCTATAAAAATCGAAATTGCGTACCTCCTTGTATGTGCAAGCGTTAACAGTTCTGATATATTAGCTATATCATCAATTACGTTATCCATTGTGCCAAAACAATCGGCTCCCTTCTCCCTTGCCCGAAACAATTAAGACTAAACATAACATCTAAAACAAAAAGTTTATATAGAGCACAATATAACATAAAGAACCTACCATCTTTCATATTTATCGAGTTACATATTCATAATAGTTGTTTACACCATTAGATACTGTGGTTTCTACGTATTGGGTTTACACATTAACTAATTCGTGTTTTGAATTTTTGACTTTTCACATTCCCTTGTAAAGGTGTGTTGGCAACACTACTAATAAAGACAAGACAGCTGTTTCTAGCAGAAAGGAAAGGCAGTGCGGAGCATTGAGCTGAGCTATTGCTAGCGCTAGCTGAAAAGTTGAAGCTGCCATTTTGTAGGAGTTTTTCATCATAAAATGGAATTTCATTCGCGGTGTTCGATAGGTGCACTTAGTTTAGCAATTATTTTGTTATTTACGAAATCTATTGCATATGGAGGTAAGGTTATAATCTTAAGTATTTGTAGTAGTGACAAATTTAAAATAACCCATAACTTAGTGTGATATCTATCTAATATCACAAGACTAACTTGGGTGATGACCTCAATTATTTCAGGCTGGGCGTATTTAGAGGAATTGTCCTCCAAGATTTGTGTTTCGACATTTATTTTACTTTATTTTGACCTGAGTAAACTCTCATCAAGTAATTCCAATATTACTCTTTTATGTCCCTACTAAGGCAGAGGTGAGGAATAGAAGCATTTTCATGCTTAGGGTTCTTAGCCTTAGTGTTTCAATGAATGTTCTAAGTTAGTTACTGTATACAATACACATGTTTTCAGTCATGTCATATGGAACCATTCTCTTTGGAAATCATTCCTCGTCTAGTAATTTATTAATCCTTCAAAAGGGGGCATTGCGTATCGAGAGCTGGGACCAGGATACAGTGCAAACCTCTATTTATTCAGTTGAGAATCCTCACCCTACCTGCTTTATATGTTCTGGGACGTTTGCTGTAGGCTATGTATAAACATTCACAAGTTTTTGCTCAATAATAATCTTCACACTCATTGCACCAGACAAAGGAACAATTTTTTCATTAAGTTCAATAGGCTAAGTTTAGAACTTTTTAGTTTTGAGGTAACTGCTCGAAAACTGTACAGTGTCCTTCCGGGTGCAGCAAAGAATTTGCCCATAATGTTTTCAAACTAAGGGTAAAAAAATTTGGTTAAAAACCCTCTTTACAGCACAGGGGAATTTTTCGATCTTAACCATTACAAATATGTAATATCTTCTATCCATTTGACAAGATTGATGGCACATAAACGTTGTATATCGTCAGTAAAGTTCGTGATTTTTGAATAGACATCCAAGTGGGCATGGAACATCTTCATAAAAGTACTCTACCTTCAAGTGTCAGAAATTATAACACCCCCTACACTCAAAATATACCAGTTAGATATAGGCCTATATAAGTTGATATATAACTTACTCTTCAGGATTCTTGTCAGAAGCAGTGGGAGCTGGTGGGTTTTGGGTGTTGTGGGAGGGCTCTTTGTTATTTTTTAAAACTTTGTGTACAGTACATAGCATCAGTCTTTTTACTATCTCAAGTTGACCAGTTGTTAGAAAACATCATTAATTGAGTTAGTCCGTGGCAAGAAGTGGTCGGCGCACTGGACTTCGAGACCATGGCAGGTGTGTCGTGGGTTCGAATCCACATTCTGTCAGTGTCTTTTATCAGTATTGTTCAGCTTGTACTGTAGCGGCTCACCCCCATACTTTGTCTGTCTAATACGATTCACGCACAGATCAATAGTCTATGTGGACGGAGCAAAATAAGGCAAAAAGATGTCTATCAACCTCTTTAAAAAAACTCAATCGAGCACTACAACCACTCAGCTGTTAGCGCACAAATCGATCGATCAGTAAAAAAAAAAAAAAACTTAACGTAGGACTTAGGCCTAGTCTTACGGTTTTAGCCTACTTCCTAAATTCCCAACCAAGACCAACGTTTACTTCATCTAACTTAATTGTAACAAGTTGAGTTTATTGTTATATTTTTCATTTTTCACTTAGTTTTGGATGGCGATTCCCACTATACTTAATAGGTTAGATGCATAGTGGTTAATAGGTTAGATGATTGTCTATGTTTGTGTTCAAACAAAAATCCCTCAATAACAAACTATGGTCTTTGATTCTAGTGTTTAGAGGTTGTTTTGTCTCGGCGTAATAGGGCCTGTTGCAGTTTATTCAGAGTCCCCTGGGTGCCATTTATTTGTTTTGTTTTTACAAGACTTTGCCTAAGTATATGTTCTGTGTTTTAAACGCAGTTCTGATTTTAAATTTCCTAGCGACTCTTCTGATTTTTCCCGATAATACCGGCATATAAGGGATTGACATAAGGATTATTTTTCCTTGACATCTTCTGACTCTTTTTGTTCATCCCTACGATTTTTGCATTTTCTGATTAGGGGGGTTAAAGGAGGATATCAGAATCAGAAACATTATGGCCATTGATCAATCATAACATTGAAATAGGCATAGTCAAATTAGGACATATTATCAATTAAAGGCCTAACATAAGTTACAAAATCACAGAGTAAAAAAAAGTGAAAGTAATAATAGCTAAATAAGCTCAATCTAATACTAGATTACAATAGTCGAATTCGAGAATTCACTAAGAGAGTAAAATGGATTTTCTAACAGCCATGAGTAAACTTTTGACTTAAAACTAGGAATGGTGGCTTCAAGGAGAGGTTGAGGCAGAATATTACAATTAATTTTAAAAGAATTACCTGTAAGTGCGAGCTGATGTTGGGGAATGTCCAGTGCTCCTTTGCATCTAGTATTGTAAGAGTGTATGTCCTTTCAAGTGTAAAATTCATTTAAATTAGATTTTATGTATGTATTGTAAATGTATATGTTGATGACTGTTCAAATGCGAAATTTTACAAAGAGTGATTTGCAGTGCTCCTCAGGGCCCACCCCAGCAATGTTTGTTGGTATCCATTGCTAGAAAAATCTTGTTATCTTCTTTTTTAACTTCAGATAGCTCTAGGTATTTCTTCCACCTGAAAACGGGATTAGATTCCAGATCCCGAAACGTTGTGAAATTTGTTCACTAATCAGTGATGGAAAATCTCTGCAACAATTTACTAAACAATAAAATATCGATGTCAGAGAAAATTATCTCTGATTAGGTAGTATATGTAAACACATTGAGTTTTAGGCTTAGAACCTATCTCAAATGAGTCATTGGTACTAGCGCAATGAAAACAAACAAAATCAAAGACACTCCGCATAGACAAAGTGGCAAGTCTAAGTTTCTAATTTTCTTCTGACATAATAGGGCACTCCATTTTGAGAGGGTGTGTGAGACAGAAATATATTCAGTTAAAATTCTGATTTTGAACAACCTATCCTGGTCACCTTCAAAGATTCTCTCTCGTGTACACATGCACATTTTCTGATCATACATACAACAAGAGTAACATTCAAGAGTACACAAGAGTAGGCCTAACATTCAAATTGTGTGAGCCTATGGGGTGAATCTCCAACATTTCTGGTCGTTAATGACTTTAAATAACATTGCTACATTTGACTCTAGCTATAATCTCCATGAATACAAACCAATAAGTTATCTCAAATTATTTCGAATCCCCTTGGAAAAACCTGCCCAAGTTGAATAAACCCCCACAAATTACTTAACAAAGGAGTAAAAATTTACCTCAATAAGTCAAAGAGATAAATAATTACCTATATATGACTCTAAATTCAGTAAGGTTGAATTAAATTCACACATTACCTCTACAGGTCAGTTTCCCTCTACTAGTTGGTATATCTCTATTGGTACAAGTGTTCTCTACAGATCTCCATAAGACAAAATGTTGGCACAGGTCGCAATGTGTTGGTTACATATATCCAGTCTACTGTCACTATATACCGTACTTTACTGTATGCTACGTTACTGCCGTTATTAGGGTTCAATAAAATATTCTCCGAAATCAAACTATTCCAAAGTCCAACTTTAGGCTTTTGAAAGTAACTTGAAGGAAAATTATAGTTCTGTGAATTATGAGCTTTCGCAAAGCTGTAGGCCTAAAGAAAAAATGTTTCTAATTGAATTAAATGTGTTTGGTAAATAATCATTTAAAGGAGTGATAGGCCTAGACTTATTTATGTAGCAATACTGAAGAAATTTAATCTACCTCTCTCTCACACTTTGGTTGTGCTCCACCGTCGTTATCTCTTGTTGGAGTGCCCAATGTAAATGATTTACAGTGGACGGTCCCAACAAAAAATTGTTTGCCCAGTTTAAATTTAGGAGTGCTTTATTTTTTGTATTCATAGGTCACCAATTATTAGTCAGTAAAATGTTTTGAAAATTTCATAAAACAATTGAGCTGAACTTTGACCCCTCCTCTCCTTATTGTTATACCTTATTATGTATCTTTTATACCTACTGTCATGTAATTGTTTAGGCAATATTGTATACGAGGGCAATGCCACTGTGGAGGAAGGCGAACCATTTACCATAAGTTGTTTCCTTACTTTGTTTGACCCGGTTCAGTGGGAAAAAGATGGGAAGGCTATTATATCTGAACCTGGCCTAACTAGTGCTTATTCTTTCCACGAGGAAACTATTAATGGAAAGGTGATGGCTAGTCTGGTGGTGAAAGCTGCCTTGCCGCAACATTCTGGATCGTATCGTTGTAACACTCTATCCAGTGACAGCCATCACATTTACGTTATCAGCGGTAAGACAACTCGTAGGCGTGATGAATCCCTTCGCTCCGATATGGCTAATTAATCTGTTTTAGGCTAGGCTTGTCGCTTCATAGTTTCTCATCCCTACGGTAATATTGTATCTAAGAGATTGTGGTATATTAAAATCTGTGAACTTAACCCAAATAGACTTTAACTAGAATTGTAGAGTAACAGTTTTCTGCTTATATGGACTATTTCCGGCAATTAGGTATGTGATATTGCAATCGACACATTGTTTTGTAAGTTTTGTAATGTATTTTCACCATGGCACTATAAGTTATAGTTAAAAATGAGTTGAGAAGATTAGTGTTGATTGTGAGTTTAGTTTAAATAGTAGACTAAATAAAAAATCTATTTTAAAGGTTCTCTCTCAGGTTGATTAGAAGTAGGCTAAATTAGTATATAATATTTTAGAAGTTTGCCCTGTATAAGTTGATTTGTCAATTTATAGAGGTACCGTATACTCAAGTCTGATAAAATATGTTAATTTCTAGACTTGTTTTGTTAGCATAAGATAGACCTAGACCTCTTGACGCTCTGTCATCCAGTTAATCTTCAAAATGCTTGGCTAATATTTGTAATTTGATAACATATGAGGGAAGTCTTTTTTATATGGATAGCTTTTCTAACATGTTGAAATCAGAAATACCTTAACCATTGATATGGTTTTGTTCCATCTATGTCAACGTCATTTTTGCTTCTAGATAGTTGTACAGAGGACTTTTAGCGCTTTTAGTAGAAAACTTGCAAAATTTGCGTGACTGCCCCGGAAATCAAAGTCATCATCTCTTGAACCTATCGGGCCAAGACATGTCTTGAAATAATAATCTTTAAACGTGAGGATTATTAAATAACGTGTTAGTGTGGGAATTGGCATAAATTAAATAAGATGACTATTTCTAACCTGAGCACAGCGAGAACCTGACAACAAACCTGAGATTGTGTTGCTTGTGAATTTTTTTTAGTAAAATCATTGACTTTGTAGGAACAGTGATGCGATGCCATTTGAGTAAACTTCTTAAATCCATTATATTTATTTCATATAAAATGTGAACCAAATTCATATTTGTGCTGTGACAGAATGGCGTCAGTCAATGTTGGGAGGACATAATCAATTATTGTGATCAATGCTCCCATCTAGAACATAATGATGCCCATATTGCCCTATTGCCCTTAAGTTACCAAAAACAATTGTTTATATCAAGACTTTTATGTACATAGTAAGGTTTTTTTAAGACTATTGATTATTAACAAAATGTGTTTTACATCCCTGGATAGCTTGGACTATAAATGAGAAGTGAAATAAAAAATTAAATTCAGTAAATAGAGTAACTACCCTGCACAATTTATTATCCATGAATTGAGTAAAATTAAAATAGCGTTTAAGAATTTAACTTTAGAAGTACTAACGTATGATGAAAAAGCTCTCGTAACTAAACATTACTTGTGTTTTATAAATTCAGCCGTTTCATCAGTTGTTTCTACAGTGACTCATTTTGTTAAAATGTGAAGTGTTTGTTTCAAACTCACTTCACCATTTGTGATACAACATAAGACTTAAGTAAATATTAAATTTAATTCTGTTGTTAACTTTTCTTAAAAAAAGTTACATGCATTACAAACAAAATATTATTAAAATATTTTTGTCTCCCCATCAGTTATAAAACCTTCAAAGTAGAGTCCCGCAAACCCAAAATAATGTGGACTGAAGGTGTCCGGGTTTGTGAAAATTCTGGATTATTAGGCAAGGAGTAAACTTAAGGAAAAGTACGAATAGTTTGTTATTTTAATAAAAAACAAAACATTTATTTAGAGGATAATGTACATAATACAAAAATAAACCCTCAATCTGTTAAAACAAACTTTAAGAAAAACCAAAACACCACATGATGCTTTGGCAGATGCCATGGCGTCTAGCGCCTTGAAACCCTGTACTTTACTGCTCTGGCAGGCTTTCCTTGTTGTGAAAGTATGTGTTTGTGGGACTCTACTGTAGCCATGTTGTCTATTAAATTTAAATAATTTAAAATCAAATTTAAAATCAAATTGAAGATTTTATATTAAATCTTCTAGTTTATAGAGTTTTAAGAGTAATACATTTTTTATCCTTTAGTACCGGTACTAGGCCTAAGTTTTTTTAAGTTATTTGAAAAAAAATCTTGAACTTTTTAAAACCAACATTTTCATTTTGTAAGCGGCTTTCTAACACAATTATTTGTCAATTTTTTCCTAAATATCGTCAAACGATAGTACCTATATGAGGTAGGCCATTGGGTTTCGAAGTTATTTGTTGTAAGAATAGTACATTTATGTTTTTTTGTGTCTCAGTACCATCAACAGCATTTTTACAAAGAGTTCTACCAGTGCTTTTAGTGGGAAATCGTCCTGAACCATGGAATTTCTTTGAACATTCTATGGATCAAGTGAACCCTTTGATTTAAATGTTAAACAAATTAAAAATGTTAGGTTGTCAAGATGGTATTGTGATAAATTAATGTAAGACTTCAGTACCAGGAGCTGAGCCTTGCTCGTCGGTTTCAATTCACTTTTGTTATAGTACCATAGTATACAGGACTTAGAAGTTTACGCCAATTATACCTTTTCAAGGGTGACAGGCTGTTTCTAATCAATTCTTGAAAATAGCATTCTTTTATTTTTGTTTACCGTCCATTGTTATTCCATTACCTTGATGTCAACCCATAAGACCAAAGTTAAAATATAAAAAAAAGAGTAATACAATTTTTAAACGTAGGTTTAGACAAAAAAAGATTTTTTCCTGAGATTGAGGCTTTTTAAACTTATTTTTGGACCCAACACTCTCAAATGCCAAGTTTAAGCATAATATACCCGCTATATTTCGAGATCGTTGGAAATACATCGCCTCAGACAGTGCTCGTATTATAGTGTAGGATTAAAGTTTTATAGGATAAATCTGGTTTTTTTGTCATGTTTACAAAGTAGCCTAGTTAAAAAAATAAATAAAATAAAATAAAACTAACACACTTGTCCTATTCAATTTATTTAGCCCGTAGTACCTAGATAATAAGTAGAAGACTTTGTTTAACAAATCAGAGCTTATTGTGTTTCTGTTGGAAATACCATGTTCATGATGATCCCGGTGTGAACCAGATGGGTTCATCAGTTGAATTGAGCTCGGCTTCCAAAAATAGATCATTCTTCCCTGCCCAGTCCGATTGCTCGGTGAAATACACCAAACCTTTCATCACCGGACATCAAACCACTTCTTAACTTATTTATTGTGTTTATTTTTTACATTGCCTCCTAAGTCTATATTATCGTATTATAAAAGTAAATTCTTTTTAAAATTTACTTTTTTACATTCAAATTAACTTATACTAAACTCCTTTTAAAAATCAGGCCTTATAAGTTATTAAAAATTAATATAATTTTAAAAAGTACAAATAAAAGAAATACACATGGCAATTAAAATTTTTAAACCTGGCCTTTATAAAATGAGCATTTTGAAACTACGTTTCTCACTAAGTTCAAGGTTATTTGCCTATCAAAATGATTTGTACTAGGTATTTTTTTTTTTTTTTATGTGAGGGGATGAAAAATCTCCGTTTCTTTCCTGTTAACTTTGTTAACCTCTTAACTTTCTCTTACATTCTGCTTTTATCTGCGTACGTTTTTTAACTTATAAAATCTTTATTTGTGAGTTAGTTTACCTCTAGGGGGATGATGCTAACTTCAATAGATAAGGATTAATTGTCACAAGTGAACCTCAGATGAATTTTTTAGAACGTTACTGTTACTTTGGAAACACTACGAATAAAACATCTATGATACTACTTTTAACACTTGGCTTCTTATCTAAGGTAACATATTGTTAATGAAACAGATTTTAAATTAAAGTGTGGAATATTTTTTTTAGCGGGCGAGATAAAAACAAATGCCGAATTCCAAAACTACAAAGTTTTAAATTATGGAGAGGACTTAGTTCTTCAGTGTAATGAGACCAACCCTTCAAATGACGTTGTTGTGAAATGGTGAGTAGATTAAATTATACTGGTATTAACTAGATTATACTGGCAATGAACTACTGTGTTTATTTGTTCGTTACAAGTGGATAAATACTTTAATTTAATAACTGTTCTTAAGACAAATCACTAAAACCAGGTATACTATTTAAAACTTTGTTTTGAATTATGTTTTACGTTTTTATATTAAATCAAGTATGACATAGGCGTAACTAAAAAAAAAAAAATAATAAAAAAAATTGTTTTTAATGCATGCTATTGGTATAAATTTGTAGTCAATATAAATTTAATCAATTAATGATGGTTTCTTACAAAAATTCATAAATTAGAACCAGGGGGATCGAGCTTATGCTCGGTAAAATGATTACTTTCATTTCTCACACAAAACTCGTTTGGTTCGCTCACTCGCCAGGCTGAAGGGTGCTGCACTTTGGTATAATTTTCCTAAACACAGGTTAAAGATGTAACACATTGGTTTATATCTACAATTATCACCTGATTTTTTTCAATTAAAAAATCTATACAAGGATAAAATGGGAACTTTGAAGGGCTCTAGGACGATAACCGTATTTTTCCCAGCCATGGAACCAACTCCAATGTATTCCTAGTGGCCAAAACCCCCATAATCAACCAAAAAATAAAACATCCTTGGAGAGAACAAAAATTTTGCCCGTACAAACATTGCTTGTTTTAGAGTAGTACCAGGGGGAGCGAGCTTATGCTCTGTAAAATAATTACTTTCGTTCTCACACAAAGCTAGTTTGCTCCGCTCACTCGCCCTCTTCCTTTTTAAGACAAGCTCGTTCGCTTCGCTCACTCACCAGGCTGAAGGGTACTACACTTTGGTACGGTATAATTTTCTAAAACTACAAGTTAAAGATGTAACACATTGCAGTATGTAACATATCTATAGTTAACAGCTGATTTTTGTTCAATTTAAAAAATCTCCATAAGGATAACATGGAAACTTTGAAGGGCACTAGCGCGAAAACCTGATTTTTCCCAGACATGGGACCAGCTCAAATCGATTTCTGGTGGCCAAAACCCCCATATTCAACCAAACAATAAAAAATCCTCGGAGAAAGAAAAAATTTTGCCCCTACAAACATTGCTTGTTTTAGAGTATAAGATAAGATTATTTTTTATTTATTATTCATACAGACTCTATATATTAGACTTATAATTTAATTTTTACTCCCAAAGAATGTTATACCTTTTATATACACCATTGTGCAAAAAAATTTTTCCTTTTATAAATTATTTACACATTTATTATGCGACATTGTTTGTTATCCAAGGAAATCAAAATCAAATTTTTTCTAAACTAAATTGGTAAATATAAATCCGAATGGAAAGGCCCTTCAAGGCATTAAAGTTTGTGATTTTGCCATTATTAGATTAACATTGTTTGGAAAGTGATTGATTTTCAAGTTTAATTGCTTTAAAGAGTAAATATAGAGAGTAAACATCTACGGTATCTATTCATACCAAAGAGGTTATGTTAATTCACAGAGGATACACTGTTTAATGAACTGCATTAGGCGTTAAGCAAAATTGTGGGTGTTTCACAAATTGTTAAATTAAAAAATATCCTGGTCTCAGGAAATCTGAAAAATTAGTGGTAGGCCTATGTCCAAAAAAATTCAAGGAAATGAGAACTAACATGAAATATGCTTCAATAAACATAAAAGGGGATTAGCAAAACGTCTACTTTGATTGAGGCGGGTTTACATGTAGCGATAAAACGTAATGATTTGTGTGAATGATATGATCGTGCATGCAAGACGGACTGTGTAAATCACAAGTCGTTACGACTAGTCTGAGTTGGAGCCAGATCGGAAGGTTTGTGGAAAATTGCACAAATCTCGTGGATTTGCAATGACAAGTTGGTGCTTGGCATCAACAAGTCGTAGCTTGTGGAGAAATAAACTTTATTATTATTATTATTATTAGCGTGTAAACGGATACACTTGTCTTGACCGCAGTTTTATCATCATCGTCTCGTATCTTGTCTCGTATTTTTGAGTGATTACTGTGTAAGTTACATTTGTTGTTTAAGTTTTAAAATTTTGTTGCTTACCAGTTTTTCATGGCCACGACATTTCTTAATAATGTTAAAAAAACTCTAAGCGTATTTAGTCAGCAGTTTTGTATTGTTATTCATATGTAAATATTCATTGCAGGTTTAAATATGACAAACCAATTACTAGCAGTGGGGGAGATCACCCTAAATATGTGATAAAAGACAATGAACTAATAGTCAACAGAGCGTTAGAAGACGATGTCGCCAACTACACTTGCAAGTTGGTCAACTCAAAAAACAACAATTCCGAGATTGCCAAGTTCGACTTCCACGTTGTCGGTAAGCTAATATTAAAAAATTGAATAGAAGTTAAAAAAAAAATAAATAAAATGAGACATTTAAGTGTTGCTAATTGAATTTAGATGATGATTATTGAAGCTTCGTCCGTTTAATGTAAGATTCACAAGTTCAGATTCAAAGTTATTTATAACTTCTAATCTATGTTTGGGAAGAGGTTAAAAATTTTTTCCTTCTTGTGTCATATTGGTGATGCATTGGGATGAATTCATTTTTATGGTTAATCTTAATATACATGATTGTATGAAAAATATAAAAGTCCAAGAACCATCATCATTTTTAGTTAAAATATTTCCTTGCCGATCTTGATATTTTAATTGCAAGATAATACTAATTGTTTTTTTTAATATTTATTATTTCTTTAAAATTTTCCTTTGTTATTGAACTATAGAGATTCCATATGTGATGTACCTATGAACGAGTGCAAAGTAAATGGTAAGCAAAAGTCTGTGTTCCATAAAAAAACGAACACATTTTAAATGTATGTGTGAAACTAATGTATGGCAGTTGTACAAAGGATAATATGAATAAATCTCTGTACTGCCAATTACATTTTAGACAATGTGTGCAGTTTACATTTTTAATTACAGGTTGAAGTGTTATCTGACAATCCTTATCTTAATTTATTAATCTGCTCTGACGTTAAAACCCCCATACCTCATTTCCGGATGATAATAGAACTCCGCTGGCAGGATTTGAATCTTGTTGAAAAATAACAGGGGCTACATATCCAGACATATTTTTTCTACCTATTTATCTGCCTTGTTCAGTAAAAATTTAGGCTATTACTGGTTGTTTATACCACAAGTCATTTAGAGTTACCCTTCTTGGACTTCTAATAATTTAAAATTAACATTTATCACTCTCCAAATTCCTGGTTTTAGCAACTGAAATCTAACATGATAGTGCGGGTTATGCATCTGTAGGCATTTCTTACTAACAACACAGACATTTTAACAATGTGAATGTTAAAAGGTGATCTCATTCTAAGTGTTATTTACTAAACAACTTTAATACATAACATAAATTCACATACAATAATTATATTAATATATTGATGATTCATTGATGTAAATAAATACATGCATATTTGACCTCACTTGAACACAAACTTTAACACTGTCTACCACTAAAAAGGAGACAAACTTTAACATACATTTACCTCAATACATGCATTACACACTGAAGAAATTGTTTGAGTCAATGGGAGAGAGTAGCGATTCTGTACTTGCGTTGTCTGAGCTATCCAAGTGACTTCATGCATTATTCCCCTAGATACCTTTTACTTTTATCGACTTCTCGCAGACTCTAAGTGATATTCACCTGAACTAAATGCTAGTGGTGAAAATACAGCTACTGCTGATTCTAAAAACATAATCATCTCAAGCTCAAAAAATGTTGACTATGCGTACAATCTTTTTTCCCTTCCCCTCAAAATATTGCTGAATTCTTTTCATGATTTGCCTGATCAAAAATGGCCTGGCCAACATCAAAAGATCTTCATTGGGTCAAAACGTTTTTGGCTATCTACTGTAATAACTAGACAATTATTAAACTGAGAAAGTACTACAAACGGCAATGACTACTAATGGGGAACAAATAATGAAACACTGTACATCTTAATGGGTAAACGAGTGTAAACTTCTGCTCTATCATACATAAAATTTTAGTTTTTAAGATGATGTGTTGAAAAATATAAAATATGAATGAAGACAGCATTATTGTATCATTATTTCCCGTACATCAGGCAAGCCATACGTGAAGCTGCCAGAGTTCATCACAGTCATTGAAGAGGAGAAACTGAAGCTGGAGTGCCAAGTTGTTGGCAGCCACAGTCCCTACGTTGAGTGGTCGATCGGTGAGTTGAAAACAATACCTTACATTCATAACTGAACAGAGAATTTGTCTTGTTTGCAGTGAGTCTCTTGAGTTTCTAATTATTCTTAGCCGAGGTGTCACGGTTAATCATGTAAGAAAAATGTAGATGAAGTCTATTGACAAATAGTAACCCTTCCCAGATCATGAATGTTATCTTCCTTTCGATTTTAATTATTTTTGGAGAATTGTTGCAATTATTTTGTTTCTCGGATAAAACCTGCGCTTAACGGAAGATGGTGTGCTAGGGGCACTTGTTTGTTATATGGAGGCCTCTAGTTTACAGCCCGCTGCTGCTGTTAATTTAGGCATGTTATTGCTCAGTTTGTCTGAAATACTTTTCCTAATTCAATACATGTCACCTTAAAGCAATGGAATATAATTTCAGTCGTCTAGACAGCTATAATAGGCCAAGGTCAGGTCGTTGACAGGAACATCCTTCCGTTGCTTCGTAGTTACGGTTGATTTGCTGAGTAGTTAATTGAGTAGTCAATATGTTATTTTCATATTGAATAACTTTTAAAATTGTTTATTGTAAATTTTTATCCCCAATTACAATAATCAGGGATTGTAAAATTGTTAATACAGCTAAGTGGGAATTGTTTGCACTTCAAAACTATTCCCTGTAGTGTCTGTGTGTATGGGAAATGGTCATCCCCCACAGTCTGATGACACTAATATATACACACAGACACTACTCGATTGAGTTTAAAGTGGTTTCGATAGCGAGACATAAATAAATAAATAAATAATTCTTTATTGTCCCAAAACGATTTAAACTATAGCAAAGCTATAAAAACAGGTGACATTGTCAAAATTAGTCATAAACATAATAATATGATACTATATATAGGCATAGTTCTCATGATCTTATATAAAACAAATAACAAAGAAAAAGAGTTGAAACTAAAATACCGTAAAGCAAAATTAAATACAAGATTTTTTTAGTTTTCATTTAGGTACTCACTGACACTATAGTATGTTTTGCCTAACAGAAAATCAGCAAGGCTGCTTTTAAATGTGCTGGAGTGAATTAAAGTTTTTAACCTAGGTGGCAATTTATTAAAAAGTTTTTCCCCCATATATGTAGGAGTCTTTTCTACCAGCTTCAGACGATGTCTTGGTTATTGAAAGTCCTTTTTAAATCTTGTATCATAATTGTGTTCAAAATTTTCACTAAAAAGATTATTGAAATTTAATCGAACCATTAAAGTGTTTTATAAATTACTAAATTTGGTAATGTCATTCTTTTTAATTCTCTAAAAACTGGTTTGCATGAAGATTTCCGAACATGTCGATAACGAATTGAGCTATCATCACGCAGATCTGATAATCCGGTGTGTTATCACCCTGGACATGTGATAACCTAAATTTGACAATAAACATACTGATTTCAGTCTGTGGCTAGTTGCAAACAGTTAGACATCATTAAAATCAATAAATGGGTAATATCACAGTTGTTGAGTGCCGGTTAAGCGCCATGTAAGCACCGGTTAAGCGTCAGTTACGTACCGGTTACGCGCCACAAATGTGTTAGTGGTTTTTATTATTAAAAGCAACTTCATTTTCCATAAGCCGTGCATTGAGACCACACTACCCGGGGTGTAGATATTTTTTAAGAACTATATCTACAATCTGTTAGCAGTAATTTTTAGTTTTTTTTTAAATCTGTAAGATATTGTTTTATGGTTAAATCGTCAAGATAGGTAAAAAGAAAAGTTATTTGTAAATACAGCATACACGATAGTCGGCGAAACCTGCCAAAAATTGAAAATCAATTGAGTTTAAGTGGATAGTTCCATTATTTTTAACATATTACTTAAATTTCTGGTACTACGAGGTATATTCGGAAAGTAAGTTCCGTTTTTAAATAAAAAAAGAACAAGTACAGATATAGCAAAAAAAAAAATTTATTGCATTCAAATCTACAACTCTTACATTATTTTTCGACATAACTCCCGTGATTTTCCAGGCATTTGTCATAGTGTGGCACAAGTTTTTGTATACCCTCTTCATAGAATTTTGCCGCCTGTGTAGTCAACCATGATGTAACACGTTCTTTCAGCTCTTCGTCGCTGTTTAACCGCTGACCACCAAGGAAAGACTTCAATCAATAAAGATGTTTATTGCGAAATGCTCAAGAAACTGTGCCGCGCAATACAGAACAAGCGCCGAGGAATGCTGACAAAAGGCGTGGTTTTCATTCACGATAATGCTCAACCACACACTGCCAATGTGACAAAATCATTCTTCAGGGCTTTGGCTTGGACATGTTTGACTATCCGCCGTACAGCCCCGACCTCGCTCCTAGCGACTTTCATTTGTTTCTCCATCTGAAGTCTTTCCTTGGCGGTCAGCGGTTAAACAGCAACGAAGAGCTGAAAGAACGTGTTACATCATGGTTGACTACACAGGCGGCAAAATTCTACGAAGAGGGTATACAAAAACTTGTGCCACGCTATGACAAATGCCTGGAAAATTACGGGAGTTATGTCGAAAAATAATGTAAGAGTTGTAGATTTGAATGCAATAAATTTTTTTGCTGTATCTGTACTTGTTCTTTTTTTATTTAAAAACGGAACTTACTTTCCGAATATACCTCGTATATAATAATATTCTGTCAACATTGTCAGGATGTAGCATGTATATTGATTTTTAGTATGGTTTACTCTTAAAAATTAATTTTTATGAAATGTTTTGCCGAACACCAATTTTTACATAATCGCTATAGTCATATTGAATAAATACTCATATATAGCGAATCAAATCCTGTGTTTGATCATAACTGTTTCTGTTGAATATTGGTTTTTTTGTGTCAATGTATATATATATATATGTATATATGTATGTTTTTAACTTTACTAGCTAAATTGCTTATAAAATCACCTAGTTTGTAACTCACTACATTAGACGTTTTTATTTCTGACTGTTAATCGGTAACTTTGTTCGTCAACACCTTAAACTCAGTTCAGAATGTTTTAAAACTTGCAAAAATAGCCTTACCTGTTGGGGTATTATTATAATTTAACGTTTACCATCCTAAACTCTTACCGTTACTAATACATTGTTAAACGCTTAGATTATGATATCAACTGGAATCTAATCTTAATGTATTGTATTGTATTTAATAACATAATGTTCACATGATCTATTCTACCAATATGGTAATAGTTTTTCTATTATAGACCACTAATTACCAGTGCAAACTTATGTTTCTAAAACGGAATCGGTTTATAAATCTAAATGTTAAAAGTATTATTAAATCGATTGGAGAGCTGGGCGCGACCGTCTGTGAGGCCTTGCGGTGTCAGCAATTTACGAGATGCACCGCACCGACACTGGGCCTCGGCGACGGTCGGACTTGTCACTGTACTCTAGCAGTAGAAAATTTTCTTTTTAATTTTTTCAGTCACAAGTGTTGTGATAAAGGCAGATTCATAAATACCTTGATGAGACATTTACGTCCATACCACACAATCCATATATACGCTCTCATTTGGGCCATAATTAACGATCAAATATGGCCATTTATTTCGCCTTAAAACAAGTAGAAAATGTGATTTGTGGTAAATACATGTTTCAGATTGAGTAACAATAATCACCAATTAATCCTTGGAGCGTAACCGTTTTCTTACAGATAATGCTACTAAGATATCATAAATACACTTGTTATCAACTGTGATATTACCTATTTATTGATTTTTAAGATTTCCTAACTGTTTGCAACTAGTCACAGACTGAAATCAGCATGTGTATTGTCAAATTTAGGTTATCACATGTCCAGGGTGATAACAAGCCGGATTATCAGATTGGTGTGATGAGGCTCAATTCGTTATCGACATGTCTCGATACCGAAACCACTTGTAAACTTAATTGAGTAGTGTGTGTGTGTGTGTGTATATTAGTGTCGTCAGACTGTGGGGGACGACAATTTCCCATACACACAGACACTACAGGGAATAGTTTTTTGTGGAATTGTTTATTAAATACAATAAACAATTGAAAACAAGGAAAATTATTATTGTATTGTTATTAAATACAATAAGACTTGCATAATATTTAGCAATTACGTACTATTAGCCTAACCGCCCAATCGCGCTGTGAACTTGGCTGAGTACCGTACATGTAGCAGACCAGTGTCACGGCCGTGGGCGCAAATGCTATTGACGCAAGATCCCAGCAGAAATGACTGACTTTTGAATCAGATCTAAAAAACCATTCAACATTGTGACGCTTTGCGCCACGAGCACTTTATATAGTATCGATTCTCCGTGTGCTGGCCGTGGCGCTGGGATCCGAAAACCTCTCTCTAGAACTTTCTCGGAAAGATTCCAGAATGCTGGAAAAAGGGCAAAGCTTTGCTTCGCCTCTCTCTTCTCTCCGTCGGCGTCAGAGGGTTAGAACGGATCCCGGATTGCAGGAAAATGTTCGGATAAGTACATATAGTCTAGGGGGAAATGTGTAGGGCCCAGGGAATAGGTGAGGGGGGATGATAATCATGTAATTAATCACCAATGTGAATTTATTCAGTTAGCTAAGTAATTAAGACCGCAACTTGTACTGTACAGGGTGGTCTCAGGACCGTAGCCAGCATGTCCCTTTAGGATGCCAAATTAGGTATAGGATGGGTTAGATTAGAATATTTCTAGATACAGTTTACTATTATTAAATTCACTTGTCAATTAATTTAGTTTACGTTAATCGTTAGTAAGCTCATCAAAATGGCAGGTTTTTGGTTCTGTGCTTGGCGACGATCCAGTCTGGGTAAACGTTGAGTATCTCCTTCAGATACGCTTCCTAGCTCAGTTAATAAATCATGTAAATCCCCAGCTATCTCACTTCACGCTTTAATCCCTTATTTCCTCACCCATTTCCATAGTTATTTTCAGTGATATCGCCTAAACCTGGAGATGACGTGAGTCCACTCATGTTGTTACCTGAGCCCGATCAGGGATGCTTTTATTAGTCTATCAGTTCAACTTCCCAATAGTTTAATAGCTTAATACCACCATAGGTCCACACTCAACATATCCAAATTCCCCCCATTATCCATATCCAATCAATATATTTTCGTTTCAACATAGACTCGTGTAACTTACAAAATGTTTATAGAATACTTTTATTCCGATTTGTGAGTTCTTTTAAAGAACTTCTTGATTAGCATTATACGTGCTGGTACTGATATTCAAGTTGAAATAATAAAACGTCTTCCAACACTACTTGATATATTTACACTTATACTGTAATTGTTTACAAGACGGTAAATATATATAAAAGATCTTATATTGGCGATCGATTTCGACCAGTCACACCGGTCATCATCAGGCCCAATCTGAGACTAAGGCCCAATCCGAGATTCTCGGATTGGGCCTGATGATGACCGGTGTGACTGGTCGAAATCGATCGCCAATATAAGATCTTTTATATATATTTACCGTCTTGTAAACAATTACAGTATAAGTGTAAATATATCAAGTAGTGTTGGAAGACGTTCTTTTAAAGTTCAAATAAAAGTAACCTTTAAATAACACAGGCATTCATGTAATAAAAAAGTACCAAGCTTGGTTAATATAAGAGCACAGAGGTGAGTGAGCAACGGGATTTAAAAATTTGATCATCATATAGGAATAAGTTTTTGTTTCTTATTTTTCCATTTGAAGTGTAATAGCATGTTATTGTAAATTTATTTCTAGGGTAGGCCTAATTGTAATTTTTTGTATATTTCATCTTGTCTGTTTCCTCGCATCTTGAGTTAGTCTTGGTTTTCTTAATTAAGTTTATTTGTTTGTAACAAAAGAACCAACACCAAGTAGTCTTTAAAAAGTGCATTGAACAAACAACAATAATTAAAAACTAGGACGCAAAAGTAAAATAAAATAAAAATTGAACGCAAGTACAAAGCTGTTTATGAACTATAGGGAAAAGAATAATTTAAATTAATGTAAAATCAGATACTTAAATGTTAAAATAAAATGTTAACCTCAAACGTTTTTAATCACTTCTACAAATACAGTTGACTCCCTCTTAACCGGCCACCTTTTAACCGGTCTCCGCTTTAACCGGCCTACCCTAACACAAAAATAACATCTTTGATTTCAACCGGCCCTAATCGGCCATTTTTGATCTCAACATTGCCTTAACCGGCCGTGTTTCGCCGGAAACGTAGTTTTCTTATCTACTGTATCATTCAATTCAAACGTTATTTCATATTGAAGTTCTCAAACCAATTATAATGTAACGTCCTGGACGGAAGTGTATGCCACCGGAAGTCAATGTGTTTGGACCTACAGTACTATCCAGTAGACCACAATAAAGAAACAAATCATTATTAGTTTAGTTTGTTGTGGATTTCATGGGTGTCGGATTTCAGATATAAATCACATACAGTAGTGTATTTAAAGTTGTTTTCAAGTGATAATTATATTAAGGCCCTGACACACCTGAATAAACACCTGATCCTGAATCTCATAACAAGTAAACTTAGAACATACCTTACAGTTTTAGTTCTTTTATTTTTAGGTTTACAAACTTAAGTTTTTCGGCATGACATGATCATTATTGGCATACTATTAGTACTTGTTAACAAAATAGTTACTACAGAAAAGTTTCAATGTGTATTATTTGAATAGCACAGATTCTGTCTTTACAGGTAAGTTTAGATACTTACAGTGGAAGCTATCTTGAGCCCTCCGTGCATAAACAGTCTATAAAATTCATCTTGTAAAGATAAAATATTCAAGAATGGCTATTCTATTATAAACATGCACTATTAATTTAACATCGATAAACATGCCGTTTGGAAAGAAACAAGACACTGTGAATGATTTCACATCAAGTCGACTGTAGACACAGCCACACAGGACTATCTGTCACATAAGGGCTGGAAGAACGATCTACAACAGTCGGAGTGTTTTTGGACTTGTCCAAGGCCTTTGACTGTTTAGATCACAAAATTGTAATTGACAGGCTCTACCATTGCGGTGTACGTGGTTTGCCGCTTGCTTGATTTTTATCTAAATTAGACATATGAGTCAGGTAATCTCCCAAAAGGTTTGTCATAAATTAAAAATTGGTAACTCAAACACGAAGAATAAATAAATAAATAAATACATGATACAATTAACACTTAACATTTTGTCAACGAAATACACAGGATTGCGGTGCGTGCACACATTATGTGGGACTGGCCGAGCCGCATATGTTAATGTTAGCTGGCAACACATACAGTAGACTCCCTCTTAACCGGCCACCTCGGGACCAGGCCGCGGCCGGATAATGAATTGGCCGGTTAAACCGATGTACATATAAATACGTCAACCTACAATTTTATATGGCCTGAATACAATTATGACTTGAAAAAAACATCACTGTGCATGATGTACCGGAATAGCTAAACCATGACACACATAAAATCTACAACCCACCTAAACTAATCATAATTTCTTTCTTTATTGTGGTCTACTGGATAGTGGGTCTTAACACATTCATTTCCGTTGGCATTCACTTCCGTCCAGGACACAGTCCATGTCCAGGACATTTTTATTGGTTTGAGAACATCAATATGATATAACTTGAATTGAATGATATAGTAGATAAGAAAACTACGTTGCCGGCAAAATATGGCCGGTTAAAGCGATGATGAGATAAAAAATGACCGGTTAAAAAGATGTTGTTCTGTGTCAGGGTAGGCCGGTTAAAGCGGAGACCGGTTAAAAGGTGGCCGGTTAAGAGGGAGTCTACTGTAACAGGTCATTAAACATTTTCTTTTATTTTTGTGACTTGTTCACAACAGGCTTTAGAAAAGAAACATGCAAGTCATTCACATTAATAAGTATAACTGTAAGTTGCCAGACCATCACTCTCATTTGGTAGCAGAAGTTGTGCAACGGAAAACTAAGTACTAGTAATTAATAAGTGTACGCGATAGAAAGATAAAATTACTCAATAACAATGGTAATAACAATCTTAGTCTTTTTTACATTTTTCATCCGTAAAGCTGATCAACTCCCTTTATTCCTAAAATATGAAAAAGATGATGGCATTCAATTAAATTCAATTCAAAATATCTTTATTCAGTATAATGTACAAAAATATACATGAATGGTGTCAGATATAAACAAAATAAAACAGAAGCATGCAAAGACTCAATTGACAAATTTATACCTCAATTTATAGCTTAGCTTGAGAAACTCTCCGAATACAACCTAGTATTGAATAAACTCTATTAGATGTTCAACCTAGTGAATAGTAAACTAGACGCATTCCATACAAAGAGGTTAAACCATACAAAGAGGTTAAACCGCATGTTCCTCTAAGTTGAAAGTGCTCCTGCTGGCAAAAGAGAACTACAGTGTGTAAGCCTAATTTCAATGACAATGTGTGCTAGATGGCACATTTTAATTTCAATTTCATAAACACCAGGTTTTGAGTATTTTTTGTTTTAGTAGTTTTAAACATTGTCACATTTTGATTTTATATATGACCTGATGTTAATGCTATATACGTAGGCTGTTGGCAATAAACTATTTGATTTGGTTTTGTCTCCGCAGGTAACGAAACATATGACTCGGACAGGGACCGAGTGAAGCTGTTCCCGGATCCAGTGAGGGGAGTGAGGAACGCCCTCCTGGAGATGGAGCCGGCGCGGATGTCGGACCGTGGATTCATCAACTGCACTGCCCACAACATCGCCACCACCTTCGAGGATCCCAACATCGCCACTATCTACGTTAGAGTCAAAGGTAACACGTCTCCAAGATCGGTTCAGAAAAAGTGTAACCGCCAGGTCTGCTTGGAAATTTTGTTTATGTTCAACTAAACGAAGTCAAGTTATCTACATATTTATCGCAATGACACCATATTACTTCATTTTACTTTTGGATTATTTCTCAACAAAAAATCATTAAATAATCACTTAATTGACAATTTCTCAATCAAGGTGAATATACAACTGTTGTGCAATTTTAGATTTGTCTCTGGCGTAACGGATAAGAAAAACACTCTCCAATGTAAGCGATAAAAATTATTGTTTTCTGCAACTTTGGCAACACTTTTAGGTAACGAAGAGTAAAATTTGGATTTTTAAACACATTTTAACTGTTGTATACTCGGCAACAACCACGGTTGTCGCAGAACTTGAGACAATTGCTCTAATAGGACCTAGCTCACCTGTCCAGGGACTACAGTCATCTTGACAAGTCACGGCCATCCTTGAAGCATTGGAAAGTTGGAAATAATAATAATAGAAATAATAAAGTGGGAAAGTTCTTACTATACATGCTTTGAATGTAAACAATAAGACTCCATAATCATCTTTTAAATTAAGACATTTATCACAATGTTTTACAAACTTTTCAATGCCATCTCTTTATAAATGTGTCTCCTGTTTGTTCAATCCCTACATTTTACTAGGGGTTCTGCAGTACAAATATTTTCAGGTTGGTAAGGTTTGGTACAGTAAATCTTTGTGTAACTCAGTTCTTGGTACAAGATCGGTATGGTACATGTTATCAATACAGCAGTTTTAGGCCTATTTATATTGTGGTATTAATATTTCGGTATTGATATTGATGGGTAACATTTCAACTACCTACCTCATTTACAATATTTTGCCAGGTACCGTACCAAAGACAAAGACAAAATACTCTTTATTGACATGAACATTAACTACAGTCATGACGTCATTATTTTTCTTCTTCAGTGATGAGGTTGGCCTCATCCCTCCAGGAATTGTTCAACAGAGTAAAATTCTTTTTCCTACCACTGCATGGGAATAATCACATTGCCACAGCTGTAATCCTACGCAAAACAGTTCATTTCCGTTTTCCGGTCCTTTTCCGCTCTAGAGCGGTAATGGAACATTGGCGCACGCTAAATCAAGGTTATTTTAAATCTACAATAGGTTAGAACGGTAATGAAGGTGACGTCACAACACAGACTAGTTTCTATTGGTCAGAAACCACATGACAATCACCATAATTATTACAAATTAATTGTATTTGCTTTGCTCTGAATCAGCTGATTTCACGGTCAGTATTTTGATAACACTAACTTCCGGTTACACATCTATGCAAGTGATTACGATTTATTACAGTTATTAAGTTAATGAAAGTTAATGAAGTTAAATTTAAAGTTGATATAATTGTGTACGTTTATTAAATACATTTAATCGGTTGTAATTATGGTGGTAGGAAAAATATTGTGTGTATTACGAGCACAAATAGTCATTGCCGCTCTCGAAATGTTTGGCCGCACTCAGCTGACGCTTCGTGCGGCCAACTACATTCTCGAGCGGCAATGACGTTATTTGCGCTCTTAATACACAAATAGCTATTTCAGTAGCCAGTCGAGAAGAGCTCCTTTGAAGTTGCGGTTGTTTTTTTGTTCTTTCAGTGCAGGTGGAAGGTCCGATGTAGCTGGGTTTTTTCTCATAGGCTGACAGATGATGTGCAGGGAGTATGTAGTTGATTTGGTTTCTGGTGTCATAGTGATGGGCCTCTGAGAAGTTTATGGGTCTTTTGTTAACAACGTTGGTAACTACCTCGGCAATGTATAGGTTAGCTACTATCTGTATTTTCAGCCTTTTGAACTCCCCCCGGCATGAGTCTTGAAATGCCAGTCCAGCCATGATTCTGACTGCCCTTTTCTGTAAATGTAATACCCTCTGAAGGTTTCCCTGAAATGATAACCCCCATACAATCAGTCTGGAACACATTTGCGCCTCAAATAGAGCAAAGTAAGCCGTCCTTGAGGTTTCCTAATAGGAAAAGTCTTTACACTTCACACTTTTGCATGTATGCTGATGATATCAGTTTAATTCTAAGTAGTGAATTTGAACATGAAGTGAGTAGCAGTATCACAACTATAATTGAAAATATAAGATTTATTTTGCCTGATTAAAATTTACAAACCTAAAAAGAGATTTTCAAAAGAAAGCTCATACATGCTGTATCAGTCTTTTCCAATTAATTACTTAATATATATTAGAACAAAGTAATGAAATTTTTTTTTAACAAATCTCAAAAACTATTTGGTGTATTTCATTAATAGGCTAGGCCCACGTAGCTGCAGTAGGCCTATTCTAGAAGTGGCAGATGGAGATGTCATCATTGGAGCAGTATCGCTAGTGTTAATATCACTCATTACAATCATTTATTTACAACTAAACCATTTATGCTTTATATGTCTATTCTCATCCTAAACATATTTCACAAAACTTCCAGGGCAATGAATAAATGAGGGCCGGGGGTGAATGAATTAACCTTCTGTCATATACGAAGGCGCGATGTATTAGGCCTGACTAATGACGACAGTGCTAGCGACAGAGCTTGCACAATAAACAATCCAACAAGAAAAGCCAAAGTACACCGAGAAATAGTTAAATAGTAAAATATAGTTGTTTCAAAAACATTGCCCAAATTTAAAAAGCCAATCTGGTGTTGTAAACAAATTGAAAAATTTAGAATGTTTCTAGATTTTTCTGATCGTTTTAATTCATATGAACAAATAGACTTTTGACACTGTTGTCCTTTGTGCAAAGAGATTGTTTATTATTTCCTGAATGCATTCACCTAACCAGGGTCACTTGTAGAGGTTAGGACATAATCTTTTCAGTCAGCAGTCAATACATTTCTCGTCATTTCTAATCAAACAACTGTCCTTACTGACGCTTGCGTCTCTAGTGGCGGGCATTCACATCACTATAGTTGTTACTGAATAAGGGATAATGTACTTCATCAGCCACTAGGAGCGCTGTTACAAACGAGAACTAATTTTGTCTAAATTGTGTTGGACCACAAATTGTAAATTGTATTCCTATCTATAGAAATTTTATACACATGTGCCCTGACCTGCTTGAACCATTCCATAGGTTAATGAGGAAAGATGAACCTTTTGTCTGGTCATCTGAGTGTGAATTTGCTTTTGTTAAATGCAAAACTGCCCTGTCCTAAGCCACTATGTTAGTTTTGTATGATCCTACTAAAGAACTATTGTTGTCAGCCGATTCAAGTTCATTGGCGTCGGAGCTGTATTGAGTCAAATTATAGACAATAAAGAGTATCCGATCGCATTTGAAAGTGCCACACTAAATTCTGCTCAAAAGAACTATTCACAGCTAAAAAAAGAGGCACTAGCTTGTATTTTTGGTCTAAGGAAATTCCACAATTATTTGTGGGAAAGAAGTTTTACAATCTGTACTGAACATTTGCCCCTGAAAAGTATTTTGAGTGAGAATTAAAGAATACCCAATTTAGCTTCTTCAAAGCTTATCAGATGGGCACCTATATTGTCAGCTTTATCAGTATAAGATAATTCATAAGAAAGGCACACTGATACCCCATGCCGATGCTTTGTCCCGGTCGCCTAGTTCTGATCTTGTACAAGATGAAAACTCTTTACTTACCTCTATACTCCTTTAATATCTAATGAGGAAGTATGTGTAGAAACTAAGAAGGACACAGTTTTGTCAAAAGTAGTTCAATTTGTTCATAATGGCTTTCCAAGAAATGGGCCTAACGAGTTGAAAGTGTATTCTAAAAATAGCCATTGTTTGAGTGTTCACAATGGATGTTTATTTTTTGGAAGTAGAATTGTTATTCCTGAATCATTAAGAGATAAAGTGTTAGATGTAATTCACTTTAGTCATGCTGGTATTACAAGGTCTAGACTATTCGCTAGATCATATGTTTGGTGGCCAACCCTAGATAACGATCTGTGTCGAGCTCTTTCTAATTGTAAGATATGTCAGTCTCATCAGAACAAACGAAGTAATCAGTTCCGTGTTCCATGGCCTAAACCCAAGTGCCCTTGGGAAAGAGTATACCTAGATTTATTTGATTTTCGTAACAGTAAGTATTTGATAGGATGTGATTCCTACTCAAAGTGGATCGAGTGCTTTGTTTTAAGAAACAAAAGTGCTTTAGAGCAGTTTTAAGCAAACTAGCTGAAGTGTTTTCTAAGTTTTCATTTCCTAAAACCATTGTATGTGATAATAGCCCCCCCCCCCCATTTAGCTCTCAAAACATGAAAGATTTTTCAATTTTTGTGAAAGAAAAAACATAAAACGAATGTTTTTGCCGCCTTATTTACCTCAGTTGTTCGCATACAAGTAAGAGCACGATATACTATTTTAGATAATTTTACACCATTCTGTACTATGCATGCACTATAATGAGAAATGAAAGTTTTACTTTGACTTTGAAATTCGCATTAGAAGGCCATGTTCATATTTTGCCCTCGTGTCTGTCCGCAGACAAGTACGCTGCGCTGTGGCCGTTCCTGGGGATCTGCGCCGAGGTGATCGTCCTCTGCACCGTCATCTTCGTCTACGAGAAGAAACGCAACAAAGCCGAGCTGGAGGAGAGTGACACTGACCAGAGTCCCGAACAGTGAGTACAGAACAGCGGAGCATGGGGGGGGGGGTGTGTAACACAGCGTGGCACAGTAGACTCCCTCCAGACCGACCACTTCAGGACCAGACTACGACAGGACAACAAACTAGACGGTTAACATTCCTTTACTGTTTTCTAATTTAGAGTTTACGATAAAAACAGTTTTCTACGGCTTGAAAGCAACAATAAAATAACACAAGATAATTTGGGACATTATTAAAAATTGTTACTGTTTTTGTGCTGTGGTTACAAACTGACTTTTACGTTTGTCACTCGTTTTGTATCTGTACAAGAAATCCAATTACACAGGACGGTAAAAATCATAAACACTACACCGTGTCCGTGTTCCCCCCCCCCCTCCAAACAAAAACAAAAAACTGAACAACTTTGGTGCCTGAAAATCCCTCTATGTAGATAGATAACTTTTGAAATTCCTATTTAATAGAGGAACTCGTGAAGTATATTCAACATGATATACATGAATAAGCTGATCCATGGTTGTCTATCAAAGCTTTAAACTTTAAACCATAACCTATAATAAGAAAGACATCATGAACGTGTACGAAAAAGCTCAGTGGTGAATGGTACATTGACAAAAATATGATAATCTTGTTTAAATAAGATTTAGAACAAGTTTTAGTTTGGGGCTTTGTGTAAATTCAAGTTTACAGATCAAAAGTCTTGAATGTTTGAGAATCGTGAGTGAAAGTCAATGCAAACTTTAGTAATAGTATCAGGGGGACCGAGCTAAAGCTCGGTAAAATTATTACTTTCGTTCTCACATAAAGCTCGTTCGCTTCGCTCACTCGCCAAGCTGACGGGTGCTGCACTTTGGTATAATTTTCTAAAGCTGCAGGTTAAAGATGTAACACATTGGTTTATATCTACAGTTATCAGCTGATTTTTGTTCAATTAATAAAATCTCCATAAGGATAACATGGAAACTTTTAAGTGCTCTAGCGCGGAAACCGGATTTTTCCCAGCTATGGGACCAGCTCCAATCGATTTCTAGTGGCCAAAACCCCCATATTCAATAAAAAAAATCAAAAATCCTTGGAGGGAAAAAAACTTTGCCCGGACAAACGGAGCTTGTTTTAGAGTATAAGATAAGATTTCTGTTTAAAAATAAAAAATAAGAAATGCTTTATTACCGTACATGAACTTTGAGAACAGTCATAGCATCATACAGAAATGAAATTTAGATGAGATGGTGGGACAATATCATCTCATCATGGATGATATAGACAGGGGTAGTCGATCAGCCGGTTGTGGAGTTCCTGCTTCAATTCATCACTTTGGAGTTGTTTTAAAGTCTGGGGGAAGAGTGTTGGAAAGCTTGCTGCCTGCAGAGCTGGGCTTCTTCTCGTGAAGGGTTATTTCGTGCTTTGTGGCTGGGATACTTGATTCGTGCCTCGTGTTGATGTTGATGTTGTATGGGTGGGATCTTTATTTTCTTGGAAGTCCAAGGCCATCCGCAAACAGAATGACTTCTTGGATGTAGATGGCTGTGACAGGTTTTGTGTAACGCAACTTGAAGTGAGGTCAGAGTTTAATAACTATTGACTATATTTTTGCTGGTAATGGAAGCCATTTTGAAAATTTTTGATGAAATGTTTGATATGTTCAGGAAAACTTAAAAGAAAAAAAGAATATGTGTATTACCTTACATTTTTAAAGATTGTAAAAGCCTGTTATTATAATTTTTACACTGAAACAAAGTTGTTCAGTTTTTTCTGGGACACGGTGTACATTGAGTGCACTTTGTGATTACACAATAACTTTCCCAAGAATTGGTACTAAATCTTTTCACACTGTAACTTTTTAGTATAAATGAGAGTTACAAAATGTACAATAGGCCTACATCTGACATTCATGACTTGGAAGTAGAATTCATAATTGTGATCTGCTGGAAAGCATGCACTTGCGGTGGCGTTCCCTTTAATTTTGCACAGGGAGCAACTATAAAATGATGTAAAATTGATTTGAAAGATGTATATGAAAACACATTTCTGGTGAAACGAGACTGGTTTAAGCGATGTTATGTTAAATTATTGCCAGTTAAAAGAAAATTGCGTTGCCCTCAGATGCGTTGTACACAGAAATGAACGTTTTAGACATTAGGCAACTTTTTATTAGGGTTATGCTTTCCTACATATTCAAAAACAAAAATAACATTTTCGAAAATACTAGACACACGCATTTGACGAGAAACTTTACAACCGCAGGTATTCGACACCCACGACTAGTCAAAACATTTTCAATCACAACCTCTTACTATATATCACACACTCTCTTTACTAATATCATCTTAAAGACTTCAACTGTACGCTTTCCACTTATAAACAAAAAATCATCAACTGGCTACGCACTACCGACAGATTAAGGATAGAAAATATAATGCTTTCTAACTACAGACAGCGATAACACTACTACGTCTTTTCAATGAATGGGCGAGAATGAGTGAGTGGAGTAGGTAGATTATATTAGTGAGTACATGTGTACGCGTGCGTGCGAGTGAGTGTGTGTGTGTGAGTGTGTGTGTTAGTGTGCGTGTCCGTCCGTCCGTACCCGGGATCAACGATGAGTGTGTTTAGGGGGGGAAAGGGTTCTAGGGGGGAGGGGGGTTTCGTTTCTCTTTCTATATTATCTGTCTCAAGGCCTCCGTATCAAACATCAATCAATAATAATAAAAAACATGGCAATCAAAGAAAAGATTCAGCAGTTGCATTGAACCGTCTCAACTCAATCTTCTTCCATTTTATTTTTTAGTTAAATTTCTTAAAAAAAAGATAACGTAAATTGGGACTCATTCTCACAGACAGGCATTAAGCCTTTGTGAGAATTAATTTCACCTACTTTAGCTTACAATAAGACACTTTACTTATATGTTGCTTATGTAAAATATGTTGTAAAAATTTAACTATGTATCTATTATGTGAAATAAAGATGTTTTGAATTTGAATTTGAAAGTTGTTTTTGTAACATGGTTACACTGCATTGTGGGTGGCGTGTGTGGAAGGGAGCGATTGACAACGCGATTGACAACTTACTCTTCTCTTGGATTAACAGAAAGGACAAAACAGTCACCAAGATGGATGTTTGAAATTTTAAAATAAAACTAGTGCAGCAAGCGGCACGCTGATGGAAGAGAATTTCTTTTACGTGTACAGTATGTGTATTTACAGGGTACTCTGTAAATAATGAATTTGGTGACAAAACTTGCCTCTATTTAGACTTGGATTAAGACATTCAATTTTGGCAACCCACCAGAATATTTTTATTAAATTTCTCTTTAAGATGATATATGATTGTGTTTGAAATTGTTTAGAATCGAACCAGTGACCCTCATTTTTTGGAACACCCTGAGGTTTTTACTTGGTGTCAATTTAATGGGACAACAGTTTGATTGATTGTTAACATTAATCTATGGCATATTGTTATGACATACAGTATATATCACCATGAGTTTGTAATGTTATGTTATTTTGCCTATAATTGCTATCATACCTCTCAATTTAATCAACATTCAAATTTTCTTGAATTAATTTCAAGTGCCCGTGTTGTGAATTTTTATCCATCAGTAATATCTGTTGGAGTGCAAGGGTCAGCCCCGCAAGTCAGGGTCTGTTATATAGTGTACTAACCAATTAACTATACCTTTGGGACATAAAACACACTTTGGTGATATTTCAAAGAAAATAACCAAATTGTTTTTCTTAATGTTCTAAAGTGTTTATTACATCTCAAGGGCACTTTAACCATCAAACTAAACATATTTTTCAATTTTGGAACCAAATGAACATTTGATATTCGTTTTAGAACAAAATAAACATTGAGACGGTTTTGGAACAAAGTGAACCAGCCAAACGAAATATAACGAAATATACCCCTTAGATCCAGGTAAATTCATACTGGTAAAAATTAACAATAGACTAGAAAATAAAAATAGGCTCTTAATAAGATAAATAAACAAAATTGATTTCAAAATAAATCCTAACAATGGATTTGGATTGAACAGTTCCGAAACAATACGTAAGGCGATTGACAACTTATATATTTAGTAATAGTGAATTCTTGAGATTTTTAACTTTAGGATTTTGTAAGGTGACTAAACATAAAAACCTAATTAGCAAGCACTAAAAGATAATATTTCATAGTTTTTGCAAATTAATATGGTTAAAGGTATAAGTTATTTATTAATTGACAGATTTACCTCAAAATTAAACAGCTTACCAGAGAAAAAGCTGAAGAGGAAAATTACAGATATTTTGTATAAAAAATCACAATATCAAGTAGAAGAACGTTTATCTAAAAAATTTTAGATACCGGTAGTATAAGTTTTCGAAATTACTAATAGTAACTTAAGTCAATTGCTATGTGTACATTTGTATACCAATTGCAATAAAGTATTATTATTTGTGAAGTTGATTGCGTCGGGGCAGACCTAGTCCCCAGGTACACCAGCGAGGTTGGGCTTCACTCGGCTTCTTTTCTGGGAAGTTAACTTTAAAGTTGCAAAAACTAGTGATGGGTCGGTACCAAAATTTCAAAGTCGGTACCAGTACCGGTTCTTTTAAAGGATCGGTTCTCGGTTCTCGGTACCGGTACCAAGTACTCATTTTTTAATTGAGGTTAATATAACAGGAAATATGAAAAAAAGTTTGTACATTGAAGTGATATTTCAAAAGTATTGAGAATTAAGGAATTAAATTAACCAACACATGAAAGTAAAAGAATTAGGATTGAGTGACAACAGTGTTGGGGTGTCTATGTGAAAACGTTCATCAAAAGGAGATTTTACTAAAAATAATAAAAAATAGTAAATGTTTGTTTTAGAATATTTTTTTATGTACAATAACAGATTTAGGAGTCCACAGGCCAAATTTTAACACTGAAACTTCGGGTCGGGCCTAGTAAAAAATCATTTTCCTTAGGTCTCCGACCAAAAATCTCCCTAGGAGTTAGGCTGAAAAGTATTTTTATTCTGCATTGTTAATTCTTCAACTACTATCTGTTTTAATAAACTTACTTCATTAAATTAGTTGACTAAAAAATGTATTTGTTATGTTTAATTTAAAAGTATATTTTTAATGGGGTTTCAAGTTTTAAATAAAAAAATCACATTAAATTATAATAAGGTTCTTATAATATTATAAAACAATAATTGTACTAAATGAATGATTTACTTAACAATGCTTTTCTAATTTAAATTTGAATGAAAAGTCACATAACTTTATTTGACGTTTTATTTAATTTGTGAAGATTAGACGAATTAAATGAGCCATCTCTTAGCTTTCTACGGCAATTGGTTCAAAAAGTAGCAATTGGTACTAGGAGCAAAAAACACCCCTCTTGAATAAATTACTGCCGGACGTCAATAGATAAGCTGAACAATAGATCGTCTCCGGCGCGGGCGTTCACGGAATGTGCCATGTTTTTGTGTCGCGTATACCTCGTTAGCGAGATCGCCGGCCGCCGGACGTAAACATCTATTGTTCAGTAGTTCCCGAATACGTCTCGAAATTTTGGGACCCGACCATCCTTAGAATATTTTATGTTTTGGTTTATGATTTTTTTTTCATTGTTCTGTATTCTTTAAGAACATTTGTTAGTTATTTAATGATTTATATTTCATTTTAAAGTTTTAATAATTATTAAACAAAATAATGAACTAATTTTTTTTTTCAACCAAAAATCATTCAACCTTTAATATATTTCTATCGACTTGTAAAACTAAGACGAAAAAAATATCCATAATTTGTTTTGGTTGGACAAATAATTCAGGATATAGGAGATAGGGTAACTGTACTCTTATCTTATCAGTCAACTGTAGCGGACTGTCTTGCGTCGGCCCGGCTGGCCCCCCTCCTCCCCGCGCCTGACGGACAGAACAAAAACTTACTGATAAGATAAGACATCATAGTTCTTATCGGAGTTTTATCAGTCTACCTGGTCGTCTCAAATACAATCGCATTGTTATTTCCGAGAAAACTGTGGACGGGCGCGTTTTGTGTTAGTTTATTTTATTGTAAACAGACCAAGGTACCGAGGTACCGGTACCGAGATTTTGACATCGGTTCTCGGTACCGGTACTTTTGCCAAGAACCGGTGGTACCGAGAACCGACTTTAGGTACCGACACATCCCTAGCAAAAACTCTGTTTAGTAATCAACGATAAACTTTATACCCATGAATTTCGAAATAATAAAAAGTTGTTTGAACCATGTAAGGGGTAATGTTGTTGTAAAACTCACCAAAGTTACATAGTTCATCAATTAAAGTCATCAAATTAAATTCTCAATTACACTTAAGTGTAATGTTATTGAGTGGTATTTCATGTTTTCCTATATATTTTCTTGCAGGAAGAACACCCCAGACCACGGCAAGGACTCCGTCCGGCAGAGGAAGTAAGAGCTGACACCAACGCGGACACCGGGCGCCGGACGCCGGACACTGTCATCCGATCATTCATTTCAAACGTTTCAAATGTATAATAAACCATGTTACCCAGTGCCGCTGTGCGAGGTATAGAGTATTGTTGATCCTTTTATTATTTATTTTTGTATCTGGTCGAGTAATGTCATAGTACTACCGTTTCATGTCACAAATCGAGCATATGTTCAGGATTGTTAAATGTTTCCATCAACATTGTTGAAGTTAAATCGGTTTTTATTTTCGATGTACTGTGGTTCTGTGCGATGAATTCCACTAATTATTTTACAAAATCCAGCGTACGCTTTATCCAAAACTGTACAGTTATCTTTGGACGTTTGAGTGTGACCGTTTTTCAACTCATTCATTCTACACTACGACTACTCTTCTTTAGGACTTATTAGCTCACACTTTGTACGTAGATGCTTCGAGTGATGTGTATATACAGCAATAGACAAAGAGCACTTTAAACCAACTATTTACGATGCCTTGTTTGTATTTGAATCCGTTTAGCTGTATTTTGTGGACGGACCAATCTTCCTTGCGCTAGTGTAATTCCTGATCCTACTCTCTGAAACACCACTTATTTCTTGATAGGTGGTTATTTTAGCTTTTAAGTTATAGGCTATGTGTCGTGTCGATGATGAAACAAGTTGCCCAACGCTTTGTTTTAGATCGATAGGCCTATTGTTATACTGGGTATTTTGCACAATTTTGTTTTTGTTAATTATAAGACGTATACATCGACAAAAAAAATCTTCTCTTATTATTTATAAGCTACTTGATATTGTTTTAAATCAAAATATTATTAGTTATGTCTATATTTACTTTGAACTACGCTTTTTCCAATGATATTTTTCTCATTTTAAATTGTTTTTGTAATTAAAAAAAAATTCTTTAAAAAGGATATTATTTAGTTTTTATTATGATTAGGGAACAAACTTGCTTTTGTTTTAACACTTTTGTACAGGAAACAATTTCGTCATTGTATACATTACATTATTGCCATTGATGTAATTTATAACATTTAAATCGCTCTGCATTTTACACAGATATCCCTTCATCCTTGTTCATGTTTTAGTGTAAATTTTTCATGGTGTTACAAAAGTCTTAAATAACCAATAAAAATTTAGTGAGTTTATCAAATTGCAATATAAATCTTTTAGAGAGTCCCTAAAAGTGTAAGTACAACTAACAATGAAAATGAAAGAGGTTCTGTCGTGCTTTGTACAATGATTTGTTCCGATCCCTCGAGATGGTTTTCTCCTTTAGGCCACCCTGCCATCCAGGTGTATAAAGTCCCGGTGTATGTGACATTCACATATGTAATGATGTAACATCATAATGATGTTTGGACCTCTTGATGTTCATTGTTGTACCCCGTTGTAAAATTTTCACTCATAATAATATTAGAAAATTGGTGGTCGACTCTAATCTTAATATTTAAAATTTTCGGTGCAAACTTAGCCTTGTTGTTTGACTATTTTCAGAGTGCAGTCGAAGCACGAATCCAAGCAAGGTTTCGTATTTGTTATTGTTATCGCCTTAGGGTTATAGTATTGTTAAAGTTTATACAAAATCTTACATACGGGATGTTATTTCTGTACACAAGTATCGTGTCTTTTTTTAATTGTTTTATTATAAGTACGTTGTACTTAAAGTAATATAAATATCAATTTATTCGAGCTATGTAGATAATGTATACTGTGTGACCTAACACTATAAATAAATTACCTATTAAAGTTAGTTACCATTTTTGTTGAAATTATTCCACAGACCTCCGTAAAACTGAATTTTGTGTGCATTTACGATGCAACTGTCACTTTTATTATGGAAATAGAAGTTGTGACATAAGTTGTTCACCACAAAATCATTGAGCGAACCATCAATATGGAGCACAGTTGTGTGTCTGTTTATCAAGTCCGGCCAACGAGATTAAATAGATATAGAGTGCTCACCAGATAGGGAAAAGTGTCCCTTTTTGACTGGCGCCATACTACCCACGATTCCCGCCGTTTCCTTGGTAACCAGTCCTTTGTTTACACTTTTCCAACAGTAATTTACCATTTTACCCACACGTTTCTATGGTAACCAACTTCAATAGCCTGCTCACAGACCATCAAATCAAACTAATTTAAAAACAAACAACAAATAAACATATGTTTTAAAAATATCATCAGTAATTTTTGAAGCTTGTAGCGACAAAGCAGAATAGCTTAAACTAGTAACCAAGGAAACAAGAGTAAAGTGTGGGATGGTTGCCAAGGAAACGGCGGGAATTATGGGTAAAATGGCGAAAATCAAAAAGGGACACAAAATTAACATGTGGTGAGCACTCTATATCTATTTAATCTCGTTGAGTCCGGCTCTAAGCTTTGAGTGCTTAAGGCAAAAGTGTTGACAGTGCACCCTCCCCCCCCAATTTTTTCAGCTGTTATTTAGAGTATAATATAAAAACATAAATAGATGTTTTATTAACAAAGAGCCGTTGCTCGTTGAAACTCAACGGAAACAGCTCCATCCATGGTGATCGAGTGGAGCGCCAGGTAGAACTTGCATGTTTGCTCTTCTACTGTTTTTAGACTAAAATTGCAAAGGTTTCAAAATGTTGATTTTGTAATTTAAGAAAGTAACATGATGTTAAAGTAAATAAAACCTGCTAATATAGAAAAGTTTAGCTTTTATTTGGTGTGGATCTTCCTTGGAAGGAGTGAACTTGTCTTGATCATTACACTCAATTCGGAAGGATCTAATTAATTATAGGAAATGAAATGGGGAATGAAAAGAGACAGTCTTGGGACTGCAGGGTGGGGAGTATCAAACAGTGGATCACATATCCACTTACTATCCACTTAGTGTCTACCCAGAAGAAGTGATTGACCTACATGAAGGATTCAAATCCTGAAGGATTGAAATGAAAATGGAAGATACATCTTCATTTGAGCCTAGGGTTTTTGACTGTGCAGTTGCGCTGTAACCATGACATTGTCAATGATCTTATGTGCTTACGGCAATCAAGATTAATCTATATATTAATAGGCAAGCATGTTTTTTTCCTCCTTTTTTCTATGCTTGTGATTTCAGTAGGAGAAATCCGCGCATACCGTTAGAAAGGTATAGTTCTGTAGATAAGCAGAATCCCATTCAAATTCACAATAGACTCCAGGGTCATGCCCCACATGCTTTCAAAGTTCCAATGTTAATCATATGGTGGAAGGATAATTGATAATCATTAGACAGCTGTTGTTAACAACTGCTATAACAACAGGAAGAATAGATGTTTCAATCATAAAATATTTTTAAACTTCTTTTGCCAGATCAACTGAAATTTTGGTCGAATTTCGATCAGGAGGCGATTTCTAGTTATATTTATTTCATTAGTTGGCTCTACTTACCAGAGGTGTTAAAAACCATACCTCTGACAGCAGAAAAGGTAGATAATCTCTTTCACATGCCACAATTCATAGGATTTTATTTTATTCCAAAAAAATTGAAATTTATTCCTATTATATGCTCTTTTACCTCCAAGTGTTAAGGCCTGATATTCGCTTGCAGCCATGTCATGTCATCCTAAGGATTCAAACATTCAAACCATATAACAGGTAACACTTTAAAACATTAATGATCCTATTTTATCCTTCTGAAAGCAGAAATATTGTTCACTAGCACTTTCGGGTTGAACATTTGTTTACAAATTTATCTTTTCAAGTGCTCTCTTCCACTTCACTGTATAATCACATTTAAGGGTACGAACAGAACGAGTGGGTCGAGGTGGAGGTGTAGGTCGCGGTCGATGCCACAAGTTAGGTCGCGGTCGATGTTGACCGCACATAGCGAGGAGGTCACCCGCGCTGTCAGTGCAGTTCAGACCATTGGAGAGTGATGTGTGTAGCGTGCTTATTAAATAAAATAAATAATCCTATATTTTGAAAAGTATAAGTACCTTAGAGCGTCATAACTTGCGATTACCACTACAGGAATGGCGATATTTACGTTGTTATACGTAGATGTTATACATTTTGTTGATATCTAATAAGAGGTACAACTTTGATAACTACCGTAAATGTTCAATATGTAAGAACAGATTTATTTCTTTAGTAATGTACAATAATTACATATTGTGTTGACTACCAGTACAATAATTAAAAGAAAGGGCCACCAGGTTATTATAAACCCAAATAATACATTGTGGCAAAGTGCATTTATTTATTAAAAGACTATTAATTTAAGTGTTTGCATGGTTTTTGTTTATACACTCTACTGCACAATATAAAAGGCATTAGTTATCAAATATTCTCAAAGATATTTCCAAAATAGTTTGATATCATTGATAGGTCTAATATCATCAGGGAGATTATTAAAAGGTTTAGCTCCCGCATAACATGGTAATTTATGGTAAATTTTAAGTCTGTGAAAATCAGATCTAAATCAATTTTTATTTCGTGTATCATAGTTATGAAAATTTGTGCCAAATTTCGAGTCACATTTTGTTAGAAAACGATTAATTGTTTGATAAATATACAGACTAGCTAGTGTTAAAATGTTTAAACCACGAGAAGCTTATCTGCTCGATTCTCTTCTGCCTATCTTTGCTAAGATTCATAAAGATTTCCTTTGAAGATTAAATACAGAATTTACAATCTGCACAAGCCCCCATAAAGCTAATAAATTAACAATTATTAAAATTAAAATTAATTTAATTTTGATGTCAAATAAAACTATTTTAACCTTAAATCTAAATAAGAGTTACACTTATGGCGTACCTCGTATTTACATGTATTTTGGGTTGCTATTACTATTACAGGATGGAGAACTGAAAATTAAATTAAGTATAACAATTAAGTTAACAGAGAATCACAAAGTAATAACTGGTTTGTGGTTACCTTGAGGGGTGGGAAAGGTTCAGGCGTATGCGACGGGGGACGCTCAACTTTAAACGAACCAATATGTATATGTATCGGATGGCTATCATAGCCAGCTCAACACAGCTGGGAGCACGACACCCGAGGACGATGGACTGCGCGACTCATCGAGCAGGTCCAACCATGGGTAGAAAGGCGGCATGGCGAGATGGACTACTTCCTCATGCAGTTCCTGACAGGTCACGGCTATTTCAAGTCGTACCTGAACCGGATGGGCAAGACCGGTTCACCGGATTGCATCTACTGCCCGGGCGTTCCCGATGACGCGGAACACACCTTCTTCCGCTGTTCGCGTTGGGAAAGGCCCCGCCTGGAGGCCACAAGAAAACTCGGTGTTTTTTTGGTGGACACGGTCTGCCGAAAGATTATGGAGGATGAGGGCAACTGGGATTGTTTGTCACAGTTCGTCCGGGGCATCCTCCTGGAAAAGAAAACCGATCTGGACCGCGAAGTGGCCCATATCCCTTGATCGAGCGGCTGGATAAGGAGCGAGCCCCACCGGCGTAAGCCAAATTTAGGCCTAGCCTGACGTAATGTCACAAACAATTCCAGGTTAGATTCCTAAAGAGCAGAGGAGGTTTTTTAGTGGGTAAACCCGTTTTTAGGGGAGCCCCACACTACAGGCTGGCCACCTGTATGCGTAATGCATTTTTCCGCCTCTCCCTAAAAAAAAAAAAAAAAAAAAATCATAGCCAGTTACCATCTTAAATAATAATAAAATAAATAAAATATGTTCTGCAGTTCAAAGCACCTGCATCAGTACATTTAATAGTGGCCCGGGATCGGGCCGTTAGGATTTGGTCTGACAGCTGGCATAGCTGAGAGATCACTTGCGTAATAGTTCAGCTGCTAAAATTTGTTGTTCGTTTAGCACAACCCGGGGAGTACGTGCAGCTTTAATGGAATGCTGCGGACGCGAACAACATCACCCCCCAAACGAACCAATCACAACGAAGCATCCAGGTAAACCGCGAGGTAAACATCCATGTGAATCAAATGATTTAGATTTTTAAAAGCATCGCTGTAAACCTCCTGGATGGCATCGCGAGTCACCTCCACCGCGACTTACTCGTTATGCAAGGCCTCGTTAACTACAATGTGTTTGATTTACATGGATGTCGACGGCGACCGCAACCACGACCTTCACCTCCACCGCGACCCACTCGTTCTGTTCGTACCCTTAGATGTTATTAGTACACCTACCTAGCACTTATCAAAACAAAGATAAACATTTATCAGCACTGAAAAATTTAATTTAATGCTACACTGGGAAACTTCTTTTCACTTAACATCTCCTGCTGAAATAGTCCCTGCAAGACATAAATTAAGCCCTAAAAAATAAGTGCTGGCGCTTGCAATAAAATTTGATGTTATAGATTCAAATGTTTGGAGAGGAAAAGAATTAAGTAGCAGAATTTTATGGACACTTTACAGTGAATGTAAATGAAACCAAGTGCCCCCCTGGGCCCCATCCAACCTTTACGTTTAAGTCATTAGGAGAGCTCCCTCAAGTGTTGAAGTGGAGTGACTTATTGAAATGTTGATAACACGATTATATACTGCTCCTCTGACAATTGATCACAATTGTGCTAATCTTTGTAATACCAATTATTTTGAACATTGCAACTCTAGATATCTCACCAGTCGAGAAACTTTTTGTGGAGGAATTGTTAACTGTAAAAATTTTTTTGATTATGCAATAATTTTTAAAATTCCATTTAACATTTTTATTTATTCATTTGAAGCAAATATGCTAACTGTACAGCTTAATAAATGTATTTATGAATACAAATAACTAAAAATAAATGTAAGATATTAAAATTAAATAATTAATTCGTACTTATACCGGGTGTCCCAGCACGAGGAGGTTTAAATGTTTACTTGTCCATTTATGATCCGATCATTTTGAAGCTCTACTCAAATTACCTAAGAAGGTCTTGAAAATATTACTAGTGTAGGTAACTTAATGAAATAAAAAAATTTAATTTGACCATGACATGTCATTGGTCAAAATTTTACTTTTAGTTGTAAATCATTTATATTTGACCAATCTAAAATTGTGATTATCAGTAATCATCCAAAACCACACTTATTTTTTACAGCTGTACATTAACAGATGTTGGAAACACTCAATCCAATCCTAATCTATATATATAATTCTGTAAGAAAAATTTTTGAGCAAAATTGTGAGCGTTATACAAATTGCAGGAAGATTGAGGGATCTCAAATTAAAGACGAGGGAAAATTATCGGCGTGTCCATAATTTTACCAGGAAATGAGCAATATCGTAAAACGTCCTCCACAACAATAGCAAGGGGATGGAGATTGGAAAAATGCCTGCTTTGTGTACATTAGAATATGTGTTTTGGTTAGGATTTGACAAAAAATGTTTGAAATTAAAAGTTTTTAACACCAATTAAAGCGACCAATTGCGTACATGAGTTTTATGTCAGTGGTGTAGAGTTAGTCGAATGACAAATGTTTACCATCTAATGCTTGTGCTAAATATTTGTGAATGTGAATATATTGCCAGAAGGTATAAAAAATGAATAAAATTTGTGACTGTTTAAAAATAAATTTAAAATGTTTTAAGTTGATAACTCATTTTATAGTGTTGATTAATCATGGATCATTGCCATAGTAAACAAAATTCATTTTAAACATAGCAAAAATACATAGTTATAATTTTGTAGGTATTGAATTAAACTAGGATACACAAAATTGAATATTTAAGAAAAAAATCAATTTAATTTTAATATAGGGTGAGTGCACCAGTGAATGACCGTTTAAGGTTGAGTATCCACTTGAATCTTACATGGTAAAACAGGCTTTTACGCTACAGTGTAGGGAATAGTTTTAATGTCTTGCCCGTATTCTTCTGTAGTTCCTAATGGTAAAACTTAATGCAATATGTTAAAACAGAGTATTGAAAAATACAATTTATCATACATAAATCATTGCACCAGTGAATGACCGCCTATCCACCAGTTAATGACCGGTGTTTCCCCAGTGAATGACCCGTCATTCATTGGTATCAGAATACCAACTATTTAGAATGAATGTACCAGTTAATGACCGTTAAAAATAGGTCAATTGAGAAAAAAGCCACCACACAAAAAATACACACAATAATTGCGTAAATATTGTATTTCTTGCAAATTAAATTAAAAAAAAAACTGTATAGGCTCTAAAAAATTTAACATTGAAAATCTTTTAAAGTACCATAATTTGGAACTGAAAGTTATACAAAAATGAAATTTAAACCAAATGTTAATCCTACCTACAAAATTTTACTATTTATTTATCTATCATCGCTTTTGAGACAATGAGAATTATATAAAATAAAATGCATACAGACCGACAGACACAAAATACATGTTACATCGCATTTTAAAATTGTATTAACACCACTCTCCCTCCTCGCCACCGAATAGACTGTTAAGATTCTCACAGAGTCAAAGCTGGAACCCTGTTTATTAACAACAATAACCATTTCCAGATCGTTAAAATAGAGATTCTAGTGAATGACCACTTTTCTTGTAGTAAATTTCCGTAAACATTAAGCCCCGGTCAAATTTTGGTTTATTGTATCCACATGATTTCTGATGTTTTTTTAGTGCTTCCCAGCACTTAATCTGCCAGAAAACATTGTTTCCAAAACGTTTAAAGAAAATTGATCAAAATCTAGTGAATGACCGAAATGGTCATTCACTGGTTATATCAATAGTTGTGATCCAGTAAATGACCGACTGTATAATTAAATTGTTGGTTATGATTTTGGTATTAAAATGAGTACAGAACTGTACCTTAACACATTTACTGTTAATTACATTTATTATATTGCAGTTTCAATCAATAATCAAAGAACAATGAAGAATACAGCTAACCTTGTTTGTACGATACGCTATAGTGGGGAAGCTCTAAGATGAACTGGGTGGAACACTTAATTTTGTTTGTGTTACAAACAGATGTTTGACACTTTCTTTTTGAACGAGTGAAAGGGAGGATCCAGATCCGAATCCAAAGTTACTTTTAAGACCGTTTGTGATAGACTAGGCAAAAGGCAGAGCTTAATATACTGTTTTTTATACGAAACGGTCATTCACTGGGGGGTGGTCATTCACTGGTGCACTCACCCTAATATCAAAATTAATATTGTATTGTAACATTGCTTCCAACTTACCATGTTGTAGCAATAAAAATATTATTATTATAAACAATTTTAGTAAACCGGAATTACTGTAAACTTACGGTATACAAATTGACTTTGTCCTATGCAATTAAAATGGAAAATGGTTCCCATAAAAATTAAAAAAAATGGCTTTTTAATATCTTTGGGGCTTGAGTAAAAAAAAAAATTTTACCACCTGATAGTAAAACTAATCTATCATCCATCCTTGAAATTGAAGCATTGCAGAATTGCATTAAAGAGGGCCGGAAGAGAAGTACAGAATTCCTTGTATTTAAGATGAATGCTTTGGATATAGGTCTGTAACTCGTTCAATGTTAAGTGTCCTCAGTTGTTACAGGTGCGCAACTTGATGATCAACAGTCACTACGGTAGAAGTTCTGTGCACAATACAGAATCTGATCAATATATTTTATCAGCATAACTTTTAGCCATGTAGCAGTATTCAGAACAATGTAAATTTATCAAGTTTGAGTTAAAGAATTAAATTGGCATTAAAACTATTAATGGAATGTTCATATATGAAATGTTGTACTGTTGAACATTAATTTTAGTTTCTCTATTCAAAGATATTAACAGTTTAACTACACACATTTCTTAGCAACCAAAACAAGAATATGTCCTCCATTGAAAATTTATAATTATTTAGTCTATTAGTGTTTACTTTCTAATTTACACTAAATAGCCATTGAATGTATTGTACCAGAAAAAAGTAAAAATCACCGTTGTTAGTAGAACTGTAAGTTACTTATCAATCAATCAATCAAAATAACTTTATTCAATATGTACATGTTATGCACAGAATGGTGTCAAACATAATTAATTAAAAATAAAATAAGTTACATTATAAATCCTCACGAAACTCTTGTTGGTTAAATACTTAATCTAAACTTCTGAGTTAAGAAAAAAATTCTTCTATATTGTATATCGTTTTGTTTACTAGATACATTTTTACCTTTTTTTTAAAAACAACTTTTGATTATTAATCTCTTTAATATTTACTGGAAAGATTCTTTGATAATTAATTAGTTCAAAGATTCTGGTGTTTCATTTTATATTTTATTTAAATGTAAAGGAATAGTGTGATTAAACGTTTTGGGAAGGCATAAAGAACACATCCATTCTATGAAGTACTATCAGTACAAAAAAGTTTATATTTCCCTTTTCTTATTCGACGTTTAAAATAAAGGCCATGAGCTCCCCTTCCCCCCACCCCCTTACACAGTCAACTAAATGAGTGTGACCTCAATAACGAATCCATAAATTGCTAGAGGAAAGCATAATGTTGAAGTTTTTAAGCTCGGGGCTAGAAGACATATTTGTAGGCTTACGATTTTGTTGATGATTTTATGGTAAACTTTGGTGGCGCTGGATACCAGCTGAGATTTAAAACTATTTGATCAGTCCAGTACGATGTTTAAAAGTTACAGCAAAAGCGCTTGTTTCAATCAAATAGTGGGTTGTCAGTGTATAAGTGCATAGTAAACAACAAAAAGGAAGTATAAATGAATGCAATTCACTGCCCTCTCCTCACAATGTTTATTGAATATCTTTTGAACCGAGTTCCCACAGAGAACTACCCTTCACTTTTATATGTTCATCAGCATATGGGAGAGGGGGAGGGCATGGTGATGTCACAGTCCGACGCTCGTAATCAAACCGTTGAAAGGATCCTTTACATCTTTTTACTCTTTGCTAAAGGGAGTAGTGTATCGTGATTAAAAGCAGCAAAACACACATAGCGCACATATTAATCTCTTTTTATGTAACTCATACCGGTTAATAATTTGTGCATGTAATAGAGCCTATATCTAAGAAGTCTTCAGTCAACATCGACTGAACCTTTTTTTTCTGCATCAACTTTTAAATCGTATATACTATATATTTTTATATAATATATATTATATATATTTACCATATTTAGGTGTCCCCTTTATTTTATTTTATTTTATTTTCTTGCTTCAAAACAGTTAAGACCAATTACATTGAAGCAGAACAATGTTTTTATAATTTTATGAGTCCATGGAACAAATGTTCAGGTCGCACTATCACTACAAACTTTACAAAAACTGTATACATTCGTGCAAAATCAATGAGTTTCAACAAAGTTTTTGAGAAACATAATGTCCCATATAAGAAAAGATTAATCTAATAAATTATAACAACAATGACTTGTAACTATAATAAATAAATAAATAAAAAACAATCAACAGTTAATAAATTATAAACCAAGCAAGATAAAAATAACTTAAAAAATCTACAATCAAATAACAACGGCAGCTTAACATTTACCTTTAGAACTACAAATCTATTAAAGTACAAAAATAGTGTTCTGGACTTATTTAAAAAAAGAATTACATTTAAACTTAAAAACTTTCAATGAGTCATTAAATATATCGAGATTGTGGCAGTTACAAACAAGCAAATTATAATTTTTCATCATTCGATAAATGGGTGAGGCAGCATGCGCTGTTGTGCGAGAATATGGAAAAGTAAATAAAAGTTTGCTTCTGCTATTAAAGTTAGGCACGCGGTAGCAAATCTCCCCCAGGCAGTCAGGACTGTCCACCAGGCCCCGGATCAACTTGTACAGGAAAACCAGAGACATTGATGTTCTCCGCAGGTCTAGCCTCCTGAACCCATACATTTGGAGAAATTCATCATATGGCACCTCATATGTATAATAATTAAAGTTTTTAAAAAACAAAAATCTTAAGAAACGTTTTTGAATTTTCTCAATTGCTTCTTGATATGTGATGTGTATTGGGTTCCATATGACCATACTTATAGCCCCTACTAGATGAGAGAAAAAATATAGTACCCCTTGGGAAATGCCTTATAACTCCGTAAAATGAAAATTAAACCCTATTTAGACTAATCTATGACGCTATTGTATGGTTTTGTTTTGTTGACTGCTCCAGGTGATTCATTTCCTACACTAAAATTTAACAACACTGCTGATTTACAAAGTAGTTTTAGTAAACAGGCAGACAACTCCAATGCAATCAATGTATCTAGAACAAACCAAGGTAGGAGGCACCAACAGCTGATTAAAGTATCTCCTGCACCTTTGACGTCATGTGGTTTATTTTGACACAAGAGTGGGTTGGTTTGAATACTTTAAGTGCACCTTTGACGTCATCGATTTTGTTATTATTTTTGTTGATATCTTAACCAACAACTAATGAAGTTTTAATAAAAAAAATAAACATTAATATAATATTTTTATTGTAAAATACTTAGGCCTATTACTATATTTAAAAAAATTTATTTTCCTTATAAATATACATATAACTTCTTAAAATGTTCTTGCAGGCTTATGCTTATTTATTTAACAATTAGTTAACTGTGCTCACTGATGTACAAGAACGGAGTACACAAAGGTGAAGGTACAGCAGGTGAACTGTGAAGAAATAAGAAATAAAATACACAAGAAGAAATACCGAAAATAAGGAAGAAAATGGAAATATAGTGCAATTAAGAGACAAAGAAAGAGAAAAACGTGTAATATAACGTAAATGACCCAAAAAATAAAGACAACTGAATTAGAATGCATGGAAATATTGTAAAAAATCTGTTCCATTATCTATATATTTTGTAACTCCCTTACTATATTTTAAAACCTTAACAAAGAATAAACTATTATTGTTATTCCTGTATAACTGTTCACATTACCAAAGGAATGGCAAAGTTTAAGTTTTAATTTATATTGTTTGGGTTTTCATAAATTTTGAGACCACTGAAAAATATCCCTGTTTCTATTGATTGTAAAAGTACATGAAGTAAAATTATTCTAAGACATTACATCTGCTAAGAAATAAATAATATCTCTTCCGTTTTATTATTAGTACTATGGGGACCGAGCTTATGTTTAGTAAAATGATTGATCGTCTACTTTTTCATACGAAGCTCGTTCGCTGCGCTCACTCTCCCTCTTCCTTTTTGAGACAAGCTCATCTGCTTCGCCCACTCGCCAGGTCGAAGGGTGCTGCAATTTAGTGTATCAATTTGCTGAACCACAGGTTTAAGATGTAACACATCAGGTAATTTCTATTGTTATCAGCTAAATTTGTTTAATTAGGTAGCTACAAAAATCTTAATAAGGATGAAATAGGAATTTTAAATGGTTCTAGGATGAAAACCGGATTTTCCCCAGCCATGGAACCAACTCCAATCGATTCCTAAAGGCCAAAACACCCCTATTCAACAAAAAATAAAAAATCCTTGGACAAAAAAAAACTTTAGGGTATAAGGTTTTTATAATTTAAAACAATTTTAAGCATTACAATTTTTGGGAATAATATTTATAACTGCATTTATAATTGTAGAAACCTTTTTTTAAAACTACTTAATTTGTATTTTAAAACAAAAGCCCTTGTAAACTGTAACCTACAATTTTAAACATTAAGAATTATCTTCTTAGACAATAGTCTAAGAAGATCTAACTAGACAATAAAGGAAATTGGATACTGTACTCATTCCTGAACAATGACCGTTTCAAGCTTCGTTTTTATTACTGGGCGTAATTTGAAGATCAAACATTATTTATTCTAACAAGTTTAACTCTTCAATTGATGAAATTACTATTTCAGAAAATAAATTTACAGACTTGTTATTTATTGAAAAATATATTTGTATTAGAAAGCTTTTATATTTTGCCCTTCCCGTGTGCTATAGGTCTACTATTTGTGGTTGGTAAAAATCAGTCACAAGATTTTTCTAAAGAAAACCAAGTTATATTTTATGAACTTTATATCATGTGTTAACTTCGTGACGGTGAATTTCTTGATGGCATGTTTTTTATAGCGAATGGTTGATTATAAGTCCTTGGTTGGAAGCTAAACTGCAATTGACTACTTCTTTTTACCATTCCAACCTTTTTAAATGCCTAATTATTTAAAAGAGATCGATATAAGCTTAAATTAATCAAACTTACCGTTTGACGAATAAAAATTGAACTTCAAGAAGCAAGAATAGACTCAAATTAGCAACATTCTGGACCACACCGTGGGTATAGGTCTTCGAACAGCAAAATCTTTCGTTTATCTTCCAAACAAGTCTCGTAAAACATAAGGTAAGTCAGTAAAACATATAACGAAGCAGTTAAGATTGTAACTTTATTTTTTACATGTAGAAATTTAAAAATTAAAACAAAAGTTGTTCAAGTAAAGTTTTTTACTCTACATTTTACTAGTTTAATACCGTGGTACCAATAACATAAAGTATCATTATTCAATGTTGTTGTTTTAAATAATTGCCTTGCAAACAGTCAAGCCTTTTGTGCACCATCAGTAAATATTTCTAAAATTTGTGCAATAGTACTAGTAGTTTATGTAATATGTAACGGTTGTACATAGCTTTTAAGACATGAGTGAGATGTTAGAACACGGGCGAAAAGAGTAATAAATACGGTAATTACTAAATATCTTACAAGTGGCTTAAAGGCTCAATATAAGCGATCGTTGCATTAACTAATTTACCTTTGACCAACTTAAATTAAGGCAAATCACTATATATCAAACCGCAAGTTTATATTTTGTAGTCGGTCACTCATAAAAAACGTAGCCACATCCACAATATGTAGCTTGGCCTAATCGTCGTCCTTATCACCCTCTTTTGGGGTTAGGACATAAGGAGACATTCATTTCGTTACATAAAACAAATTTTTTCTTATTTTTCGTGACAGTTAATTCGTTGTACATAAATCGTATTAATTGCGTAATACATTGTAACACTACTATCGTCAAATGCCGCGCTCTCATTGGTCTAGAACCTGTATTTTAAGGGCCATATCATACGAGCGCTACTAACGCCGCGTTGATAGCGTCGCGTTGATAACGCTCCAACCCGGCAATGGGGTTCTTATGGAGCATGTCATACGGACGCTAACAACGCCGGCGAGTCCGCGTTAGCCCGACGCTGAGCGCTGCCAACGCGGACGGACGCGTTAGCAACGCGCGTTAGCAACGCCGGGACCCTGTCATACGAGCGCTAGCGTCAGCGGGACGCATTTGCAACGCGACCACTCTCAGTACCTGAGGGATCCGCTACCAGTGGGCAGTGGCCACATATCAGTGAAATACTTTTCAGTTAATTGCAGTTCAGTCTGTATTATGTTTGATACAGAGAAATTTATTTATTCTGTTGAAAAATTTCCACCTCTGTATGACGTAAAGTCGAGTGATTATAGCAACCGGCAATTGAAGGCACAATGCTGGAACGAGGTTGGGGAGGCCATGCACGACAACTGGCATGAGATGACAGCTGCAGAAAAAGACCAAGCAGGTACCAAGACCAAGCACAGGATGAGTTCCCCATCGTCTTGGATTCCTCTGATAGTACTCTTCGACTATATCTAGTAGGTGCAAATAGCTGACACAACCTAACTGGATGGTGTCCATCTTGGAAATAAAATTAGTGCCACGACGGCAAATGCGCCCGGAAGACGCTACGTATGATGTACCCGGCGTTAGCGTTAGCGTTAGCGGGACGGTATCAACGCGACGCATTTGCCGCCACGTATGTTATGCACTTTTTCCGGCGTTAGCGCGACGCTATCAACGCTGCGTTAGTAGCGCTCGTATGATATGGCCCTAATACGAAAACTGTACGTTTATGACCTCATTAAGCAACAGGTTTGAATTTGGTTTTATAATGCGTCTCTTTACGATGTTACATGTAATATCATTACCGGTGCTTGCTGCAACGGTAGTGGATGACATATTTTATAGCTACAGTAAGATAAAGAGATCGACCGTGACGTCGTGGTTAATCAGCCCGCGCCACTTCACGACTGAGTATTTATGACGCAATTGCCGCCAACTCCTGATCAGAGCCACAGCTGATAACTAGGTGTGAACACGACCAGGACTCGCCATTCTGCCAGCTCATAAAAATACATCAAATCAGCTGACCCACACACCACATCACCTTCCACATACCCAGTAACCACTCAAGGTCTGTAGAGGAAAAAGCATAACTTCTTCCTAAGGTCAGCTGAATACAAGGTCTGTAAAGGAAAAGGCATAACTTCTTCCCAGGTCAGCCGTATAGCTTTTTTTTGTGTTCCGGATATGAAGCGTCAAAAATAAAACGGAAGTCAAGTTACGTTATAATATTTACCACTACACAGCTGATTGAAAAAGAGAATGAAACAGTCTTGCCACGGGTACGATATTTATCGTAACGACACCATATTTTCTATTTTACATTGGGATTATTAGTCAATAACAAACCATGAGATAATAACCAAATTAACAATTATCAATCAATGTAAATCTAAAACCACAAATTATACCCTAGTTTGTTTTGAAATTCCTTATTTTAGAAATAGTTGAGCCAAAAAATCTTTGACGCAAACGAGAACGATTGTTGTTTCCTGCAGTTTTGACAACATTTGCAAGTAACAAAGAGTAAAATGTAGTTTTTTAACCAACAAAACCTCTGTGGCGACATCCACGGACAATGTATACTGTATACATTGCCACGGATGTCGCAGAAACTGACACCAGTGCTTTTATGGAACGAAATTTGTTACTTACCTCATACAATCCTTAGTTATGAGTGTTTTTTCGTGTTTCCGCTCCAAGCCATCTTCAGCGCCTTCTAGTTTTCACAAAGGTTGCCAACAAATTAATAAAATATCTTGGCGATGAACGTCAAAATGTCAAATTCACACATACCAACACATACACTTTGCCCACGTGTTGCAAAGTCCACGTGGGCCACCTGAATACAAAGAATACGTCGCTTCAATAATTTCTATACTATGTTTAGTTCAAGGAGATATGAAGTGTTTAATTGCATTGTATTGCGATACATTTATAACTGTTCGTTTATGTGTTACTAGTTTTTCCCGCGGCTACGCTCGCGTTACTCGTCAGGTTACTCGTTCGCTGCTCTCACTCCCTGTCTCGCACACTCTATATAAAAAATCGCTGGAATACATAAAATTGGAATTTTTCATTTAATTTGTTTCTTAGCAACAAATAAAATTAGATAAAATGGAGATTTAAATTTTTTTGCATAGGCCTACAATTTTTTTTTCTTTTGTAAACAATATTTTTTTTAAAATAAAAAGTACCCTATCTTACTTCTGATACCTCCAAGAATATGTTTACAAAGTTTCATGATGATCGGTTGAGTAGTTTTCGCGTGGAAGCGTAACTAACAATCATTCGGACATTCAAATTTAAAATATTAGTAGGGAAGTAGGGATGTGTCGTGTATGAGTTTGCAATTTCGACGCGGCTACATCGCCAAGATATTTTATTAATTTTTGTACACCATTCAAACTAAGGATTGTATGACTTTAAATCTGTTGAACTTTAAACTTGTTTCGTTTGGAGATATCCATGCAGCTGAGAATGTCAAAATCCGATTTGAGCACCATTATACGTTTTACTACAAGCTTTCAACTGAAATATGGTGTAGAGCTGAAAAACAGTAAATATATGCCTATTATGATTCTTGTGGTTCTAACACTATATAAAGTATATAAAGTACATAATTTGGTACTTAAAGGGTTAAGTAGGCTATATATTTTTGGAATACAAAGTATAAAACTTTCACAAAATAACATAATCATTGTATTTAAATAAAAAAAAAAAAAAAAAAAAAACCGCTAATAATAATAATTTTGAAAAATGTATATAGGTCACTGCTTACATAATTTTGGAATTTTTCAGACTTCCCTAAATTAAATTTGATTTGTATTTTCACCATTTACTTCAATAATGTTTTTCGAGCCAATGAGACTGACTATTGAATACATTTTGCTATAATTTGGATCCCTCAACTGTATTGCTTTGGTTGGTCCCGCCTTGTGAATTATTAACATTGATATCCAATTTGATGATTAAATAAATTCAGTCTGTAAAATACGTGGAAATATCCGTCGTTATATCGATCCAGTACCAATGGAATATTCCATTGCACATTTTGTTTGTATGTTATGATTCCTCGATCATCAATCGAGCGGTTGTTACGCTTGAGCGCGGGACGACAGACAGAAGCTGTTACTTGCTGTTACATCCGCCAAGCAACGTTATTAGCTGCTGTCACCGCCATCTGTCCGGGGCGAGGTTGTTATATAAAGTTAGCGCTCGCTGGTCACCTGTCAATATAACATACACATCGGACTGCAGCGCCCTCGACAACATTTGTGATGAGTTTGAATCGATTAATTGAGTTTGTAAGTAATATATGTTGATTTGTACTTCACACTAACGATTAATTACTGGTGTTAGAGAAAACTCACATTGTCGTACTTAAGGCGCTTGGAATGTTTGGTGGTTAAAGAGTGCCACGATTTTCAAATAGAATAAAACCAGCCACTCGAGAATTTTCATAATTTTACGCGATATGTAGACGACAAGGCCAAATGAAATTTGAGGATGGACCGTGAGACATTTTCTTTGGATTTTTCGTGAAATTGGGTGTTTTATAGGCTAATTATTCATTATAAATGAAAATATGTAAACCTATTATACATATAAGACCACATAGAAACTTCTATAGAAGTTGTCAAGAATTAAAAATAGAACGTGTGGTGAAACATACACTATACTGTAATTTCATTTTAATTGTATTCCTAAGGACAATATTTGACAACATGTGAATTTACTAAGGATTATAAAAATTTTTACATTTTAAAATTTTTTGTACTTTTCACTGAATTTTTTTATTTATTTATCACTTTGAAAGCCTTTTCCACCATTTTTTTTATATATTTCCCCTATTCATTTGTTTCCTTTTTTTTAATTCGTCCGTCCTTCTTTCAGTGCGGCAGACCTTCATTGGAAGGGTTGATTCTAAGTGCTTGGATTCGTTAGTGCTCCTTTTCACCGGGGAAAAAAATACGTACGAAATATATTTAGTACCGAAATTCTTCAAATACATTTTTTAGTGAAAAAATACTCATCCTCACTAGTCCAATAAAAAACATCTCTTATCGTCAAAGAGTTAGATCTAACACCTTCGCAATAGGGTAAAAATAACATACAAAAACCTAGCGATACCAATTAATTTGATTATTTCAATAAACTTCCACAAACGTTAGATGGAAGCATTTAACTAACTGTGGCGCATTTGATGGTCCTAAGCGTATCAGCGCGTTTCAGCCCAGACGTCGTCGCCGCAGAATATCGCCACTTCAAAGCGAGGCCGATATTCAATCTCCCTGATTGCTCGCTAGCCTGGGAGCCCATTTGAACTAATATTCGAGTCGCCGGGTGGGTAAATGTTATCCCATAAAACCATCCGGAACGATAACGATCAATTGACGTAGTCAAATATTTATACCCGAGGTTCGTGCGTGTCAATCATCATTCGATCAATTACAAATGTCAAAACCGCGCGGATGGGCGTAGCTCTACCTGATAACGGCCCTGCGAGTGATTGAAAATATTTTGATAACAGAAATGTTGGCTCTGACAGGTGCATTCTCCTTTTACGATGTTTAAATATTGTATTGACTCATTTCAAGCTTCCATTTAGAACTTGTTCCTTTGTTGGATTTCTCATCATGAAAAAATGTTGATTTATGTGAAACGTTTTGTTGTTATGTCTTGTTCAACATCAAACATTATAGCGGAAATTCGCTGAAACTGTCATACATCGAGGTTCTCACGACTGTCCTAACATCATTGTATCAAATAAAATGGTCGCTGTTAAAATACTATTTTAAAAACATTACATTTCTATACGTTGTCCTGTATAGATCTACTGTAGTAATTAAATATTAAAAATAGCCTATACTAAAAGATAATTTACTTTGTCTTATTTTCCTGTGCCACAAAGATGACAATGGATACCACGGCATATGTGCCTATCGGTTACTCATTGTAAATCTCGCTTATATGAGGTTGAAAATGTGTTTTTACGATATTTAAAAAAAGTTGAATAATGCGATTAGGCCTATACTGAAAATATTATTATTATGGCTTTGTTTTTTTCCAAAAGAACATAGGTTTTTATGAAATAATTTTTTATAAATTCTATAAATAAAAAAATTTATATAAATTTTCAAAGCCGAAATACGATTTGAAATGTTTAAATTGAGCCCGAGATCACCTCAAATATCTTCTACGAGGAGAATGCCTTTGTTCCTGTCCTTTGGTTCCTGTCGTTGAACGTTTAACAAGACTTGAATGTTACCTTTAATTGTTCACAATGTTCCCGCCGTCTGTTCGGAGATTCTAACGGAACGGCAGGTATGTGTAACATGGAGTTGACCACTTGAAGAGGCAGTGCAGATGCTTCGGAGCAAAAGTGCAGTTAAACTTGTACTTTTGGGTTTAGAAACTATCTTTCGACTATGTTAATTTAAAGTTATTCTCGACAGTGGAATGACTGTTTAAAACTGGAAAAACTGTGAAAAAAACAGAACTGTACGGTCTCTCTAAGGCTTATTAGGCTCATAAATTATGAGCCTTCATTAAACTCTTTATAATAATTTAAACCTTAGATCTCTTAAAAATACCTTGAAAGCTAAGTTCTAAGGGAGGTTCCATTATTACACTAATTGAATCTGGAAGCTAAGATACATTAAAGCGGTAAACCATATAGTGTTTTAATATTTACCTACTAAAAATATCGACGAGTAAGGATAATACCCCGTCGCAGCAGTCCTGCGTTACTCCGCGAATTTTCTATAGATATTGATGTTTCATCAACAAAGAAGTTTATAGGCCCTATATCAACTTCTGATAATAATCCTCTTAAAATAAAAAATATATAAAAGTGCCTAAAACCCATTTTTGACTTTTTTGGAACCCCTTTAGTCCCCGGTTCCATAGTCCGACTATGCTGATTTTCGAACGTAACCCAATGAATGTTACCCTACACCTCTGTACAAAATTTCACCAAAATCGGAGGATTCTTTTAAAAGTTTTTGTGTTCAGGGAAATTCACTAAAACCACGTAAACTTTAATAATTGATAATTAACAATAAATTACTGTCCTTACTCGACAACGAACCCTTTGTTGAATGCAGAATATATTAAATTTTCATTCCATGTTCATTCTTTTATAATAATAGGGATGGGAAGGAATTATGAACTAATGATAAGGAACTGCTTATCGCTTTTACTTTGACTAGGGATCGCCCACTTGTCGAAATTCGACCAAGGATTCAGTTGATCTTGAGCCAATTAGTTTTAAAATGTTTAATAACTAAAACATCTGTTCTTCCTGACTTGCTAGCATTTGTTATTACAACAGCTGTCTAATGATTCAATCAATTTTTCTTCTCCTATAAGATTAACATTGAAGCTTTGAAAGCCTCTACGGCATAACCCTGGGGGGCAGATGCAAATTAAAGTGTGTTTCTGCTCATCTACAGGACGATACCTTTCTAAGGGCCATTTGCACCAATTTAGTTTAAACCTGATCTTCAGTTTAAACCTAAGTTTAACCTTAGGCCCGGCGCACACGAGCGTTTTGTGTTTGCGTTGATGCAGCTTTATTTTGCAGCGGCGTTTGAACAGTGCATTTACTTAAGGCCCATTCTATACGGACCGATTGTCGGCGGCGGATCTGCTCATGCGAAATCTACCGTCCGCCGGCCATTCTATACGAGCGGTCAATCGGCGCAACAGTGTTGCCAACCATTCAGTTAATGCAAAAAATACAGCTTAAGTAGCATTTATATCTGACCTGACTAAAATGGTTTCCACTTATACTATCATGCTTTACAAATTATGTAACACAAGAAAATACTCAATTGCGATCAATTAAAATTATAAAATAATTTAGAAATAATTATTAAATTACAAAAACATAAATAAATATTGTATAAACATACGACATTACAATTCAAATTAGAAAGGAAAAGGTCTATTTCCAATTAAGTGATGACATATTTATGTTTTAAAAATGACTTTTTATGATTTCAATACCTCCAAAATACTGAAAATATAACAAAAGTTATAATAAAAAGGGATAATGTATAGCCACAAACTCCAAAGAAACATGTATACTAAAATACAAGATTGGTCAATATTCGATTTTTAGAGAGAAATAAAGGTAGAGATGACTAAATAATACAATTAACTTTAAGAAACAAAATAATAGATATAGGTACGCTTATACTGTACACCTTTAAATAATTGAAAGAGCCTGATACATTTTGACCAGTATTATGTAACAATTTGACATGGCCTTTGAACTGTATAACCGTCGTTCGAGGCCTATAGGAATCATTTAAACTTATTTTGTTATGTAATCAGTAAGTAACCAATTACACTAAAGTAGGCCTACCGGTATATAATTGAAATGAATAACCTCTGCGTTATTGAGATAAATATAGTTGTATTTGTTTGTTTTCGTGAATAGTGAATGCAGGCAAAAACTAACTGTACATTGAATTTTTACCTCAATCCAACTTTGAGATTTTTAACCTTGTCTGCGTAATCTTTAGATTTCACTTCGTATAATTTAGGATGTTTTTAAATTTCTAGAAAAATGAGTTTTTCATGTCAAACATGTTTTCTAAAAACAATAACAAAACAAAATGGAGATCCGTGAGGACAAAAAGGATCAGGAAAGGCAGTGGACGAGAAATGGCGAGAACGAGAGAGAAATTACGAGAATTGGCGTGAAGTTGCGAGATCGGCCGCGGAAGCAGAATATACCGCGTCATAGGGCGTTAAAAATCTGCCCGTATAGAAGCTCCCATTTAAACTCCATTGTTCGGTAAAATATCAGCTGATCGACGCCGACAATCGGCGGCAGACAATCGGTCCGTATAGAATGGGCCTTAATGGAACAGTACACACGTAAACGCTCGTGTGCACCGGGGAAGCCGCGTCGACGCAGCATGCACGCAGTGTATTTTGACGTTCGTGTGAACCGGGCCTTAAAGTCAGTTGCACATGCATAGCTTAAACTTACACCTCCAGCTGATTTAAGACTGACTTGATTATATTTAATCCGGTTTATCATTTATTTGTGCAAATGGCCCTAACGGTATGCGTGGATTTCTCCTATGATGCCCACAAGCTGAGAAAAAAAGGAGGAAAAGAAAAATGCTTGCCTATATAGATAACACAAATCACAGTCTGATTTATAATTTAATTTTATTTGTTTGTCGAAAAGCCAATAACTGCAGCCAGGTCGGTGGCGGTAAACATGTCGACTCCCCTCTCACTCGCACCCGTGTACAGGGCTGAGTGCTGGGGGCGGGCCGCCGCTGAGTTACTACCCCTACACCGCGCCGCCTAAAAGCACCACCGATACACCTCACGATACACTTTACAGGGACAAATGCGAATTGGCTCAATTACATTTTCCAACCAGTAATGTTATTTTGACGAGAAAATAATTATTTTATAAACACGTTTTTGGTTAAACACAGGGCAAGTAAGCGGGCGTCCATGAATTAGCCTACATTATCGCTTTTTGGCCATTTTTGGCCCCCCCCCCCAAAATCATCCTACCATCATAATTTGTCTGACCCCCCTCCTCTCAGGAAAATGTCATTATTTTTAACAAACCTCCGTTTTAAGTAAACATAATGCTTTTTTCAACCGTGGAGTCCCATTATGCCGATTCCCATTATATCGACAAGCGCAAAATCTTCCCATTATTCCTACACATGAAATCGTCCCATTACGTCGACAACGTCGGCATAATGGGACGATTCGATGTTGGTGTCGATATAATGGGAAAAATAAACTTTGGTGTCCCATTATGTCGATTCCCATTGTTCCTACAAACGCAAAATCGTCCCATTATTCCTACACAACGAAATCGTCTCATTATGTCGACAAAGTTTAACCGTCCCATTATTCCTACATAGGCGGGAAAAGCCAAAGTTTGAAAATTCCCATTATGTCGACAGAACCGATCCCAAAAGAACAGTTCCCAAAAGAGTCGTTCAATTCAGATCGTTCCCGGCCATGCGCAGAGTTGATGCGCAGTCGAACGACACAACCTGTTTCCCTCTCTTTCTACTTCGGCACCGTCCTCGCCTTCTTTGCAAACCACGCAACCCCGTGCTGGTGTGTGTGTAACAGCGACCACAGAATTAAATAGACTGGCTATCCCATAATTGTCGGATTTGAAGCTAAAGTCGGCCATCTTAGCTGAGTACAGAAACGTAGAGCGACGCTGGAAAGGCGAGAAATTATAAATGTGCGCTTATCATTTACACCGCAGTTTAAATACCTTAAAATGCTCGAAATTCTTTGAAATTTTACACACTCATATCTTAATAGTGCGTGACGCTAATGGTGTGGTTTTAATTCGAAAATAAAAACTGCTTGACACTCAAAAAACTAAATAAATTCCAATCTTTTTTGTACATTTTAATGAGTGACATAAAAAAGTTACATTGCGAGGAAAATTTTTGTTTTAAGGTCAGGTGCGTTATGTAAGCAAGAGAAATGTAGCCAAAAAGTTATTTTTTTCAAAAAGTATTTTTTGAAAAAATTAGCTATTGTAGTTTTTATCATAAGACAGGTAGAACACGAGCTTCTTGACGCGGTAATGCGGCCTCTCGGCTCCGCGGCGGCCCGCTACAAACAGGGGAATTTAACGTGGTTAGCTTAGCTTCTTGATTTGATTTTCAAAAGATCTCATGATTACATGTTTACAAAACTTGGTCTTGCATGTTTGTATCTACTAACTACATTTACTTGTAATTAGAATTATAAATTGTTGGCCAGATAATTTGGAAAACAAACAACAATCATAATCAGTACAGATCTATTTATTTAACATCAATTCAAATTTACAAATCAATAATTAAAACTATGTTTTAATAACATTACTGACTGCTTTGCTACTACAAAGTGTTTATGTGAAAACATCATCTAAGCAATACCAAAAAGGTTATAAAAACAAATAAAGACAATAAACCACAATAAATAGTTTAATAAAATATGAGTTTACCATAGGGACATATTTCAAAATACAAAGACAGTTTAAATAAGCAAAATATAGCCATATAAATGACAAAGTACAAATAATGAAGTAAGAAGAATAAAATGACGAACGTCTGCAATAAGTTTCTTATTGTTTTACTGTCCCATAAAATGTGATTGTTTTAGTTAGGAGGTTTCTGATATTTTGTTTGTGTACAGCGTCATTGTAAATTTTAGTGTAATGATGTATTCTGATTGTGAAAAATCTTTTGCATATTAGTTTGGTAAGCAAGACGAAATGGTTTTAAAAAAGATCTTGATCTAAAATGTCACCGTGAAAAAGGTTAAGACCAATACAATAGTTTAAAATTTAGTCACCATCACGTCTACGACATTTTTAACTTCAGTACCAGGTTAACCGAGCCTTGCTCGTTGGTTTTCATTCAGTTTTAATATTTCCACCAACAACCAATAATTATACCTCTTCACAGTTAACAGCTGTTTCAAAAAGTCTGCTTAACATTAATGTTTCTTTATTTTTGTTTACTTTCGTTGTTATTTCGTTACCAAAATAGCAACCCATAAGACCAATGTTAAAAATTACGATTTTTAAACTTAAATTTAGACCAAATTCGATTTTTTCTGGGATTGAGTCAGTTTCTAAACTTATTTTTTGGCCAAAACACTCTTAAATGGAAAGTTTAAGCAAAATCTAACAGCTAGATTTCGAGATCGTGGAACACACATCCCTTCAGACATTCCTCGTATTATAGTATAGGATAACTTTGTTTGGAGGCCTACGGTAGCACTGTAAAAGCATGTGGCATATATTACTATAAGACAGTTAATAGTTTATGCCTACTGAAGTAAGACGAGATCAAAACCGAATAAAAATAACAATCTATATATTTAAAACACAAAGGTAAAAAACCTTTGGACAGTTCGTCTGTGATTTCTACTGGACCGATATACATGCGGGTTGTACCAAAATAAACGTTTTTGGTTCTATATTAGCAGGTTTTATTCGTATTTCAAAAATATTTACGTTAAATCGGTCAAAAATGAAAAATATACTTTTCTTATGGAGATTTAACATGGGAAAAAAACCAACATTTCCAATCCTTTGGACAGTTCGTCTGAGACTTCCACTGGACCAATTTACACGCAGTTTGTACCAAATAAAACGAAAACCTTTGTATATTAGCAGACTTTATTTACTTTAACATTATCTTACTTCCTTAAATAAAAAATATCAACATTTTCAAACCTTTACAATTTATTTATTTTACACGCTTTCAATCAGCTGATTGTAAACACACGAGGTATTTAGTCTAAATACAGTGGACGAGCAAAAGCTCATGAAGGATTTGGTTTATTATGGCCAGTACCTAAAAACGTTTACTATTATTATGATGTATTGTCATTTATGAAAAGAAAGTTGCTTAATCGTATAATTAACGTTATCTTACTCCCTTAAATTAAAAATGTCGACATTTTCAAATTTTAACAATTTAGGCCTAATTATTTTACACGATATCAATCAGCTGATTGTAAACACACGAGGTATTTTGTCTAAATACAGAGTGGATGAACAAAAGCTCATGAAGGATTTGGTTTATTATCGTCAGTACCTAAAAACGTTTACAATTATTATGATGTATTATCCTTCAAATGGAAAGAAAGTTGCTTAATTATGTAAAATAGCTGATTGCTTTAAAATTAAGACTAAATTTTAAAGGTTTAGTTTAAATAAATTGCTCACATTTGTATTAACAGAAACGGCTGTACAGTATAGGAAATTCTTTGTGCAATCAATTTGTCGTTTGCAACGATGTAATGCTTTACATTTACTTCACTTAACAACAGTGTTTGTGGCGCAGTCGGTAGCGTGACTTTCTCCAAATCAGATGGTCCGGGTTCCAGACCGATCTTCACAGTTGAACTTTTTGTAACGTGTCCAATAACGGCGTCTCTAATAAATGTTTTACTGATGGTACCGATATTTATTTTAAGCAAAATAGATACATTAAAATATTTATAGGCCTTTTCAAATCCTCCAAAAACTTATTTATTAAACTAAAAATTTTAATAAATACAAATTGATAGTTTAGGCCTGCTTATTTCTGATATTGTTTAATTAATACAACGCTTTGATTAGGCTACTAAGGTTTAGGCCTAAGTAAACAACCGATTTTTTTATGTTTATAAAATACTAAACAGTGCCTGTGTTACATAGTAAGAGTGCAGCATTCTTGTTTTTAAGGAATATGCCTATAGGCCTACTTTGACAGACACTCCAACTAAAATTATGTAATTTTTTGTGAAATAAATTTGTATTCTTTAAATTTGGATAGTTATTGAAACTTGCACACTACAGCATAGATATTGCGATATGACAGTGGTTATAAATGGTTTTTCTACCCTTGCTATCTTATCCTAATACCAATTTTAGTTAAAGCCAACCTTAACTTACAACACTGTGGGCCTTCTTTCTTAATTCTTGAACAAAACTGTTAAGAACAATTAGGCCTACAAGTGGATATTAGTCTACTTATTTCTGATGTTGTTGAACCTAATAGAACGGTTTCCTTAGAGCTGTATCCGTCGAGTGTATCGACGGGCAACAACTAGTACATTTTATTCTAAAAACTACATTTACTATAATACTTTTAGTATTCATACAGGCCTACTTACTACCTTCATACGGCACACTTGCATAAACAAGGTATCAATAATTCATAAACCCGAGTGGCTTTAAAAAAATTTTACTAAGACAAAGATAAAGATTAACATGGATGGGAAATTCAAACCTTTAATTTCGTTAATAATCCTGGGGTGTGTTGTTCTATCACTGGCCTAATTCGCAATAAAAACCTATCAGAAGTATAGAATTCTTTCTAACATTTTTTTAAAGGACAGAGACATTAGTAGGATAAAAATTTCGTTTTGTAGGATAGTTCAAGTAAAGCTATTTAAAAGCAAAAAACAGGGATATATTTCTTGATGCCGCATGGGAATCTTAGCCGTGAACACACTATTTCACAGCAAACTAGCATTGAAACTTCTCCTAGTCTGATGTGAAATCAAACTTACCTATGGTAGGTGATACCTCCAGCCCGACCTTTGTTGAAGCACCCATATGCAACACAATTTGTTGGCATATGTCAAACTTCTGCATATTTGTCAAATTTGAAATGTTTATATTTTGTTGTTTGTAAACTTCGGGATATAGTAATAACGGAGAACGTGATTTTCAACTGTGACATTATGATTGCACACAGTGAATATAATAAATCATGACAGGTAGTTATATCGTATGGCTCATTTAGCCAGTCACCAAGTGTTAAGAATGTAAAAAATACTCAAGACAGAGTACTTGAGTCAGCCTATGTAAAAACTAAACACTAAAATAATAATCAAATCTCTATAGAGCTAAATCCAATGTAGCCTTTAAATGCCTATTCGTCTTTTGCGCCTCCTTTTCGCAACAACAGCAATCAAAAGAAACAGTTCATCTTCAACGGTTGCCATCTTTAACCTCAATAATAATATTTTGATAAATAAACAATATCGTGGACGCGTGGCGTGGCGCCACTGAAGTTAAGCTTTCTCCTCCCGCTAGCAGACGAAGTCCCATATGTAACGTGCAGCGTGCCGCCGCGTAGCAGATGCGCCACCTAAGTGTGTAACAGACCTAAAATTTACTGCGAATCCATCATGTCAGCGTTTGATCAATCAATGTTCATCACTTATTTTGCAACTTATTACTGTGATAAAGTGTTTAAATTTTGTTGTTGTACTTTCTGGTCCAAATTACCTACACTGAGAAAAATGTTTTACTCTGCCGGAATGGCGAAACTGCATGTACATTATAAACACGGTGTACTCTTATATCTGGATGGAATAACGTGTGTAAGTTTGGAACATGCGTACTCGATAAAACAAAGCAGGACAGGGTACCATTATTCATAATGGTACTACATTAATGTCTTTATTCTGGATGTAACTAACGTTTAACGTTGATACACCATTACTAATGGGGCTACTCACGTCTCCTTTTTACTTTCTCCCCCTAAACCATAGTATATTGAGAAAGTATTGTTTTCGTAAAAATCTTCGCATTAGTTTAATGATGTATATATCCATTTTGGAGCCCCCTTTCCCCCCTATAAATGTATATATATATATATAACTGATTAAATTACTGATCAAAATAGATCTCTTTGTAAACTCTTTAAGAATTTTCTTTGATCTCTAGGAGATTATATTAAAAATTTTTCCTGAAATTACTGTTGCATAACTGCAAATAAGAATGAAGATTAAGTGCAATTTGGAATTTGTTGTATTACATCAAGGTCTGGCTTTCCCCCCAAGTCAATGTTGAAGTAATTTATTTGGGAATAAACCATTATTTAAATTTTTAAGTTATATAAACCATCATTTAAATCAAACATAAGCAATGGATATTGTTGACCTAATCACTCACATTTATGTCCCTAACGAATAAGTCATTCATAATTGAAAGTAAAACCACGTTTAGAGGTAGTCTATGAACCACCTGAGATTGACCCCTTTAAACCATTTTGCTGTTTGCGACAAATAATCAATTGTTGCTAATATACATTCGACTGACTGGCCAAACATTTGTAAAGAATTGTGTAAGGAATGTTACAGAACGAATGGAAAGAATAAATATTTTTGGTATAACAATACATCCTACTACTTGCCGTACTACAAGTAACATTTTTTACATTCCTTAGAATCTCCAGTTTTGACTATTTTCAATTGAAATCTAACAACAAAGAGGACAAATATATTGTTAACACGTAAAATACTTACATAAATATCGCTAAAATTTAGTACCTCTACGCTTACAATAATAAGAAAGGATAGTTTCTATTTATTTCACTTTTAATTATAATAATAAACAATACAAATTAAGGTTGTATTATATCAGAACCATTAAGTACTCTCACCGAATAATATGGTAATTCGTTTACGTGTGTTGGACGGAGGAAAATAAGTGCGTGCGGTTCGTTCCCATCCCTTTTACTGTACGTGAAACGGCTCGCCGGCCCCCATCCAACTCGTCGACATTGCCGACGCCGCCTGACCAGATTTTCACTCGCGCATGAAGGCGTGAAGGCGTTCGCAGCAAGAGCGATCAGAGTGAGCTCTAGCGGCGGAACGCGAAACAGAGAACCGTTCTCTGAGTCGTTCTTCTGAGCCGTTCTGAACGAAGAACCGATCTGTAGGAATAATGGGACGATTTCAAATGTCGGTATAATGAGCGATTTTAGTGTGTAGGAATAATGGGACGGTTTAACGTGTCGACACAATGAGACGATTTCGTCTCATTGTGTCGACAACTGAAATGTCGACATAATGGGACGATCTGAAGAAATTGTCGATATAATGAGACGATTTGAACTTTTCATTTTCCCGCCACTTTGTCGACATAATGAGACGATTTCATGTGTAGGTATAATGGGACGATTTTGCGTTTGTAGGAACAATGGGAATCGACATAATGGGACCTCGCCTTTTCAACAAAGCTACATAAGTTATATTCTTTATTGATTTATTAAGACTATCAATTAACTTTTGAACCCCATTTTCGCGGTAGGGGTTTGTTGAAAGAACTTTTCAAACCACGTTTTAAACCATTCAACTATTTAAATGAATACTGCCTTTTATAGAACAAACTAGAATAAAAATCTCAATAATTTGATGTAAAACATCATTTTTTAAATTATGTCATATCAAAGCCGAACTTTTTTGCACATCACCCTACCGTCTTTTTCAATCTGGACCCCCGCTATTTTCAGATGACGTAATTTATGGACGGCCCCTAACTAGGGGAAGGTCGGGTAGTATCGGACACCTAAGCTTTTTGCGATTTTCTAATTAGTGATAAAAGAAATGATAATTTACTATGTAAAATATCAAAGTTTGAAATGTTATTTATATACACATTTAATATAATAACTATTATATGAATGCATGTACCACTTTTCCACACTTTTTCTAACCCTTACTTTTGAGCCCATTTGATTTTTGGAGGGTAGTATCGGACAAGGTTAACTACAACTGCTTGTAGCTAAAATAAAACCACTTGCTATCTGAAAAAACACTTTTATCGTTACAAATTGTTTAAACACTGTAAAAAACTTAACTATATGTATAAAAAAATTGGTTTTCACTACCAGTTTTTTTTAGCTGATAAACTTAAGTCTAAATAAAGGAAATTGAGTTTCAAAGTCACGAAATTAAGATCACTTTGGCTCAAAACATTGTTGGTGTTTCCATTTAAAGTCTTTTCTTCTTTGCTTCGTGCCCAACACAAATATCATACACTTATAATAGAGATGGCTGTCTTCAAGCTGAGCACAGTTTTCGGGAGGCCAACCCTTGCAGTGTGAACATTGTATCCAGTTTTCTTGAAATGTCTCATCACAAATAATGCAATGTGTTTCAGACCTACTTCTTTCTTCAAACTGTAATTGCCTTTTTGTATTTTTTTACATTTATGTCTTTTGCCTTTTTCAAAACTTTCTTATTTTCCTTCTTTGAAGGCCTTGGTCCATTATTTATGTTTTAAAGTCTATCTTTGCGCTTTTTATTTTGTTAATTTTCTCTCTAATGATGTTCGAAAACCTAAAAAATAAATAATGGGAGTTAATTATTGATTACGTTAAGTTTTTTTTTACAATTACTTCAACAATTTAAGACCTATCCATTCTGTCCGATACTACCCGACGCGAGCTTGTCCGATACTACCCGACTGACATGGTCCGCCATTTTGACTACCACTTCCATAATAACCTAACTAAAATAACCACTCACCTACAAAACAAAGTAAAGCCTCTTTACTATCAAATAGTGGTGTTGAATCATAAAAGTATTGACTCAGTTTAGCACGCTGATGTTTCAAACATACGTACGTGCACAGAAATTTTCACAAAAACAAAAAGAAATGTAACAACACAGACGATTATTGAGGCACGAAACGCATAATGGCGCTCACATAGTCTTTCTCCTCGGTGCTTCTGCTGGTGTCCTAGTCAGTGCTGTCTCTAGCGGCAAAAGCTGGAAACAGCGTTTGTCCGATACTACCCACCGTCCGATAATACCCGACTTTCCTATTCAAGTGATCTAATTTGAACCTTTACACAAGCACTCAGTTAAGAACGAGTATATTGCAGAGTATTTTGAAACTATATATATATATATATATCGTATGGCATTAATAGCCAGCCACCAACTTCAGAAAAATATAATACATTCTCTGAGGTGCTTAGCACCTGCGTCAAAAAATTTAAAAACTAAACTAAAAACATAAAGTTATGATCTCTCTTTACAAAGCTAAATCCAGGGCGCTAAGCCATTGCAACCCAGCTTCACTTGCACAATGCAGCCCAATCAATCCTTCGGGGAAAGCACTCAAAGGGCACTCATTGACTATGTGAGTCATAGTCTGCAACTCCGCTCCACAGCGGCATGACTGGTCTTCTGTCATTCCCCATTTGTATTTCCAATAATTACATCTTCCCACACCAGTGCGGAATCGATTGAGAACGGTCCACTGCTTCCGAGGAAGATCCATACCACTTACTGCTAAGGTTGCGTCAGCAATTAAAAATTGATTCCGGCCTTGGAAAGAGTCCCAGGAGGAAGTCCAGTCGGTATGGATGGAAAAGTTTGTCTCCGTCAACTGGGATGCTGTCCGCAGTGGTGGTCTTCGGGACCTCAATCTGCCCGTCTCCTGGGGTAGGTAATCATGGATGGGTAGCTGTGGATTGGATACGATCTTATTATATTCCCTAGTAAGTGCCTCCCTTCGTCTTATTTCAGGTGGAGCGATATTACACAGCACTGGGAGCCAGGGTACAGGTGTTGCCATGAGTGTACCACTTATGGCTCTCATAGTCCTGTTCAGTTGGACGTCGATCTCTCTGACATGCACACTGTTCAGCCACACAGGAGCACAGTACTCTGCGGTTGAGTAAACCAGGGACAAAGCAGTGGTTCGCAGAGCTTGTGCATTAGCTCCCCATGTGGAGCCAGCAAGGTGATGGACAATGTTAGTCCTAGCTCTTACCTTGGCTGCTGTCTTTTGTAGGTGGCTTTTGAATGTGAGAGACCGATCTAAAGTGACTCCCAGGTACTGTGGGTGATCATTGTGCTTTAGCTCAACACCGTCAAATACGATTTTAAGCTTTTGGTGGGCTAGTCTATTGTTCAAGTGAAAGCAAGATACCTCAGTTTTAGTTGGGTTTGGATTTAGCTTCCAGGCCTTAAAGTATTCACCGAGGGTCTTGAGGTCATTTGTTAGTACTTCCTCAGCATGTCGGAATTCCTTGTGCTGATAAGCCAGTGCAATATCATCCGCATAGGCAAACTTTAAGGAGCAAGTGTCAGGCATGTCGGCAGTATACACATTAAACAGCAGTGGGGCAAGCACTGACCCCTGTGGCAGGCCATCTTTTAATTGCCTAAAAGTACTTTCCTTGCGTCCCAAATATACTTTAATCATCCTATTGGAGAGCATCGAGTTGAGGAGACGCAACAGGAAAGGGCAAGGAATCAGGTTATAAAATTTAATGAGAAGGCCTTTTCTCCAGACAGTGTCATAAGCTGCAGTAAGATCTAAGAAAGCAACAGAGGTTTTCAGTTTTCGCTCAAACCCATTCTCGATGAAGGAAGTAAGAGCTAGAACCTGGTCACAACAGTTGCGCCCAGGCCTAAACCCAGCTTGTTCGACGGGGATGCTGGAATCCAGAACAGGGAGGATTCTGTTGTATATCAACCTCTCGAGCAGCTTATAACAGACACTAAGAAGAGCTATGGGTCGGTAACTTTCTGGAAGTTGTGGATCTTTATTTGGCTTCAAGACAGCTATTATTTTCGATCTTCTAAATATACCAGGCAAGTCGCCGGTTTCCCTTATGGAATTAAAAACTGCAAGAAGCCACTGTCTAGCCTTTTTACCCAAGTGTTTTATGAACTCCGGGAAGATTTCATCCATACCTGCTGCTTTGCCAATTGGCATAGCATCAATCGCCACATCCAGCTCATCTACTGTGAAAGGTCTGGAGACTTCCAATGGCACTTGCCGACTTTCCTTAATTTCGTTAAGCTTAAAATTTATTTTCCTATCTGCGGACGTACGCACCGGTTTAGATAGACAGGAGAGGCGTTTTGCAATAACACAAGGGTGAGGTTGCGAGGTTGCGGGTTTTTCATTTGGCTTACCAGTGGAGAGCTTCCTGAGTAGAGACCAAGCTTTCCGACTACTGCGGGTGAAGTTCAGATTTTCAACAGTTTTCACCCATTTCTCTCTCCTGGAGTTGTCGAGAGAGTTAAGGAGTTGGTCCGCTACATCTCTGTCGGCAGTGTCAGTGAACTCACTGTAAAGGTCTTCGCACTCTTGACTCCATCCTGGTATGTACTCTTTCCTGAAACCTCTTGGGATAGACGCTTTAGCGCAAGACAGAACAAGTCGTGTGAACCGATCATAGTTTTTTATTTTAGGGGGGATGAACCTGATGCCTTTGTCAAGCCTGGAAGAGAAGGCCTCCCACTCAGCTTTGTTGAAGTTCCACCTAGGCCGAGGAAAAGATCTTACGAGAGGAATTTGGATTCCCACTGATATCAGAACAGGCCTATGCTGAGAGTGAGGAAAAGCATCTAGGACCCTCCTGCAAGTTGGTATGGGTGTTGCTGACCGGTCACGAGAACAAAAGCACAAGTCTGGGGAGTACCCACGACGCCATCGGGCAGAATGGAAAGTGTGTGGGTCCTTGGCATTAAATACCAAGAAAAGGTTGTTATTTTCAGCCCAGCTTGTAAGAC